>CM053798.1:11598750-13000000 GCA_028671895.1 Oenanthe sinensis | reverse complement strand
TTTTTTTATCATCAAGCACAAGTATTACACTATTATCAATTCCTATATATCATACAACAAGACGACTTGAACCCAAAGCCCATAATACTCTCCTCTTCTGTTAAAATTATGATTTATTTACCACTAGCTAATCAATTTATTAGTAATATATCAAAGTATTACACTCAGGTCAGAAATCATTACACCAAGCTATTATAAAAGAGATCTAATTATTAGATCTCTTAATAAAGAAATTTAGTTTTATATTTCCCAAGTCACAATATAATTTAGCTTGGTGGAGTTTATAATTAGTTTCATTATAGTGTTGTCATATCACTCTTAGAATAATTATACTCGAAGTGTTATCATTATACTCATAGAAATGAAAAAAGAGATCAAGTATATTAGTTTTGTAATCCATTTATGTGCATCACCAGTAGCTAATGAAACTGAGCTGAGGATGCATGCAATTTGAAATAGTATTCAATATTTCCTCCGGCATATTGGTCAATTGAGATTTCTTATGAAACTGAGTGCCATTTGTAACAGAGCAGTGGTTGTCTAGGATGCGATAATAGCCGCAATCTGATATCTTCACTTAATAAGCCAATAAAGGGACAGAAAATTAAAAATCAGACAGTAACAAAGCCCAATCTGTCGGAGGATTTCTGGACCTCTAGTACTTTTGATATGGATAATAGTGCAGTTCAGTCACGAGGAAGCATCTCATCGATCAGCACGTCTAACCAGATTGTAGATGGCAATGGGTCTGGGAATGGGAACCTCCCCTCTGAGTTTGTCAATCATGGTAAGTCACTAGCACACCTTTTATCTTTGTCTGATAATCCTGGGATCTATGATATTATTACCTTGGTCTTGGTTATAATATACATAAATTAAATGTCAATACATCTGATTATTAAAAAAACAAAATACGTATAGACCTGTGGAAGTTGAGGACAGAAAAAACATACTGTAGACCCTCTTGTGTACCTTTATATCAGAAGACTTTTGTTTGACTAATATTCATCCAAGTTACATAGACTAGAACTAGAATGTTGTACCCAGTGCGGGGAAGGTTCCAACTATGCAGTCTTCCTTTTCTTTTTGCCCCATAAGGGGGTGTTTCCGGGGATTGAACCCATGACCTACCAGATAGCAAACTGCTTATATAATCGCTCTAAACACGACCTTCTTGCACAGAACCTAGCATTTTTTTCTTCTGGATGAAAAATATTTGCTGACTGGTTCTTGGAAGTGTCATGGATGATATCGAACTCAAAGTAATATGGTTCATATTCGATGGGCTATTGCATATATACACAATGCTACTATTTAATTAATATTTTTCCCTCGTGATTACCATGTTGGAAACGTTATGAGCTTGAATTAATATAAATATAATCTTGATATGATTTGAACACACAAATATATAACAACTAGTTTTTCTTTTTATAATATTACAAATAAAGTACAGGCTACCACGTTTGTTTTCTCAGACACAATACAGAGCTTCGGCTCTTTCTTTTTCTCTCTGGTGCTTTTATCTTACACCTATATCTAATACATGCACAACAACAGCCTTTTATAGGCTTTAAGTTTACATTCTTACATCATTGCATGCCTCACATTTTTTATCCTTTATACATATTAATAGCCTACCCTATTTTAAGGAAATTATTACAATCCTGCAGCTTGTTATTTTTGACTATGAAAACTACTATATTTTCTTCTTTTCTCATGCACAGCCACCTTTTATTTCTCCTATGCACAGCTACCATTCCCTATGACCTTGATTCCAGGAGCAGTTATAATTCACATGTTCTGCCATCTTCTGTTTCTATACCAACGATGCTTGTTTCTTGTACACCGGTGCGTGCATGTATTTTATTAATAATAATAGAACTATTATTTTTAGAGAGGGTTTGAATTCTAACACTCCCCCTCAAACCCGACTTCGCATTCCGATCTTCACCTTCATTCTTTCAAACATGTCCGGTTTCAACGACTTCGTAAAAATATCCGCTAAATTTTCTTCGGTCCTGCAGTGTACCAACTCCACGATTTTATCATTCACTTGTTCACGAAGAAAATGATATTTAATTTTAATATGCTTGCTTCGACTGTGTGACACTGGATTTTTCGCTAGAGAAATAGCAGATTTGTTATCCACATAAATGATAACCGGTTCTTCCTTGGCAAGATTTAACTCGCCCAATATATAGCCTAGCCACATAGCTTGACACGCGCATGCTGCTGCGGCGATGTATTCTGCCTCACATGTTGAGAGAGCAACTGTTTGTTGCTTCTTTGATGACCACGAAAATATCCCTGAACCGATTTGAAAAGCATAACCTGAAGTGCTTTTTCCGTCATCCAAATCACCACCATAATCACTGTCTGAGTAGCCAACTAATTTGGAATTTTTTGAATGAGTGTAAAATAAACCATGATCAAGTGTACCTTTAATGTATCTCAAAATTCTTTTAGCTGCCATGAAGTGATCTTGCTTCGGCTTCTCCATGTACCTACTTACCAATCCAACTGCATACATGATATCTGGACGAGTGAAAGTTAGGTACCTCAGACTTCTAACCAGACTTTTGAACAATGTCGGATTTACCGACTCTCTTGTTGAATTAATTCTTAAATTTATGCTTGCTTCTGCTAGTGTGCTCACTGACTTGCATTCCTCCATTCTGAATTTCTTTAAAATCTCCTCCGCATACTTTTTCTGCGACATAAAGATCCCATCTTTGCTTTGCTTGACTTCGACTCCAAGAAAGTAAGACATTTGACCAATATCTGTCATCTCAAATTCATTAGTCATAACTTTCTTAAAATCATCAAACATACCAGGGTTGTTTCCGGTAAAGATCATGTCATCCACGTACAAGCACACAATCATAATATCTCCCCCTGAATTTGTTTTGGTGTAGAGTGCATGCTCGTATGGACTTTTCACAAAACCATTTTTCTGAAAATATTCATCAACCCTTGTGTTCCATGCTCGCGGAGCTTGCTTCAAACCATATAAGGCTTTCTTCAGTCTGTAGACTTTATCTTCCTGGCCATTCTGAACATATCCTTGAGGCTGCTCAATGTAGACTTCTTCTTCGAGATAGCCATTCAAGAATGCTGACTTAACATCCATCTGAAAAATCTTCCACTGGTTCTGAGCTGCAATGGCTGTAAGAAGTCTGATGGTATCTACTCGTGCAACTAGAGCAAACACTTCATCATAGTCAATGCCATATCTTCGCTTGTAGCCTTTAACCACTAACCTTGCCTTGTGCTTTTCCACTTTGCCTTCTTGATTCGTCTTGGTCTTATAGACCCATTTGACACCAATTGCTTTGTGTCCCTCTGGAAGATCTACGAGCTCCCATGTATCATTCTTCTTGATTGCACCAATTTCTTCATCCATGGCTTTGTTCCATTTGCTTTCTTCAGAAGCTTCCTCAAATGTCACTGGATCACATTCCGCCATTAAACAAAATAATGAATAATCAAATGTGGTTTGTACCGGACTTGTTGCATCATAGATGTCATTCAGACTCCGCATTTTTCTTGGTGCTCCCCCTGAACTGTTGCTACTGCTGCTTCCTGAACTTGATGGTGTTGAAGTAGGAGTTTGTTGATTTGGACTTTGGGGAGGAGTTGGATCATCTTCTCTGCCATCTTCAATGTTGGAGTCATCACCGTCATCATCATCATCATTGAAAAATAAACCAGCAATTTTTCTTTCCTCTTCGCTCCATTTCCAATAATCGGATTCATCAAACTCAACATCTCGAGAAATGATTAATTTCTTTGTGAGGGGATTATAGAGTCTGTAGGCCTTGCTTCTCCTGTCATATCCGGTAAAGATACATTTCTCGCCTTTATCATCCAGCTTCTTTCTTTTCTGATCAGGAACATGTGCATATGCAATACACCCAAAAATTCTGAGATGTCCAATTGATGGTTTGCTTCCACTCCATGCTTCATTTGGAGTTTTGTTTTTGATACTTTTTGTTGGACAGCGATTCAACAAATATACTGCACATTGAACAGCTTCAGCCCAGAAAGTTCTTGGCATGTGCTTTGCTTTCACCATACTCCTTGCCATGTCTAGAATGGTGCGATTCTTCCTCTCTGCAACTCCATTTTGTTGAGGAGTATATGCCGTTGTCAGCTGATGATTAATTCCATGTGCTCTGCAAAAGCTTCTAAATAGATTTGAAGTATACTCGCCTCCTCTGTCTGATCGGAGTACTTTCAAATATTGGCCACTTTGCTTTTCTGCCAAAGCTTTGAACTCCTTGAGTTTATCAAGAGCCTCCGCCTTTTCTTTCAAGATATAAACCCAACTTTTCCTGCTAAAATCATCAATAAATATTAGGTAATACCTATTTCCTCCAAGAGATGTAACATCAAATGGACCAGCTATATCTGTGTGTACAATCTCCAATGGCCTCCTAGCTCTCCATGATTTTCTAACGGGAAAACTTTGTCTGTGTTGCTTCCCCTTGACACATGCTTCACACAAATTTTCTGGTTCGTAGATTTCTGGCAAACCGTCCACCATTTTTGTCTTTGACAATAATTTCAAGCCAGAAAATCCAAGATGGCCAAATCTTAAATGCCATAACCACGAGTCATTTTTAATGACCGACTTTAAACACTTATGCACCTTCGTCTGCATATCAAGCGTGAATAGACGATTCCTTGACATCTCCACATTGGCAATTAATTCTCGAGCTTGATTTATGATAATAAAAGAATTATCATGCATCTGAATATTATATCCTTTCTCCACTAGCTGACCAAGACTGATGATATTATTTTTCAAAGCAGGTAAATAATACACATCATTTATATATTTCTTATCACCTTTATTTGATATAATCGTAACAGTACCTTTCCCTTTGACTGGAATCTTAGACGAGTCATCAAATGTAACTTCTCCGCTGATGGTGTCGTCTATCGTCGTAAATAAATCCTTATGACCACACATGTGGTTGCTGGCGCCCGAATCAAGATACCAAGTATTTTTCTTGCCTTCTTCATCTCCTTTGTAAGTGAGAAACATTGCAGTGCCAACATCTCTATCTTCTTTTGCTGCTGCAAAATGTCTGCTTTCTTCCACCTTCGGGGATCTACACTCATAACTGAAATGGCCATACTTATTACAATTATAACACTGAAATTGAGACTTATCACCTCTTTGTTGAAAACTGCCTCTTCCTCGGCCTCTAAAATTTTGACCACGACCAGATGGCTGATAACCTTCATTTTTCTGGCCTCTATTGAACGGTTGTCTTCCTCGTCCTCGTCCACCTCGGTAGCCTCCTCTAAAGCCATCTCTTCCACGAACATAATTGCTACTGCCTAAGCTTTCACCGATGGACACCTTACTTTGCAACGCCTTTTCCAAATGGCTTGTATCATCATATTGGTTCATCCGGGACTCGTGGGCTTGAAGAGAACCTACGAGCTCATCAATTGAAATTTTGGACAAATCTTTTGACTCCTCGATTGATGTAACAACATAATCAAATTTTCGTGTTAACGAACGTAGAAGCTTTTCCATCACCCGAACATCATCGAGACTTTCACCATTCCTTTTCATTTCATTTGTCACCATTTTCAAATGCGTAACAAATTCTCCAATATTTTCTGAACTTTTCATTTTTAAATTTTCGAACTCTCCGCGTAGTACCTGGAGCCGCACCTTTTTAACTTTTTCGACACCTTGGAATGATTTCTGCAAAATCTCCCAGGCGTCTTTTGCTGTTTTGGCTTCAGAATTTTTTTCAAAGGTTGATTCGTCAACACCTTGAAAAATAGTAAACAACGCCTTTTTATCTTTTTTCCGGGACTCCTTTAACACCGCCTTCTCGGCATTCGGAAGAGCTGCTTCTGCGGTAGCATCTTCGGGCTTGTTGTATCCACTTTCAACAATATCCCAGTTATCGTAGGAACCGAGTAACACCTTCATTTGAATACTCCAATTTCCATAATTTGTAGCCGTCAATTTTGGAATTTGGGTCTGTATCATATTCGCCATTTTTTTTTTCTCGAACAGAACCTGGCTCGGATACCACTTGTTGGAAACGTTATGAGCTTGAATTAATATAAATATAATCTTGATATGATTTGAACACACAAATATATAACAACTAGTTTTTCTTTTTATAATATTACAAATAAAGTACAGGCTACCACGTTTGTTTTCTCAGACACAATACAGAGCTTCGGCTCTTTCTTTTTCTCTCTGGTGTTTTTATTTTACACCTATATCTAATACATGCACAACAACAGCCTTTTATAGGCTTTAAGTTTACATTCTTACATCATTGCATGCCTCACATTTTTTATCCTTTATACATATTAATAGCCTACCCTATTTTAAGGAAATTATTACAATCCTGCAGCTTGTTATTTTTGACTATGAAAACTACTATATTTTCTTCTTTTCTCATGCACAGCCACCTTTTATTTCTCCTATGCACAGCTACCATTCCCTATGACCTTGATTCCAGGAGCAGTTATAATTCACATGTTCTGCCATCTTCTGTTTTTATACCAACGATGCTTGTTTCTTGTACACCCGTGCGTGCATGTATTTTATTAATAATAATAGAACTATTATTTTTAGAGAGGGTTTGAATTCTAACATACCAGTTCTTCGAGCAGTGACTTTTGTTATTCATCATTTCAGTGTTTAAGTTATATGGGGAATTTTTGTAGGTCTTCTTCTCTGGAATCAAACGAGGCAGCAGTGGGTAGGTAACAAGAAATCTGAGAAAAATGTGGAGCACCTTCGGGAGCCAAGATTGAGGTGAGTTGATTGTTTACAAGCCATGACCTCAGAGATAAGGAGAACCATTAATCCACCCTGTCGTTGTCGAAGCTTGCCAATCAATCTAACATTAAGGCTTTAATTTATCTACATATTTCATGTAGTTTATCAGTTCATGTAGTACATTGTCAACTTATGGATATGGATTTTAGTTTTCAAGTATATTTACTTCTACGACAGTTATAGCTGCAGACTTGGGTTGTTCTTTAGTTGAGTCTCTGTCAACACTTTTTTCTAAGTATGTCCTTAAAGGGGATTGATTTGCAGTTGGAATGCAACCTATGAAAGTTTGCATGGGAGAAACAAGCCCTTTACCCAACCAGTTCCTCTCGCTGTAAGTTTATTATCCTATATACAGTATACTTGGTGGTAATGGAGTAGGTGCTAAAATGTTTTGCACCAAAAGGCTTAGTGTAACTATTCTCATGTATTCCCTCATGACAGGAAATGATAGATTTCCTTGTTGACATCTGGGAGCAAGAAGGGATGTATGATTGATAAATGATATACTGGGATGTTTCCATTTACTTGTTATGTATCTGAACAATCTACAGCCGGGGGATTTAGAATCCTTGATCGGGGCAAATTGTGTTGTAAATTAACTATAACATTGCTGTGATGAGGTTTTTTCTGTTCAGTTCTTGCATCTTTTGTGAAAAAAGTGGTTCCTTGCTTTGTTTTAATCCTTCCAAACGGACCTGTGCCTTTTTCCTTTTTTTTCTTAGTTAGAGCTGTTCCTTTTTTCCATTACACAAGTAAATTTGTGTTAGTATATTATTTGGTATTTTAAACTAAATATAATATTTATAAACAAAGAATTATTTATTTTACAGAGAGAATTCTGACCAACATGTTGTGATTTTATTTCTGGAAGTTATATAATCAACTAGTATAACAGTTCTTCAATTTTTCGTTCAGGAAAATATCACAAATCAAAGAGATTAGTTATCTTGAAATAAGTAAATTGATAATTGACTCTTCTTTTTTACCTTCAAAGTCAATTGACATGAGTGTTCCATCCTGACTGAATATAGAAAAAACCCAAGTTCATTATAGAGCATTTGGATATGTCTTTAATTTAGCAACTTGATTTATGATAATCATAAAAAGTAAATATTCAGAGCACGCGGTTGAATTCCAATCTAATAGTAAGATATATTTGTGCCACTGGCATTACAAGAAGAGTAAAGTGCACTTCGTGTACTGTACTTTTTGTGTCAGACTACTTTAGATACTGACTTTCTAAAACTACCACTTTAGGTACTAACATTTAAATTTTGTTATAAAATGTGTATCCCCGTCAATTCTGTGTTAAATTTGGAAGCACATGAATGTGCCTGCAAGTGACAGGGATACACATTTTATAACAAAATTTAAATGTTAGTGCCTAATGTGGTAGTTTTAGAAGGTCAATATCTAAAGTAGTCTAATATAAAAAGTACAGGTACACGAAGCGCACTTTACTAACTACCGAGTGAATTTCGTTATAGATTATGAATTATCATGGATATATTGGATTATTCGGTATGGTATGATCATATGGGTAAATATAATATTTTTTTATAAATTGTCCATTATTAAAGAAATATGTAAAAAATAGCGGCACGTACTGAACCTTCATAAAGTGAATGACAATCAAAAAGTGTTTGTAGGAAGTAGATACTATATACAGTACTAGTTATAATAAGATGCGCAGATAAAAACACCATGATAGTTTAAAATCATTCCATTCCTCATCCTTTTGCTTTAGCTTGAAGCTTTGATATGGAGAAGCATGCCTTTTCAAATATGAAGAGTAAAATTAAAAGTTTTGTAAAATATTTAAAATTATTAGGAGTAATATTTTTTAGAGATTTGGATATATAATTTTTTTTTTGTTTGGAAGATTCAAAGCAATGTCTTATTAAGAAACATATAGGAATAGTGGTCTGATCTATGTTTAATTTATAAAACATCATTCTCCAATAGTGTATGATTAAACTTGGATTATATTGAGCACGGTTGGATAGCCCAAGTGGTTGAGGGTTTATCATCTGTCATCCCACGTCCTGAGTTCGATCCTGGCTCACCCCGAAAATTTCTTTAGAACAGATACTCATTTGTAAGGCTATAAGCCAAATTAGGCTTTCTATATTTTTATATGAGGATTTTTGGGATCAATTTTGTAATTTTTTTATTTGTAATCCGATTATTATCATGCAAATTGAGTTTCCTAAATAGAGGCAAGGAGTGTCCTCTATGATTATTTTAAAGAGCTTCTTTAAAGTTTATTTATAAGTCACTCTATCTCTATTTTGTGATTCGAGAATGTCTTCAATTTGTGACTGAACTATTTCGTGTTATAAAATTTAATGTTTGCTTTTAGTTATACTTTATCAGTTTATCCTTCCTTAGTTCCTTATAGTTATTCTTTAATGGAATCACTGCTGGGTGCATTTTGTTTTAAAGGAAATAGGTTTCTTCGCGAATGAGTTAGCCGCCTCTTGTAGCTCCTCTTGCATTTTTAGGTATGACTCTTGCAGTTTTATTATTAATCTGATTGATATCTGATTTGAGTTTTACAGCGTTCTTAGAAATTTTTGTAAATACGGTGAAATGTTTTATATAACCTTTTATTTATTTATTTGTATTTTTGTTCTCAAGAATAGAGGCATTTTGGTGAAAATGTCGTAAAAATATCATAATTATATGCAACCCTCCCTTCATTTCTGATTTTGTTCCTGCTATATGGTATTGTTCATTTGGGGCCACGTGCATTTTAAGTTTGTAAAAAATTTGATGTACTTGTGGGGGCACTGAAGTTTACCTTAGGTTTCATCAAAGTTAGTGGAGGTAACGCTTAAATATGGGGCAGAACCTCCTGTTCCTTCGTAGGTCGTCATGGTAAGCACTCAATGAATCATTCTACTATTAGTTCCACAACTAATAGTATAATCAGTGTTGCACGGTTCACGAGTCGTTCAGGTACGTGGTACGGGGTTGGGTACATAAAACGTTAGTTTTTATAAATCAGATACGATGACTCGCGAATCGGATACGCGGGTCGATACGAGGATCCTTTTTATAGTTATGTCTTTAGAAAATATTATGTATATTTGCTATTGAATCTATGTTTCAGTTACTATTTTATAACTAAAATATATAAGTAAATTAATCGAGAAATGTAAAATTTTAAAGTTACTACACATAATATTAAGGGGATTCAAATATGTTCAAGTAATAAAGGTTATCTTCCTATTTTTTATTTTTCTCCTTTTTACATAATAATTTTCGGAGTTAAAAGGGGGATCGTCGGAGTTGGCGAACTGGAGCGTGATCCTGAGTGCTCCGGGTCGAAAAGGAATCGTGTTCCGGAACGAGAGAACTAGATCGCGGTTCCATAGGCTGACCCACGAACCATGCAACACTGGTTAGAATTGCATAAAACTAAAAATAAAGAGTCTACACAATGAGGTTGAAATTGCAAAATGAATGACGATTTGTATATGCTTGGAATGAGAGTAAGAGACACTTGCAGTGTAGAGATTTCTTTTAATATCCATGTTGGGAATTAAAAGTTTCTAATAAATGAATGACACTGCTATCTTCTTAAAAAAATTAGCTAAGCAGTCTCTGTGAGCCTCTCAGTTCAGATTCATATTCGAAGACTGATTTAACTGAATTAGGCATTTGGTCTCCTCCATAATCTTCAGGATTTCATCCTACGAATTGTTATTATGAGTTTGCATTTCGCTTACAATTTGACTCATATTCTGTAGTTCTGAAGTCAAGGACCTTAGTTCATAATGAGATAACAAATATAAATGCTGCAAAGTCTGGAATGCAGTTTCGGCCTCTATGTA
Organism: Oenanthe sinensis; assembly: GCA_028671895.1. Lineage (NCBI taxonomy): Eukaryota > Viridiplantae > Streptophyta > Magnoliopsida > Apiales > Apiaceae > Oenanthe > Oenanthe sinensis. The sequence goes on along the minus strand of CM053798.1, from coordinate 12,989,332 downwards.
GCGCAAGCACTCTTCTTGTAAGCATGTCCAAAGCCTTCCCAACTCTTTTTGCTTCTCTGTTTTTTCTTGATTTTGATTGCTCATCTTCAGAAGCACAGTTTCTAGCTCGGACTGATTCAACATCTCTGACTGAACCTCAACACCCTTTAGCCTTTCACCTCGCTTATCTATCACACCATTGAGTCGTTGGGTTTCTTCATGTGCACTGAAAATTATACACCATAGACCACCTATGTTCTCCAATCACTGTTGATACTAGACAGCTGCAACATCCTTCTATTTAACTACTACAATGACTCGCATACTATAAATTCTAGCCTATGCTTTGCAGACTCTGGTATTTTTTAGATAAACATACTTAACTTTTGTGTACCGTAAGTTATCTTTTAAAAAAATTATTAATAGTGCCCTAGCAGCACCATGTCTCTCAATGAGAATATATTAGTGACAAAAAGGTTTATAGGGGATGTAACTAAATATGCAACCCCTCCCCTAGCTATCAAATAACAAGTGCATTTTACTTCATCATTTTTTGAAGAGGTAAATGATAAAACCTTATCATCGTTGTAGAGAGCTTTTGTTTCGGCTATTTAGAGGCCAGAGCAGTTGCAGCGAGAGCTACAATTCTGTTTGTAGGCAGGTTTTGTATATGCTGACAAATGTAGAAGTGCTTAAGTAGTGTAGAAATGTAATAAATTTCCAAATTATTATTTTTGACTTTTGCCCAGGAAAGGACTTATTTTGCTGTCTGAACTTTAGCTACAACTTTACTAGCACATTCCTCAAATTTTCAGAATCCTTCTAGGAATGAGATAAAATGTTCTCCAGATTATATATTGTCCAAACACAACTGGTAGTACAAAAGGCTGGCCACTTTTTCAGCTTCTAATTTGGAGAGAGCTTCTTTTAAAGCTTGTGCTTCAGCTTTACTCATTTTGTCATTGAATTTACTCATTTTGTCATTGAATTCTGTCGAATGCTCTTGTGCACACGAGACTTATTCTTTAAAATTGGACAATCTCCCCAAACACTGTTGATGATACTGGCATAGGCCATCTTCCTTCTCATCTTCTAATTTGGCAATGGTTTCCTTTAGGTTTAGTATTTCTTTCGCAAACTTGCTCACATGTCAGACTCTACATTCTCATGAAACATGAGAAACTTGACTGCAACAGAGGAAACTTCTCTTATACAATTATATTGTGGGAGCTTAAAGTATGTGAGGCTTGTACTCGACACATGTTGTCATTTGGTCGAAATTTTATGATATATTTATATAAAATTATAGATTGTGTTTACCATTATACTAACTATAAAAGTGAATCCATTTGGCAGGTTAGAGCATAAATTTTTAAAAAGTATCAAATTTGAAATAATTTGAAATAATTTCACAAGTTTAAATGTCGACCAAATGACAACATGTGTCGAGTACAAGCCTCACATACTTTAAGCTCCCACTATCTAATTGTATAAGAGAAGGTTCCTTTGTTGCGGTCAAGTTTCTCATGTTTCATGAGAATGTAGAGTCTGACATGTGAGCAAGTCTGCGAAAGAAATACTAAACCTAAAGGAAACCATTGCCAAATTAGAAGCTGAGAAAGAAGATGGCCTATACCAGTATCAACAGTGTTTGGGGAGATTGTCCAATTTTAAAGAACAAGTCTCGCGTGCCCAAGAGCATTCGACAGAATTCAATGGCAAAGCGAGTAAAGCTGAAGTTGAATCACAATTAGAAGCTGAAAAAGAGGCCAGACTTTTGTACTACCAGTTGTGTTTGGACAATATATAAATTGGAGAACATTTTATCTCATTCCCAGAAGGATTCTGAAAAGTTTGAGGAATGCGCTAGTAAAGCTGTAGCTAAAGTTCAGATAGTAAAACAAGTCCTTTCTAGGGCAGAAGTCGAAAATAATAACTTGGAAATTTATTACGTTTCTATACTACTTGAGCACTTCTACATTTGTCAGCCTATACAAAACCTGCCTACAAACAGAATTGTAGCTCTCGCTGCAACTGCTCTGGCCTCTAAATAGCCGAAAAAAAGCTCTCTACAACGGTGATAAGGTTTTATCATTTACCTCTTCAAAAAATGATGAAGTAAAATGCACTTGTTATTTGATAGCGAGGGGAGGGGTTGCATATTTAGGTACATCCCCTATAAACCTTTTTGTCACTAATATATTCTCATTGAGAGACATGGTGCTGCTAGGGCACTATTAATAATTTTTTTAAAAGATAACTTACAGACACAAAAGTTAAGTATGTTTATCTAAAAAACACCAGAGTCTGCAAAGCATAGGCTAGAATTTATAGTATGCGAGTCATTGTAGTAGTTAAATAGAAGGATGTTGCAGCTGTCTAGTATCAACAGTGATTGAAGAACATAGGTGGTCTATGGTGTATAATTTTCAGTGCACATGAAGAAACCCAACGACTCAATGATGTGATAGATAAGCGAGGTGAAAGGCTAAAGGGTGTTGAGGAACGTTGTATTCAGTCAGAGATGTTGAATCAGTCCGAGCTAGAAACTGTACTTCTGAAGATGAGCAATCAAAATCAAGAATTAACAGAGAAGCAAAAGGAATTGGGAAGGCCTTGAACATGCTTACAAGAAGAGTGCTTGCGCTACATAGAGGCCGAAACTGCATTCCAGACTTTGCATCATTTACCTTTGTAATCTCAGTATGAACTAAGGTCCTTGACTTCAGAACTACATAATAAGAATCAAACTGTAAGCGAAATGCAAACTCATAATAAGAATTCACAGGATGAAATCTTGGAGGAGGCCATATGCCTTATTCAGTTAAATCAGTCTTCGAATATGAATCTGAACTGAGAGGCTCATAGAGACTGCTTAGCTAATTTTTTTAAGAAAATAGTAGTGTCATACATTTATTAGAAACTTTTAATTCCCAACATGGATATTACAAGCAATCTCTACACTGCAAGTGTCTCTTACTCTCATTCCAAGCATATACAAATCGTCATTCATTTTGCAATTTCAACCTCAATGTGTAGACTCTTTATTTTTAGTTTTATGTAATTCTAACTTTATCACAAAAATATAAATTTTAATTCTGCAAGTCTGCATAAGTTTGGGGTGTTGTGGTTGTGGAACTAATAGTAGAATGATTCATTGAGTAACTACCACGACGACCTACGAAGGAACAGGAGGTTCTACCCCATATTTAAGCATTACCTCCACTAAAATATGATAAAATAATAATTACCTAAAATATAGGGATTAAAAACTTGTTTTACTCCAATGATGTTACATGTATTCATTACCTATAATTTAAAATGTAATATTTAATCAATGTTTTAGATAATATGGGCAAGGGGTAGGAATGTCGGAGTTGATATATGTTGTATTATAGGAAATATTGATGATGGAGCATTATATGGATTTCATTTTCTCTCTCCTAAGAGCATTCACATCCAGCCCCCAATTCTCATTCCCAAAATCATAATAAAAATAGTAAATCTCCATAATTTTCCTCAAATTTTATTTATCTACTAAAAATTTCCTACATTTCATTCCCCATCCATATCCCTATATCTAGTTTTTTTATTAATTCCTTTTTCTTATATTCATAATTTAATTTATCACATTTAAATTCTTAAAATGTTTTACAAAATTTATTTACATTTAATATTGTTGAAAAGTTCTATTTTCATATAATAATTTAATATTCAATTTTTTTCTTAAAAATGAAATTTTCAAAAATATGTATAGTTATTTCTTATTTAAAATAATAATATATGTGTAAGAATTAAAATGATAAAAATATAAAATAAAAGAAAACATTTTTTAAATAAAATAATAGAAAATACTTAATAAGATAAATATTTGGAATGGGGGATGAATAGTACGACCCCAAATATGGGGACTTAATTTCAGTCCCTAAAACTAAACCCTATTTTGGGGTTCCGGATGTAACCCATGTTTTGACATAATTTGGACAAATTTCCCCCATAAAGGGGATGAGGAGTGAAATAGGGTTTCCAATGTGAATGCTCTAAATAAGGTGTTTAATTTTCTCTCACCTAAATAATTATAGGGAAATGGGGTATGATTGGAGATTGTATTTTGAAACAAAACCCCTAAAATGTGGATGAATGTAGGTAAAGATTTTGATCGTGAGAGCAATTCCAAGGGTTGTCCTCCTTACCTATATCATGTATTAGGTGGACAAATTTAGGGATTGTCTTCTCAAAATTGTTACTCCAAGCATATGAGTCATATCCTAAAATTTTTAGGAGAGAGAAAGTGGATCTTGTGTAACCAAATTTGTTTCCTTATAATGCCACATCATCTTTCCCTCCCTATAATTCACTGTATATCTACTTTAATCATTTCACTTCTTATTTATATTACCTAAAATATTGAATATTTTTTAAAAAAATTATAGGAAACAATTATAGGGAATACCATCGAAGCAAAACAACTTTTTGATTTCCTATACTTTAGATAATCATTATTTTATTATATTTTAGGGAACTAAAATAGGGTTTGCCCTTGGTGATGTGGTAAACATTCTTTAATTTACTTTATTGTTGAGCTGGCAATGCATACATTTATCAAAATGATTTGATCACCTTGTCCCCCATCAAATTGGTGAAGGGAATTGAAGCAGTTTTGATATGGACTATGGTACAAACAAAGCACTTGTTCACTATATATCTACCTTGGGCTATATAGCTAGCACTTTATTTCTATAATAATCAAATCGATCCCTAGGCTGTAAACTAGCTAGCTACTCTTTGCATGATAAATTTCAACAGCAGAGTGTAGCTATTATATTTCGGTGCCTGTGTTTTTTTGTCTCTGTAATTTTATAAAATTACGATATAATTCTTCAGGTCAACTTAAAGTATCATTATAATCATAAACATAATTACAAATATTGGTATTATGGTATATTGGTATATATACCCCCGTGATCCTGCTTGCTTGCATTCGATGAAACTCTAAATCAGGTTTGTTCTAGATTTGCTTAATTAGAGTATCTCCAACGGTAAATTCAAACACATGACCTTTGTCCAAGGTCATGGAGAAAAGCGAGTTGTATCACTAGGCTATTAATTAACGGCTCCCGCGAGACATCTATCCCCTATTATTGTTCTAAATTCCAAAGTACGTAATAATCATACATTACATTACTCTGAATCTGGCAACCAAGTATTAGCTGTAATCTTCTGTTTATATGTCGTGGTCGGTCTCAGTTTTTAACCATATCATAAACTAGACATTGCCATATCCCGTTGTGAATCCCTTGATATTATCTTCAAATCTCACTATCGGGACAGCTTTCTCAATTACATAGCAGGGTTTTATCACCAGTCATATGCCTAGAACAACCGTTGTCGAGAATCCATATGACACGCTTGTTTTTTACTATGCCCTGCAACCATAGATTGATTACTTCTTCTTTGGCACCCAAATTTGATTGGGTCCAAGAGGCTTAGATAAGAAAACAGATTTAACTATAGAAATTTTCTGGTCCTTGTCTTTCTCATCGACTGTGCCCTTGCCCTTTGGTTTAGCCTTGACAGGTGTGTCTTTAGGCTTAGGGACAAGGGCTTCCTTCCTAGAGTTAGAAGGACTAGCAGTCTTTGCCCTAACATGCTTTCTATTAATGTTCACATCTTTACTAATGCAAGTACTAGATGATGTATTCATCAAGTTTATGTATGCAGACATGATGTTTAATGCACATGACATGCATCCTACTTTACCACATGGTTGATGATGGATATACATGGCAGACATATTAGAAGTTTCTGTTTTTACTACTTTTATCTCTTTGCATGCATGCGTAAGATGACCAGTAGAATTACAATTGTTACAAACTTTTCTAATAGCTTTGGGAGAATAGGCATAATCAATTTTCTTATTAACACCTATCTTGCCATTTCTTTTAGCTTTCATTTTTACATTCTTGTTGCCTAAATCATTTTTAATCTGTTCCTTACGTTCTACAATTTTTATAGATTTCTTAGGCAACTCCTTTTTATCTTCTTCCTCTTTCTTCTTATCCTCAACAATGATTTCTTCTTTCATTAAGATCTATTCTTCATCTAAGGGTTCGATGACAAACTTCTTGTATAGCGGCTTAGGGACATTTTTTAATACATGTGGAATGTCTTGCTTCGTAGGACTTTCCTCAGCAATTGATTCCTCATGTCTCTTTCCTACCTTTTTATCATAGTCAAATCCTATTCCAGTTTTTTGACCTATGACCTATTTATCTATTTCCTCCTTAATAAGATTAAAAGATTTCTTATAAGCCTGAAGTTTTAACTCTAACTCAGAAATTTTATTCCTAAGTTTAGTTTCTACTTCTTGGTTGCATTTGTCTCTATTATGCAGATATTATATCTTCTATTTCAGATCTTCTAAGTTAACACATGCAAGCTCTAGCTCTTCATTTCTAGCTTCTAGCTTTTTAATATTTAGAACTAGTTTATCATTTTCTTCTTCAGATGCTAGCATGCTTGTGTGAATGTTAAAAATTTCTACCCTAAGAACTTCTATAGTTTTCTTATAATCAGAATTAGACATGTCAACCGTGGAAAAAAATGATACCTTCGATGACTGAGGTGATACCTCTGAAGAGTCTGCCATTAGAGAAACTGTTGGGTCCCGGAAGTATCGTAGAAGGGGGGTTGAATGCGATACTGACAACAATTTAAAATTCTTTTTAGAATTTGCGGAATTAAATTATTGCTTAAGCTGAGGGTTACAGTTTTTGTAGTGTTTGGGAGGCTGACTTACTAACTTTCTATTTTCATTATTAAACATTTAAGATATAGAAAATTAGCAAGTAAGTAAACAAGATTCAAGTTAAATATGTATATTAAACTTGAAAGGGTGTTACAACATTCGGTAGAATAAACATTTAATTCCTAGAACAAATTTGACATGAATTGTTCTACTTAGGAATTAAAACCAAACAAGCACAGAAAGTCTGTGAATATGACGTTGCAGACAAATTGCTGAATTTGCTGTTTTTCTACTCTGAAAAATGAAGCCCCCGGCCTCATATTTATAGAGGAGGAAAGCCAACATGACTCTTCCAATATGACTCTTTTTCTCATCAAATTAAGCCTTGTATGACTCTTCAGAAAGCTGGGCATGACTTATTTCTGTCGGTATGACTCATTAAAATTCGGTATGACTCTTTGTAAGTCATATTTGAATTTTCTTTAATTTAAAATAAATCAAAATGACTTATATTAAAGTAAAGAAACTCGGTATGACTCACATAAAGTATTCTTCGGTATGACTCCTGATAATCAAAGCTCGGTGTGACTCTTTTTGATTTCTTCGGTATGACACATGAATCAACAGCCAATTTCATTCTTTCCTTCTTGAGTGGGACACATGTCAAGCTCTTATTGGCTACTTTAAAATAAAACTCCTGCCATTTCAAATTGAAAAAACAATGGGGCTTATTTCGTCCTGTAGTGATGAGCTCCGTAGAAATGCTTTTCGACCCGCACAGCTTATATTCTTTGATTAATAAATAATAAATTTAATTCATAAATTATAAAAATAAATATCTAATATTATTTAGATATTTATAAATATAATTTACTAAATAAATAAAATATTTATTAATTAAATAAATCCTTACGCTCTAAGCTGCGGTCTCCTGATCGTCTGGAACCGAACTCCTTTTGACTTGGAAATGATAAATCAATTCCAACCGGGGTTCCACTTTTACGAATATATGACTCTGCATTTCTTCTGTGTCATTTCTTTTACCGCTTGTCTTCAAGTCAGTACCGTATCTCTTTGAGCTTCCAGCTTCTGTCTTCTGTCATTCTAAAATAATTCTAAATTAATTAATCCTTTAATTAATTTAAGAAATAAATTAATTCTGAGTGAATTAATTTACTAATTAAATTAACTAATTAATTTAATTAATCAATAGAGAATTAAATTAAAGGCTTGACTATTGTTGATGTAGATAAGACTCTTCTGTTCTTCAACAATAACCTTTTTAACCACTTGAACTTTTTGATGACGAATCTTCACTGACATTGTTGACACCCTGTGCACTGGTCTGGTTCACGGATGACTAACTACAATGTTGATTCTCATTTCTGCTGTAGTGGTCTTTGTGTCTTGTCTTGTCATGGCTTCTTTTGTTCTTCCTCTATATTCAATATTTATTATTTACTTCGCTTTCTTATCTGAGTTGAGTTGTCATCTACTTATTACAAATAGGACTAGTCATATGACTTTCAATCTCCCCCTATTTGTTGTTAAACATTTAACATACAAATTCCTAGAGGATAACTCAACTAACAACTAAGAAAATAAAACGACATTTAAGAACTGTAAATAATAAATTATTTTCTGGATCATATAATACATTTCCAGATTTCAATTATGAAAGATAAATATAAGATAGATGTTCCTCTAGACTGAACATATTTAACAAAGTTCTATCTTGACTTACCTATCATTACCAGCTTTAGAAGTATCAACTTCACCTTCTTCTAGAGTTTAACTTTTGTGACCAGGTGTCATTGGTAGATCTTCAGTTACTGGTTTCTCTGGATCAGATTCTGCATTTCCAGATTTCTTGAGTGAACTTAGAAATGAAAGATGTTTGTTCCTCTGGCACTGAACATATTATACATGTAGTATTATCTTCATTTCTCAGACTCATCACTACTCCCCCTTAGGATAGCAGGGATGAAGTCTTGTTCTCTTCTTACCATTTATCCTCTGTTTCTCCAACTTCTGTCTTCACTTCTCTCCCAAGGTGAATTCATTCTTCCCTTACGTGAATTATCCAACCAATTTAATAGAGGTAACAACAGACATGGCATACATACAGCATTAAACCATTGCAGATATAAAAAATGCAAACTATGACATGTTATGCATTTTAGAAAATCCGGTTAATCCTATATACAAGAATTTTCTAAAATCAAATGGATCCAATCCAAGCATGTTGTTATATACCCCCTTTTCAACAATGGAGTAATCCTCTTCTAGTAAAAGTCTTTGTTAAACAATTCTCCCATTTGGATCTTGTTCAACACTTTTCCCTTTTTGGATCTACTTCTCCCTTTTTGGATCTTGTTCGAACTGTTCAACACTTCTCCCCCTTAGTTGAGTAATCCTCTTCAGAATCCTTAATATCAGAAGAAATTTCATCCCCCTTAGTTGAGTAACATTAGAAATCTTTAACATGGAATTGAGAATGGGATTTGGTAATTGTGGTAGTGTGTGATTTTACTTTGTGTTTCTCACAAGTGTTTCGCTCATATACTCTCTAAGTGTTTCACTCATAAAATATATATTTTCACTCTTTCTCACTTGTGTTTCACTCTTTCCTCACAACACTGTTTCTCTCTCTCAATACGGATGACACAATCGTTTGTACCTGCAAGAAAGATCACCATAGCCCCTTCAAGAGAGGTCACTGGTGGTGCAATGGGGTTTCGTAAATCCCCGTCCTCAATTGAATCCATTAAAATATTTGACTTTGAAAACTGAATTGCTTCAGGAATAGATTCAATGAGTTGCTGATCATCTAAGATGATCTATTCCATTAGGAATCCAGATATGTTCCATCTGGGGAGGGAGACAAGGATCTATAATGTAGCAAAAGATCCAAGTTCCCTCCTGACGCCTGTGAAGGCATGTTGATTCAGTCAGAATCATCAATCATTCTTCCTTCCTTGATATGGAAGTTTAGAATAATTGCTTCCGTCAATTCATCCTTAGTGTGTGACAATCCTTACAGTGCATTTGAATATTACATATATGGTTTGCAGTGTTTGAGAGTGTCCAGATGAAGTTGACTCTTTACAAATGGCCTTGGCTGACAGGCCGAATTCAATAGACTCACTCTGTTGAGAGAATGAACCTAGTAACAGTTTTGCCATTTGAAAATCTATACCCTTTTGGGAGGATATAAATTAGTTAGCAGTTGCCTTGGTTTCAATTTCATATTCTAACTAGAGGCAGAGCTGCTGGAACACTCGTAGATACTTCTCTTTTCTAGTGCACTAGAGGCACTTACTCTCTCACCCTCTTTAGTTGAAAAAACTTTTTTTTCCAGGGGTTTAGTAGATGAAGTTGTATCTGTTTGAGTGTTTGTCGTTCTATGATCTGTGTTAGAGATTGTAGGTTTTCAATCCCTTGATCTTGTCCTATAGCCACTGAGGGCTCAATATATCAATTGTATATATATATTTATATCAATTGATTAAACAATATATCAAGATCGAGATTACCTGCTTTACCTCGAGTCGATTGCTCTTGTTCGGCAGGACACAGATATGCTTTTATTATTAGTGATTTTCAGATAAACAATATATATTATCACTAACAACAAAAATCATAATTAATTGCAATGAAATAATAACAAACTATCAAAATATGATAATTAATAATAATTTCAAAAAGCAAGTAATTACTCTCCTAATATCTCATCGTATTAAAACTATGAAACTAATAAATGATGAATTGCTTCAATTCATAATTTTAATAAGATAAAATACCATTGCTAAATACTAAATAATCATAGGAATGAAAATTAGCATTTAACTTCATACATTATATCAGAGATATATGTAAGCTTGAGAAAATAGATGTAAAGAAATTCACAAGTCCTTTAAATATTGACATTTAATACTTATGATTCTTAGAACAATTTCTCGTAGACAAAAATAAATTTTAAAAATAACATGAAATAATAAAAAAAACTATAAAGTAAAAATATGCCAATTTTATAGGAAAAATAAATATGCCAATCGTTGATACCAATTGTTGAAAAAAAATATTATTATAGCGCATGATACGAATTTTTTTTTTATTTAAAGATACATGTCCCTTAATAAAACGCGGGAAAGTTGTATCTGAGAAGAAAGTTTCTATCACTTATGAATTTTCTATAAGACAAATTTCCCATAATAAAATGCGGGAATTTGTACCAAAGAAGAAATTCAATTCTCTTATGGAAAAAAAATATATTTACAGTATGAATGCCAATTAAATAAAACTGTACAAAACTTAAAAAAATGTTGCATGTACCTCTCACTGTGCACGCCTTGCAATGTGTTCCTAGAATTTATCTATTTAGGCTTACCATCAGCGTGAGTGCCGGTGGTGTGCTTGACTCATTACAAAGTGCTCTAGCTGACGAGCGAATTTCAATGGATTCATCCTGTAGAGAGAATGATTCCAGAGACAGTTTTATTGCCTTTTCAGCTCTGCATCCTTTTGAGAAAATGCAGATGAACTTACAGTTACCTCAGTTATATACTACTTTTCTTCTCTGGAGGTAGAGCTGTGGGTGCACTTCCGACATCATCCTTATTTGCTGCATCAAGTACAGTTTCTCCCTTATCAACCTCTAACTTACATGAGTTCCTTATATCTCCAGGGGTTAATATATGGAAGTGGATGAATTGGTGTTTGATACTATGGCCTGGGTAAGAGATTGATGGGTTTTCAACCTCTTGGCCAGTTTCTAAAGCCACTAGGGGCTAACAGGAAAGAACCAATCGAGATAAAAAGATAATCGCCTTAAAATTCCAAAATATATTTTTCATCCCAAGGAGAAGGAAAAATATAATAAGGAATGGTAATAGATTGCATTAAAGCACTTTTGATAAAAGAGTTCTGTCAGAACTAAAGATTTATAAATTAAAAGCAAGATACGAAATTTCCTTTAAGATACATATCCCATAATAAAACGCGGGAAAGTTGTATCAGAGAAGAAAGTTTATATCCCTTCTGAATTTCCAATAAGGCAAACTTCCCATTATAAAATACGAGAATTTATACCAAAGAAGAAATTCAACTCTCTTACCAAATTATATCTCGTTAAAATGACTCTTTTCCTTTATAACTTAATACTGTATGATTTAAAAACAGTTTTGCAAACCATCCTTATCAGATAGAGGACTATGATTTTCCGACTCATAATGCAATTATGATATTCATCATTTTCGTCCACCTGATATTATCCCTAACTTAAAATAGAAAATTTCATTACAATAGGGGTGGATGTATTCTTAGCAATACAGTATAAGGCCTTCAAAGCAACAATCACTGTTTAGGTACTTTGAATCAATGTGCAACAAACATTGGAACAAGTGTTTGAAAACAAATCATTTTACAAATGGTTGATACCTCGAAGTAAAAACAATTTTGGAAATATTTCTAAGTATATAAAATATTGAGAATTTTATATACGCATAACTTATAAAATACTTCCATTTTTCAATATTAGTGTTTTTGAAATATGCATTGATTATTTAGATCAGTAATTCTAAATAAGGTCACTAATATTAAAAGTGTCACAATTATTTGTAACAGAATATTTAAAAATATCAGAGAAAAATATCAAAACAATTAAGCAAGATATCATTAACTGATACTCATAAAATATTTAACATACAAATAATTATGCTGCATATTATTTAAATCATTTAAATTATGAGACTGATATGACATTGAATTGTCTGACATCATAATTTAAATCAATTAAGATAATATACAAACTTATGCTAGAACACCTAATTATCACATATGCATATAACATTGTAAACATGATAATTAAAGTAGTAACACTAAGTACGAGGTTCTGGATTTCAAATATATTCACAAGTCCTTTAAATATGAAGATTTAATACTTGTGAACTCATTTAAGAATTCCTTACAGATGGGATTTTCAACAAATATGCACATAAATAATATCCCAACTTCACTAACCAACTTACACAAAATGAATTTATCAAGCTGTTTAGCAAATATCTGCAAGTTATTCTACTAAGGACTACTCTCGATATAAATGATACCTGGTGTCCATGCGCTTGTTCCGTGAGTGGTGAAGAGATTATCCAGCAGAGTTGATGGAGTTTGACAGCTTCTGGTAATTACATCCCTGTCTTTCTTATAACATGCATTATCTATATCTATATAGCCAATTAGGTTAAACCTAGTATCTTTAGGGTACTTGATTCTTAGAATTGGTAATCCCTTAAGATATCTAACAATTCATATCTTAGCTATAAGATTAGATTCTCTAGTATCCACTTAGAAACTTGCACATAGGCATATTGAGAATAAAATATATGGTCTTTATGCACAGTAGACCCACATATAATATAATCATGGTATGCTTGCACTAATATTACTTTGTGTGTGTGCCTTATATTCCAGAGAGACATGTGTATAACGACTCTAATATAAAATCATATTCAAGTAATTATCAGTTAAAGTGTCATACTATGTCCTTGACGATTGCTTGATCTCTTACCTCCGTCATAGAGGGCTTTGTGAAGAGAATGATATACAAATTCCAGTGGATAAGAAACTTCAAAGTCCAGGAGTTGTTGTACATCAACTTGTTCAGCCCTAATAGTATCAAGTCTCGACTCTGGTGCTTTACTTAGATCTTGAAAATCCCGAAGATTCTGTTTCCATCATCATCGATACCTTCTGTAGCAACCAGTTTGGCTTTGTCCCTCATAACAATGCCAAAAATCATCCAGTCTCTGAAAACCCTTACAGTACCAATTACAACTTTGTCTTGTGGCCTGGGTTCCAGATTCAGTAGATTCTGCCTTCGAACTGATTGAGATCATCTTGCATTGCAATCACCCAATCTGGATCAATCAGTGCTTCTTCAATCTTCTTTAGGATTCCAACTGTTTAACAATTGTTCTTTCCTGAAGAGTAACCATTTACTTTGCATAGCACTTCTAGTCTTTACTCTAGTATCCGGATCACTAAGAACAAGACTCCAGGAATGAATTTGACTCCAAACCCTTTATCTCGGCAGATATGTTCTTAATGTATTCCTTTGATCTTCATTGTGTTGAGTATGACTAGTAGATTCTTCTTTTATTTGCTCCCCCTGAGTTGCTGCTAGGATGTGTTGAAGATCCTTCACCTTGTTGAGTGGATTCTGTTAAAGTCCATGAGTTGTGTAGATTCACTACCATTTCCACTACTAGGATCTGAATCATCATCATTAACATTGATTCCTTCTGCAACCTTAGTTTCATCATCAATATCTGAATATGACTCTGACAAGATGTCAAGCTTCAAAGATTCAGAATAGACTTTTATTTTAATGCTCGGGAGCTCCTTGAATAGTGTAACACAATCCTGATCTTGCCTTACTACTTTTAGCCTCAAATGTTTCTTCAGTTGTGACTTCTAACGATTCTTAAATCCGTTTTGTATAGGTACAAAAACTAGAATGATCATTAGAGTCAGAAAAAAAATCTTCAGAATTCCCCACTAATAAATCTATCATATCTTTACATTTGAACAGTTTGTGGAACTATAACATGAACAATCGTATCATCCACAATAAAATCCAAATGCTCCGGAATAAACCTACTAATATGAAATGACCACTTTCCTCGAAACCAGGTCATATGCTCTGCGAATTAATTCTGAGCCAAAACGAAGAATTTTCCAACTACAAACCCTTTTGGAAAAATGGACCAAGTATTAATATCTTTAGATTATAAATTAAATCTATATAAATTTAACTAATAAATTTACTTCAATTAAATTTATAAAATAAATTCATTTAAGTTAAGTTTATAAAATAAACCTTTTTCAAGTTTAAATAATAAACTCATTTAAATTAAATTCACAAAATAAATTTATTTTAAATAACATTTATAAAATAAATTTATCTAAATTTAAATTTATAAAATAAAATTATCTAAATAAATTTAAATTATAAAAGGAAATCTATTTAAATTTAAACAATAAATTTATTTAAATTAAAATTTATAAAGTAAACTTATTTAAATTAAGTTTATAAAAGAAACTTTTTCAAGTTTCAATAATAAACTCATTTAAATTAAATTCACAAAATAAATTTATTTTAAATAACATTTATAAAATAAATTTACCTAAATTTAAATTTATAAAATAAAATTATCTAAATAAATTTAAATTATAAAAGTAAGTCTATTTAAATTTAAAGAATAAATTTATTTAAATTAAAATTTATAAAGTAAACTTATTTAAATTAAGTTTATAAAACAAACTTTTTCAAGTTTAAATAATAAACTCATTTAAATTAAATTCACAAAATAAATTTATTTTAAATAACATTTATAAAATAAATTTATCTAAATTTAAATTTATAAAATAAAATTATCTAAACAAATTTAAATTATAAAAGGAAATCTATTTAAATTTAAAGAATAAATTTATTTAAATTAAAATTTATAAAGTAAACTTATTTAAATTAAGTTTATAAAAGAAACTTTTTCAAGTTTAAATAATAAACTCATTTAAATTAAATTCATAAAATAAATTTATTTTAAATAACATTTATAAAATAAATTTATCTAAATTTAAATTTATAAAATAAAATTATCTAAACAAATTTAAATTATAAAAGGAAATCTATTTAAATTTAAAGAATAAATTTACTTAAATTAAAATTTATAAAGTAAACTTATTTAACTTAAGTTTATAAAAGAAACTTTTTCAAGTTTAAATAATAAACTCATTTAAATTAAATTCACAAAATAAATTTATTTTAAATAACATTTATAAAATAAATTTATCTAAATTTAAATTTATAAACTAAATTTATTTAACATGGCCTCTAGATATTCAGAGTTCAAAACAGGTTCGGTACCCTGAGCTTCACTAGACTGCGGATCTTGATTTGTATATCAATCAGCTTGCTTTCATGCCAATTGTTGGGTCCCGGAAGTATCGTAGAAGGGGGGTTGAATCCGATACTGACAACAATTTAAAATTCTTTTCAGAATTTGCGGAATTAAATTATTGCTTAAGCTGAGGGTTAAAGTTCTTGTAGTGTTTGGGAGGCTGACTTACTAACTTTCTATTTTCATTATTAAACATTTAAGATATAGAAAATTAGCAAGTAAGTAAACAAGATTCAAGTTAAATATGTATATTAAACTTGAAAGGGTGTTACAACATTCGGTAGAATAAACATTTAATTCCTAGAACAAATTTGACATGAATTGTTCTACTTAGGAATTAAAACCAAACCAGCACAGAAAGTCTGTGAATATGACGTTGTAGACAAATTGCTGAATTTGCTGTTTTTCTACTCTGAAAAATGAAGCCCCCGGCCTCATATTTATAGAGGAGGAAAGCCAGCATGACTCTTCCAATATGACTCTTTTTCTCATCAAATTAAGCCTTGTATGACTCTTCAGAAAGCTGGGCATGACTTATTTCTGTCGGTATGACTCTTCAAAATTCGGTATAACTCATTGAAATTCGGTATGACTCATTGAAATTCGGTATGACTCTTTGTAAGTCATATTTGAATTTTCTTTAATTTAAAATAAATCAAAATGACTTGTATTAAAGTAAAGAAACTCGGTATGACTCACATAAAGTATTCTTCGGTACGACTCTTGATAATCAAAGCTCGGTATGACTCTTTTTGATTTCTTCGGTATGACACATGAATCAACAGCCAATTTCATTCTTTCCTTCTTGAGTGGGACACATGTCAAGCTCTTATTGGCTACTTTAAAATAAAACTCCTGTCATTTCAAATTGAAAAAACAATGGGGCTTATTTCGTCCTGTAGTGATGAGCTCCGTAGAAATGCTTTTCGACCCGCACAGCTTATATTCTTTGATTAATAAATAATAAATTTAATTCATAAATTATAAAAATAAATATCTAATATTATTTAGATATTTATAAATATAATTTACTAAATAAATAAAATATTTATTAATTAAATAAATCCTTACGCTCTAAGCTGCGGTCTCCTGATCGTCTGGAACCGAACTCCTTTTGACTTGGAAATGATAAATCAATTCCAACCGAGATTCCACTTTTACGAATATATGACTCTGCATTTCTTCTGTGTCATTTCCTTTACCGCTTGTCTTCAAGTCAGTACCGTATCTCTTTGAGCTTCCAGCTTCTGTCTTCTATCATTCTAAAATAATTCTAAATTAATTAATCCTTTAATTAATTTAAGAAATAAATTAATTCTGAGTGAATTAATTTACTAATTAAATTAACTAATTAATTTAATTAATCGATAGAGAATTAAATTAAAGGCTTGACTATTGTTGATGTAGATAAGACTCTTCTGTTCTTCAACAATAACCTTTTTAACCACTTGAACTTTTTGATGAGGAATCTTCACTGACATTGTTGACACCCTGTGCACTGGTCTGGTTCACGGATGACTAACTACAATGTTGATTCTCATTTCTGCTGTAGTGGTCTTTGTGTCTTGTCTTGTCATGGCTTCTTTTGTTCTTCCTCTATATTCAATATTTATTATTTACTTCGCTTTCTTATCTGAGTTGAGTTGTCATCTACTTATTACAAATAGGACTAGTCATATGACTTTCAGAAACATTTCCATAATTCTCTTCTTCATTGTTGTCTAAATCATCCCAGCTCTTTCCCTCAGCTATATAAGCTCTGCCCTAATGCTTCTTCACCGGTGCATCATACTTTTGCTTGAGTTCGTTATATGACTCCTTTTTTTCCTTTCATTTCTTACGCTTCCGGCATTCTGTAGCAAAATATCCGGGTTCATCACAGTTGTAGCACTTGAATTTACTGCAGTCTACCATTCTTGTCTTATAACCTCCTTTGTTGTAAGACCCTGAAGATGAACTAGCTCGGTTGTTATTTCTGAAGCTGGAACCATTGTAACTGGTGTTACTCTTGTATTTGTACTTAGGGTTCCTTCTAAACCTTAGGTACTTGAACTTTCCTGCAATATAGGCCATTGTCTTGTTTTCCAACTATTCATGTTCTTCCATTGAGTAGAAGTAATCTTTATCACCTGCTTGAGTATTCTCTGAAAATTCAGCTTCTATAATCTCTTCTTTCTCAGTTACAGGTTTTTCTGTATTGGTCTCTGTGACATCAAAATTTTTGGATATAATTGCTGTAGTTTTCAACAGTGTTGTATTCTTACTGTCCACTGTTCCTTAACCATAAATGATCTGTCTTTGCTCTTGCTCCATTTCATGAGTTTTAAGCTTTCCATATATAATTTCAATTGACATGTCATTTATGTCACTTCTCTATCTGATGGCAAAGATTTTGTGTTCAAGATGCGCTGGCAGTGTCAACATAAATTTTTTATTGATCTCCCTACGTGAGTAGGCCTTCCCATGCAGTGACAAGTCAGTCAACAATTTATTGTATATCTCAAAGATTTAAGTGATACTTTCTCATGGTAGTAACATGAAAGCTTCATAACGGGATGTATGAATATCCAGCCTGTTCTCCTTCACTTCTGTTGTACCTTCTATTAGCAGATCAATAGTATCCCACATTTGTTTGGCACTAGTGCAATTAATCACTTGATTCAGCATTATAGAGTCCAGTGAATCCATTAGGATACATTGAAGATGATTATCCCATGCTACTCTTTCTTTGTCAGTGTCAGTGTACTCTGAAGGATCCTTTGGGGTAAATCCCTGAAGAATCCATTCACCATCATCTGAAACTGATTCTTGTATAAGCTTTTGAGGAATATAGGGTCCATTTTCTAAAATTCCCATGTATTGAGAATTAGAAGATTTGATGAAAGTGGACATCTTCTTCTTCTATAAAATGTATTCATTTTTATGAAAGGCTGGGATTTTGATGCTACTAAGTTTTTCGGTACTCATGGTTGCGAAGAATTTTAAATCTCAAGAAATAATTAATTTCTTAAAAATTAAAATTAATTTGAATAAAAATTAAATTTCGTGAAATAAAATTTTAATTCAAATTCTTGATGATTGATAGCTTTTTAAAATTAGTGGATTTAAAATCTTTAAAAAATTCGAAATTGAATTTTCTTAAAAAAATAAAGAAATTTCAATATAAATTTTTCTAGATCTAAAAATGTACTTTTTCGTTAAACTATTTTTGGATCTTAATTTGTAACTTCAATCAACAAGCTCTGATACCAATTGTTAGGTCCTAAATCATCATAGAAGGGGGGTTGAATATGATGTTGGTAGATTTTCATTTAATTGCGGATTAAGTGTTTGTGTTCATGAGATATTTAAATGATAGTAAATGAAACACAACGATTTGGGGAAATAAAGATATATTATTAAATCCCTGAGATGCTGCGCTTCTAATCAAGAGATTAGCTTCTGTGGGTTCAATCAATATTACAACAACCATACAGATGTGTGTTTAATGCTTGGCTTTAATGGAGCTCCGGTAACTTTGTTGAGTTTACTTAAGAAGATGCATATTCATTCTTTCGAATTAAACCCATGTATATTTGTGTTGACTTGTGGAAATCAAATGAATTGATTTTCCAATAATGTAAGTCCTTTGTTGTTCCTTGAAGAGTGACTGTAGTGTGTAGGTGCCACAAAATGGTTTTGGTGCACCTCATAACTTTTGTTGTGCCAAGGTAGAGTTTATGTGGCGCCTCTACTGTGTATGCCTTGTATAGGCTCCATAAGTCCCTTAAAATCTTATGAGTTTATTTCCTTTCACCTTGAAGCATAAATGTTGCGCTTGTATATTGTCCACCTTGTGTAGGCACCACTAAGCACTTGGGAAACTTTGTTACACCTTGAATTCTTGTCACTAACTTTCCTTGCGCCTGAAAATGATATTTGTTGCGCATACACTCTAGATGGAGTCTGTAGGCGCTACATAGTACTAGATACTTGTTTCCTTGAGCCTCTCCATTTCTTCAAGAGTATAGGAACCACCAAATATAGTAAAACTTGACTTAACAATATTCTTGAAATACTTGAAGTATTTACCACTTGGTTTTCACTCTTCTAGCTTGATCAACTGAATTTCTTCTAATATATCAGGACAATTATTTTCTTGTTGTGCTGACTCTTAGTGCACGGGTCTGGTTCACAAAAGACTAACACTGAATTGAATTCCCTTGACTTCTATTTTGTTTCAGCTAATTAACCTTGGACTGTTGCATTGCTTCTGATCACTGAAACCCTTTGACATTTATACTCAAATCATTACACTGTCTTTAATATGAAATCTTCTGAACTCTTATTTTTTGTTGAGGCCTGAACATATTAATAAACTTCTCTCGCTAACGGTCAGTAAGCCTTTCATCTTGAATAATCTGCAATGATGTATGTATGATTCCTGTTTACATATCCTTCTGGATTCATGTGCTGCTTATTAGTATTATTTAACTGTCTTTGTTTCTTAGTTGAGTTATCGTTATCACTATTACATATTAATTTATAATATACTTTACACATAAATCTAATGTTGATGATAACAAAAATCCTAAACATATTCATTCTGTCATGAATTATAAATTTGACAATTAATACAATTCTGGGACAAAGAATTTAAGTACCAGTGACAAATGACTTTTGAGAAGTTGTAGGTGATTCTGATTTAGTGTCTTCTCTTTCTTTTTCCCTTAAACTCGTCATTTTTTCTATCTTCATTTTATCTCATTTTTCGGTAAAGTGACCCTTTCAAAATCTTCTCATCCTCAACTCTATAGTCCAATTGGCTTGCAAGATAATTAAGCTCCAGGTTGAGCAATTTATCAATCTCCTCACAAATATCAATGCATTTCTTTTTGCCCTCCATATCCTTGTAAATCATCATGTAGAAAGGCATGAATGATCTTCTTCCCTTTAGAATTCCATAATTTGATTTTGTCATCACTTTCTTCCTGAACAGCTGCCTCTCTCATTTCCTTCATTCTTTGTAGAATATCTTGTGCAAGCTCATTGGTAGATAGTATTTCTTGTTGAGTCGAGTGTAGATCTTCCTCAGAGTTCCATAGTCATGTTCCATGACTTGAGAGAAGGTAAAAGATGAGTATGAACCATTCTCATATTCAGCATGGAGGAGATCCATATCTCTTTTCCTTTGGCCCTTAATAGCCATCAATCCCATAGTTTTGTTTGGGATTTAATTTATTGCCTTTGATTTGAACACTTCTACCACTTTGGAATGACCACTTCCCGATGCTTGACTTTTATTCTTTGTCCTCTTTGGTTGTTCATCCTTAACCATTTCTACTTCATCCACATTCAACTTCCTTTGACACCAGAGGTCTTAGTAGATTTGTTTTCCCTTTGTTTTGTTCTTGGATTCTTCTCAGCCTCTTTCCTCATGGCTTCCGAAATCCTTTCATTTTCTTTTTCAAATTACCTTTACAGTTGAATGGCTAGCTCATCTCATGCCTTCTCTTGTTGCTCTCTTTCTTTAATGTCAATAACTATTGCTTTATGCAATAACTTTTCACCTCCACCTGAGATATACTTCTTCTTTCCATCTTCAATTAATAGTCCTTTTCCTTTCCTATCATTAGGCTATGAGATTCATTCTTCCATCCTTATTTCTCCACCTTCAAGAGATTTAGAAGTTCCAACAACTACAGTCTTAGAATTTGACTTTTTTAGTAATGAAGTAGTTGTTATGATCTTAATGGGCTTCTCTGCATCTATGGTTTTATTCTTTCTTTCAATGGCATCAAATTGTTGAACAATTTTCTGAGGTATCTCCCTTTTCCGAGCCAATGAATCCTTCACTATCATATGAGTGTATAAAATTACCAATATAAAATTCAAACACCTAAGCTATGATATGTATTTTTTGGGTATACCAATTTGGATATAGCAAGGTGTTAAAAAAAGCTGGACAAAATTACCATATCATTGAACTTGATTGTAAGAGGAAAACTTCATAATCTTCAACCCAAACCTTTAGTCATTTACTTGCCAAACAACAATTATGATAGGAACTCTAAGCCCATCAGCTCTAGGACTTGCAAATTACTGTTATGAAAAATGTCTTATGCTGTAATAAAGGCAACAAAGTAGATATTTAAAATGCTTGTAAGCAACTATGGATACACAAAAGGCAATTAGCTTAACTGCAGTCAGACTTGGATTCCCCACCATTATCAAATCATATAATTAAGAGCCATTAAATCAAATCATGTTTCTCGATAGATGCAAAATTAGACATCAAGTAAATTAGAGGAATCAAATATATACATGCATACAAGGGTTTGTTGACTGAGCGACCTTAGGTATTAAATTATTCTTTTGCCATCATGTTTTCTAGGTAGCCAGGGAAGAAAAAATACATGTGATTCTTAGGCTTAGGCTTACTTTTACAAATAGGTAAGTCATACTCAACAAAACTCCAACCAAACCTGCATGCAACACAGTCCTGACTTTGATAAAGTTATCATTGGTGCTTGGTACCATCCACATTATTTAATTTAACATAAATTATTGCACTAAAGATAAGTAAGTTGAGTACAACTACCGCAGGAAAAGGTAGTAATCAAATCCCCCGGGCAGGAATAAATATTTATTGCTCGGTGAAGAGAAAGATACATACGAAGATCCTCCATTCTCAAGATACGAGCTTTGGCAAGAACAAACCCTCAAACTGACAATATTGTCGTTCCTAGTACATTTAGCACGGTCCGTGTTCATCTCTGAGATTTTTTCAACCTCTCTCTCTTGAACCTATAAAACAAAAATGGCAAACAAATATAACAGTTACTGAGATCATTATTTAGAAAAATCTGAATCACACAAAATCTTTGACAAATAATAAAAACTTTTAGCTGTAAGCACTTTCTATCCTGTAATACGCATCAAAGTGGGTCTATCCTTACCGAGATATAATTTCTGGTTTTCAGATAAGAAAGGCTCTCACTGAGGATCCAGAGAGCTTTGTTTCCCCATTTAAGTTCCCTAAAACGACATTAGATGAAGCAAAGCAGATAGGTATCGATGGATAATTTAATCGAAACCGAAAAGTTAACATATATTGTTGTATCATCATCTTCACCCTGCAATAAAGAGGCACCCATGATGAGAACTAATACAATTTGTAAACAGCATAAACATTTGAATATAAATAATTGGTAAGACTTCATTTGAACTACTGGTATATTTTAAAACAAAATATTGCCGCGTTATGATATAATAGTACTAGTATGAGTTATGTAAATTATAAAGTGCAGACAAAGTTAGAAGCAAAAAAGAAAAATATTTTTGAGGAAAACACATATAATATAATATGCATATGTTATAGTAGAAACAGCATCTTTACTTGACAGACAATAGAAGAACAAATGCAACTTTTCAAAATTAAAAAGAAAGTGAAAATATTGAAACAACATTCATGCATATATGTGCACCTAGTAGTTGATTTTCAAAAACTTCGGGACACACTTTACCCACATAAAAATAACAATATTAATGTTAAAGCAAGTAGAAATTGTGTAGCGGTAATTCTGAAGATGATGATATATATGAAGTCCTTTTTAAGATAACTCAGTTGACAGCAAAATTTGGTCCCTTGTGAAGGGGTAGTTTTATTCCTTAGCCATGTTGGACAACCCTGGGATGCTGCACGCATTGCTATGTAGGCTACTCTATCTTTGACACTGATATACAAATTTTTATATACCATAAGACAAATCCATGCATTTCCTGCTCCATGAACAAATATTTTAATAAGCATGTATCATGAAGAACATAGTTAGAACACATTTTAACTCAAGAATGAATATGCATATTTACAGATACACTTCCATCTAAAATGACATAGATTTATAAAAGAGATATATATGGAATATAATTTCGCTGACTATGACCCTAACAGTTCAGACAAACATATTTGGTAGTTATATTATCGTATTATCCTGAAAAACGTGCTAGGCTAAACACTTGTAAGCTCCAACTCTTCTATTACTCGTTTAATTTTAAATGAAAACTGGCTTAAGCTAATAATAGATTACAAAAGATGTTTTGTTTCTTGATTACACCTGAACCTGTTCTAAATTTCCCCATCTCAGAATGTTCTAACCACTCCAACTGCAGAAGTCGCAAGCCCAATATCCATAGCTTGAAGTTTTTCAGATTGAGAGCTGATGCAGGAATAGCCAAACTATACTAACTATCTTCCTTGAAACTAATTCACTTCTTACCAATGTCAGAGCATCTAAGGGAGCTTGGCACTGAAAATGGCTGTTGAAGACCAACCAGCTACACCGAATGAAGAAACAAAAACGAGATAAACATTGATTTAAAACATGCACTAGTATTTACGCAACAAAATAAATAGGATTAAACGATAGACTTCTGGTAGATTTTTCGATCCAAAATTTAAAATGAAGTGGTGTAAAATGTATATACTGGGAACAAGAAAGGCTTCATTTTGAATGCTTTCATCAGGTTATTAACTTGAACAGAATGGACCTAAAGATATATAAATTAAAAAGTGCATGCCCCACACTTCCACATCCAATAATTTAAAGCATCGAAATTTCCCTTAAAAATCCACGTAGCTAATAATACACTCACTCGAAACACAAGGTGAATTTCTCCTTACTCAGGCTCAATGCCAAAATCTCCAGAAGCTTCCAAAGGTACACTACCAAACCAACCACTTGTATCATGTAGAAATATTCTTTCAGCGTGGGAGCACAAACTTGTAGTTATATCCTGCATAAGAAACATGTCCAACAATTACCTAATGTAACAACTCTTAATAGATAAGAATAAACATGTCAGGTATAAGAGTATCTGTAAAAGGGTTAGAATGAATAAAATATAGCAAGCGATGTGTACAACATAAATTAATAAATAAATCATATAGGGGATGATTCTTTATGATGATATCAATGAATTACTTGTGTGGGGGGGGGGGGGGGACTGGTGTGGAGATAATTGAATAGCAATCAGCAATGTCTATCAATTTACTATGTCCCAACTACCATATTAAACATCAACAAATTCATGATATGTATATTCAATTTGGCTTTAGAATATCACATTAACTACCCTTACAGAACAAAATGATATTAGGTGGAGGAAGTAGACATATTTTTATCGTTTGATCCTTTCATTCATTAACAGCATCCAAATATGAATTTACACAACTTTCCTCTATGAATAAAGCTTTCAAATAT
Organism: Oenanthe sinensis; assembly: GCA_028671895.1. Lineage (NCBI taxonomy): Eukaryota > Viridiplantae > Streptophyta > Magnoliopsida > Apiales > Apiaceae > Oenanthe > Oenanthe sinensis. The sequence continues at coordinate 12,964,403 of CM053798.1, read as the reverse complement.
ATTGCAACAATTTCTATTTGCTCGGAAAATCCAAAACCATAATGGGATAATCTTTTTTATTATTCTTATTTTCATGTTCATGGAAGAATAAACAGAGAAGAGTTTGAAATGAGTCCGCACCTTTTCACAGCCCGATAAAAGCAGGGAGGGAAGGAATCGAGCAGGCGAAACGGAAGAGATGATTGCTGCGGCTGGGGAAGTAGGTTCGAAATAGGCTCGGAAGGGCAGGGCAGTCATTTTATATATAACTTGGTTTATTACCTTGAACATCTTGATTGCTTTATCTTTCAATATATTACACGACGTTGGCCTCCACAAGTAAACTGTCATCGTACACAAATAATTACATATTAATCAAAGGAAATGCCCAATAGACACTATTAAGCTAATTGACAAGACATATAAATAGGGTGATTATATTAGCTTATGCTAGATAATTAATGGAATAGACTCCAATCAAGACAGAAGAGAAGAATCAAATCGAGTGAAGTCCTTTACAATTAGAAATGCATAAGTCATAAGTGTGTTTCTGACACCACGTGCGTTAAATGAAGAGGTTGAAAAAACATGTACAAGCATGAGATCGCAGAAAGTAAGCTTTTTAGATGACGCGAAGTGTAAGTCATGCCCTATGTTGCTTGTTCATAGAGCACTAATATTGCAACACTGTACCAATATAAAATTCAAACACCTAAGCTATGATATGTATTTTTTGGGTATACCAATTTGGATATAGCTAGGTGTTAAAAAAAGCTGGACAAAATTACCATATCATTGAACTTGATTGTAAGAGGAAAACTTCATAATCTTCAACCCAAACCTTTAGTCATTTACTTGCCAAACAACAATTATGATAGGAACTCTAAGCCCATCAGCTCTAGGACTTGCAAATTACTGTTATGAAAAATGTCGTATACTGTAATAAAGGCAACAAAGTAGATATTTAAAATGCTTGTAAGTAACTATGGATACACAAAAGGCAATAAGCTTAACTGCAGTCAGACTTGGATTCCCCGCCATTATCAAATCATATAATTAAGAGCCATTAAATCAAATCATGTTTCTCGATAGATGCAAAATTAGACATTAAGTAAATTAGAGGAATCAAATATATACATGCATACAAGGGTTTGTTGAGTGCGCGATCTTAGGTATTAAATTATTCTTCTGCCATCATGTTTTCTAGGTAGCCAGGGAAGAAAAAATACATGTGATTCTTAGGCTTAGGCTTACTTTTACAAAGAGGTAAGTCATACTCAACAAAACTCCAACCAAACTTGCATGCAACACAGTCCTGACTTTGATAAAGTTATCATTGGTGCTTGGTACCACCCACATTATTTAATTTAACATAAATTATTGCACTAAAGATACATAAGTTGAGTACAACTACCGCAGGAAAAGGTAGTAATCAAATCCCCCGAGCAGGAATAAATATTTATTGCTCGGTGAAGAGAAAGATACATACGAAGATCCTCCATTCTCAAGATACGAGCTTTGGCAAGAACAAACCCTCAAACTGGCAAATATTATACGAGAACATCAGGTTTAAACCTGACTCCAAACCCAGCTCCTGAGCAAATTAAATCTACATGAAAAATCTATTTTACCCTTCTACATCCCGAGCCTGACTCCAAACCCAGCTCCTGAGCAAATTAAATTTACATGAAAAACCCAGTTTACCCTTCTACATCCCGAGCCTAATTGCATCCTTTTATGTTTTAAACCCATTTTACCCTTCTACATCCCGAGCCTAATTGCATCCTTTTATGTTTTAACTTGATCGTTTAGCCCTGAGGAGATCATCGGTTGCTCTGCCTCGCCTCCTCCTTCTCAATCATGTTATCTTTTTCTATCGTCTTGGACTTTTCGAAGAATTAGAGATTCCACCTGCCAAAATTCAATGTACAAGTCCATGTGGTCTGTTTATATGATTTTGCAACCTTCTCATCACTTGTTATTAATATATTATCAAACAATATTCCATCTTGCATTGTCTAAATTTCAGTACCAATAACAGAAATAGGTTGATTAAAATCATGTCTATTGAGCTGAAAGTATGAGTTCTTTATCATTCTTATTTATCATGTGTAAATATTTTCAATTATCTTTATGTTGACAAGTTACTATCTTGAAGATAAATAAAAGAAAATATTGTACGCAAGATCTACTATTTTGGTGTTTATCAACATAGGTTGGAATGAAAGGAATCTGGCATAAAGGCAAGGACCTCAAATTTTCACTTTTTAGTTCAGAACATGAAAACTCATACTCACATTGGAAAAATGGAATTGTAAATGTATGGCAAGATAAATATATCTCTTTTTACATTTTATTACTGTAAAGTTCTCAATGTAGCTGTGATGTTATGGACCTCTGCTTTGATTGCATCCTAAAATCAATTTCCATTATATTTACGCACAGATAATAGTAGTAAAAAATATTATAATTATGAGAATTCAAATTAGGTGCGTGCCTTGCACGGGCTCTAATGCCAGTCTTACTAATCTAATAACTCTTCGTTTAAATGACAATAGGTTTTCTGGAAATATTCCAAGTTACATCTGGAAAAACTCTATATCCCTGTACTCCATTGATATTTCAAACAATAATTTGTCCGGAAACATTCCTAAGGAATTTGATGTTCATCCGATTCTTGAATCCATAAACCTAAGTGGAAACCGCTTTACAGGTCTACATTCTCCTTATATTTTTCCCTTCTGGTTGTTGCATATAGATGATCTCATTATCAAGACTCCCGTTTAGAAAAGCTGTCTTGACATCCATTTGTCAAATCTCATAATCGAGATGAGTTGCTATAAATAAAAGAATCTGGATTGACTTCAGCATGACTACTGGAGAAAATGTTTTCTCATAATAGATCTCTTCTTTCTGAGTATAACCTTTCGCAACAAGTCTTGCTTTCCAAGATTTTACCTTTTTGTCAGATCCTCTTTTTCTCTTATAGATCCACTTGCATCCGATGGGTTTTACACTTTTGAGTGGTTCCACGAGCTCCAAGACTTGATTTGAATACATAGATTCCATCTAAGATTTCATTACTTTTTGCCATAGATCTACATCTTTGTCTTGCAGTGCTTCCTCATATGTCATGGGATCCTCATCATGTTCCTCAGAGACCAAGTCCGAAGACTCTCCCAATAACATGAATCTGCTGAGTTTACGAAGAACTCTCCCACTACGACAAGACACCGGTGTGGTATTAGTGATAGATTGTGTGTTCTCTTGTGGCTGTTCTACTTGTACTATTGACACTTGGTCATTATTTGTCTCTCCCACTAGTTCCTCTAAAACGACACTGCTCGTGGGTTTATGGTTCATCATATAGTCCTCCTCTAGGAATCTAACATCGGTACTAACAATGACATCCCGATGACTATAAAATAAATATCCTTTCGTTCTCATGGGATAGCCTACAAAAAGCCTTATTTCGTTCTCACGTTCATCTTGCATCATTGCCTTCAATGTCTCTACGTCTCCTTTCAAACATGCACTGTACAGCTTCTTCTCCATCCCCGCAGTATTTATCCTTAAATCTACCTGTATAAAATTATATTCGGGATGTTAGCAGTAATTACAAGACAGATTAAAAATCAACAAAGCTATAATGTATGTTAATTACAATAATTAAACAACAATAAATTATGAATAGTTTAAAGTTTAAAATCGGATTTGTAATTGTGAACAAACTAACTAATTTCATGAGGGCCAATAACACGACAATATTGTCGTTAACAATGTCTTATTTGTAATTTCTTTGAATTTGTCAAGAAAGGTATATTGTGAACAAACTAGCTAATTTTAATAATTGAGACTGTTGGAGTTTATTTTATTAATCTAAACTTATTATAAATAAATTATTGTTATTTGAATTAGAAATAGCGCGCAGTAGTAGCTATATACTGTAGTGTTTTTAGGAGTTTAGTGGAATAAATTTCACGTAGTTGATTAAGTGTAGGAGTTGTTTATTTTGTTCCTATTTTGTAGCCACCACCTTTGGTGTGCATTCATTTAAATTACTTGTAATCTTTCAGTTGTTATCAATATCAGCAGAGACGTGTTTTTTCTCCTGCAAACACATATATTTACATTGTTTTACATACCAGCTTTCATATAACGTAGCTTTATTTTAATCAGAGACCAATGAACTTAATTTGACAGGGGTTGTTAGTATTCTACCTAACATCTATCAGCAAATACCCTCCATTTTAAGGCTATATACCCTGACAATGTATCACTGATTATTCAAAAATTGTTTCCGAGGACAATTAAATACTAAAAAAAATCAGTTTTTTTAATTTGGACGACGTAGCTATCATTGGTTGAAGTTTGCCTAAAATATAAAATAGGAAATAAATAATTTCTCACGGATCTGGGTATTAATTAGAAACATCACACTTCTATTTTATTTTAATATACAAAATATAAATTCTGGCTTTAGTAAAAAAAATACGGACACTATATGGTGTGTTGTTAGGTACCCGTATCTTACATTTATTTTCGACAACGAAAAAGGGAAGCCCTAAATTTTTCAGTACCTCTAACAGATTAACAGTACATATATAGCGCAAGCGCTAACCTAACCCTGAAATATCATTACTCCACACACGGATATCATGATATACCGTAAAAACATGGAACCTGACTTTTTATTTCAATTATTCATTATAGTCAACCATTGGGTGTTGTTTGGCCTTCATTGCGTGTATATATATACATGTGTATATCAGTATATGTTTGTATCTCATTTTAATTTATGTTTAATATTTTGATGTGTATACTAAAATAAAAAAATCATATTAATATAATATTGTATACTTTTTATTTTTAATATTAAAATATAAATAAATATTTTATTTGATGAAAGAATTAAAATTATTTATTAAACACATATTTTGTTGCATTGTAACATGTAACTAGGTAGCTAGGTCATGGAGTAATGTAATTGGATATATAGGCATATAGCTTCAGAAAATATTACCCAAGTCGTATTGTGTTTTGCATTATTATCTTACCTTGCTGACAAAAAAATGGGGTAACTTTCTTCTAACATTAGTAATAAAGTGTATATATACATTATAGATCTTATTCATGGATATTATATAGGAACCTAGCTACATCTCTACATATTACAACTAGTATCACACAATAATTTATTTAGTATTTATAAACAATGCGGGCAAATATTACATGGATTGTGAGATTGCACATATACATCACAAAGTGCAACAAAAGACAGTACATATATAATACATAGCTAAGGTAAAAACAAACAACTGCAGGCAGGTTTAGACTTTAGACAACATGAGCATTTTGGGTTGTGATGGTGGCGGCGTCATTACTAGTTTTCTTTTTAATTTTTCTCACTACGTAGCGGCTGGCACGGTAGACAACAACTGAAATTGAAAGGATAACCAATCCCATCCATATATACAGTCCATAAACAACTACTTTAAGAGTTCTGTAATTCTCATAATAATGTGGGTTGGTGGCTTGAACTGCGCAGACATAGGCCACGGTCATTGCTGTGAGAGTAATCCACATGCCTCCCCGTATAAGCCAAATAAATAACTTCTGTTTCAGAGTTGCACCACTTACATACAGAAAGATTACACTTAAGGCAGCCATAAACGAGATGGTGTTTGATGTCCAAAACGCATTACTCAATGATGGGTAGAAGTAGGCTAGAAGTGAATCTGCAGGTTGAAGAGTATATTCGATGTTGTAAGGGGAAGGAGATTTAATATCTGTGGCATCCACTCCAGCGACACCACCGGGAGGGTTAATAGCTGCTTGATAAGCCATGGAAGCTATTACAGTTGCTGCTAACAGTACCGTCTCGTCTCTCTTTTCTAATTTGTCTTGAAAGACGGTAAAATGTTTCACCTTATTCCACCACATCTTCACAAGATTCCTTTCGCTGTCAGTTCCTTCTTTGGTATCATCACTTAGTCTGCTTTTCCTGGCTGCTATAACTTGATTAACGCTTAAAGTATTAGCTGAGAGTAGAAGCTCCTTGATTTCCATGCTTTTCAAATCTTTCGGCATCTGCTCTATTATGTCCAAAGCTGTGAGTCCATTTTTATTTACTGCATGCACGTCCACCTTTCTACTATTAACTAGGTACTTTATCATCTGCGTACGCATATATAAACGCATTTATAAAGAAATAAAGTTAAATTAATAAGGTAGGAGTTGCACTTAATTTTTAATCAAATTAACGGATAAGATTAATACTTTTCTTCCAACTATCTAATTTATATGGGTTTTTTTAATGCTTATGAGCATACATTAACCACTATTTTTTCATGAGTTACAAATTTTTATTGGCTCCATTTTCATCGATAATAATGGCCCCCATGTATTCACCAAAATGTACACCATTAAAATTTTGTCAAACTCATAAAAAGGTTGTTGTTAGAGTGTGGCCATGGGAGTACAAACTAGAAATACCCAATTTATATTAAAGACCTCATATCAATTGTTAGAGCATCTTCGATGCAAAAACTCAAATTCAACTTTTTTGGACCCATTTATTTGCCACATAAGTAAAAGTCGTTTCAATAAAAAAGTTATCCAATTTCCTCCATTGCAAAATCCAAGTCCACTACTTATTTACGTTATGTATTATATTAATATATTAAAGATTAAATGCAATCTTTTAATAATTATAATATAAAGTGAATGGTAAACAATTTTATTTAAAATAAAATAAATAAATAAACTCATAATTATATTGAATTGTTTAATAAAAAAATACTTTAGAAGAATACCAATTTAAGAAATTAAAAACATTACATATTAAATAAATTAATAATTATTATAAACTCCGAAATATGCTCAATTAAATAATGATTAGAATTCATTTTTTGAATTAAAAAAAATGTAAGCTTATTTTCAAGGGAAAAAAGAAGTTTGAAAGATAGTTTTATTTTTTATGCAAAAAAAACAGACAGCTTTAGCTCGGAAAAGTAATAAACAAAAAGTTAAAAAGCTTGGTCAGTCAACTATCCACGCCTGACCAAGTCCAACTTTGGGCTTATTTGGCAACCGGTTACTTATGGAAATAAGTCTTATTTCCGGAAAAAAGTAAGGATATATATACTTTCCGGAAATAAGCCTTATTTTTGGGAAAAAGTAAGGATGTATATACTTTCCGGAAATAAGCCTTTATTTCTGGAAATAATTAAGTTCATATTTGATTTTAAAATTCTAAAACAAAAATTTATTTTTTAAAAAAAATAAAAATATGTAAAAAATAAAAATAAAATAAGCTACTTATTTTAAATTTAAGGAACCCAAAAGGCCACAGTATAATCCATTACATATTCAAGAGGGTTCCGTGTCTCGCTCCCCAATGCAGCACTTAAGAGAAATGAATAAATTACGGAACATATATATTAACATATATCCCGTCTCGTCCTTTTTTACAGGGCACTAAATCCAATTCTATGTCTTAATTATATGAGTTTTGCTTAATATTTTTTAATTATTCATTTTTTGAATAATAGTTTTTTTAAAACCCTTTTATACGAAAAAAGAATTATTAAAAAATAGTAAGTAGAATTCTTTTCCCTATAAAAGAGATCAGAGAGAGTACAATATATGCATTTATATATGTCGTAGCTATTTGTGACAATTATTTTGGAGAGTAAATTTACCTGCATCCGTTTCAAAGCTGCTGCAGAGTGTAGAATAGTGTCTTCATTGCTATCTTTCATGTTTCCCAAATCCTGGTCATTCAATTCTAGTAAACGAATGAGAAGATTTAAACGATTATACATAACACACAAGTGCAATACTGTCCCTTCATTATCAAACAACTCGAAGTTCACTTTTATCAACTCTATAACAGACTCGTGTTGACCATTCATTACAGCCAAATGGAGAGGGGTCCTTCCGTCCTCATCACACACTCTGCACATATTCTGATCATACTCCAACAACAATTTAACGATATTCGCATATCCATTTGCAGATGCCACATGAAGAGGAGAACGATCGTGTGAATCTAACCTGCTTGCAAAGTCAGGCTTATAATAAAGGAGAGATTTAGCAAATTCAAAGTGACCTAACATGGAAGCTAAATGCAAGGGTGTTTGGTTAAAGCAAGAAGCTATGGAAACTTGAGAAAGAGTGAGTCCATCTTCTCTCATCAACTCCTTCAACATCTCTACGTCTCCTTCCAAACATGCATCGTATAGCTTCTTTTCCCTCACCTGATCAATATTCATACTGTATACCTGCAGATATATTTACATTTAAGATGTTACTAGTAATTGTGAGTAGGGTTGCGGTGCTGACTGGTTTCACTGTGCAGTACAGTATTTGATTATATCTTGAAGATCAATAACTCAAAGTAATTAGCAATAGATATAAAACAGTAATTAAGAAACTAAAATTTCAAATTAAAGACCAAATTTCTACCTGTTGGTTTGGAGATAACTTGAGCTGAGTAAGATTAGAGAGTAGATGTGATTGGCTTAGATTGAAGCTAAATTTCTGATGCCTCCTAATTATCCCACTCTTGGAAGCATATTTATAGGGTTTTAGAATGAATAATTTTATTTTTTGTTAGCAAAATGAATAATTTTCAATTAGATTATTTGTCAAAAATTAAAATAGTTTAAAATAAGGGTAGGTATGTTTTAATTATTACAACAAGATGCTACGAAGAAGTTTATGTTTTTTATTATAACTTAAGAAAATGGATCAAAAAAAATATTTTCTAATAATGTTCCAACAATTCTTTACTAGTACACTTTCAAAACTATACAGGAGTAACCTAATTCACCTTTCCATTAGAAGTATACAAGCTTAAAATATTTAACTAAAATTACTTTTTATGTATATTTTTATTGATATTTAATATAAAATTTTATAATATTAGTAATTTATGTTAATATATATTCTTATTTTATGTAAATTTATTAAAGATGTGAGTGATATAAATTAATTTAAAGCTAAGGGTTATTTTGATAATAGTTTATAATTTTGTATAATAAATAGATTTTTATTAAATATAGATATTATTATTATTTGGACTTATAAAAGTTAAGTACAAAAATATTAATCTATATAATATAAATATATTATAATTTGTATAATGTTATAATAAATATAGAATTTGAATCTAAAAAATAATTTTTTTGTTAATATATTATAATTTGTACATATTATGATATCAATATTGATATTATATAGTTAGAACTTATAACACGTCAAATTGTTACATGCATATATAATTTTTTAGACCGGGGACTAGACCAACAAACAAAAATTTTAATATTTCGGCTGCTATAATAATATAATTTAGATAGGTATGAATGGATGAATTTCTTTGCTTACAAAGTTAAGACGTAACTAAAGCTAAAGTTGTGACATAATCATCTTGACGGCATGTTTTACAACAAATAATTACATTTTATTTTTTTACTTCCATATGATTTTTTGGCATATTAATTATGAATAAATATAACACACACATAGATATATATTAAATGAAAAATTTAAATTATTATATCAGATATAAATTTAAAATTTTATTTTTAATTTAATATAAAAATTAATATTAATTATAATTATATATTTTTTGTGCGTCAAAAAATCAAAAAAAATTATTTAATATCAGAACATATATTTTCAGAGTAACTCAAGTGGACACAGACAACAATGTCACTAACTATTATTATATGATTAAATCACATGTATCTCAAGTCTGAACTCAAACACGTTGCTAATTAGTACAGAAGCATTTGAAATAAAGGTATAGCAGCGAAAAAATCCTTGTGGTTTAGATGTTGTAGAAGCGGAGGTTTAATAAGACTCAAATAAGTTTTTTAAATTAAAATTAATAGTTCAAATTAAAACTACTGGCTCAACTTGTAATTTTAATTTGAGCTTGATTAAACCACAAAATTTATCTACTCCTACGCCTAAATTTGAAGGTTTTTTGCTCCATAACCCTAAAATAAATATATCAATTTGTAGTACCTGCCTTAGACGTAAGAACTTGCATGCAAGAAAGATTCAAATGTGGATAATCTAGTAATCTACCCTGTCATAACTGAACTAATAAAATAAATTAATTAAGGAGAATACATAAAGTCTTCCTTCTTAATTTGAACACGGTAGAAAAATAAATATCTATTTATGTAAATAATATCTATAAGGTATGTAATCTCTATTATGATTCTGATAAAAGTATTTTAATATTTTCAAAAAATTATAAATATATTTTTGAAATTAATTAGATTTCTGTATGTCAACAATTTTGTAGTAAATAAGGATTAATTTTGATATCCGAAGCATTTATTTATAATTATGAGATGTTGAATCACTCAAGATTTCGCCCCAACAGAGTATGCACATGTAGTTTAATAAATTAGAATTTTCTTTTATTTTATCTTTAAATTGGACTGTTTACTATTTTCGAAATCTTTCAAATTTAGGATTTTCTTACTTTATAAAATAAAATATTAAAATTTAATTAATAAAAATAAAATATTATAGATATGAAGAATAGAATTATATAATTAGGGTTTTACTTCGATTAGAATCATATTAGTATGAAATACTCTCCGTTTCATTTGATTCTTAACATTTCTCATATAGTGTAGGCCAAGATGAATGTAAAATATAGTTTCATAACTTATTTTTAAATTAATTTTTCCCGAATACAAATTTAAATATTAAATTTTTATTCAAAAACGGAAAATTGTAAAAATAAATTATATAACTATATTTTATATGCATTTTAAAATACATGTCAAACACTCTTTCAATAAATGGAACACAAACTTTATCCTTATTATTTTTTAGATTAAATTTTAGTCACTCATTTATATATCTTATAGTATTATCCATCACCCATTACTTTCATTCCATTTTCATGTTGATGCACCATCTTTCAACCACCAACTCCGAACCACCATCTCCCGGCCACCACAGTAAATCATCAGTAATTAAGTAAAAATCACCAAAATATAATCTAACAAATTTATCACACCACAATCTCCGGTCACCATATTTAGACAACATCACTACTAATCATCACCTTTATCATCGTCACCACTATTACCACAATCATACTCATTATTTACGGGCTATCTTTATTTACATAATCACCAAATACAACTTAAAATTATTAGAAAATTAACACAAATAAAAGGATTAAAAATTACCAGATTTCAAGGAAAATCACCACCTATGAGATTTTAAAATTCGAAATGGAAAGTATGGCTTAAGCATGGCTTATAGCAGTCACCACTGCCACCACCATATTACTCACTGGTCATCCCTATTTACATAATTACTAAATACAACTCAAAATCTCCAAAAAATTAACACAAATCAAAAAGAAGTATTGATGTATTAACCACTCCATATAATTTTAAAATCAAAACCCACTAGCGAGTTAGTTTTTTATAATAATTATACCAAACATCTTGTTTTCTACCGTATATATTTTCGAAGCAACTCTAGTGGATGCATCATGCATGTATGTGTACCTGATAGGTGAGGAACCCAGATAATAGACCCTTATGTCCTAATTATCTTATAAATAATTTATAAATTGAAATATATATATATATATATATATATATATATATATATATATATATATATATATTTATAAGTTACTGAACCGCATATCCGCAAATAGTACCAATATATATCATTATTATTATATAATTATATTATAATTGTTGTTGGAGGATTTTCATAACAACGAATTTCGGAGGTTTACTAGAATAATAGAGCTAAAAGTATAATAATATGACTGTTAATGGAGATTAGAGCTGGTAAAAAAGATTGGGTTGGACTTGGGAGTTGTCTCGATTTGTCTCATGTATCGGATCCATTTTGCCAAGATGCATGCCTACGTATTTATATACAATCAAACCCACGCAGTTCTGCCGAGAGACTTTAGGGATATATTTATTAAATATGAGAATTAATTGATTTTATCTGATATAATCTTCAAGTTATGATATCTTCCTGATTTGAAAGATATGGTTTGGAGATATTTTCTATCATTAATGCATTGGGATTGATTCTTTCCTCGTTTCAGAGAGACGATATTTTGGAGATTAAACAATTGACTATTAATGAAATTAATAATAAAAATAAAGTGAAATAAAAACATTATACCAAAAATATGGCATAACAATAATATATCAAGAGTCAACTCAAACAAGTTGCCAAGTTGATGCCTGTGGTCTAATATAAGACCATATAAAAAGTATTAGATAGAATATCATTATTATACAAGGAAGAAAATTTTAATGGATAAACAAGAACATAATGTAATAATGATGCGTTTTATTTTATCTATGACAGCAAGCGCACAGTGTCTGTTATTAGCAGAGACTAGCAAGTACGGGTCGAATCCACAAGGAGACGGGTTCTAAGAAATTTAATCTAATTATTGTGAATCGTTTCCAGAGAAAAATGATTATCGAGAATTTTTGCTAACTAAGGAATGCAAATTAAATTTATATGAATTCAATTAACTAAAAGTCTAGAGCAATTCAGGTTCACCATGCTTACACCAAAATTAGTTATATTAATATAGTAATTCAATGGGTCAAATAACTAGAGCAATTGTTAATCTCTCTCAAGCATTAACGCTCTCAGAAATCCAATGATGCTCTCGCACTCATATTCATTCTGCTAATCGTATGTATGCTTCTAATGAGTAAAATCTCTCGATCCATTACTCTTATTTGCATGAAATAATCTATGATATTGGCCAATTACACAAATTAAATATTTAAACATATCGATTAGAATTACCCATAACTCATTCAACTACTAATAAAAATAAAACATAGTTATGGTACAAACATGGCTTCCCTTTGCGCCCTAGAATGAAACTACTCACTCATGCTAGAAGTAAAAGCAATAAATATTATGAAAAAAGCCATGTAAAACATATATTAAAACAAGAGAATATAAAAGAGTACCTTGAACTATATTAATGGAGAACAACTGTATGCTATGGAAGAGAGATGAAGAAAAACCCTAGCTAGAAAGTGAAAGTAAAAAGGTACGTGCATACGTATCTATTGTCTCTCCTTATAAAGACTAATTCTCCTCATAAAATCTGATACCTATTTCTAATAATAAAAGTATTTTAATGAATTAAACCAAATATAAATAGGTTTCCTTAATTGAATAGGATTCTTTAATTAAAATTCGTAACTCTGTTTGCTCCTCAGTTTCTGGGTTATTTCAGTTGGATTCTTTTTGTTGGACCTTCTAAATTAAAGAGAATTCAATAAGCTTCGTATGGACTGTAAGATCGTCCAATTCTGACTTCTGGAACTTGAGATATGGCCCAAACAGTGTATGCAGCACGTGTAACCCAATAAATTCGAATTTTCTTCTAATTTGACTCCAAATTAGCTCTTTAAGCCCAAATCCTTCCAAATATAGGAATTCTATCTTTTCTGCAATAAAACATTAAAATCTATTAAATAATTATCCAATTATAAATTAGGCTCAAGATCTCACAAGGTGAAAGCATGCTTCAGTACTTATTAAAATCAACAAATACGTATTCCAAGTTTAAGAATTTTCGCAAGCACATATAGGATCATCATATATCAAATGAATTTAATTTAATTGACATATAAACTAATCATGTAAAATAAATCTACAAGTATGTGTACTTATTCTTGTTAACACACTTTGAGACGAGGCAATATACAAAAACTTTTTTAAAAAATTTCTAATTTTTTTTGGAATTTTTTAACATTAAAAACCAATCCCCTACAATTAAGCGGTTCATTGTCCTCAATGAATAATTATGTAAAAAAAGAATCAAAAAGAGTCCTAAAAATAAAATATAAAAATAAAGAAAACAAATATACAAAGAAAGGTTAGAAATACTCCCCAAATATATAAGCATGAAGTTCCGTTTGAAAAATAAGTGAAGTGTGTCGGCTCCAAGTCGATGCACCACGGCAGTTCAACCGTCCCCATGGGGAGGTATTTCGTCCCCATGATGCCAAACATCTCTGTCCGGATAGCATAAAATAACTTTATGGACCTCCAAATCCGATCCCCACCGTTCAGAATTTAGATAATAGAGTAATAAAGATACTGTCCAAAATTCAGGACAATCTGACCGTTGGAACTCCGGTAAATGCAAAAACAAGATAACTAACTCAACCAGAAAAATTGCTGCGAATTTTTCTATTTTGCACCATTTCCATCAACTTATTAAAACTCATTATTCCCTGAAACACTTCACATAAAATTCATCAATGCACTTTGTGGGAATACAAAAATAAAAATAAAATCTAACTAATAAAATAGTCTTGGGTTGCCTCCCAAGCAACGCTACTTTAGAGTCATTAGCTTGACTTCTTACAAAATTTCCTCTGGTAAAGGATAGAAAGTGAAGCATCTACTTCCTCAGTCATAATCTCACCACCAAGAATAATTTCAAGAGCATCCATAATTGTTTTTACCCTACAAAATATTTCCAAACAAGCATTAAAAAATTTAAATGTTCCGTGAATAATCAACAATTGAGCAAGTGCTTGTGCAGTTTTAGAAAATTTTGTGATAAAACAACGATAAAATTCACAGCCTAGAAAAGGTGGAACTCCCTTGACATTTACATGAGGTGGAGGCTCGGGTGGTGGTTTATCGGCACTCCTCACTTTCTCAGGAGCCATTAGAACATCTTGGCTTATTTGATCAATGACTAAAAAGATAATTTCATCTTCTCCTTCTTCTTCAGCTTGAGACATAAGAGCTACTTTGAATGCATTATCAAACCAATTTTGCGAATGATCATCTTGAAAAATATTTTTCATCACGTCAACTTGAAACAATTGAGTTGAGAGTGATATTTTAGGCACACATGGTTGAGAAGAAACAACCATCTCAATATTGCTTTCTTTCGTTACCTCTGTTTCACTCACAACATCTTCAACAATAACAGCACCAACCGTATCATCAATAGCATGCTCCTCCTCTTCAATTGTTACATTATCAGCTAGCATCGATAAATTATCAAAATCGAGATTGTTATCATGAGTGATGGCACTCTCGTCCTCTTCTAGTTGGATATGTTGTAATGATAAAAAATCGAGTTGACTTATAGTGGAAGAAGTAGCCAATTGTTCAACTTCAGCCTCCATCGCCAATTTTTGAGTTCTGAAATCTTGAATCACTTTTATAGTCTCTTCAAAACTCTTTTGCAATTTGATCATCATATTCAATACCTCACTCGTCTGATTAGGTGGTGGCACAACTACATTGGTTTGAGAAACATGTAGCTCTTCTTGTAGTAGAGGATATTGACATTCTTGTAGTGGTGGCTGCTCATATTGATATTGATAATATTGTTCTTGAAATTGGTGTTGATCATGATACTGAAAATTCTGAATATCATTGCCCGTGTACGAGAAACTTGGTTGAGCCATCCATTGTTGATCACAAGTGTTAGAATACTGGGTATACCCATATCCTTCTTCTTGAAAAGCATTCAGTTGTCCAAGCTGGGTATCATGAGAATTATAAACATTGTAGGAACACTCAAAACCATAATGACCTTGAACACCACAAATTCGACAGAAAGTGTATGTTTTAGGGGCAACTTGTGACATCTCATTGATACTCATTGGATGCATAGTAGGCACTGCCTCTTGATGGGAAGATAAGAAGGCAAAAGTATCAGCCTCATCCATTGTAAACCTGTGAAACTCAACAAAGCCAAGAAAACGTAGTAAAAACCGCCTCAGTTGGAACTAAAGTTCCAATGAGACAATGGAAACAATCTAAGTAACCAAATCAAAATCAATAAAAACTATGTTGTCTCCCCGGCAGCGACGCCAAAAACTTGATGCGTTTTATTTTATCTATGACCGCAAACGCACGGTGTCTGTTATTAGCAGAGACTAGCAAGTACGGGTCGAATCCACAAGGAGACGGGTTCTAAGAAATTTAATCTAATTATTGTGAATTGTTTCCAGAGAAAAATGATTATCGAGAATTTTTGCTAACTAAAGAATGCAAATTAAATTTATATGAATTCAATTAACTAAAAGTCTAGGGCAATTCAGGTTCACCATGCTTACACCAAAATTAGTTATATTAATATAGTAATTCAATGGGTCAAATAACTAGAGCAATTGTTAATCTCTCTCAAGCATTAACGTTCTCAGAAATCCAATGATGCTCTCGCACTCATATTCATTATGCTAATCGTATGTATGCTTCTAATGAGTAAAATCTCTCGATCCATTACTCTTATTTGCATGAAATAATCTATGATATTGGCCAATTACACAAATTAAATATTTAAACATATCGATTAGAATTACCCATAACTCATTCAACTACTAATAAAAATAAAACATAGTTATGGTACAAACATGGCTTCCCTTTGCGCCCTAGAATGAAACTACTCACTCATGCTAGAAGTAAAAGCAATAAATATTATGAAAAAAGCCATGTAAAACATATATTAAAACAAGAGAATATAAAAGAGTACCTTGAACTATATTAATGGAGAACAACTGTATGCTATGGAAGAGAGATGAAGAAAAACCCTAGCTAGAAAGTGAAAGTAAAAAAGTACGTGCATACGTATCTATTGTCTCTCCTTATAAAGACTAATTCTCCTCATAAAATCTGATACCTATTTCTAATAATAAAAGTATTTTAATGAATTAAACCAAATATAAATAGGCTTCCTTAATTGAATAGGATTCTTTAATTAAAATTCGTAACTCTGTTTGCTCCTCAGTTTCTGGGTTATTTCAGTTGGATTCTTTTTGTTAGACTTTCTAAATTAAAGAGAATTCAATAAGCTTTGTATGGACTGTAAGATCGTCCAATTCTGACTTCTGGAACTTGAGATATGGCCCAAACAGTGTATGCAGCACGTGTAGCCCAATAAATTCGAATTTTCTTCTAATTTGACTCCAAATTAGCTCTTTAAGCACAAATCCTTCCAAATATAGGAATTCTATCTTTTCTGCAATAAAACATTAAAATCTATTAAATAAATATCTAATTAATACAAAATATAATTAAATATGAGAATAAAAATAAGATAGAATATATATAAAAATATATTCTATCAAACATCCTCACACTGAGTATTTGCACGTTCTCGGCAAATAAAAGAACTAAAAACAAAATCCTAACTAACTAACTAACTAACACCACTTTCGTAGATGACACGATTGCATTGAGCATATGCAACAAGCCGTTAAACCCCTAGGCAGTCCTAGTAGGACGAGTTTTGTCTCGTGACGGTTTATAGTGAATCTATCCATAAAGTCCATTTTTTTCTGCCAAGTCCAAATATATTATCTTTTATTTTTTCTCTTATCTGTATTAGTTTTTATAATATTTGTCAAAAATTTGTTGTAATAGTTGGTAATTTCAAAATTGTCGATGTTAGAAATAAATATTGTTTTACTCTCTGGATAATAGAAACCTTGACTACACTTGTATTTTTTTTTTTACTATGAATAATATAAATTCTGGTTTAAATAAGAAATGCGGACAAGGAGGTGTTAGGTACCAATATCATATTTATTTCGACAACCATCTGATGTATATAATAGGTTGCCTGAAATACAGTATCATTAATTACTTCACGTATCTCATATACCGTAAAAACATGGAAGGCATTTATTGTGTATGTGTATATATAATTAAACACATACATCATATCATATCATATCCTCCGAGTATTGCATTTTTAACTGTTTAGGATGTACTTATTAAAGAAATTAAGGGTTATACACACGTATATGTGTTTAACTTAAATATTCATTTTACTAAAAATTTATAATTACATAATGAATGCACTCGAAGTAAAATATATGTCAATAAAAAGTCATTACAGTTTAGAAAGTCGCGCGATCAGTTGAAAACAATTTCAGTAATTATTTAGAAATATAAGTAGCAAGTGGTCTGTTTTGTAAGCTATATTTATGAATCTAAAATCTATTTGGGCATGTATATAACTATATAAGCTCTCTGATAATGACCTTGGTAGCCTTGTGCAGTAGTGCTCCCCTCGCTCTTGCAGTCCTTTTGTATATGGTTATAGAGAGTTTGGAGAGGCTCTACATTTATATATTTTATAACTAAAATTAATTAATAAAAAGTTCAATTGATGGACGTAGCGAGAAGTTATTGAAAAAACAAGAATATATGCTGATTTGGTCGGATTTACAACTATCTCCGTGCAGGTTATTGTCGGCTGCTTAAAGGAAGTTATTCTTAATTTGAATTCCGAAGATTATTGTTGTTATTAATTAGGAAGTCAAGGATTCTAAATCCGAAGATTATAGTTGTTGTAGCTTAGGATGATATTGTGAATCTGAATATTATTGTTATTGTTATTTGAAGAACATGCTCAATATTTCACGAGTTGTCCTCGACGGGAAATTTTGAGATGATATATATATAGAGAGAGAGTTTCTAAAGCACATTATAGAAAAGTTCTCTATTAGTGCATCATAAATCATGTATTTTATTTGTCTTTTTATAATAAAATTATTGGGATAAAATATTTATATTAAAATAATAATATATACATATTTTCATTAAACTTCAAATAGTGTAGTATCACTTTTATAATAGTATTATTTATTTATATATATATTGAATGACATAGATCTATTATAATCTTGTTGTTATAAAGTTTTAGTTCAAGTTAATATATTACATGAGAATTTGTAAACTGACTTATTTTGATATGAAATTAACATCCGTGGATTGTTTAAATAATAATTAATTTATTTGATTTTAAACCACACTAATAAATAATTTCTTTATTTTATACTTTAGATACTCTTTTACCTATATGTATATATATTGCTTGAGAGATCTTTCTCTATATGACAAGGATATTTAATTATCAAGGTTTAATTCAAAAAGAGTTTCTTCTACACAATGTGGGATGAAACCGGTGATATCATTTTCAGCCACATCAAGTGTAAGGAGACTAGTCAAAATCTGAAATGAAGAAGAGAGTTTTCCATAAAACCTATGTTTGGCAAGTGTATAGATTGGAGAAGTGGTAGAGATCCTAGACACCTTGAAAGACTTCCACGTTCCACGTGAGTTATTTGTCAGGTCTAATGTCCAAGCTTCCAAAGCATGAGGGTAGTCTCCCTGACAATGGTTATTTGCGAGATCAATTACAGATTATCATTGTCCTCATTTAGCAATTTTTGTTCCAGAGAGCAAGTTCTTGGAGTATTCCAAATTCACTAAATTATGTATTCACCCTTATAAAGCAGAACATTAGCTTGAACTGAATGAAAGTTGCAGAATGGTTAATTTATCCAGATAGACTTATTTGGACTACAAAAAGCTTAAATGCTGAAGGAATCAATTTGATGAATAATAACCAAGAGAAAAAGATGAGGAGCTAGCAGCCATGCTATCAAGTATATTGCTATTAAGTAAAAGACCAAAGTTACTCGATAATAATAATAATACAAAATCCTAAGGAACATCAATTTACAAGCATGTTACATCCGAGGAATTGAACCAGCGTAATATACATTCGGCTAACATATTCTCCACTCTCCAAACAATAATCCAGTTTTATAGTTTTGTATATATTATTAAGAATATGATTCTTCCCTTCAACAACTAGCATTAAATACCATCGCTTCGCTCATCTTTATTCACAGGTTACAAATATTCATACATTCATAATAAAAGTACAAATGATTTATAAATATATGTAAATATGTAACTTGATCATAATTTGTAACACAACCTCAAAATTTGTATCATCATGAAACAGCACGGCTCATTCGAGTTTTTCAAAATTTTCTTCACTGTCGTCTTCTTTCTTTTTTGTCATTTTCTAAGTTCTTCTCAATATTCGCCTCTTTTGGACAACAGAACAAAAGCTGAGTTTGCTAATCACACTGCTATATCGGATTTTCGGACAATAAACAGGAGATCATTAGAAGAATGTTCTGATCCGAATCCATAACTTCAAATTGGGGTCAACTCTACAAATTCCAAACTTTCTGATAACGAATTCGTTACAGTTACTATCACTGGAGTTTTACTACCAACAGAAAGTGATTGGGTAGCTATGGTATCCTCGGCACATTCAGAGTAAGACACTGAAACATATTAATAAATGTGATATATTATTACATACTGAGCTATCATTTATTTTTGATGATCATAGACAAACATAGCCTCCAAAAAAGAAGATAAACCTACTTTATTTATATTATCATCACACAGATGATATTTATTTAATATTTTGGTGTTAAACATGCAGAGTGTCAAGCTGCCCATCAAATGAGTGATTACAGTATACTACCACTTCTCTGCCATTATCCTGAGCTCTAACATGTCATGTGAATAAAATAATATTGATAAAAAGTTTGAACCTGATCTTTAAACTATGCACATAAATATTTAAATTTTATAATTACTAGCAAATTAATGGAAAATATATTAATAAGACAAGTGCATGCAGGCACAGTATGTAAGCAGTGATCCAGATTACCTTGGATGCAAGAAGAAGGAATGTAAGAAACGAGATCAAGGGGGCGCTTGTGTAGTAACAACCTGCAGCGCTTCACTTAAAATCCATGTCATTAACATCAGAACTGATATTGAGTTGGCCTTCTTTTCCGGAGGATTTGTGACACCCTGCATTCTTAAATGATCCACACCCAGGGCTTTCGCAAATCCAAAGATACCATTGTATGGGCATCTTTCCAGCATCGACTCCATAGGAAACTCCGTAAGAATATCTATTAAAAAACTTATAGTTTCATATTTTATATATTATTAAATTTATATTTGAAGCTTAATATTTGACTTGATAATCCAGTGTTTATTTTGATAGCAAATTTACAAATTCGAAAATTGGAACATGACATATATACTCTGCTGACATGGATTTGAATTTAATTCATTGTGTTGCATCATGCATGCAGATGAGGGTAACCACATTTTCACAAGATGACATGTGTAGTATGTAGATCGATATCGATTATAGAATTGTTTAGAAAATATTAAGAAGAGTTAATTAGATAAACATGATATTAAAACAAAATTGTCTTGTGCAATTTATAAAAAAAGGTTCTGTCCCAAAAAGTCCAGCAAAAGATTTCGGATGGCATGATCCAGGTTACATTCATGACTGGTCTTGAGCCTTCCACTACCTTCTCCTACAGATATGGAAGGTCACTTTTCTAATTTCTCTTTTCCTTTCCTTTGTTTTATCAAGTTAATTCTTTAGCTATCCAGATATGAGTTGTATTCATATTCGCATTATATGGTCGAATCTCTCTGACTTTCTGTACTTGTTTTATTGGTTTTTTTAGTATATGGCTACATATATGCTTCCTTTATATGTGAAAGCTATAAGATCTGAAAATGGTTTACAATCATCCATATTAATAATTAAATAAATGCAGCAACTCAGCTGGTTGGAGTAATAATATAAAGTTCAAGACTCCGCCTGCTGGGGGATCTGATCAAGTCAAATTTCTTGCATTTGGTGACATGGGCAAGGCTCCTCGTGACCCTTCTCTAGAACACTAAATTCAGGTTAACTAAGCAAAACACAATTAATATGTGTGAGTGTGTGTGTGGTGCATTAATGATATTATCATTATAAATAATTATTTCTGAGTCATGTATATAGCCAGGTTCAATATGGGTAGTGAACGCCCTGGCAAGCGAAGTTTCATCAGGAAATATAAATTCAATATTTCACATCGGGGACATAAGCTATGCAACTGGATTTCTCGTAGAATGGGACTTCTTTCTTCACCTCATTAGTCCCATTGCTTCTCAGCTTTCTTACATGACAGCTATCGGAAACCATGAGAGATACCTAGATAACAGATATAGGATCAGGTTCAGACGAGGGCCAGAGAACCGTAAGTACCAAATGTTCACAAAGTGCAGAACTTATAGCAACGCAGAAAAGAGTGTTGAGCATTTGGTTCTCCGATTCTCATTTTGAGTTTGTTTTCATTTGAACCTGATCCTATATCTATAAATATAGCTGGAGATACTTTCTAGCTACTCCATGCAATACATATACAGAGATTCAGACATTCATTCAACATTACATAAATTGCACACGAGGTTTTATTTGTTATACTCAATTAAAATCTTCTAATGGCTTAATTAAAGAAATTTATAGCAACTTTCAACCTGAAACTTATCTGTCTAATGTCTATATATAAATCTCAATATGCATATAACTCAGGGACTACATAGGCAATGGATCAGTTTACATAACTGCAGATTCAGGTGGAGAATGTGGAGTTCCGTATGAGACTTACTTTCCGATGCCAACATCTGAAAAGGACAAGCCATGGTATTCCATCGAACAAGGAAGTGTTCATTTTACTGTCATTTCAACTGAGCATGACTGGTCAGAAAGCTTCGAACAGGTAATCACTTAATGTTGTTCAGTATTTCCCCATCGAACAGGTAATCACTGAAGTTTGCTTTGAAATTAGAGTGTATAAATAATATTTAGAAAGAAGATATTTATTTAAGAGGATATATAGATATAGCAGGTAGCAGAACCCATTTTACCATTCTACATCCCGAGCCTAATTGCATCCTTTTATGTTTTAACTTGATGGTTTAGCCCTGAGGAGATCATCGGTTGCTCTGCCTCGCCTCCTCCTTCTCAATCATGTTATATTTTTCTATCGTCTTGGACTTTTCGAAGAATTAGAGATTCCACCTGCCAAAATTCAATGTACAAGTCCATGTGGTCTGTTTATATGATTTTGCAACCTTCTCATCACTTGCTATTAATATATTATCAAACAATATTCCATCTTGCATTGTCTAAATTTCAGTACTAATAACAGAAATAGGCTGATTAAAATCATGTCTATCGAGCTGAAAGTATGAGTTCTTTATCATTTTTATTTATCATGTGTAAATATTTTCAATTATCTTTATATTGACAAGTTACCATCTTGAAGATAAACAAAAGAAAATATTGTAGGCAAGATCTACTATTTTGGTGTTTATCAACATAGGTTAGAATGAAAGGAATCTGGCATAAAGGCAAGGACCTCAAATTTTTACTTTTTAGTTCAGAACATGAAAATTCATACTCACATTGGAAAAATGGAATTGTAAATGTATGGCAAGATAAATGTATCTCTTTTTACATTTTATTACTGTAAAGTTCTCAACGTAGCTGTGATGTTATGGACCTTTGCTTTGATTGCATCCTACAATCAATTTCCATTATATTTACGCACAGATAATAGTAGCAAAAAATATTATAATTATGAGAATTCAAATGAGGCACGTGCCTTGCACGGGCTCTAATGCTAGTGGTATCAAACACAACAAATAACATTATGCATTTCATACCTCGTATTTTTTGTTTAATAGTAAAATAGATTAATAATAATAAATAGATTAAAATTTGATAAAATTTTAAAATTAAAATAAGATTAAAATAATGTGAAGTATACCTTATTTACAAAAAATTAAGTTAGAGGCAGAAATTTGAATTTAACTTGAATATGTTGAGATTAAGTCTAATCCAGTACCAGTTATCTTTTTCAAATTTCGTAATTGTATGTATAGTCATGACTAATCTTCAATGCAGACATTGTCCTCTAAATTATGAGAACAATCCACCTCAATATAGAGAAAGATCTCTCAAGCAATATATATACATATAGGTAAAAGAGTATCTAAAGTATAAAATAAAGAAATTATTTATTAGTGTGGTTTAAAATCAAATAAATTAATTATTATTTAAACAATCCACGGATGTTAATTTCATATCAAAATAAGTCTGTTTACAAATTTTCATGTAATATATTAACTTGGACTAAAACTTTATAATAACAAGATTATAATAGATCTATGTCATTCAATATATACAAATAATACTATTATAAAAGTGATACTACAATATTTGAAGTTTAATGAAAATATGTATATATTATTATTTTGGTATAAATATTTTATCCCAATAATTTTATTATAAAAAAGACAAATAAAATCCATGATTTATGATGCACTAATAGAGAACTTTTCTATAGTGTGCTTTAGAAACTCTATCTCTATATATATCATCTCAAAATTTTCCGTCGAGGACAACTCGTGAAATACTAAGCATATTCTTCAAATAACAGTAACAATAATATTCAGATTCAGAATATCATCCTAAGCTACAACAACTATAATCTTTGGATTTAGAATCCTTGACTTCCTAATTAATAATAACAATAATCTTCCGAATTCAAATTAAGAATAACTTCCTTTAAGCAGCTGACAATAACCTGCACCGAGATAGTTGTAAATCCGACCAAATAAACTCTGACCCAACAATAACCCATATTAAAATTTAGGCAAAACATAAGCTAATATTTCCTCCTTTTATATATGTTTTCCGACTCGTTAAGATTAAACATTCACACTAAATCTCTTTCTTGATATAAATCTTGTTTCTTTTTCCTCATATTTATTATTGAAATTTATAGGAAGTTTCTCAAAAAATTCTACAATCTTGTAACAATCATAAAAAAAATTAGTCCATCTTGGATGGTTCTTGATGATTCGAAAAGCTCTTTCGGTTTCCAATAACATTCGTTCAAAGTGTTTTATCAAATTATGTATTTAGATCTCATTTTTCAATTTAAAATTTATTTAAGGATATTTTATTTGATTCTTAATTCGTTATAAGTCCGTTTTTGATGACTCGTACCTTGTGGTTACTTTTGAGAGATTTCGTATAACTTTCGATCGTACCTTATTCAAGGATTTCGTAACAACTTTTGATAGATTTCCGGTGATCTGCATGTAAAGGCTAACGATCAACTAATTTATTGAAAATGGGGATTATTTGTGGGGTTGAAATGTGCTTGAGAGTGCTTCCAGTGATCTTAGGTTCCTTTAGGGATTGCTAGAGTGCATATGTTAGGAATATATCCATTTGATGATGTGCAAAATACTAGAACATAGTCTAGCATAATATATACCTATAAAAGAATAGAATAAGTCTTTCTAGTCTCTGACCAATAAATATGATCACAGTCTAATTTTTAATATGGGATGTAATAGACCCTATATATATGTTAATATTGATTTGTACTTAGAATATTTTCAAAAGGATCAAGACAAGAGTCTAGAATCTTATCAGAGTCTATAGAATCTTATCAGCGTCTATAGAATATCAAAGTCTGGAGGAAGACATAGTCTAGAGGCGGATATTAGAGTCTTTAGATTGTCAAAGTCTAAAGCATTGCAGAGTCTATAAAGTTGACTCTAGTTTTGGAAGGAGGTCATTCATAGAAGGAAAGGTTTTGAGATCAAGGCATAGAAATTGAAGATATCCTATGGGAAGGAAATAGAAACATATACGGAAACTATCAGCTAACAGATAAGAATTTATTCATGATTTATTGTATATTCTTATATTAGTTGATATTAAGCTCTCTATATAAAGAATTTATGTAATTCATTATAAATTGTCGAATGTTATTAAGAGAACATATAGATAGAGAAAGTTGCTATAATAACACAAAAAAGCTGCTAGGGTTTGTTTCTGTTAGTTTTGGTGTCCTAGAGACAATACATTATGATAAACAATTAAAGATTATGTTTAATTGATTATTTAATTAAAATTTATATGTCTTTATTTACTGCATCATAAATTGAAAGAATAATAAATGTCCTTGGAATATTAATACGTAATATATATCTTTAAGTATGTGACTTAAAAATGAGATTATATGAATAGTATTTTATTCCTAAAAGTCCCTAGTCGAGTATTATTATTTAAGGACAATAATAATGCAATAAGAGTAGCATGTTTGTTGACCGATGACCACATCTCATTGGTCATAGGTTTGGTGATACTAAAGTCAAGAACATAAGTGCATGTCTCAATGCATGGCACAGGACTAACCCGTTGTGAGAATCTACATGTTAATAAGTGTCATAAGTTATTCTCACTGTGATAATGATGTAATGATCCTCTGACTTGAAATCATTATATTTCTATACGAGAATTAATATACTTTAATTACACTCAAAGTTATCTTTAACCGGGTAATGATAAAGGTGGACATTGGGTATGCTATGAATCGTATGAGAAATATGAATGATAGATATAGAATTTAACCCTCCTATTTTAGGAGTGATATTATTGGCCTCTTGATTGAGTGAGACTATAAAATATATGCATGGTCATGCTCAAATGTTGATTTGATTAATAGTCTACTCATTGATCAAGAAAACCCGGATTAAACGTTGAAGAGGATGACACGTTACATGCCTCGAGTTTGATCTATAATATAAGGTTAAAGGGATTACATTACATTGTACATTACTCACGAAAGGTTTAATTGAATCACCAATTATTATTATTACTTGGATAGCAATGATGTATTACTAGATGCCGCTCATTGTTTATAATTTTATTATTAGAAAATAAAATTATTGCCAACATAATAATAACCTATATGGTCACACACAAAGAACGTTTAAACGGAGTGTTATTTAAATTATGAATTTAAATACTGTTATTATTATTAATTCGAATTTATTTATTTAATTAATTAAGTGGGACTTGATTAATTATATACATATTAGAATTTGAATTTATTAATAATATAAATCCGAAATCTGAATGGGTTTTAAAAGGTCTAATCAGATTAGGATTTTGGCTCAAGTCCCTCTCTTCCCTATATATATACATAAAGATGTATAGTTTAGGGTTAACAGTTTTATAATTTCGTTTTTTATAAAACCCTAGCAGCTCTACGTTATTTGAGAGGCTAGAGAAAGAGAGAGACAAAGAGGCAGAAACATACTAGTACCTAACTCGTGTGATCGTTAGACGATACGACGTTCGTGTGGATACCAATAGAGAGCAGATCTTCACGAAGGGCTGCTATGATTCATCGCTTCTAGACCTCTATAATCATCATAAGGAAAGCTTTAATAAGGTACACATCTGATTCTCCATAATCATCCGCTTATTATACATGGATTCTGCTTTTGGGATTCATTTTTTTGTATTTATTTTTCACGTTTTTCCGCTGCATGTGTGCCCGAATCCCAACAGTGTCATCCTAGGAGAGTTTGTATCCATTCATCAATAATACAAACATTATTTACTTTTATATTTGTGTTTGTTCTTTGCATAATTAGTAATTTAATTGATATCCATGAAATAGATTTTGCACAGGAAAAAGGAAAACATGAGTATTCAAACCCCCCCTCTACTTGTCTTGAGGGGAAAACAATTGGTATTAGAGCCTAATAAAATTGATCAAAGATGTCTAGAAATAAAGTCTAAGATCCCTATATTCAAGATGAATGAGTATATGCATTAGAGAGTCAAAATGCTGCATCACCTGGAAGCTACAGATCCTGACTATCTTGAGAGGATTCATGATGGACCTTTTATACCCTCAAACCTAGTTCCACAAACTATTGTTGAAGGCAAAACTATGGGTGAACACTTTGTTTGAAAAACCAAAAGTAGAATGGACTAGAGATGACAAGGAAAATGTACTCAAGGATGCAAAAGTAAAAAATATTCCCTTCAACAGTCTAGACTCTGCTCTCATAAACTGTGTGATCTCTTGCAGAACTACACAAGAGATGTGGACCAAGATTGAAGTGCATTGCGAAGGTATCAATGATGTTAAGAAGAATGCAAGGTCTCTCATAATTTAAGAGTATGAATACTTTTAGGCTAAATCTGGAGAATTTATCACTAAGATGTATGATAAATTTATAAAACTCTTGAATGGGATGGCCATACTTGGAAAGGATTATGATAGTGAAGACACAAACACCAAGTTTATCAAGGCCCTTCTAGAAGAATGGGATAACAAGGCAACTGCAATAAGAGAATCTAGGGATTTGGATGAAATCTCTCTAGAAGAATTGTATGATAGACTCAAAACATATGATTATGAGATGTATGATAAATTTATAAAACTGGAGAATTTGAGGCTAAATCTGGAGAATTTATCACTAAGATATATGATAAATTTATAAAACTCTTGAATGAGATGGCCATACTTGAAAAGGATTATGATAGTGAAGGCACAAACACCAAGTTTATCAAGGCCCTTATAGAAGAATGGGATAACAAGGCAACTGCAATAAGAGAATCCAGGGAGTTGGATGAAATCTCTCTAGAAGAATTGTTTGGTAGACTCAAAACATATGATTATGAGATGCAACAGAGAAAGAAAAAAAGGCTCATAAGATGAAGTCTGTTACACTCATGATGGAGTCTATGAAAGAACAACAAGAAGAACCCAAATAATTAAACTTAAATGAATAAAAAAGAAGGATAAATATGTTGTTGAAGCTGAGTCTACTGACATAGACTCTGATTCTGAGATTGACATGAATCAAATGATTGCTATGTTTGCTGAGAATTTCAAAAAGATAGAATTCAATAAAAGAATTGAAATATTTAGCAAGAGACGATCATTCAAGAAGGAGGATCAGAAGGTTGGGAAAAGAAAAAGTACAATCATCAAACTTGACAAGGAGAAAGTCAAGTGCTTTAATTGTGGTATATTTAGGGCATTTTGAAAGTGAGTGCAGAAAAGTCAAAACACAAGGAAAAGGTAAAGCACTCATATCAATTGAAAAAGATTGGGCATAATAAGCATCTCTGAAGATGACATTGATTATGAAAATCTAGCATTGATGGTTGTCTACTCAGAAAAATATGATTACCTCAATAACTCAACATCCTCTAAGTTTCAAGTATCAATTTTCTCCTCAGAATATTTATTAAGCTTAGACTAAGTAAAAAATATAATGGCTAAGTGAAAAATATAATGGCTAATTATATATTACTCACTAATGATAATGAAAGGTTAAATGAAGAAAATTTGACTTTATTTAGTAGAAATAGTTACTTGGAATCTGAGTTAGTCTTAATGGATGAGTATATAAAAGATTCTAAAAAGTAAAAACATAATCATGCTGAATTACTTAAGGCCTATGACTTTGTTAGAAAACAATTAAAGCAAGAATGTCCTAACTTCATAGTACATACATACTCTGTATAAGGTTCATGAGATTCTTAATGACCAAATTGAAGGTCTAGGCTATGACAAGAGTCAAGGCAAAAGACCTATCACTGAAAATGAAAGCATTAAAACAGAAGTTAGTCAAATTAAATAGATCAAAACTAGGATGAATATTACTCCTATTAAGTTTTTAATTCCTGAGAACGCCCTTGTTTTGTTCAAGGAAGTTAGAGACTCATCTGTTACTCCACATGAAAATGTTAAAATAATAAATGACTCAAAGAAATAAGAGACAAAGAAAAATATGAACATAGGATTCCTATCCAAGTCTAAGTTGAAAGAGAGACTAGAGAACCTACTAGAGTCTACCAAAATTAGAAGAAACATGAATGGAAAAGAAGGTGTTAATAAAGCTCATATATATTAAAACATTCCTAATGCTCCTAGGAAGAAATGCTTTAGATGTGAAAATCACAATCATTTGTCTCTAGATTATAAGACTAAGATAGTAAAAAAGTCAGAGTCTAAACCTCCTAAGAGTTTGACAAGTCACTACATGCCACAAAATC
Source organism: Oenanthe sinensis (assembly GCA_028671895.1). NCBI lineage: Eukaryota > Viridiplantae > Streptophyta > Magnoliopsida > Apiales > Apiaceae > Oenanthe > Oenanthe sinensis. Next base: position 12,934,777 of record CM053798.1, on the reverse strand, counting down.
CTTGTTTCATAATATATACATGTGTAGAGACTATCACAATCTGTTTTACAATTTCTATGAGCTCAAATCTTCCATTGATAAAAGCTCATATGAAACTGTTAAGACTCAGTCAGAGTCTTAGACAACAAAGGATACAGGTAAATCTAAAGTGAACAATATTAAACCTGTTAATTCAAAAGCTGGTAAGAAGGGATCCAAAAATGTTTGGGTCCTTAAAATATCTAAATAGCTTATTACTATGCAAGGAATAAAGGATAATGAGGTTACCCTAATACTGGATAGTGGATGTTCATGACATATGATTGGAAAAAAATCCATGCTCAAAGACTTTATGGACAAGGATGGCCCATAAGTTTCCTTTGGAGATGGAAACAAAGGTAGAATACTGGGATATGATAAAATTATTCTTGGAAATATCATCAATGAAGAGGTAGCATTAGTCGAGGGATTGAAACATAACTTGAAAATTACTAGTCAACTTAAAGATAGAAGTTGCCATGTAGGTTTTAACAACAAAGAATGCCTTGTGACTTATAAAGAAACATGCATTCTAGTACTCGAAGGTCATAGACATGGTAACATATATGAAGCTAGTTTGAAAGATTGCATAACTAGTGATATGGCATGTCTCTATAGAACGATAAGATAAAGATAAACTAAATTTTTTAAAATTTAAACGCTTGCAATCACACTATATCCTATCTTAACAACACGTACACTATAAAATTATACCATAGTTAATATATTTGTTATTTATATTTAATATCTTGTGTAATTAAATTATTATATTTTTAATAAAATGAATTATTTTAATATTTTGTTATTTGCATTTTAATATTTTATGTTTTAAATTTATATTTTTTTGTTCTCTCAAATTTTTATTTTAAATTTGATATTCTGTGTATAAATATATTATTATATTTTTTTGTTGTATTAATTGAAATAGAATTAAAATATTTATTATTTTTTTCTATATCTTTTAATACTTACATTTTAAAATTTATATATCAATCATGATTATCTCACTACCCCGATAAATGCTTTAAATTAATTATATATGGCAGCGGTTTAGTTACTACTCCGTACAAAATTATCAACCGCTTTCCTAACAAACTACTACAAATACAACATTACCCGTTAGGGACTGAATTTATTTGTTGGTAATTATTTGTTGTTACTCCATCACAACTCTGCTGGCAAGTTCTAAGAAATCCGTTAGAAAATTTTTGTTGATAAATTGTCATTAAATCTGTTAGCAATTTTGGCGGTATTTTTTAGCGCCAAAATTTACCATCAAAAAAATTCCATCACTAATTTTCCATTGCAAAATTGTCACTAAACCGTTACTCATCCCTTAATTAGTTCACACTCTCAAAACGGATGGTAATCCGTCACCAATTAGTGAGAGACTTTTTCCGTCACTAAATTCCGTCAATAAATATAGAGTTTTTTGTAGTGACTGAAGTAGAATAATTTAGACCGTGCAAGGCCTCTTTCTTGATTTGAATCCCAGTTATAGCATCTATGAACTTCTGTCTAGACATTATCTCTTCAATGAGAATTGATTCTTTTAGTCTTAAGATGAGTTCTTGATAACCACATAAAAAATTAAGTCTGATTTTGATTTTAGCTCCCAACCTTGTGGTGAATTCAATCCTTTCAGGTTTTGTGAATACCATGCATTTCCCTTGAGCCCTAAGGATTTCAGATTGCCTCTTTATTTCTTATTGCTCTCTCATTCTCTTCTCTTCTCTCTCTCCTTCTATTTTCTTTATGACCCTTTCTTTCCAACTTACTTTCCAAATGATTAACAAACTCTTTTCTCCATATCTTGTGCATATGACAGTTTCTACTGAATAAGCTAATTATTCTGCTTAGATCAATTTGAGAATAAAAATAAGATGCCAATTACTTTCAAACTATGACCATAGAACAAAAATGTAGAATTTTATATGATTAACTTACCTTTATTTTTAAAGATTTTAAAAATATGAAATTGTGAGTTCGATTGTTTTCTCAAATTGTTTTTAAAATTCATATTTTATGAAAACATCCATTGATTTTTTAAAATAAGTGTAATTCGATTGGTTAGTTGCCGAGTTATTTAGTTCATTATTTAAAATTTTCAAGTTGGATGTAGGAGTAAATTGGAGTGTATTGGATTTAGAGAATATTGTATATGGAGTATACTGACTATTGTATATGGAGTATACTGACGTTTGACATTCCATATATATATATATATATATATGTATGTATTTTGAATATAGGTGATTATAGATTGTTTAAAATTGTATTTATAAAATTAACATAATTTTGCATTAAATTTACGAAATCACTAATATTATAAAGTGAAATATTAGTTATTCAATAAAATTGTTCTTTTTTAAAATATAATATTACTAAATATTTTTTAATGCAAAATATTATAATATAAAAAATGAAAACAAATATTAAACCATATTTTAATATGAAGTATTATAAAATAAATTATAATAATATAAAAACAAAAATAATAGCACACACGAGGGTTTTGAAGCTTGTGTTTGACATCATACATTGCTATCTACACACATGTACACGTTCTTTTTAGAATATCATTTGTTTGTTTCGTACCTGCCGGACGTTTCTACAGTCGCGGGTTATATACCCCCTCAAGTCTCAACTTTAAAAGAAAATTTTTGTCTTGATAAATTACAACTCATAGATAATTAATAAGGTAGAGTATAATATAAAACAAGTGTAAACTTAATATATATCAAAGTGCAGTTTTTATTGAACTTTTTTACTTTCTCTCTCCCATAAATCTTATTTCAGTTTAATTTTTTAAAGTCAAATTAATTTAATTTTAATAAATAATTAAAAAATAATAATTTATTATTTTTTAAATCTGCAAATTGATTCATAAAATAGGATAATAAAGTTTTTTATGATATTGTTTAGAAATATATATATTATTATTTAATATATTTTATTTTTTAGTCAAAAATGATTAATTTGACTTTGAAAAGTAGACACAATACATGGGACGGAAGGAGTAGTATATATATGGGTCCTGATCCCTCACATGCGATTATTAGAACCATCTTTTCTCGCTTCTGAACCGCGAAAAAAATTAACACGTGAAATTTTTACCGCGAAAAGAATTAACAAGTCAAGTTTTTGGAAATTCAGGAAGCCACATCATCTATCCTCATGTTGATGGTCGTTTCAATGAAACTAGCTTTTTAGGTAATCCTGGTTTATGTGGAAAACCACTGGCTAATGTTTGTCCAGTTGCTCCTCAAAAGAAATCTAACTCATTGGCTCGGTATCTTATATACTGTGGCATAGCCATTATTGTCTTAATTGTGATACTTCTTATTAGCTACAAGGTGACCATGAATGTCAGATCTGAAAACAAGAAGGCCACTGCAGTTAAAGTTGCTGATGACTGTGATAGTACTTCCAGTGAGTACAAGAACACACGAAGATCCGAATTTTCAGTGACGTCTGCTGAAAGTGGAATGGCTTCATCGTCACTTTCAGCTCTTTCTAATCCAGATGTAAAAGGGATGAAATTTGAGGATTTGCTCCGATCTCCAGAAGAATTGCTTGGACGAGCAAAACATGGAAGCACGTACAAGGTCACACCTAATTCCGGATTGATCCTAGCCGTTAAAAGGATCAAGGATTGGGGTATATCTGCAGAGGATTTCAAGAAAAGAATGCAGAGAATAGGCCAAGTGACACATCCAAATTAGGTTCTTCCGGTTCTTGCCTACTATTGTTCCAAGCAAGAGAAGCTCTTGGTCTATGATTACCAGCACAATGGAAGTCTCTTAAGCCTTCTACAAGGTCATTCACATTCTCATCTCTCAAAACACACTTAACTATCATTTTCTTATGTAAATTAATAGAATAACTATATGCACAAACACTCAATTCACATTTTTACATTTCAGGATCCCAGAATGGACAAATATTTGATTGGGGAAGCAGACTCAACATTTCAGCTACCATTGCTGAATCTTTAGCATTCATGCATGACAAGCATCATGCAGACGGGATTGCTCATGGCAATATCCTCCAACATATTAATGAACGACAAAATGGATCCATGCATCAGTGAATATGGACTAATGGTGGTTGAAAATCATATCCAGGCCAACAATTTAAAACTCGTTGATCCTACTGGTGGCCGCGCATATGCTACTTTCAAAGTAGACATCTATGCTTTCGGTGTGATCCTTCTCGAGCTATTAACAGGAAGATTAGTTCAGAATACAGGATTCGATTTGGATAAATGGGTGCATTCAGTTGTCAAAGAAGAATGGACAGTTGAAGTGTTTGATAAGTCACTCACTTCTGAAGGTGCATATGAAGAGAGCCTGGTAAATTTGTTGCAAGTAGCTTTGAAGTGCACAAATGCATCTCCAGATGACAGGCCAAGTATTAAAGAAGTTGTGGAAATGATTAACTCTCTAAAGGAACAGGAAGAGGGATCCTCCATTAGCTCTTAATACACATGATTTAAGTTTAATACTGTAAAGTTTGCATTACATTTCAAAGACAATTACAGTGCAACATTTGATACATTCTTGATTAGCAATTATTTGTTTTCATTAAAATTAGTAACTGGATGATTGAATGGAAATTCTTTTACGAATAACCCAGCTTTGGTTTTAAAAATTTTGAAGTCCCCAATAACAAAATTTGAGAATAAAAAGAAAAGATAATCCCATAATTTTACATTTTTAGTTATATTATCAGCTTGATCAATAAATTAAATATATTATAAAATTTGATATAAAATTTTAAAAATATTATTAAAAACTTTATTTAATCTGTTTTAATAAATAATTTGTAAATTTATAAAATTATAAAAAAATTATTATGCCATAATTTTGGCATAGTCTTTTAATTCTTTTAAATTCTATATTAATTTCAATAATGATTAATAATTTAATCCGTAAGTTATTCTCTATATGAAATTCGAAAAACATCAACCTCAACGAATAAGTCGAGAAAAATATCTCCAAACAATACGTTCAAATTAGGTACATATTACAACGCGAAAATTATATCAAATCAATCAATTAATTCTCATATCTAACAAAATATATCACTAAAATCTTTTAGGAATATATTTAAATATCCTGTTACAAAAAAAATTGATTCTATATAAATACGTACACAAATATCTTGATAAAATGAATTCAATATATCAGATAAATCGAAACACTTTCTAATTACAACCTAATTTTTTTATGAACCCTAATTCCCATTAACAAATACGAGTATATTATTATTATTACTTTATTATTTTAGCACATCAAAATATATTGTTATTAAAATCTCCCAACAACATAAATAATTCTTAATTTATAATTAAATTTAGGTTAGTTTGAGTTCACAAAAATATTCGGTATTAATAGTGTCTCGGAGTATAAATGATCATGAATCGCTTATAAGTTATAAGACCTTCTCCGATGCAAGCCCAAGTGCTGCATTGGATAGCATGAAGTAGATCCAACTACTAACTAATGCATTGAAGTAAAATTATGATTAGGTTGGAGCCCAACTTGGTGCATGTGCCCAACTCCCTACTTTTGCTTCTTTTTTCTTGTTTTTAGCTTGACGTTGCAGTTTTACTTTATTCACTGTTAACTTTAATTTGTACACACAATTCTATGTCTGTTGCCTGAATTTCTAACAAAAGTATTAATGTTAATATGAATGCTAGTAATTTTAAAAAGTATAACATTCTAATATTTTTTCACTATAAATATTAAATTCACTCTTCATATTTTTTCACATTTCCTTCTCTTCAAAAATTGTGCTTATATATTTTTTACCTACAAAAAAATGAATCCAAACAATTATTCATCTTCAAACCCACAAAATCTCAAACCACAAAATTCTCAATTCTCAAATACTCAATATCCATATTCATTTTCAAATTCTTATTTTCTGTATGTCCAAAATCCAAATATTGATAATTCTCCATTCTCAACCCCACAAAGTTTAAATTATTTTATAACATATTCGTTTCAGCATCATCTTATAACTCATTTTCATCATTCACAATCACCACCAAAGTATACATATGGATTACAATTGTGTAGAGGCTGAAGAAATTATTGAAGAGTTGTTACAAGACAATTCAATGGAAGAACGTCGCCTACAACTCTTTAATCAACTTTATGAAGAAGGTTCATCATCAATGCAACGAAGAAGGGTGATAAGCAAAGACCGTGAAGCAACCCACCATTGTTTAGTGAATGATTATTTTTCAGAAAATCCAGCATATCCTCTTGAGACATTTCGAAGAAGGTATAGAATGGGAAGACACATATTTCTTCGTATTATGAATGCTCTTTCAAATTTTGATCCATATTTTCAGCAAAGGATTGATGCATTGGGAAGAAAAGGTCTTTCACCTTTATAAAAATGTACGGCGGTCATGCGGATGTTGGCATATGGAATATGTGTTAATGTTGGTGATGATTATGGGCGTATTGGTGAGTCAACTGCGATTGAATGCTTGAAAAAGTTTGTCACTAATGTTATTTTGATATTGGAGAATAAGTACTTATTAAATCCAAACTCGAATGATGTACAACGCCTACTAAAAATGTGTGGGGATCGCGGATTGAATGCATGGAAAGGAATGTTCATGAGTGACCATAAAAGGGTTCCGACAATTTTACTTGAAACAGTTGCTACATCAGACCTATGGATATGACATGCATTTTTTGGAGTTGCTGGATCTAACAATGATATAAATGTGTTAGATCGGTCACTAGTATTTGATGAATTGCTAGAAGGTATTGCTCCTGAAGTGAATTACAATGTTAACGGTAACGACTATAATATGAGGGTATTATTTAACTCATGGAATATATCCTGAATGGGCGATAAGAGGAGACTATTTTCAAAATATCAAGAAGGCCAACGAAAGATGTCGAATGAATTTTTGGTGTGTTACAATCACGATTCACAATTATATGTGGTCCAGCACGATTTTAGGATAAATGAGATATTGCTAAAATCATGAGAGCATGTATCATATTACATAATATGATTGTCGAGGATGAGAGAGACACATATGTCACTCCATTTGGTCCTCTGCTAACTTATAATGATGCAACAAATGATTTATCATAACCGAAGTTAGAGGAAGAACCTTTTGCCAACTACAAAATAATGTTCAAATTCGTGATAGACATAAGCATCGCCAACTACAAGCTGACTTGATTGAGCATATCACGTAGTTTCATAATAATCATTAATTTATTTAATATGTAATATTTTTAATTATATGTTTTTTGTATTCTTGTAATGTGTTTTTTATTATGTAATTCAATTTAATTGTGAGATTTTTTAATTATATAATTTTAATTTTAAAATAATTATTTATTTAATCGAGTTTTTATTTATAAAAATATAATATAAATAAATGTGGGGTCAATTAGTACTTATTTTTAGGCTTGCATTGAAGCATCCTAGCCACTTTTATGTCGGAACCAACTTTTGTATATTTGACATAGTTGTGGACCTTAAAAAAGTTGGTCACAGACTTTGCCATTAGAGAAGGTCTAAGACCATCTGCAATGTTGGCCAATTATATGCATAGAACCACGCGAAATAGAAACTAGCCTGTCCATTTTAAAAATCAAGCGCGGTAACAATTTAAGAGAAGTGGGCATGCCCACGAGGGTGGCCATGGCCACTTGCTGCACAATTATTTTTTTATTATTTCTTTATCTGACATCAATGTTATATTAACGTTAGTACATGAACGTTAGAAAATTAATAAGTAACATATATATTTATAATGGCTATATTTTACTCCTATATATACCATATTATCATATCCCATTATTTATACTTTCTACTTCATAGCAATTTTAATTTTTCTCTCTCAAACAATGAATTCAAATTTAATGTTTTTTCGTGTGATGTTTTTAATGTAATATTTTCTCATGCATTTTTTAGTAATATGATGCATTTTAATTATGAGATATGCTTTTTATTTTAATAATATTTAAAAAACTTTAATCATTTTAATTTGAATTATTAAAATTTAAATATTATTAAATTAAATTAAAATTGAATTACAAAATAACACATAATTATAGTTATAATATAATAAGAATAAAGTGTGTCTAACAAAATGTAACAAATGGGCTTAACATTGAATGAGTTTGACCACCTTTTAGTTGAGGCCACTTTACAAAGAGGTGGAATAAAATGGGTCACAAAAAAGTGGAAAATGGGCTCTTCCCATTGTAGATGTTCTAAGAGCATCAGCAGTGGGGTGACCTGCCCCTCTTTTTTTTTTTATACATGTAGCTGTGCCACGTTGGTTTAAGAAATGGCAGGACAGACCTACTCCGGTGCATGTCCTCCTTCTATAATTTTTTTATAGTAAATTTTAATATAGATAATATAAAATATAAGAAAGTGATCAGGAAAGTGGTTACTAGCCGTTAGTTAACTATAAATAATATAAAATATAAGAAAGTGGTTAGGAAAGATAACGCCCTCCATAGAGAGAGGTCACTCATCTTTTTTTCATACCAACTTCGATACTATATTCAACTGAATCACCCACTTTTTATATTCCCAGTGTCAAAGAGAACCCCACTGGAGGTGCGGTAAGAGTAAGGACCGCAACCCTTAATAAATACATATAAACAACTTTCAATAAAAAAAACCTCAAAACAATGTGATATCCTAGGCCTTGGGACCTGTTTGGCTGCCTCCCCTCAGTAAGCAATCAAAAATTATCATTTTTCCAAATAACCCAAACGGGCCCTTACACCATCAGGAGATCCTCCCTTTAGAAAAGTTATTACTAACCTTCAAAACCCTCCGTACCAACAAAACCCCAATGTGATCTCTTCTCTTGGGAAGTGATTTTGCCAGGGAAGTATTTTTATTCTTCCAGGACTTTTTATTAGTAAGATTAAAATACCCCTGCATATTAAATAGAGTATATGTTCACTTCTAATTTTATTTTAATCTATTCTCTTATCTCTCTCATCAAACACAGAAACTCTCCCCTTTTTCATATAACCTAAGCGGCGGCTGTTCTTCCATTTCTGAAAATTTGTAAGTTTCTTTTTCAACTATTCATATACTTTCCTTAATACCTAAATCGGTTGTTCTTCAAAGTTTGACATATAAGCCGAGTTTGGGAGTGGTTAATTTTTTTTTATTGTTTTCTCTGTGCTGGTTAAAATGGACGAAGGAGAAATATTCTTTAGCAAACATTTCAATACCCGATCAGAATTAATTGATGATGTAAAAAAGTTTTATGCGTCAAAAGGGTATGCATTATCTATTAAATATTCTAGAAAAGATAAATATGTTGTGTTTGGTTGTGATAGAGGTGGTAGTTATCGGAATAGACTAAATATTGCTGTTGAAAAAAGGAAGAAAGTCTCTGGTTCGTGACTTATTAATTGTCCTTTTGAAATTAAAGGGAAGAAATTGGAGGGTGGAAATTGGGTTATAGAATTAAAGAATAATTCTCATAATCATGATCCTTCTAATGATATGTCTGGTCATCCTTCGGCTCGTCATCTAACTAATGAAGAAATTGATAATATTGATAAAATGTGTAAGGCGGGAATTGACCCGCGTGACATTCTTTCTTCATTGCGTGACAAGAATGATAATTTAGCGGCCGTGGCTCGGACTATATACAATTTGAAAGCTAAACTTCAAAAAATTAGTTTGGGTGGCCGTTCACTTATTCAAGCTCTTTTTGAGGAATTTGAACATGGAGACTTCATATTTAATTATTTAAAAGATGAGTTTGAATGTTTGACGCATATTTTTTTTACTCATCCAAAATCAGTAATACTTGGAAGGACTTAGCAGTCGGTGTTTGTGATGGATTGTACTTATAAGACTAGTAAGTATGGCATGCCATTACTTGACATTATCGGAATGTCAAGTTTTAACAAATCTTTTTATGCTGGTTTCGGTTTTCTACTACATGAAAAACAAGAAGACTATGTGTGGGCATTAAGAATGTTTAGTAATGCCATGGGTTTTGATGATTCTCAACCTCTAGTAATTGTCACGGATCGAGAATTTGCACTTATAAATGCCATAGATGAGGTTTTTCCTAGAGCTAATCATTTATTGTGTGTATGGCATATTCAAAAAAATGTAGTTGCTAAGTGTAAACCATACTTTAGTGAACAAGATGATTGGGATGTTTTTTCATCCATGTGGAATTTAGTGATATATGCAGAAACAGAGGGAGAATATATTGAAAGTTGGTTTCTGTTTATACTTGTTTATAAACACAAACAAGAGGCAATTACATATCTTAAAAATACATGGATTCCGCATAAGGAGAAATTTGTGAGTGCTTGGACTTAAAAATACATGGATTCCGCATAAGGAGTACACTTCGGAAATCGTGTATCTTCGAGGGCCGAAGGCGCACATGCAAAATTGAAAAGATATTTGAAGGTTTTAAATGGTAACCTTCGTCAAGTGAAAAATAAAATATGTCTGGCTATTGAGAATGAATTTCAAGAGATCAAAACACAACTCGAGAGTGAAAAGCTTCGAATTCCCCAAAGGTATAATATTTTATGTCAATTTTTCCTTGTAGCTTTCTAATTTTATGTCAATTTTTTTGTATATTAAATATATTTATTTTTCCTTTCACAGGTATAATATTTCATATTTCAAGAATATTTTGAATCACGTGTCAATGTTTGCTTTGAAAAAGTTACACAGTCAGTATGAGAAGGCTTGTTTGGGAACTGCAAATCATGTATGTACATGTCACTTTTTAGCAACTATGGGACTACCTTGTGCACACAAAATGAATTTTGAAAAAGAAGAATGTTTGCAAATTCACCATATTCATCCTCAGTAGAGGATCGATACTACTTCTCTAACTTTTCGAGGCAGTCTGGATGAAGCAAATGCTGATGAAACAAATGTCGACGATGATGAAATGAAGGATTTGCTTGCTAAATTGTACGAGAGATATCAACAGTGGCCTAATTTTCAACGAGGAGAAGTGAAGAGAAGAATTTTTACAATATTGAATATGGAAGAACCATTAGTAAATGAGCCGAACATTCAAACTCGGAAAAAACGGAAGGTGAAATCAAAGAAGGGACATGGATCAAGTTCAACAAAACGAGATCTGTCACAATTTGAAATTGTGGAAGCTGGTTGGATGAGAAAACAACAGTGATGCTTCTATCTCTTTAGGCAAGTAATACAAATTAAAAAATTCTGTGAGATTACTACTCTGGTTTTCAGTAGCTAATATATGGCATTGATTTTAAGCACAATTTATTTGCATCTGTTTACACATGATGAAAGTAAACATAAATATAAATAAGTTAAGGAGCTATTTGTGTGAGTATGTAAAAAAAATAATTTTAATATTATTTAAAATATTAATTTTATTTTGTTAATAAAACACTATTTTTTTTTTTTAAGATATATAATTTGCAAACGAGGAGAGCAGATGGCATTACTAGAGATTGAGAAGTGATTGTGCGGCTAAATAAGAAGTGAATATATATTTAATATACAAGGTATTTGGGTCTTATTATTAAAAAACTCTGTAAGCATAAAAACACTTCCCGACAAAATCAGTTCCCTCTTCTCTTCTATACACACACAAACACACTCTCAAACCTATACATACGGACAGTTTGTTTACAATCTTTCTCTGAAATGGGTGTTGAAGAACGACCCACATTGTCAATAAAATTTTCAAACATCCCCAGAACCACCACAGCCCATGAAATTCTTGATTTTTTTGAATCAAGAATTGGTAAAGACTCAGTCTTTGCCTGTGAAATCTTCTCAGAACACAAAAACTGGAAGTCTAGAGACTCTGGTAGAGTCCAATTTGAGACCCCAGATGATAAATTCAATGCTTTGAGTTTATACTCACAAGGGCACCTTGTTTTCAAGAATCATAATATTTGTGTGAATTCTTCGTTTGAGGATGTTATTATTCGACCCGTCGAGGTTTCGAGTAGGATTGAGAATGGGGTCTTGAGTGCTGGGATCATGGGGTGTGGTGATGGTGGGAGTGAGTGTTTGTATGTTTTGGAGAAGTGGAGGAGTGTGAGAGCTTGGGTTATGCCTGAGAGAATGTGTTGTGAATTTTGGGTGGAGTGTGATGGGGTTGGTTATAAGTTGGAGGTTTTGTTTGGTGATGTTTTGGAGGTTTCGAGTTGTTGTTTGAATGGTGCGATGGAGCCTAATGGGGTGCTCTTGACTGTAAGTATGCCGATCCTATTATTTATTTTACGAGTTTTTTGTGGATGAAAATTTTGATTATTTTGTTGTGTCTGGTGGTGTTTGCCTTTTATGTGTTGTTTTTATGAATGTGAGTATTGCTGTTATTGCATTATCAAAGTTGAGGTCTTTGCATGCTATATTCATTCCTATATTATTTTTGTTTTGGGGTTTTTGTGATGGGGATTTTCTGTAACCAACCAGAGGGTTGGTTAATTCTCCGAAACCAGTAATAAAACTTGAAACGCCGAAATTATAAAACGCTTGATAGTAAGTAGGGAAATTCATGATTTTGTATCGGAATAATAATTGACAAAACAAGAACAAATGCGCAAAATAAACAAGACAAGGAAATGAAATTGATAGAATTGAAATACAAGCAATAAACCGAAAGGAAATGAAAAGAAATCAGAACTTAAGAATAATAGTTTCTTCTTCGATAGCTCTCCACTAAACACAAGGTCAGTACATATAGCCAAGATTAATGGGCTCTGCTTGGGCTTCAGATTTTGAACTAATCAAGGGGCCCAAGTTGTGAAGAGTCTCCTAGCCCAACACTAAAATCAGCCTAATAATACTTATCCAAATGATCCATTCGTTAGTTCGTTACATTTTCCAGTACTTGGCTTTTTTTAGTGTGTTTTTATGCATGGGTTACCTCCTGTTGTTGCAATGTTAAAGGTGGAGTCTTTACGGAAACATCCGATTTACTCCTAGTTCTAGGAGTAGATGGGATACGGGGGGTATGTTTGGCTAGAAGTATATTGTATATAGAATACATGGGATATGTTTGGTTGATCTTTTGACGGTACTTGTTGTCGATTGTAAAGATTAGTTGTTGGTAATATGACTAGTAATGGCAGAACATTCTTCAGTTTCTTTCCGTGTAAATAATATGGGCTGCATATCTTAAGCTTTTTAATCGACTTGGTGGTTCCTCTCCAATGATATTTTAGTGCAGAATCTAAAATAAAATTATGTAATACAAATTATGTAATACAAAGTGGACATATGAATAGACATGGAAACATGATAATTCAGAAGATATCATCAACTTTTGAATACGATCAAGGAATGTTTTTTAACTCACATTTTATTAGTGATACTAATACTGTTGATTTTTAGCTGAAATATGCTCCAAGGATATACAAAAAGGTTATGGGGCCCAATATTGCTACGAGGTTTGGATCTGACCGTTACCATATCTGCAAAGAGGATTTTGATTTTCTATGGATTCGTGCAACGGATTTTTCCAGTGTGAAGTCTATTGGACAATCTTGTGCATTTTGTTGGGAATTTGTAGAAGGGACCTCTGGTTTAGATGCCTTTTCCAAATTGCCATTTTATAAAAATGAGTTCACCAAACTAATTGTGAAAGAAAGCGAAGAATTTCATACTTCATCTGAGCTCAATCCACTTGTAAGGTGTCCGCCAAATTCTAATTTACCATATGAGGTCCTTTTCCAGCTTAATTCCCTTATCCACAGTCACAAACTTAGCCTTGCTGCAGTGGATCCTGATTTAGTTGAGTTCCTCAGCAATTTTGGCAAAGCGAAGGCTTTGGCAATTCTACAGAAAATGCATAAATTGCAGGATATGTATTGTGATCCTATGCAATTCATCAATAACCAACTAGAATTTGAAAAGAAAAATGGAAAGAATTTTCAGTCATCATCTCTTGCCAAATCAGCAAATCCTAATGTGATGAGTTGTCATAGAGTCCTCATCAGCCCATCAAAGATATACTGCTTAGGCCCTGAGCTTGAATCCTCTAGTTATGTTGTGAAGAATTTTGCTTCATATGCTTCAGATTTTCTAAGAGTTACTTTTGTTGATGAAGATTTGGGAAAGCTTCATCCTCATACTGTTTCAACAAGCACTCAGAAAGGTATATTTGCTAAACCTTGCAGGACTGCTATATACCATCGTGTATTGTCTATTCTCAGGAAAGGAATTGTTATTGGAGTTAAAAGATTTCAATTTTTGGCATTCTCGGCTAGTCAGCTCCGTTCAAACTCAGTGTGGATGTTTGCCTCAAATGAGCATGTGACAGCGGAAAATATCAGGGATTGGATGGGCTGTTTTAACACAATCCGCAGTGTGTCAAAATGTGCTGCAAGGATGGGTCAGTTGTTTAGTTCTTCCATGCAAATTGTGGAAGTCCTACCCCAAGATGTGGAGGTTATTCCTGATGTTGAAGTGGTATCTGACGGTGTTGCATACTGCTTCTCTGATGGCATTGGGAAAATTTCCCTTTCTTTTGCTAAGAAAGTTGCTGAAAAGTGCGGACTAAGTCATACTCCCTCTGCATTTCAGATCCGATTTGGTGGCTATAAAGGTGTCCTGGCTGTTGACTATACTTCTTCGCACAAGCTTTCTTTACGTGGTAGCATGTGTAAATTTGATTCAGATAATAGGATGCTTAATATCACTAGCTGGAGTGAATCTATGCCTTGCTACTTGAATCGGGAGATTATATCCCTTTTATCTACCTTGGGTGTGGAGGACCAATCTTTTGTAGCCCTGCAAGACCTTCAGGTTCGTGTTCTGCAAAAAATGCTAACTGAAAAAGAGGCAGCACTAGATATTCTTGAGAGCATGGGTAAGAGTGATGCTAATAGAATTCTGGCGAAAATGTTAGTTCATGGCTACAATCCAAATGATGAACCGTACCTTTCAATGATGCTTCGTTCATATTATGAAAATCAGGTTTCCGATTTAAGAAGTAGATGCCGTATTCTTGTTCCCAAGGGGCGTATCCTGATTGGATGTCTAGATGAAAGTGGCATTTTAAACTATGGCCAGGTCTATATCCGAATAAACAAGACTAAGCGAGAGCTAAAAAGTGGTGAGCAGAATTTCTTTCACAAAGTAGATGAAACTACGTCTGTACTAATTGGGAGGGTCGTGGTTACAAAGAATCCTTGTCTACACCCGGGAGATATTAGAGTTCTTGAGGCTGTATATGATGAGTCACTGGTAAAGAATGGTTTGACAAATTGCCTTGTTTTCCCTCAGAAAGGTGAAAGGTAGGGGAGTGAATACCAATTTTCTCTCTGTTTTTTACATATAATTTACATGCCACTATACAAGATTGCAGAACCCAAGTTAAGAGGCTTACCCTCCATGATTACAAAAGGAGGGGTTTATGTCATCTTTTCATGCAATAATTCAATGTGTTTTTTCCAGGCCACATCCAAATGAATGCTCTGGTGGTGACCTTGATGGTGACTTGTATTTCGTAAGTTGGGATGAGAAACTAATCCCACCTCGAACTGTAGCCCCTATGGATTACACTGGACGAAGACCACGCATAATGGATCATGACGTATCCATGGAGGTAATTTGAAATCAAAATCTCACATTTGTGATTATAAAAAATAGAATGTTGACGGTGTCACAATTTTTTTCGAATGTCTCCTTGTAGGAAATTCAAAAGTTTTTTGTTGATTATCTGATCAATGATAGCTTGGGCACCATCTCTACTGCACATTTAGTTCATGCAGACCTTGATCGAGATAAAGCTTTGAGTGAAACATGTCTTTACTTGGCAAACCTTCACTCAATGGCAGTAGACTTTGCAAAAACAGGAGCACCAGCAGAAATGCCTAGGGCCTTAAAACCAAGGATGTTTCCGGATTTTATGGAAAGATGGGAAAAACAAGGTTACACTTCCGAAGGAGCACTGGGAAAACTCTACCGTGCTACTATTGAATCTACGGTGCGTGGGAAGTTGGATCCTGCTTTCCCAAACAACATCCAAGACTCTTATGATCCTGATCTTGAAGCGAAGGACTTTGAATCTTTCATTGGAGTTGCAGAAGACCACAAAGAGATGTACCTGGATAAACTTGTTACCCTGACGAAATATTATGAAGCTAAAAATGAAGTCGAAATTCTAACTGGTAATCTGCAAAGACATTCGTCGTATTTGCTGCGAGATAATCGAAGATATGGAGAAACGAAGGATCGTATTATGGTATCAATCAAGAACCTGCACAAGGAAGCCAAAGGGTGGTTTGACAGCAGCTGCATGGTACAAGAAAAACAGAAGCTGGCATCTGCATGGTATTACGTTACTTATCATCCCACTCATTGTCAAGAAAGCATCAAGTGCCTTGGCTTTCCATGGATTATTGGAGATATTTTGTTGGATATCAAGTCAGTCAACAGCAGAAAACTTCAGTTTTAGAGTATGCTTGGCTTACCTCAAAATATTAACTTGTTTCTTGAATTTATTTTAGTAAAGAAAGTTATCCCTAGTATTGTACCTGACCTTTTCTCTTGTTGCAACAAAATGTTGATGGCTCGGCTTTAAATACTTTAATGTACAGTATATCTGTCAGTATTTAAGTTTCACTTATTGGGCACTAAAGATGGTAGTAAAATTTATTTCTTGTTTAGATAGTTTAATTGATAAGATATATATTAGAAATTAGATATAAGATGCATAATATTATTTTGTTAAGGTTAAGTTACAAGGTAAATACAAATTTAATGAAATATTACCTTAATTAATTTGTAAGTTCCGTGGGATCCTGATACAAGATTAGAATTCTAGCTCTTTTGTAGTCGGATACATGTTGGCCTATAATTTGTTTTGAAAAGGATATGTGGTCGGACTGGCCTCAAGATCGACTCGGGAAAATGGACTTGAACTTGTTTTTGAGCTAAATGATATTTGTTTAAAGGTTAACTCTGTGATTCGAGTTCTGAAATTTGGATATCTTAAGTTTTAGTTGGTGCGAGTTCGACAATGTACTAATCTGTATTGTATTCACTAATTTTGGTTTAGAAATGTAAAATTAAAGTTTGGAATGGCTTAACCTTGATCAACCCATGAGCAAACTGATAACTAAATTGAAGTTTCGAATAGCTTAACCTTGTGAACATTTACACTTTGATATATTGAAAGCAATGACTTTTAAATTTGACTTGGATAAGAAAATTTTTTACTCGAGTACCAAGACTAATAATTTTATCCACCATTACTAATTTTTAAAATAAGAATAATGGGAAATTATTTAAAAAATTGTGCGAGAGCTTTTCTATTAATCATTTATTTTGGTACTAAATTTTTTAGGTGAATATTTTGAAAAAAATTTCTCCCAATTCTTTTTCTCTCTCTCAAATATTCGGAAGCAAAATTCAAAGATTTTTTTTTAAAAAAATTATGTTCCTTTTCTGTTTTATGGCCTTGCAAAAAGAATTTAGTATCATGTACGTATTCATGAAATTAAAATTATGATAATAATATAATAAAAATGAATAAAATCTTTTTTAATCTACGATAAAAAGACAAATGCCAAAATTTTCCGTACATTCTTAGTCAATTCTATAAGAATAATTTCTAACTTTAATTAATAAAATAATTTCTTAATAAATGAAGATATGGATTTGAGGAGTTTCAACCATTAATACCTAGCCCACCGCCAAGCAAAATACATTTGTTAACTTGGTATTCTTATCAGAATACATTGGTTAATTTTAACATAATATTGGTTTTCTCCTATATCTTAAATTATTTTAAAATTAACTAAATCGAATTTCTGAGATTCAACTAAAAGAAAATTAAATAATAAATAAATATTTAGGGACTAAGTATCTAAACTCAATAATGGGACATTTGGTTCGGTAGATGTTATGAGTTTAGAATGAATAAACACATACCTGGAATTTGTTTTCATTTTTTTAAATTTTATCCCCATATCTCAAACCCACAAATTATGAGTTTTTGATAGCCAAGAGGGAGGTGGGTATGGGGAAGTGTATGAGTATCAATTTTATATTATTATTATTTTATTAATAATAATTAACATTATTAATAATAAAAAAATAATATATACAATCAAACATTACTACTAATAATAAAAATTATTTATATAATAAAATAAATTTATCTAATTATTAATTCAATTATATTTTATATTAAATAATTTCATTACAGAACTAAACCAAACCCATGATATCAATAATGAAATTTCATCTCCATACCACCCTAACCCGATTCCTGATACCAAACTCATACCGTCTAAGGCCCTATCCACTGCTTCCAATTTATGTTGTTTGTCATACAACCTGCCATAACATGCGAACAGGGTAAACGGTGGCACGTCCATTTGCCACAGGTGTAACTACGTTTACCAATATCTACATTATGCTTATTACTACCTTTCCACACCGATTTAACATAATATCGGTGTGTCGTCACTTGATAGATCCCCATCTGACGACTATAGGTTTCAACCTTATGTGCAGTAGCTTTCTCCAAAAATTTTGTTAACATTGTCGTCGTCCTCGCACACAACTCTTGACCCTTTTGCAGGCTTTCCTCGACAATGTTCCTTTGTGTGTTCACTATCTTCACAGTCCTGTAGAATATACACTCCATCATCGCCGTTACTGGAAGGAAACGAGCCATTCTAATGTTACCATTAAAACCTTCCATTATATTAGTGGTACTTTGCCCATATCGAGCTCCACCGGTGTCGTGACACGAGATCCATAATTCTGCTGGAATGTTCTGAAGGTACTGCAATGCGGGAAGAGATATCTGCCCAATTCTTTTCATGTAAGCATCATGTTTCCTAACTTACGTGGTTACCCCAGCTAACCACATCAACTTCTTTAACTCTCCACCGGGGTGCTGTGAGGAAAAGTTACTTCTCACATGGAACAAGAAGAACCGATGCACATCATACGGTTGCGTAAATCCATTCCTCACGTCCCTCATTACTGCAAGAATATTTGGTGCACAATCTGATATTATACACACACCTTGTCTTTCCTTGCAAACATGTTTACGGAGTAGCTTCAAAAACCAAGACCAGATCTCATATGTCTCCTCCTCAACCAAGGCATAACAAATGGGATATTGGTGATTGTTCGAATCAACTCCCATGGCAATAAGGAGTTTTCCCTTGTACCTCCCCTTCAAAAACGTTCCATCTATTGAAATTACGGGACGTGCATGCTGTCAACCATCCTTCATTGCTTTTAGACACCAAAATATTCTCTTGCATACAGAAGTGTCTTGGACTATTTCATGAGGGACAACAACAATCTTAACTACACTGCCTGGATTAGCATGTACCAAAGCCGAAGTTTCCTCTATTGCAAATTACAAATGCATACTAAAGAAGTCATGTGCATTTGATACCAGTGATCATGTAATTTGATTTGTGATAGCTCTGTCCACACAATGTTTCCTCCTTTAGACATGAATCATAGGCTCAATAGCCCTTCTAATACAAATTGCTCTGGAGAAAAATTTCATTCTGTAAATAACATTTCCGGAATTGAAATAATGACAATGTATGAAAATATGATTTCTAGACTCCTGCATTATAGAGTTGGCATTGTGGACAAGTAGGGATGCCAAACTTTTACAGACGATCAGAAGTCAGTGAACTGTTGCGGTGAGTGATCCAACTCAAAAAATAGTTTTTGGCGATAGAGTGCATGCGCCACACATAATTATACCATGAAACTAGAGGTTTTCTGTTTCTGAAATTCTCATAAATTATTCCAAAAGAGACTTTAAGCTCAGCGGCTGTGGCCCGTAAGATACAAGATTTGTTCTGAATAGGAACAACATGGCTATAATTTGTTCTGAACATGATCTGTGGGGCTATTACTCAAATTGAATCTGCCTCGAGATCAACTCAGGAAAATAGTCTTGAACTTATTTTTGAGCTTAAAGTTCAAATGATATTTGTCTAAAGGTTAACTTGAGTCGATTTGAGTTTTGAAGTTTGGACATCTTAAGTTTTAGTTGGTTGTTAAGAATTATGTAGTATGATGATAACAAATTACTTAGAATTATAAATTTGATGTATATTTTTGTAACTGGTAAATGGATATATGACCTATAAATATCCATTGACTAGGGAACCATTTATCAGTTGAAGTTGTTGTTAATCAACTGATAAATTGGATTGTAGTAGTTGATTCAGGATTCTTATTATCAATTGATTGTAATGCTTCGATGGATACAATGTACTAGTCAACTGATATCTATTGACTTCAATTGATATTTCATCAACGGATGTGAATAATGGATGATGAAATGTAAATATTCTAATTCAGAATTCTCTCAAATGAAGTGACCAACAGATAAAGAGGTCAATGGATATGGATGATGTTCGATGGATAAAAGTCAATAAAAGTCAAATCAATGGATCACCATCAACAGATGAGTACATGAAGACAGTCGATGGATAAAGACATCGATAGATACTTAAATATCCATTGATATATCAATTGATCAATGGATAACACATCCATCGATGGATAGCAAAAAGGGTCAATTGATAAGCTTCACAACAATTATCAGTTAATCAGGATTTCCTAAAATGGTTAAAGACAAATGGAATGGAATCTTTGCAGAAACTAAATCAATGGAAGACAGTCATGTCAAGATTGTGAAGACTTTCAAAGGAACACAACCTTCAAGAATAAGATCAAGACAAAGATTTTTTAGAACAAAACAAAGTTCAAAGAAGACTGTGAAAAGAAGCTACATTCTATTTTAGTTTAAGCCATATAAAATGTATTTTAGATATTTATCAGTCGATAGAAAAATATAAGTAGAAATGAACTACTATATATAGTTTAGTTGTTCATTGTAACAAAAAGTAGAAGTTAGCAATCTAGAACTCAAGAAAAGCTCAATAGAAAGATATAAAATATTTGTAGTGCTTTTCTTAGTTCTTTTTACATTTTGTAAGTGTTAGGAATTGTGGTGCAATCAATTATAATTACTTAGTTTTAATTTATAAGAAACTAAGTAAAATGTACTGTCATATGTATATTGACAGTATATTTAGTTGTCACTTTTAACAGTATGTTTAAAAGCCAAGTAGGTGACAGTAAGTCTCAATAGTTACTGTTTTCTACAAATACAATAACATGATCCATGAATTAGAAGTTCACAAAGTGTTCAGGCACAACATGTGTCAAGACTTTGACAATAATATTCTACAACTGAAGCCTACGACAACATATTCAAGTGACATCACAAAGGAACAGATGACAACAACTATTCCATTGACAGTAGACTTGACGGAAGAATGAAGATTCATAGACAGCACATTTGGAGGGGTTAGTTGACTGCAGTTTTAGAGACAGTAAGTTTCAAGGATCTATCAAGACTTGACAGCAACATATGCGGAGCCAAAGATATTGTCACCAAAGAGGAGATAAAAATTTACAGTAAACTTTTAGCGAAGCTGACAATCTATTCCAGGTAGCAGATTAGATAATGAAAGCACAAGGAATGATTTAGAAATTACTATCTAGTCTGTCAAGCCTACTACTGCAACTTGAGAGAAGACAAGTAAAAAGACAAGGTGTGCACCAGGAGTCAAAGATTTTTGTCATCTCAGCACAACTTTATCTACAAATGGAATGAAGCCAAGGTTGAACCATAAAAGCACAATTTCTATTTTGAGCTTTATTCTAGGACAAAGGAAAGGTGCACATGTAAGTGAGATATGTGTTTTAGTATAAATACACATATCTCACAAGCATTTTTCCTTATGCAACTGAGCTAAGTTTTCCCTCAAGCTAGAAACATTAGCAAATCCATTGTTCTTGTTTCTTTGTAGCTGAAATGATTTTTCAGTCAGTTGTAACAAACAAAAAATAATAAAATTATTTTTTGAAGTTAAACACTTGTCCTCATATGTTTGCTTAAGTTTGTTTGCATTTCATACTTACTCATGTTACTGTCTTGTTTGTTGTTAGTAAGAAAAATAACTATTTTGTAAGTTGAATTCAACCCCCCTTCTGCAACACTCATATTGTTTAACAGTAAGCAACTTGGTTTTAAGACCAAGGTTCATTGAAAACAAAAATATTCACTAGTGGAAAAACAATCCACTAGTAATTTTGAAAAATTTGTTTTCAATCGTTTTAATTTTAATCTTCTATTCTACTTCTTAATTTCAACAATCTAAACACTCAAACACTTATATATACAAACTTAAATCCGTAAGAATTGCTAATAATTCTTAAGTTCGTATTCTATTCAACCCCTTCTATAAACTTGTATTTAAGGCAAATAACATTGGTGCGTATTCGACAATATTTATGAAATTGTATTTACTAAGTTTGGTTTAGATTCTATATTAAGCTAGGAATGCAAAATTAAAGTTTTGAATAGCTTAACCTTGATAAGATTGATTAATTCATCAGTATTGATAATTAAATTGAAATTTCGAATAGCTTAACCTTATGAATATTTAAACTTGACATTGAAAGCAATGAATTTTAAATTCTGACTCCTCAATTCAAGCATTAGAACTTGTATTGAAAAGTTTGAGCTAGTATTTCTCCGCTTTATTGTATATTTCAACATTTCAATTCACCATCAGCAGAATTGAAGAGTCAAAATGTTTGTGAGTTATTCGAATTCGTCTCAATAAATTATTGTATATTTCAACATTTCAATCCACAATCAGCACAATTGCAGAGTCAAAATATTTGTTAGTTATTCGAATTCGGCTCATAAAATAATTGAATTTGGTTTGACAGTTTGAGTTTGAGCTATTCAAATAATTTACCGAGTTGAGTTCAAGTTTCAAATTACACGCCCGGTAAGGCTCGAGCCCAATCAAACTTATATTTATTTTATTATATATTTTTGCTTATGTAATCTAGTCTACATATACTCCCATTAATTTCACAGACGACACTCCCCAGAAATTTGTATCTGGCAAATGGGCAGCGGCAAACTTCTAGTTTTAGTGGAAATTTGTTGCTGGCGTATGGAGAGAGGCACGCATCTTGTTTTCAGGTGTAGAGATTTTTTTATTTTAAATTTGTTTTGAACAATAAAAAAATTATTTATTCATTAACATCATTTCACAATATAACTTGAACATCAGAGGAAAAATTTCCCCAAAACTACCACATAATAACAAGATTGCCTTAGCATGGCCTACTTTGTCAATTGTAGAGTTTTTTGTTGAATGAGAAAAGAATAGATAAAATAAGAAAATAAATTTGTAAAAATTTTCTCTAACGTGCTGAGTTTTTTTTTATAGAATATTGAAGAAAATTTTGAAAAAAGAAGGATAATGGATGAGAAAATTTTGGGGAATATTTTGAAAATTTTGCTATCAAATTTGGAAGATTTTTCATTATTGCATTCTCTGTCAATTGTATAAGACTAACTTCCAACTTGAATAATATAATTTCTAATATAAAGATACATATATATGAAATTTGAAAAAAAGATTACATATATCCTACCCAATCAGAATACATTTGTTATCTCTGTACTCTAATCAGAATATATTTGTTAATTTGAACATAATTAATTAGTTTTCTCCTATATCTTAAATTACATTAAAATTAACTGAATACATAAATCAAAAGAGGCCCATTCAGCCCGCGTTTTGTTAAAGAAAAATAAATACATATATATTAATATATGGGGTCTAAATATCTAAACACAATAAGTTTCCTCTATTGCAAATTACAAATGCCTACTAAAGAAGTCATGTGCATTTGATATCAGTAATCATGTAATTTGAGTGGTCAATTTTGTGGAAACACGGATTTGTGAAAGCTCTGTGCACACAATGTTTACACTCCTTAGACATGAAAAATTGCTCCGGAGAAAAATTTAAGAGTAATGCTAGGGAACCAAACAAAATTCCCAAAATATTTTCCCAAAATGATGTGGCAGTAGTGACGTGGCAGAATAGAAAATTTTCCGAATTGAAATAATGACAATGTATGAAAATGTGATTTCTAGACTGTCCTGCATTACAGAGCTGGCATTGTGGACAAGTAGGGATGCCTGTTGCGGTGAGACGGTGAGTGATCCAACTCGAAAAATATTATCTGGCCATAGAGAGTCTGCGCCACACATAATTATACCATGAAACAAGAGGCTTTCTGTTTCTAAAATTCTCAGAAATTATTCCAGAAGAGACTTTAAGCTCAGCAGCTCTGGCCCGTAATATACAAAAGGCTGTATCTGCATTCTGCAAGACTAGGAGGATGTAAATATTGATGATGGGAATGGCAATCTTTACAACTAACAGATAAAACAGAATTATGTAATACTAGGTGTCTTGATTGAGAGGATCAAACTCACACAGACCAACTCTGTAGTGAGTAACACTCACTCCGTTGGCACAACATTAAATATTTATAAAGAATCACACAACATTATTATTTTACAATATGAATAACGCAGTTTCAACAAAATCAAATTATCTAGCAATTAAATCGTATTAAAACAGGACTTTTTTATAAACACCATCAGGGCCTGGCCTAGATGAATTCCCAAATCAAATAACACCATGGGCTGGCCTAACAAACCCAATAAGACATTATCTCAAGTCATTTAAAACCCCAGTTACCCCATTCATCAGCAGAAAGGTTTGAATCTAAACTAATGGGTCATCTTATTTTTCTTTCTTTTGAAATGGGTTCTCTTTACTTTCTTGAATTTGGACATCTTATGTTTGTATACGAAATCAAGTGTTCTTTTCTAGTTGTGTTTTCTTGAATCACTGATGCACTTGTATGTAATTAAATTTGATTGTATATCCATATGAGTGAATATTATGTGTGATATAATCTTATCTGCCTTTTATATTCTTGCTCTGTTATTGTTCAATCGTATACATCTGATATGTGTGTGTGTTTAACTGTTTATAATGTCTGTTGAGGTTTGTATCTATGCTTATTGCCAAAGTGTATATATTATGTGGTTGAGTTATAAAATGCTGCAAAAACAAAGACAAAATAATTTTTTTTTTTTAATACTTGCCAAATTTTAGACATTGTTTCGTTACATTTTAATTATCTCTTGTTCATTTCTACATTTTCATGTACAATATGCCAAATATGAAATGCCTATAACTCTCTTTCTATACAAAAACTCTTTAAACTTGTACGAAATAAAACCTATATATATCAGAGCTTGGAGTACCATATTGTAAGCTTATAAATTGTCTTTTATATTTCTGCTTTAAGTTTATATAATAGAGGCTTGTTTTGTTTCTCTTATAAATCTATACTATCTATAGTATAAAGGTAAAATATTAAAAATTTGGTAATTGATTTTTTATGAGAGTCGGATAGTTAATTATCTAGTGGACCTTATTTTTTATATTAATTTTGTAACTAAAATATATTTATAAATAAAACTCACAAACATTATTTTCTTAAAATATAAATAAAAATCCTTTTCTCACTTGTGCCCTTTCTTTATTTACTTACATGTTTGTACTAGTTTGATTGTTATATTTGATTTATTCAAGTGAATTTTTAAGTACAAAGTAGTTATTGAAATTGTGGATCCTTAGTTTTCGATAGATACTATTGGCAGCAGGTACTTTACTTTATTTTTTTTCATCGATACGAGAACCAAATATTCAGTGAATAGATTTGAAGTTATTAGTCTTTACGTAATAGATTGTTTGCTTATTCTTGATTTTCTGGCATCGTAGTCCTGTCATGCAGAACCATGCGAGATCAAGGGTACTCAGTCTCTTGGCGTTAAATAGTAGCAAATTTGAATAAGGATTTTTGACTTGAGAAAGTATGCACAATATATTTTCACATGCCTGTATGATGTAGATCTACTATTGTGATCTCTTATATTTAATTGAAAGTAACAAAAAAAAGAAGCCTAAATCAGTTAGAACTTATAATCAAAATAAGATTCTCAACATGTAAAAGAGTAAGAATAATAATAGTTTCAGGAATGGTAGTCTTTAAGAAAGACATATTAGATGTGGGGATTATGGCATAATTTGAATGTAATAAGCAGCTATAAACAGCTGAGTCCTCTGTCCGGAATTATAAATGACGAGAACTTGTTTCAATTCATTAATAGTATCTCGTAGCTAATACTAAATATCCTTGATCTTCACATATATAAAAAACTGATAGTTATTATCAATTTTCTCCTCGGTAAAATAAGTTTCTAGATCGTAGCTTTTGTTTTAAATGCAAGAGAAATTGCAATTGTAAAATACCAAAGGGAAACTTATTGTAGTATAGTCAAGTGGGATCAAACATGAGGGATCAGAATGATTTGATGCAAGCCAAGGCATACAAGTTTTTATCTTTGGTGGGAGGTAGCCAGCATAGGTGCATATGCTATTTAAATATGGAAACAAAGATGAAAGCGATCGAACTCAATGTAGACCCAAGGATCATGCAATCATGAATCAATTTATTAAATCACTCGCATTTTTCATGTTAAGATCTATCAATTCTACTCGTTTATAAGCAATCAATGCCACATCTCAATGCTCTTTTTTTATGCTCAAAAGTCGACATATCTATGGCATATGTAGTAAGAATTCTCTAACACTATCATTCATCAATGACACATGTAATGATTTAATTAAACACGAGAATTAAATATAATTTCTACCCAATTCTCTTTGTATAGACGAAAGACTTGCTTGATATAATCAATATACATTTAGTTGAATCCAATAGTAAATTAATTAGGCAATTGATATAGAATTAAAGAACAATAGATTCAAGCATAAAACTAAAGGATCTCATCATGAACTGAATAGATAATCTATAGATAAATGGTATTTTATTTTAATATTTGTGGACCTACATGGATACACGCTACAGGCTAGCTAATTAGATATATAGAAGAAACCCCAATTTA
Source organism: Oenanthe sinensis (assembly GCA_028671895.1). Taxonomy (NCBI): domain Eukaryota; kingdom Viridiplantae; phylum Streptophyta; class Magnoliopsida; order Apiales; family Apiaceae; genus Oenanthe; species Oenanthe sinensis. The sequence continues at coordinate 12,907,836 of CM053798.1, read as the reverse complement.
AGTTATAATTAGTGAGAGACTTAGGGTATTCATCAAATCACCCAAATTGTCAAAACCGACCTCGCTGCAGCGCAAAATGCAGTTTTCAATTTTTATGGTGCGGTTGTGGGTTGAATTTTTGATAAACTGCATGGTGTGGTGTGGTGCGGTTTGATAAAATAATAGTGTGGTTCAAACTGCACCCCTCTTTTGTTAGAAAATATGATATTATATTTAATTATACATATAAACCTTATAGTTTAGAAGATCTTAATACCATAAATTAAGATTACTTTAAAACTCTGTTACTTCGACCCTCTATTTTATCTCGAGTACCTATGTTGGACACTCAATACTCAGACATGGGTATGGACACTTATTTTAAAAACATGTAAAATTTTCAAAATATTACCGAGTCCGACACTTGGATACGTATCCACGTTGGAGGTCTGGGTAACAAAGCTTTAGAATGATCTAATATTATAAGCTAAAAATGATTTAACTCGTACTAGTTCAATATATTAGTCTTTGGTTCATTATTGGTTCCACAAAATAAGTTAGGCACCTTTCGTTGCGGGATGCCAAGTTTTAGCATCCCATCAACACTAACAAGTTTGCTATGCCATGTCATGCTACATGGCGTTGACACCACTCTTGGCATCACTCGTTGGATTAGCTCTAATGAATAGGTTCCGGGTGGCTAATCTAGAGGGGAATGTTATGGTAGGGACCAATTTGCCCTCACGCCCATTAAAGGCTTCTAAACCATTACTTAAAGTGGTTGTACTTCAGCCGGATCTATATGAATTCCAAATGTAGAACATATTTTTGCCATCGGAGAATAGAGGACATTAAGACAAGAACCATGCATAAATTCAAAGCCTGTGAGCAAGGAATTCGAATGAAGAAATATTTATAAAGCCCATGAAAAATTGCATTTTATCACTAAATATAAATTATCTTTTCATGATCTTAACTTGTTTTTTCACCACCCATCACCTTGAGCTAAAATGACTAAACTTACACATGATCACATGATGTGACTGAAACCTGATAAATGCATATTTGATTCTCTATGTTTGAAAGTATAAAGTGTGAATTCATGAAAGAGTTTCAAAAATGAAGTCCCAAATACTGTTATACTCTTTTGTTATATATGTTATTGCAGATAAATTTTGTTTTGTAAGTTCTGCATACTTTATTGCTTTGGAGATTTAAATTTATAATCTCTTGCTGATCTCGAAAGACCCTGCTTTTAACTGGGTCAATGATCATGCATTCTTTTGTTAACTGGTCTCTCCTATCTCAGGTATATATGGTGAATTCAGCAGTTGCTTGGCCTGGACACTGATGAGTGCTTATAGTGCCAAAGCTACTTCTTGTGCTTGTAATGTTTTAGTTTTTAGATAAATCACTCTTCTTTTATATGCAAGCTTGTAACTAAGTTAACTAAATCATTATTGTATCTATTTTGCAGAATGATCTGCTAAATTTTTTTATGGAATTTTAGGTATTATCTCATGTTTTCTTGGGTCTTGTTCATGTTCTTGATGCCGTACATTTTTATCGAGTTTTAGGTACGAAGGCCATACATTTCTTATCTATGTACTGAAAGTACGTATTCTGTTTATCTCTTTTCTATTTGAAATATTTTACATGTTTTCCCTTCCATTAATTGATACTTAATGGTTCTGGTTTGCTGAATGGTTTGATGAAGACGAGTTTCCTTCGGTCGCATCTCATCTGACCAACCTGAAGATGAAATGGTCTTATCTGCAGTTAATCTACAAAGCTTTATTTTTTTTTTAAAAAAGGCCCATCTGTTAGTTGACACTTGACACTACATCAGCCTGTAGTTCCATAACTTCCGTTGTGGATTTACCAATGAAACATTAGGGATATTCTTGCCGGAAGTTTAGAAAAAGAATGATAATAAGATATATGAATATAATGACAATGCTGGCCTGTAACCCAAAGATGCAATATTTTTGTTAATATTTATTTTTTCGTATTGGATCTAATAAAAAAATTGACGGTAATTATTTTTATTATAATTAATCTACTCAATCAAAAATACCTTAATGTTCTCGGATATCTTGTAAGATATCAGAGCAATTCTTGGTAAATTGAACTCTGGGGTTCAAATAGAATTTTGAACGCTACAAAGATTTTAATTTTTTAATTAGTTTATACCAGTTAATTTAAGGGTTCAAGAGTTCTTATCCTTTAATTTACAATTGCCAAGTGTTTAAAATTGAGCTGTTTTTTTCTGTGGCCTTGCAGGGTTGATGAATCCTCAAATTGCAAGTAGTGCTTTCACCCTGGCAACTGCAGCTGTTCTTCCATACTACACCCTTATGGTTGTAGCTCCAAAATCCGGGCTGGTAAGCTTTTATCGTTAAATATGGTGACAGCTTTTGATGATATGCAAATACTACGATCAATCTGAAACCAAAATGCTTATTTTCTAAAAACTGAGCTGAATGACTAATATGCATGTTTACTTGCACCAACATTCAGACCAAAAAGTCTATGGAAAGTGGCATACTGTATGTTGCGCATGGTTTTTTGTATGGTTACTTACTCTTACCTGTCATGGACACCTGATACGATGAGGCTGATGTTTGCAAGCCAATACTGGCTCCCTGAGGCGTGTTTCACTTGTGACAAATAAATCTTGTTTTTCGCTTTTCAGATATACTCATTGTGTTTAAATAAAATTAATGAACTAATTTATGTTCTGACAGTTATCCGGCATGGCTAAGATGTTCTCCAGTGAGATGACATTATTAGCTTCTGCATGGATTCATCTGTTAGCTGTAGATCTGTTTGCTGCAAGGTTTGTTTCTCTCCCTCATTTATAAACAGCTTTGTCATGTGACTTGCCAACTTCTAACATTCAATTTTTCTCATCCTGTCAGGCAGGTTTATCATGATGGACTGGAGAACAAGATTGAGACTCGGCATTCGATTTCCCTTTGCTTGCTTTTTTGTCCTGTAGGATTTATATCTCATGTAGTCACCAAAGCACTAACCCAAAGTACAAAGTAATACCAGTAAAGAGATTCACCACTGCTGAAAGGATGCTTTTCATTCACTGGTTTTTCTTTTCACAATTACAACTACAGCTTAATTATAATTTGGTACATTTTTCAACTACAGCTTGGACAATTTGGTTGAGACACAATGAGTTGGTTTCAACAATACAAAATGAAAGCAAGACACACTTTAGTTCCTTATTCTCACTCAAGCCACTAAAAGGATTATACAAAGCAACATAGGAGCACAACCCACAGACTACTCTTATCACTTGTCAGTGCCAACAACATAGGCAAACAAACAGAGATAAATAAAATTCACTAGCAAGGCACTTTTATAAAAAAAGTAACATGGAATACTAAAAATAAACACAAGATATCTCTGAATGCGGTAAAAAAAACATGTCCAAATTCATGAAAACCAAATTTAGCAATACTAGATTAAAAATTAAAGGCACTACTGATTTATTGGCAACTAACTTAACCCCATCAGAGAAATTAATCTAAACTATCTACCTCTGCCATTTATGATGTTCATAGTACTGAGCTTGATGAGAAGATGCAACCATATGATGAGAAGTAGACCCTCCTGTCATTGCATGATATTCCATTACGTGCTGTGAAATCGGTTGCCTGCCCTCAACATAGTAATTTGGGGGTGCCCTTGCCAAATTATTCACATAGCTTATACTCTCCACAGTCCCTGCCATTGTCGGATAATCATAAACAAATACGGGCAGAGGAGCATCATGCATGATGTAAGATGCACCACCAGCATATTCATGACCATAATTCGCCATCGTTTGGTTCCGGTAAGATGCACCACCAGCATATTCATGACCAAACTTGGCCATAGTTTGGTTCCTGTAAGGGTCAGTAGGCGGAAACCTCTGCTGGTGAAATGGCAATGGCATTAGAATTGGCACCTGCTTTGGATCTGGAAATGCCTGCCGTGGATCGATTGTGAAATACTTCTTAGCTTGGTTTCCTGCATCAGAATCCATGTTCCTCTTCTTACTTGATATTATAGGCTGCCGCTGTGGGGGCTGCTGCACATGATAAGCACGATAGATTTTATTAGCTTTCATTTGCTCCAGTTTAGCCTTTGCTTTGCCAATATATTTCTCCAGAAAATCATCAATTCTCCTAAGCTCATTCTCCTGTAAGCTATCAAACCTCGAATCCCATGTAGGATACTTGGACTGAAAATTAGTGTTGCGAAGTTCAGTGAGCTCTTTCTGGGCCTTTTTAATCTTTTCTAGGAAGAAGTCTAAGAGAAGAGTTGTTCTGTTTTTGCAATCCTCAGGTGCCTGGGCTTTGTATTTTTCGATCAAATTGAGAACTTCATCACGATCCTGAGGCCAAATCTCGGGTTCAAGAGGATGAGCCTGAGGTTTATCCTGCTTAGGCCCATAAATAATCACCACAGCCTTGATGTCACACAAAGTTGCGAGCTCATGAACTTTCTTCTTCAAAGTGTTACTCCTATCCTGGAAAGTGGAATTTCGAAGCTTTTCCTTCTTTATGAGTTGCATAACTGACTTTGCTCTACCCATCTGCACATTGAACAATTTACAAATTGAATTAAGAACAATGTAAAATATTCAAACGATATTCCATCTTACTTGACATCATATACAAAAATTCAAAAGCCAAACGCAAATTACATTCTATAGATAGTGCAGAACATACAACTCTGCATAAACTTGACAAACACTTAGTTATAAGAACAACATGTGTACCAAATTATATGCAGATTCTCTTTGTTAATTACTGTATCATATATGTGTTTGTCACAGACCACACTGCACACAATATAAAGAACAACAGAGCCAATTATACAAATTAAATTAATTTACCAACTAATTGTTTTAACACATACACACACAGAGAGAGAGAGAGAGATGCAAGAGTTAAGGTTTCAATTCTTACACAATGTGCATTCATATGTATGCAAGATCATTACAACATTAACATAATAAGACAACTACATGCTCATACATACATTAACATAATAACCATTGTAATTATACGTACAAAAACTAAAGAGAAAAACTAACCACAAGATTCATAATTAAACACAACTAGCAGAAGGGTACGCATAGTTGTTAAAATACTACATACAAGAGACATGCAGAGAGAAAAATACCTCGAATTTTAATGGTTTCTGGTGCTTATCTCTCTGTTTTCTTACAAACAAAAAGAAAACAACCTTGAGATATATAGGCTGTTACTTGAGTACAAATTGTCTGAATTTTAGTAAGTCAAGCTGTTTGCCTTCTAGAACATCGCCATATATGGTAACTAAATCGTTATTACAAGATATAAAATCCATTTTATATTTGGAAAGTATATAAAATAATGTATCATATTCTCTTTGAATCCTCGATAAATCATGTTTAAAAACTTGTTTTTATTAGTAATATCAGTTTAAAGATTTATAATATATAATATTGTTGTAGTCGTATTTTTAAAATTATTTTCTAAATATATTATTTTAATGGATAAATTAATATTTTATTAATTTAATGGATAAATTTTAATTTAATTAATATAAAATTGATTGGGCAATGTTACCATGATTGGTTATTATTTACATCATCAATTATCAATTAGTCTCCTCTGAATCTCTGATTATATCCCTAATATACTAAATTGAAAGTAATCCGTCGGTTAGTTTGTTATTATGAAACTAGCGAATTTATTAGTTTTAATATTTTAGTTTTATCATATTTATTTATTAATTAATAATATTGGACCAGATAATCTATTCTTTTTTTATGGATTAAAAATTGGGATTTTTTCATAAATACCCAAGTTCTAGTTTTTTTTTTGCAAATACGTTTGCAAATTGGGACCAGTTAAGTTTTGCAACTCAAATTTTAGAAAATATTTGTGAAAATATGTTTGCAATTTTACAATCTAATTTACAACCTAAAATGTTACCTAAACTGAAACTTAAAATGCAACATAAATTAGTTGCACAGTTCAAATTAAATTCAACCTAAAATGCAACTTCCGTAATTTTACAAATATTTTTAGAATAAAATAATTTTTTTTGCAAATTTTTTTAAAAATGGGTAAAATTGAAAATAATTTCACAAAAAATGGTATTTTTGGTAAATTCCCTTAAAAATTTACACATTTTATTCTATCATGTTTATACATACTAATAAATACTGGATAATTCATATTAACCTTTTATATTTTAAGTTATATTAATAATTTTTGCTAATTAAATCTTCTGCTAGCTAATTTTATATCTTACTTTATCTTATATCTTATATATATCGCTGACTCTTGCCATCTAGGTGCCGCGCTGGAAATTATTTTCCTAATTTTTTTAAAAGTTTTTTACTTTTAAATATTAATAATTAAAATTTCCCTTTTCATTCTCGAAATTTTAGAAAAGACATTAGTACAAAAGTTAATTGCTCTTTTTTTGTTTTGATTTTTAGGGAAGAAAATAATAAATATATATAATATATCGAAGAAAATTTTATAGAAGATAATTATTAACTATTGCCTAAATTGAATATGTTTCCATATAAAAAATATTTTACCATCACCTATGAATTGAAAGTCATTAGAATAAATGACAACAAATTTATTTATGTTCAAAATTTAATAAATCCAACGAAATAATTTTATAAAAGAAATATATGAAAGAAAATAATTATACGAAACAATCATATACATAATATACGGTGAAATTTGTATATAAGGAAAATGATGATAGAAAAATTATCAAGTCCCGTATTTTTTTTATAAATCAGAATATAAAATAAATATCTACTTTTTTCACAATAATACCTTTTCTATAAATTCGATTATAGAAAAAGAAATTTTAAATATTAATATTTTAAATTACAAAATTTTAAAAAAATTGAAAAAATAAATTAGAGCGATTTGAGAGCATTGAAACTAAGATCAATTCTTCACTTAAAAACCTGTTTACAAAATATTATATTTAGTAATTTATGTATTGTAAATATTTGTTAGATAATTTTTTTCTAAATTTCAAATAATTTTTAATGAATTTATGAAAATATTATAAAGCCGTTCCGAATCACGATTTAGTCAACTAGCTATATTTAATTTAAATCTCTAATTACTTTTATTTACATTTCCATCACCCACCTATTTAATAAAATAATAAAGACACAAAAATAATGATAATATAAGTATAATATTTTATTCAATATAAATTTAAAATATATACACAACCGTACAAACAAGGTTACATATTACTATTAAAACATATATATAGATGGCACCACCTATAGAAGATATAGCTACTTGTCACTTGCCATCTCTGCGCTTCAGCTTCAGCTTCAGCAACCTGGGAATAATATTATTATGTTCATTCAACATTTACTAGATGGGATTATAGAACATTCACTACTACATCTTCTATAAAGTCTGAAATGTAATAGTATAAAGTAAATTTGCCGAATAAAACCAAGCTCAACAATTTGTTCACCAGCAAAAATAATGCAACACCCAGCATTTATGTTAATTTATAACTTGCGACAAAGTTCAAATTTAAGTACATTCTAAGCATAAAAGGAATATTGAACTTGTTGACAACAATCCCGCGGATTAACAAGCAGAAAAAAAGATTAATACTCCTAAGGATGATCTTAGGTAAGTACATAATGTTAAAAAAAAAAAAGAATAGCACATTAGGGTATTTTTGTGAATACATGGTGCACTATATTATTAAAAAAATGTCACTCAACTTTACATACAAAATTATTATAAACTTAAGTAACTTAGAGCATCTCCGACGGGAGGAGTTAAAATGGTACATATTATGTAAAAAAAATTGAACCTGTAAAACAATTCACTTCAATGCTATTAGCTATAATCAATAGTCATATTGGAAAAATAATTTTTATTATTATTTTTAAAATTTAATAATTATATTACAACATTTATATTTTAAAAGTAATTATTAATTATATATACATAAAATAAAATATTATAAATTAAATTAAAATTAATAAATTTTTTATTCAATACAAGTAAAAATAAAAAATATATTTAATATAAAGATAATTAATTATAATATTGTAATAGTTTTATATGTATGTGCATGTTTTAAAATAAAAATAAATAATATATTAATAAACATATAATTAAGAAAATATTATATTATATTAATATCTTATAAACATGTAATATATTAAAATAATATATATATATATAATATATATTATATTATATATATACATATATATTTTAATATTGTAATATATATATATATATATTATATATTGCATATATAATATAAAATTAAAAAATGCCTTGTATATTTCAAATATTTAAAAAATAACTTAAACTATTATATCATTATAAATAAATAATAAAATTGAAAACTAAACAAAATAGAGTAAAACATATACGTTTTGAGAGGAGATAACTTGGATGAATTTAGAAGATGACAGAACATTCAACAAAGGTAGTGTGCTAATGTGCTATTATTCTGTCATCTAAAATTATTGCTAACAAGACTAGCCTCGAGTGATCTAGATTTTACATGTTAGGTATATGACCTAGATTTTAGGTGTTAAGTAAATATATTGTCACGTAGACTTTATAGCTAACAGGAGCCCTGCGTTGAAGAAGTTTTCTCAATAGAAAATGTACCATTCTTTAGTTTCAGCAAGGCCACATACTGATATGTAAAAGAAATTGCATATTCACACCGGGATAGCTCTTTCACTTGCACCACCATGAGCATGCCAAAACACTCCCAGCTTTTGGCAATTCCCCTTATCAATTGTAATGGCACCAAAGATCACCCTAAATGTACCATAGACCATGGCGAAAGTAGACGAATTAGTTTCCCTGAAATCTCACTACCTTCTATAATCACAATTCACCGAATACACATTATATGTCCATTTTTAACATCTATGAAATCCTATTGTTCAAGTCGATTTTGTCCATCTCTTTAATGAGCGATACAGAGAAGTCTCAATAAGTATCCCCTAAAATGATCACTATTTTGTTGTCCTCTTCCGAACAGGAAGAGTGAATCATTTCTGCAGAGCTTCCAGATGTAATGTAACAGAATGTTTCTTGCATGTTCAGGAAACAGCAATAGTTCCGTGTAAAACTCATAATTGTCTGTTAATTTGTTATGAGCATCTAAATTAATAGTTGAAAGCCTCGAATACTGATGAAGTAAATTCGAAATAATTTTTTGTCGGAAGAAAAGTTCTTTGAATTTCTTTGAATAATGCATATTAATAACTTCATCCTAACTAAATATATACAAAAAATTAGTCAATTTGACTAACAAAAATAAAAAAAAGACAATTATTTTGAGACGGAGGGAGTAATGTTTATTGGTTTCTACTACTCATCCTAACTAAATATATATACAAAAAAGTCAGCAATGTCCAGTAAATATGCAGAATTAAATATTACCAAACTGTAAAATCGGAGTGAAGATGCAAAATTAATTCCTAATAACAACTCAACTTTCAACTTTTTGAAAATTTTTTGGAATTTATTTTTTGGTATTTTGGATATTTTTCATAAATTTAATTATAACTAATTTACGGCTCTTATGTTTACTAAATATCCGGAATCACTTCTAATAAATGTTTTTTTTGAAAAAACTTCTAATAAATGTTATTTGTGATATAATATCACAGACATATGAATTTAGTTTTAACAATTTACTTGACAATAGATTCTCGGATTATAGTAAATTAGTTAATATAAACATAATTAATTAGTTTTCTCCCATATCTTAAGTTATACAGTTGAATACCAAATAGAAATATATACAATAGACATTGTAATGCTAAAGAAAAATAAATTAAAATGCAAAATAATTGAACTATAGACCATCAAAGTGCAAATAAGTCTTGTTTATACATGGATAGTTGGATACGCTGCTCCACCTATAGGTAGTCGAGTTTGATCTTACTAATCATGTAAAATAAGTGATTAATTTCGTTCTAACAATTATGATTTTATATAAAATTATTATTATTTGATTATGTTAATTTTAGTGTCAGAAGCTTGATAAAGAAATGGCTTTTGATAGAAAGGTTCATTGAATAAATGGTTAATATGTATACTATTCAAATCCTCCTCCCTTGGAGTAAAAATATATTAACTATTAAAAAACATAATTTTTTTTAAAAAATTACTCGTCTCTTCGCCATTAGCATATATATAAGATTTGTTTATTAGGATATATACTAAAAATTAAATTTACTTTTAAGTATAATCCCCTATGCCTCTATGATTGAGAAGCTTTGGAAGCTATCAATGACTCGAGCAAAGTGAAAGGTCGGTATTATTCAATCATTCAATCTTTCCAGTAGTGCATTCCTTCACGGTCAATTGAAGCAGCACTAATCCGTTAAAATAATCCGTCTCATTTTAACTGATGTTTGACTTTTGGAAACTTCCAATGTCCGGAACAATCCGAACATGCATGTAGTGCTTGTCGACACATTTGAACAGTGTATCACAATCAAGATTGGTTTTCATTAATTCTGATCAGGTAAGGCTTATTATGGGTATCATGTCAGCAAGTATACCTATACCTGTCAGAATATCCAAGAGCCGGGGCTGTGTCAAAGCCAAAATTGAGAGCTAGACAGGGTATTTAACCTCAAAATCTAAAATTTTCTGCATGTAACTACCCATAACCTCTATACAACTTAATGATCCATATTATGGTAATTATGTAATTTACATATAAGAAACTTTCCCTATATAATTCATCATCATCCTAAGGAAAGTAAGAACTAGAGCCTAAATAGTAAAAAGTGAAGGTTATTTATCGATTCCCTAATCATAATAGACACAAGGGAGTTGGAATTCCACAGTTAATGTCGGCAAAACAGAAATAGTACCACCAGTATGACGTGACATTTGTTAACTACTGTATTCATGAATCAGTTGCTAACATTAAAAATCAAAAATATTCCAGGGGGCGAAACTGGGGCCTATTGGGTCTCATCTCTCCAGATCAAGAAAGACAAACAACTACTAGTCCTACATAACTGAATAAGTACAAATACTAAAACTCATGGTAGCCTTAGTTTGACAGGTGTTAGGTGCAGAAAGCCTTGGACAAACACAGACCGTTTAGGATGGAGGGGTAGAAAATATCTTTAGTTTAATTTTAATGTTGAACATTGTATTGCATATGATCTAAATTTAAGTATTTTGGTTTATTGCCTCATACATTTTTGATATTTTTTTAATATTGATATATAATTTTCAATGAAAAAGTTATATATAAAAGGAATCCTCAAATCGACCCGCGTACCCGAGTCATCGTACCCGATTCATGAAAACTAAAGATTGTCTTCACTTGCAAGTTGGAAGGGAATGGAATAAAGATTGTGAAGGTAGGGAACTAAAAGGTTGAGTGACTTGAGTCTATAAGAAAGTAAAAGCAGGAGATAAATGAATAAGATGCTATAAAGAACAGAACCATGATACATGTCCTCTTATAAGAGAACATTGTAAATTTGTTAGAGAAGATGCTGGTCTGTTGGAAGACGAAAAATCAGTGACTAGTAGACTACGAAGATGTAATGAGCTAACTATATTAATCGGAAAGAATGCATTGCGGCAATTTTTTTCAAATGGTTGTAAAATAGCAACTATTGTCAGCTATACAGCAAATCATTAACTTCTAATGACAAAAAAGAGGATACCAACTGCACACCCAATAATTACAATTTTATTCAAAGGTTTTGCGTCATCTAATGTATCATTTATGTTGGAGCGATAAATTATACAATTGTGTTAGAGATTTTCACCAGTGAGACGACTTGTTTTCAATTAAAATTCTTGTCATTCACCAAGACTAATAATGAAAACTAGGAAGGACAGAACCAAGAACTAACCATAAAACATTCTGATATGTGTTACCAGTACATAAGGTGCATAGACTATACCTCTTGCCTAAATTCACTGAGACAAGCTACAGCTCAATCAATCATCTTCAGGTAATAACATATTATATCATGTTCGACTCGACCTCGTCAATTCTTGATGGTACAGGTTGGAACTAAAAATCCCAACTAACATGCAATTTATTAATTGCTAGAGAAACTGAAAATCATTTATAAAGTGAGCATAATTTTGATTGTAGATATAGCATATCCCTGCATTTCACTGTGCTCCAGAGTTTTTGGTTGAAGAAGAGAAGAGAAGAGAAGGTTAGAGAAAAGAAATAAAAAAAAATTCTTTAATGTGCTCCTGAGATTATGGTATAATGAGAGAAAATTTTGAAAAAAAAGGACATGTTGGGTATTATTCAAAAAGATGTGTGAGAGCTTCTCTCACAATCATCTCATTTTTGGGGAAAAAATTATGAGGATAAATTTTTGAAAATTTTCTCTCTGCTTTTCTTCTCTTCTCTCTTGAAAAAATTTGGGAGCACGATTTGAGAAGAAAATTTTAAAATTTTCTTTTCCTTTCTTTTCTCTTCTCTCGTTTTCTAAACACGGGAGCACAGTGTAATGGTTGACAAGGTTTAAAAACCACAAGAGGTTAAACAGCTGCAATTTTTAAAAATGTAACAGAAGCACATTTACCGTAGATTGCTTACACGTATAATTTACTAAGAAGCCATATTTTACTAGGTTGTGCAGAAGCTAAGACACGGAGATGGTAAGTGATACGTAGGTAAAAAATATTCACTACTGTATATACTATTAACTGTGAAATGTTATGTAAAATAACTGTGGAATGTTATACAGTATAAAAAGAAAATGTGACATTCTTACATTGCAGCAAAGCTAGAATTCTAGTTAACTAGAAATTTCCAGAGTTCCAATTCACTAATAGACAGAGCATATTAATCTGAAAAGCTATTACAGAGTCATAACACATAAATTATGTCCTGCAACTGAACAAACACACAACATAACACACCAAATTAAGGAACATCAAGCGACATTAAACCCACAAAACGTACAGAAACATAGAAATATCCCATACTTACATTGCCATAGCCCTTCCACTGCCACCACCGTGAACATACCAAAACACATTCCCAGCATCATCAGAATTCCCCGTATCAAGAGCAATAGCACCAAATATTGCCCTATATGTACCACACACCACAGCAGGAGTGGACGAATTAGTCTTCTTCGAAACCCTAACTACCTTCTGTAATCCTAATCTTAACCCATCAAACGCACAAGATGTGTCAACTTTTGATATATCCGAGATCTTATTGTTCAAGTCCTTCGACGTTATGTCAATGTCTTTAACAAGTGAAGCCAACGCAACAGAAGTTTCAATAACTCTCTCGCCTAAGATGCTAAGTGCTTTGTTGTTCTCTTCTGAATAAGAAGAGTGAGTCATTGCTCTACCGAGCAAATCAACCCTATCAAACGTATAACTGCAATAAAAAACAACATATATTATACTCACTAAAATTCACTTCAGCTCGAGAACCATTTATTCTGCATTTTATGTTGTGTTCTGCAACCCTGTTACTAAAATTTTAACAATAATTATATCATAGAATAAATGGTTCTCGGGTTAAATGTTGCAGAACACAACATAAAAACAAATAGTATTAAAATCAAATTAAAAATTGGGCAAAATGAGAATCATGGACTTGCTCGATTTGATTTTGAAGAGTATCGAGTGCGATCGAGAATGCAGATGACCGGAGAGTTGGGGATTCTTTTGCTAGGACATTAGCCTGCAGTGATAATATAAGTATATATCACAACATACTGTAGGCGTGACTAGGGTTTCAGAGAAAAAGGCAAAGAAAGAGGTAGTGTGTGTTTTTACCTGGAGAGGAGAACAGAGCACAAGCATGATGAGAAGGGATACACAGGAAGACATTTTGTTGGGGATTTACAAGAGGAATTGAAGAAGAAGAGTTGAGAATTAATGAGTTGCACAAAAGCACATTTAGGCAAGAACTAAACCTGAGAGATACTAAAAAAATCTGAAAACGCCCGGATGGAAAAAGGCCAGGCCGGTCCGGCCGGGCTTAGGGCGTTCAACGAGTCCTGTATTTTCAAGTGAAGTCCGGCCTGGTAAAAAATCCGGATTCAATCTAATCTGATAAAAGACTTGAACCCGGTTCGGTCTGCATATATATATATATATATATATATATATATATATATATATATATATATATATATATATATATATATATATATATATATATATATATATATATATTTATATTTATATATATATATATATTTATTTATTTAATGTGAAAAATGTTCCTAAAGATAATTTTAGGTAATTTACTTAAAGTTACAAGTATTTTAAGTATAAAGTTGAATAATATTTTGTAATAATAAAATTCACTCTCTTATATTTATAAAAATGATCATGACATTACATTTTAATATGTCTTAATTTTAGGTAATTACCTACAAGTGACTACCTAAAGGTGACTTTGGTACCATTAAATTTTTATTTAATTTTTATGAAAAATTAATCGAGTTTGGATAAAGTTCGGACTAGCCCGGTTCGAGTCGATAAAATCCCGACGTGTGCCGTCTATCGGACATAAAAAGAGTCAAATATTTTCCGTAAGTCCGACCATACCCGACCCAATTGAAGTGAAAATCTGGACTAGATTTTGACCAAAAAAGCCAGACTTTTCCGGGATAGATCTGGGCCGACAGGGTTTCTGTGCATCTCTAGTTAGAGTATTTCCAATGGCAATAGGTAAAATGATTAGCTAACTTACGATTATGTAAAATTTTATTGAATCTGTAAGAGCCTTTACTCCAATGATATTAGTCATAATGATTAGCTAAATATACATATATTCAAAAATATTTTTTTATATAATTATATAGTTTACGGCTTAACAAATATAATTTAAATAAGGTAAAAAATTGATGTGTATGTTTTAGATAATGGCTAGAGACTCAACAAAATAGAAGATGAAATAAAGGATATCTATAATTTTTGCTAACCAGTCTTATGGTTGGCGATGTATATATTTTAACTAATATGTATATCATAGTGTCACCTAAACTTTTTACCTAATAGGTAATGGAGGTTGGAGATGCTCTTAGAGCATTCAGCAACTCCATTGCTCTTCACATCCCCATTATAGGGGAAATTTGTCAAAATTAAGGTAAAATATCATATACATTCGAAATCTCAAAATGTGGTTTAATTTTAGGGACTAAAAATAAGTCCCCATATTTGGGGCATACTATTCATCCCCCATTCCATATTTTTATCTTATTAAATATTTTCTTTTCTTTTATTTAAGAAATACTTGCTTTTGTTTTATATTTTTACTATTTTAACTCTTATATATTATTATTTTAAATAAATAATAATTATACATATTTTTGAAATTTTCATTTTTAAGAAAAAAATGAATATTAAATTATTATATGAAAATAGAAATTTCAAAAATATTAAATTTAAATATATTTTCTAAAACATTTTAAGAATTTAAATATGATAAAATTTAAATGTGATAAAATTTGATAGTTAAAATTATAAATATAAGAAGAGGAAATTAATAAAAAAGAAAATAGGTATAGGGACAGGGATGAGGAATGAAATGTAGGAAATTTTTAGAAAATAAATAAAATTTGAGAAAAATTATGGGGAGTTACTATTTTTAGTATGATTTTGGGATGCAGATTGGGGGTCGGATGTGAATGCTCTTAGAGACTTGAGAACCTTTCTCGGCCATCAACCCCTTTTCTATAACATAAAAAATGGATTAATTTTTAAAATTAAAGCTTATAAATTATATCTTTTTTTACAGTAATATTCAACAATTTCTCAATTAAACAAAACTAGCTTCTACACCCCAGGAAGGCACATATAAGTTTAAAAAAAACTAGCTTATACCTCACGCGAAACATTAGTTTCTCATTTTATATTAGTTTATAATTAATTTTTTTTAACTTTTAACTTTTTATATTTATTCAATTTTAATATAATTTTTTCTTCTAAAATTATATTAAATTAATTATTGATATTAGTTATAATCAAACCTTAATTATTTTATTTATTAATAATATTTTAAAATATTATTATATTAATTCATGTACTCATGTGAAATTAAACCTTAATTAATTAATACTTAGAAAATTACGTCTTTGCCCCTGATGACCAAACCATGCTAACTAACTTGTAATTAATAATTAATTAATTAATTAATACTTAGAAAATTACGTTTTTGCCCCTAACGACCAAACCATGCTAACTCCCTTATTCCAATTATATATATGATATAATATAACTTATACTATCTTATATCTCATGCGATACACAGATGAATTTTTTTAATTTTTTAATATTTTTATTTTAATATTTTTTTAATGATTTGAATTTATTTATATTTATATAATAATAATTTAAATTTTATTTAATATTATATATATATATGTTTTATATAATTTATTTATATTTATATTTTAATATGATAATTTTAGTTTGTTTTGTATAGAGATCTATTTTACTTAGGAGATTAATGTGAGATATTTTAATTAAAAAATTAATATGATATTGTATTTTAGTTAGAAGATTAATATTTTAAAATTAGGCCCAATAATTAATCAATTATCCGACCCAAATATCGACCGACTACCAAACTTTTAATTTTATCATAAATTTTAATGATATTTTAAATTAAAATTATAGGATAAACTTTAATGATATATTAAATAAAAATTATAGGATAAGTGAGATTCGTAAAATAAAATATATATAATATAATTGAAATATAATATAATATTATCATATCAACGGAATTATATTCTTACATAAAAGTAATGTTTATATTTTTTAGAATTATAATGTTTATGAGTTGTTTGCATAAAAGGAGGACTACTGGTGTTAGAATTGTATGTATGGTTATATTCTTTTAAAATTATATTTTATTAAAATTCAACGGTTAAGATTGTTTCTATGGTTCACTTAAAATTGGACGGTGAAGATCTTTTCTATGGTTCACCCAGTACCATACCGATGACCAAAACTTTTAATCTTTCGGCTTTAATAATATAGTATAGATGTGATCATATGATTTATGATTTTTTATTTATGTATTTATCATATATTTTGTTAGATATGAAGAACTGAAGATGTCAAAGTTTAGCAGACAGAGTTTATCTAACGTCATCAAAGTTTACTCAATCAGATTTTGCTAACCGATAGAGTCTACGTGAAATCGTATATTTTTATTTATTGATCATTATATTTGCTGTAATTAGATAGGTAGTTGTGTACTATATAAACATATGATTAGGTTTACATTGATGTATCGTTCATGTTTACATTATTCTCATAACCTAACAGCTCTTAAGAACATCTGGTTTCTTGAGAGAGTTTTGTATTAAGGTTGTTAAAAGTTAATACACACAGTTCATCTTTTATATACTTGTGTTCTAGAATTGATTGTTTGGTACTATTATATTCAACCCCCCTTCTATAATAGACTATTTACTGGGTAATAATTGGTATCAGAGCAGGCGGTTTTTTTTAACGTTAAAGATCTGAAAAACAATGTTTGGAAACAAGTATGAAAGCATAAGGATTCCAATCTTGAAAAAGGTTGAATACCCTACATGAAGGGTAAATATGGTGATGTTCTTGGAAGCTACAAATCCTGACTATCTAGAGAGGACTAATGAATGTCAGTATATACCAACAAAACTAGTTCCACCAACCATAGTTGAAGGAAGGCAAGTTCCTGAGTATTAACTTTGAAGGACAAAAATGAGTGGACTAATGAGGAGAAAATGGAAGTTCTCAAGGATGCAAAGGTGATAAATATCCTGCATAACAGTCTAGACTCTGTGATGTCTAATAGAGTGATTGCTTGCAAGACTGCAAATGAAATATGGGATGCACTAGAGGTTCAATGTCAAGGAACCAAAGAGATAAAAAAGAACAGGAGATCTGTTCTTATTCAAGAATATAAATACTCTAAGGCTAAACATAATGAGTCTCTTACTAATACATATGACAGATTCTTTACTCCATTGAATGATTTAGCTTTGGTGGATAAGGTGTATGATAATGAGGATTCAAACACCAAGTTTCTAAGGGTTCTACCTGAAGAATGGGACTTACAAACATCTCTGATAAGAGATAGGGCAGATTTGGATGAGATGTCCCTAGATGAGGTTTATGAAAAGCTGAAAACTCAAGACTTGGAGTTACAACACATGAAAAATAGGAAGAGCAACAAATCAAAGTCAGTTGCATTGAACATAGAGACAAAGGCTGCTAAAGTAAAGGAACAGTCTGCTAGTGTATCCAAAGGAAAGGGAAAAGCTGTGTTGGTAAAGGAAAGTAGGGAGTCAGAGTCTGAAGCAAACTCTGACATAGACTCTGATGATGAACCCACAGACTCTGATATAATGGAAATGGTTGTCATGATTGTCAAAGGTTTCAAAAAGATGAAGTACAGGAAGTTTAGAAATCAGGGCAAGTTTCAGAAGAGATATGGTGATTTTGAAAATAAAGAAAGATTCAAAAAAGAAAGAAAGGGGAAGTCCAAAACACTTGACAAATCAAAGGTCAAGTGTTACAAGTGTAACAAGATGGGGTACTATGCAACTGAGTGCAGAAGCAAAGAAACTGGAAAGGCGCTCATATCATCCAACAAGGACTTGATGGATTCCTCAGACTCTGATGAGGAAGAGATTTATACTCTCATGGAAAACACTAAGACTCTCACTGCAAACTCTGACAAGGTACCAGATTCTACTTTCAATATAAATACTGACAATTTATGTGAAATGAAATCTTTTCTAGGAACCTTGTATGTTAGCTTTAAAACTCAATCTATTGAAAATGAAAGACTAAAAATCAGAAATTCAAACTTTGTTTGCCAAAAATGATTTTCTTGAATCTGAACTTGTTCACATGCTAAGTTCTACGAAAGACTGTGAGAATGCTATTCACATGCAAACTTAGCTAGAAATACAGGTCACTTACTTAAAAGCTAAAATAACAAAAGAAAAGGAGACTTTCAGAGTTTGGACAAACTCTGTTAAGAAAGTCCAAGAAATTCTTTCTGACAAGAATTGGACATCTGCTTTAGGTTATGAGTTTGATAATAAGAAAAGAGCTAGCAAAAAGAATGATAAGACACACGCAAGGGTAAAAGAAAAATGGAGAAAACCTGTTAACTTTGTTAGAGCCAGTATTGAAAAAGACACTTCTGGTAAGTGTTCTAAAAATTATAAAAACAAAGAAAGTAGTGTGTCTGATACTAAACCAGTTAATATTGGGTTACTTTCCCAAAAACAGCTCAAGGAAAAACTGAAGTTTGTCACTAATAAGAATAAGCCCCAAAAGGTCAAAAGGAATATAAATGGGAAATTAGGAATTTCTAAGGAGAATGATTATAAGAATATTCCTGATGCTCTTAGAAAAATCTGTTTCACATGTGGAAATTCTAATCATCTTTCTATTGACTACAAGTAGAATAAAAAGAAGGAACCTGAAAGACCTAGATCAGGTGATAGGAAACAGACTAGATACAGACCACAAAATCCTTGTTTTCACTGTGGTAGTTTATGGCATTCTATTTACATATGTAACGAATATCATAGTCTGTATTTCAATTACTATGAATTTTTACCTTATTTGAATAAAACTCCTGTTTCTTCTAATTATGTTGCTAAACAAAAGTATGTTGTAAAAGTTGTTAGAAGAAGAACAAACTCTGAAAATGCAAACTCTGTTAACATAAACTCTGATAAAGTTACTTCTGAAGTAAAAGTTAACAATTTTAAAAAGAAAGGATCCAAAATTGTTTGGGTCCTCAAAACCACTAATTAAGTTGCATTAATTGATTACAGGGAACATGAGAAACATCCTAGTAATAGATAGTGGATGTCCTGCATACATGACTGGAAACAAATCCTTGCTTTCAGAGTTTGAGGAGAAAGCTGGCCCAGCAGTATTTTATGGAGATGGCAACATAGGAAGAACACTGAGATATGACAATATTGTGATTGGAAATGTCATCATTGAAAATGTAGCTCTGGTTGAAGGACTAAGCATAATCTGTTAAGTGTGAGTCAAATGACAGACAGAGGTTATTCTGTGGAGTTTCATGAAATACATTGTGAAGTCAAAAGCAAAAAGGCTGGCAAAGTGGTTCTCATTGGTAACAGACATAACAACCTATTTGAATCAAGTTTGGAAGCAAACACTGATGGTCCAATAACTTGCCTACTTGGAAAAGATTCATCCTTGGAAAGCTAGAATTGGCACAAAAAGTTGTGTCATCTAAACTTTAGAAACATCAATGAGCTTGTGAAGAAGGATCTTGTAAGAGGTCTACCAAAAGTTCAATTTCATCTTGATGGACTATGTGACTCATGTCAAAAGTCAAAACAAAAGAAGACATCCTTCAAAAGAAAGACAAAGAATTCTATTGAAGAACCTTTTCATCTTTTGCATCTTGATTTGTTTGGACCTGTCAATATAACGTTCATTGGAAAGAAGAAATATACACTGGTGATAGTGGATGACTTTACAAGATTTACTTGGGTGTATTTCTTACATAAGAATGATGAAACAACTGAGGTCATTTTTGATCATATTACTATGATTGAAAATGAACCACCCAAGATTCTAAAGAGTGACAATGGAATAGAGTTTAAAAACTCTGCAATGGAGGAATTCTGTTCAACAAAAGGAATTACTCAACAATTCTCAGTACATGGTACACCTCAGCAAAATGGTGTAGTTGAGAGAAAGAACAAAACCCTAATTAAAGCTGCTAGAACAATGTTGGAAGGAGCAAAACTTCCTACTTACTTCTAGGTAGAAGCTGTGAATACTGCATGCATCACTCAGAATTGTACCTTGATAAATAAGCATGGAGTGACTCCATATGAAATGATGAAGGTAAGGAAGCCAAATGTGAAATACTTTCTCATATTTGGAAGCAAGTGTTTTGTTCTTGAAACACATCCAGAGTAGTTGAAGAAGTTTGAACTCAAAGCAGATGAAGGCATTTTTGTTGGTTATTCCACAACCTCTAAAACTTCTTCAAAGGCATTCAAAGTGTTTAATCTGAGAACCAAGGTAGTCATGGAATCTATACATGTCTCTTTTGATGAAACTAAGATAACAGGATTACATGATGAAGAAGCTTAAGAATCTCTGAGTTTTGAAAATGAACTGCTCAAAGGTCAACAAGACACAGACTCTGACGAGTCAAACTCTGAATCTCCAAAATCTAATGAAAATGAACCAGTAATATAAGATTCTGCACATGTTAAGGGGGAGCAATATCAATCTTCTACTGAAATTGCAGAACCAAACTTAGTAATTGAAATATCAGAGTCTGACCAATCTTTGACAGAGACAAACTCTGATAGGTCAAACTCTGATCAACTAAATTCTGAAGAAGGCACAACTTCAGGGGGAGCATCAGCATTCACTGAGGAATCATACTATGATGGCACAAATCATGGGGGAACATCTAGTTCGAGAAATCTTCCTCATCTAAGGAAATGGACCAAAGATCATACACCTAACTTGATAATTGGTGATCTAGAAAGTGGAGTGCAGACAAGGAAAACTACTCAGAATGAATGTCTCTATCATAGTTTTCTTTCTCAAACAGAGCCAAAGAAAGTTAAAGACGCTTTGAAGGATGTAGACTGGGTTACTGCAATGAAGGAAGAATTAAATGAGTTTGAAAGAAATGAAGTTTGGACTCTTATTCCAAGACCAAAGAACAGATCCATAGTTGGCACAAAATGGGTGTTCAGGAACAAGACAGAGTCTGATGAGATCATAACAAGGAACAAACCAAGGCTAGTTGCTAAAGGCTACTCTCAACATGAAGGTATTGACTATTATGAAACCTTTTCACCTGTAGCCAAAATTGAAGCAATCAAAATCTTTGTAGCTTATGCTGCTTACAAAAAGTTCAAAGTATATCAAATGGATGTTAAAAGTGCATTTCTAAATGGTAAACTTGAGGAGGAAGTGTATGTTGAACAACCTCCTGGTTTTGTGAATCCCAAGTATCAAAATCATGTCTACAGATTGGATAAAGCCTTATATTGACTCAAACAAGCTCCTAGAGCCTAGTATGAAACTCTGACTCAATTTCTACTCAAAAGTGGCTTCACAAAAGGTACAATTGATAAAACCTTATTTTATAGAAATCAGGATAAGGAATTATTACTAGTTCAAATATATGTTGATGATATTATATTTGGATCTACTAATGAGAAACTTTGTGAAAGATTTTCAAAGCTAATGCAGTCCAGGTATCAAATGAATATGATGAGAGAGATGGGCTATTTCTTGGGGTTGCAAGTGAAAAAGACTGATGAAGGCATTTTCATAAGCCAGTCAAAATATACAAGAAACTTACTCACAAAGTTTCAAATGCAAGACTCTGCATCTGCTACAACCCTTATGGCAACAGAAACCAAATTGGATCAAGACACTAGTGAGTCAATTGATATGACAACATATAGAGGTATGATTGGATCACTTCTATACTTAACTGTCAGTAGACCAGATATTATGTTTGCAACTTGTCTATGTGCTAGATTCCAAGCAAATCCAAGGGAACCACATTTGATTGTTGTTAAGAAAAATTTTAGATATCTCAAAGGAACCATCAATCTTGGATTATAGTATCCTAGAGAGTATGACTTTAAACTTATAGGCTATTTAGATGCTGATTTTACAGGATGGAAAATAGGCAGGAAAAACACAAGTGAAAGATGTCAATTTTTAGGTGGAAGAATTGTCTCATGGTTTAGCAAGAAGCAGAAATCAATCTCCACATCCACTGCAGAGGCTGAATATATAGCTGCAAGAAGCTGTTGTGCTCAAATTTTATGGATGAGAAATCAACTGTTGGACTATGGCCTGAACTTTTCTAAAATTCTTATTTATTGTGATAACCAAAGTGTCATTGCAATGATAGGAAACCCCGTTCAACATTTCATGACAAAGCATATCAGTATCAGATATCACTTCATAAGAGATCATGTTATGGAAGGCACAATTGAAATGCATTTTGTTTCAACAGACCTACAGCTAGCATATATTTTTACAAAGCCATTATGTGAAGCAACATTTACAAGATTAGTTTCTGAATTAGAAATGGTGACAAGTGGCTCAACTCCAAACAACAAGTAGTAGACATTATCAGTAATTAGTCTCATGGAAGTGTCTCAGAATCTGCAAACTCTGATGACATCAACCATCAGTATTTATCGTAAACTCTATCAGAGTATATGGTAAACTCTGTCAAAGAATGCAGTAAACTCTGATCCATGGAGAGTCTAATCTCTGATCTCAATCAACAAGTCAAACTCTGAATTATTGTTATTTGTTTTTTTTCAAATAAACAATTATTATGGAGTATTTTATTTATGACATCATATTTATTTTTGTGATGTCATATTTGTTAATCTCTGATTGGAGTTACACAGACTGCGCATGTGTTTTACGAAGGACGATTCACATTTTATACATAGATACACATATGTATGTTATATATTGAGAATTGTATTAGTCATTTTTAACACCACTAATGTGCTGCCACGTGTCCCACTATAGGTCATTAGCTATTGAGATGGAATAGGTTAATTCATCTGCATTTTGAATTATATTTTCATTCTCCTTTCTCTCTCGCTTCCTAGTCTAAAACCCTAATTTCACAAATCTTCAAATCTATTTTTCAATGGCTTCCAAAGATGTTACGTTCAAGAATTATCCATTTACAACTACTAATTTCTCTTTTATTCTCGATAAAGCAGATGCACCAGGAGATTTCCATGTTCTCTAGGATTTTCTTGCCAACAGTAGCATTGGGTATGCTTTACAAGCACCCACTGAGATCTCTGCTCAAAATCTGGTGTAGATATGGTCATCAGCCAAGTTCAACGATGTAAGTGATGAAGAAGAACCAATCATCTCCTTCAAATGTAATGGTGACCACTTCATAACTCCTGAAGTGGTTCGACATGCCCTTCGACTTCCTGAAGTGGCTGTATATGATGATTTGATTGATGACTCTGTAATGAGGGAGTTCTTTCAAGATATTGGCTACACTGTGAGCTGAACAAAATTGGGGAGTCTGACCAGGCCACATCTGAGAAATGAGTGGATCTTCTTCTTCGATTGTATCACCATGGCCTTCACTCCAAAATGTACCAATTTTGATGTTATTCCCCAACTCTCTCAGCAAATTAGGTATTTTCTGACCTATAATCTCAATTTTAATTTTTCTTGTCTGCTAATTCGGAAAATAGCTGCTAAAATTAGTGATGATGAGCATATTGTATATTATGGCAAATTCTTACAGTTAATCTTTAGTCATTTATTGCCAAATATTAGTTTTGCTGATGATCAGGCTTTGCCTATTTTTAAAATGAACAAAAGATTTTTTTTGCTGACTTGACAAGGAAGAATCTCAAGAAAGAAAAAGATGGCTTCTTGCCAAGGTTATTTTATCCCACACGGGTCATGCTTCTTCTGAATCAGAGAATGCCTTTTGTGCATGGGAGGGATTTTCTTTCTGTGACTATGAATCAGAGTTTAGCTCAATCCCACTCTGATTCTAACCCAACTCACCCACTAAACGCTGATACACAAACTCTGCCAACCTCTGTTATCTCCCAAAAGACCTCAGTTGCAAAACACACCTCTCAGGCACAAGGCTCAGGGTTGAAAAGGAAAGGAAAAAATATCTCTCAGTCTCCCCCAAGAAGAAGAACACTCCTTGATGAACTTACAGACTCTGATGACAGTGATGAAGTTTTGGTATTTCCAATGAAGAAATCTATTCAACCAGCCTCTGATGTTCCTCCTACTTCTTACATGAAGCCATTTCATGTTAATCATGTCTTAGAGCCTGCAAAGAAGAAGAGAAGACTGGTTAAGGCAAAAATCTTAGAATATTTCTCTCTAGTTAAAGCCTTAAAATCTGATCCACTAAGCTCTGATGTTGTTATGAAGTCTGGTGACTCTGCATTGCTTGACCAAATAAACAGTAACATCGATGGAATTGAGGTAGATGGTGATGATGAAAATGTCAATCGAGAAGAAAATGATGAATTGGCTAAAATGGATGGTAAATCACATCATGTTAATCCTTTTACTAGTCCTGTAATCACCTTGGAGGGTACTCCAAATGAGGTACCAAGTAAAGATAAAAAGGGAACAGGGGCTGACAATGAAATTGTTGATGAGAAATGCAGGGATAAAAATGATGATGACAATCATAGTATTCAAGCTGATCCAGCATCTTCTCCTATTCCAGTAATAATCTCTGATTCTCATATCAAGACTCCGCAACCTATAATCAAGGAGATCTCATATGAAAGAGCTAGAGAGTTAGCTGATGAAGTCAAAAGAGAGATGGCTGCTCAAAAGTCTCAACAGTCTCCAATCTCTAGAACTGCCAAGCTCTTCTCTAGAAGGAAAAAAAGAAGGTCTTCTTTGGCCTAGACACACAAGAACCTTGAAAGGCATAGGTGTACTAACTTGTAACACTTAATTACTATGTAACTCAACTAGAGAAAAGATAAAACAACAGCAAAACAAGAGAAACCGAAGAAGCACATGGAATCAATCAACTGAAGAAATGGTAATGATACTTGGTAACTACAAGTAACTAATTTGGTTAATCAAGGATGCATAAGTGAGAAGAAGTTCAATCTCAGTATTGCTCATGCCCTAACTTATCTAATGGAGAATCAAATTAATGTCAAAGAAGTATCAAGAAGACCAAAATGATTTCATGTAATGTATATCAACATCTGGATAATGTAAAGGTTAATCAACAAATGAGAACTGACATTCAGAAGCAAGAACCCCTACAAGACTAGTCACTTATGAACCAGACCATTGCATCAAGTGTCAGGACATTGGAGGCAAGTTCATGTCAGTAATAGAAGATCTCATTTGAATTGAGTGAGGAAAAGAAATTGAAGAAGCTAGGGAAACTTGCTCATAAAGGTTAATCCTCAATTAGTCACTAAAGAAAGTCAACATTCGATGAATGCATATTTGCCAAGGCAAATGTCGATCCACGGCAGATCGAGATCGAGATCGAGATCTTCATAGATCGAGATCGAGATTCTCCCAGATCGAGATCGAGATCTTCACAGATCGAGATCGAGATTTACACAGATCGAGATCGAGATGGGTCCAGGCGAAGATCGAGATGCGGGTAGATATGTAACATTTAATGTTCAAGGGACAAGTGGCTTATTGTGAACGGTTGATCCAGAGTTGTTGGGAAAGTACTTTTTGTTGTCGAAGTCCTGATTGGGCCACGTACACAAAAAGGACAAGATCAAGACTACATGACATTATAAAAGCAGCACTTTGATTTTATTAGTAGATAGACTTTTATCATCTCTATTTTTTCAACGATAATTTTTAAAGAGAGAGCATTTACTGTAAAACAAAATGTGAGAGAGAGGATCAGTTGAATCTAGCTTTAATTGCTGTATTTATTGTTCAACTGATCATGATGCTTTTATGAATGTTGTAGCAAATCCTTCAATGAGTATAATGATATATTCTTGAAATTCTGTGTCATCATTTATTACTTGCATATTGTTTATTCTCTCATTATTTTTAAACAGTTGTATTCACCCCCCCCTACAACATTTTGGACCTAACAATTGGTATCAGAGCTCATGTTAAACACATCTAACAGAGATCCTATTGTGTTGTTTGAGTTGGTTCTTGAAAATCCCAGATCTAATTTTTCCTTGAAGTTTGTGCCGAAAGTTTTTATTTGTTTCTTCCTGGAAAAGTCATAGATCTAAAAAGTTCTAAGTAATGGTGTAAGGAATATTTGTACAAAATTCCAAAATATTGTACTTTAGAGCTTTGTGGATTTTCTTGTGGTCAAAACTGGAATCAACTGATTGACTAAACAAAAAGGACATTTTCGAACTTCTGTCAACTAGGAAGTGGACAACTTTTTGTTTGGACTTGAGAAAGTGGTGGACCCTGCTACTGTTCCTGTGATTAAAACTAACTTGCTTGAATCATAAGTGCAAAATCTGTTGGATATTAAGTGTTGAATATTTAAAGTGAGATAATTAATTTTTCAAGTAAATACAATTTATTGTAATTTGAAAAGTGTATTATCTTAATTTTAAATTTTATTAAAATGGCCGCCGCACACAGATTTAAGATACATCCGTTTGATGCACAACATTATGACGAATGGACCGGAAGGATGAGAGCTTACCTTGAATCAATAAACAAGGTATACTTGAGAATATTGGAAAACGGTCCATACATACCCATGAAAATTGAGCCAGAGCGAATGGAAGGAGGGATACTAATACCATCCCGGTCTGTTCCTAAAGAGGAAATGGAGTTTTCAGACGCAGATAAAGAATTGGTCGGTATGGATGCGTCGTTACGCAACGTCATAATTGAATCCCTAAACTCAGAGTACTATGTTCAGATAAAGGGATTAAAAACAGCTAAAGCCATGTGGGATAAACTGGCTGTGGTGATGGAGGGGACCGAGGAAGTTAGAGATAATCACAAACGCATTCTGATATCTAAATATGAATCGTTCAGATGCGAACGAGGAGAAAGCGTAGCGGATGTTTACAAACGTTACAGTAAATTGCTTATCGAGCTGAGTATAAGAGATAAAGTCTATCCACTAGCAGATTCAAATATCAAGTTTCTCTTGAATTTGCCTAAACATCTGGAACACAGGATCACTGCCATTCGAGAGTCAAGAGACTTGAAAAATACTTCTCTCGAAAAGCTGTATGGTGTTTTGAAGACCTACGAGCTGGAGCAGGAACAAAATGACAGAAGAAGATCCTACAATAGTGGAGAACACAAAGCGGTAAGTGAGTCTGGACTTGTAGCTGAAGAGTCTGCTGTAAAGGCACTTGCAGCTGTCTCATTGAAAACTGCTAATCCTGAAAGGGTGGTATTAGACATTGAAGATCCATCCGAAGAAAGTGAGGATGAATACTATACCCTTGAAGAGCTGGACAAATTAGAAGACAAGTCATATGCTTGTATTGCTCGAGAATTTGCTCATATCAGCTTCAGGAAGCAAAGAAGAGGTAAAGGACGATTTAGTAGTTCTTTCAGCCGAAGAGGCAGCAGTAGCAGCAGAGGCAGTAGTGTAAGTGGTCGGGGAAGTTACAGCGGTCGAAGTAGCACATCTGGTAGTGGCTACAGACCTAACCTGGTAGACAAGAACAAGTTTAGATGCTACATCTGCAATGAATTGGGGCACTTCGCAACAGAGTGCAAGAAGCCCAAGTACGTTCATCCCAAGGAATCCTATGCTGATCTGAAAAAGAAATATGATGCCTTGGTTAGCAAGCAACAGAAGGGAAGCCGGGCGTATGTTGTGACTGAAGGGAAGGGTTGGGACGAGTCTGATGAAGATGAAGATCAGGAGCTATGCAATTTCGCTTTAATGGCAAAATCTTCAGAACAATCAGAGGTACCAATTCTAACCGTAAATGAAATGTCTATTTCTGAGTACCAAAATGAATTAGCTGCCATGACTAAAGACATGTACAATCTCCAACTAAATCTAATTGCTGTTAATGAGGAAAATGCTAAACTCTCACTTAAGAATAGACTTCTCGAGGCCAGGGTAGAGGAATTAGAATCAGGAGAAAGTAAAGAAAGGCAGTTAATGAATCAGGTAGACGTTTTAGAACACAAGCTTAAGATTAGGGAAGACCTTAACGAAGAACTTAAAAATGAATTAGCTGAGCTTAAAATAACATGTCAATCTTTTAAAGAAGCCGCTAATAAAGTGTTCGTAGAAAGGGACATGTACATGAAACTGGCAGGCAAGAGTAAAAATGAAAAAGTAAACATAGGACTTGACTACACACAAAAAAATAAAAATAGGGCTGCTGAGTTGTTAGAGCCAGTGTTAGTCAAAGAAGATGTGCCTGAGGTTTTAGTGGATGTTAGAAAACCTATCTTTAAGCATTTTGAGCCTAGGACCATAGATCCTGTTGCTACTAAAATTGAACAAGAGATTAAAATTGAAAGAGATTCAGAAGTAAAAGTAGTAGAACCTACAACTTCTAAGAGAGCGAGTAAGATTGCTTATGCTAAGAGAGGTGTAGGAACCAAGGAGGCTAAGACGGTGTCATATAAACAATGGGTAGCAGGGTCAGACCAAATGAAAGCACCTGTAAAGGCAGTTAAAACTGAACCTGCATCTGTATCTACATCTACACGAGCTAGAAAGGCATGCTATATCTGTAATCAAACTGATCATTTGTCTTACTATTGTCCGTTCTATGTAGAGGAAGAAAAATGTAAAGCATAATGTAACGTAGTATGTAATAGTGATAACAATAACTCAACTAAGAAACAAAGACAGACAAATAATACTAATATGCAGCACAGGAATCCAGAAGGACATAATCAAGAAGATAATACATTCATCATTGCTGAACATTCAAGACAGAAGAATTACTGAACGTCAGGGAGAGAAGTTCATTAACATGTTCAAGCCTCAGTGACAAATAAGAGTTCAGATGACTTCATTCTAAAGACAGAGCAGTGATCCATGTATAATTGTCAAAGGGTTTCAGTGATCAGAAGCAATGCAAAAGTCCAGGGTTAGTCAGCTGAAACAGAACAGAGATTAAGGGAATTCATTCGGTGTTAGTCGTTTGTGAACCAGACCAGTGCACTAAGCGTCAGCATAACAAGAAGAGAATTATCTTAATTAATCAGAAGAAAATCAGCTGATCAAGCCAAGTCAGAAGAGTAAAATTCAAGTAGTAATTAATTCAAGAATTCGAGTTAAATATGCTAAGGAAGGTTTTACTACAATTGATGGTTATTACTCTTGAAGCAGTGAAGAGGTGCAGTCTACATTTCAAGGTGCAACAAAATTGTCAAGTGAAAGCACAAGAAATGGTGCCCAAGTCATGAGTGGCACCTATACAGGGAAACCACTGTATAGGCGCAACTCAAAGTCTAACAGGTACAAGCAAGGCTCACTTATTCTAAGGGATGAGTGGCGCCTGTACAGGGAACACACTGTACAGGCGCAACTCACAAACAAGGCGCAACATGCTGTGAAATCTCTAAGGCATGAGTGGCGCCTATACAGGGTAACCACTGTATAGGCGCAACTCACACAAAAGGCGCCACTCAAGAATACAAATTCAACAAGCTTCAAGTGGCGCCACTACACCACTTCCACTGTGAAGGCGCCACTCAGGACTTAGCATTGTGGGAAAATTTCCAAGAAGTCTACAAATAAATATGGGTTCAAATCAATTGTTTTAATTGGTTATCATCTTCAAGCATTCAACACACACAGCCGGGAAGCTCCATTAAAGCTAGACATTTATTTCTCCCAACTGTATTTGTTGTAATATTGTTTTGAACCCACTGCAGCTAATCATTTGATTAGATTTGTAGCACCACAGGGATTTAATAATAACTTGTTATTTCCCAGCTTTGTGTTTTATTCACTGCCATTTTCATATCTTCTAAAACACAAACAATTCCGCAAGAAAACTCGAAATATCTACAACATCATATTCAACCCCCCCCCCCTTCTATGATGATTTTGGACCTAACAATTGGTATCAAAGCTTGTTGATTGACTTTACAAATCAAGATCCAAAAATAGTTTTTCTAAAAAGTAGATTTTTAGATCTAGAAAAATTTATCTTGAATTTTCTTTTATTTTTAAAGATAATTCAATTTCGAATTTTTCCTTGATTTTTAATTCACTAATAATTAAAAAGCTATCAATCATCAAGAATTCGAATTAAAATTAAATTCTCAATATTTAATTTTTATTTGAATTGATTTTAATTTTTGAGAAATTAATTATTTCTTAAGACTTAAAATTCTTAACAACCATGAGTACCCAAAAATTAAGCAGTATCAAAATTCCCACCTTCGACAAAAATGAATACATTTTGTGGAAAAAGAAGATGACCATTTTCATTAAGACTTGTAATTCTCAATATCTAGGAATTCTTGAAAATGGACCCTATGTTCCTCAAAAGCTTACACCAGAAACAGTTTCAGAAGACGGCGTTCGGATTCCTCAAGGTTTTACCCCAAAGGAACCATCAGAGTTTACTGATACTGATAAAGAGAGAGTGGCATGGGACAATCATCTACAATGCATCTTGATGGATTCTTTGGACACAACTATGCTAAATCAGGTGATAAATTGCACCAGTGCCAAACAGATGTGGGACACGATTGATCTGTTGATGGAGGGTACAGCTGAAGTGAAGGAAAACAGGCTAGACATTCTTACCTCCCAATATGAAGCATTCAAGTCATTACCTGGAGAAAGTATCACTCAGGTTTTCGAGAGATACAACAAATTGCTAAATGACTTGTCTCTACATGGGAAGACCTACACACGTAGGGAGATCAACAGAAAGTTTATGTTGACACTGCCAGCACACCTAGAGCACAAAATTTCTGCCATCAGAGAAAGAAGTGATATAAATGATATGTCAATTGAAATGCTATATGGAAAGCTCAAGACTCATGAGATGGAGCAAGAGCAGAGACAAATCATTTATGGCTCAGGTACAGTGGACAGTAAGAATTCTGCACTGCTGAAAACAACAGCTCTTGTAGCCAAGGACATTGCTGTGAAAGAGACCAACAAAGAAGCACCTGCAGTCGAGAAAGAAGAAATCTTAGAAGCTGAATTCACAGAGAATTCTCAACCGGGTGATGAAAACGACTTCTATTCAATAGAAGAACTTGAACAACTGGAAAACAAGACTATGGCCTACATGGCAGGAAAGTTCAAGAACCTCAGATTCAGAAGGAACCCAAAGTTCAAATTTAAGAGTAATTCAAGTTACAGTGGTTCCAGGGACAAAAGCAGTAATCGAGGTGGATCGTCTTCAGGGTCTCACAGCAGAGGAGGCTATAAGACAGGGATGGTAGATAGAAGCAAGTTTAAATGCTACAATTGTGGAGAACCCGGTCATTTTGCAACAGAATGCCGGAAACCAAGACAAGGGAATGAAAGGAAGGAGTCCTACGATGAATTAAAGCAGAAATATGATGCGCTGGTGAAGAAGCATCAAGGAAGAGCTTATATAGCTGAAGGCAAGAGCTGGGATGATTCTGACATCGATGAAGAAGAGGTCTATGGAAATCTTGCACTAATGGCAGACTCTTCAGAGGAATCACCTCAATCATCTAAGGTATCATTTCTTTCCTCCGTTGATATGTCTAATTCTGAGTATAAGAAAACTGTGGAAGATCTGAGCATAGAAATGTTTAACATACATACAAGCATGTTAGCATCTGTAGAAGAAAATGCTAAACTAGTTCTTAAGAATAAACTGTTAGAATCTAAAAACGAAAAACTAGAGCTTGCATGTGTTAATGTAGAAGATCTGAAACAGAAAATAGAATATCTTCAGAATAGAGATAGGTGCAACCAGGAAGTAGAAGCAGCTCTTAGAAGTAAAATTTCTGATCTAGAGTTAAAACTTCAAGCTTATAAGAAATCTGCGAATCTTGTAAAAGAGGCTATAGACAAACAAGTCATAGGTCAGAAAGCAGGAATAGGTTTTGACTATGATAAGAAAGCTGGAAAAATGCATGTAGAATCTATTGCTGAGGAAGGTCCTATGAAGCAAGACATTCCACATGTATTGAAGGATGTAGCTAAGCCCCTTTATAAGAAATTTATCATAGAACCCCTTAATGAAGATGATCTCTTAATGAAAGAAGAACTCCTTGCAGAGGAGAAAAAGGAAAAGATTATAGATAAAGAGAACATGCCTAAGAAACAGGTTAAAATTGATTTAGGCAACATAACTGAGAACAAGAAAGCGAACAGAAATGGTAAGGTAGGTGTTAACAAGAAAAATGCTAATGCTTATACTTCTGGTATTGCTAGGAAAGTTTGTAGTAATTGTAATTCTGCTAATCATCTTACGCATGCTTGCAATAAGATAAAAGCAGTTAAAACAAAAATTCCTAGTATGCCTGCTATGCGTGCCATGCCTGCCATGTCTATTCCTCATCAACCATGCGGTAAAGTAGGATGCATGCCATGTGCTTTCAATATCATGTCTGCATACATTAACTTAATGAATTCTTCATCAAGTACTTGCATGAATACAGATGTGAACATGACTAGAAAGCATGTTAGGGCAAAGACTGCCAGTCCTCCTAAAGTTAGGAAGGAAACCCCTGTCCCTAAGCCTAAAGACACCTCTGTCAAGGCTAAACCAAAGGGCAAGGGTTCAGTCGATGAGAAAGACAAGGACCAGAAAATTTCTATAGCTAAATCTTTTTACTTATCTAAGCCTCTTGGACCCAATCAAATTTGGGTGCCAAAGAAAAAGTAATCAATCTGTGGATGCAGGGTACAGCAAAGAACAAGCGTGTCATGTGGATACTTGACAGCGGATGTTCTAGGCACATGACTGGAGACAAAGCCCTGCTAACAGATGTGGTTGAGAAAGCTGGCCCGATAGTGACCTTTGGAGATAACAGTAAGGGATTCACAAAGGGATATGGCAATCTGGAAATCGGGAATGTTATCATTGAGAACATCTCTCTTGTGGACGGATTAAAGCACAACCTTCTGAGTATCAGTCAGTTCACTGACAAGGGATACAAAGTAACTTTTGAGAAGGAAAGATGTGCTATCCAAAGCAGGAAGGATTCGAAGCTTGCTCTTCAGGGAGTGAGAAAAGGGAACCTCTTCATAGCTGATTTGTTCTCTGCAAGCAAAGGTGAAGTTCAATGTTTTTATAGCAAAGCTTCAACAGAGGACAGTTGGTTGTGGCACAAGAAACTCTCTCACCTCAACTTTAAAACTATGAACTCTTTGGTAAAGAGGGAATTGGTTAGAGGTCTGCCCGAGATGGAATTCTGTCAAGAAGGGCTATGCGAAGCATGTGAAAAAGGGAAGTCAAAGAAAGCATCTCATCGAAGCAAAGACTCAACTGACATTACTGAACCACTGCAACTACTGCATATGGATTTATTTGGTCCAGTCAACGTCATGTCAATGTCAAGGAAGAGATATGCACTTGTAATTGTTGATGACTACTCCAAGTACACGTGGGTGTTGTTTCTAGCCGCAAAGGATGAGGCCCCTCAAACAATCATCAATCACTTAAAGAAACTTGAGTTGGAAGCTGGTCTGCCTGTCAGGAAAATAAGGTCTGACAATGGAACAGAATTTAGAAATGCAATCCTGAATGAATTCTGTGTGGAAAAAGGAATAACAAGACAATTCTCAGCGCCCAGAACTCCACAACAAAATGGAGTGGTAGAGAGGAAGAACAGGACTTTGGTTGAAGCAGCAAGAACAATGCTGAATGAAGCAAAGTTGCCTCTATACCTTTGGGCTGAAGCAGTCAACACAGCTTGCTACACTCAAAATCGTACCCTGATCAATAAAGAACATGACAAGACTTCTTATGAGTTAATGGCCAACAAGAAACCAACACTGAAATACTTTCATGTGTTTGGAGCAAAGTGCTTCGTATTGAAAGATGATGAGCATCTGGGAAAGTTCGAATCCAAGGCTCATGAAGGCATATTTCTTGGCTACTCAATGGAATCTAAGGCGTACAGGGTTTATGTAATTGATCACAAAAAGGTCATTGAAAGCATGAATGTAACTTTCGATGATCTAAAGCTCCCAAGTCTACAAAGAACAGACGACACTGAAACTCTGCAGTTTGAAAATTTGAACTCAGATGGAGGTGAAGTAGAACCTGAAGCTGCAACAGAGATTCAAGTTCCAAATGAGAATATCAACAATGATGATTCTGTCCCTAGTAGTGGAAACAGTGGAAGATTCACAGAAACTACTAGTAGTGGCAGAGAATCTCATTCTCATCCAAGGAGCAGCTCAGGGGGAGCAAATGAAGGATCAACAAACAGGACCCAGCACAATAATGAAAATCAGGCTGAATCATCTAGGGCAAATATGCCTAGACATAGGGTGTGGAGTAGAGATCACCCCTTTGAATTGATTCTTGGAGATCCAGATGCTGGAGTTCAAACAAGACGTGCTTCCCAAAATGAATGTTTATTCTCTGGTTTTCTCTCTGAAGTAGAACCAAAGAAAGTGGAAGAAGCACTAGAAGATCCAGATTGGGTTCTTGCCATGCAAGAAGAACTCAATCAATTTGAGAGACAAAAGGTATGGAAACTAGTACCCAGGCCAAAGAACAAGTCTATTATTGGCACAAAGTGGGTATTCCGAAACAAGCTGGATGAAGATGGCATTGTTACGAGGAACAAAGCCAGACTGGTTGCTAAAGGTTATTCCCAGGAGGAAGGAATAGATTATGATGAAACATATGCACCAGTGGCAAGGCTTGAAGCTATCAGGATGTTCTTGGCATTTGCAGCACATTCCAACTTTAAAGTATATCAAATGGATGTGAAGAGTGCATTCCTGAATGGAGAGCTGGAAGAAGAAGTATATGTGGAACAACCCCCAGGGTTTGAAGATCCAGAATTTACAGATTTTGTGTACTTCCTCTTCAAAGCACTCTATGGCCTGAAGCAAGCCCCTCGAACATGGTATGACACTCTATCTATATTTTTACTTGAAAATGGTTTTACTAGAGGTGTCATAGATAAGACTCTATTCCATAAAATGCATAAAAATGATATGATATTAGTGCAAGTCTATGTAGATGATATTATATTTGGTTCTACTAACGATCAGTTGTGTAGTAGATTTGCTAAGCTAATGCAGAGTAGGTATGAAATGAGCATGATGGGAGAGCTGAACTATTTTCTTGGACTCCAAGTAAGTCAGAGGAAAGATGGAATCTTCATTTGCCAGACCAAGTACATCAAAGAACTTTTGAAGAAATATGGTCTTGAAGATGCATCAGCAGCCAAAACTCCAATGGCAACTGCCACTAAGCTTGATAAAGATGAGCCTGGTAAGAAGGTAGACATCACAAGCTACAGAGGTATGATCGGCTCATTACTTTATCTAACTGCAAGTAGGCCAGATATAATGTTCTCTACATGCTTGTGTGCTAGGTTCCAATCAGATCCTAAAGAATCTCATCTTATAGCTGTTAAACGGATTTTTAGGTATCTTAAGGGAAGTCTGAATCTTGGAATTTGGTACCCTAAAGATACAGGTTTTGACCTTGTTGGCTATACAGATTCTGATTATGCAGGGTGTAGGATTGATAGAAAGAGTACATCAGGGAGTTGTCAATTCCTTGGTAGAAGGTTGGTGTCCTGGTATAGCAAGAAGCAGCACTCAGTTGCAATGTCGACAGCTGAAGCTGAGTATGTTGCTGCTGGGAGTTGCTGTGCACAAATTCTGTGGATAAGGAACCAACTTCAGGACTATGGACTGTTGCTGAGCAAAATTCCAATATTCTGTGACAACACAAGTGCCATAGCCATAACCAACAATCCTGTTCAACACTCGAGGACCAAGCACATTGATATCAGGTATCATTTCATTCGAGAGCATGTCATGAATGGTACTGTAGAGTTACATTTTGTACCTACAGAGCAGCAAATTGCAGACATCTTTACTAAACCACTAGATGAAATCACTTTCACTAGACTGGTTTGTGAACTTGGGATGTTAAATTCTACTGACTAACAAGTTGGTAATCAAAAACTGCAATTTGAAGCTGATAAATTCACTGGTTGATTAATTTCAATATTTTTAGGACTTGTGAATTTATCTACCAAAAATCATTTTCCAGCTGTTAAGATTCAAGTTTAGATAAATACCTTGTGCATCCCTGCTTAATTTATTAATCTGGTATTTATTTAATTTTGATCTTAGAAAATATTTAAGTGCTTGTATTTAAATGATAAATTCTTAGCACTTATTTATTTACATATTATTTGAAATTATTTTAAATAAAAAGAATGAATATTCATATTTATTCTCTTATTTAAAATAAAAGTAAAATAATTAGAAGCATAATTT
Source organism: Oenanthe sinensis (assembly GCA_028671895.1). Classification (NCBI taxonomy): domain Eukaryota; kingdom Viridiplantae; phylum Streptophyta; class Magnoliopsida; order Apiales; family Apiaceae; genus Oenanthe; species Oenanthe sinensis. The sequence continues at coordinate 12,870,876 of CM053798.1, read as the reverse complement.
ATTTATAATGATAATTTTAACAATTAATGTTATCATTGTTATTAATAAATATTTTGTGAAATAATATTTGTGAGTAATTGATTATTAATTGATTAATTATTCGAATTATTCATGAATATTATTGTTGTTAGTAACAAAATTTGGAACCACTTAAAAACTGCCTAAGTACTGAGTGGCGCCTATACAGCATACTCACTGTATAAGCGCAACTCATTCTCTAGTACTTAGAACTTTTCATGAAAAATCTCAAGTGGCGCCTCAAGTGTTGAGTGGCGCCAATACAGTGCATTCACTGTATAGGCGCAACTCACCACTTAAATTATTGTTGCTAAATAAACCTGAGTGGCGCCAATACAGTGCATACACTGTATAGGCGCAACTCAAGTGTTTAACTGAGTAAAATTTTGCTAAGTTAGTTTTTATCTCTAGTGGCGCCAATACAGTGTAACCACTATACAGGCGCCACTCACAAATACTTGGCAATTTTTCAAACATAAGTGGCACAGTAGGTTGAGTGGCGCCTACACAGTGTAACCACTGTACAAGCGCCACTCAGCACTTAAACAAATTTTATTGTTTCTATACTGCGCCTATAAATAGCTGAGTTAAGTTCTTTTGTTGTCGTTTTGTTACTTACAGTGATATACACAGCAGTAGCGCAACACGAACAAAAACTCAGATCTACTTTTTTAATCGAACAAATCTTGACCATTTCTTGCCCAAATTTTAAACTAAAATCATTTTTGTGATCACCTTGAACGTACCTGTCATTTGCAATCAGTTTCACTTAATTTGATCAAAGTTTTAAAATTCACATTTTGTCATATTTTAAACAGTTTGGTCACTGTCTTTAAACTGTTAAAATCGATTAAAATTTTTACTTAAAATTAAAGTGTGCTAAAAATTACTAGCAAATTATTTTATTGTTAATTTTAAGAAATTTCTAGTAATTTTTTAAATTAGGGTTTTAGTTCAAAATTTTACTAAAATTATTTAATTTTAATTAGTACTTTTAATTATTAAAATTTTTTTTAATTAAATGGGGAGTCATTTTGAGATTAAAAAGACTAATTATTTATCTATTTTAGCAAATGATTGGACTGAAGCAGGGGAGTTGGGTAACTGGGCTAGGTTCTTAAATGAAAATTCATTAGTCCGGTACGCACTAACAACTTCTGTTCCCTTGAATAAAAATTTATTAAGACAGGTCTACAGGTCTGCTCAAGACACGTCTACAGATGGGATCCTGAGCTTCTCTTTCAAAATTCAGAAGCAGAGAGTGCAGATAACAGAGAATGATATTAATAGAGCACTGCATCTGCCCACTGAAAACTTTGAGGAGGATCCAGCTCAGGAAGATTTAGACAACTTCTTCATGTTCATCCACTGCACCAGAGAAAACTCTAATCTTCCAAGGAAGATCTACAAGAATCACCTGCCAAAAGAATGGAATCTGTTTTTCAACATCCTATCTCATGGCTTTGCACCAAAGACGGGTGGATTCCATGGCATCACTCAATTCAACAAGGTGATAGGATATGCAGTGGCAACAGGCACCAGAATTAACTTCGGCAAGTTGATCATGGCTGAGATCTTGAAGAATCAGGCCAAAATGGAGAACTTCTGCCTGTATCCAAGATTCTTGCAGCTAGTGTTGAATGAAGTTCTTGAAGCTGATCAACTTCGGATGTTTCAGAACAGTCAAATGGATGAATCACCCTCTCTACAGCTAAGGGCATTGGTGTTGCTCAATACTGAGACTGATTATCCCAACAGGTATGCTCCTGCACCTATGACTGAGCCCATCAGGGATTTTATTGCTCTTCTTAGACAGGAAAGTGAAGAAGATCAAGAAGAAGAAGCAGCAATCTCTGACGAGGAAAGAGAAGCTGAAACTTCAAGTGGTTCTGGAAGCTCAGCAGCAATGGAAGAAGAAGAAGAATCAGGCTCTGATAATGAAAATGAAGATATGGAAGAAGCTGATTCTGAAAATGAGCAAGAACCTGTTCCTGAAGAAGAACAAAGGAATTCCCCTAAAAATCCAACAGAGGAGATAGTGGTTGAGCCAGAAGTAGAAGAAGAACCTCAAGCTACAGATGTATACATCCCTAGCATGTCTGATGAAGGTATGGATGAAGGTTCACTTCTTTACTTTGACCTCTCTGCTTTTCTTTCAGATGAACATGTCACAATATCTCCATCTGTGCCTCAAACGGCAATGCACACACTAGAGCCCTCAGTGGCCATTGAAGCTGGCAATGAACTTGGCAACCCACCAGTTCTAACCAATGCCAGAGAACAACAAACAGATCCTTCATCACCTCCGACCAGAAAAAGATCACTTGAAATAGATGATAGGACTGTTTCTCAACCGGATCAGGACAATTTTCAAATATCCCCTACAGCTCTGCCTTCTCAAAAACGTCGTAAAATGAATTTTAAACCAAAGGCAACTGTGAGCCAGGAACCTGATTCTCCAATCTCTGAACACCTTCTTTTTCTTCGTAACCTCAATTCTGAAATTGATAAAATCTTGAAAGGTCCGGAAAGAGAAACAGAGGTTGCAACATCCGCTACGTCAGTAGCTTGTACTGTTTTGGTTGATCCAATTCAGACTCTGTCTTCACAGACAGTAGGGGGCATCACTGACTCTCACGAGCCATTCATTACATTGTCAAATGTGGTGACCCCCCTGGACTTAACATCTCCAGATCCTATTAAGGATGTTTTCCCTCCCCAGGTGGGTGAAGTGGAAAGGCAACTCTCCCATAGAAGGGAAGAGGTCTCCATTCAAGGAGAAGCTGTGTCAACAGCACCATCACTTCAAGTGGAAATGCCTTCACAGGCTTCGTGGGGCATCACAGGCTCTTACTTGTCACATATTACATTGCCTGAGGTGGTGACCCCCCTGGAAATTCAAAGTCCAGCTCCTTCAACGGAGGTCCTCCCCACCTCTACAGGTCAGGTGGAGGGACAACACACCCATAGAAGGGATGTGGACTCTATTAATAGAGTATCTGCTACTTCGGTAGTAGAACCTGTTCAGGGTGTCTCTGGACAGGTAATGCCTTCAATGGCTTCAGCTGGCATCACTGATTCTTTTATATTGCCAATCATTACAGAATCAATAGTGGTGACCACACTGGGTCTAAACTCCCCAGTTCCTGAAAAAGGAGTTCTCCCCACCCACAGTGGTCAGGCGGAGAGGCAACCTACCCATAGAAGGGATAGGGATTTTCTTGCAGGTATTGAAGATATGGATGCTATAATGAGTGAAACATTTAACCTAAGTGATCTTCAATTCCCTGACCCCGAACAGCCAAGTGTGAGTGTTGAGGGTCGTGCTCAAACAGTTCCAGTGAGGCGTGAGACACCCACTGACCAAATATTCACCCCACACAATACACACACTGCACATAGCCAAAGGATTCTAAATCTGGAGGCCCAGGTTACTGAAATTCATCAATCTTTAAGCAAAATCTTGGAAGTGCAAGAGCAGCAGCGATCTGAAATGAAAGAACTCAAAGATCTAGCTCAACAGCTGCTGGCTCAGAAGGCTCCTGTCTTTACTCAATCAACTCCAACAGCTCAGATTACTCCGATCAGAAGGGAGGATAACCCAACTGAGGGGGAGAGATTAGCACAAGAAAAAGATGTTGGAGCTGCAATGATAATGGAATATACAGCTCAGGGGGAGATGGATTTCTTCTATAGGCCTGGAGCGAGGCAACTTGAAGAAGGAGAAATCTTTGAACCCTATGTGCCAATGGATATTCCTACTGAAGCTGAGATAGAGAAGACTGTACAGGCTGAAGGGATAGACGTCGAAGAGGAGTTTGCTGAAGAATATGCCTTCGATAATGACTGTCTTCTAGTTGGTGTGGATGAAGTCATTACGAGAGGTGTATCCGAAGCTCAGGAATTAGTAAAGAGAAAATGGAAGAGAGTGCAGCAAGCAATTGAAAGGAGGAACAGGGTGAAGGACATAGAAGCAAAAGTAGGTCCTGATTGGGATGAAGCAAGGAACTTGCTCAAGAAGAAGGAGCTATCCCTTTCTAATAAGAAAGACAGAGAAGTCCTTGATCTCTTCAGAACCATGAAGGACAAATTTGAAGATGTTCATGAATTCTACTCCATGCTGTCCGAGGAAATTTCAAGTGTGTCAGTCAGTGCACTTAAAAATGGCTGGAAGATGCACATAAATACAATATCACTGGGGTCGAGGGTTCTGTCGACAAAGAGCTTTGAAAAGATGAATATAGTGGAGCTGTATGTGCTGAAGAGGAAAGTCATCTTTGGAGGGCACAAAACAAATGAGATACTGAGAGACATGATTGAAAAGAAGATAATAGAGATCGGTGTTGAAGCATTTGAAAAGCCTCCAGTTGTCAAGTACTACAAAGCAACAACTCTTCACAACTTAACTTTGTCAGACGAGTGTTTGGACTCAAGCCATCTCTTGTTCATGCAGTATGTAGAGGGAAAACTCAGGAGTAAGAAGAACAGAACTGCAGAAGACCTTAATGCTGCTGAGTTGATCTATGCATTCAGGCTGAACAGAGCAATTCAAACTTCAGGAAGATATCTTTTGGAGACGTCCAGATACTACCAAGATCCAGTGTTTGTTAGAAAAGATGACGGCACAGAAGTACTCGAATCCATCCCAGATTCTGAACCTTGCACTCACACTGATTCAAATGGAATAAAATTCTTACTACTCAAGAAGGATGGTGTGATCAGAAGGAAAGAATTATCAAAGCTCAAAAGAAACAACTCTGAGGTTATTCGAAAAGTCTTCTCAAGGGTAAAAAGATCCACTGTCAAATCAGACAAGAAGGCTTTGAGGATGATTGAAGATACACTAAGGGAGAAACTGGCAGAAGAGTCAATGCACGACACTGACAGAGTAAAAGGTTTTCCGAAAAGGATAACAGTGTTCGTGTTTACAAAGAGACAATCTTTGGCCTTCGAGTCAATCTCCAAAATGAATTCAACGGCGTTTCTGACTGAGATTTTAAAGAAGCTAGAAGATCCACCTCCAGTTAACACTCTTGAAGTAGAAGCAAGAGATTTGGTGAAGGCAAGGTTAGAGCAAAAAGAAGAAGAGCTGAGGAAGCATTATTCCGAAACAAGGTCTAAGCAAAAGCAAGACACAGTACAAAGAAGCAGAAGACCATAGAATTATTTGTTCAGTCTAGAGGAACAAACTTCTTTTGTACGTAAAGAAATCTGGAAATGTAATATCTAATCCAGAATGTAATTAATATTATTTACTGTCTTTCTGCGCTTTACTTTTTCTTGTAAGTATCAGTTGAGTTATCCTCTCACAGGATTTGCTTGTCGATCTCTCTCAATCAAATAGGGGGAGATTGTAAAGCATAATGTAACGTAGTATGTAATAGTGATAACAATAACTCAACTAAGAAACAAAGACAGACAAATAATACTAATATGCAGCACAGGAATCCAGAAGGACATAATCAAGAAGATAATACATTCATCATTGCTGAACATTCAAGACAGAAGAATTACTGAACGTCAGGGAGAGAAGTTCATTAACATGTTCAAGCCTCAGTGACAAATAAGAGTTCAGATGACTTCATTCTAAAGACAGAGCAGTGATCCATGTATAATTGTCAAAGGGTTTCAGTGATCAGAAGCAATGCAAAAGTCCAGGGTTAGTCAGCTGAAACAGAACAGAGATTAAGGGAATTCATTCGGTGTTAGTCGTTTGTGAACCAGACCAGTGCACTAAGCGTCAGCATAACAAGAAGAGAATTATCTTAATTAATCAGAAGAAAATCAGCTGATCAAGCCAAGTCAGAAGAGTAAAATTCAAGTAGTAATTAATTCAAGAATTCGAGTTAAATATGCTAAGGAAGGTTTTACTACAATTGATGGTTATTACTCTTGAAGCAGTGAAGAGGTGCAGTCTACATTTCAAGGTGCAACAAAATTGTCAAGTGAAAGCACAAGAAATGGTGCCCAAGTCATGAGTGGCACCTATACAGGGAAACCACTGTATAGGCGCAACTCAAAGTCTAACAGGTACAAGCAAGGCTCACTTATTCTAAGGGATGAGTGGCGCCTGTACAGGGAACACACTGTACAGGCGCAACTCACAAACAAGGCGCAACATGCTGTGAAATCTCTAAGGCATGAGTGGCGCCTATACAGGGTAACCACTGTATAGGCGCAACTCACACAAAAGGTGCCACTCAAGAATACAAATTCAACAAGCTTCAAGTGGCGCCACTACACCACTTCCACTGTGAAGGCGCCACTCAGGACTTAGCATTGTGGGAAAATTTCCAAGAAGTCTACAAATAAATATGGGTTCAAATCAATTGTTTTAATTGGTTATCATCTTCAAGCATTCAACACACACAGCCGGGAAGCTCCATTAAAGCTAGACATTTATTTCTCCCAACTGTATTTGTTGTAATATTGTTTTGAACCCACTGCAGCTAATCATTTGATTAGATTTGTAGCACCACAGGGATTTAATAATAACTTGTTATTTCCCAGCTTTGTGTTTTATTCACTGCCATTTTCATATCTTCTAAAACACAAACAATTCCACAAGAAAACTCGAAATATCTACAACATCATATTCAACCCCCCCCTTCTATGATGATTTTGGACCTAACAAAAAATCTGTTGGTTGTAATACCATGCCTGCAACTGCTGCTTTGCCTAACATGTATGCAAATCATGCCAAATGCAATAATCCTAATTGTATGCCATGTGCTGTAAACATCATGCATGCTTATTTTAATTTAATGAATACTGTTAGTGCATCTGTTGAACATTCATCTAGTAGTAGTAAGAAAAAGCATGCGGGGTCAAAGACTAAGACTTCAAGTCCTCCTAAAGTTAGGAGTGACCAGTCTACTCCCAAACCTGACAAACCAGTCAAGGTTGACAAGGGAAAAGACAAAGTCAAGATGAATGCCCCTGATGGCAACAAGGCAAAGCCTTCTGTATCTGAAAAGAAAAAGGAAATTATTGATGCCGGGCCCAAACATCATTGGGTTCCGAAGAACACCTAACCTTTCTGGATTTGCAGGGCAGTGAACAGGAAAAGAGTAAAGTCATATGGGTGTTGGACAGTGGAGCATCGAGGCATATGACCGGCAATAAGTCCCTGCTAACAGATTTGGTGTTGAGAGCCGGCTCCGTGGTTACTTTTGGAGATAACAGCAAAGGTTACACTCGGGGATATGGTAAGATTGTTTGTGGAAATGTTATCATTGAGGACGTATCTTTTGTGGAAGGATTGCGACATAATCTCCTCAGTGTTAGTCAGTTCACCGACAAGGGTTTTGACGTCAACTTTGGGAAGCATGTATGTTCGATTCGAAGCAAAAAGGACGGAAGCCTTGCTCTCAAAGGAGTAAGGAAGTCAAATTTGTTCATAGCTGACATGAATTCTGCTGATCAGTCTGAAGTCACGTGTTTCTACAGCAAGGCTTCTGCTGATGAAAGTTGGCTATGGCATAAAAGATTATCTCACCTGAACTTTAAAGCAATGAATAATCTCGTAAGGAGAGAATTAGTGAGAGGGCTGCCGCAGATGGAGTTCACACCAGATTGACTCTGCGAAGCATGTGAGATGGGAAAATCAAAAAGAGCCTCGCATAAGGATAAACAAGTGAATAGCATTACCGAGCCCCTACAACTTCTTCACATGGATTTGTTTGGACCTGTTAATGTTATGTCAATGTCAAGGAAAAGATATGCGCTGGTAATTGTCGATGACTTTTCCAAATACACATGGGTGAAGTTTGTGACATTGAAAGATGAAGTGCCACATGAGATCATTAGACATGTACTGGTAATTGAAAACGTAGCAAGTCTGACTGTGAAGACTATCCGATCCGACAACGGGACAGAATTCAAGAACTCAGTGTTAATGGATTTCTGCATATCTAAAGGGATCAGACGATAGTATTCAGCACCGAGAACACCACAGCAGAATGGGGTGGTAGAAAGGAAGAACATGACACTGGTTGAAGCAGCTAGGACAATGCTGTATGAGTCAAAACTTCCTTTATATTTTTGGGCTGAAGCAGTTAGCACGGCTTGTTATACACAGAACGGAACCCTGATTATAAAGGACCATAATGAGACGCCGTATTACATGATGAATAAACGAAAACCATCTATCAAGTACTTTCACGTATTTGGTGCCAAATGCTTTGTGTTAAGAGACAATGCACAACTTGGAAAGTTTGATGCCAAAGCAGATGAAGGGATTTTCATTGGATATTCTCTTGAAGCAATAGCAGCGTACAGGGTGTTTGTACTTAATGATCGCAAGGTGGTTGAAAGCCTTAATGTCACATTCGACGACTCAAAGCTCCCGTCGATATTAAAAGAAGACAGTGAGCCCAATCCCCTAAGATTTGAAAATATGGATATTGATGAAGTGGATACAGTTCCTGAGTCTGTAGTGCAGGGTAGTGATCCAACGATAAATAATGAAATTAATCAAGAGTCTAGTGTTTCGCAAATTCAAAACACTAGGGCTGAGGGATCACCTTCCGTCAGACCTGGTACTAACTCAGGGGAAGTCAGTATGCACTCAGGGGGAGCAGCTCACTCAGGGGGAGCCAGTACTAGCTCAAGGGAAGCTAGTGAAAGTACTTCTAGACTAAGTCACCTTCACTTACAAGATCAAGCTGAATCATCAAGAACATTTGCTAGGGATCGCACTTGGAACAAGGACCATCCGTTCGAGCTAATTATTGGTGATCCAGAAGTCGGAGTGACTACTAGAGGAAAAGCTAGAGCTGAAATTGCCACTGAGAATGAATGTCTATACTCAGTGTTCCTTTCCCAGATGGAACCTAAAGTGGTGGAAGAAGCTCTAGATGACGCTGATTGGGTGATTGCTATGCAAGAGGAACTCAATCAGTTTGAAAGGCAGAAGATGTGGAAGCTGGTACCCAGACCAAAGAATAGATCTGTTGTTGAGACAAAATGGGTATTCAGAAACAAGCTGGATGAAGACGGACTTGTAACACGAAATAAAGCTCGCCTGGTTGCTAAGGGTTATACTCAAAGAGAAGGAATTGATTATGATGAAACCTATGCACCAGTAGCAAGGCTAGAGGCAGTGAGGATGTTCTTGGCATTCGCAGCACATCATGGTTTTAAAGTCTATTAAATGGATGTCAAGAGTGCATTCTTAAACGGTGAACTGGATGAAGAGGTGTATGTCGAGCAACCTCCCGGGTTTATTGACAGCAAATATTGTGATTATGTTTATCGACTCTTCAAATCAGTATATGGCCTTAAGCAGTCTCCGCGAAAGTGGTATGAAACTCTGTCAGACTTCTTACTAGAAAGTGGTTTCACCAGAGGAGTAATCGACAAGACGCTTTTCTACAAGAAATGCAAAGATGATCTAATAATGGTACAAGTATATGTGGATGACATTATCTTTGGGTCTGCAAATGAGAAGCTGTGTGCTAAATTCGCAAAGTTAATGCAATCAAGGTATGAGATGAGCATGATGGGAGAGCTGACGTTCTTTCTGGGCATTCAAGTTAGTCAGAAGAAGGACGGGATATTTATCTGCCAGACCAAGTACATTCATGATCTATTGAAGAAGTATGGTCTCGAAGATGTATCACAAGCTAAGACTCCTATGGCAACAGCCACGAAGCTTGACGAGGATAAAGCGGGAAAACCTGTAGACATCTCAAGCTATCGAGGTTGTAGAATACATAGGAAGAGCACTTCAGGAAGCTGTCAGTTTCTTGGAAGAAGGTTGGTGTCTTGGCAAAGCAAGAAACAACACACAGTATCTACCTCGACAGCTGAAGCAGAATATATTGCTGCTGGAAGCTGTGTGGCCCAGATACTGTGGATGAAGAACCAACTCAAGGACTACGGTGTGGAAGTATCTAAGATTCCTATCATGTGTGACAACACAAGTGCTATTGCAATGACCAACAATCCTGTGGATCACTCAAGGACCAAGCACATTGACATCAGGTATCATTTTATTAGAGACAATGTAGAAAATGGAACTGTAGAGTTGCATTTTGTGTCTACTGAACGTCAAATAGCAGATATATTCACTAAACCTCTAGACGAATCAACATTTTCTAGATTGGTAGGTGAATTAGGGATGCTTAACACCAGTTAGTTTTGCTACCTATCTGTTAGAATTAAGTTTGTGCACATATTATTGTTGTTCATGAATATTCTTAATTAATAATGTGTACTTAATTTCAAATGTATGTGTTGAATGTTAAAAGGGATTAGAAAGTTTCATGATGTTAATCTTGTGCTGATCTGTATATCTTTATGATTAGTGTCTAAATGGAGTAATGAAAATTTTCTAAGGCAAATCTCGATCTGGTTCTGGATCGAGATCGAGATCGAGATCGACTTGTGAAAATTGCTTAAAAAACTGTCAAGGTACATCTCGATCTATCGACATCGAGATCGACATCGAGATGTAGATCGAGATTGACATCGAGATCGACATCGAGATGTAGATCGAGATGCGGATCGAGATCGACATCAAGATCGACATCCAGATGAGGATCGAGATGCGGATCTCGAGATCGAGATGTGACTTGTCTTTTCAGTTATTTTTTTTAGGCGTGCAAGTATATATTATAGCATTAAAAAGGCTGTTCATTATTTACATTAACTTTCTTTCTCTCTTTCAAAAGCTTAAGCTCTTCATATACACACGCGTATACATACATTACCAGAGTTCTTTTCTCTGCCATTACATCAAGTTTTCTTGTGATTTTCTTAAACAAGAATCACTAACTGTTACTTAAAAGCATCAATAACTAAAACGAAACTCTGCTAAAATTTTGTTTAAAACTGTTGAACTTCTTGTGTTGTTTTTAACGTCATTACTGTTCTTGCAAATAGTTCTTTAGTTTTCTTTTCATTCAAGTGAGTTTGTTTTCTGTTTCGTGCTTTCTTATTCTTAAGTTCTTTTGTGTTCTTGAGCGAAATAGTTGTGGGTACTATTGTTTAATCCTTAAAGTGCAACTTAACCGCCGTGTTTGTGTTTTTTTTGTAACGGCTGTTCACTTTAACTTTCGAAAACTCAACCGTCAATCATTAGTGGGGAATTAAGTGGTCATTAGTGGGGAAGTTAATTTGTTTTAATTTGTGTCACTAATTACGTGGGGTAATTAGTGGGGTTCGTGTACGTTTTTTTTTTGTTTAAATTTAGAACTTGTTCTCTAAAATTTCCATTGCAAAACCATTTCAGAACATTTCTTTTCTCAAACACAAATTTAAAATGGCAAACCCAAATTTCACAATTCCCAAGACCAACTTTGTTAATCTCTCTGCTGATCGAGCAACTGGTAGATTTATTCACTATCAGTTCTGGATTGAATCCCTCAACAACACTTCAATCATAAGTCATGCGTTAACCAACTCTCCCATCCTGAATGTCGAAGCCCTTCAAGCTGCTTACTCAACATTAGAGATTCAGGGTGGTAAAGCAAATCCAACAGGCCTATCCTTTACTATTGGTGGTGTCAAATATGAAGTCAGTCTGCAGAAGTTCAATGAGATTCTTGGGCTTCCTACAAAAGATTATGCTCTGGAACCCACTATGGAGGATATGTTGCAATTATTCACGGAGATAGGTTGTCGCCCTCCGACGGGTCCTATCAAGGTAACAAAGGTTAACACCGGTATGCTACCAGCTGAGTGGGATTATGTAGTTCAGGCCATTCAGCGCTGCATGTTCCCAAAGGACAAAGACTACAGGCCAATGAACAACAGCTGCCGGGTAATACTATATGGAGTGGCAAACAACATGAGAGTGAATGTGGGCAAACATCTGTTGATTCAGTTGCTTGAGAGGTGGGCATTGGAGAAGAATGCATCTAGGAATCCGGAAGTTGGTCCAGTCAAATGCTGGATGCCAAGATTTCTTCAGATGGTTCTGGATGACGTCCTTTCAGAGGAACACAGAAGAGTATTTCAAGGCTCTGAAAGGATGGCATGTTTTGATATGACTCTAAAGAGTATCTCCACCATGGAAACCCAGCAAAAGTCCAGACTTTTTGAGTTGCGCCTGACTCCGTACTTCCAGGATCTGCAAGATGAGTATGCTAGGAGGCATGCTTCTCAGTTTACTGCAGTAGAAGCTGAGAGTAGCGGTAACGAAGCTGAAGGTGGAGATCAAGTGCCTAGAAATTTGGAAGAAGCAGGTATGGATGTTGACATGGCCGAGGCAAATGTTGCAGAAGCTGGAGCTGACAAGGATGACGATCTTCTGAGTCAGGTACCTATTCTTGCTGATCTTGATCAATCATCAATTCAACCTGTTTTCTACAGTCGTGGGCCTGAAAACCCCTAGGCTCTATCCCAGGCTGCAAGCCCTTCTGTTCATAAACGTTTAGCCAGCCCTAAAACTAGTGATAAAAGGAAGGCAAGCTAATCTGAGTCAAGTGATTCGAGTGGAGGGAGTGTAGGAGTTGAGAGAATAGTCACTTCAGCAGCTCTGCCACCTCCAAAGAAGCAAAAGGTGGATTCAAACCTAGTGGCAACTGCACAACCTGTTAAGGCTAGTTCACCTCTCACAGCCACCACACCTCACGCTGGTGGCTCTCCTCTCCAAAACATTCCAACACATTCGCACTCGCCTAGGCTTATTGGTGAGAGTCAAGGAGGGGGTCCAGCTCAACAGCCAATAGGAGCTGGCCCTACCTCCCCTGAGTTGTCCGCTCAGGGCTCTTTGAGCAATTTCTCGGAAGGGGAATGGCAAACTGAGACTAGCACTTCTGATGCTAGGATCTCAGGAAGTTTTAATGCGGAAGAGTATGTCGAATCCAGTACGGATGACGCTTCCTCATCTAAATCAGAAAACAAGTTGCTCGCCGAGCAACGACATCTGGTGACTGGTGGGTCTACGCCTCCAGAACAGCCCAGCGAACCAGAAAAGGTTCTAAGTGAACAAGGGGATGACATGGTCATAACGCCATCTCCTGTCGTAGACACAGCGCTTAAAGGCTCAGTCTCACTGACCGATATCGCCGACCAACTCACCGCTAGTCCCCAGCGATTAGTAGATGAGGCTCTAGTACTGTTAGGCTCTAAACACGAGGGAGAGACAGGGAGAGTAGATCCCTTCTTTTTAGGGATCTTGAGTGAAACAGAACCCGGCGAGAGTAAACAGTTTAACCCAAGCCAAACACCGTCCCCCAAATTGCAGGATCTAGTGAAGAAAGTGGAGGCTTTGGAGGCTGGAGTTGCTGGTGTTACTGCTGCTGTCTCTTCTCACTCTGGAAGATTGGAGGTTGGAGCTCAGTTCATGGAGAACCTGATTGCCGTCCAAAATCAAATGATTGACAAGATAAACAATCTTGGATTGGCACAGGTGGAGGTTGGGAGGTCAGTAGATGATGTCACTCATGGCATGTCTCAGGTTTGGACGAAGCTGAATGAACTACTTGATGCTGTCTTTGGACGTAACAGGGCTGGACCTGGTCCTTCAACCGGTGGTGGAGATGATGATAATAATGATGATGATGCTCCTGATGAGGATAACACACCTAAGGGGGAGAAGGAGGGTCAGGGTCTGAAAAAGCTGACTAGTAAGGGTCCGGTGATCGAGTCCTCAAACAAATCTGGTGAAAAGGTGGAGGAGGCTCAACCGGCTCCTAAGGACAAAGGCAAGCAGAAGATGGTAGTTGAAGAAGAAGCTGAGAAAGACACACCTCTTGTCGATGCATTTATGGGAGACTTTATTGAAGATTCTGATGATGACGAGATGGATGTAGAAGCCTTAGTGGCAAGGAGGTCGAGACTCGAGCAACGGGCAAAAGAGTGGGAACAAGAAAGAGGTCTAAATCCTGGCGGATCCGGCGCAGGAGTTGCAGGTGATGCAGGAGACCACTCGGTTGCTGACGAGCATGTGCCAGAAGAAGAAGTTGATGAAGCGGAGATGCAAGGAGAGATTTTTAGGGAAGCCAGAGAAAGAGTAAATAAAGAAGTGCTACAAGGGATAGTTGAAAAAGAACTAATGGCAAAGGAGAAGAGAGCGGCTCAGAAAACTCAGCATGAGTATGAAATGAAAAAGATCAAAGATCCTAAGGTCCAGGCTGACATAAGGAGGGAAGGTCCCGAGTGGGACAAGGCTAGAGAAACCTTAGTTGGACCAAGAGCCTATGCTCATGACTCAGAAAGATTGAACTTTCTTCTTCATAAGCTAGAAAATCTAAACCCTGGGTTGCTGAATTATATAAATTGTATAAGACAGGGATGCACCTCCGTACAAGTCATATTCAAGGAGAAGGCATGGAATCTAATGACCACTTGGACACCCATAACAAAAATCGGGCCGTGTATGGTCGATGAAGCTTTCTTCCATGAAAGGGGTGCAAGTGAACTGGTAGAATTCGCTCACAAGGTAGACACCTCTGTCAAGACTGGAGTGTTGTTTAAGGAGAAATTGTTGAAGATGGCTGAAGACAGAGGGGTTGACATTATTCTAAATCCCTACCAGATCAGATATGTCCAGGACAAGGTCTTGAGGATCGTAAATCTGCATGACTCGAAACTAACTCCGAGCGGAAATGTGCTGAAGGCAGTTGCAAAGCTAGTCCTCTCTAAGGGTTTTCTAACAAAGGAAAAGAAGCTGGTGGCTAAGGACTTGGAGAAGCTGATAAGAAGGCAAGACGCTAGATACAAGTTGCCTGAAGCTACACTACCAGTGGTTAAGAAGGAACCTGAAGACTATGCATTCGAGCAGCAAGACGAGGCAATAAGAGAGCATGTGTAAAGATACGGAGATCCAAGAATAGACATTCCAGAAGAAGGGGAAATAAAGGGGGAAGCTAGTGCAGTGGTTAGTGCAAATGTCAAGTTTGTCAAGAGCAAAGCTGAGAATGAGAATGATCTGCTGATCTATACAGACAAGCATCAGGTGGAAACCATCATTGAAATCAAGTATGACATCTTTGCAGAACACAGTCATGAAACACTGTGTATTATAAGGGAATTGATTGATGAGATGGATGATGTTGACGAGTTTGATCAGGATTATCTAAGGGTCACGTTTGATAACTTCTGTAAGAGAAGACAACAGCTTGATATTCAGAGGCTACAGCAATGCACCACCGCTATTGTCATTGGATACCCTAAGCAGCTGGTTATAAGGAAGAAAGGGGAAAATGGGTATCCTGACAAAGTCACGAAGCTGAGGTTTGAAGACATTCCCACGAAGCTTACCACTCGCAGCATGGTTGAAAGGTGGTTGAGGTTGTTTCGAAATTACAAGATCAGAAATCATGTGGAAGCAGAAGGACTTAATCTTCTCAAGAAAAGAATGGATGAAGTCTGCAACCCTGAGTTCATGAAGAAAGAAAAAGCAGCCAAGAAGAAAGCTCGTGAGGAAGAGGAGCGCAAGAAATCAAAGTTTTAATGTATTATGCTTGTAATGTTTCTTTGCGTTGTAATTTGTTTTCTTGTTTTCCTGCATTGTAAAAATATATTATCTGTTTTCTTGTGTAGTGTAAGGTAGAAGTTAGTTAGCTAAGTGTCTTGAAACTGGTTTATATTAGGCGTCAATTATTTCGCGAAGTTCGGTGGTGGTAATACTGCTAAAAGGACTTCAGAAGGATAATTGAAGATTGAGTGGACCGTGCTCTTAAAGTACTTAGAGAAAATCTCTAGAAGAGCATGAAGCCATTTGATCGAGCCAACAGGTGTCCAATTTTGGCACTTGAAGTATCAGTAATAGACATGAAGTTAATTAATCAAGCCAAGCATTATGTAAGTTGACATGATCTTTTATGAATGTTATTTTATCTTTTTCAGTCCCTGTTTAGTTGAGTTATCCTCATTGTGAATTTGGTTGTCATTGTTAGACAATCAAATAGGGGGAGATTGAAAGGCATAGGTGTACTAACTTGTAACACTTAATTACTATGTAACTCAACTAGAGAAAAGATAAAACAACAGCAAAACAAGAGAAACCGAAGAAGCACATGGAATCAATCAACTGAAGAAATGGTAATGATACTTGGTAACTACAAGTAACTAATTTGGTTAATCAAGGATGCATAAGTGAGAAGAAGTTCAATCTCAGTATTGCTCATGCCCTAACTTATCTAATGGAGAATCAAATTAATGTCAAAGAAGTATCAAGAAGACCAAAGTGATTTCATGTAATGTATATCAACATTTGGATAATGTAAAGGTTAATCAACAAATGAGAACTGACATTCAGAAGCAAGAACCCCTACAAGACTAGTCACTTATGAACCAGACCATTGCATCAAGTGTCAGGACATTGGAGGCAAGTTCATGTCAGTAATAGAAGATCTCATTTGAATTGAGTGAGGAAAAGAAATTGAAGAAGCTAGGGAACCTTGCTCATAAAGGTTAATCCTCAATTAGTCACTAAAGAAAGTCAACATTCGATGAGTGCATATTTGCCAAGGCAAATGTCGATCCACGGCAGATCGAGATCGAGATCGAGATCTTCATAAATCGAGATCGAGATTCTCCCAGATCGAGATCGAGATCTTCATAGATCGAGATCGAGATTCTCCCAGATCGAGATCGAGATCTTCACAGATCGAGATCGAGATTCTCCCAGATCGAGATCGAGATTTACACAGATCGAGATCGAGATGGGTCCAGGCGAAGATCGAGATGCGGGTAGATATGTAACATTTAATGTTCAAGGGACAAGTGGCTTATTGTGAACGGTTGATCCAGAGTTGTTGGGAAAGTACTTTTTGTTGTCGAAGTCCTGATTGGGCCACGTACACAAAAAGGACAAGATCAAGACTACATGACATTATAAAAGCAGCACTTTGATTTTATTAGTAGATAGACTTTTATCATCTCTATTTTTTCAACGATAATTTTTAAAGAGAGAGCATTTACTGTAAAACAAAAAGTGAGAGAGAGGATCAGTTGAATCTAGCTTTAATTGCTGTATTTATTGTTCAACTGATCATGATGCTTTTATGAATGTTGTAGCAAATCCTTCAATGAATATAATGATATATTCTTGAAATTCTGTGTCATCATTTATTACCTGCATATTGTTTATTCTCTCATTATTTTTAAACAGTTGTATTCACCCCCCCCCCCCCCCTCTACAACATTTTGGACCTAACAAACCTACTTCTCAAGGTGAAGTAGCAGTCTCTGACAGGCCAGACCCACAAGAACTTGTTGATCAAAGTTCAATAGAAACCATTGTACCAACAGATGAATCCAACTTGGATCAGGGGTACAACCCACAAGAACCTTCAACTCAAAGGGTTGAAGAAGTTATTAAGGCCCCAGCCACACAAGAACCATCCAGTTAAAGTTTGGATGCAAGCACTTAAACTCTGACTGAAGATCCTGTTATTGTTGATGCTGAAGGCCAAACTCTGGCAAAGTCTAGCACACAAGATCCTTCACCTCAAAGTGGTGAAACAACTACTGAAAAAACTCAAGTCACACAAGAACCAATCACCAATTTTGTGATTGCAGACCAAAATATAAAGGTGCATCCAAACTCTGATTCTGCTGCTGCAACTGTAAGAAATCAAGCTCTGATGTTAATCAGTTGGCACTATCTGATGCAATATTGGTGCAACCTCTTTCTGCCAAGCCACTAGACACTTCATCAGACTCTACAAATGCTTAAGGTATAAACTCTGACTTTTCTTCAGAATTTACATACTCTGATAGCATAAGTTCAGAATTTATATTCCCATCTTTTACTGTTGGAATGACCATGGATAGTCCTGGAAAGGAAGCCTCCATCCATGTGACCTTTTATTTCTGTATAAAAGTCATATGACTAGTCCTATTTGTAATAAGTAGATGACAACTCAACTCAGATAAGAAAGCGAAGTAAATAATAAATATTTAATATAGAAGAAGAACAAAAAGAAGCCATGACAAGACATGACACAAAAACCACTACAGCAGAAATGCGAATCAACATTGTAGTTAGTCATCCGTGAACCAGAACAGCGCACAGGGTGTCAACAATGTTAGTGAAGATTCGTCATCAAAAAGTTCAAGTGGTTAAAAAGGTTATTGTTGAAGAACAGAAGAGTCTTATCTACATCAACAATAGTCAAGACTTTAATATAATTCTCTATTAATTAATTAAATTAATTAGTTAATTTAATTATAAATTAATTCACTCAGAATTAATTTATTTCTTAAATTAATTAAAGGATTAATTAATTTAGAATTATTTTAGAATGATAGAAGACAAAAGCTGGAGGCTCAAAGAGATACAGGTTTGTTTGGAATGCAGTGTACAAGAGTCAGAATCCAAGATTGAATATTTGACTGGGTACATGCAGTGGTGAAAATAAGTATTGTCTAGTTTAAAGAGTCAGATTATCTCAGTAACAGAGGTACTTCTAATTGCAACGGTAGATACAGCTAAACATGTCTGACGGTACTGACTTGAAGAAAAGACGAAAAAAGAATTGACACGGAAGAAATGAAAATTCATATATTCGTAAAGGTGGAACCTCGGTTGGAATTGATTTATCATTTCCAAGGCAAAAGGAGTTCGGTTCCAGACGTTCAGAAGACCGCAGCTTAGATAGTAAGGAAATATTTTATTTAATAAATATTTTATTTATTTAGTAAATTGTATTTATAAATATCTAAATAATATTAGATATTTATTTTTATAATTTCTGAATTAAATTTATTATTTATTAATCAAAGATTATAAGCTGTGCGGGTCTAAAAACATTTCTACGGAGCTTATCACTAAAAGACAAAATAAGCCCCTTTGCTTTTTAAATTAAAATGGCAGGTGATTTTTGTTTTAAATCAACCAATCACATGCTGACACTTGTTCAATCAAGAAGAAAAGAAATGAAATTGGCAGAGAAGGGAAAGTCATGCCGAAGAATTCAAAGAAGTCATACCGAAGAAATCAAACGTCATACCGAGCAAAATGTCAGAAAGTCATACCGAATTTCAAAAGTCATGCCCAGTCTTTTTAATAAGTCATACAATACTTATTTCTTGTTTAAAAAAGTCATAGTGGTAAAAGTCATATCAGCTTTTCAACCTCTATAAATATGAGGCTTCAGCTTCATAATTCAGTAGTAGAAAAACTTTCAAATTCGGTAATTTATCTGCAAAGTTATATTCACAGACTTTATGTGATGGTTTGAGTTTAATTCCTTAAGTAGAACAATTCATGTCAAATTTGTTCTAGGAATTAAATGTTTATTCTACCGAATACTGTAACACCCATTCAAGTTTAATATACATATTTAACTTGAATCTTGTTTACTTACTTGCTAATTTTCTATATCTTAAATGTTTATTCATGAAAATAGAAAGGTAGTAAGTCAGCCTCTCAAACACTACAAGGACCCGAACCCTTAGCTAAATCAATAATTTAATTCCTCAAATTCTGAAAAGAATTTTAAATTGTTGTCAGTATCGCATTCAAACCCCCTTCTACGATACTTTCGGGATCAAACACTGTAGGTCATTGTGATTTGAGCCTTTCTTGTGAGAATGAGGTAAAATGTGTGAAAAACAGAACAGAAAATGAGAGGCAGACACTAGTTCTGGCAAAAGGAGAATTAGATATGAGGCAGAAGTTAGTGACTTCTAGTGAGCAAACTCTGGCTCTCAAAAGTCATGAGATGTGTGATGAGAGAAGTAATGAGATTACTTTAAAAGAAAATAGTATCTTAGGATGTTCTGTTCTTTGTGCAGATACTCAGAGTATCAATGAGACAGGCTCTGTTGTTCATCCTGTTCCTCACTCTCTAAACCATGAGGTACTAAACTCTGTTGATATTGTAGATGGAGAAGCTACAAACTCTGAGGATTCCACTCATATCTTTGAGGATGAAGAAGTCACAGATATTTCTATTCCTTACACTCAGAGATACAGCTTCAAAACATGGCCACTAGATTCTTTTGATGCTCATGAAAGATTGAGGATGTAATATCTTGATTATTGTGTATTTGAGAAGTTGAAGGGAGATTGAACATGCCCTTATTGCAGAAGGTGTAAGGAGAAGTAATATCAGGAGAGAGCCATCTGGTGCAGATATTTCTAAATCTAAAAGGCAATCCATCTGGGACATGACCTGGAAAGATGAAGACATTTCTTGGCCATATGTTCATGATCTAATCCATAAAGCAGATTCTGAGGTAAACTCCGATGAAATGAAGGATGTTCTCAAGGCAACCACTGTGTTGACTAAGGATCTTCGCAGTGACGTTCATATTCTTCAGGAGCATGTTGATAAGCAAAGTGCTTCCGTTCAGGGTGTTGTTTCTAAATATCAACAATTCATGAAGTCTAAAATTAAAGTTGTTTTCACTAAGTAGGAAGCCTTGGAAACTAAAGTTGACAAAATTGCTATTGTTGTGACCTCTATGCAGACTATGTTGCATACAATTGCAGACATACTGACTATTTTTTCTGATGTCAGAAAGGGGGAGAAAGTAGCTAAGGACAAATGCAAAGTGGATATTGTTTTAAACTTTGATGACAAACCTGAAAGTGGTGGTGATGGCTTAGTTGATAAAAGCCAAAGGAGTCATAAGGGTGGAAAGAGTATACAAACTCAAACTCTAACTGATCAAACTCTAATTCCCTCAGGATCTGGAAAAGTTCAAGACAGTAAGCAAACTCTGATGAAACTTGATTCTATAGCTGATATTGAAGAAATTAAAAGGGATGAAGAATTGGCTAAGAGGTTTGCAGAGGAAGAGAAGCCTGAAAATATTGAAGAGAGGAACAAGAAAGATGCAGAATTGGCAAAGAAGCTCTTTGAAGAAGAACATCCAGAATTGGATCCAGTTACTGCAGAGGAAGAATTGAAGAAAGCTGGTACTAACAATGCTCAAGTCCGGTCAAAGAAAAGAAGATATGTAAGTTCAAAGAAAACTCCAGCTCAGAAGAAGGCATTTTCTCAAGCAAAGCCTACTGTATCTGCACCTATCAAAATTCAATCAAGGCCTGAAACAAGATCTAATAAAGGGATGAGTGCAGATGTTGCAAAGGCTCAGTCATCACAATCTTCTCAGATTATTCAACAGAATACTTCATCAAAGCCTAGATCTCCTTTAACTATGCAAGGGACATCTTTTATTCTAGAAGGAGTTAGTTTTGAAGAATAAGAAGAACAACAACAAACTTTGGTCAGGAAGAAAACTTCTAACTTATTGTGGACAAAGTCTGAAACTCTGACTCTGAATGCTAGACTTGGAAGAGATAAGGGAGGAATTGGAAGTTCACAAGCCAAGCTCTAGAGAGGAAAAATAAATGCTTTCAGAGATCCTTATTCTCTGAAGGATAAACCTGAACAAGAACTGACTCAAGATCATTTGGACAAGCTCATTGTTGTTCATTTGGTTAAGCATGCTTTTGATGGTAATGTCCCTAAGGAAAAACTTTTGTATTTTCTAGAAGATGGAAGAGTCTTGAAATTGGCTGAAGAAGATCTGGCTCATAAGTCATCAAAGGAACTTGAATATGTTTTTTGTTTGTTAAATGATGAGAATGAGACCACAGCTAAATGGGTAAAAATTCTAGAAGGTGCAATTGCTAGCAAAAGGAAGACTGAAAAGCTGATGATGCTAGACTCTAATGAAGAGTACAACCCAAGGTACATGCTTGAGGATGAAACTGAAAAGGAAATGAGCAAATGAGATGGACAAATTAAAATGATAGTTGGTATTCCTACTCTTGTTCTGAATTCAGGTGGTCAAAAAGCTTGTTGCATTATTATGGATGAAAGAATGGAGAGGACACCAATCTACAACTTAAGGACTGCTATGTATCAAATTGATGACTCTGGTGAGCAGATGAAGGAAGTAAAATCTCAACTGATGAAATTATTGAAGGCAGCTGAAAAGAAGTTACTTGATGACTTTCTAGCTGAAAATCTTTTCTATAGTAGGGTATAAAAAGGTAGTTTGGATAAACTCTGATACATTTTCCTTAGAGATTTCTAACATCATAAGTTCAAATTTATGTTTTATTGCTTAAATCATAAATTGGGGAAGATTGTTAGATATGAAGAACTGAAGATGCCAGAGTTTAACTGACGTCATCAGAGTTTACTCAATCAGAGTTTGCTAACCGACAGAGTCTATGATGGTCAGAGTTTGGTTCAACAAATCAGGAGATGATTGGAGATAAAGAAGGAAGTGTTCGAGTGAAAGTCTATTGCCTTTATGGAAGCTATCTTTTAGGAGGAAAATGATGAAAATCGTATATTTATATTTATTGATCATTATCTTTGCTGTAATTAGATATGTAGCTGTGTACAATATAAACACAAGATTAAGTTTACATTGATGTATCGTTCATGTTTACATTATTCTCATAACTTAGCAGCTCTTAAGAATATCTGGTTTCTTGAGAGAGTTTTATATTAAGGTTGTTAAAAGTTAATACAAACAGTTCTTCTTTTATATACTTGAGTTCTAGAATCGATTATTTGATATTATTATATTCAACCCCCTTCTATAATAGATTATTTACTGGGTAACATATTTTATATTTTTTTAATATATATTAACTATATGTTTTGCAGTCTTACTATTTTTTAGATATATATTAATTATATGTTTTGTAATATAGATGATGTTAATATTTTAAAGGATATAATAATAATATCATATTGAATTTTAAAACTAGTTAATAAAAGCTGAGGAATTATATCATATTGATTTATATGTTTTGTAATATAGATGATGTTAATATTTTATTAACTATTTTTAAAAAATATAAATTCCCGCCACCTTCATATAGGCTCCGATGGGTTAAAGTTCGGTAAAATCATTTTTTCTTTCGAAATTTCGATTTATATTTTGGATAATATGTATTCACGAAATTTGAATTATCTTTACATGTTTTTTTCTTAGATACATATAATTTTTTTAATCATTTAAAGGATAGTTTTGTAATTTTATATATTTTCAATTTTTTAAATTAAAATTTGAAAAATAAATAATAAATCTTAAAAGAAAACATGTTTTTAAATTTAAAATTAAAAAAATATTAATATCTGGTCATAAATGGCTATCTTTAAAATACAATGAGCACCCACATCAATCATCTTTTAAACCTGTTTAACCTGCTTCAGATTGGCTTAGAATATGTTACACACATAACGTATCCTAAGTTGAGAATTCCATTTCTTCTATCAGAGCTGGTTGATCTCCAACTCCTAGAAGCATTCCTTAAGTCAAATATGTACATATAGTTTCACAAATTTATTTATAAACTATACTCTCTCTTCCGTCTTTACACTTTTATTTTTTGGATGTCCCACTCAATTATTTACATTTTAAAACTTTCTAAAAATAATAAATTTTTATATTATAAAATTTACTCTCACCCGTTACTTTACTCCACCTTTTCAAATATATCAATTAAATATCAATTGACCCCACCACTTTACCAATTTTTCCTTCTCTTTCATCTACTTTTCCTTCTCTCTCATCTACTTTTCCTTCTCTTTCATAATACTTTATATAATTTTCTTAACCTCTGTACCTTCTCTTTCATAATACTTTATATAATTTTCTTAACCTCTGTACCTAACCCAAATGTAAACAATTAGGTGGGACGGAGGGAGTAAGTGTTTAATTTTCAATCGCTCAAGTTTTCTTAATATTCTTGCGTACTAATAGTAAAGAGTGAGAATCAGACTTAATCGGTGAAGGCACGGAACATGAACTAATCAGAAATCGGGGATTAATCAGAATGACTAATTGGATAATCAAAAATTTAATCAGATCAATGAGCTACCAAACAAGGATTAATCGGTGATTAATCACCGGTTTTTAGAGCAAGGATTAATCGGTGATTAATCACCGGTTTTTAGAGCAATCCTATAAATAGGAAAAAGTACCCTTGTAGTTTTAGATACCGAAGCCAAAAGATTTTTAAATATACTTTAGCTAGTGATCTACTACGTGAGTAAAATGGCTCTCAATGTTCTAGCAACTTCTGCTTCTGCCAAAACTGTTACTCCTCAGCTTACTCGCAGGTCGGCTAATTATCATCCAAGCGTTTGGGGAGACAAGTTCCTAGCATACGATTGCTCTAATCACGGGGTTAGATACTTATGATCTTCTTTACGCCTTCATCTTTGCACCAAACTTAAATAATTACAGTAGAACCTCGATAAATATTTTATTCAGTAGAATCTCGATAAATGAATATTTGTTAAACGAATAATCTCGTCAAATGAGTAATTTTTTCTATGAAATAATATATTTTGAACCTCGATATATGAATAATCCCGATAGATAAATAAAATTTTCTGGTCTCGAAGGTATTCATTTATCGATGTTTAACTGTATATATGATAATTTCGATGTGTGACATACATCTTGTGCAGAAAGATGACTCAGACACAGTGGAACAACTCGAAAAACTGAAAGAAGAAATTAAGACGACGTTGGTGCAAACAGCCGAAGAACCAAAACAGCTGATCAACTTGATTGATGGTATCCAACGATTGGGTATTTCGTACCATTTCGAAGCTGAGATTGAGACTCTGTTGCAGCACATGAACGATTTCTATGATGAATTTTGCGGTGGTAATGATGTTGATGACCTTCATGATGTTGCACTATGTTTTCGACTACTAAGGCAAGCCGGACATAAGGTGTCCTCTAGTAAGTCATCATTTCAATTCTCGACTCGTCGTACAAAAATCTGAAGCATGCTTCTCTGCATGTTTCCCTATCAATTATATATACGTGTCTTCTTTATTTTTATTAGTGCTTTATATATACTTTCTTGGGTTCCATAATTTTATAATTTTGTCGTAATCGATTTTTTCACATTTTTAAGATGTATAAAAAATATACTTGGATTTCGTAATTTTGAAATTTTCTATTTAGGTATAAAAGTTTTATATTCAAAATTTTAATATAAAAAAGAAAATTTAAAAATATTACGTATAAATATTACTTTTTTAAAATATTGATATATCTACAAAAATTAAATTGACAAAAAATTATGAAAGGAAATATATATATGTATGTATGTATGTATGTATGTATGTATGTATGTATGTATGTATGTATGTATGTATGTATGTATGTATGTATGTATGTATGTATACAGCTACATAAGACATTCACTCCAAGTATCAAGGATCAAGTGCTCCATCTCCTCAACCACAAAATTTTTACACATATTTCAATACGAATAAAAAAAGTATATGCAATTAAATAAAATTTAGTGTTTGTGTTTCAATATTGAATACATGAAACGAAAGTACATGAATATTAAGATATACGACCTTGATTTAATGCCGTGTTTGGGTTATCTTTTGGATACACGACACGATACGAAAGTACATGAAATAAATATATTTGTATTTAAATTTTAATTTTTATTATAACTATATGTCTTTTTATTTATTTAATTATATATAATTTATTAATCTTTTATGTAAATATGATGGAAATATATATGTATTTAATTTATTTGTGAACTTATACTTAAA
The DNA here is from genome assembly GCA_028671895.1 of Oenanthe sinensis. Lineage (NCBI taxonomy): Eukaryota > Viridiplantae > Streptophyta > Magnoliopsida > Apiales > Apiaceae > Oenanthe > Oenanthe sinensis. The sequence continues at coordinate 12,845,386 of CM053798.1, read as the reverse complement.
AATATACTAATATTTTTATATATTTATCTATATATTTATAGATTAATTTTTATTTAATATTACATGAAACACGACCCGAAAAATACACGACATAAAAGTACACGAATTCTAAATGGATCGTGTTTAAATTACATTTCAATACGAAAATATACGACATAAACGAATTAACCGGTACCGCAGCCAAAGTTGGTTTATTTGAGTAATTACATGTCAGTTCACGAACACGCAGATGGATATAGTGGGTGTTTGGGGTTCCATAAACTTAAAATAAGTAGCTTATTTTTTATTATTTTTTACATATTTTCATATTTTTTTTAAAGATAAATATTTGTTTTAAAATTTTAAAACCAAATATGAACTTACTTTTTTCTGGAAATAAGGGCTTATTTCTGAAAAGTACATACATCCCTACTTTTTTCCGGAAATAAACCCTTATTTCCATAAGTTGGCCTTTGCCAAACAGGCCCATAATTCATGTTTGTTCCATAACTTATAAATTAAAAAATTCATATATTTTTCGATTTATAAGTAATTTATAAAAATTTCAAACGGCGCCATGGTATACCTAAAATTACTATAAATGGTCTATGTTAATCTATGATAAAACCCGTTTAAACCCAGAAAAAAATCCTGGTTTTTTATAAAACCCGAAAAAACCCAATTTTTTTAGTGAGAAGTTCAAATATATATAATATTTTTAATAAATTTTAATAATATTAATATATAAATTAAAAAAAACCCGAAACAAAGTTTGATCCGACCCAAACCCCGGACCTTAAATGAAGTTTGGTTTTTTTAGAGAAGTCAGGCATGCCCGGTCCCATTTTAAAAAACCCCGGCCCGACTTGATCATAAAAAATTCAAATAAAATCCGGTCCGCCAAGCTATTTGTGGATCACTAATTTAGTCGGGTGAATGATTTATTAAATGGTAATGTTACAGTCTCCTCCTGTATCATGTCCTGAGTTATACTCTACCTCGATCGAAATTTTTTAGAACATATACTGTTACAAGCATCTTTTATTATCCATGCACGTTGCTATAATTAAATTTGATTACACCAGTCAAACCATACAAGTAATTATATAGTACATTGAAACTTTTGAGCAGATAAGTTCTGCAAATACATGGATGCAAACAGGAAGTTCAAAGAGTGCTTGCTTAGGGATACTCGAGGACTGTTAAGCTTGTATGAAGCAACACATTTTATGGTTCATGAAGAAGAGATATTGGAAGAGGCACTTCAGTTCACCACCTTTCACCTAGAGAATCTCAAGTCTGACTTGAACAATCCTCTTGCAAGCCAGATCTCTCATGCACTTAAGTATCCGATTCGAAAGAATTTAAACAGGCTTGGAGTAAGGCAATACATTTCTGCTCAAGAAAAGAATGATTCGTCGCATAATGAAGTTCTTAAATTTGCGAAATTGGACTTCAATCGGTTGCAGAAAATGTATCAACAAGAGATAGGCCATATTACCAGGTACAGAGTACATTGTACATTATAATGTTATTGTTTCATGGTGCCTAATTAACCACTAGCAAGGTAATTATTCACCTTAATATGTATACGATACTTAAAATTTCAGGTGGTGGAAGAATTTAAATTTTGCTGTGAAACTTCCATTTGCAAGGGATAGGGTGGTGGAGTGTTACTTCTGGATATTAGGGGTGTACTATGAGCCCCAATATTGCATAGCCCGAAGATTTCTTACGAAAGTAATTATGCTTGCATCGGTTGTTGATGACATATATGATTTGTATGGTACCTTCGAAGAACTTTTACTCTTCACTGATGCAATTGAAAGGTAAATTTGTGCCACTTTGGGTCGGGTTCGTGTGGTGTCTGATATTGCCTCCCCTCTACAAGACAGTAGCGCATATTTTTTTCCTACAAATATTAGGAATTGGACATTAAGTTAAATATACTTGTTAAATCTTATGGCTTGCTAATTACTAAATATACAATGGTCAGATGGGACACCGATGCTTTTGATCTGCTACCCGATTACATGAAAGTTTGTTATCAGGCTCTCCTTGATACTTATAGTGAAATGGAGGAAGTGCTAGAAAAGGAAGGTGGAACACCAGTATACCGTGTTCACGAAGCAAAAAAATCAGTAAGTCACATAAGATAGACTATTTTTTATACTTAAATCCGTAGCTTGATGTAAATAAGGGGATGCAGAGCCGCAGAGGTAATGAATTCCTATCCATGACCCTGTCACGAGGAATGGACAAGGAAGAATTTTTGCTGGTACTTAATTATCCGTGAATCCTTCAAGAATGATCATGTAGTAAACCGGTATTTCATATTTTCATGTACAGTTTAATAGGTTAGCCAAGGCATATCTGGATGAAGCTAAGTGGTTTAAAGAAGGTTACTATCCAACTACAGAGGAGTATATGAATGTGGCACTCGTGTCCGCAGGCTATGGAACGATGGCTACAAATTCGTTTGTTGGAATGGGGGACGAGGCAACAAGGGAAGCCTTCCAATGGGTGTCTAATGATCCTTTGATTGTTCGAGCTTCATCCTTAATTGCAAGACTATGTGATGACATGACAGGCCATGAGGTTAGAATATGTTTTCCTTTGATGATTCTTTTTCATTTTTTATTGATAATATAGTAAAACCTCTATAAATTAATAATGTCGGGACCGGAAAATTTTATTAATTTATGGAGATTATTAATTAATCGAGGTAAAAAATGTACTGTTGCTATTATCGATGTATTGAAAATATTAATTTATCGTGGGTTATTAATTTGTCAATTATTAATTAATCGAGGTTTTACATTATATTGTTACTATAAACTTACGATCAAGCTTCGAGATTTTAAATCTTGAAAGTTTCAGTTTGAGCAGGAGAAAGGAGACGTACCCTCAGCTGTTGAGTGCTACATGAAACAACATGGAGCTACAAAACATGAGGCATATTCTGAGTTGCAGAAAAGGGTTACAAATGCTTGGAAGGATATAAATCAGGAGTGTCTCAATCGAACTAATATTCCATTGTCTCTCCTTGCAAGAATCGATAATCTTACGAGAGCCATAAATATACTCTATGATGGTGATGATGGCTACACACATTCATCAACAAGGACAAAAGATCTTATAACATCGGTGCTCATTGATTCAGTTCCATTATGAGAATCGATATATCAGTGGATGTCAATTTGCCGGTTTATGTTGGTATTTGTATTTAGTTTCATATTGTTAGAAAATGAAAAGTTTAAGACATATTTTATATATGTTCTTGATGTGATTTCCTGAAACTAACTATTGGAAGTTATTCCTTGCTATGAGGACTTAAACTTTCATGTTTGGATCTAAGACATTTTCTTAGTGTAATCCATAAATAAATTGAGTAGAAGTTACTAGTTTGAAATGGGTTAAATGTGATTGTCCCATATAGAGAATGTAATATGGGTGTGGGTGCTTTATATGCATATATGTGCAAGAGTAGTGTCAACTACTAAGGCATGTGAGTGTGCATGGTGTACTAGTGTGCCCTCGCGCGCACACGGGCGCTGCCGCCGCTGCCTCGCCTCGGGTCGAAAGGCGAATGTCTCGGCCTCTCGCGTACGAGAGGCGACCTGGTCGAGGAATTTTATTACATGATTAATTAAATTAATTATGACTTGAATATTATTTTAATATGAATATTGAGTCAACAGTAAGTGACTGCCTGATCAGAGTTTACAAAGAAGAGCTGGGTCAGAGTTTATTAATAAACTCTGATGGACTAGCTCAATCAGAGTTTTACATGGCATGGTCATATCAGAGTTTACCGGATAAACTATGATGGAACTGATATGGTCAAAGTTTATAAACTCTGATGGGTCAGGTCAGAGTTTAGCAGATAAACTCTGATGGTTTTCTTGGTCAGAGTTTAGCAGATAAACTATGATGTAGGTGGTCAGAGTTTATAAACTCTGATGGGCCTAATCAGACTTTAGCTAAACTCTGATGACTGTTACTGACTCTGATATATATTCTATTAAATACTTTTTAAGTCAGAATAATTATTTTAATTAATGTTTTATCTACTGTTATGTTTTATTGTATTATATATACATAAAAACGTTGGTGATAAATGATACAAAAGTTTGACACAATTTTGAGAAAACCCTAGCAGTCATACTCTGTATCTTCCACATTCATATTATACAGATTTTGAATAGGTTTTCTGGGCGAACTGAGGTGCAGGTCGCTATTGAGTGCTACGTATCTATAGACGAAGTACTCTGTGTTGTTTTATCCTGGAAGTGATATTGCTGCAACCCAACACAACGTAGTGGGGCAATAATCTCTTCAAGAATAGTGAAGACTTCTAGCAAGGCTTGGCGACTCATCTGTTCTTTGGTTCTATCAGTGTATGCGAAAAATTTCTGTTAGAGCTAAGATTTCAATCTTTTCTCTTGTCTTTACAGTTACTGATTTATTTATCTTGTTTCTACCTTTGTGCTTTGTTTTGTTAATTGGTTTAATCTGTTTGTTCTTGTTAATTGTTCATATAACTGCTTTATTGTTGCTGTGTAGTTTTGAATTACTCTCTAACACATATATCTATCGTATTATAATTTGCTTTTGCAATTTTTCTTCCTATAGTATGACACTGTAGTTACTTGTTCTATGAAATCTGTTATTATAAAAAATTGTTTGTAGATCATCATCAAGCTCCCTTGGGCAACAAAAAAGGTGTTGGTCCATTTTAGTAGTAAAAATGTCGTAGCACAACTTATAATCCAACTTATATTATGATAGATGCACACAATTGTGTGTAAAAATAGTTCTCAAATGTCATTGATATATTTTTATTAATCCTAGTTCTTTTAAATGTAATAGACTCTCAGCGCACAAATTTTAATAGTTAATTTTTTTTAAATTATAACATCACTATTGTCAAATCATTTGAAAACTCTTAAGTCTCTTGCATCGGTTAGAGTTGCCATTATATTAAAAAAACATGAATTAATTTATATGATATATAAATTAATAAAAATTAGATGAAAACCATTTTTTTTAAGGAAATCATATATATACTATTAGGAGGAAACACATATTAATCGGAGAACGGAGGACAAATTTTGGACCGTTGAATTATATGTTCATCAACACGTTTACTTATGTAATGAATTAGCATATTATGCACATGTTGAGGGTAATATAGGTAATGCATCATATAAAATATTTTTTTAAAATCAAAATATATTAAATAGCTGCCAACTCTTCTACATTTACGGGTATTAACTGCCAATATCTATCTCATCTGTTCAAAACAACTGCTATCATCATGCCTTCAATCAGGAAAACTGTCAATGGTATCATTATTGATGGTCAACTAAATTAATTCTCATCTCAAAAAAGATTATTTCCATTTCTCAAATCACTTGAAAGGTATTCACTAAGATATTGTTGTTCAATCTTTTCCCAAAATGACTAATGACGATGTAATTTCAGGTATGTTAGTAAAGTACTTTTAATGTAGTGAAGATTTAATTCCAAATTTTATATAAAACACTATACATCTCAGAACCTACAAAGAAAAGGAGAAGAGTAGTCAAGGTATCAAACTCTGATCCAGTTCAAGCAATAAACTCTGATGATGTGATAGATGGAAGTGCAGTAGATGGTGATGATGGAAATGTCAATATAGAAGAAAATGATGAATTGGCTGAAATGGATGGTAAATCTCTTCATGTTAATCCTTTTACCATTCCTGTAATCACCTTGGAGGGTAATGACACTGAAATGAATGTCGCTCCTGTCCACTCTAAAAAAAAATATCAAGGAGATTTCATATGAAAAAGTGATGGAGTTAGCTGAGGAAGTAAGGAAGGAAATGGCTGCACAGAAATCTCAAGTTTCTCCATTCTCAGGAACTTCAAAGTTGTTTACAAGAAGGAAGAAGAAGAAAGCTTCATTTGGTTAAGACACACCAAAAAATACCTCTCAAAGTGAGGTAGCAGTCTCTGACAGGCCAGACACACAAGAACCTATTGATCAAAGTTCAACAGAAGCCATAGTTCTAGCAAGTGAAGCCAACATGGATCAGGGGTACAATCCATAAGAACCTTCAGCTCAAAGGGTTGAAGAAATTGTTAAGGCCCCAGCCACACAAGAACCATTCAATCAAAGTTTGGATGCAGGCACTCAAAATATGAAAGAAGATTCTGTTGTTGCTGATGGTGAAGGCCAATCTCTGGCAGAGTCAAGCCCACAAAAACCTTCACCTCAAAGTGGTGAAGCAGCTGCTGATATGATTCAGGTCCCACAAGAACCAATCACCACTTTTGTGATTGCAGACCAAGAAATGAAGGAAAAAGACAAACTCTGGTAATTTATTGGCAATCTCTGATGCAATTCTGGTGCAACCTATATATGCCAAGCCATTGGAATCTACACATGCTCAAGGTATAAACTCTGACTTTTCTTCAGAATTTACATACTCTATAGCATAAGTTCAGAATTTATATTTTAATCTTTTACTACTGGAATGATCATGGATAATCCTGGAAAGGAATCCTCTATCCTTGTGACTACAGATCTCCTGTTTCAGCCACCTCTTATTTCTGTAGGTCATTGTGATTTGAGCCTTTCGTGTGACTCTGAGGTAAAATGTGTAAAAAACAGAATTGATAATGAGATGCAGACACTGGAATATGTGTTAAACTCTAATAAACATGAAGGTGATGGTGATGGCAGTGGTGTTGACAAAAGCCAAGGGAGTTATAAGGGTGGACAGAGTTTACAAACTCAAACTCTGACTAACCAAATTCTAATTCCTTCAGGATCTGGTGTAGTTTAAAATAATAAGCAAACTCTGATTGCACTTGATGAAGAATTGGTTAGAAGGCTTGAAGAGGAAGAAAAGCCTGAGAATATTGATGAAAGAAATAAGAAAGATGCAGAACTGACAAAGAAATTGTTTGAAAAAGAAAATCCAGGAATGGATCCAGTTGTTGTTGAAGAAGAATTGAAGCAAACCGGTACTGACAATGCTCAAGTTCATTCAAAGAAGAAGAGATATGTAAAGAAGACTCTAGCTCAGAAGAAAGTGCCTGATCAAGCAAAACCAAAGTCAACTTCAACAGTTCAGCATAAAGCTCCAGTAAAATTAAAAACTCCTCTCACTATACTTGGAACTACATTTCTTCCAAGGGAACAAGCTTTGAGGATGAGGAAGAAGAATAACAAACTCTGTGTAGAAAGAAGAATCCTGATCTTCTGTGGACAAAAACTCAAACTCTGACTCTCAATGCCAGACTTGGTAAAATAAGGGAGGTATTGGTGATTCAAAAGCTAAAGTCTACAGAGGAGAGGCAAATGTTTTCAGAGATCCTTAATCTTTAAAGAACAAACCTGAGGAAGAGCTAACTCAAGATCATTTGGACAAACTAATTGTTGTTCACATAGTGAAGGATATTTTTGATGGTGCTCAACCCAAAGAGAAGTTGTTGTATTTTCTAAAAACTGGAAGAGTTATGAAATTATCTGAAGAAGATTTAGCTCACAAGTCATTAAAAGAACTGGAATATATTCTTTATTTGCTAAAAGGAGAAGATGACACTACTGCAAAGTGGGTGAGATTTCTGAAAGGTGCAATAGGAGGAGCAAGAAAGAATCAAAAGTTGATGATGTTAGACTCTGAGGAGTACAAACCAATGTATATACTAGAGGATGATACTGAAAAGGAGATGAGCAAGGGGGATGTAAAAATAAAGATGGTATTGGAATCTCCAGCATTGATGCTCAAACCTGATGGACAAAAGATCTGTTGTATTCCTCTAGATGAAAGAATAGAAATGACATCAATTTATAACTTGAGAGATGAAATTTTTCAAATTGATGATTTTAGTGATCAGATGAAGGAAGTGAAGGAGAAGCTGATAGAATTATTGAAGATAGATGAAACAAAATTGCTTGATAAGTTTATGTCTGAAGATTTTTCCTACAAGAGAATATAAGTAAAGGTAGAAAAAAATTCAAACACTGATATATTTGTCCATAAGGTTTCTGACATCAAAAGTTTAAATTTATGTTTTACTGAATAAAGCATAAATTGGGGAAGATTGTTAAAAATAAAGAACTAATGTTGTCAGAGATTACTGCAGTCAGAGTTTAAGTTGACGTTATCATAGTTTAGAATCTGTCGACAGAGTTTACTCAAACAGAGTTTACTCAGTCAGAGTTTATTAACAGACAGAGTTTGTGATATCAAAGTTTGACAAAGATGGAAACCGACAAATCAGGAGATGATTGAAATAAATAAAGAAGTATTGTAATGCAATTCTATTACTTTTCTGGAAGCTATCTTTTAGGAGGATAATGATGGAAATAATATTTTTACATTTAATAATCATTATCTTTGTTGTAATTGGATAGATAACTGTGTACTATATAATCACAAAATTAGGTTTTACATTGTAATCGTTTAAGTAATTATCATTCTCATAACCTAGCAATTCTTAATAACATTGATTTTCTTGAGAGAGTTTTGTATTCAGTCAAGCAAAGTTAATACAAAGTAGTTCATCTTTTACATACTTGTGTTCTAAAGTCGATTGTTTGATACTATTATATTCAACCGCCCTTCTATAATAGTATATTATATGGGTAACAAACTTTTATTTAGAGAAAAAAATTAAAAAATAAATTATAGAACTATACTTTATATGCACCTTAAAATGCGTGTCAGACACCCTCTTCCAAATGTAAACAAATTGGTGGGACTGAAGGAGTATTTAGAGAATTTAGTTTTGAGTTGTAATCACTCTCTAACATTGTATTGTTCAAAGTATACTTGGAGTCACTTAAAATAGCAAGTGTTAGAACAAAGAGAGCTAAAGTACTTGAGTACTCATTGATCAATAAGGCAAGGGGTTTAAGAACAAGAGAATTCAGGAGAGGAGCTAAGGAATTCTAGAGGTTTGAGAAACAGGTTGCAAGGGAGATCAGTAGAGGGTTTAAAGTCGATTGCTTAGGCTGCTTAGGATTATAGCATGATATTTCAATGACCGGAATAAAAGAGAGATATATTTTAATTTTATAATTTGTTTATTTCTTGATTAATAATATATTCTTTTACCAAGTTGGTAAGGGACGAGTACGTTGACCATTAGATATAGGGGTCGAAATTAGCTAAACGTCTTGCGCCTCCTTTACATATTTGCACTTACTTGTTTCGTTTATTTAAAAATATGAACATAAATAAAAATATTATAGTATTATTAATAAATATATGTTTACTAATTATTTATTTTATTTATATTTAATCAATAAAATTAGTTAGAATTATATACACTTAAAAATATATACAAGAGTTTTTCCAAAATTTTAGCTACGTGAGACCCGGTGACGACCAAACCACCTGAACTACTTTACTCTAATTATATATGCTAAAAGATATAATTTTCACTTACTTGGTTCTGCTTTGCATTTATTCTAACTTACTATAACAGTTTATCAAATTGCAAATAGTAAGCCATTTTATAAGGACAACAAACTGCTTACATTATAGTGAGTTATAATAGTTTGGTAAATTTTAAAAGTGGACATAGTCATCTATTACACATATTCACCCCTTTAGATGCATTTACATGTATAACATTCACAAAAAAAAATTCTAAATTATAAGTTTATTATTATTATATTCTATTTTAAAATATAAATCATCTAATTTTTTGACAAGTACACTAAAAAAGACTAGATCAGATTATTATTTTTAATTTTTTATAAATAAAAATATCAACATTTTTAAATATATTCAAAAAAATTAAATGACATAAATTTTAAAGAAAATAGCTAGCTACAAAAAATTTGTACCTGAAAAGTGCGTCTCATCTCATCCAGGAAAAATAGGATAAAATCCGATCTGACACATATTTTTTAGAAAAATTAGGGTTTATGCACGGCCCAAAAAATTCGCCGGATCAGAACAAAAATATGGTCCGGTTCAGATTAAGCCCGGTTTAACCAGATTTTTTGAAAAGTCTAGAAAAAATTCAATTTTTTTTATTTGAAGTAAAATATCTATATTTTTTCCCTATATTTCATTCAAATATATTCGGCAACAAAATTATTTTATTTATAAAACCAAAAATATTAATAAAATAAATATGTACTATACCTGATACGATCCGGCTCGATGTGCAGGCCTAAAATAAATAGATCTAATATTTTTCAAAAAAAATCAATCCAATCGAATCTAATTTTTATAAAAATTCGGTCCCAATTCAATTAAAAAAATTATAATCTATATATATATATAATAGCAGGTTGAATGAGCGGGTGAAGTTCAGACTAATTTTTTTCCAAACATATTTTCCTGCCTTTTGGCTCCATATACTCCTAAAAAAGTGCCGCTTAATACTTCTGCTTCATCTCATATTTTTGTTCAATTTTTTAAATGAGTAAAATTTCTCTTAAGTCTATTTTTCCACTTTCTCATCCACTCATCGACTGCTTTCAGAAAAATGATTTCTAAATTTTTAGTTTTTGAATATTAAATTTATATTATACTTTCTTTTTATCTAAAATTAAAATTATTATTTAATACGTTTTAGTCAAAAAAAATTGAGCAAATTTGAATTCGTAATTTATCATTCTTTTTATATAACGTTAAATATATATTGTTTTCATGGCAAGCTAAAATCTCAGCCATACAGTATGTTTAATTTGGATAAATATGTTTTCTATATGGTTTTGTAGCAGCACCACATAGTTGAATTTGAATTTTTTTATTCTTTTATATAATATTAAATATACATTATTTATGTTCAAAATTTTAAAAATTATTTTTTTTATTATAGTAAAAATTTCAACTTAATTTAATTTAATTTATTAAAATATTTTTATATAAGAATAATATATTTTTTTATTTAGTTTTATAATAACGTTATATATATATATATATATAGAAGATTAGCGGGGTTTGGAGTATAAAACTCTTGAAAACAAGTTTTCTATTTTTTTATACACTTTATCTCCTATAGACATGGTGATTGTGCAACATTCAAAATGAAATATTTAGTTGATTTGACATTTGCAGACCGTACATCGAACCACGACTATGATATTAAGTAGGCAAACAAAGTTGTCCACTCAAGGGCATGATGAATTGCTATAATATCTTTTTGTCTCCTTCCTCGATTGTGTTGGATACACTGGTGTATGAATCTTCTATGCTTTATTATATATATCCTTTTGGTTCAAAAAAAGAAAATGGTTATAATTAATTAACTATTTTTCTTTTTTGTATTATATTTATTTTTTATGTAAATTAATGAAATAAATATAGAATATTATATTTTGATTATTAAAAATATAATTTTATCAGAAAAAACTATGAACAATAGATTTCAAAATAGGATTATATACTAACATATCATATCAATCATATTTTTTAGGACTAATAGTACAATTAATATCATTCATCCTATTATATCGGCTCAGTTGGTTGAAATGAGGAATATCATCTTTTTAGTCACATGTTCAAATCCCACGAGAGGAGAATGTGAGATTATGTCATCCTGGGCCAGAGACTGTCGCATTTGTGCAGTTTACCTGGTTCACGCGATTTGTAGCCTATTGCGTGAGCCCGTAGATTTACCCAATGCGTACTCAAAAAGGGTAGCGGCTGCGGGTTGTTACAGTAAAAAATTATATATATTAAATTATTGTGTCATTTTCAAATTTGAGTCTAAATACTTAAAAACCAACTATCAATGCACTTACACAGAAAAAAAGATACATATAATTATTAATTATGTATGCAATTTATAAGATTTTTTAAATCACTTTTTTATATATTATAACTAAAATTGAATAATTATAAAATTATTTACCATATAATATTTTTTTAAATATATAAATTTAATTATCATTATGATGAGACATATATATTATAATTAATTAAATTTTTATTAGTTATGAATAGTTAATAATCATAAAATAATGTGATAAAACTAAGTTGCTCAGTATACACTATAATTCATAAATATTTAATGTTATAATATATTGTTGTTAAATCCTAAATAATGGGTGGTATTAGCTAGAAGGAGGGTTGAATAGCTATATACCTTTTTTAAAATTTAGAGCTTGAAGTATTTAAATTTCTTTTCTCTTTTTAAAATCTTTACTAGTCAACAAGTAAATAAAGTGCGGAAAGTAAAAGAGAAAAAGAGGCAGAGTACAACACAACATTTTTATTCTGGTTTGCGATGACGCAATACCCTAACGGATCCGTTCACCCCTAGTCCAGTCCCCGAGTCCCTCCTTGAACTCGAGATTTTGCACTATTAAAAGATGTACTCCTTATAGTGGCAGAGAAGCCTTTTCAACACTATGTATCTATCTTAGACCTTAACTACCCGTTAACCCCTTAAAATACAATAACAAGCCTACTTGATTTATCTTGGAGCGTAACTCCCTGTTACCTCCTCATAATCAAAGTAGAACCCTTACAAACTGATCTTAGAGCGTAACTCTCCGTTACATCTTCACATACAAGTATTACCCCTACGAGCTGGTCTTAGAACATAACTTCCCATTACCTCTTCACAGGCACGTAGTATCCCTTACGATCTTATCTTGGAGCGTAACTTCCCCTTTACCTCTTCAAAGATACGTAAAAAATCCTACGTAGACTATGTTCCTCTACAACAATGTAGGTCTTGGATTCGGATCTTAGGTTTTGGGTCTTTCCTTTTCCTCACAGTGCAAAGACACCCAACTCTCCGTCGGCGTGTCTAAGACTTGGGTCTTAGAATAAGAATCACATCACTTCACTTTAACCTCACAACAAAGTCTAGACAACAAGTACTACGACTTTATATCCTTGTTTAAGAAAGGGTTAAATCTCAAAGTGCTCACGGAAGTGAAGGACATGTATCAAATAGGTGACTCTAGTTATCGGGGTCTCGTTTGTACCACTATAGTCGAGAGTAATGACAGTGTCGTTAGCCAACTTGTGTTGACTAACGGAAAATGAATAGTAAAATCCGAATATATATTTAATATTAACAAAATTTAATTTTTTTATAAAATTAAAATTTAAGTTTTTTATTTTAAAATCCGAATATATATTTAATATTAACAAAATTCAAGTTTTGTTATTAAATTAAAATTTAAGTTTTTCATTTTAAAATCTGAATATATATATTTAATATTAACAAAATTTGAATAATTAAGTTTTTCATTTTAAAATCCGAATATATATTTTAAAAAAATATGTTTTTCATTTTAAAATCCTAATATAAAGTATAAGTTTTTCATTTTAAAATCCGAATATATCTTTAATATTAATAAAATTCAATTTTTGCTATAAAATTAAAATTCAAGTTTTTCATTTTAAAATCCGAATATATATTTAATATTTTTCGTTAAAATTTAACGTTATTATTCATTTTCCGTTAGTGAACACAAGTTGACTAACGACACTGTCATTACTCTCTACTATAATGGTACAAATGAGACACCGATAACTAGAGTCACATATTTGATACATGCCCTTCACTTCAGTGAGCACTTTGAGATTTAACCCGTTTAAGAAAGAAAGGTGGTGGACTAGTATATTATAGTACTAGACGAAAGAGACAAACAAAAATATATAAGATAGTCTAAGCAACAATATATATAAATGTGAGTCAGGGCTAGTCACTTAGTGAAAGGACTAACTACTCGAATGGGTAAGTCACTTGTCAAAAAGGACGAACCACACGTTGTATGCTAACGTGTAAGCAAGAAATAAGTGTGTATGCTAAAGTAAAGTGCGGAAATTAAAAGCGTATGAATGCAAGTACTTAAAGTAAATCTTTTCTTTTTATTTTCTTCTTATTATTGTCTGATATATAAGACCGAGGGTATATAAACTAAACTAATGGCCGAATATATTCACTTGATTTATATCAATCTCGTTGAGTCTTGTTGTTTATAAAAGCCTTGATCCGAAGAACAAAAATGAAACTATAAGGCTCTTTACAAACTAACGAAGACAATCTAAGATTCTACGAGGAGAGTTCATTTATGTCTATACAGGACTTATAAGAATTCTCGTAACTCAGAATCAAATAATATATAACTTCTTGAACTCTAAAAGTAAAAGGCTCGTTTATGTCTTAATGTACAACTTATACAATAAACCTTTTCACTTTGAATTCGAAGCTACTTCAACTTCTAGATCTTTATGAGGAAGCCTTGTTTATATCTCTACTATACATGAGACTTATACAAGTATCTTCTAACTCGGAGTTCGAAGTCGGATAAACTCACTAATATTCTACGAGTATGACTTGAAATAAGATCTCGTTTCTTTCATTTTATAACTCAACAAGGAATCTCTTTGTTTATACCATAATATATTGGCTTATACAAAGTTGCTTCGACTCGGAATAAAAAGCGAGACTAACCCACAAATATTCAACAAGTAGGCTTGTTTATATCTCTATAGAAGACTTATACAAATCACTTTTAACTTAGAATATAAGTTAGTTATGAACTTTACGTTCTATGAAAGGGGAGATAGGAGTGAAGGGAAGTAACTCACTGCACTTTCATGTGTACTAGAAATGCTAAATGTAATCTCTATGTAATGGTTGATGATAACTCAACAATAGAACAGGACATGTAATAATATGCAGGTGCACAGAAATCTTGGATCACAGAGTTCAATTAAGACAAAGTATCAAAGGATCATCTACAGACTTGAAGCCCACTGGAAGAAGTTCATTAACATGTTCAGGCCTCAGTGGAGAATAAAAGATGTTGACATCTATTCAAGGATGTGGAAGCTACAGAAGATTGTCTTAGTCTATGAAGATTTTAGTGCATTACAATCGAAGCAACAAGTAAGGTTTGCAAAGAAGAATGTGGAATCATGTTCGGAATCAAGAGCCCCTATCAAGACTAGTCACTTATGAACCAGACCGTTGCATCAAGTGTCAGGACATTGGAGGCAAGCTCTCGTCGGTTAATATGATTTTAATCATTCTAAAGTTGTTGGTTTTCTTGAGTCATGTGGAGGATCAACAAAGGTGGTAAATCAGTGTTGGAGAAATGTCAGCCTAATGGATAAGGGACAGACGGCACAACCTGATTGGATCTTACTAAAGCTTCACAGATTAGAAGGCCAAATACTTGGACGTGGTGGAGTCACGTATACGGGGCCAAGTATTTGGATAAGGAAGTCTACACAAATTGAAGAGTGGAATGGAAATATTTAATTTAATTAAATAAAGTAATTATTTAATTATTTATATATTTTATAAATAAAGATATTCTTTATTTATATTTTATATATTTATTAAATATTACTTTTATATTAAATATTTCCAAAGGCATGCTTGGCACATGACTTTGAAGATATGATTTGGGAGAACAAGAGAAAAAGGTGGAAAAATAAAAAGCAACACCTTTTTCAATATATAAAGAAGAAACCCAAGTCTTAATCAGTATGTAGTGCATCCGGATGAGAAGAGAAAAGGGGAGAGAGAAAAAGAATTATTTTTCTCTCCCCCATGGCCGAACTAGATCTTGCATATTTTAGAGCCATGATTTTCTTTATCATATCACTCATCTATTCTTCTATTGTAAACATTGCTAAATCTTGTTTAGAAGATAGGTTTGATTTTTGTCTCCTAGATCTAGAAATTGTAATAGTTTTAGAGGAGACAAAAATCACTTCTTTGTTGTGTTCTTGAGCTTTTGTTCTTGAACTTGTTGTAGCATCTACCCCACTTCAATGAATATAAAGTTATATTCTTGGATCTTGTTGTGTTGTGTGTTTTGGATGATTTACCGTTCATTATCTTGGTTATTTTAATGGTGTTCTTGAGGTTGAAGAAGATGATGAACAGTACCTGGGTTTGAACCAAAGTAATTTTTATGTTGTCCCAAAAATAAATAAAAGTCAGATTTTTATTTGGGAATCGTATTCACCCCCCCTCTACGATCTCCAAGACCTAACAATTGGTATCAGAGCTACTCGATTGACATACAAATCGATTGGATCTATTTTTATTTTTGAGATTAAAGAGGGTACGATTGGTTCACTGGGCATCCAGAATTTTTTTGAAGCCCGGAATTTTTCTAAGTACAAAATGTTCTAGATAGCCAAGTAGAACATTTCTATGTAGAAATTCTACTTAGATGTTCGAGATAGCCAACTAGAACATTTCTATGTAGAAATTCGACTTGATGTTCGAGATAGTGTCCAACTCGAACATTATCTCGAATATTCTACTTAATGTTCTAGATAGAACCTAAGTAGAAATTCTGGAGTTAGAAATATTTTCTAAGTCAGAAGTTCTACTTAATGTTCTACATAGAGCCTAAGTAGAACATTTCTATGTAGAAATTCTACTTAATGTTCTAGATAGAACCTAAGTAGAAATTCTGGAGTTAGAAATATTTTCTAAGTCAGAAGTTCTACTTAATGTTCTACATAGAGCCTAAGTAGAACATTTCTATGTAGAAATTCTACTTAATGTTCTAGATAGAACCTAAGTAGAAATTCTGGAGTTAGAAATATTTTCTAAGTCAGAAGTTCTACTTAATGTTCTACATAGAGCCTAAGTAGAACATTTCTATGTAGAAATTCTACTTAATGTTCTAGATAGAACCTAAGTAGAAATTCTGGAGTTAGAAATATTTTCTAAGTCAGAAGTTCTACTTAATGTTCTATATAGAGCCTAAGTAGAACATTTCTATGTAGAAATTCTACTTAATGTTCTAGATAGAACCTAAGTAGAAATTCTGGAGTTAGAAATATTTTCTAAGTCAGAAGTTCTACTTAATGTTCTACATAGAGCCTAAGTAGAACATTTCTATGTAGAAATTCTACTTAATGTTCTAGATAGAACCTAAGTAGAAATTCTGGAGTTAGAAATATTTTCTAAGTCAGAAGTTCTACTTAATGTTCTAGATAGAGCCTAAGTAGAACATTTCTATGTAGAAATTCTACTTAATGTTCTAGATAGAGCCTAAGTAGAACATTTCTATGTAGAAATTCTACTTAATGTTCTAGATAGAACCTAAGTAGAAATTCTGGAGTTAGAAATATTTTCTAAGTCAGAAGTTCTACTTAATGTTCTACATAGAGCCTAAGTAGAACATTTCTATGTAGAAATTCTACTTAATGTTCTAGATAGAACCTAAGTAGAAATTCTGGAGTTAGAAATATTTTCTAAGTCAGAAGTTCTACTTAATGTTCTAGATAGAGCCTAAGTAGAACATTTCTATGTAGAATTTCTACTTGATGTTCTAGATAGAGTCTATGTAGAACATTTCTATGTAGAATTTTTTTTTCTTAGAAGGCTGTTTCAACATGACACATGGCTACATAGTTTAACTTTTATTTAAAACAAAAATTGTTTTTCTCTCAAATTGTTTTTAGTTTAATAATTAATTTAATAATTAAATTTGAATTTAATTATATAAAATATTTTGAAAATAATTTTTAAATTTAAATAATTTATTTTTCAAGTTTATTTTATATCTTGGAAAATATTTTATTTTCTTTTAAATTTTAGAGTCAAATATTTTATATTTTTAATATTCTTAGTTAAGAATTTTATTAATTTAAAAACTAAAATTAATCTTAAAATCCAATTTAATTTCTTTTGAGTTTAATATTCTTAAAAGTATTTTGAGAATTATTTTTGAGGTTTAATAATTTATTTTTTATAGAAGTTTTAATTATAAATCTCATAAAACTTTTTGGAAAATCATTTTGGTTGAAATAATTTATTTTCAAGAATATCTAAGATGACTTGAAAATTTATTATTTTTATATCAAACTTATATTTTCAATCTGTTTTATTTTAATTATAATTGAAACTGTTTTGGATTATAAATTCTATAAAATTCTTTGGAAATTAATTTTGATTTGAAATAATTTCTTTTTCGGGATTATTTAATATACCTTGAAAATTTTGTTATCTCTATATCAAAACTTTCTTTTCGAATTTTATTTTATTTATAATTTGAAATTGAGAAATTTATTATTATTTATCAAAAATGCATTTTCAATTTATTTTGATTATTTAAATTCCTAAAAAATTAAATACTTCTATTTGAACAAAATGTTTTATTAAACGAAACAACAGGAGTTGATTCTTCGTTCGTTGAGGACAAACGAACTGACTGAAGAACATTCTAATGGAGTTGAGACCTGATCTTACCATTGGAGATGTATTTCTACATCGGTCTACTCAGTGGATCATTTGGTTATTGAAAGGGGATTAGTTCATTTAGGGAAGAGTCTTCGATCAGTGGTTTTCGAATCAATATCTGAAGAATTTGGGATTTTGAAAAGGAATTCAGTTTATCGGTCAAAGAACCAAAACAACAATTGAAGATTTGGTTGAAGGACATCAGTGGCAGAAATACACAATGTTTGATTATCACTGACATATGATAATCAAGGGGTTATTGCTACACATACAAAGAAGAGTGATCTTTTCAAGCAGAACATGAGACATTCTATGTCGGGGTCTTTAAGCAGAACAATCAGGTATCAGTTTGGGTTGAAGCAGGAACATCATTGATTATTGAGGTCAAATGCAAGGATACTTCCATGAGTGTCAGTAGAATGGAAATTGATTTGGATCAATTGATTATCACTCGAGATGGAATGTTAAGCATCGCACAGGTATACTTTCTAACTAGTTTATACTTGTTTGATTTAATTATAGAGTATTAAGTGCTGAACTGCATTATATTATAAGTTTGATGTAATGCATGTCTCACCTTGATTTCTATATAAATTAGATAACTTATGCTAGTTTGTTAGTGTTGCTTGTTTATCAGTATTTGACTTCATGATTAGATCTTATGTGATTTAATGCTTGCTTTACGATAATTGATCATGCTAGCATATAGAGTCTTAGGTATTTGTAGGGGTACATGTACCGGAAAGAGTATTTGCTGCATGCTAGGTGCCTTGATGTTTACATTGTCTATAATCTGTTTATACTCGCATGGTTGTATTAAATGCTATATCTGATCATGTGCTTGTTAAAATAAGTTTGTTTCTAATTTAGGAATTGCCTAGGGGTCAGTATAATAAACCATGAATTAAATTTTTAAATCTAAATTGACTCAGGCAATTAGAGATAATATAATGTTAAAGTGAACGACAAAGGTGATTTAGAAGAATTAGGAATCTGAGTGATTGATTCTTCTATGACTACATATATGTACGACATGATTCTTATAGACTGCTAGTCCACCTTAAGTTAGGTTGGGATCACTGAGCTCATAGCCAAGACTACTTGTTGAGGCTGATATAGATGAGGAGTGATCAGTCAGATAAGAATGAGCATGTTGAACTTGAATGCTTTGTTGTTAACTATGTTTAGAAATATCTCTAACCCTTGGACTCAATCAAATTGAGGACCACGTGTCTTAATCATTTGTGAATGCAGAGTATCTTTCAATATGTACAAGTTATATATCTCTGACATTTTCATGTTCGAGGCATGTAACTACTTTTGCTTTGGTATTCAAATGGTTAAGCAAGGTTACCTATTTTTCTTGAATGATCTGAAGCACATATTAAGGAAGACCTAGGGAATTCTTTGCGAAGGGTTTCCTAATATCAGTTCGAGGATGAACAGTATTGATCGGGGTCAAGAGAAATAGAAGCTCACTCTACTGGAAGTGAGGTTACTGCTGACACGAAATGTAATGCTTATGATGAAGTCAACTATTCGTTAAATTTTATCAGAATGGAGTTAGCTGCAACAACAAGTGATGCTCTCACACTTGGTTTATCAACTAATACTTGGTTTATCAAGATAACGGATTCGACAGTAAAGATGAAGTTGGTGAGAAAGGACTACTTCTAATGAAATTCTTTTAAGAAGGACATTAATGAAGTATGTCAGTTGAAGGGAAGTCAAGTCAAAGGCTACCCTGTTTAGTTTTGGTGTTTGTTCATGCATTCGATAGATGAAGCATCTCAGTGATTAATCACATACAAAGGATTAGGCAGATTGCTGTAAGAACACTTTGAGGGCAGGTAATGGAATTTGTTGACGAATAAAGTTCTATGTTATGTCTGCACTGAAAGGAGTATTCTAGAGTAAAGTTCAGTTTTCGGACTTCATGACCAAATGGAGGAGTTAATAGGGAAATCCAGACCTTGAGTGAAATTACAAGGATAATGGATAGACTTAAGGTTTCCTATTCACTACGACTGAATCAGTTGACACAGCAAGTCTAATCAGCAAATATGAAGAGAAGACATCAAATGCAGTGAACATCATCATCAAGCTCCCTAGCATTCGTTTGATTTTAGCTCTGAATTTCTAAAGGTTGACATCCTGTTTAGGGCTCAAGATTAGATGACACCAGATGAAGAAAAGCTGCAAGCAGCATCACAGGGGGAGCATCAGTAAGTTGGATCAACTAGTCGTGTTTGATGCTCAAAGGCTAGCAGTGCTCATTGAGTAAGAGTTGAGATTCTTAGGAGCACTGAGTGATCCAGATTGAGTGATTGCATATTAGAAAGGAAATTATCAATTTAAAGATAATGCAAGATGATCTCAATCATATTTGAAGAAGACTACTCTACCCACTGAAAATCTAAGGAAACATTAAGGACACATCTGTCATGACAAAGGGTTTTGTGTAACAACATTTCCTAGAGTCAGTTCTTGATGAATCTGGGTAGTAGAGTAGTGATTGGTCGTGCATGTATAAGTGTATTTCATTGGTTTTTCTGAGTGAATTCAATGAAGACTGAAGATGCACTAACTACTCAAGTTTGAGGAGGGTTCGAATCAAGGAACTAACTCAATTAAACCAGAGGCAGATACACTTAGCGCAAGGAATCAATCCACATGAAGACTTGGTATTGATACAGAAGCTGAAGGGTAGTTCAGAGTTTTTTTTAAGGTTCTACTCTGCCAGTGTTAAGACTACTGGTTTCTAAAGTGCTGAGTTTAGTGAAGCTGCTGCCAAGACCAATATCTACAAGGAAATATTTGGGTGTTGAAGGTAATGCAGTTTCCGTCTGGATGAGCGTGGTATTGTTTCGAGGAACAATGTTAATTGGTAGCTGAAAAGTTATTCCTGTCCAAATGGAGTAAACGTTCGATCTCTAGGGCAAAGAGGAGTAATTGTTCATTCAACGATCATACACCAGTAAAAGCTCAATTGACTAAGGTATGTCACTCTAGTCTAATGTTGATTTATTTAAATGTAAAGTTTATAGAGAGTGTTCATGCTATTTAGATGTCTACGATCTCTAGGAACTGATTAATGTTTGGCGTGTGACCACCCGGGACCCAACAATCATAATGATAATATTGAGTCCCGGGACCTAGGGACCTAACATTGTAGCATCTCTTTGTATAGTCAATTTATATCCAGGATCTCGTACTTTGTGCTGTCATATGTTATTCATGCTATATGTATCAAATGTTTCAGCATAAGTATTTGTATATATTAATTAATTGTAATTTTATTTACTTTTAATTGTTTAATGCTAATATTAATGGAACCACTTAATATGTAGTTTAAAGTGATGTAATTCATGTCTTTTGCAAAATCCATTAATATTAGTTGTCATTCTTTTGATATTAGTGATGTCACTTAGAATTTCTGCACTAAGTGACAAAAAGATTATTTCAAAAACACTGATATTGAAAGTAATTTACTACATCGCGAGGGGTTGTCAAAGATCATAAATTTTAGTATTAATATTTAAAGGTATTTGATCTCTGATGCAACTAGTACCTCGAGCTTACATACATTCTGATTGTCATGAGTATTTTCAATATGCTTATGTGATAATTGTTGAGATGTAGTGTAAGAAGTTAAATGCTGTCATTCGGTCAATGTATGTTCAGTGTTTAGCGGATGCTTATGTTTTATGCTTTAGAATTACCATGATCTATATTGCAAAATGTGTTTGTTTCAAGCGACAAATGGTAATTGTCTAGCATAATGTAAGTATCTTATGTGCTTGATTATTTTGTAGTAAGATGCATTTTATTACAAAATGATTGAATGATGTTAGTACTTTTGAATGTATTGTCATTTATATCTTTGATAATTCATTAGTATTAACATATGTTTTTCATTCTTTAGAACTTGAATGCATAAAGAAATTTCTTGTCTATTTCTTGTGAAAAATGTTTTATCTAAATATGCATTCATTTGCCAGAGAATGAAAAGCCACTAAAAGTTTTCTTTGAAAGAGAACATTTCTTGAGGATTATCTTTCTATTTCAAAATCATATATCCTCTCTCTCTCTAAATGTTTTGTAATGAAAACTGTTTTCTCTCCACGATTTGTTTAAATAAAGTTACTTGATAACTTGTAACTTAGGTTGCATGGTATCAGGATATTTTATTTGAGTAAATTGTTTTGATCTTGAGGTATCAACTATTGGTAAAACATTTTTCAAAACTCTTGTTAATGTCTGTTTCACATTGACCTGTAGTATTAAAACAATGGTTGTTTGCTTTGGGATTAGTGCCTTGGACTGTATGACTAAAGCATTCATTCGATTTTTTTATAAATGATTTATGTTTTAAGTCGGAGATAATATCCGATAAGAATGAATTGCAAAACAATTTCTGAAAACATACAGTGAGCAAGATGAAATAGATTTGAGTTGTTAATCAAAATGTTTTTGTTAAAAGAGTTGAATTTCAATTGGATATTTGTCTAAGAGAAATTCAAAAGAACACTTTTGTTAATCTGTTAAATTTTTTTTCAAAATTGTGAGGTTATGAAATTTGGCTTAATATTCTTTTACCTATTCTTTATTAATTCCCACATTTTAGCTCTGGTGCATTGTTTCTTGAGGACACATTGCTCCGATGCTATATTTCTGAGAAGGAATAGAGAATAAGTTTAATCATACTCTACCAAATTTTATATAGCTCTGATCAACTCTATCTATTTAGCCGTAATGGCTTGGCCTTAGTGGCTATAGGGGAAGGTCAAGAAGTTGAATAATCCATCAATTTCTAACCAAGGCCTTAGTACCAAACACTATCATTCTAATTCAAACTTTCAACCCTTGGTGATATAAGGAACTTATATAGATTAGCGGTTGTTAAAGGAGAAACTGCACTTGATGCAGCAAATAAGGATGAAGTCGGCAGTGCACCCACAGTTCTACCTCCAGAGAAGAAAAGAAGTATACAAATTGAGGTATCTGTAGCTCATCTGTATTCTCTCAAAAGGATGCAGAGCTGAAAAGGCAATTCAACCGTTTCTGAATGAACTCTCTCAACAGGGTGATTTCATTGAAAATTTGCTCGTCAGCCAGAGCACCTTGTAATGAGTCAAGCACACCAAAAGCATTCACGCTGATGGTAATCCTAAAGTTTTTGCTTCTTAGGGATGTTATAGGACCTAACAGTTCTCTAGCCTCTCTTGGGACTAACAATTGTGAGGACACATTACAAGAAGTGCACATTGTGAGGTATAGGTAAAACCCCTAAACTTCTTTGTTTACCATTCATGGTGAATGAAGTTGTTGAGCCACCTTCACAGGTAATTGAGGGAAACTTGGATTTCTTGCCATATATTAGAATCCTTGTCAACCTTCCTAGGAGGAACAGTCCTAGTTCCCTAACGGGATTTCACATCCGCAGAGCAATCTATTGATGTTGATAGGCAATCACTAACAGTTTTCCATGACTGAAAATAGTGAGTTAATTCATCTTTACAGGTGATTGAGAGAGACGTTTGTACACGTCTACTCTCCCAGGAATTCAAATTCTGGAATACATGGATCGCTCAAAACTTAAAGGCATATCACCGTCAACGATCCAGTGCATGGACTTGCATATGGGGAGTCGGTTGATGCTTAGATAGCTGCTAGTACGCATACCACATTCAACGATCTAGTGCATGGATTTGCATATGGGGAGATTGTTGATGCTGAAAGTAGCTGAGCAACAACTCGTAGACTATGATTCAGTTGGTTTACCAATTTGATGAGTCTTTTGAGGATCAGGGTGTTGGGATTTTAGTCACTCTTGGAATGGAGGAAATTCCAATTTCAGAAGGGTTATTCCCCGACGACGAGCCACGTGTGCATGGATTTGCTCATGGTAAGTTGGGTGACGGCCTAACTGAAACCCTGTCTGAGATTCCATCTCAGAACCTAGATCTTTAGTGATCGACAACATGCTACAGTCAACGATCCATAATATCTTGGTGAGACTAGCATGGATTTACTTGCAGGTACAAATTGCTATAAATGGAATGAGTGCAAGTAAGGGAGAGAAACACTTGAGTGACGTGAGGGAGTGATACACTTGAGTGAGAGAAATAGGGAGAGAAATGAGTGGAACACTTACGCTTGAAAGTGTAAACACCAACAGAACGTAGTAGAAGTGAGGAAACCATAGACCAAACACAAACCTTGCTACTATGCTTGAATCCTGTTACTGAATTTTCCAGCTCTGAAATGTTGAAGAGATTCTTTTCTGGAAGACAAGCTGAAGAAGAGTCTAGCTGAAGCTTAGTGGGAATGTCCAAACTATTACCTTTGGATCTATTAATTTATGTTGTTCTCAATCTCAAAGGGGGAGACATTAATTTTTAGGCCTAAGGAGGATTTTATATTCAATTGGAGGAGAGTTTCTTTTTCGATTGAATGTAGATGATACTTTTATTGTTTTAAAGGATATTCTCAACTAAGGGGGAGAATTTGGTGATACAAGAAACGAGATCTCTTGGTGATACAAGAAATGAGATCTGTCAATCCTATCTTGTGGAGGTTACTTAGAGGATATCTAAAGACACAAGGGTGGATTGGAGCTTGCATGAACTAAGGGGGAGAATTAGATAAAATTGAAACCTTAGTGATGCCATGGAGAAATTACTAAGGGGAAGTTTCTTAGTAATTGGTTGAAGTCTAATCCCTAAAGGTATTGTAGATTTAACTGATTTTTCGTCTGAAGTGGAGAAGTTACTTTTTGTCAATTGGGAAGAAGTTACTTGTCGTACTAAGGGGAGAAGTTATGGAGAATCTTAACATCTTGGTTTGCAATGCTATATCTTATTCTGAAAAGATATCTAAGGGATTTTTCTCTATTTGTTTGAAGATTTGTCCTTGGAACATTCTTAGGAGAGGTTCGGCAGAAGAATTCTTTCTAGCACGATCAATGAATGAAAATGAAGATTTCTTTGAAGAGTATCAACTCAGGGGGAGTTTTTGCTAAGTAGAAGTTTTCTGGGTAAAGAAGAATGTGAAGGAGATTTTCAAGGGGCATCTGAGAAGTGTCAAAGTGTGTTCTATTTCTTGTTTCAGTGATAGATGAAGTCAGTGGAGTAGTGCAGGGAAGAAAGAAAAATATATTTCCTGGAAATAGAACATCCTGAAGAAAAAGAGGAAGTGACTTTCATTCTAAGATAGAACAACCTTAAGGGGAGAATGAGTTGACCTCTTATGGGGAACATAGAGAGCTGTATGTTCTAGTTCGAATTGCAAGATGAACATGAATGATTGTTCAGAAGTCTTTACTAATGATTTGTTTCTTTATTGAAAGAACCCCATCTTTGAAGAACATTGAAGTGGAGGAAGCTAAAGGAAAATGAAATTCAGAAATTCATCATTCATTTTCAGCAACTCAGGAAATCTGGATTTAATTGATTATATCTTTCCAGAACCTTTTGTATATAAGATCTCGTTTCTTTCATTTTATAACTCAACAAGGAATCTCTTTGTTTATACCATAATATATTGGCTTATACAAAGTTGCTTCGACTCGGAATAAAAAGCGAGACTAACCCACAAATATTCAACAAGTAGGCTTGTTTATATCTCTATAGAAGACTTATACAAATCACTTTTAACTTAGAATATAAGTTAGTTATGAACTTTACGTTCTATGAAAGGGGAGATAGGAGTGAAGGGAAGTAACTCACTGCACTTTCATGTGTACTAGAAATGCTAAATGTAATCTCTATGTAATGGTTGATGATAACTCAACAATAGAACATGACATGTAATAATATGCAGGTGCACAGAAATCTTGGATCACAGAGTTCAATTAAGACAAAGTATCAAAGGATCATCTACAGACTTGAAGCCCACTGGAAGAAGTTCATTAACATGTTCAGGCCTCAGTGGAGAATAAAAGATGTTGACATCTATTCAAGGATGTGGAAGCTACAGAAGATTGTCTTAGTCTATGAAGATTTTAGTGCATTACAATCGAAGCAACAAGTAAGGTTTGCAAAGAAGAATGTGGAATCATGTTCGGAATCAAGAGCCCCTATCAAGACTAGTCACTTATGAACCAGACCGTTGCATCAAGTGTCAGGACATTGGAGGCAAGCTCTCGTCGGTTAATATGATTTTAATCATTCTAAAGTTGTTGGTTTTCTTGAGTCATGTGGAGGATCAACAAAGGTGGTAAATCAGTGTTGGAGAAATGTCAGCCTAATGGATAAGGGACAGACGGCACAACCTGATTGGATCTTACTAAAGCTTCACAGATTAGAAGGCCAAATACTTGGACGTGGTGGAGTCACGTATACGGGGCCAAGTATTTGGATAAGGAAGTCTACACAAATTGAAGAGTGGAATGGAAATATTTAATTTAATTAAATAAAGTAATTATTTAATTATTTATATATTTTATAAATAAAGATATTCTTTATTTATATTTTATATATTTATTAAATATTACTTTTATATTAAATATTTCCAAAGGCATGCTTGGCACATGACTTTGAAGATATGATTTGGGAGAACAAGAGAAAAAGGTGAAAAAATAAAAAGCAACACATTTTTCAATATATAAAGAAGAAACCCAAGTCTTAATCAGTATGTAGTGCATCCGGATGAGAAGAGAAAAGGGGAGAGAGAAAAAGAATTATTTTTCTCTCCCCCATGGCCGAACTAGATCTTGCATATTTTAGAGCCATGATTTTCTTTATCATATCACTCATCTATTCTTCTATTGTAAACATTGCTAAATCTTGTTTAGAAGATAGGTTTGATTTTTGTCTCCTAGATCTAGAAATTGTAATAGTTTTAGAGGAGACAAAAATCACTTCTTTGTTGTGTTCTTGAGCTTTTGTTCTTGAACTTGTTGTAGCATCTACCCCACTTCAATGAATATAAAGTTATATTCTTGGATCTTGTTGTGTTGTGTGTTTTGGATGATTTACCGTTCATTATCTTGGTTATTTTAATGGTGTTCTTGAGGTTGAAGAAGATGATGAACAGTACCTGGGTTTGAACCAAAGTAATTTTTATGTTGTCCCAAAAATAAATAAAAGTCAGATTTTTATTTGGGAATCGTATTCACCCCCCCTCTACGATCTCCAAGACCTAACATTCTATATATATATAAGAAAATACAACAACAATTAAAGCTCGTGTATATATAAAACCGTAAAAAAGTGCAAGTATATATAAACTATATATATATATATATATATATATATATATATATATATATATATATATATATATATATATATATATATATATATATATATATATATAATTATGCAAGAAAAGTAACCAACTTATGACTCTTGTGCTCTATAGTTAGAGACAAACTATTTCTTTCGAAATCAAGAGATACGAGTTGGGTTCGTGAACGAGAGTTGGTTTGTACACAGAGATTAACCAAGAAAACAAGATGTACATACTACTAAACTTGAAAAAAGCTTATATATATATATATATATATATATATATATAAACAAGTAACTAACTTATAACCCTTGAGATCTAAAAAGAAATTAAGAGAAAAAGCTAGGATCGAAGCCAAAACACACAAAAACTAGTCGCTGGAAAAAATTGCCGAAAAATGGCCGGAATAATAACTTTTTGTACAACTTTGGGGGTAACTAAATAAGTCTAGGGTATTTTGGAATATGATATTTGGTTAGCCTAAACTATCTTGTGTGGTGTGTGTATTATATGAGCAAGAAAGAGGGTGAAACAAGCTTTAAAAGTGATGAAAATAGAAAGAATCAAAGCTTGCTTGCTATAACTTTTGGAGGCTCATATTTTCTGGGATGTTGGCGATATGAGGAGAGAAATATGCAGCAATTTCTTGGCTCAAAAAGGCTTGAGAAAGAAGTGGGGGAAAGCGTAGTATTTATAGCAAATATTAGGGTTTAGGTGGGGAAAAGGGGTGACAAGGCTACTACATGGAGCAAGGAGAGCCACAAAAATTCAAATTAAAATTGCATCAGCTGGAAAATGACACATATTCAATTTGTTCATATATTCTCAATAGGTCATGGTCAAAATCTTAGTCAATTTGGGGTTGACCTTCATTGACTTTTAATTGACCGAACATTCAATTACGTATCGAAAATACAAGCCAGAAATAAAAGTCACCCAAAAATTATGACAAAACTCCTAAAATTATTTTTCATTATTCTAGTGACATTCCCTAAGTTTCAAGTTATTTGGATATGTGTAACTATTTCTTTGATAAAACGATCGTTTCGTTGTCCATACAGGCCGAAAAAATAATCGATAGCCATTTGTCGGCAATGTTTAGACTAAAATTTTGACTTGAAATATATTCAAACATAATATTCCTAAATAAATGATGACTATGAGGTCCATGGAATATTTTTGTTTGAATTAAAATACAGTTTATCCATTTAAATAATATAGTTAGGGGCTTTCGGAATAAAATCTGTATTTTATATTTAGGCAGTAGTTTGTTGAAGATAAATGGAACAAATAAATTTAGAAAATATATTAAAAATATATTACCTTGAAAACCTTTGAAAACAACACTATTTTGATTTGATGTTACATTTTCTGTTTCGTAAAAGTAGTGTTAAGAATACTCTATTTGTTCGTCTTCAGTCTTTGCCTCAAAATATAACATATATAAATTTGATTTGATTTTATCATTATTTTGATAAATCTTGTCTAATTATATGTTGAAAGAAAATCATTTGGTTAGTTTATAAGACTAGTTTGACCAAGTTTGATTTTCTACTCGTTGATTGTCACATTGAATAAGTCTACGGGAGATTTACTACATTCTTTAGTAATTTCCTATTTCTAATTTAATTTATACTTAATGTTTAGACAAAATAATCCAAAACCTAATAAAAAGTCTGTATCTCACAATCTTCCCTTTTTTGGTATTTTGTCAAAATTGTCATAGTGTAAAATTAAATTTGTGTGTGACAGCCTAAACTTCCCCTATATGTATGCAACTATCTAATTTATACATTTTTAGATTTTAAAATCTAATTTACACTTCCCCTACAGTGTTGAAAATCTTTTTGATTTTTAAGTGCATAGCATTCACATATATGCAATATATATATATATAATTTGCAATTTATTCAAGTTATAAAGGTAAGAAATTGTTACTATATAATAAGTATAATTATACTTATTAATTTTGCTTCCTTCCGATTGACAAGTATTTGAACTTATCAATTTCCTTTTCTTAACCTTCATTTCATTTCAAATTTAGATGTAAATTATATATATATATATATATATATATGTATCATTTCTCCAAAAGTTGACAAGCTAGGCGGATACGTATATATATATATATATATATATATATATATATATATATATATATATATATATATATATATATATATATATATATATATATATATATATATATATATATATATATATTAGTACATAGCATATATAAGGCTAGTATAAAATTTTAATTCTATACTCTTTTATTCACTCACATCCCCTAGATAAAATAATTTTTATTTTATCTCAATCTCATTTTTCCCTCCTTTATATTTTCACTCTCTTTTACATTTTCTCCCTCATTATACTCTATTCTCTTTTTATCACTATCTTCCACATTTATATTTTCAATTTTACACTCTCTTCTTCTATTTGATAATAATACCAAATAAAATTTGCAGGTAATAATAGATTATGAGTGTAGAAAATCTTCCCTTTTTACTTTCAAAATTATATATATAATATATAATTTGAAAATATTCATCGACATCCCCTGTTTGAAGACAATTCAAATATATATATATATATATATATATATATATATAGACATAAAATTCGAGCATATATTGATCATGTGACAACATATATAATTCAAGTATGTATATAATTCGAAAATAATTTCCTGTTATCATTCGAATATATATATAATCAAATATATATATAATTTCATGTTGGGTCCCTTTGCATATAATCTTGTTAGCGTGAAATTTTAACACTAAAATTTATCCTATAACAACAAAGGGGAGGGGAAAATTTATCATGCAGTTTTGTGAAGAAATTTAATTAGAACCCTGTTAGATCCCAAATTACAGCATGAGATTTATATTCAAGCACCAGTTAAGTCCCAAAACTTGTTAAGACCCAGTTAATTAGAACCCTGTACTGTTAGGTCCCAA
Organism: Oenanthe sinensis; assembly: GCA_028671895.1. Lineage (NCBI taxonomy): Eukaryota > Viridiplantae > Streptophyta > Magnoliopsida > Apiales > Apiaceae > Oenanthe > Oenanthe sinensis. The sequence goes on along the minus strand of CM053798.1, from coordinate 12,815,010 downwards.
AACTCAACATATAAATTGGGTCCAACCACCTGTTAAGTTTTAATATATATGTTAGGGATATATTCATTTGATGATGTACAAAATACTAGAACAGGGTCTAGATTAGTTTATCTGTAATAAGTCTTTCTAGTCTCTGAAATGAATAATCAGAGTCTAGATGGTCAACATTCATGTTACTTGTACTTAGAAGAATTTCTGTAGAAAGTGAAACCAGAGTCTGCATGAAGATCAGAGTCTGGAAGGTGATCAGAGTCTATAGACTATCAGAGTCTGTGATCTATCAGAGTCTACATGTGATCAGAGTCTGAAGATCATCAGAGTCTGAAGATTTCAGAGTCTATACAGTTGAGGATAAATTTGGAAGAAGATCACAGGAATGGAAAGTCTTCGAAGATCAAGATAAATATATTGCAGATATGCTATGGGAAAGAAAGAGAATTCTAGAAGGAAACTGTCAACTAATAATTAGGAATTCTATTCCTATTGTAATTTATCTTTCTGTTATTAGTTGATAGGCAGCTCTTTATATAAACTCTATGTAACCTAATTGTAAAGGTGTGGAAGTCGAAACATAATCATCTGAGTGAAATTTTGTGAGAGCATAGAAATAGAGAGAGTTGCTGTGATAAACACAGAGAAGCTGCTAGGGTTTGTGTACACCCTATGAGAGTTTTGTATTCACAAATCAATAATACAAAACAATACTTATTCATATTTTTGTGTTTGAGTTTGTTCTTAATTTGATTTTAAATCGGGCAGAAAAGACATACAAGTATTCAACCCCCCCTTCTACTTATACGACTGGGAAAACAATTGGTATCAGAGCCTAACGTTGAAAATCGATCAAAGATGTCTGGAAACAAAGATGGCAATTCTAAGATTCCTATGCTTAAGAGAAACGAGTTCACCCACTGGAAGGTTAAGATGTTGCACCATCTGGAAGCAACAGACCCTGACTATCTTGACAGGATTAATGAAGGACCCTTTGTGCCCTTAAAAATTATGCCTCAAATCAATGAGGAAGGCAAAATAACTGAAGAACACCTCGTTGAGAAACCAAAGGCTGAATGGACAAAAGAGGACAAAGAAAATGTCCTTAAGGAGGCAAAAGTAAAGAACATTCTCTTTAACAGTTTAGATTCTGTTCTAACTAACTGTGTCATATCATGCAAGACTGCTAAGGAGATGTGGACAAAACTTGAGGTGCACTGTCAAGGGACTAAAGATGTCAAGAAGAATGCTAGGTCTTTGCTCATTCAAGAGTATGAGTACTTTGAAGCAAAATCTGGAGAATCTATCACTGAGATGTATGATAGGTTTACAAAACTCTTGAATGAGATGGCTATGCTTGGTAAGGTTTATGATTCTGAAGATACGAATACCAAGTTTCTGAGAGCACTTCCTGAAGAGTGGGACAATAAGACTACAGCCATAAGAGAAGCTAGAGATTTGGATGAACTAACTCTAGAAGAATTGTATGGCAGACTCAAGACATATGATTTGGAGATGCAACAGAGGAAGAATAAGAAGTCTGTGAAGACAAAATCTGTGGCACTATTACTGGAGTCTGAGAAAGAACAACAGGAACAACCCACAGAAGCTAGAATCAAGGATTCAAGGAAGAAGGGTAAAGCTGTTGTGGAGTCAGAGTCTACTGACACAGACTCTGATTCTGATGAAGAGATTGACCTAAGTCAAATGATGGCTATGTTTGCAAAAAATTTCAAAAGAATGAAATTTAACAAAAGGACTGGAAAATTTAGCAAGAGGCCATCATTCAAGAAGGAAGATGAGAAGGTTGAGAAGAGCAAGAGTACAATAATCAAACTTGACAAAGCAAAGGTCAAATGTTTCAACTGTGGAATATTGGGCCACTTTGCTAGTGAATGCAGAAAGTCAAAAAGTCAAGGAAAAGGAAAAACACTTCTATCAACTGAAAAGGATTGGGCAGATTCAAGCTCAGAGGATGAAATTGATTATGAAAATCTAGCACTGATGGCATCCTCCTCAAGAAAATCACAATCTCCCAAAGAACCCTCATCTCCTAAAACTCAGGTATCAATCTTTACTCCTGAATCCTTAATTAATTTAGACTATGATGGTATAGAAACTGTGCAAAGTGAGGTCAATAAAATAATGACAACATGTAGGTCTCTCACTAGTGAAAGTGAAAGGTTGAGAGAGGAAAATTTGACCTTGACTAAAAGGAATGAACATTTAGAGTCTGAGTTAATATTAATGGAACAATACAAAAAGGATTCTGAGAAACATAGTCATAACTACACTGAAATCTTGAAGGCCTATGACTATGTTAAGAAAGAACTAGAAGAAGAGAGACTCAAGTTTAGAGTCTGGACAGACTCTGGTAGAAAAGTTCAAGAAATTCTCAATAATCAAAATGTGTGTCAAACTGCTGGTCTAGGCTATGACAAGAGTCAAGACAAAAGACCTATTGTTGAGAATGATAACAGTGAAGAAGCTAGCCAAGTTAATAAGACTAAAGACAAAAGTACATTTGTTCCTGTTAAGTTTGTGACACCTAAAGAAAAATCTGAAACCACAAACTCATCTGTCAATAGTCCCCCTGTTGTTAACAAAAAGACAGATGAAACATGAGCAAATAACTCTAAGAAAAATATTAATATAGGGTACTTGTCTAAGTCAAAATTAAAAGAAAGGCTAGAGAACTTATCAGAGTCTACCAAAACTAGGAGAAATAGGAATGGTAAGGAAGGAATTAATAAGGTAAACAATTACCAAAAGGATCCTAATGCTCCTAGAAAGAAGTGTTATAGATGTGGCAACCACAACCATTTGGCTATAGATTGTAAAGCAAAGATTGAGAAGAAATCAGAGTCTAATCCTTCACAGACTCTGAAAAGCCACTACATACCACAGAAATCATGTTATCACTGTGGTAGCATATTCCATTCTATCTATATGTGTAAGGACTATCATGACTTGTATTACAATTTTTATGAGCTAAAATCTTCTATTGATAAAAGTTGGTATGACACTGTCAAGACTCCACCAGAGTCTAAGGTAACAAAAGAGACAGGTAAATCAAAGGTGAAAATTGTAAAGCCTGCATCTCCTAAAGTTAGTAGAAAAGGATCCAAAACTGTTTGGATCCTCAAAACATCTAACTAGTTGCTTTATGTATGCAGGGAACCAGGGTAAAGAATGTAACCCTAATCTTGGACAGTGGATGCTCAGGACACATGACTGGAAAGAAATCCCTGCTTACAGACTTTGTGGAAATGGCTGGCCCAGAAGTATCCTTTGGAGATGGCAACAAAGGACAAACACTGGGATATGGCAAGATTGTACTTGGGAATGTCATCATTGAAAAAGTAGCTCTAGTTGATGGCTTAAGGCACAATTTAATAAGCATAAGTCAACTTGGAGACAAAGGTTACCATACTGGCTTTGACAACAAAGAGTGTCTTGTAACTCACAAAGAAACAGGCATTGTGGTTTTCAAAGGAAACAGACATGGTAACATTTATGAAGCCAGCTTGGAGGATTGCATAAACAGTGAAGTCACATGTCTATACAGCAAGGCCTCAACTGAAGAAAGCTGGAAATGGCACAAGAAACTGTCACACATCAACTTCAAAACACTCAACAAGTTGGTTAAACAGAATCTTGTAAGAGGATTACCACAGGTTGATTTTGTACAAGATGGACTTTGTGAAGCATGTCAACTTGGAAAACAAAGGAAATCATCCTTCAAGAGCAAGACAATAAATACCATTTCTGAACCCTTTTATTTACTACATCTTGATTTATTTGGTCCAGTAAATGTTATGTCAATTAACAAAAATAAATATACTCTTGTTATTGTAGATGATTTTACAAGATTCACATGGGTTTTCTTTCTACATTCAAAGGATGAAGCTTCTCAACACATAATAGATCATATCACTTTTCTGGAAAGAAAATCAAAGAAAATAGTAAGAATTCTGAGGAGTGACAATGGTACTGAATTCAAGAATTCAATCATAGAGAACCACTGTGCATCAAAGGGAATTACTCAACAATTTTCTGCGCCAGGAACTCCTCAACAAAATGGAGTTGTGGAAAGAAAGAATAGGACACTCATAGAAGCTTCCAGAACAATGTTGGCAGAGTCTAAGCTGCCAGTATATTTTTGGGCTGAGGCAGTCAATACAGCATGTTTCACTCAAAACTGCACTCTAATAAACATGCATGGAAAGACTCCCTATGAAATGATAAAGGACAAGAAGCCAAGTGTAAAACACTTTCACATATTTGGATGCAAGTGTTATGTACTGAAAGTACATCCTGAAAATCTAAGCAAATTCGAAGCCAAGGCAGATGAATCAATCTTTCTTGGATATGCATCAAACACAAAAGCATTCAGAGTGTTTAATCTCAGAACCGAAATTGTTATGGAATCTATTCATGTTGCATTTGATGATAAAAAGTTTACAGAATTGCAGGATGAGTCAGAGTCTACAACACTGGAATTTGAAAATCTAAAAAGTTCTGAGATAAATGAAGAAGAAGAGGATGAAGACCCTAGAATAAATCCTGAACTAACACAGGAACCTGCACATTCTGAGGGGGAGCCAGAAAATTCAACTCCAAATAATTCAGAGTCTAACAGGTTAGGGTCTACCGAGACAGAGTCTATCCAGACAGAGTCTAGACAGACAGAGTCTAACTCATCAGGGTCTGGATCAAGCAACTCTAAACTCTTGTCAGAGTCAAGCAATTTAGGGGGAGCCTCTTCGTTTGAATTTCACTCAAATACAGAAGATGCAAATGACTTAGAGGGAGTTTCAAGTTCAAGAACCAATCTTCCACCTGCTAGAAAATGGACAAGGAATCACACTCCTGATTTAATAATTGGTGATCCTGAGAGTGGTGTACAAACAAGAACAACCACTCAAAATGAATGTCTTTATAGCTGTTTTCTCTCAAAGAATGAACCCAAGAAAATTGAGGAAGCCTTGCAAGACCCTGATTGGATTATTGCAATGCAAGAAGAATTGAATGAATTTGAGAGAAATAAAGTGTGGAAACTTGTACCAAGACCTAGAAATAGATCAGTGGTTGGTGCAAAATGGGTGTATAGAAATAAACTTGATGAGAATGGAACTGTAGTAAGAAATAAAGCAAGGCTAGTTGCAAAAGGATATTCACAGGAGGAAGGAATTGACTATGATGAAACTTTTGCACCAGTAGCAAGATTGGAAGCTATTAGAATGTTTCTAGCCTTTGCAGCTCATTCAAAATTCAAGGTGTATCAGATGGATGTGAAAAGTGCTTTCTTAAATGGAAAATTGGAAGAAGAAGTCTATGTGGAGCAACCACCAGGATTTGTTGATCCAAAGTTTCCTGATCATGTTTACAGGTTAGACAAGGCACTATATGGATTAAAGCAGGCACCTAGAGCATGGTATGAAACTCTTTCAAAATTCCTTCTTGAAAATGGATTCACAAGAGGTACCATTGACAAAACTCTCTTTATTAGAAAATATAAAGGTGATATTTTGCTTGTCCAAATTTATGTTGATGATATTATATTTGGATCTACTAATGATAATCTCTGTGAAAAGTTTAGTCAACTAATGCAGTCAAATTATGAAATGAGCATGATGGGAGAATTAAACTTCTTTTTGGGGCTTCAAGTCAAACAGAATGATGATGGAATTTTCATCAATCAAACAAAGTATGTAAAAGAACTGTTGAAAAAGTTTGATATGCAAGATGCTGCATCTGCTAAAACTCCCATGTCAACAGCTACTAAGCTAGACTCTGACCCAAAGGGTAAGAAAGTTGACAACACTAGTTACAGAGGTATGATTGGCTCATTGTTATATTTAACTGCTAGTAGACCAGATATAATGTTTACAACTTGTCTGTGTGCTAGATTTCAAGCTGACCCTAGAGAATCACACTTAATAGCTGTGAAAAGAATTTTTAGATATCTCAAGGGAGCACAAACTCTTGGACTTTGGTATCCTAGAGAGTCAGATTTTTTTCTAATTGGCTATTCAGACTCTGACTATGCAGGATGCAAAGTAGATAGGAAAAGCACAACAGGACAGTGCCAGTTTCTTGGCAACCGATTAATTTCCTGGTTTAGCAAGAAACAACAGACTGTATCAACCTCAACAGCTGAGGCTGAATACATTGCAGCTGGAAGTTGCTGTGCTCAAATCCTGTGGATGAGAAATCAACTACTTGATTATGGACTAACATTCTCAAATATTCCTATGTATTGTGATAATACTAGTGCTATTAAAATTGCAGAGAATCCAGTCCAACACTCCAGAACAAAGCACATTGATGTCAGGTATCACTTTATTAGAGAACATGTTGAAAATGGTACTGTGACACTTCACTATGTTCCAACTGACAGACAGATTGCAGACATTTTGACAAAACCACTTGATGAATCTACCTTTCTCAGACTGGTAGGTGAATTAGGTATGTTAAATATGTAAGTGATCAAAATTAAAGAAGCAAGGTATGTACTTTAATTATAGTCCCTGTCTTAACACACTGTGATTAATTGTTAGTGCAACATTTTGTTTGGTATTTTACCTTGACAGACTCTAGACTCTGACGAGTCTGTAGACTCTGAAAGTCAGTAGACTCTGAGAAAATTATCGCCTAGACTCTGAAACGGTTAAAATTCGCGCCTGCAGACTCTGATTGCATTTAAAATGTTCAAATGACTTGAAATAGGCGGTAACAGTTATTTTTTTTACCGGATACAGGCTGTAGACTCGTGTGTATTGTATGCAACTTGAACAAAATAGAATTTTTCATACAATTTACTCACTTGTTTATTGCAATTGATTTCTAAGGCAAAAATATTCACAGAGCTTTTTACGAACCCTAGCTAAATTCTTCAAGCTTCTCTATCACTTTCAACTCAACAACTTTAATGGCTGCTGTTTCTACTGTCATGAGAGGACCCAAGGCGATTGCGTTCACATTTGGGGATTTCGAGTTCATGACCACAAATCATGTTGCTGCTCTTGGAGATAGGAAAGGGGTAGACGCTGACTACTACCCTGTGATGGATTTCTTGGAACAATCCGAGCTACACTACATTCTCAAGGCATCACCAGTCATTCACATGGATGCTGTATCACAAGCATGGAGCACTGCAAAGGTAGTTGATCCTTCTCAGGATTAACCAGGTAAAATAATGTTTACCTTTGGTTCGACTACATTTGATGTCACTGCAGATGTGCTTAATTCTGTGTTTAAACTGCCTGTTAAGTCTACTTTTGATGAAATTGTATCTGATGATGACATTAAAAGCATGTTTAAGGCAATAGGTTATTCTGCTAGCTTAGATAACATGAGCAAGATAACTAGGCCTTACTTAAGGAAAGAATAGTCATTTTTCTTCGATCAAATTGCTAAGTGTTTTACTGGTAAGTGTAGTGGATTTGATGCTATTACTGCTATTACTTATCAAATTGGTCATAGTCTCCTATTTGATAGAATAATCAACATTGGTGATATGTTGCTCACTCAAATGGGAGCAAAATTAAATAATGTGCATGAGGGGAGAAAGAAAGTCTACTATCATAGATTTCTTATGATTCTCCTCAATCACTTCATTCCTGACATGTCAATCAAGTTGGCAGATGATTGCTGTGTGCAGGCATACAAACAGCAAAGGAGGATATTCTCTGATATTAAGAGAATTGATGACAAAAAGAAGAGTCTACCTGCAATGACATATCCACAGGTAATGCAGGTAAAACTCTCATCCTACAAACCTTCTATCTACAATGCTTCATTTTTTGGTGGTGAAATGGTGCAGGAACAAGTAATGGAGAGTCCCCCTGCACCTACCCAAGTCACCCAATCCCCTTCAATTATACAATCTTCCAAACCAAAATCCAAAAAGAAACCAACCTCTGGTGTCTCTCAACAGGCACCAGTTGTAAAGAGAAGAAAATTGATTCAATCTAGGCTTATAGATGAGCACAGTGATGAGGAGCTCAATCCACTAGAGAAGCAAGTTGTTGAAGGACTTTCTTTGCTAAAGGAAGGTCATGATACACTTGATTCTAACCTTCAAGCCAAGTCTGTAGACTCTCAAAAGGCTACAGACTCTGAAAAACCTAGGGGAGCACCTCAGGATTCTCACATTGAGTGTCCTGAGAAATCTTTTGCTAAGAAGTACAGAAGGTTAAGGAAGGCTTATTCTGCACACACACACAAGCCTGTTATTATTACTAACCCTGTTTTGCAGGAAACAGATGCTTCCAAGGCTCCTGCAGAGCCAGACTCTGAAATCAAGAAAACACCTGAACCAGAGTCTAATGTTGAGTCAGAGTCTAGACTGCCTTTAGACTCTGATCATGACACATTTTGGGAAGGAATGCCATTGGATGCAGCCTCATGCCTAATTGATGAGATCATTACTCCAAGTGATGAGGCACTGATATTCTTATATCCTTTGGTGGAATCAGTTGAAGATCCAGAGCAATATCAGACTAAATCTCAAGTCTTGGATTTTCTTTCAACCTATGAAGCCCTAAGGAAGAGAATGGAACAGGAGCTACAAATGTCTGCACAGGATGTGGTCAAAAATCTTTACAGCTACCTATTCAACTCTTCATTCCAAGAACAAGCAGCTGGGCTCATAGAAGGCAGAACAAATGCAGTTCTCAAAGCACTAGGTGTGCCAGACTCTGAACAGCAAATTACAAAGAAGCCAAAAAAGCTTAAGGTCCACAAAAGGAGAGCCTCAGAGTCTGTTGTTGAGTTGGAAACTGAGATTGAGCAACCAGTTTTTAACTATGAAGCAATTTGGGATAATGGAGTTACCTACAGGACAGCCATTCAATGGATCTCTCAAATTCAACCTCTGTCAAGACAGGTGGCTGACTATCTTGTCCATAATATAGGTACAATTGCCAACAAATACATCTATCCAACCTACCAAAGTAGACTGGATCAATTTAAGGGCACATATTTTCAAAGAGTAAGAAGGGAACTGCAGGACCTCTTCAATCTCACAGATGCCCAGGCAATCAATGCAATCCATCTCAGGGCCTTTCATCACAAGTTGGATGCATTTATTCTTGAAGAACAACAGGAGGTAGCAGGTGGTGCAAGGCAGTTGGAAGACGGGACTAGTGCACCAGTGGTGACTAGTGATAGAGATGCTCAGTCTGCCTCACCCACACAAGAACCACCTAGTCAGAGGTTGGGTGATAGTGGGGCAGGGGAGTATACTGTTGAGCCCTCCTTGACAACTCACCAAAGAGCTGATGAGAACCCCAGTGATATGGGAGGACAGACTCTGATGGATGCTCATGAAGAAATTTCCCAATCTATTCTATCAGAGTCTATCCACCTTGAGGGGGAGTCTCATGCACAAACAGTCAAAGATGGTGACACTCAGACTATGGCTTCTAATGAAGTCATGCTGAAGCAGTCAGAGTCTAGAGTAGACCCTGAGACTGGAATACTGGAGCCAACAGACTCTGAAAAGAGAGAAGATGCTAGTAAGGGTTCAGAATCTGTTGATGCTCACCCCTTGGTGGAAACCCCTAGCCTTCAGACATTTGAAGGGGTTCCCCTCCATCAAGATGGTTCAGGTATTGAAGCACCATTTTTATCTCTCAACCCCTCTTCTGTAGGTTTATTGAGTGCACCCTCCAAATTGAGTGAAAAAATTTCTGAGAGGCTGGCACTGGACCAGGCAAAAGGAGAGGTAGAAAAGGCTGTAGAGAGCCTGAGTGAGATTGAGAAAGTGGGTGTCCAACCCCACTGTGAGCATGAGAGAATAGGGTATCCTGAACCTAGCTTTACTTATTGGGATCAAGATTTTCCAAAGAGTTGGTCCAATGAGTTGGAGCAGGGGATGGATGACAATTCACTATGTTTGATTGTGCATATTGGCAAAGAGGAGGAGGCTCTTGCTGCTCAGAAATCATTTACACAGAGACCCCAACTTCACCTGGTCGATTCTCTAGCAAGGAGAGCAGATAGAGTCATGGAGGCTTTGGTGGATAACCCTGTCATTTTCACTGAGGCTGCAACATTGAAGTCAGAAGAACCTCTTTTAATAATGCCTATAAGGGCTAGACTTCCAGAGTCTACAGTCTCTGATCACTCTCAAGAGGAGTCAGGGTCTATAGTCTCGTTTGCAGTTTCGGAGTCTACACCACCACCAGAGTCTACACCTCCATTCACAAAGCCAGAGCCTGTTGCTGAGGAATGCAATTCTGCAGATGATGATCTTGTTCCTCCTTCTTTTATCTATTTTGATCAGGTGTTTCCTCAGTCTTGGGAGTCTGCACAGCAAAGAGGCATCAATGATAAAGATTCTTTTGAGTGTATTTTGGTTATTCATCTTTCTGAGAGACTTAAGGCTTTTCAGAAAAAATCTTTTCAACAGGAACATGGTTACTATCCTGGTGAAGAAGATCAAGTCTTAGATGGAGCTGTTAAAGCTAAGCTGCCTGATGTTGCTGCTCAGTTATCCAGTGTGGTCCAGGACATTTCTCATATTCAAACAAAGCTCACTGGTGTTGATAATACAACTTCTCTGCTCAATACAAGATTTGACAGAATTCACTCCCTTCAATTATCCAAAGAGGTCGCTTTTAAAGATGCTCTAGCTGCTATCACTACCACTCAAGTCTCTCTTCAAACTACAGTTTCTGATTTGACCACTAAGGTTGATTCGGTTATTGCAGCCCAAGCAAATATCTCCACTGTTCTTGAGCAGATTCTTTTGGCTGTCACCAGTAATGATGATGTCAAAAAGGGGGAGAAGGTGAAGCAAGGTGAGTCCTCCAGGAGACATAAGGATGAGGGATGCAAGAATAAATCAAGGGGAGTTAAAAGGAGGAGAGATGGTGATGATGGAGATAGTTCTCATGGTTCTAAGGGTCCTGATGGTGTGCAACAAAAGCAATCTGGAGTATCGAGAACTCAAACACATCAGTCAGGGACTAGACATGGGAAATCAGAGTCTAAGTCAGACTCTGATAAGCAAAGAAAGAAGTCAGACTCTGATCAAACTCAAGAACCTTCATACTGGAAGTGCAGTCAATCAAATCTGCAACTTAGAGCTAAAAAGAAGATAGGTCTTGGAGGATTTGAAGAATCTGACATTGACAGAACATCTACTCTAACCAGGGATCCTTAATCCTTGACAGATAGGCAGTTTGAGAAGATCACTCAGAAGCACTTAAATAAAGTGGTGTCTGCTCAAATTGTGTATAATGTTTTTGAAACGAAGATACAAGGAGGTCAGGGAGGTACAGAAAAGGTGAAGAATGAGATGCTGGTTTACTTCTTAGAAGGTGGAAGTGTAAGATGGATTAGTCAGTCAAATTTTATCTTTTTCAAACAGGCTGAGAAACTACAGTATATTAGATTCCTACTTCAAATTGCTTATGAAGTTAACAAGAGCAAAGAAGCTGTCACACACAAATGGTTCAAGGAGATTGATAGGAAGCTGATTTTGCACAGACAGGCAAATCGACAAATGGGCAAATTTTCTTTAAAATATGTTGATACTGAGGGAAATGATCAAGTCATGCCATTGGAGGAAAAACAGATTAAATTTCAAGAAGGTGTGGGTCATTACTTTGGGTTTCAGCCTATGAGTGGGAAAGTTAGTGTTCTGATGTTGAAGGACTTAAAAGATCAAGAAAGCAGTGCAAATGATCTGAGAGCAGCTTACTGTCAAATTAAATGTTCAAATGAAGAAATGAAGAAATTAAAGAAGTTTGTTGGTGAAGCTCTTGCAATTGTGGAAGAAAATATGCTAAACTCATTTTTGAAGAACAATCCAGCCTTTGAGAAGATTAAATGAGAAGTAATTTTTTTTTCTTTTTTAATTCTTTTATACTGTTCTAGATTATTAGTTTTATTCTTTAGTTTTGACATCATCAAACCTTGATTTATGCTTACATTTTATAAAGCATAAATAGGGGGAGATTGTTAGGGATATATTCATTTGATGATGTACAAAATACTAGAACAGGGTCTAGATTAGTTTATCTGTAATAAGTCTTTCTAGTCTCTGAAATGAATAATCAGAGTCTAGATGGTCAACATTCATGTTACTTGTACTTAGAAGAATTTCTGTAGAAAGTGAAACCAGAGTCTGCATGAAGATCAGAGTCTGGAAGGTGATCAGAGTCTATAGACTATCAGAGTCTGTGATCTATCAGAGTCTACATGTGATCAGAGTCTGAAGATCATCATAGTCTGAAGATTTCAGAGTCTATACAGTTGAGGATAAATTTGGAAGAAGATCACAGGAATGGAAAGTCTTCGAAGATCAAGATAAATATATTGCAGATATGCTATGGGAAAGAAAGAGAATTCTAGAAAGAAACTGTCAACTAATAATTAGGAATTCTATTCCTATTGTAATTTATCTTTCTGTTATTAGTTGATAGGCAGCTCTCTATATAAACTCTATGTAACCTAATTGTAAAGGTGTGGAAGTCGAAACATAATCATCTGAGTGAAATTTTGTGAGAGCATAGAAATAGAGAGAGTTGCTGTGATAAACACAGAGAAGCTGCTAGGGTTTGTGTACACCCTAGGAGAGTTTTGTATTCACAAATCAATAATACAAAACAGTACTTATTCATATTTTTGTGTTTGAGTTTGTTCTTAATTTGATTTTAAATCGGGCAGAAAAGACATACAAGTATTCAACCCCCCCCCCCCCCTTCTACTTGTACGACTGGGAAAATAATATAAAACTTTAAAGTCCAGGTGAGGGGGATTATTCATTACAAATAATGTATATTTGTTTGGACAATAAAAAACAAACAAATTGTAGCTACTACAATTTAGTTTTATTTCTATCTAGTATTCTATTCTCTATAATTTGCAATCCATACTAAGCTTCATTCCTATAAAAATATTAAAAAAGTTAGTACACTTGCCATTTTAATCCTGATTAAGTAGTATACTAGCAAAAGTGGCAGGTGTAGTAAGTGTAAAAATACATAAGTATTATTCCCATTAAGTGACTCTAGAAGTAATAGTGGATAATCATGTAGATGATGTTAAATGCAACAGTTTATAATACTAATTTACATCAAACTTTCTCAGAAAAACAAAATAAGAATCATTTCATTAATAAATGTAGTCATACATATAATCTTAGAATTGTAGCTATACAAAATTGACCAACAACCAACTAGGCCACAATACAACAACTAATCTAACACATGACTGCAATCTAAACAGCTTCAAGAACAGATAGAAGCACACATCAAGCAACAAAAGTACATAATAGTTCAGCAAAAGTAAAACAGACACACAAGCAAGCATCCACCATCCCTTAGTTCATTATAGATTAGATATTAGAAATCAGATCCAAAGGCTCAATTCATTGGTTCATTTCCTAGAGGAACTATACAATCTTCCTCCATTTCCACCAATCCACCAACTCTAAACTCACCAAGCTCCACTACCTCCCTAGGTTCACCATTCCTAAGCAAAACAGGTATTAAAGGAACATTGAAGGTTGAACTATTCAAGACGCTCAACTGCACATTGATAACATGTGCTAGACATTCCTCAATGACTCATGCCCTTGCTATTGTGCTCCCCAAAATACTCAGCACACTATTCACCTTAGTTTCTATGTTCTCATTCTTCTCAACTAGTTCCTTAAAGGAAATTTGAAGTTCTTGAAATAATTTTTCAAGTTCCTCGTATTTTCCATTAAGACTATCAATTGCCTTATCAAACTCAGCCTTAGAAATGGTATCCAGGGGCACATTAGGAGCAACAGAGACACGGTAAATGTCACTAGACACATTGGGCACATTAGGCATAGGGTTTTCAACATGTGTAGAGTAGTCATTCAATGGCATAGTCACTCTATTGGCCTTGCAGTCATAGTGGAAGCAACTTGGAAGTAGGGCAGTTGGTTAAGGTTAAGTTTGAAGTGTTCAAAGACTTTGGTCAACAAGAGGCCATAGGCATAAATTCCCTTTTTGTGACAATGTACCATGTGAGAGAGAATCATGAAGGGTATGTTATAAGTGAATTTATGGCTAGCAAGCTTATACATAAGCTTGATTTCTTGAAAGGACATTAGTTTGTCACCACTTGTATTTTGAAAGAGATTTTCTGTTAGGATTAAGGCCATGGTTTGAAAAGTGGGGGTAAAGTGTTCATTGAAATGCCTTTTTAAGTGAGCTCAAGGGACAAGGGCAGTTCAATGCCACATAAGACAGAAAGGTAGAGTTTCATCTCCATTTTATTGAAGACAAAATCAGTGTTAATGTCAAGGTTTGCATGGTTCAAGGTTTTAAGGTTTAGTTTCAAGGCATTGACAAGCTCAATATGGACAAGAACAAAGTACTTCCCATTGACCACACTTGTCAGAAACATAACCTCCTGGACTCCTTGTTTGACCTCTAAATTGCTATAAAACTCACTAACCATGTTGGGAAAAACTTTTCTATTAGGGTAATAGAGGACTGACTCCCATTTAGCAACTACAAATATGTCGTAAAGCTCAGTTCTTTTGTCTATGTGGATCAATTAACCTGACTGCTGGGTTTAGAGGGCAAAGAGAGTGGGGATTTACCAAGATCTAAGAGTTTTTTTTCTTCCTATTTCTGCCTCTAGAGGAGGCGGAGACAATGGTGTTTTGCTCATTGTATTGGCCTAGACACAATGTAGTATTTATAAACTCATCTTCATTTTCCATTTGGAAATGAGAATAAGAAATAAATGTTACTGCAGAGATAACTAGCAAGAATACAAAGGCAGTAATTTGTAGGAAGACAAAGAGAAAAAGGTGCAAGTGATAAATGAACAAACACATTCTCTTTTAAACACAAAAAGTTCTGCAAATAAGTACACAGGCAGATAGCAAACAGTGCAGGAACATGGTATAAACAGTGTAGTTTGCAGTCCTAAAGGTACTATAAACAATGCAGAGTTACTCTAAGATGTGCATGTACATTTAATGAGATGTTCACCTCCTTATCAACTAGTACATACAAGTACTAACTAAAGTTACCAGCAAAACAGATGGTATACTAAAATAATATCTAGGCATGTTGTAGATCATACACATACACCTATTTATAATATTTTCTATCTTAGATTTGCATGCACGAGTCATAGAGCAAGTACACAAATCTTATAGCTAAACATGATCTATGCATTATTTAAAATGCAGGTATATTATGCATATATCTTTTACTGAAAGAATACACAATAATATATCATTTTTAACAATTAAAATTATGCAGGTATACTATGAGTTAGGTCCAGCAAATACAACTTGCATATACTCATAATGTCACACATGTATATACTTTAAGCACATAAATTTATGTGAGCATATAAATAGGTTTGAAAATATTGTTACACATTAAAATGGTGCATGCATGATATGAACTAGTCCAATTATCACATGAAATAAGTTACAGAATTGAGGCAATATAGACCTAAACATAAATTAACAGATCATGTAACACTCATTTTAATCATGAAATTTGAACTGATGGATAAATTAAGCATTTAGACAGACATATATTAGATTCCATATTAACACAATAATTACACTAGCTGCAAATTTAGCTGTATCATGCCATAACTCAAAGCTTCTTCAACTGATATATATTTATACAGCTACTGTGTTCATAGTATATATGATTACATGATTTTATAAGCATCAAATCCTATATACAAATGGTGCAGCAACATTAAATCAACTTAGCACAGGACAATTAGATGCAAATACCCATTTATAACTTATCTTAGTTAATCACACAATCATTTACAATATGTCAATTCAGTTTTGAGATTGATTCTCTTATTCTAAACACAAATTAAATCAAATTGTTATCAATAGGACTGAGCATGTACCATGTAGACACCCTTACACACTGAGATCAAACCACTATTATACTACTAAGTGGCACAAAAGCAATCAATTCAACTATCAATTTGGCCAACAACTCTCTAATTAACATAATTACTCACCAAGAGCCAACAGTTTACATACTAACAATCAAGAGCTTGTCCAATATATTCTCACAAGTATCAAACTCAAATAGATTATCATACCAACATATATCAACAATCACAAAACTCACACCAGTTAGAGATATAAGGTCATACCTGTGCCTTGGGGTCCATACACACGGTACTTACTAGTTTTCTCACGAATAGAGTCAGAAAAATGCACGAGGAGGCTATACTTGATTCAACTCGCCTTGACTCGCTGAAACCCTAGGTCTGACTCACTGAGTCCGGTGACTGAGCCGCCGAGTTTGCTTGGTCCAACCCCATTTTGACCTTCATCTTTACATTTGGGATATAAAACTATCATAACCGGTTGAAGAACCACCCTTGAATTCTTGAATCATCAAACCCTAACTGAGCCGATGTCCAAGTTAGATGATTCATGCATATATCGAACACGAGCATGATAGACTACCTTATATAACACTAACATACAACGAGAAAAAGGGCCTGGAAACAGTATAAAAGATTAGAGAGATGAAAGTCGAGAGAATTGAATTGGGGGGTTTCGATTTTGAGAGATTTCGGACATGAATGAGTGATTTTATGGTTTGAATAGAAAGCATTTTTGATGAAGAACACGATTTGGGGATTGATTTGAATAGAAGATTGCTTGAAGTCCATGAATTACGATTGCGAGGATTAGGGTTTCGATGAACAGCAGCTAGAGAGATATGAGAGTTGAGATCCGTACGAATGTAAATATTATATTTATTTTTCTGATTAATACATTTATATATTCTCCAAGTCATCGGCTGTGATCAAATCTCCATTGTGATCAACGGTCCAGATAAATTCGGGAGAAATAATTAAAATTATATATATATATATATATATATAAATATATATATATATATATCAAAATTAATTTATATTTTATATTTCTTTACACCAAAAATGTAATTAAATTATATAAAATAATAATTTCTTTCACAACATTTTTATAATTTTAATTATAAATAAATGTAATTAAATTTATATAAAATATTATGATATAAGTATTTTACAATTAATCATGTTTATTGCATAATTATTAATTAAAATACTCTTTTGTCCACAAATATTTTCTATAATTAAAATAAATTTTAAAATAATATTTTCTAGGACAAGATTAATTAATACTCACTGTTTTCCCGAGTTTTGAAATATTAAACATATTTCAAGGCCATGCAACAATGATATTAATTAATAATATTTTATTGAGCTTAATTTCACAACAAAGCTTGAACAACTTATAATTAATTCTATTATCGACAAATCTGAATTCCATATATAAATCCGATCGAGTAATAACCTTAATTACTAGTGGAGCAAAGTTCATTGAAAATTAATTCAACAAAATTAGAGACACTTTATGTCTTACTTTGAGCATTCAAGCATACCTAACTCTAATCGGAGTTTGGTAAATCTTTCTGAACTCAAAGGTTTTGTAAAAATATCGGCAATATTATGTTCGGTGTCTATATATACCATTTTAATATTGCCCTTCGAGACATGGTCTCATAGAAAATGATGTTGTATATCAATATGTTTTGATAAAGAATGCAACACATAATTTTTACTTAAATTTATTGCACTTATATTATCACATTGAATTGATACTACATCAAATTTTACCATATGGTCAGCTAATGTCTGTTTCATCCAAATAATTTGGGCACAACATTTTGTAGCTGCTATATATTCAGCTTTTGTAGTGGATATAGACACAGAATTTTGTTTCTTAGAAAACTAAGAATCCGCCAAGAAACTAACACGTACCACTTGTTCTTTTTCTATCAATTAAGTGTCTGGAATAATCCAAATCAGAAAAGCACACTAGGTCAAATGGTTGTCCTTTCGGATACCATAGACCCATTTCAGTGGTTTCCTTAAGGTATTTGAATATCCGCTCAACTGCACTATATGAGATTCCTTAGGGTTCACTTGAAAATGGGCACACTTACATACACTAAATTGTATATCAGGCCCACTAACAGTGATATAGAGAAGACTTATGATCAATCCTCGATATTTCTTCGTATCTACAGAAATACCATTAGGATCTTCCGTCATCTTTAAGGCAGATGACATAGGAGTACTAATTGTTTTATAATTTTCCATATCAAATTTCTTAAGCATTTCTTTACAATATTTCGATTGTGAAATATGAATCTCTTCATCAGATTGCTTAATTTGCAATCCTAAAAAGAAATTTAATTCCCCCATCATGCTCATTTCAAATTCTTTACTCATAATATCTGAGAATTCCTTACATAGGGATTCATTGGTAGAACCAAAGATAATACATCTACGTAAATTTGAACAAGCAGGATATCATCACCTTCATACTTTGTAAAAAGATTGGTATCAACAACTCCTATTTTGAAACCATTTTTAATTAAGAATTTGCTTAACCTCTCATACCAAGCTCTGGGAGCTTGCTTTAGTCAGCATAAAGCCTTATATAATTTGTATACATACTCAGGCTATAAGTGATCTTCAAATCCCAATGATTGTCTTACGTATAATTCTTCTTCTAAGATACTATTTAGGAAAGCAGGTTTAACATCCATTTGATTAAACTTTGAAACCTTTATGACAAGCAAAGGCTAAAAATATTTGAATCTATTCAATTCGAGTCACAGGAGCATAGGTTTTATCAAAATCTATCCCTTCCATTTGAGTATAGCCTTGAGCAACTAACGTACTTTATTCCTTACCATTATTCCACTTTCGTGTAACTTGTTACGAAAGACCCATTTTGTTCCAATAATGGAAGTTTTAGGGGGATGTGAAACTACTTCCCAAACTTTATTATGAGAGAATTGGTTTAACTCTTCTTGCATAGAAAAGATCCAATTCTCATCTAATAAAGCTTCATTTACGGTTTTGGGTTCTATTTGTGATAGAAAGGCCGTGTGACTCACAATGTTTTGAACTTGAGCACGAGTCTGAACACCTTTAGTTAGATCTCCTAAGACACAATTAATATGACGATCTTTATGCAATAGTATTTACATAGGCAATTCAAGTTCGTTCTCAACTTTTTCAAGAGGATTCTTTGGAATTGCAAGTCCAAGATTTATGTCTCTAATTTGTCGAATAACATTTTAAACATCACTTGGAATTTGACCATTTGAATCTAGTTCCTCCTCTATTAAATCTTTATACCTTGAGTTTGGTTTAGATTCATTGAATACTATATTCATTGATTCTTCCATAACCAAAGTATTAAAATTGAAAACTCGATAAGCTTTGCTATTACTAGAATATCTTAGAAAGACACCCTCACCAGATTTAGGGTCGAATTTCGTTAGATAATCCTTAGTATTCATAATATAACACTTACTTCTAAAAACTTTGAAATAGCTAAACTTAAGAGTTTTATCAAAATAAAGCTCATAAGGATTCTTCATTTTGATAGGTCGTAGTAATACTCTATTAAGAACATGGCATGCTGTAGACATAGCTTCGGCCCAAAAATATTTTTGTCGACGATATTCATTAAGTATAGTCGTTGCCATTTCTTGTAATGTTCTATTTTTCCTTTTAACTACCCCATTTGATTGAGGTGTATAAGGAGCAGAAAAGTTATGAGTAATACTATACGCTTCATAAAAATCAATAAATTTTACATTTTCAAACTCTTTTCCATGATCCGTCCTGATATAGATAATTGAATTATTGTGTTGATTTTGTATGCATTTGCAAAGATTCGTAAAAGATTTAAATGTGTTATTCTTTGACCTTAGGAACTCAGTCCACGTATAGCGAGGGTGTATTGACTTCCTCCTAAGCTTTGTATGGGAACCGGTCCTATGAGATCCATATGTAATAGCTCAATTGGTCTAAAAGTAGACACCATGAATTTAGCTTTATGAGATGCACGAATCTGTTTGTCAATTTTATAAGCTTCACATATATGATCCTTTACGAAATTGAGTTTTGGTAATCCTCGTACATGTTCTTTTGAACATATAGTCTTAATGAGTTTCATGTTTATGTGCCCTAACCTTCAGTGCCATAACCATGGATCATCATTAAAGGAAATCAAACATACATTCTCATATTTTGTAGTGTCACACGTGTAAACATTTTTATCACGTGGACAAATTAAGGCTAGTTTTCCATCTACATTGTAAATAGAATAGTGTGTCGTACGGAAAACTACTTTGTAACCATTATCACATAGTTGACTTATTGAAAGCAATTTATACTTTAGTCCCATGACTAATTGTACATCTATAATTTTAAAGCTTTCATTTCCAATATCCCCAATGTCAATGATGTTGCCTTTACTGCTATCTCCAAAAGTTACACTTCCGGCGGCTACCTTTTTAATGTTGTTCAACAATGACTTATTACTGGTCATATGTCATGAACATCCACTATCAAGATACCACAAGTCTTTCTTGGTAGTAAGGCATACCTACACAAGAGATTAGTTAAACCCTTTGGTACCCTGTTTACTTAAGGGTCCTTGGGTCTGTACATCATAAGGCATATTATATTAGCATTAATAAATCTAGGCATAGGATATCCTTGCACATAATCATATATGTTTCTAGATGCTTGATTACTAGTAGAAATATGATAGGGATTTCTCCTAGAAGTGTATTTGTTATATCTAACATAATTATGATTATTGCTAGGTGGGAAGATAGCAACATTCGAATTTCTAGGATTGGCATTATTGTTATAATTCGAATTTATTAATATAACATGAACAATTGAAGTTCTAGGGTAAATATAATGACTCTTATTAGCATGATGACTCGATCTAGCATGATAACTCGTATTCCTAGGCATAGTAGCATTTATGTTACGAGTTTGATCATAATATTTAGGGTCATTAGTCATAGAACCATTTTTAGGAACTCTATCCATTCTAGTTGAACTAGAGCTAGTGTTAGCATTATTTATGTTACTTGGTTTGAAAATTATTGGTTCTTGGTGATATTGAGACTTCGGTTGTCTTTGAACATTCACTTTAGAATCATTATTTTTTAGAGATATGTTCTTTTCATCTCTTTGTCTAGAAGTTGATCCTTTAGGAACCCATTTGTACTTCCCCTTAAGTTCACCTTCTTTAGCCTGGCAATATAGATGGATATGTCCATTTACATTATAATATGTACACTTTGGTGTAGGTGATTGTTAGAAATTATGAGATTTGATGATAACAAATTAGTTAGAATTACAATAGGAATTTAAAGTTCATTGTAACTAGTCGATGGATATGTGTCTTATAAATATCCATTGACTAGGAAACCAGTTATCAGTTGACGCTCGTTAATCAACTGATAAATTGAATTGTAACATTTGATTCATGCTTCATTATTAATTTATTGTATTGCCTCGATGGATGCTGTGAAGTAGTCAACTGATGTTATTGACTTCAATTTATAGCTTCTCAATGGATGTGAAGAATGGCTGATCAATTGTAAATATTCTAAGTCAGAATTCTCACAAATGAAGTGATTAATAGATATTGAAGCCGATGGATAAAGACCCTACTCAACGAATAAAAGTTATCAACGGGTAAAAGCTATCAACGGATAAAAGCCATCAACGGATAAAGACAATCAATGGATAAAGGACCATCAATGGATAGGGAGTCGATAGATAACTCAATTAGTCATCAATACATTAATTGATCAATGGATATCATATCCATCAATGGATGAGTAAAGGGGAATCAACTGATAAGCTTAATAGCATTTATCAGTTGATTAAGGTTTCCTAATTTAGTTAAAGATAAAAAGAATGGGAACTTTATAGAAACTGAATCAATGGAAGGCAGTCCTGTCAGAATTGTGAAGACTTTCAAGGTAACACAGTCTTTAAGGAATGGATCAAGACAAAGATATTTCCAGAACTAGACAAAGTCTAATGAAGACTGTGAAAGTAACTAATTTTTATTTTCATGTAAACATTGTAAAGTGTATTTTATAATGTTATCCGTCGATAGGAAATAGAAGAAGAAGAAAACTACTATATAGTAAGTAGTAGTATTTTGTAACAAAGTATGAGAGTGATTGTAAACATTGTATTTCAAGAACAACATTTTGTAAGCAGCTTGGTAATTCTACCAAGATTATTTGAAAGCAAAAAAAACATACTAGTGAAAAAATCAATCCACTAGTAATTTTTATATTGTTTGTTCTGTTTTCAATTACATAAGTATTTCACTCTGTATTCATTTAGTTCTATCTCAAACATACACTTCAAAACACAATAAATCTTGAACAAACTTAAATCTGTAAGAATTAGAATTAATTCTTAAGTTTTTATTCAACCCCCTTTCTCCAAACTTCTTGTACTCTAGGGCAAATAACAATTGGTATCAGAGCCTAGCTTTCAACATATAGAAAGTTAAGATCTATAGACACAAGAGTGAAGATTCCAGTTCTAGAGAAAGATGAGTACTTTCCCTGGAAAGTAAAAATGCACTTGCATCTGCTATCTATTGATCCTTCCTATGTCCACTACATAGAGAAAGGTCCACATGTGCCTATGAAGATAGTTACAAGTTTAAATGCAGATGGTCCTCAGGTACCAGACAAACTCATTCTAAAACCTGTGAGTGAATACACAGATGAAGATGAGAAGGAAGTACACAAGGATAAAAATTCTATGAACATTTTGTTTAATGGTCTTGACAAGGATATGTTTGACAATGTTATCAATTATACAACCTCCAAGGAAGTCTGTGATACTCTTCAAACTCTATGTGAATGCACTGAGCAAGAAAGAAAGAATAAGATGTAACTCTTGATTAAAAAATATGAGGTCTTTCACTTCAAGAGTGGTGAAGCAATCAATGACACATATAGTAGGTTTCAAAAGCTGTTGAATGAGCTAAAACTATATGGAAGAGTATATGATGTTGAAGATATCAACCACAAATTCTTGAGGTCCTTACCCAAGGAATGGAAACCAATGACTGTTTCTATAAGACAATCTCCTGACTTTAAAGAATATACTCTTGACAAGCTGTATGGGATCTTGAAAACCTATGAGTTGGAACTACAACAAGATGAGGAAATTGAGAAAATTCAGAAGAGAGACAAGTTTATTTATTTGGTGGTCAAGGATAAGCAAGTTGCAGAATCTGGTGAAAAAGTTACTGTCAAAGAAGGGAAGAAGGAAAGTCATGGAAATAGTGCAAGTAGTGATATATATGATGAATCTTTTAACTAGGAAAGGAAAAGAAATAGTTGAGGATGATGAGTCATACACCAATGATGAAATGGATGAAATAGAAGAGCATTTGGCTTTTCTATCAAGAAAATTTTCAAAACTCAAATTCAAGAGAAATCCCCTGTAAAGGCATGGATCTCAGTTCAAGAGAGACAATCAACAAGGTAAAAATCTTGTTGACAGGACTCAATTCAAATGCTTTAACTGTAGATTGGATGGTCATTTTTCTAATGAATGTAGAAAGCCAAAAATGGAGAAGAAGTCAAAGTTTAGTGATGGCATTGACTACAAGAAGAACTACTTTAACTTGCTAAAACAAAGAGAGAAGGCTTTTGTAACAGAAGAAAAGGACTGGGATGCTGAGGATGATTCGGAAGAAGAATAATACATCAACCTTGCACCAATGGCCAATCATGATGACCAGGAAGCAATGTTATAGTAAGTATTTTATGATGTTATTCGTCGATAAGAAATAGAAGTAGAAGAAAACTAATATATATAGTAAGTAGTAGTCTTTTGTAACAAAGTGTGAGAGTGATTGCAAGCATTTTACTTCAAGAACAACACTTTGTAAGCAGCTTGGTAATTCTACCAAAAATATTTAAAAGCAAAAAAAAACATACTAGTGGAAAAACCAATCCACTAATAATTTTTATATTGTTTGTTCTGTTTTCAATTACATAAGTATTTCACTCTGTATTCATTTAGTTATATCTCAACCATACACTTCAAAACATACTAAAATCTTGAACAAACTTAAATCCGCAATAATTAGAAATATTTCTTAAGTTTGTATCCAATCCCCCCCCTTCTCCAAACTTCTTGTACTCTAGGGAAAATAATAGTGATTTAGGTGGAGTACTAATCGGGATTAGGTTTATGATATTCCCTTTTAGAAGGACTCTTATATTCATAACCCAAGTCTTCACGATTAAATGATTCCTAAGAGCAAAATACCATTCTTTCTAGAATTGCATTGCTCTTAGTGAATTGTTTCAAAGTGGATTCAAGATTTTCTTTTTCCTTAATCAAGAGGTTAATCTTGTTAGTTAATAATTTCTCTTTATCCATGACTTGAGACAAGAGCTTTTTATTTTCATCTTTAAGCTTTTGATTTTCCAACTTCATCGTTTCTAATTCCGAGACAAGTCTTTGACGACTTTCGAATTCGACATTAATTTTACATTGAAGTTTGGCATAATCTTTGTCTTTATTGATTAATTGAAGTTGGTAATCAAAATCTAACTCATTTACGGCTTCATGAAGTTCTTCCTCTCTATCTCCCATAAGAGATTTTTCGAGGTTATTTATACATTCACAACGTGAAGAATTCTCTTGAATAAATGATTCATTTTAAATTTTCAAATTTAAAAACTCAACATGGAGCTCACGATTGCATTTATTTAAATGGAGCTTATCATTCTCAATCTCTTCGGTTTAATCAGAGACACATTTTCGACTTCAAGAGTACGAATTTAGTCATCCTTTCCGTTCGCCTCGATTTTCAAGCTTTCATTTTGAGAGAGAATGTTAGTAACATATTCCATGTCTTTGACATTTACATCGGTCAAACTAGTGACCTCCTTTTGAAGTTCAAGACACAATTCCTCATATTTATCCTTTTCAGATTTTGTCTTCACATAACTTCGATTCAACTAATCATAACCAATTTTCAAATTTTTAACCAATTTTCTAAGTACATTAATATCCATATTATAGTGATCAATATTAGATATTTTAACATCATTACTATCACATGATGAAATTGAAATTGATTTAGATGTTACCTCTTATAGAGAAGTGGAGGTTTCCATAGGAGTAGCTTCGTCTCCAATTGCCATTAAAGCAAGATTTACAATTTCCTCATTCTACTCAGGAGCTTCCTCATCCTCGCTTAGATCCCATCCACTTTTAGCAACAGGGATTTGTCCTTTAGACAAATTTGGACATTCCTTTTTAAAATAACTCGGTTGTTTACATTCAAAACAAACAATCTCAGTCTCTTCGGGAACAATCTCTTTAGGCTTAGGTGCATAATTACTCATAAATTCCGAGTTATTGTAAGCATTGTTTTCTTGTGGTTATTGCACACCTATGCCTTTAGCATAACTCTTAGTAGGAAAGTTGCTCTTATAATTCGGCCTAACCTTAGAGTTAAAAACTCGTTATTGGTTATCCGATTTAAGGAAGCCCTTTCCGTATCTTTGAGCTTTTCTTTGTAAAATGCGACGGAGTTATCTTGATAATAAAGCAATTTCATACGCATCAAGATTTTCTAACTCTTCATTCAAATCATCGTCATTTTCATCTTCATCGATAAGTATTGCCTTTAAGGCCATACTTTTTCTCTTCTCGTCAACTTTAAGAAGAGGTTTATCCGAAGCATTATCTTCTTTATATGTACGAAGGTTGTTGAATAAACTATTGATGGTATATGCATTTAAATTATGCATTTCTTTTATTGTGGTAACTTTAACTTTCCAACTCGGAGGTAAGACTTTCAAGACCCTTTGATTTTTCTCATTAATAGAGTAAACCTTTCCGAGTTATGCAAGTTCATCGATGATACGAGTAAATCTCATTTCCATGTCGATGATGGTTTCACCCTCGAGGAGTTTAAAGTTCTCGTTCTTGGATTAAGGTATCCATTCGAGAGTCTTTAATATACATTGTTCTCTCGTAGGTGATAACCAATTTATTCCACATTTCTCGTGTGGACTTGCAATTATTAACACGTTTGTATTCTTTTTCTGCAAGTGCACTAGTTAAGACCATTTCTGCTTTAACATCTATGTTCATTAACTCTTCTTCCTCACCGGTGTATTCACTGACTTTCTTTTCGATGACTATTTCGTTAACTACTTTAGTCGGAACAACAACACCATCTTTGATAGTCATCCATACATTGACACCTTGGGATTTAGCATAGTTTCTAAATCTTGTTTTCCACGTGGCAAAGTTGGTGCCATCAAATAAGGGGAGGTCTCGAACTAGACAGACCTTCACCACAACCAATAATACTCAAATATGCCATAAAATATCTACTTTTTTTTGCGTTCGTAGGCACTGAAAAAGGCCACAGAACACAGTTAAGAACACTGCTCTGATACCAAATGTTATGTCCAAAATAATGGGCAGTATTAGCTAGAAGGGGGGGTTGAATAGCTATATACCCTTTTTAAAATTTAGAGCTTGGCATTTTTAAATTTCTTTTCTCTTTTTAAAATCTTTACTAGTCAACTAGTAAATAAAATGCGAAAAGTAAAAGAGAGAAAGAGTCAGAGTACAACACAGTATTTTTATCCTGGTTTGCGATGACGCAATCCCCTAACGGATCCGCTCACCCTAGTCCAGTCCCTCCCTGAACTCAAAATTTTGCACTATAAAAAGATGTACTCTTTATAGTGGCGGAGAAGCCTTTTACAATACTATGTATCTATCTTGGACCTTAACTACCCGTTAACCCCTCAAAATACAATACCAAACCTACTTGATTTATCTTGGAGAGTAACTCCTCGTTACCTCCTCAGAATCAAAGTAGAACCCCTACAAACTGGTCTTAGAGCGTAACTCCCCATTACCTCTTCATAGGCAAGTAGTACCCCTACGAGCTGGTCTTAGAACGTACCTTCCCATTACCTCTTCACAGGCACATAGTATCCCTTACGATCTTATCTTGGAGCGTAATTTCCCTTTTATCTCCTCAAAGATACGTAAAAATCTCTGCGTAGACTATATTCCTCTACAACAATGTAGTTCTTGGATCCGGGTCTTAGATCTTGGGTCTTTCCTTTTCCTCACTGTGCAAAGAAACCCAACTCCTCGTCGGTGTGTCTAGGACTTGAGTCTTAGAATAAGGATCACCTCACTTCACTTTCACCTCACAACAAAGTCTAGACAACAAGTACTACGACTTTATATCCCTGTTTAAGAAAGAAAGGTGGTGGACTAGTATATTACAGTACTAGACCAAAGAGACAAACAAATATATATAAGATAACCTAAGCAATAATATATATAAATGTGAGTCGGGGCTAGTCACTTAGTGAAAGGACTAACCAATCGAAGGGGTAAGTCACTTATCCAAAAGGACGAACCACGCGTTGTGTGCTAACGTGTGTGCAAGAAAATAAGTGTGTATGCTAAACTAAAGTGCGGAAATTAAAAGCGTATCAATGCAAGCACTTAAAGTAATTTTTTTCTTATTATTGTCCGATATATAAGGCCGGGGGTATATGAACTAAACTAATGGTCGAATATATTGACTTGATTTATATCATGCTCGTTGAGTCTTGTTGTTTATAAAAGCCTTGATCCGAAGAATAAAAATGAAACTATAAGGCTCTTTACAAACTAACGAAGACAATCTAAGATTCTACGAAGAGAGTTCATTTATGTCTATATAGGACTTATACGAATTCTCGTAACTGGGAATCAAAGAATATATAACTTCTTGAACTCTAAAAGTAAAAGGCTCGTTTATGTCTTAATATACAACTTATATGATAAACCTTTTCACTTTGAATTCAAAGCTACTTCAACTTCTAGATCTCTACGAGGAAGCCTTGTTTATATCTCTACTATATATGAGACTTATACAAGTATCTTCTAACTCGGAGTTCGAAGTCGGATAAACTCACTGATATTTTACGAGTATGACACGGAATAAGAGCTCGTTTCTTTCACTTTATGACTCAACAAGGAAGCTCTTTGTTTATACCTTAATATATTGGCTTATACAAAGTTGCTTCGACACGGAATAAAAAGTGAGTGAAAGGCATATGTCAAGGCCTATTTGTAATAAGTAGATGACAACTCAACTCAAGTAAGTAATAAATACTGAGGAAGGAATCAAGATGAAGACAGTCAACTAGACACAAAGAATCCTAATATCAGAAGTATTCTAATGAAGCTGCTACTCTACACCGGAAGAAGTTCATTAATATGTTCAAGCGTCGGCGAAAAATAAAGGAGTAGTATTTCAGAAGAGTTCAGAAGATACAAAAGATTTCAAGTGCCTACTACAAAGAGATTCCAAGAAAAGAAATAGTGAAGACAAAGCTAGAAGCAAGACAAGACACAAAGACCACTACAGAAGAAATGAGAATCAACATTGTAGTTAGTCATCCGTGAACCAGACCAGTGCACAGGGTGTCAACAGTGTCAGTGAAGATTCGTCATCAAAAAGTTTAAGTGGTTAAAAAAAAAGGTTATTGTTGAAGAACAGAAGAGTTTTATCTACATCAACAATAGTCAAGCCTTTAATTTAATTCTCTGTTAATTAATTAAATTAATTAGTTAATTTAATTAGTAAATTAATTCACTCAGAATTAATTTATTTCTTAAATTAATTAAAGGATTAATTAATTTAGAATTATTTTAGAATGACAGAAGAAAGAAGCTGGAAGCTCAAGGGATGCAGAAACAGCTAAACAGGCCTGACAGTACTGACTTTAAGACAAGACGGAAAAAGTATTGACACGGAAGAAATGCAGAGTCATATATTCGTAAAGGTGGAACCCCGGTTGGAATTGATTTATCATTTCCAAGTCAAAAGGAGTTTGGTTCCAGACCATCAGAAGACCGCATCTTAGAGCGTAAGGATTTATTTAATTAATAAATATTTTATTTATTTAGTAAATTATATTTATAAATATCTAAATAATATTAGATATTTATTTTTATAATTTATGAATTAAATTTATTATTCATTAATCAAAGATTATAAGCTGTGCGGGTCGAAAAGCATTTCTACGGAGCCAGTCACTACAGGACGAAATAAGCCCCTTTGAATTGCAATTTGAAATGGCAGGAGCTTTATTTCTAAAGGAGCCAATCAGAGCATGCCATGTGTCCATTCAAGAGAAAGAGAAATGAATTGGCAGTTGGTTGAATAAGTCATACCGAGAATTTAAATGTCATACTGAGAAAATCAAAAGTCATACCGAGCTTTGATTTAATAAGTCATACCGAGAATTTTCTTTTTAATATAAGTCATTCTGATTTATATTAATTAGGAAAATTTGAATATGACTTAAGAATAAGTCATACCGAATTTTCTTAGTTCAAAAGGTCATGCTGGAGCAAGTGGATTGATTTTTTATTTAATTAAAAAAAGTCATACCGATTTTTTTATTAATAAAATAAGTCATACCGAATTTCTGTAAGTCATACCGAGTGAAAAAAAGTCATGCCCAGTTTTTATAAGTCATACAAGTGTTAAAATAAGTCATACAGACTTATTTTCTTGAAATTAAGTCATACTGAAAAAGGTCATAGCAGCCTTTTTCATTCTCTATAAATATGAGAATCAGCCTTCACTTTTTCAGTTGTTCAGTTGTTGAGAAGTTAGAAAATCAGATCAAATTCAGTAATTTATCTGCATTGTAATATTCACAGATTTCTGTGCTGAGTTTGAATATAATTGATTAAACACGAACACTTCATGTCGAATTCGTTCTAGACTTTTTATCAATTATATAACAGTTTTCTAAATATTAATTTTGTAATACTAATCAAGTTAAAATAATATCTTTCACTTGAACAGTATTTCATTCCAATTAATATTTCGCGAGTAATTAAAATAATATTTTTAATTCAAATTATTCCGCGATTAATTTTCAGATATTGTATTCAACCCCCCTTCTACAATATCAGGGACCAACAATTGGCATCAGAGCCGGTTGATATATTTTCATATCAGATCCAAATCAAATTCCGCGAACTCATTCAGATCTCAAAAATTATTTTAAATTCGAAATAATTTTTTATTCGAAATAATTTTTTTTTCCGAAAAATTATTTTTGATCAAAAATTATTTTAAGTCAAAAATTAAAATATTTTTTGAAACAATTAATTTTTAATCTTATTTAAAGATGAGTACTCAAAGAGTTAGTAGCATTAAAATTCCACAATTTGATAAAGAAAATTATAATCTTTGGAAGAGGAAGATGACCTTGTTTCTTCGAGCTGCAAACCCTAAGTACAAGGATATTTTGAAGACTGGTGTTGTTGCTCCTATAGTAATCGTTCCTGAGCATATGGAAGATGGTGTACTCATTCCACACAGGCAATATGATAAAGATATTAAGGAGTACACTGAAACAGAAAAGGAACTGGATTCTTTGGACACCAGCCTGCAGTTAATTTTAGTAGAATCTCTTGATCCCGGAATGTACAATCATGTTGTTAATTGCAAAAATGCTAAACACATCTGGGAAACGATAGAGATACTAAATGAAGGAACAGAAGAAGTAAGGGAGAATAGATTGGAAATCTTAACGTCTCAATATGAGCATTTTAGATCAAATCCTGGAGAAGGTATCTCTGAGGTTTTTGAGAGATACAACAAACTGATAAATGATCTAAATCTCAATGGCAAACACTATACGAACAAAGAGATCAGTAGGAAGTTTTTGCTGACAATGCCAGTACACTTGGAGCATAGGATTACTGCCATCAGGGAGTCAAGGGACATGAATGAAATTTCATTGGAAAGACTTTATGGCGTACTGAAGACCTATGAGCTAGAGCAGATTCAACAGAAAGAAATATATGGTACAGGCAAGGTGGTTAGCAAGTCTACAGCTCTTGTAGCAGAAGAACCAGAATACAGAAAAGCTAAGACTGAATCTTCTTCAGTCAACATCATTGATCAGGGTATTGTTGCAGAAGTTGGTGCAACTCTAATGAATTCAGCTGATAGTGAATTCTACTCAATGGAAGAACTCGATCAACTTGAGGATGAATCTCTGGCTCTGATTGCTAGAAAATTTGGAAATACAAGATTCAGGAGGAATCCTAGTTTCAAATTCAAGCCTATGGCAAATAGATTTCAGACAAGTGGTTCTTCTAGCTCATCCAATACAAGAGGTGGATACAAGACAGGGATGGTAGACAGAAGCAAGATCCGTTGCTTCAACTGCAATGAAATGGGACACTTTGCTACTGATTGTAGAAAGCCCAGGCAGGAAAGAAAGAAGGATTCATATGACGAGCTCAAACAGAAATATGACGCTCTACTGAAGAAGCATCAGGGAAAATCATACTTAGCAGCAGGAAAAAGCTGGGATGATTCCGACAATGATGAAGAAGATCAAATGGGAAATCTTGCTCTAATGGCCTCTTCTTCTGAAGGATCACAATCTCCACCTCGACAAGGAATTGAGGTAAACCCTAGCTGTCCTAAGATGTTTAAATTGATAGGTGAGAATTTAACTGATGCTAGAGATCGAATAAAAGTTTTAATTCTTGAAAATAAAGTTTTATCAGAAGAGAATTATGAATTGAAAAAGCTGAAACTTATTAATGATAAATTAACTGAAGATGTTGCATTTCAAGTTAATAGAGTCAACTGCTATGTTCAGATTGAAGCTTTTTTAAGGAATAAAATTGAAGAAGAAAAGCAAAGGTGTCTAGCTTATAAAAATTCCTCTTATATTGTAAAGAACCTAGTTGACCAACAGGAAATAAACCGAAAAGTTGGAATAGGTTTCGAGTACAATAAATCTGTAGGAAAGCCAAGCAACATTACCCCGTTCAAGCAAAGCGCTGAAGAAAGGGGTATTCCTCATGTTGTTAAAGACGCACGCAAACCTCTTTTCATTACACCTGTAGCTGAACCCATCCTCGAGAGCTCTATACTGATCGCTTATGAGATGCAGTTAGAGGATGAAGAGGAAGAGAAGAAAAGAGGAGAACAAGCAAGGGACATAAAAGGAGTAAATGTCCAAGAAGAGAAAGTTACACCCAAGACACCAGTGAAAGTTGTGGGAACTTCTGATTTCCACAAACCTGGTATAGGTGCTAAAAACTTAAAGAATAAAATGAACAGACCTAACAATAATTTTGTTCGAAGTAGGGATAGTAACAATAGATGTCATTCTACTGAAAACTTTAAATCTGATGAAAAAGTTAAAGTAGAAACTATTAAAATGCCTACTGCTGTGAATAACATGCCTGCTATTGATGTATGCCATAAACCTTGTGGTATGTTAAATTGTATGTTATGTGCTTTTAATGCTATGACTGCTTATTTCAAACGCATGACTGCTAATAAAAAGAACATGACACCGAGACAACACATCAATAATAAATTTGCAAAATCCAAGACTGCTATTCCTTCACCTGTCAAGAAGGAAAAATATATTCCTAAGTCTAAACAAAAAGTTGTTAAGACTATTTATAGGAAAGTAAGTACAGTCAAGGAGGATGCGGCTGTTGTTCGAAAAGGATCTGTTGTCAAAGCTGACAAAGGTCAATTCTTTAAGTATGCCGGGCCCAATCAATTTTGGGCTCCGAAGTCGATCTAATCCGTTTGATATGTGCAGGGAGTTAAACAGGTAAACCGGGTTGTATGGATCCTAGACAGTGGATCGTCAAGGCATATGACCGGAGATAGAGCCCTGCTATCAGACGTGGTTGAAAGAGCTGGCCCGATCGTCACCTTTGGAGATAACAGCAAAGGAATGACTACGAGATATGGCAAGTTAGATACTGGAAATGTTATCATTGAAAACGTCTCTTTGGTAGAAGGACTTAAGCACAATCTACTCAGCGTCAGTCAATTCTGTGATAGAGGTTACAAAGTAAACTTTATCAAGGAGAAGTGCTTAATAGCTCATTCTAAAGAAGACAGACTAGCCTTGCGTGGAGTAAGGAAAGGAAACTTGTACGTAGCTGATTTCAACTCAGGACCTGAAGCTGAAGCAAACTGTTATTATTCAAAAGCTTCAACAGAAGAAAGTTGGCTATGGCACAAGAAACTCTCACATCTCAACTTCAAAACAATGAACTCTTTAGTCAAGAGGGATTTGGTGAGAGGACTGCCTCCGATGGAATTTACACAAGAAGGATTGTGTGAGGCATGTCAGAAAGGGAAGTCAAAGAAAGCAACTCACAGAGGCACAGACACTACAAATATTACTGAACCACTGCAGCTGCTTCATATGGATTTATTTGGTCCAGTCAATATCATGTCTATGTCAAGGAAGAAATATGCCTTAGTGATTATAGATGTCTTCACAAAGTACACGTGGGTTTTATTCTTGAACTCTAAAGATGAAACTCCACAGCTGGTAATTGATCATGTAAAGCTGATTGAGTTAGATTCAAAGCTACCTGTCCGGGCAATCAGATCAGATAATGGAACAGAATTCAAGAATGAAATTCTGAATAGCTTCTGCTCAGACAAAGGGATAACAAGACAATTCTCAGCGCCAAGAACTCCGCAACAGAATGGAGTAGTAGAAAGGAAGAATCGAACCTTGATTGAAGCTGCAAGAACAATGTTAAGTGAATCAAGGTTGCCTATCTACTTCTGGGCTGAAGCAGTAAATTCAGCTTGTTATACCCAGAATCGAACATTAATCAACAAGGATCATATGAAGACACCCTACGAATTAATGGCTGGCAAGAAACCAACACTCAAATACTTTCATGTATTTGGAGCCAAATGTTTTGTGCTAAAAGATGGAGATGAACATCGTGGCAAATTCGAGGCCAAGGCACATGAAGCAATTTTTGTAGGCTACTCAAAAAGAGCATATAGGGTGTACATAATTGATCAGCACCAAGTAAAAGAAAGTGTCAACGTAACATTTGATGACACTAAACTCCCGAGCATCCAAACTGAATTAAAATTTGACAATCATCCAGACTCAGATTCGGATAATGAAGAAGAGCCTGAGGTTGCAACAGGAAATGATGATGACAACAATGATGGTAATGATCCAGGTAATAGTAGTGGAAACAATGGAAACACTAGAGATACTACTAATACCAGTGGTGGATCAACAAGTCATCCAGGCAGCAACTCAGGGGGAGATAAAGGATCAACTGGCACAACACAACATCACAATGAATATAGAGGCGAATCATCAAGATCAAACCTACCAAGGGAAAGGATATGGAGCAAAGATCATCCCTTTGAATTGATCATAGGTGATCCAGATGTTGGTGTTAGAACCAGAAGTGCAACTTCAAATGAATGTTTATTTTCGGTTTTTCTATCTCAAGAAGAACCAAAGAAAATTGAAGATGCTCTAACTGATCCAGATTGGGTTCTTGCCATGCAAGAAGAACTCAATCAGTTCGAAAGGCAAGAAGTATGGACACTGGTACCCAGGCCTAAAGATAGATCTGTTATTGGCACGAAATGGGTATACAGGAACAAGTTAGACGGTGATGGCATTGTTACAAGGAACAAGGCCAGACTGGTTGCAAAGGGTTACTCCCAGGAAGAGGGAATTGATTATGACGAGACCTACGCACCAGTTGCAAGACTTGAAGCCATCAGGATATTTCTGGCATTCGCAGCACATTCCAATTTTAAAGTCTATCAAATGGATGTGAAGAGTGCATTTCTGAATGGAAAGTTAGAAGAGGAAGTATATGTGGAACAGCCTCCTGGCTTTGAAAATCCAGAGTTTGCTGATTTTGTATATTTCTTATTCAAAGCCCTCTATGGACTCAAGCAAGCACCGAGGACATGGTATGACACTCTCTCTCAGTTTTTACTTGAAAACGGTTTTAATAGAGGTGTCATAGATAAAACTCTCTTTTACAAATTATATGATAAAGATATGATATTTGTCCAAGTTTATGTTGACGATATTATATTTGGTTCTACTAACGAAAACTTGTGCAAGAGATTTGCTAAGTTAATGCAGAGTAGGTATGAAATGAGTATGATGGGTGAGCTGTCATTCTTCCTTGGTCTGCAAGTGAAGCAGATGGAAGATGGGATTTTTATTTGCCAATCAAAGTACATAAGGGATCTTCTAAGGAAATACAATCTAGAAGATTCTACATCGGCAAAAACCCCTATGCCAACAGCCACCAAGCTTGACAAAGATGAAACTGGTAAGAAAGTTGACATCACAAGCTATAGAGGTATGATAGGCTCTTTATTATATCTAACTGCTAGTAGACCCGATATAATGTTTGCAACATGCTTATGTGCAAGGTTTCAAACTGACCCTAGAGAATCTCATCTTATAGCTGTTAAAAGAATTTTTAGATATCTTAAGGGTACACCAAATCTTGGAATTTGGTACCCTAAAGGTATAGGTTTTGAACTAATAGGCTATACAGATTCAGATTATGCAGGATGCAGGATGGACAGGAAAAGTACATCTGGAAGTTGTCAGTTTCTAGGACGACGGTTGATTTCCTGGTACAGTAAGAAACAGCACTCAGTATCTACCTCGACAGCCGAAGCAGAATATATTGCGGCAGGTAGGTGTTGTGCACAAATCTTGTGGATAAGGAATCAACTGAATGATTATGGACTTGCGCTATCTAAAATTCTAATACTTTGCGACAACACAAGTGCCATAGCTATTTGCAATAATCCTGTACAACATTCAAGAACCAAGCACATAGACATAAGGTATCATTTTATCCGAGAGCATGTCATGAACGGAACTGTGGTGTTACATTTTGTACCCACAGAAGATCAAATTGCTGACATCTTCACGAAACCACTTGATGAATCCACTTTCTCTAAGTTGGTTAGTGAGTTAGGGATGTTAAACATGAACTAATTATTGCATGATGTTTTAAATTGCATATTTATTTTCAAGCATTGTAAATACACTGTATATATTCCTTAAAATATTTCAAAAACAAACAAACAAATTGAAAAAGAAAACTCAAAAAGATTTTCCTTATTTTTGTACAGTTGTTATTTCATTGGCATCTTTACTGTAAATATATTTTATATTATGTTTATTATTTCCAACAATTGGTATCAACAATTGTTTAGTATATATGTATGTATAGTTTTATTTGTTTTTCAACTTTGGCATCCTTATTTTTATTATTTTTATGTTTATTTCTATATAAATATAAGCTGATTATTCTCAAGTCTCTTTTGAGAAGTAGGAAAGATCTATGAGCTTGATCATCCAATAGTTTCTAAAAGTGAGATCCTAATCATTGGCATCAATCTCTAACCAAGATCTTAGAACCAAACACACAAACACTATCACATCCATCTCTCTAACCATTAAACAGAATACCTATTTGTTCAAAATGAGGGAGTCAATGCCTTGAGTGCATTTCATAAGGTTGGTAATGTAAGTGAACCAACAGCTCTGTCTCCAGAAAGGTGTTTCATATAAATAAACTGAGACAACTGTTAGCTCATCTGTGTTCTCTCAAAAGGATATAGACTTGGAAAAGGCAAAACTGTTACTAGGTTCATTCTCTCAACAGAGTGAGTCTATTGAATTCAGCCTGTCAGCCAAGGCTATCAGCAAAGAGTTAATTTCATCTGACATTTTTCAAGAAACCACAAATATTGTCTTATTTTTAGGGACCAACAATGGACCAATTCAATTGGCATTTTGAACCAACAAATTAAGGACATACTTGGGACCAAAAGGGACCAAGAGGGAGTAGTTGAAATGTCACAGGAAGGATGAATTGACGGAAGCAATTTTTTCTAAACTTCCATATCAAGGAAGGAAGAATAATTGATGATTCTGACTGAATCAACATGCCTTCACAGGCGTCAGGAGAAAACTTGGATCATGTGCTACATTTTAGATCCTTGTCTCCCTCCCCAGATGGAACATATCTGGATTCCTAATGGAATAGATCATCTTAGATGATCAGCAACTCATTGAATCTATTCCTGAAGCAATTCAGTTTTCAAATTAAACTATTTTAATAGATTCAGTTGAGGACGGGGATTTACGAAACCCCATTGCACCACCAGTGACCTCTCTTGAAGCGGCTATGGTGATCTTTCTTGCAGGTACAAAAGACTGAGTCATCCGTACTGAGAGAGATATAGTGATGTGAGAAAAGAGTGAAACACAAGTAAGGAAGAGTGAAAATATATATTCTATGAGTGAAACACTTAGAGAGTATATGAGCGAAACACTTGTGAGGAACACAAAGTAAAATCACACACTAACACACTTACCGAATCCCTTTCCCAATTCCCTGTTACAGATTTCAAATGTTACTCAACCAGGTGGAAATTTCTCCAGAAAAGGACTTTTAAATGAATAAGAGGATTACTCAACTAAGGGGGAGAATTATTAGGAGAATGGAGAATGAGAATTATTAAGAGGATTACTCCAAAGTGTTCAACTAAGGGGGAGTAGATCCAAAGGGGAGAATTGTTGAACAAGATCCAAAGGGGAAATAACAACATGCTTGGATTGGATCCATTTGATTTTAGAAAATTCTTGTATATAGGAATTAACCGGATTTTCTAAAATGCATAACATGTCATAGTTTGCATTTTTTATATTTGCGATGGTTTAATGCTGTATGTATGCCATGTCTGTTGTTACCTCTATTAAATTGGTTGGAGAATTCAAGTAAGGGGAGAATGAATTCACCTTGGAAGAGAAGTAAAGACAGAAGTTGAAGAAGAGGTTATATGGTAAGAAGAGAACAAGACTTCAACTCTGACATCCTAAGGGGGAGTAGTGATGAGTCTGAGAAATGAAGATAATACTACATGTATAATATGTTCAGTGCTAGAGGAACAAACATCTTTCATTTCAGTTACTCAAGAAATCTGGAAATGTATTATATGATCCAGAGAACAATTTATTTACTTACAGTTCTTAAATGTCATATTATTTTCTTAGTTGTTAGTTGAGTTATCCTCTAAGAATTTGTATGTTAAATGCTTAACAACAAATAGGGGGAGATTGAAAGGCATATGTCAAGGCCTATTTGTAATAAGTAGATGACAACTCAACTCAAGTAAGTAATAAATACTGAGGAAGGAATCAAGATGAAGACAGTCAACTAGACACAAAGAATCCTAATATCAGAAGTATTCTAATGAAGCTGCTACTCTACACCGGAAGAAGTTCATTAATATGTTCAAGCGTCGGCGAAAAATAAAGGAGTAGTATTTCAGAAGAGTTCAGAAGATACAAAAGATTTCAAGTGCCTACTACAAAGAGATTCCAAGAAAAGAAATAGTGAAGACAAAGCTAGAAGCAAGACAAGACACAAAGACCACTACAGAAGAAATGAGAATCAACATTGTAGTTAGTCATCCGTGAACCAGACCAGTGCACAGGGTGTCAACAGTGTCAGTGAAGATTCGTCATCAAAAAGTTTAAGTGGTTAAAAAAAAAGGTTATTGTTGAAGAACAGAAGAGTTTTATCTACATCAACAATAGTCAAGCCTTTAATTTAATTCTCTGTTAATTAATTAAATTAATTAGTTAATTTAATTAGTAAATTAATTCACTCAGAATTAATTTATTTCTTAAATTAATTAAAGGATTAATTAATTTAGAATTATTTTAGAATGACAGAAGAAAGAAGCTGGAAGCTCAAGGGATGCAGAAACAGCTAAACAGGCCTGACAGTACTGACTTTAAGACAAGACGGAAAAAGTATTGACACGGAAGAAATGCAGAGTCATATATTCGTAAAGGTGGAACCCCGGTTGGAATTGATTTATCATTTCCAAGTCAAAAGGAGTTTGGTTCCAGACCATCAGAAGACCGCATCTTAGAGCGTAAGGATTTATTTAATTAATAAATATTTTATTTATTTAGTAAATTATATTTATAAATATCTAAATAATATTAGATATTTATTTTTATAATTTATGAATTAAATTTATTATTCATTAATCAAAGATTATAAGCTGTGCGGGTCGAAAAACATTTCTACGGAGCCAGTCACTACAGGACGAAATAAGCCCCTTTGAATTGCAATTTGAAATGGCAGGAGCTTTATTTCTAAAGGAGCCAATCAGAGCATGCCATGTGTCCATTCAAGAGAAAGAGAAATGAATTGGCAGTTGGTTGAATAAGTCATACCGAGAATTTAAATGTCATACTGAGAAAATCAAAAGTCATACCGAGCTTTGATTTAATAAGTCATACCGAGAATTTTCTTTTTAATATAAGTCATTCTGATTTATATTAATTAGGAAAATTTGAATATGACTTAAGAATAAGTCATACCGAATTTTCTTAGTTCAAAAGGTCATGCTGGAGCAAGTGGATTGATTTTTTATTTAATTAAAAAAAGTCATACCGATTTTTTTATTAATAAAATAAGTCATACCGAATTTCTGTAAGTCATACCGAGTGAAAAAAAGTCATGCCCAGTTTTTATAAGTCATACAAGTGTTAAAATAAGTCATACAGACTTATTTTCTTGAAATTAAGTCATACTGAAAAAGGTCATAGCAGCCTTTTTCATTCTCTATAAATATGAGAATCAGCCTTCACTTTTTCAGTTGTTCAGTTGTTGAGAAGTTAGAAAATCAGATCAAATTCAGTAATTTATCTGCATTGTAATATTCACAGATTTCTGTGCTGAGTTTGAATATAATTGATTAAACACGAACACTTCATGTCGAATTCGTTCTAGACTTTTTATCAATTATATAACAGTTTTCTAAATATTAATTTTGTAATACTAATCAAGTTAAAATAATATCTTTCACTTGAACAGTATTTCATTCCAATTAATATTTCGCGAGTAATTAAAATAATATTTTTAATTCAAATTATTCCGCGATTAATTTTCAGATATTGTATTCAACCCCCCTTCTACAATATCAGGGACCAACAGTGAGACTAACCCACAAATATTCAACAAGTAATGCTTGTTTATATCTCTATATAAGACTTATACAAATCACTTTTAACTCAGAATATAAGTTAGTTATGAACTTTACGTTCTATATACGAGAAAGACAATAACAATTAAAGCTCGTGTATATATAAAACTGTAAACAAGTGCAAGTATATATAAACTAAAGATCTAACCAAGCAAGAACAATATATATACTACTACACTAAGAAGTCGAATATATATATATATATATATATATATATATATATATATATATATATATATATATATATATATATATATATATATATATATATATATATATATATGCAAGAAAAGTAACCAACTTATGACTCTTGTGCTCTATAGTTAGAGACAACCTATTTCTTTCGAAATTAAGAGATACGAGTTGGGTTCGTGAACGAGAGTTAGTGTGTATACAAAGATCAACCAAGAAAGCGAGATGTACACACTACTAAACTCCAACAAAGCTTATATATATATATATATATATATATATATATATATATATATATATATATATATATAAACAAATAACTAACTTATAACCCTTGAGATATAAAAAGAAATCAAGAGAAAAAGCTAGGATCGAAGCCAAAACACACAAAGACTAGTCGCCGGAATCTTAACTTTTGGTACAAATTTGTGGGCAACTAAACAAGCCTAGGGGCTGTTGGAATATGATATTTGGTTAGCCTAAACTAGCTTGTGTGGTGTGTGTATTATATGAGCAAGAAAGAGGGTGAAACAAGGTTTAAAAGTGATAAAACTAGAAAGAATCAAAGCTTGATTGCTATAACTTTTGGAGGCTGATATTTTCTGGGATGTTGGTGATATGAGGAGAGAAATATGCAGCAATTTCTTGGCTCAAAAAGGCATGAGAAAGAAATGGGGGATGGTAGTATTTATAGGTAAATATTAGGGTTTAGGTGAGGAAAATGGGTGACAAGGCTACTACATGGAGCAAGGAGAGTCACAAAAATTCAAATTAACATTGCATCAACTGAAGGAGGCCACATATGTGCATCGAAAAACGTGCTAACATCATTCAGTTAAGTAATAAAGATAATAAACACGAAACTGAACGATATGTTAGAAATATGACGTTTTTCAAAATATGTTCCAAAAATTATGAAAATTTGAGAACCATCTGGGAATATTCCCAATAGATCATGGTCAAAATTTACTCAATTTGGGGTTGACCTTCATTAACTTTTAATTGACCGAACATTCAATTACGTATCGAAAATACATGCCAGAAATTAAAGTCACCCAAAAATT
This sequence comes from Oenanthe sinensis, assembly GCA_028671895.1. Lineage (NCBI taxonomy): Eukaryota > Viridiplantae > Streptophyta > Magnoliopsida > Apiales > Apiaceae > Oenanthe > Oenanthe sinensis. The sequence continues at coordinate 12,773,907 of CM053798.1, read as the reverse complement.
ATGAAAAAAGTCCTAAAATTCTTTTTCATTATTCTAGTGAAATTCCCCAAGTTTCAAGTCATTTGGACATGTGTAACTATTTCTTTGATAAAACGATCGTTTCGATGTCTCTATAGGCCGAAACAATAATCGATAGCCATTTGTCAGAACTTGTCGACGTTTAGATTAAAGTTTTGACTTGAAATATATTCAAACATAATATTCAAAAATAAATGATGACTATGAGGTCCATGGAATATTTTTGTTTGAATTAAAATTCAATTTATCCATTTAAATAAGGTAGTTAGGGGCTTTCAGAATAAAATCTATATTTTACATTTAGGCATGACTTTGTTGAAGATAAATGGAACAAATAAATTTATAAAATATATTATAAATATATTCTCTTGAAAACCTTTGAAAAAAACACTCTTTTGATTTGATGTTACATTTTCTGTTTCGTAAAAACAGTATTAAGAATATTGTATTTTTTCGTCTTCAATCTTTTCTTCAAAATATAACATATATAAATTAGATTTTATTTTATCATTATTTTGATAAATCTTGTCTAATTATATGTTGAAATAAAATCATTTAGTTAGTTTATAAAAGTAGTTTGACCAAGTTTGACTTTCTACTCGTTGACTGTCACTTTGAATTATCCTAAAGGAGGTTTACTATATTCTTTAGTAATTTCCTATTTCTAATTTAATTTAAACTTAATATTTAGACAAACTAATCCAAAACCTAATAAAAAGGCTGTATCTCACAATTGTATTGATCTATATAAATTAATATTTTTATATCAAATTAATATTTCGTTGACATAAAGTGGGACCATGTGTAACAGCCCGCCCTTTTCGGGTCGTTAATCTTACAAAATATAAAATACAATTATATTTATTAATACAAACTCTATTACAAAGGTCACTATTACAAAAACGCAACTAACAATGACGAGTCAACAAACAATCTACTCCAAATCTAAGATCCTCGAAATCCGATACACTTCATCTTCCTCTTACACCGAACCTGAAAATTGTAAGAATGTATGTGATAACCCGAGTCAAATCCCGAGTCTTTTTCAAAAATCGAGTCAAGTCCCAACTTCCGAATCTGAAATAAGCCAAAGTAAACTCCCCTAAATACAACAACTTGGATAATCCACAAGCCCACCACAGGACCCCAAAAGATCAATGATTTGTTGGTGCATATAGTAACAATACTTTTACTTATATACTAAAAAAATTATCTCAACCTACTCGATGTGGGACTTGGGTGTTACAAACTCCCCCACTTAAATTCCCGACGTCCTCGTCAGGCCGAACAGATAGTTCATAGGCCCAGATCGTACCTCTCTAGCCATTGTGGGATAATACTGGCTAGCTTCGTGTCCCCACCTCCGGACCTCTGTCCATTGTGGGATAATACCACCAGCATTCGTGTCCCCACCTCTGGTAACTTGACGAATCAAGCTTTCGAGAGTTGGCTCTGATACCATATGTGACAACCCGAGTCAAATCTCGAGTCTTTTTTGAAAATCGAGTCAAGTCCAAACTTTCGAATCTGAAATAAGCCAAAGTAAACTGCCATAAATGCAACAACTTGGGTAATCCACAAGCCCACCACAGGCCCCCAAAAGATTACTGATTTGTTGGTGCATATAGTAGTAATACTTTTACTTATATACTAAACAAATTATCTCAATCTACTCGATGTGGAACTGGGGTGTTACACTATGTATGATATAAAACGGGGCGTAAGCTTCTAAGGAGTTATTTAATTTTTTTAAACTCATAATGCTAAAAATTTCATTTTTATTTTCATATTTTTTAAAATAATAAATTATATATATATATATATATATAATATTTTTCCAACATATAATTCATATAAGTATTTTTTGAAATCTTAATTATTATTTTTGAATCAAGTTATTACATTAGTTATGAAATATTGTACAACAATAAATAATAATTAAGTCATGTAATTATAAATTTTCAGAATTGACTATTTTATATTTATGTGATTATTGGATGAATTTGTAACTTGTTATTCTCCTGCCTAGCAGGTAAATATTTACATCTGTGGAAGAGGTTAACCTCTTTGCTTCTCTCACGGTACAATCATTTTCCCATCGAACTCCATTTCTCCTCGGTTCACAGATACAAAATGTTCTTATTTGCTACTACAGAACCAAGACCGAAAAGATTGAAAAACATGTCATTCACAACCACTGATGAAGGATTACTCAACAAGTTAAGAATTAATAATATTTTTTTAGAAATCGAATGGATTCGGTATTATACATATGCGGGAAGGTAATCAAAAAAGAAAGAAGATGAATTATTCTTTCTTTTTTGATCACTTAGGAGCCGTGTGCCCATTCAGAAGGCTTTCATCTCATAATTATTCATGACATTTTATGTCTCTAGTATGACCATTTGATCAAATGTGGAGGGAAGTGGGGTAAATGGCTGATACTGCTACCAGAAGGATTCCTCAGTGAATAATAGGTACTGTAGCTAGTATTCTTGTGATTGGTTTAATAGGTATATATATATATATATATATATATATATATATATATATATATATATATATTAGAATTATTGAATTTATTACTATTTTATGAACTGTGAATTTCGAGCAAAAATAAAAGTATAATATATTAATGTTAACGTACTTAAAATAGTTTTTAACAATTCTAAAATACCGTACATGTCAAACAGTATAACTTTTTTTAAAAAAATATATTTAAAATGATTTATAACATTTAGTAAATATAAGATTTTGATTAAAATTTCTCAAGCCACGTGTAGCGCGGCATTGTTCCCTAATATATATAATATCCGCGAACGAGATAGGTGACGTAGCAGCTTAAAAACTCAGAAAAGTAAGTTTTCTATTATTCTATGCACTGATCTCCTACAAATATGGCGTCCGGCCAAAACTGTATATGTCTTCGTTTTGTATTGAAGACACATTCGGCACCGATCCCTGACTAACGTCAATTGTTGTACCATTTTTCAACTGTTTTTTTTTTAAGAAAATTTTCAACTGTACGTGTATACAGTACCTCTTTTTTGTATTATGTTTATTTATTTTTAATATTAATTACCATAATAAATGTAAAAATTATGTTTTAACTATTGAAAATATAACTTTATTAAAAAGGAATTTAAAAAAGAAAAAAAATAAACAACAAACTTTCAAATATAATTATGTACTCACATATCAATCATCTTTTATTTATTACAAGAAATATATAAAAATTAAAAAGTAATTATTAACTAATAAAAAGTGAATAATAACTAAAATTTACGATAACATATTATCATATGATAAAATTGAAATTTCATTCTTTTATAAGACGTCTTAAAATAAATATTTAATTATATATAATTTAAATAATATTAGTTTTGTGAAATAGATGTGAAAATTTAAATTTTTATATAATTTAAATTTATACTTTTCATGATTTGAAAATTATATATGATTTTATTGCATAATATATGATTATTAAAAAATAAAAAAAAAACTAAACCTAGATCTAACGGGTCTTAAAATCTCACAATAAGAGTAGTTTTTGCCTAATTAAAAATCTTATTTAGAATCAATTTTTATATAATATAACTATATTCAATACATTATACTTAAACATCTCAAGTTCATTACTGTTTCAACTCTTTAATTCATTTATAATTGTAACACATTATTAAATCTTATTAATGTTATAATATTATTATTATTATTCTTTTCATTAAATTAATCTTAAAATTAAAATTAGAGGGGTATCGGCTAAATAAATTTCTTATCAAATTATTAATTGCAGTGGAGAGTAGTTAGAGATTTAGAGGATGTTGGCTAAATAAAGTGTGTTTAAAATAAATTTAATGTTTTTTATTTTTTAAATATATATTTATATTATTAACAGTATTTATTATTATAATTTGAACATAATTTATGAATATTATTTTCAATTAATAAATATATAATTATAATTTTATATAAAATAATTTTTTATAAATAATTTTTTAAATTTTATAAAAATAATTTTAAAACCATGCGAAGCACGGCAATGTCTTCATAACTTTGGTTGTCATTCTTTCATTTTCGTCACATCAAGTATCCAACTTTGCCCTTAATTATCAACTGGGTAATGAACATGGGAGGATTTTAATTTGAACTTTCTATACGTAATTAAATACAAACATAAGTTGAAGTGTTGGACAAAATCTTTTCAAAAATTCAAAAGGGAGCACTATTTTTAAGATTTTCTGTATTAACATAAGAAAAAGTTGCACATGTAATATTTTTAAGATTCAAAACACATGACCTGCCTACTAATTAAGCAATCTTACGGTGACATCTGATCTATTCTCTTCATCCCAAATTATCAAATTAATTTTATTGTTTGACTTTTAATGGTTGATTTGACTAAGAATTAAAATTGTTGTTTATATTTTCAAAAAATTGAAAAATAAATTTTAAAATAAGTTAAATAGAGTTTTTGATGATAAATTTTTTATATTTTTTAATCATATATTATATCTAATTTTTAGTCAAATTTTGATCAATTTAACCACAAAAAATTAAACACGACCGTTAATTTGCTATCGATGGAGTATATATTTGATTTTCCCTTTAAAGTAATTATTATAAAATAATTTTCAGATTTCACATGGATGGAGAGATGTAACAACGGTGATATATTAAATAAATATCAAAAGTATGTATGGATTTTTTGTGTTTTGTTAAATATAAAATTTATTTTATTTTTTCCACAATAGAATATTCCAAGTTTAAGTAGATTATATTTAAATTTTAATTAACACTAATTGATTTAAAATTTTATACAGAGTCTATATATAATTAATAATAATATTTTATTTTAAATTTAATAAAATCTCTTTTATATAAGTGAAATTTAAAAAAATTTAAAATACATAGTAAAATATAAGAATCCACGATTGTTTTGAGTCCTTCCTCAAAGTCATTAGGTTTTTAGATATAATAGATTTTAATAAAATATTTACAATTATATTTAATATTCTTATATATTTTTCAGAAATATATATTTAATATATAAATTGAATAAATTTTTTTAAATTTAGATTGAATATCATTATATTTTAATTGACAGTTTTCAAATCCTGGTTAAATACACCCCATATTTTTAATAAAAAATTTAAAATCCCAATCAAATACTTTTAGAATTTTAAAATTCAAAAAAATGATATAAAATTTTAAATTGAATAAATTTTTAACTCTTAGAAATTTGAAAATATTGCTAAATTTAATTTTGTGAAATTATATGATTTGTTTGAAGTGTAAGCGCGATTAGATAACATAAGTGATAAATACTTATCCCCTCTCGTCTCACATTTTATGTAATAACCCCAATTTTTGTGATTTAATTTATTATAAATATTTTGGATTTAATTGTAAATAATTATTAAATTGTTTATTATATATGGTGTTTCACTTGTTAAGATATTTGTTTTAAGTTGAGAATGTTTTAAAATTGAAAATAGGTAAATATTATAATAATATTATTAATTAAAAATAGTAATTATGGTGTGGTTAATAATTAGGTTTGTAACTGATTCTGCTTTTGAACTTTTTCACAATTTGTAATTTACTTGTTGTAAATTGCTGTTTTCCGAACTGGTCTAGCTTATGAATTGTTGTAATGTATATATGATTATTGTTGTTATTATTATATTTGTTAGAGGTTGTAGTATTAGTATTTGCAACATTGTCGAGTTGTTTGGTGGCTAATTTTGTACGTAACTATAGAGTAATACCTAAAGTCTCTCTATGATTTTATTTTCAGGGTACGGCATCGAGATCGAGGTAAGTGACTTTTCATTGCTCGCTTATATTATTAAATCTATTTTTATTCGATTCGGTTATACTATTTTCGAAATATATGATCGATTTGATTATCAAAAATAGAAAATAGAAAAGATCTTCAGAACTCCCCAGTTTTAGTTGCGTATCAAATCATAAAACCCGGTCATTGGGATAATGTGACATATAGAATTAGTTTACGCACGTTCCGGAATACATCGATACCTTATCAAGATTCGGTTTCATTTGATAAGGGACGTAAACTGACCCCTATAGAACCATCAAATTATAGAAGCGTATCACTGCTATAGTGTGGCAGCGATTTAGAACTGTGGGAATACAATTAGTTGCATCGTTTAGATTTTGTTATCGATTAAAGTTTTGAAATTGTTTTCGAAAGTATATTATTTTGAGTCGTCAAATGATAGTTATTTGCTGGGTTTTGCTGCTCATTGTTTTTAACATATTTCAGGTTATTAAGCTTTGGATTGAATAAAGATGCGAGTCTTGCAGATTTTTGTGCTACTTGATTTATGACAACTATTGAATAAGACATATATGTTTAAAAGAATTTTGTATGTGTCGGTTTTTGAATATGTAAAGCTGCGACTCTTAATTATTATCATTTCGATTAGCATATTTGAGTTTTGGTTGATTATTGTTTAGATTTATTGAATAAATACTTGATTATTATATTTGAATATTGATTTAATATCCTGAAAAAGGGTCGGGATGTTACATTTTAGTTTCGACTCTCCCATGTTCTAGGTTCGATGACTTTTCCTCATAAAGTGATAATTTTTAATTTTTTAAAATATATATTCATTTGTGTGAGATTATAAACTACTCATTAAAAAAAACTTGCGAATGTTTAAAAATTAAACTAAATTGTCAATTTACTAATTTGATTCAAATAACGATCGATGACAATGGACTATCAAATTTTTATTAATATAATAGAAATAAACTTATAAATTATTCAGTTGAAATAATTGTACGTAATACGACCGTAATATTATCTACGATGTAATGTGACTTTTGTGCTGCTATATAGCGATTGAGGTTGACATACACTTTGAATTTAAAACAAATAAAAAAAACCCGACAATAGTATATATTATTTTTTAACATAATATTCATTCGAAAACTTATTTTTGGATCGAATAGTAGATGACGGGATATGATTCTAATATCATGTTATGTTACTCCTAAAATCCCTAAAAGCTTTTATACTCCCTCCGTTTCATATTAGTGGTTCACTTTCAAAAAATTACACATATTAAGAAAATTTAATATTGATTGGTTGTGCTGATATTTATTGCATTGGATGAATATAATATATGACATGTAGTTGATCTTGTAAATATAAATCAGAGATATGTGAAATAGAGTAGATTTTGAAAATATAAACTATATTAAATTTTACATTTAAAGTTGAAGTGAACAATTATTTTAAAACATTTTTTTTTTAAAAAGCGAACTACTAATATGAAACGGATGGAATACCATATTAAAGTATTTCAATACCAACTTATCATGATCGTATATTATATTCAAACAGTTTGTACTCCTCCCTCTTATTAGTATTTAATATTATATTTTTATTTAAAACATTTTTTAAAATAATTTAAGTAACAGGTGTAATTTTTTGAAAGGTGATATGTTCGAGGCTTGTGCGGCATCATTTGTGCCCGTTTGTTTCATTGGCTTTGATATGCATAATCACACTTAAATTATGTGATTAATATTGGTTTGTGTTTGAGATAAGGTGGTTGACCAATCAATCTTATTTAAGTACTAGTACTAGACAAGACAAAAAGAGATAAGGTGGTTGACCAATCAATCTTATTTAAGTACTAGTACTAGACAAGACAGAAAGAGTGTTTACTAGGAACACTTTTCTTGTGTGTAAGGTACATATCTTCATTCTATACATGTTTCTGTTTCTATTCATGCAAGTACATGTATTTATGATTTGTTTATGAATCATATGTGATGGTATTGCTGTGTGTTTGTGTCAAAAATTCTTGACAGAACTTATTTATACTTATTTTGGTGCAGCAGATAAATAAAGAGTAGTGGTCATGGCAGCTAGGAGGCTCTCTTCTTTTTTTCTATCTCGTTCTCTATCTCTTTCCTCTGCATCTGCTTCTCCTATCCTGTCACAAGGTCAATTCTAATCATCAATGCCCTGTGTCTCTGTGATGCACACATAAACATACCATTTATATGCTTTTTTCCTGTAGTTATGCAGTATATATGTACATCAATGTTTTGTTTAAGTGTATGGTGATTTATAAGTTTGTAGATGTGGTACTTCGTCAGTACTAGTCTGGTGATTGTTTTTTTTTTTGTGTGTGTGTGTGGTGGAGAGTGGGGGTGTTTCTTACTTTCTTTTCAGTCTTTTTATGTACTTGTTGCATTTGGCACTCTCTAAATTGGTACCTTTGATAAGCATTAAACAGTCTTATTTCATTCTTTTTCTTGATCCAGTTTACTAGTCTGCTTCTACTTCAAAATTTTCAATTTGTAATTGGCAACAAAAGGGAAGAATATTGTTCTCGATAAGCTCTTGATTATCAAAATTTTGAAATGTGAAGTATACTAAATAATCCGTTTAAATCCATATGTTCTAAACTTGATTAGGGTGCAGAGAGGGTGAGATTTATGCAGACATTAACTCTACGATAAATAAAAGAGTTCTTCTTGTTCTTAATATTTTAAACATCCATGGCAATTTCATATGAACCTTCTCTTATGCAGCTTGTGGGGGTGTGAAGATAAAGTATGAATTTGTCAAATATAAAAAAAACAAAAAGGCAATCTTATACCAATTATAGTTAGAGAATACTCAGATTAAGAAACTGATAACTGGATAGTTTTAGCCTGAAACTCTTGATCTTCAGGGAGGAACTCTATTCTGAGAAGGGGCATCAACAGGTTTAGCACTGCTGCAGTAGCTGAGGAACCCATTTCTCCACCAGTTGAAATCAATTACACCAAGCTTCTAATCAATGGCCAGTTTGTTGATTCTGCATCTGGTATGTATTACTTTACTGACTAACAAACATGTTATGCACGTTATTGATCATTGATTTTTTGCACCCAAGTACTTGTCGATATGCATGATGCATTTCTTTCGATTGGTCTCAGGGAAAACATTTCCAACTTTGGATCCTCGAACAGGGGAAGTAATTGCAGACATTGCTGAAGGTGATGCAGAAGATATCAATCGTGCAGTGTCTGCTGCCCGCAAGGCATTTGATGAAGGACCTTGGCCAAAAATGACCCCTTATGTATGAAATTTCCCTACTTTTATTTACTGGATATTTCTTTGTAATTAGAATCTGATTTTCTTTATGTTCATATTTATCTTAATTTCTGTTGGGTTTCAGGAAAGGTCAAGGATCATGTTGCGCTTTGCAGATTTGGTTGAGAAACACAATGATGCATTGCAGCTCTTGAAACATGGGACAATGGGAAGCCTTATGAACAGGCTGCTCAAGTTGAAATACCAACGGTGGTTCGCCTATTTCGCTATTATGCTGGTAAGTGTGGCAACATAAACTGTTGCCATTTTCTCCTCAAGTGCTTTCACGATGAACTTATGTATGCACATTTTCATGAATATTCCTAAAGAGTACATCCCGTTTTGCAGGTTGGGCAGATAAAATCCATGGCCTTACAGTTCCAGCTGATGGACCACATCATGTGCAAACTTTGCATGAGCCAATAGGTATTGCCGGACAGATAATTCCTTGGAACTTTCCACTTCTCATGTTTGCTTGGAAAGTTGGGCCTGCATTGGCATGCGGTAATACTGTTGTCCTAAAATCTGCAGAGCAAACACCATTGACTGCTCTGTATGTAGCGAAATTGTTCCATGAGGTAACCCCGAAAGCATTTTATTCTTCATCTTTTCAGCTTTCCGTTAGTTATGTACGTGGAGAGACTTAACACAGGCTTTCCCAATCTCTGATTTAACTTTGTATATCGTATCTAGATTTTGAGGATAATGATGTGTTTGAAATACTAATCCTCAAGCCATATTAATATAGGCTACAGCCTTTCAAGATTATAGATTTTATGTCTTAGATAAATGAAAAGGAGCATACTCAATTCGTTATAAAAGGAAAAACACATAAATTTGAAGAACTGCAATCTTGATGCCCAAATTATTAAGTAATCATGGAGTTTGGATATATTAGAGTCTATGTCAAAGCAGTTGACTATGCTACTGCTGCTGGTTCTTTTACAGAGCTATTCAAGAGAACTCTGACTGTTGTGCTTTCTTTAAAGTAATTGTTGTGTATAATTGTAACAGGCTGGTCTCCCTCCTGGTGTTCTAAATGTAGTTTCTGGCTATGGTCCAACAGCTGGTGTAGCTCTAGCAAGTCATATGGATGTGGACAAGGTTTATCTATACCTTCTGTCAATTAATATTTAATATTATATACTTGTTAGTATGTGGAGGTTTAAGGGAATCAACGCCTCCTGCAAACAATTTTGTCTTGTTCTGATTGCTGTGGGACTCTGCACTTTTTAATTGCATACTTTTCTCTTAATCAGTTAATGTCTCATGTAATTAAGTAATATGAATCAGATAGAATGACAGTAACAACAATAATGTAGTAAACTTTTCAATAACATTGTGTCAAACTGGCAAAGTCCAATCAGCCAATTTGAAGATTAATAACCTGAGCTGTGCTATTTCTGTTAGCTGGCGTGCTTGATGTACGTCATATACGCCCTTGTGACTGACTAGATAGGGTTAATAGCTTCGAAACACCAAATCTACTTCCATAGAACTCTTACCAAATAGTTCCCGATATTTGCAGCTTGCTTTCACTGGCTCAACAGTAACTGGAAAGATCGTACTCGGGTTGGCTGCACAAAGCAATCTTAAGTCAGTGACATTAGAGCTCGGAGGAAAATCAGCTTTCATTGTATGCGAGGATGCTGACATTGATGAAGCTGTGGAGCAAGCACACTTTGCCCTGTTTTTCAATCAGGTTTGCAAATAAACCCTTGTAAAGCTTGCTTTCTAGGAGGGGTCATAAAGGAGTGCCTCATCATTATACCCAATTTTTTCTCCACTTATGCAAGATTGATATATAATTTTCTTCCTGTAGGGGCAATGCTGTTGTGCTGGTTCTCGTACATTTGTTCATGAACGTGTTTATGATGAATTTTTAGAGAAATCAAAAGCTCGTGCTATGAAACGTGTAGTTGGTGACCCCTTCAAGAAGGGTATTGAACAAGGTCCTCAGGTATTATGTTTGTGTATTTCCTCATCTGTACTCTGTATGTTAACTTCACAGGTGCCATATAAGCAACAATCTTTTCTATTTCCATTTCTATATTTGTTGCAAGACAGTAGGCTAAGAAGTGTAAATTATTCATCCTTGTCAGTTGTTACATCAAATCGACCCTATTAAAATAGTATATTGGTTGATGATTCATATGCACTCAGTCGGTCATAATACTGGACCCTATTCATTCATCCTAAACATGCAACCAACACAATTTCAAGTCAACCATAACACGTGGTGACATTTCTCAGATAGACTTGGAGCAATTTGAGAAAGTTCTCGGCTTCATACGATCTGGTAATGAAAGCAATGCTACCCTTGAATGTGGAGGCGGAAGATTTGGCTCCAAAGGATACTATGTCCAACCTACCGTATTCTCAAATGTTCAGGTCTGTGTTAATTATACTTTTAATATTTGATTTTTTAGTAAAAACTTCCCATGGAATAATGATATTTCTTCATCATATATGGAAATTAGGATGATATGTTGATAGCACAGGAAGAAATTTTTGGCCCAGTGCAGTCAATCCTGAAATTCAAGTGAGTTAATAACATTAAACATTATTAATTATGCGATGCTACTAGTGTTCTCTTTACTGTACTGATACCCAACTTGTGATACAGGGACATGAATGAAGTCATCAGAAGAGCCAATGCCTCAAAATATGGTCTAGCTGCCGGAGTTTTCACCAAAAACCTTAATACAGCTAACACCTTGATGCGAGCTCTGAGGGTTGGTACAGTATGGATAAACTGTTTTGATGTGTTCGATGCTGCAATTCCGTTTGGCGGATATAAAATGAGTGGGACTGGCAGGGAAAAGGGGATCTACAGCCTTCAAAACTATCTTCAAGTGAAGGCTGTTGTTACTCCCTTGAAGAACCCTGCATGGTTGTAGACTTGTAGTTCAGTCAATATGTTCACAAAAATAGTATTAATGAACACAGAAAGGGAATCAATGTGATTTTGTATTGGTGATGAAAATTAAGAATGTTGTTCTAATATGCTATCAGATTTTTATATCTTATTGTGTGTTTCTTATGATAGCAAGCGTTATTGTGTATTTGTGTTGCGTTATGTTTAAATTGATAAAGTTCGTTCCTGCCGTCTTGTGATTTAGAGATCAATTTATTCATTTAATTGTGTTAGATATTAATGTACTTCATAGTTAATGGTTTGATATTTGATGATCCATATAAAATCTAAGTTTTTTCATTTTAAAATAAGTGGGGGCAGGACAGGAACAAGGGGATCAGCCAAAATTAATAAAAATTTGATTTTGAGTCCGGGTTAATTTCCAAAACTTGGTGATTTATTATTTTAGCTCTGGCTATTTAAAAATTTTGGTTCCGCCACTGAGTGAGGGTAACTTATAAAATCAAACCACATTCTTCTGGCATGTTCGAATGGCGAAGAAAAACACGACAAATTGTTTCATCTTGTATATTTTTGTAGACCATGTAAAATTTGGATAATATCAATATGATTCTTCTTTAGTTTTTAAATATAATTTTATAATAATCTCGATGATAAACAAAATATAAAATTTAGGGAACACAATATCCTCTGTTATATGGGGCCACACTGCCACTATCTGAACATACTCTTTTTTTTGGTAAAGCTTGTGAGCTCTGGTATACATTTACACATTTTCAGATTTTAGATAATTCTCGAGAGAGAGTCGAACCCAGTACCGGGAGCTTGTGATCAACAAAAGATATGGCTTATGGCTAGCCTATAGTTGAACATACTTCTAGTTATATGGGGTGGTGGTAAACTGGTAATGGCAGCTCGGAGGCTCTCTTATTTGTTGCTCTCTCGTTCTCTATCTCTTTCATCTGCCTCTGCTTTTTCCTTCCTTACTCCAGGTCATTCCTGATCACAGCCTCTCTACCTTGCGTCTACGTGATACACACACATGACACATCAATGTTTTGTGAATGCTACTTTATTAGTTTCTATGGCACTACATCAGTACTAGTCCTGGTGATTGTTTTTTTATGGTTGTGTGGTGGTGGTGGACTCTGTGAATGACAGTATGTGGTTTAATTTTAGTGGGGGCACTTCTATATTTTTGTAATAATTTTAATGGTGAAAATTTGATACATTTTTTTTTACGTAAAACACGTGTCCCCGTACCCTTGATAGAGTATCTGTGAATCTTTTAACTTTATATCTCAAATTGAGGAGTTTGCTTCTTGTTTCAAAATTTTGTATACTAATTAGTAGTTAGCAATGTTAAGCAAATTTATTATTATTATTATTATTATTATTATTATGATCTCGATTATTAAGTGGTAGAGATCCACTATTTCAGGGTCTAGGTTCGATTCTGACTCACCCGATAATTTCTTAGAATGTATACTCATTTGTAAGTCTATAATCCAAATTATTAAAAAAAAACTAGACAAATTAATATGTTCCAACTTTGAAGCAAAAGTAGGGTACATGGATAGTGAGATTTACACATACATTAACCCCACTCCAATCTTATCACTAAAGAAAGAAAAAACTCTTCTTGCTTATAAAATTCTGAGAGCAATGATAATTTTTGGACCTTCGTTTATGCCTCTTTTGTGGGTAGAAAAAGAAAAAAGTTCATATATTATGAAAACTACTCTTATAAAATTTTAATCAAAGAATACTCGGCTCAACAAACAGATAAAAGCTACATTATACTCTAAATAGCATAACTGGAAGAATTTTAACCTGCAAGGCTTGAACTTAGGGAGGAACTCGATTCTAGAAAGGAGTATCCACAGGTTTAGTACTGTTGCAGTAGATGAGGATCCCATTGCTCCACCTGTTGAAATTAATTACACCAAGCTTCTAATCAATGGCCAGTTTGTTGATTCGGCATCTGGTATATATTCCTTTACTGACTCGTCTAAATTTTTTTGCACATTGTTAGTTATTGATCTCTGTTTCGATATATTTGATCACGTTTCTTTATGTTGGTCTCAGGAAAAACATTTCCAACTTTGGATCCTCGAACAGGAGAAGTGATTGCAGACATTGCTGAAGGTGATGCCGAAGATATCAATCGAGCAGTCTCTGCTTCCCGTAAGGCATTTGATGAAGGCCCATGGCCAAGAATGACACCTTATGTAAAAACTGATTCCTTAATCTTTTGATAAACTGCCATTTCTATTCAATTGATATCTTATTGTAATAGTCATTTATGTTTTCATTTGGCTAAATTTCTGTTGCATTTCAGGAAAGATCACAGATCATGTTGCGGTTTGCGGATTTGGTTGGAAAACACAATGATGACATTGCAGCTCTTGAAACATGGGACAATGGGAAGCCTTATGAACAGGCTGCCAAAGCTGAAATTCCGATGTTTGTTCGCCTTTTTCGGTATTATGCTGGTAAGGGTGCCAAAATGGATTGTTGGCATATTCTCCACATGTGCATTCACTGCAAATTCATATTACTACACACATTTTCATCGAATTTTCTAAGGAGTATACACGCCCGGTGACCGGGATGCAGGTTGGGCAGATAAAATCCATGGCCTCACAGTCCCAGCTGATGGACCACACCATGTGCAAACTTTGCATGAGCCTATAGGTGTTGTTGGACAGATAATTCCTTGGAACTTTCCCCTCCTAATGTTTGCTTGGAAAGTTGGGCCTGCATTGGCCTGTGGTAATACTGTTGTCCTGAAATCTGCAGAGCAAACCCCATTGACTGCTCTCTATGTAGCAAAATTGTTCCATGAGGTATTTCAAATTATTTTTCCTCTCTCTCCAGTTTTTCGTTATTTCTACGGAGAAACTTTATAGCTTAGGCTTTACCCATCACTGATTTACCCTTATGTATTATATCTAGAGTTGTTAAGTAATGATGTTTTTAAAATACTAATTTCATAAGCCTCACCAATATCACCGTTCAAAGTTACATACATTATCTGAGAGATATAGAGAAAAAACCTCCTGAATATAGAATACAAAAAATGAATAAATGTCAAGAACTGCATTACAGTGACCCAAATTATTAACTAATTATAAACTTTTGATATATTACTCAATCGTGCTGTTGATAATTCTTATACAGAACTTTCTTAAACTAAATTGTGAACCTCCAAGAGGACTCTCTCTAGTTAATTTTAGACGGTCATTTATTTGATTAAAGTCTAATCCATATACTTGTAACAGGCTGGTCTCCCTCCTGGTGTTTTAAATGTAGTTTCTGGCTATGGTCCAACAGCTGGTGCAGCTCTAGCTAGTCACATGGATGTCGACAAGGTCTTTCCTATAACTTCTATCAATTGATACATTAGTACTTGTTAGTTTGTGGAGATTCAAGAATCACTTAGAAAGGGAACCAACTCCTACACACAATGGAGTCTCATTCAGCATGATTTAGGAATGTGGGCTTTTTAATGGCATAGTTCTCTCTTAATTTCTATTAAAAGGAAAGTGATATGAATCAGGTAGACCTTGACAATAACATTCTGTCGAACTGGTGCCATCAGCCAAGTTCAAATTTAATAACTAGGGCTGCTATTGCTCTCAGTTGGCATGCTTGTTGACCATCACATACCACTCTTTGACTGACTTAATAGGGTTAGAAGCTTCTAAAAATCAATCTGTTTTCAGTGAACTCCGATGAAATAGTTCCCAATTTTGCAGCTTGCTTTCACAGGTTCAACAGAAACTGGAAAGATAGTACTCGGATTGGCTGCACAAAGCAATCTTAAACCTGTGACGTTAGAGCTTGGAGGAAAATCACCTTTTATTGTATGTGAGGATGCTGACATCGCTCGAGCTGTGGAGCTAGCACACTTAGCTCTGTTCTTTAATCAGGTATGCAGATAAATCCTTGTAAAGCTTGCCTTTTGGGGTAAGGGACATGGAGTAGTGCCTCATCATCATGCCCAATTTTTTTATCCACTCATGCAAGATTGATTATGATCAATATTTTTCTTCCTGTAGGGGCAATGCTGTTGTGCTGGTTCTCGTACATTTGTTCACGAACGTGTTTATGATGAATTCTTAGAGAAATCAAAAGCTCGTGCTATGAAACGTATAGTTGGTGACCCCTTCAAGAAGGGTGTTGAACAAGGTCCTCAGGTAAATGTTTGGGGCTTAATTCAACTTTGTATTGACTTCAATAAATGTCATATAAGAAACTACCGTGGCTCGTTCTGGTAACTGCTACAAGACAGGTGTAGATGTGTAATCTTTACATCCTTGTCAATTGTTACACCAGAATTGAGCCTACCAACATCATATTGATATTTTAGCTGATGATTCATCTGCAATCAGTCATTATACTGGAACCTATGCATTCATCTTAAATCATGCAACCAAAACTATGTCAAGTCCCCGGCAGAGTAGCAGTAACACATGTTGACCTTTCTCAGATAGACTTGGAGCAATTTGAGAAAATTCTCAGGTATATAAAATCTGGTAACGAGAGCAGTGCTATCCTTGAATGTGGGGGTGGGAGATTTGGCTCCAAAGGATACTACGTCCAACCTACAGTATTCTCAAATGTTCAGGTTTGTTTTAGTTATACTTATTTTATATGCACTTTTATTAAAAATGAAATCTGATGAAATATCGAATTTTCCTAATCATTCATGGAAATTAGGATGAGATGTTGATAGCACAGGAAGAAATTTTTGGCCCAGTGCAGTCAATCCTGAAATTCAAGTGAGTTGACATCCTACATTATTTCAGATATTATGCTTAATTCTATCGCGTTCTAGTCTTCTGATACTGTACTGCTGCCCGACTTCTGGTACAGGGACCTGAATGAAGTGATAAGAAGAGCAAATGCATCAAAATATGGTCTAGCTGCTGGAGTTTTCACTAAAAGCATCGAAACAGCCAACACTTTGACGCGAGCACTGAGGGTTGGTACAGTATGGATAAACTGTTTTGATGTGTTTGATGCTGCAATTCCGTTTGGCGGATATAAAATGAGTGGGACTGGCAGGGAAAAGGGGATCTACAGCGTTCAAAACTATCTAAGGCAGTTGTTACTCCCTTGAAGAATCCTGCATGGTTGTAAATCAATGTGTTCAGGAAAACTACTATAAATGTCTAAATGATACAGATAGGAAGTAAAAGTGATTTTTTAAAGGGAAAAAATATTAAGTTTAATATTTTTCTAAGCAATACATGCGTCTCTGTGCCTGGTTACTGCACTCAATTAGGAGCTTGCTCTAATATTAACACAGAAGAAAATTTTGATCTACAAGGACACTGATTCTGAGCGTGATGGGTTAAGTAAGGATGTTAAAAGATTCAATCATCTCAAACTGAGAAAAGGACTTAAATGACATTCAATTAAAACAACGGTTTTTCTAGTGTTTGCTCACGCATACACACTAACTACTACTTTTTTTGATGAGTTAACAAATTTTTATTGGTTTCATTCTCATTAATAATAATGACACTGTATCCTCACCAATTAAAATTAGCTAACCCATCTAAAAATGATTGTTAGTGTATCGATGGGCACACACTGAGACCCTTAAAACAAAATAAAAATATGGACTTTTATGGCATAATAAAACGAAATATTAAATTGCATTTATAAAAATTTTAGTTTGACTTGTATTTCTTCCCTATTTCCATTTTCCATTTCATTTTAACGGTATCAAGTAATCCAATCTGATTAAAATAATCTGATTATTTAATGGATTGGATACGGATTTAGGTCAATTCGATCCGTTAATAACCCGATTCGATAATTATATACATACATAAATATATATTATATATAATAATTAATAAATATACTTAATATAATCATTCAAATTTTAAATTACACATATATATTTATTGTGCTACACATGAATATTAAAAGAAAATATTCAATAATTTAAATAAGTCCTTTCTTTCATGTTTTTATTTTATTTTTAAACTTATTTAGGTTCGATTGTTATATTTTTCTGATCTACATCAAAGTTTTATGACTTAGTTTTTTTAATTATAACGTTATAAATTTACCAAATTCAATAATATATGATTGTAAGTTTAGTAATTTGATTTTGAAATCATGTATACGCATTTAAAAATTATTATTTTATTTTTGATATTAAAAAAAAATATATTAACACTAAATAGATATTCGAAATCCGATTCGATTATCCGATAATATAAACGGATTGGATATGAATCGAGCTTTCAAAAATTAGAAGCCAATCCGATCTGATCCGAATCCAACAAAATTAAACAGATTTGGATATGGATTTGGGTCAATCCGATCCGTTTAGAGGGCTAGTCTCAAGACTCTAAGTCTCAAGTTATTTCATCTCTTTCACAAAACTATAAATCAAAACTATACATTTAATCCAACGAGTAAGATTACATTTAATATTAAAATAATATTTTTCAGCTTAATAATTATAAAAATGGTATATATATTTAAAAAAAAATTGAAATAGTGCTAGAGACATTAAAACTTTTCACAAAATAATTTTTAAATACATATGTGTCATATATTTATTCGTCACATTACTCATTATAATAATAGACCTAAAATGTTCTATATATAATTGGAAGAATTTTGTTCATAAGATTTGGGCAACATGGATAAAAATGTATAAGTAATATTAGTTATATAATTAATTAATTAATTAATGTACGATTGATTGATATTTATAAATAATTAAATGGTTATTTAAAAAAAATTAAAATTTAATATTAAAACTGAATAAATATACAATTCTAAAAATTAATAAAATTTGAAATACAAAAAAATTAATAAATTTGAGTATAAAATTTATATTAAAAATAAAACTCATGCATTACATAAAATATAAGCCAGTATACGTATAAATTCTTTAATTAAAACTTACAGAATCATATTTGAAAAAAATCGAGTACATATCATTAATTTTTTAATAAAAAAAGTCTCAGTTAATTTTTTTGCTATATATAATCTACATATTAAATTATCTTTCATATGCACTGGGCCGTCAAGATATTACGAGCATAAAATGGTCCAAAATCATTAAACATCTGGGCCGAAAAAGCCCTAATACTCGCCTGTAAATTCTAAAGAGATGTTTTTGTGTTTGCATCTCTCGACGCATTTCCTTTCCTTGCATTAATTTGTTACATACAAAACATTTTATATATACATATATGTTTATATATACATGTTTATAGACAGTCAATCATTAGATGATACTGATAGCTAATGGAACAATTTTCGCTGTGATCAGGGTTATTAATGATTGTTATATATTCGATTCTATCATGATTCAACCGCTTAAAAACATGCAAGTTATATATTTATTTATATACTAGTACAAAAACTGTCAAATACGTCTATTAAAATAGATGATATGTGTCTGTTCTCAACAGACGCATATGGAGGAGTCATATAAAGACGCATAAAATTTTAGGAGAGACGCATAAAATTTAATATCTTGCGTCTGATGCTGGGATTGCGTCTGCTTCCCCGCAACAGACGCATAAAGTTTGTGGCGACTGTCCTCAATAGACGTATAAAGCAGCAGAACAGACGCATAAAGACTTATTTTTGCATCTGTTTTATTGGAACAGACTCATATTTTACCTTTATTTTTAAAAAACATTAGTCTGTATTGTAGCTAGCCACCTGCTATAACATATATATAATACATCTCAACCCCAAAAAACAAAATGTAAATGCAATACAATACATGTGAAAACTAAATAGAAGCTTTTCAATATAAAGACATACAAATATTAACTAGCTTAATTGGAAAATTAAACTGAATATACTTTAATAACAAACAAAAATAAAGTTATTGATTTATGATCTCAATCCCTCAATTAAATTAACATTTTCGTTATACCATCTACTAAATACAAACATCATATATGCACTAGCTTAGGTTCTCTAGTTGAAAAATCTGACGCCCACCTCCATTACAACCCCTGCACCATAGGCGTTATTAAATCTAAACTTAAGAACTACTATCTCATCGAACTACACTACAAGTGCAGCAAACATAAGTTGAATATGTTTGAGTGGAGAATATACTATATCCCCTAGTTTAGTACTAGATGAATTAATCCACCTAGGAAAGTAGATTATGAACAGAGCTTCATTGTATTATCTGTATTTTACATTCAAAATTCAATTATTCAGTTTAAAAAAAAGTTAGAGGATAAAAAAGCTCTGTAATTATCATATATTCAACTATTTTGCTAGACCTGTAAAAGGGTAATAATATCCACAATAATTAAGATCTAAAAATATCCCACCTGTTAAAAGAAAAATAGCACATAAAATAATTTCAGTGACATTTTTGTGGTACTTACATTTATTTTCAGCGAGCGAATGACAAACCACCATATATTTCTTGTAAAGAAGCCTTTTTTGGTCTATAATATTTGCAAACATCTGCTTGCAGTTGCATCTATAATTTTTTTTTTAAAGTTTATGTAATTAAATAACAGGAACACCACTAAATATATAAAATAATATAGCGGACTATATGCACATAAATATGCCTCAGGTGCTATAGTGTGGTTAAATAGATAAATGGCATACCTCATCCATATGACACAAATTGCACCTGTCTCAGGTCATTCCAATTAACATGATGAACATGTCTGAAACTAATTGCAGGCCACAATATTACTCCTAAATCTGTAGGGCTTTTGTTGTCGTTGTCCCTCTGCATACAAAATCCTGTATAAATACTTACAAAATTTTGTATCAGTAAAATACTCAAATTTCTCGTCAAGTACTTGTATAGAAAACCACACACATTAGATAGCTAAAAAACAGGAATGACAATGAAAACTGTAAAAACAAATAAAGGACTTCTCTTTAATTGAGAAAATCAATTTCCAAACAAGCAGGAACACTTGTTTAGACACTTGGCTTGTGAACATATATATACCATAAGCTAAATGTAACTTTACAGTATTTAAGAAATACTTGGGAGACTGATTCAAGAAATGTAACTTTACAGTATTTTACATTATCATGCGATAGATCATAAGCTAAATGCTTCAAACCTTCCTCTGAAATCTAGGAACAATAATCAGAACTTATGGACCTATTAAAAGAAGTTATCTGCTTTTGGAATCCCATATCCATTAACGTATCAGATTTATCTAAAGTAAAAATTTATAGAAACAACAATATAATAAGAAAAATGCCTTCACCGGACCAAAATTTGCAGAAAATTCATATCGGGAACATAGTCACACATGGACCTTTTATCATAAATAAAAAACCTGAACTTTATACCAATCCAATATGAGAATCAAAGCTCACAGTTCATATCAGTATTAGTTGCACTACTTTACGAATATCAATATTTATCAACAAATAACTAATTTCTAAATTTCTAGATAATTAAATTCTTTGATATATATTAGAACATCACATCTTCATCTTTTATAGCCTTCGCTTGATTATGAACTATGAACAACCTGAGCCAAATAACATATAACAGATATAGTTTAGACCGGAAAGAGATTAATTATTACTACTACTTTATAGTTGATGTCAAAATTGAGAAAATCTAAGTAGTGCCAGAAAGAAATACATTGTCCAAGTGATATGATAATATCACAACTTAATACTAAATAAACTGCTTCCGACTTATAAATCATTAATCTAAACATAAAATTTACATACAGGATTGGAAAAAAAATCACAAAATAAAGAGAAAATCTCCTAGAACAGAGCATTATATAAGGAGAAATTGTACTCCGTAAGCTTATATAAGCTAGTAACATAGACAAATTTCTTGGTAACATAAATCAAATACCTGTTTCCATAATTATATAACATTGAAAAATTAACTGAAAATCAATTGCTATGCAAAATTATAAGCAAAACAAAAAACTCATTATTATACAATATTGTGAGTCTGAGTGATGAAATTTGTTAACCAGAGATCATGTACAAAATCCAATGAAATTTGTAACCAGAGATCATGTACAAAACTCATATATACAACATATACACACACATGAAACATATACATACATATACAAAACCCATACTCTTTATCTCTAATTCTCTACATACAAGCCATACCTGAGATTGAATTGAAATGAAAGGTTTCGCATTTTCGTAATTAGGACTCGCATAATCTTGAATTTGGTACAAGTGTATAACATGTTACGTTAGTTGATAAATTTATTTATTGTTTTGATTTTCGTTTTTCCACAAATAAATATATAATGTTTATAAGACTTTAGTACCAAGAATTTGATATTTTGATTTGTGATTTAATTAATTTAAATGTGTAGAAAATGTTTGGTTTGTAACGCTTTTTTATTACATTGTTTATGTCACAAATTTTATGCAAAGCGTAAAAAATGGCTTAATAATCTTTTTATCTTTTAACCCTTTTACCGGTACGTTTTTCTAAAACGGTAGACAATAATAAACTTTATACACCATAATAAATTTTAAAAATTAAAAGGTACACAATAATAAATTTTAATGATTAAAAGGTGCATATTAGAGGTGAATTGTGTTTTTTACCCCTCCAATATATACTGTTTTAGACCATAAATACCTGTAGAATCGCTAAAAGTTATTTAATTCATATTTTTAGGGTTAAATGGAACAAGGTGAAACTTCTTTCGTAATTTATAGGCAGACCTTTTATTTTCATCGAATTGGGGGTTAAATATTTTATTCATTGCAGTCTCGAAAGGAGTGTGAATCTCAACAAAGAAGAAAAGGAACTGTAACGAAGGTTTGCCTCCTCATTGTCCATTATGATCTTGCTTTTTTATTAATAACATATTGCATATATTTTTTTTAATTATTATTCCCTCTGTTTCTAATTATTTATCAATTTAACTTCACATATTTATATTTTTTTTGCTAAATAAAAACAAAAACAAAATATTAAAACTCACATTCAAAACAAGAAAATTTTAAAAATATTGTTTTGAAACTACTTTTTTAATACACTTATGAGTTATGAGTTATGAGTTTTAACACGTCTAAAAAGTGGAAAAGTAATCTTAAATACAAACAGTATATTTTTTTATTCGGAAGTACAAAAAAATGGTTATTAACATATACATGATTCAAAAGAAAATTTATTTAATATTCATCTATACTATGTTATTTAGTCTAATTCTTTGTGTTCCTCTCAACTTAAAATATATGTGTCTGTATCCTATTCAATTTTAAACACATTCTTTTAATCAATATACTATCATTTTTAATTTACTCATTAGTCAACCTCTTTAATTTATTTAATATCATAATTTATTAATTAAATTTTATGAATATTAAAATAATAATATTATTTTATTTATATTAATTGAATTTTATTATTGTGTTCTATCTATATTATATATATATTTTATTATATTACTCTAAATGAACTTCTTTTTTAATTATAATATAGAGTTATACTCACAATCTAATATCATGTTTCAATTTTCTCATCGCTCAAACACTTTAATTTATTTTAAATTACAATTTTATAATAAATTTTTTGAATATTAAAATTATATTAATATTTTATCTATATTAAAACATACTCTTTTATTTAAATTTTAATTAAAATATTTCTAATATATTCGAAACTCTTTTTATTAATAAAAATTTATTAATACTTTGCACGAGTTATTAATCTATGTTAATTAATATAAATATATAATAATATATTAATGAGACTTTAAACACGTAATATAAATATGATTCAAAACTAATTTATCTCAGGTACAATATTATATAAATAATATAAATAATTAAATTAAATATTTAATTTATTTAAAATATATAATATATTATTTACTATTCTTATCTCGTATTTTGCACGGCTTATAGGATGTAAACATCAAAACTGAGTATTATATATGTTATCTTGCAGATTCAAGCAAGCGCCAAACAGATACTTGACACCACCACTATCCATAACCATAACTATATATACTAGTCCATGTTCACAAGTTAAATTTACATCCATTACATAAATGCAGGATGAAAACAATAGTTGATCGGGGAGACTTGATGTGGAGTCTGGATGATCAAGGCCACTCAAGTAAAGAGTTTCGATGATCTGTTTTACAAGCTTTATGATCCTCGTAAATCTTAAATTCTGACCCTTAATAGAGATGTGTTATAATTCTCCAGGCCTAATCAAATCTGTAAGTATGTCTTAGAACTAATCACAAATGTTTATCCCCGACCTCAAAAGGACCAAGTAATTTGTAAGGAATGTAGTTGCCAAAATCAAGTGATCAGTAATGATCTGTGTCATACAATAATAAGTTTTTTTTTTAATTTTTACAAAAGTTTTGTTCTACCAAAATACGAGTTACAGATTCATGTTTTTAATTAAGGATACCCCAGCTTTCAATATTTTATTCGTTACTTTTCTCTAATAATTCATAAATCATACTTACTGAGCTCAGAAGAGTCCAAACTACAAGACCTGATCCAGTATTGATTGCTCAACATTTGGAAGACTTGCTGGATTATACTATGAATTCAATTCAATAAATATATCTATATTAATTCACAGCTTTTTGGAGGACTTGTTGGATTATAGTACTAGTTGATTTTAAATATAAAAGAAATATTAATGTTCATCTTGTAAGCCAAAACTGCTATGCTACTACTACTATGCAGGCAATAGTAGCCTGATATTATCACATCTTCATCTAAATTTTAAAGTTATTGTATCTTTGGAATGTCATGGGTAAGTGAGTTCTTTCTTGTAAATTTTACTCAAGCTTTCAAGAAAATACTGTCCGTTATTGTACTTTCTTTTACTGCATGCCTTTATAGTTATGTACTTCAGATTCTTGTTTCTACTGCATCACTTGCTTGTGTGTGTTTTCGCATATATGAAATTCATAATATTGGTCAAAATTTTACATTTTTTCGTATCTTATGAAATCACCATCTACTGGTCGTAGCATTGGTACTCTGATATATTTGTCCAGATGATCTGCTACTTGTACAAGAAGATAAAGCAACAAATTCAACTGAAAATGGACATGCAAAGATCAAGAACACATTTACACAATACAACTGGTGGCTTCAAGTGATTCTCTACATAATTTTTGTTCTTGGCGGTCAATCAGTTGCTACGATATTGGGAAGAGTTTACTATGACAAAGGCGGAAACAGCAAGTGGATGGCATCACTGGTTATCAATGCAGGATTTCCTATCCTCCTACCTCTACCTTTTTTCTCCTACTGACAATCAAGAAACTTCCGATAAGAAACAAGCTGTTTCATCTGCAATACTTGCATCAATCTACATTTCACTTGGTATATTCTTGGCAGCAGTTAGTATATTATATGCAGTTGGACTTTGGAATCTTCCTGTTTCAACATACACTCTCATTTGTGCAAGTCAATTAGGCTTCAACGCTCTATTTTCCTTTTTCCTTAATTCCCAGAAGTTAACTCCTTTCATATTAAATTCTGTGGCCCTATTAACGATTTCCTCAATGCTCCTTGTTTTCACACCTGATGATTCTTTGCACTCCAGTACGAACAATAACAAATATGCAGTTGGATTTTTGTGCACTGTTGGTGCATCAGCTGGTTATGCATTGTTACTCTCATTAACACAGCTTTACTTTCAGAAGATCATTAAAATTGCAACTTTTCAGGTTGTGGTGGATACGACTATATATCAATGTGCTGTTGCAACATGTGTGGTTCTCATAGCACTTTTTGTGAGTGGAGAGTGGAAGAGTCTGCACAGAGAAATGAGAGAGTTTGAGTTAGGAAGTGTCTCCTATGTGATGATCTTGGTATGGACTGTGGTGTTTTGGCAAGTATTTAGTATCGGTGTTATAGCGTTGATTTACATGGTGTCTTCTCTGTTTTCGAATGTTATATGTGCATTGGGTTTCCCGGTTGTTATTGTTCTGGCTGTGTTCATATTGAATGATAAGATGAATGGAGCGAAAGTGATTTCAACGGTTTTGGCCATTTTAGGGTTTGTTTCGTATCTGTATCAACACTATTTAGATGATTTTAAGGCTAAGGCTATAAGCAGGGATGTTAATCAAGCATAGCAACCGTTAAATGAACCATGTAGCGTATGAGTTGATCCTGCAGTGATCTTGTCATTCCGAACAAACTAGTATCATTGTATCAACTCGAGATATGTTTGATGAAGAAGTTGTGAAGAATTTTAGATGAATGAAGAAATATTGGGTGTTGTAGTTGGAACCAGCTCGAGCCCTATGCACTTATGCAGAGTTAGTGCAACTTTCCTTAACAAAAGACTTGTGCAATTATTATTCTGTGCAGTAAATATTTTGTATTATTAATATCACAAGAGCAGATGTGCTCAGAATGTAAATTCATTCTGAAAAAATGGATTCAGAAAATAGCTGCAACTAATAAGATATTTCAGTCCTAAAAACTTACCATTGATTCTCAAAGAACTATGTTTTATTTTCCTTAGTTCAATCAGTTTTGTAATGTTACATTTTCATCGACTCTGACTGACGTTACACAGTAGAAAATGTAGCAGCAATATGTCGTTTCAGTAGTACTGCATCAAGTTGATTAAACAAATTCAATCTCTTAAAACTGATCAAAATTGGTATGATTTCTAAAGCCGAAATTTTGGTTATTGCAGCTTTTCTAATTTCATTTAGCTTCTGCTTCGTAGAAGAGAAACAATGAGGTTCTTTAATGGTTAAGTATCAAAGTGGTCACTAAAGTGAAGGGCGTATATCAAAATATTGACTCTAGTTATCGGCGTCTCATTTGTATCACTATAGTCGCAAGTAATGGCATTACCGTTAGTCTACTGATTGACTTGACGGAAGAATCGACATTGCTCCCTTATTTAGTCAGCTCATAACATTCATCCACGTCAAAATCTAGAATATTCCTATTTATTTCTTTTTCCTTTTGTATCTTTGATATTTGGGTATAATTAAACATGCTTGTACATATCTTTTTAACAAAATTTGAACTCCCAATCTCTCGGCAAAGTGTTAACACTAGATCAAGATATTTTTTTTATCTTCTTTGAATAATCATATTATTTTCTCAAATGAAATTAATACCAAATAATTAATTCAGAAAATCGAAGAATTGATAATAGAGAGGCCAAACGTATATAACACAATTATGAAATATAAACGATACTAGTTAGTAATTAAATTAGTATATTTTTACCTGCGGAAACAAAGGAGATGCAGCTCTTGAACGTGTTCTTGGCCTGTCAGTTTTGGTCATTGTCTTTATACATGTAGAAGGCCAGTACCACCACCAATAATCGGAGCCTAAACAAATATTTTAGCTAATTAAACCTAAACAGATCCTAAACCAGAGCATACAACTTTAATTAACACAAAAAACAAATTATAACTAAACAACCAAGACATATTAAGAGCGTGTTCATTTACATACATGAACAGAGAACAGAGCATATATACATCAACACAAATAATAGCTTATAATAAAATGCATACAAATCAACTACATGCTTATAATAAGACCGTGGTGGAGTTTGGGATGGAATATGGGGTCAGGGTTATGCCAGAAGTTGACATGCCATGTTAATCTTGCAACTCACATCTAGATTTTTATTATTATTATTTAGTAATTGATTCCCTATTCCATCGAACCTATATCAAGAAAGCTTTTTAATTTATTTAATTACATGCTATACAACTAGTCATGTAGGCTAAACATGCTAAATAATACATTTTATAATTTGTATGTTTGCAGCACATACAACACATTGCATCCGAAATTTCCTGGTCCAGCTGCTCTAGCTCAAATGAGGCTACAGGTTGAAAACTTGGGCGGGGCCTGACTTTGCAGACCGTTGATGTGAGTGCGTTGACTCATCTTTAATTTAGCTCATACGAACTAAAAGGCTATCGTATATATTCATAGGGGACTCACTACCCGATTGATGACCAACAGAAGTTGTCGTATTTATCTCATTCATTTGCACACAATCCGAGTTCATGCTGGTAGTGGTCGACTCATCTTCAATTTAGCTTTCTACATTCTTTTGACTCTTGTCCCTGGAGAGAGACCCTGGAAATTCTGGATGTGGATGCAATTGTTTCCCCATAACAAATCTAGTTTCTCAACACTTTGCTGCAGCTGTTAACTCCAACTCCTGAAATGACAAAACAATTTAGCTTCTTTTCTTCACTTGATGGCCCACGAAATTTCATTGAGTCATTACACATTAAGAGGCAGTACAAGTGTACAAATTGATTAATTTTAAGCATGTAACATGTTAGTTTTGTATTTGTCAGGTGGCAAGACATCGATAATGCCAAAGCATGACTTTATAGTTTCATCAAACTGTGTTACGCACCCTCATCTGGGCGCTCCTGGCATTACTATCTTATAAAAGACATTTATACTCTGTATAAGACACGAAAAGAGTGGATCAGGGAGAGAGACCCGGAAAACTTTTGCCTCTTTGCCAACTAGCTGTACAAAGTCGCTAATATGAGAAATAGAAATCCTTACATATTCAGTAATTTCATGTTCAACTATATACAGAGCAATTGTGTTGAAAACATATATATATTATTTGGATTGCGGACACAATGATTTTGTTGGTAATAACAGTTTATACGACAAACCACCAGGTACGATGGAAGCCAATAAGTCCATGACCCAGGTCATGGTGTGGAACATTCAAAACATGACAAAATATTTATAGTTATGATATAACATATGGATTAACTGCGGAAGAACCTAAGCTTGTTATAGGAGGACAGAGCCCAATGGCCAATTAGGGAAAAACCATATGCTCCCGCTTACATACTGCAGAGTAATACGCAGAAAATTACATAAAATCCAATAACACATCCATACATAAGGGTTAAATATCAAGTAGGTGACTGATTGCGTCCAAATGTATCAAGTAGGTGACTAATTGCAAATTTGATTCAATGTAGTTACTGATTAAATCTTTTTGAATCAACCATTAAAGTCAATAAATGTGATTTTATATAATTTGACAGTTACACACATTTTTTTAAATCCTACTAAAAATGAAAGGTTATGAATTCTAGTATTTTAGATAATTGTTTTAGGTTTTTAAAATTTTATCTACTAATTTTTTCAATTTTATAGTTGTTTTATTTGATTTAAATAAAATATGCAATCAGGCGCACTCTATGATTATTACCGCTCAGCTGACAATTATTTTAAGGTATATTATGAAATTTATAAAGCCAAGGTAGTGGTCAAACAAACAGGAATAATAATGCATTAAAACACTATTTAACATCATTCTATGTAACTAAAATCACAACCACATCCCATCAACTCTACATTGTAGAGAATATAATACTTCCAGCAAAGAAGAGCAAAATCTCTGCAAGATATATATGTTCCTAGGTTTATATTCCAACGGTGGCGATGAAGGTATACAATAGCTAGTTGTTACGCTGCTGCTACCTATGCCATGGCATTGTATAGGGGTTCTTTTCAGGCCAATATGTGAGGAGACCGAATATGAATTATAACTTGCACAATTTCAAATAAAAACTATATTCATAGAAATATATTGAGTACTTTGCCAATTTATTAGATATAGTGACTGAAATAAAAGCTAAATAGGTGATGGTGTTCTGGAATTCTTATATGCATAAGATTTATAAATCAATAAGAAAAGCCATAATAGTGAATAAATAAAAAGTTCAGAAGTTACATGAAATATCTGTGTGTTTGAATCTATAAGAAAAAGAGCTCAACATTTAGCAAAACAAAAAGGCGACAAGGAAAGAAAATAAACACATGTAAAATCACCAACAAGAAAATAATTAATAGCTTTACCAAAATGTAAAGGGGCTATGTGTGCATGAAAATAACCACATTATATAAGAAGGTAAAATTTTTGACCAAATCTTAAAAAATTTGTTATTTGTTCCCCACTTAATAATGTGTTATTCATTCCCTATCCAATAATGTTGCAGCCATAAATGAGGTTTGCACACTTGAGAAGCATAAAATGCACAAATAATGAAGTGGTAGATGGCTGAAGATCCCAAGGGAAAGCAAAATTTCATTAACAAATATAATAATTAAGAGCTTCATACAAACACCTCCGACTTCTTGAGCATCCCTGGCGTTAGTGACAGGTTTGCCCACGTGACTATGTGGGCCCATCCTTGACAATGTGCCATTTAACAGGTTCCAACTTACTGCCTTCTTACTTTAGATATTTGTTAAAATAAATTGGGCTCTATATCTTTGCAACACCTACAAATTGAGCACGAGAATTAACCTGGACAATTCAGAAGAAATTAATGGGAAATATTCATATTCTACTGTCAAGCAAGCTTGTATTTAGAGCTTACTAAGAAAATCATAACGATGGGGCAGCCGTAAGAATTCTGTTGTTGCTTCATGGTATGGTGCATCAAGCCTCAAGTTGCCATTTTGCATACTCTCCATCACTTGATACTCTTATAAACATCACTTTGACTGTACGACTTTATTAGAAAAATATTGACATCATCATACATTTCAGGAAAATCAGTCGTGTTATATTGTCTGTTGTCTTTATGACTTTATTGTACTACGGTTTTCCTTGGTACTTCCATTGATCCTGGTGACAATTATCTTGTCCCTTTACAGCTAATGGTGCAACACTTTTTGATTGTTCTGCTCTCCGTTCTTGTGCCTTTGTTCAGCTCCTTTAATCTATTGATATTCACAAAACCATTGCCCATGTTCACATAAAAGAACTTATTTCATAAGATAAAAGAAATTGTTCTCTATATTTATTAATCTATTCAGGAAATTCAAATCCTATCGGAAGAGAATTAATTAATACAATGATTTTGCAATGGAGGGTTAAAATCAATAATGTCCACCAAAACAATGGCTGGATATTTCAATTATTAGTCATTACGCTTACATATAAAGCAGGGATTTCTAATGATACCTTTGGAATGTGAAGGGAACGCAAGAGTCAGCTAGCCCCTGTTTCAGTATTCACCTTATTTTGCCTGCAAAGCAAAAACTTGTAGATTGAATGCTTTGGTGCCTTGCCAGACCTACGCCAGAAGCAGAAGCAGAAGCATAGAGTTTGTGCAGCAAATTTCTTCCAACTCATTTAAACATTTTATCAAACACACAGCACTGCTCGATGATTGCTGCATGACCCAAGACGGTGCTAGTCGATGGATGTGAGGAGAAACAGCTGATCGTCAGCCTCTAAAAAATGTCTCATGTTTGTGGCAAAAAAATGACAAAAATACTTTCTTTTTATTTTTTACCAAGTCAGAATAATATCAATTCTGAAAATTTTGGTCAAAAATATTAGTTAGATCGTATTTACTATCATTTTTTGAATATATTAAATGCTATGCGGAATATTTTATTTTAATACAAATAATTTTTGGAATTATTTCTTCAATAAAAAAAGAAAAATATTTATTATTTTAAAATTTTAAAAAAATTATTCGTTTTAAAAGTTTTGATAAAACAAATTAATAGAATACATAATTTTCATCTAAATATTATAAATACATATTAAACAAATAAGTATCATGTTGAAAATTAAAAAATAATGAAGTGGCATATTAAGAATGCACACATGTCACCTCTATTTTTTTAAAATTTTTTTTTATAAAATAAGAAAATAAATTGAAATATCCAAATAAAAAGTACATATTTCACCGGTACACTTAAAATTAACAAAAAAAAAACAATTTTCAAAAGTAACAAAATAAATTAAAAATAAATTTAATATTTTTATCATTTTTTCGCAATACACATGCTTGCCCAAAT
Organism: Oenanthe sinensis; assembly: GCA_028671895.1. Taxonomy (NCBI): domain Eukaryota; kingdom Viridiplantae; phylum Streptophyta; class Magnoliopsida; order Apiales; family Apiaceae; genus Oenanthe; species Oenanthe sinensis. Next base: position 12,742,057 of record CM053798.1, on the reverse strand, counting down.
ATATAAAGAATTTCCTCCGGTAGTCTCGGTTTTAAATATGTAGACAAAGCAGTCAAACCATATGATACCATAGTCATATAATCTCCTCAACGCTGTCTTGGTATCTCCCTTAACTCACAACCCTAGTTCCATAGAAACAACCGGTATGCATTACACTCTCATATCTATATATATCTATATGTTTTGTTGATTAGTTTATTTTGTGCTTTTAATATTGTTTGCATGTCAATTCTAACGTAATTAGCAACTGTAAATTTGCTACATCCGATATAAATATACGATTCATTTTACATTAGTTTTGACTATATAAGAAATGGGAGTTTAATTATCCTATTGGGATCATGTGAGTGCTGTCTATATTTAGTTCGGTATGCACTTCGATAGTTCCCGATCAGTGTAATTTTTGTTTGAATTTACTTATTTATCGATAATACTCTGTATATGTAAATGACAAGGCTTTACAATGATATGTTATCTTCTTTACGATTATTGTAACTATTAACGTTTACAATGTATATGTAACTTCCTTAATCTTGCTTGATTATGAATTTCTCCTTATTTGAAGTAATTGAGATTTTGAATATATGCACGAAACAAAAATGCATACAAAATGCCTTAGTATACTTGTTTCTGTTTAGCTTTGGAAGCTTAGCTAATAAACTTCTTTCTATGAGAACTTGATTATTTTTTGGACGAGTTTCATTTATAAGCTATGAAATCCTTTGATCTGTTAGATGTAATTCCTTTGTAATGAATACCCTATTCTTCAAAGCTCGAGGCTTTGTAATTGCTTTCGTTACATAATAATTTTTTTGGATTACTTAAGTTTGACAGTTGATTTTAATATGTTTTACGGATACAGAACTTTCTAAAAAATAAAATTTGAGCCTATTGAGTACACTATCAAATAGATTTTGTATCCGTAAATTAAATGAGCCAATGTATTGAATATATATATATTTATATTTATATTTCCTTTCTATCATTATCCTTTCTCATAATAAAACCCTTGATTCTCTTTCTCTCTGTACACTGCACAGACAGACCGAAAAATTATAGACAGAGTGATAAAATGATATTTATATAGAATGAACATGTAGAATGTGTTATTGTGTACAAAATTAATTTAATTCGGAAATATTAAAGAACATTTGACATTTATGGTGAGAGAGGAAATAATTTTTATATGTTTTTCTAATACTATATATATATATATACACACACACACACAACCCGTGCTTTAAACAAACATTGAACTAGTGCACCATGTTAGTGAGACTCGGGTGTGAGGTACGGGTCTTGGACATGGGTGCAGATCATTAATTTTAAAAATTAGGATCATTGGATATGGATCCTCAATTTGGACATGGGCAGAGGGTCTCTACGTATAATTAAGCTTAAACCTTAACACGAGGGAAAATTTCATGTTCTTAATATATTTTACATTGTAGAAAGTAGTGTCCTCTTCGAAAACTTATACACATGATCTAATATATCACATCCATAGTAAAGAATATAATAATGACATATAAAAAATTCATCGATGGACCTTATTCTCTACAAACAAATTGTTATAAGTCCTTTTATATAATTTTGAATTTATATTGTTGCACGATGAAGTGTAAAGATCCGACTCTGATCTTATACTCACACCCATATCATGTCTTGTCTGGTCAAGACGGATACAAGGGCAAAATCTGAGAATCCGGATAACAGAGTATATTTAACTTTAACCCTGAGAGTGATTGTATCATTTAAAATTTATTTAATAAATAATATAAAATAGTTTTGTGTTGTCTGAAGCCCCGTGCAGCATTATGTTAGGGAGCTAGGCGATAATAGTTGCTCCGCATCCTAAAGCGCGCTGCCCTCCTAGGCGCACAACACTAAGGAATCCAAGCAAACTCACATTACTGACTAACAGCGGATAATCATATTTCTTAGACGCACACTAACTTTTAAGATTCTATATATATTGAAATAATTAATTAAATTAATTAAATTCACATAATTATTTCAAAGGTGTAATTAAGACAAGACACACATGTATAATTAATTACTCTATCAATATTTTGTGACCTGTTGGCTAATATGATGTAGTAATTAACATCTTTGAACCTTCATATGCCGAAACCTCATCAGAGTAAAATCATATTTCTATTTTAAGTATGAAGCCACTTTTTTCTTTGTAGATTTATCTATATTACTACTTTAAGCTTTCCTCTTTCATATTTATGTTCACTAGTTGTATGTATGTAGGATTCAGTTCCAAAATTCTAATCCATGGAGAGTTTAGATACTCTGTTACTGCCATGTGACAGCAATGGAGAGTGTATGACGTGCAAGAAGGTAACATGGGAGGAGGAGAGTCTGACGTGCAACACATGTGCTACCCCCTGGCATCTCCCCTGTCTTGGGACTGCCATGCCTACTCATACATCTTATTGGGACTGTCCAGACTGCTCTTCCCTCCCCAACCAACCCATCTCTGCACAATCTCACATTACTCCTGCGGTTGATTCATCTGAGCACGAGAAGAGAAAAACACAACACCTCTTCACCCTACCCAATTTTATGGAAGATGATGTGGTGAGCAATAATCAAGTTCTTGAACTTTTTGAGGAAAGTCTCAAGTGTTCCTTCTGCATGCAGATTCCTCAGAGTCCTGTCACGGTTATGTTTCTATCTTTAGTTAAAAATTCCTTTTGGTATTTGCTAAATAGTAGGATATATAGAAGAAATAATTATGCGTGTGTATTTTCACTGAATTTGAACACTAGCTTTAAATCATGGCACAATGTCTTATTGAGACTTGAACAGTAAACTATTACCTCTGGAGGGGCACTACGGATAGTTTCACCACCTTAATGTATTTTTTGTTACTTCACCTGAATAGTTGATTATTGAAATCTCGAGAGTTTTCAGTTTGTTCTTAAAATGTTGTGACTCGGTGAAGAGTTGAATTTTCATCCTCAAACTATACCATGTTCTGCTGATCATACAAAAGATAAAACTTACTTATGAAATGAGTGTACACATTTCTAAAAAATAAGTTACTTATTTCTTAAAAAAAGTACATATTTATATACTTTTTTCTGAAGTTAGGTATTTATTTTAGAAATTTAAGATTAGATTTTATTTTTAAAACAAAAAATAAGTACTTAATTAAAAAAAAGTACACATTTATGGACTTTTTTCTGGAAATAAGGTATTTATTTCCAGAAAAAGGAAAGCCAAACAGGCACAATATCTTACTTTAAGTGGTGCATCAAATATAACAAACTAGTTTTCTGAAGATTATTTTTGTATTACTAAATGACTTATGTGGCTTACTCTGTTCCCATTCCAGATACTCTGTGGTCATAATTTTTGCCTCAAGTGTTTCCAGAAGTGGGTTGGACAAGGGAAGCGCACTTGTGCAAAATGTCGCTCTACTATTTCATCTAAGATGGCAAGTAACCCCCGTATAAACTCTTCACTTGTTGTTGCTATTGAAATAGCAAAATCTAGTTCGCTTAATGGGCCGGCAAAGACCTCCAACTTTGTTCACTGCCAAAACCAGCCTCGCAAAGCATACAATCATGAGTCTGCAAAGAAAGCCGAGAAGAAAACTGCTTTTAGGGAAAAGATTTTTGTTACAGTTCCACAAGATCATTTTGGACCAATTTTGGCAGATAATGATCCATGCAGAAAGCAAGGTGTCTTAGTTGGGGAAACTTGGATGAATTGGAAAGAATGCAGAGAGTGGGGAGTTCATGTATCGGAAGATGAAGGGATATCCGGCCAGTCAGATTACGGAGCTCAGTCTGTGGCATTCCGTGGTGGGAAAGAAGATGATGATGATCACGGTGACTGGTTCATTTATACAGGAAGGTGTATAATATTGGCTTGATGTTTGTACTAGACACCCTTATCCTCACTTAGGTTTTTAGCTTCTAAAGTCATTATAAGATAACAGTGCAGATCTTTGCAGTTTACCCTTTAATTCGAATTAGCAAAAAAAAAAGTGTACATTTGTACAAACAAGTAGATTTCTTTTGGACTATTATGAAAGTATTAGTTAAGAGTCATATTTAATGATTTAAATCTTTTCTTATAAATTTTAGGTTTCCTGCTTGTACTTCATTTGATTGTAAGAGTTTGATACCACATACTAGGCATGAAGTTGAGTGGCCATTGCATATAGCTAGGATGGATATGTTATTCTCGAAGGCCCAAAGATTTTTTATTTGCAACTGCATATGTGTTTTTTCTGTTGCATTGAGTTGACCCTCTCTCTCTATCTCTCTATCTCACACACACACACTCACTCACTCACTCACTCACTCTTATCAATTTTTCTATTTCATTCGCAGTGATGGGAGAGATCTGCATGAGAGTGAAGAAACAAACAAACAATTTAATCAGAAGTTGGAAACCTGCAATGAAGCTTTACGTGTTAGTTTTGAAAAAGGTTATCCTGTTAGAGTTGTAAGGTGAGCTTGTTAGAAGAACATATCTCTGACAATATCTAGTCTTTAAGGTAAATTAGCTGTTAAAAGTAATCTATCTGAGATGCACACTACCTCCTATGGCTTTGTAGATTTTCTCATCTGAAGATCCTAGATCAATCTGAGGTACGTCGCAACACTTGTACAATCAATGCTGGGTACAATAAGGATGCAGATTACTGTGTTCAACATGTTGAATTTGAAGCTGAAGATCAAGTCATGGTGTATGTACGTCGTGAACATATTCTGGATGAAAAGAATTTAAAACTCCAAAACCGTAAATTTGGACCATACAAAGTCCTTCACAAGATAAACTCTAATATCTATGTTCTGGATTTGCCGGACAACATGGGGATCAGTAACATATTCAATAGCATAGATCTTTCTCCATCCAATATCAGTGCAACCTATCTCCCCCCATCTTATCTAGACAACATAATTGAGGACATTGTTGATACCAAAATTATTTCAACTCGTAAGGGTGGCTACCAAAAGTATTTAGTGAAATGGAAAAACCTAGGCTGGTCCGATTGCACTTGGATTTCTGATGGAGAGTTTCAGCATTTGAATTGTGATCTTTATGAGAAATACCACTATTTCAGCTCTTCAGAGTCACTGTTGACCAAGCGACTGAGAGACAAATTAGACGGGCCTGAAAGATTTCGAAAGTATTACAGACGAGAGAGCAAGTCAAGTTCCCATTCTAATATGAATTTTTTTGACAGGTTATGCATTACTTCTTGAATGACGGCGCATGCATCAATTATTGGGAATCTAATTTTCTGAGCGATATATTGTGCATTTACATATAATAGAAACATCTTTCTTACTGTGATAAATTTCATATTCATTATGTTCTTTCCTCAAGCATCACTGAGTTCTAACATGATTAAACCAAACCCATAAAATTATTGAAATAGTAATATGGCTAAGAACCTTATTGTTGTGTCTAGATATAGTTTTTCCCTGTTCATACGCTTCTTAATATTATTCTCTTTTTGACCCTGTTCTTTTATACACACAGGCTTCAAAGAAGGAAACTTTCGTCTTATGCACCAAAAACAGGATTACGATATGATGGTATATACAGAATTGAAAAATGTTGGCTGAAAGTTTGTAATGAAGTAAGAATCTTGTAAGGAAATTAGTTACATAGGTAGCATAGTTTTTATTTATTATTAAAAGTATCTGCTGACATGATATATTTTAGGGGTGCAAGGTTCCTCGATATCTTTTTGTTCGATGTGATAATGATCCTGCCCCATGGAGCAGGTTTGTGTTTTCTCTGGGCATGCGTGCATATCCCCAAGTCAGGCGCTTATACATATAGGCTTACAAATCTAGTCTTTGTGTGGCTGATAATTTTCTTCCATAATATTTCGTCCAATGCGTTTAATATATAATCATTGCCTGTAAATATCCAGTGATAACTATGGGGACCGGCCTAGGTCATTGCCCAGTATAAAGGAGTTGAATACGGCAAGTGAAATTACAGGGAGAAAAGAAAGTCCTTCGTGGGGTTACAATGTTAGACTCTTTTCATGTCTTAGTTCAAGTTTTGCATATATATATCCTCTGAATTTATTTCAATACTTTTTTTCAATATCCAGCTGATATAATCCTTTCCTACACGAACATTATATCACTTATTTTAGAACATATGCATCAATTGAAAAAATTTGTTGATCCATTTAACGGATCAACAAATTGTTGGAGTAAAGTAATGCACTAGTTCTTTATTGGTCCATCAGTATAAAATTGAAGGTTGCCGATCTGTTACTCACTCCATCAATTTGATTGATAGAGTTAGTGATGGATCGGTGACCATCAATTTGATTGATGGATTGATAAGTGTCCCCTGCATAGGTAAAAATCCGTCAATTGGTTGGTTCATTTCATGAATCAGTTGGAATTAAGTTGTACTGCTGCATAAAAAAGAACACACAAGTGAATTTGGTGTAATTATTAATCAAATCCATCTGATAAATTTATGACTTGAAGCTCCAAATGGGTGCACATGATCTTAGGAGACTGCAAGGTTTCTTATCTTTGATACTTGATTCTAAATTTCTATTTGGTATTTTCATTTTTGGTGTTTTTATGTAATGACAGTTCTCGCAAATTTATTATCTTTGATTCTTTTCCTACTAATTTTCACAACTTTTTCCTCATAAAATTGAATATTAAATATGTTACCAGTTGGTTGCTGAGAACGTAGTAGTTGCAGTGTATTTAGGATGTTCTAATCATGGCTTTCAGACATTTAAATTTTCTATATTTACTGCACTCATGTTGATATCTTATATTTAGGATGAAAAGGAAAATTGGATGTGGATAAAACCCCCACCAGTAAGTCGAAAACAAGCAAAGAGCCAAAATCAAGAGGAAACAAGAAAGACAAGAAAAGCTAGACGTACATATGCATCTTGTATGAGAGATAGGCTTTTAAAAGGTATTGTTTCTTCGTTACCTTAATTTAACCATTATCAGATGAAAGAAATCCATATGTTGCTCTGACTTAACTTTAAGAATGGAACACTAGTGCAAATTTCAGCTGTCTTATATGCCTTTTTTTTGTAATAAAACACTAGTGCAGAATTCAGCTGTCTTATATGCCGGAAGGTGATGGTTCTACCTCTTACAACTCCATGTGCACATAACTTCTGCAAGTCCTGTTTGTTGGGTGCTTTTGCTGGTCAACCTTGTATCAGAGAGAGAAAGTTTGAAGGCTGGCGGACATTACGAGCACAGAAAAATATTATGAAATGCCCTTCATGTTCGAATGACATCTTTGATTTCCTTCAGAATCCACAGGTATAATTACAAATTTTGTTGCCATTTTTCTTATTAATTAGTGCCCTGCTGCTTGTTGGATTCCCAAACTAAAGGAAAATTGAGTGAAATCCTTTAAATCGAAGTACATTATAGTATAATCTTTTGTTTTTTCCCTTCTCAAGACTACAAGAATACTTTGTCTGGTTAAGAGTGTTTGAATATGACAAATTAGAATTTGATAGAAGTTTCAAAGTTAATTGGGGCTTGACGAGTGCCAATATTATAGACATATGATCTGAATGCAACTTTTGTACATTTGGTTTGTACTCTTTTTCACCAGGTTAATACAGAGATGATGAGCGTGGTAAAGTCACTCCTGCATCAAAGTAAAGTAAGAAAGAATGCGGATGTTATCAAAGAAATGCCGGATCACTGTGAAAATATATATGTATGATGAAACCTCCAACTTTATCACAACTTTTGTCTAATTAAACTTACCTCATTTTCTGGTGGCTTAAGAGATTTGATGTCAGTATGTAAAACCATCTTATGTGGTGGATTGTGTTCTTCATATTTTTGTTTTTATAGCTCAAATTCAGTAGTCTTAGTTAGTGTTAGTGAATACCATGAAGTGTTTCAGACTATAAACCGAAGTAAAATTATTAAAGCATCTGATAAAGCAGACTAAATGAGGGAAGTGTAATGGTAAATTGGTAATGCTATTGGACAGAAGTTCTGTCTTGTTTCTCCGTTAGATTGTGTGTTGTATGGTGGCAAGCAATAGCACAGGTTGTTTCTTGCTGGGTAATAATGAGTTCCAACAACTGTTTCCTGTCTGTTGGGTTCCTTGCTGCGCACGGAATCCACTCTGCCTTTTAATTGCTGGATGACTTGACTGGTGAACAGGTCTCGGTTCCCATGAAGGGGGGAATGCCGGCTTGAAGCATTTGGTTAGAATATACTGTATTAATATATTACTGTTAATATATTAATATTAATATTTGAAATAATTCATAATTTTAATTTGATTCCAAGATTTGTTTGAATTATTACAAATAATATCAAAGTTCGATCATGTTGAGAGTATTTTGCCAATCGTTTGGAATAAGTTTTTTTGTTGCTAATTTGTTAAATTTTTTGCTAAAACATTCAAAATAAATTAATTGGACTATTTGTAACATTTTTGTTTAATGGTCTAAAAATATAACGTAAATGCAAGTAATAAATATACCAACAATTAATAAAAATATGAATTTAATGACCTATTCAAACTAATTGTATTTAACACGTTAAAATTAAATTAATATGGGTTTTAAGATAATGATAAAATAAAATTTTCATATTTTAAGTTAAAATGTGAATTTGATGAGTGATAGCAACAATATCGCACAAATTTTTGTATATATGTATTTTAATTTCAAATTACAATTACTATATACATTAATGAAATCTATGTTTTTATGTATGTGATATTACATTTTAATCTTCAAGAAAATATTGTTCAAAATGATATCAAAATAAGATTTGAATATAATTTTTAGTGTGTTAGATTTTTTTTTTATATATGCATTTATTTGTGTTAGGATTTTTAATAAATAGGAAAATTGTATGTTATGTATTATGTGAATTTTGTGTAGCTTAGAATATATTAATTTATCTTCTATAATTTTTGTTTCGTTAGAATAAGATTAATTCGATTTGTAATTATCGGGCACAACCCCTGTAGAGGACTAGAGGCCTTGTGTTTGTTACCTTTATTTTTATGAAAATAATAAAATCCTCAAAATGAATATATTTTATTATTTTTGGAACATTCATAATTTTTGAGGAATTTTGAGATATATATTGTATTTATTCGAAATTGTTATTTTTATATTTTATCCCATAAATATTATTTTTTGTATTTTTATTCTAATTATGGAGTAAATTATCTTTTAATCAAAATTAAGCCCCTAATTTTCTTAAAAATATAAATAATTTTGATTAATAATTTTTTTATTAAAAGTTGCCAAAAATAGAAACTAGCAGCTGGTTTTTTGTGCTTGGGGAAGAACATAGCAATCTTAGGGTTCTTGGAATCATTTGATCAAGTCAAGGTGATTGTCTCATCCATATGAGTAACGGATTTGAATATCTCTCGTTGGATAACAAGATTATATGATTGGTTTGAATGAAAAATTATTTGATTTCTGCTTTGCTTTCAATTAATTTCGTTTTGAGTCGTTGAGCATGAGTTTTGCTGATTGTTAGTAGTAATTGATGCTGTGATTGTATTAGTTGTTATAGTGGGAGTCTGTAGCTATTTTTTATATTTATGTTTGTGTCTGTTTTGTTCTTGACCGGATTTTGACCGTAACTATGCCCGAGGTGGCCGGAATCTGAGCTCTGTTAGTTGTCTTTGCTTGCTATGCTCTTGAATAGGTTGAGTAAATTGTTGGAAACGTATTAACATCGATTTGACGGAGTTTGTGTGTTGTTTGTGAACCTGCTGAGCTTAACAACAAAGCTGATGGATATCGAAGAAGGCCATCTCACTTTGATGATTTTTCTCCGGATAATCCCAACTCAAAAAGATCATCATTCATGCAAGGATATAAACAATGGTCTAAGCAATCTGGTGCTCCAGTGCAGGAACAAATCAATATACTGCTGCTAATCCTGAAGGTGGCCATCCTCAGATTGTTGAAGGGGCTTTTAAATGGGGTTTTGACGTATGCTGCTGGAAGAAGCACTTGAACCCATTGACATGGCCTGTAATATTGCGACAGTTTGCACTATCTGCAGGATGTGGGCCACAATTGAGTAAAGAGTCTGAAGAAAGTTCAAATTTGCATGATAAAGATGAGGTCAAAGGTTGTGAAGATATAGTTTCCATGCTCTGTGATGGTTCTGCAGTAGAAAATGCAGTCACCATAATGAAAGAAAAGGGATTACCCCTGCAGCGTAAAAGTAGAAATCGGCTAACTCCTGGAACTTTATCGGCAACTGCAAATAATAATTCTCACCATGATATGCAATTGAATCTGAAAACCAACCCTGATACCCCTGTGGCAGGTCATCACATTAATCAGTTTTATGTCCCTGGCGAAGATGGCACTGAAAGTGAGCCTGTTCAAGAATTAATGGAGATTGACGAAAGCAACTCCGGGGAGCCATGGGTTCAGGGACTTACTGAAGGAGAATATTGTGATCTTTGTGTTGAGGAGCATCTAAGTGTCCTTGTTGTCTTGATTTCTGTGATGAATGAAGGAAACGTTGTTTGTGCAGTTCTTGAGGATCGACTGGATGCTGCAAATTCTCTAAAAAAGTAAATGTGGTCAGAAACACAATTAGGTAAACGACACATGAGAGAAGAGAGTTCGGGTAAATTTAATGATTTTTCTGTAACTGCTGCACCAGACAGCAGCTAGAGCCAGAGCCAGTTGAGAGTTGTTCAAGATAGATTTAACGAGTTTTCTCTCAAATCTGTGGTTAGTAAGGCACCTCCTGTTGACCTAGAAAATGTCCACAAGGACAATAATCATTTTAACGAGGTTGTATCTGAAAGATCATTAATAGTACATGATAGCTGTATTAGTCAGATTATTCCTTCAATTCAGCATGATGCATCAAAATCAGAAAGGTCAAGGATGCAGTTGAAATCTTACATTGGTCACAGAGCAGAAGAAATGCACGTGTACAGATCCCTGCCTCTAGGTCAAGATCGTAGACATAATCGATACTGGAAATTTGTTGCATCTGGTTCTAGACATGATCCTGGTTCTGGTAGGATAAATGTTGAATTATGTGAAGGCTACTGGAGGCTTATTGATTCTGAAGAGAAGAATCTCAATTTTAGTAATCAAAGTCTACATATGTTAGTGAGCATTATCTAACTGACATGAACGTGATCATGAAGTTGTCTGTATTTATAGTAGCATGATTCACATTTCATTTTCTTTTAACAAGCAGGCATATACATCTGTGTTTCATATATTTCATTGAGTGGTTTTAACAAGACTGCACAAGATTAGTTTTATTTTAAAACTGTAGTTCTAGGGTTTTTCTGTACATTATAAATGAAACAAATTTGGTTGAAACCCTAAAAATAATCTGGAAGTTATAAAAATAGTTTCAATTCCCTAACTTATTTATAAACCCGGATTATTATTTTATTAAATATTTAGAGATCCAATAATTATCCGGAGTGGATAATAATGATTCACTTTGACTCAAATAATATTTTAGAGTCTACTTTTAATTTTTTGACTGCTCTTTAATCTGTGAGTCTTATCTGTTATATGATTTATGTGCTTACTCGCCTGCTAATTGATGTTACTTGTTTATTAATTATTATTTGGTGTTCGTTATTAATAGACTGCATGGGTAAACACTAGAATCTAAATTAGAATATTTTATTTGTAGATATGAGCGAGGTAGTAGGTAGACGAGGAGTGTAGTCGGCCCATTACCAGCTTTTAGGCAGCTTCTATACTAGACAAGTATTTCCTCCTTGATCATTTTAAACACTTTTGTTTTACTTTTTCGATTATTCATATCATGATAAATAGTTGATGTTCAGAACTATTTATAATTCCTGTTTTTATTCTGTACATCAGAGTTACTTGTTATTCGTACTCTGAATATTGAAAGTTGATTATAATAAACACATCATATCTTATGTTATCGTAGTAAATAATGAGGATATGGTCAATATTTAAAACTAAGCATAACTTTAAGTTTGGATGCTCTATTGGATTGGAATTTATCGCGTAGGAGTCCCGATGTAGGGGGTCCAACATTTTTAAGGAGGATAGGTAACCAATCTATCTTCCTATGGGCTAACATTACTTGCCTATTTTGGTATCTATATTTTGAAATCCTTGTTATATCTATGGGCATAGAAATGTACCGATGAGTTATAAAGGGGTCATATTGCTTTTGAAATCTGATCAGTGAGAAATAGTGTTTATTTGTGTGTATCCAATCCATATTGCTTGTGTGCCTATTATATATTGATTTTGAACCGTTGATTCATTTTGATGACATAATGCATTGTTTCAGTTTGAGATACACTGTGATTTATTTACTGTTCAGTTTTTGTAATAACTATTTTATATTCCGTTCTCTATACAGATCTCACATTCTGATTACATTTCGATTGTTCATATATTTGCTGAGCATTTCTTTGTCTCACTCTTGTTTTTTATCTAAATCCTGTCAGACTGTCAGTTTGAGCTATTCCAGCAGTTCTAGCAAGCGTAGCGAGAGACAGGTGTTGGGACCGCTCGCTTCTCGGGCCTTCTAGGTATTTAGTTGTTTTAGTATGTTTGTAGATAGTTCTTGTAATAAAACTGAATCTAGACTTAAAACCTATCTAGACTTATGGATTTGAGTTTGTGGATTAGTAGTGGGCTTGTAATAAAGTATTTGGATTTACTTTTAGTTTCAACTGCTTAATTTCATATTACAACCTGTTAGCGATCCTTAGTTATTGGCGGAGTCAGTGCGCCTCTGATTTACTATTTTATTATTGTTGGTTATTGGCGGGCCAATGTGCCTCTGGTATATTATTTTATTATTGTTGTTGATTGGTGGGTGACCCCAGATCTAGACCCCGGGTTTGGAGGGCGCCACAGAAACGATTTAAAAACTAATAATTTAGAATATAGAGTTTAAAATTAATGGATTATGATTCTCCAATTAAATGTAACAAATGAGTAAAAAGGAAAAATATATTCAAATTAACAAACACAAACTAAATTAAGTATTAATGTGTTTATAATACTAGTTCAACCTTTATACGCCAATGACTTGACGATAAATTGTTACAATTTACTGTATGGTTGATTGCAATGAATGAATTTAAAATTATAATATGGGTAAGTATTCAAAATTTTCATTTTTTCTCCATTTCATTCCTAATTAGCTAAAGTAGAGATCAAACCTTCTATTCGAGAATGAATGCACCATTCAGTACTAGAACCATTTTTTTTTACATTTCTTATCATAAAATATATGCAATCACTCATTCCCCCCCCCCCCCCCCCCCCCCAAAATTATCTCACCAACATTTACAATTCCTTTTTAATTTCATTTCATCCCATTCATTCCAACCAGACGAAACATAAGAGTACGCAAGTATTTGATTCTACAGACTAGAAAGAGCATGGGTAAATTATAATATGAGTAAATGTTCAAAATTTTCATTTTCTCCTCCATTACATTCCTAATTACCTAAATAGAGATTAAACCTTCCGATTCGAGAACGAATGCACCATTCACTACTAGAACCAATTTTTTTACATTTCTTATTATAACATATATGCAATCACTCATTTTTTTCAAAAATAATCCTACCAACATTCACTATTTCTTTTTAATTTCATTGCATTTCATTCCATCTCATTCACTCTAACCAAATGAAACATAAGAGTATCTAAGCATTTGATTCTACATACTAGGGAGAGTATCGGTAAATTATAATATATGTAAATGTTCAAAAAATTTCTCTATTTCATTCCTAATTACCTAAAGTAGAAACCAAACCTTCCGATTCGAGAATGAATGCTCCATTCTCTGCTAGAACCATTTTTTTCACATTTCTTATCATAACATATATGCAATCACTCATTTTTTTTCCAAAATTATCCCACCAACATTGACTATTTCTTTTTAATTTCATTGCATTTCATTCCATCCCATTCACTCTAACCAAACGAAACATAAGAGTATCTAAGCATTTGATTCTACAGAGACTACAGAGGTATCATAAATTCATTTGAGATGCAGTAACGCAGACACTCTTCGCTGTTAAAGCTATTCACTGGAGGTCTTGACGTATGCACATTACAGCATTACTTCTACTCCTGTCTATCTAAACATAATCTTTATGGGTACGACAAATATTTGCAAGGTCTGAACATAAGCAGGTACCTTAGCACGGTAAACGCCTAGACATTCTTTTGAAGCAAGTAGGACCGTGAACGAGGTCTGTTAACTGCAAAAATTTGCATGGCCCGTGAACTTGTTTTAACCATTATTTTCAGTGAGCCAACACTTTCAAAAACAAGGTACTACTAGAACCAAAACTCTGTCCATGTGTATGTATGTTTGAGTACAAGTTCAAGCCATAATTATCTATGATCATTCAAACAACATTCATATTATGAAGATCTCGTTTACTAATAACAATAATGCAGCACATTGGTAGTTTAAAACTTTTTCACATGCATTGTAATGAAGTACTGAATCTTTTTTAAGCTTACAACCACAAACACGCACAGGAAATTCTGTCCATTTTATGTTTTACCATACTCTGTCTCAAGTACATTAGAAACTTTGTCATCCAATGTTCCATCATCTTGTGTACACTTGAAGCCATTTCCAGGAGAATCACACTTTACAGTGGAGCTTTTACCACAGTCCATTCCAAACAGGTAGGTGAACCAATTCTCACGAGGACCTGACATATACAGATCACTTATGATGATTGTCTATTCCATTCAATTAAATATATATATAGATATATGCAAGTGGTTATCAGAAAAGGAAAAAAAAATCTATCTATCAATAACATTGGCTGGGGACGATATCTTTTATATATATATATATATATATATATATATATATATATATGCACAGGCTACAGGTGTATTTTTAAAATTTTTTGAGCAAGTCTGTTCGAAAACTTTAAATGAAATTTCACATTATATGGCAGAACTGTACAGAATGGAGAACTGCAAACTGAATGAATCAAGCAAAAGTTTTACTTTCAAAACAAAAAATTAAGTCAATAAAATCGAGAGAGAGAGAGAGAGAGAGAGAGTGTGTGTGTGTGTGTGAAAATAGGCTTGCTTCAATAGAACTTAAAAAATTTTGTGGGCAAGTCTGTTAGAAAACATTTTATGAAATTTCACGTTATATGACAGAACTGTACAGAATGGAACTGCAAACTGAATGCCGCAAGAAGAATTTCCACTTTCAGTTCTAAAAATCAACTCACTAAAGTCTGGAGAGAGATGGAGAGATTAAGAGAGAGGCTGGATAAATACATATTAGGAAATGGGACTTGAGAGCAACAGTAGAATTTTGTGTAGTTAACGAAAGCACCTAATCATTGAAGATTAGAGTTTTCTGGCAGATTAGACTACAGACACGTGTATAAATGCATTAACTTATCCACTGGAAAAAGTAAAATGTTTTTTTGTGTGTGTGTGCTCAAATGCATGGACATCACCAATCACCAACAACAAGTTTAACCAAAATAGTTTCTGATGCATCAGACCTATATATTCCCCTAGTACTGAAAAGGTAACAAACAACTAAATCAATCTCAGTAAAAAAAAGAAGAAATATTGAAACATGAGAAGCCTAACTTAGCTTGGCAATGTTTTTATACAGTATTAGACTATTTGAAAACTGAGAAAACAAATTTTTACCTTTGGTGGAAACTTTTAGCCAAGTCGATCTACATACTGACTCGAAGAGTCAAAGTATATAACAGGTGGTTTTGTTCTTAATCTTCGAGCGAAATCCTTTACTTCCCTGCGTAAAGAAGGTATAAAATAAGCGATGCAAATTGCAAAGTTTAACGTAAAAAAAGAAGGTATTATCTTGCAAACAATGGTGGATGTTAAAAAGGGCCACTTTCCGAATTCTTTCTAATCCGGGTTACTTGATGAAGACAATTACCACATAGGATAATCAAAGAACATCTAATGTTGATAAAACAGTTAAAAACTGAAGTCACTATGACAAGTGATAAGCATGTGAAATACTGACAGAAAATCATCACATGATAGTGTAAAATCAATGTACTCTACTGAACAAACTCTAATGTACTAACTTATTACAAGAATAGTATTGAGGATCAAATTCACTTATACATTGAAAAAACGGTTTCTGAGAAAATGATTAGTCAAGTCCTTAATATTGATTACTACTGATATACGCTATGTCATTATAATCCAGAGTAATTTTAAAATTTATTCTTTTTTTTATAAATTGATCTTTAAGAAAGCTGTCAAAGCAGCAAGACTGCAAGACTTGGTGCAAGAGCGTGATTGCTGATAGTAGTCGCACAGAAATTAGTTTAATTTTTTGAGACAAGTGTCATAAAATAGCCGTTGACATGTATAGTAAAACATGAAGAAGAGCTTCGTTATCTGAAGAAACTCCTTCACTAAAGAGATACTTTATCTTAATACCATGGAAATAAAAATAGTCCTAAATCCTAAGCATGTATAGTAAAATATGGAGAAGAGCTTCTTTATCTGAAGAAGCTCCTTCACTAAAAAGACACTTTATCTTAATACCATGGAAATAAAAATAGTCTTAACTCCTAAGCATGTATAGTAAAACATGGAGAAGAGCTTCGTTATTTGAAGAAGCTCCTTCACTAAAAAGACACTTTATCTTAATACCATGGAAATAAAAATAGTCCTAACTCTTAAGCTTGGAAGCTGTGCTCATATACCATTTACCAAGGTAAATCACAGTTATGCATTGCATTCATGTTCCAAGTGATGACCCTATGAATACTTTGTTCAGTCTAACCCAATATGATAGTCTATGCGCCTTGGTGATTTGAGACAAATAAGGGTATTATACTAATTGTGAATCTAAACAATTATTATAAGATGGTATGTTTTTCTCACAAAGTAAGATACCACGAATGGTAATAGTACAATATGTATGGTAAGTAATGATGGCTAAGTATGGTATGACTTTTATATATATAGTCATAATATGTTTGAAATGTATGCTTAGGTATGGAATAGGTATCATATGAAAAGTGGTTTTTCCACGTAGATTGATTATGTTGTTAATAATTGGTTTGTTTAGCAATAATTGATTATTATGTTCTTAAGGAGTTGTCTCTTAGCAAAGTTTAGTTGGGGATTGAAATGGAATCGTATGAATCATTTCAATGGTTTGATTAACCAACTAAATAATTTGGGTGAAAACTGTTGTTCTTCAAAAGGCCAAAAGATTGACAAAGTAAGAATATGGGTGACTCATCAAATGGAAGGCACTCGTGGTTGATACACGTTACGTTGGATTAAGATATACCGTTATGTTGACCAACGATAGTTTGGAGGTCACAAAACGAAATTTAGCGATACTCAAAGGTTGAAAGAACATGATGAAAAGGTTCTTGTTCAAGGGGAGGGGTTGTCGAATATATACCAATGTCTTAATGGTGATTGTTAAATTGTATCGGGTTTAAGGGGAGGATTTTTGGGTTAAACCCAATATGGTAGTATTGATGTTGGGTGATTTAACACATATATGGGCAGTATAATAATTGTGTATGTAGATAATTATTATAGATGTTATGTTTTAGTGCCAAAGTTTGATAGTTATATACCAAGAATGGTAGGTATTGGTGTCTAAGTTTGGGATATCTATATATACTTGGCCATAACATGTTTAAGGGGTTTATATCAAATTGTTCACCCATGTCAAGAAAAAATATCAAGTAGTCATACCCAATCTCCACGATGACTCATTTAAACCACTAAAGTGTCAAAATATATCATTCCATTTACAAAATTGATGGTCAATATTAAGATCGTGGATTGACCGCTAATATGTTAATTCGACACGTTATGTGGAAAAAGAAAAAAAACAATTAAATAACACATCATTGACTAAACAATTAAAAAAAAAGTAAATATGTTGTTATGGTAAAACATGTGCATTACAAACCACACAAGTGCGCTCCCATTTAATCGACGAAGTCTCCGATATAACAGATTAAGAGCTTTTTAATTATAGACGTATATAATGATATATACAAGAGCAATTAAAGAGTTATATACAAGTAGCCCGTGATGTATCACTTGAGCAGATACTTTACACGTTATCGCATTCTTAACGTTAATCGTCAATTATTTTAAAAAAAGTTAACAGAATGATATATCTTAATATTTTAGTGGTTTAAATGAGTAGCCGTGGAGATGAGGTAGCTACTTGATATTTTTTTGTGAGATGAGTGGGCAGTTTGATATAAAATCCATATGTTTAATATGTATGCTTAGCAATGGAAGTCTAGGTATTATATGAAATGCAGTCTTTCACGAAGGTTAATTGTGTTGACAATAACTAGTTTGATTAGCAATACAAGTAGAAAACAACGTGAGGTGTGATTTATTGGTTGTATTAGTGATAAATAGATTAATTAATAATACAGGTTTAGTTGTGATTATTCCACATTATATATCTTTGTATGTGCTCTGCATCCATTGGTTATCTCGTATTTTATTGTTAACATACTTTAAAACAAAATGTTGATTGTTTGGGGTTAACTAATACTATTTTATTGGTATGTGTTAGGATCTAGCCTTAATAATATGATATGATAGATAAGAGTAGTACTATAGTGAGAGCATCGGTGTCTTTTCAGAGTTAGTTGCGTGTCTAGAGTACTATAAAATGGAATATATCTTCCACCTCTCTCTCTCTCTCTTCTGTCTTTCTCTATCTGAACTCCATCTTCTCCCGCAAGTTTTTTATCTCTCTACCCGTTCTTCAGCTTAACCTCAGTATTTCTGATCTATTTCTCTCTGTTTCTGCTTCTAATCTCTTATACTTCTCTGTTTCACTATATCTGTATTATTTCTCCTTTAAGCATACAGAAAAACCCAAAAATATTTCTCTCTAAACTCTATCTTCTCTGTTTGAACTTGTAGTTTTGCTCTCGTTTTCAGTATTTTAAGTTGTTTCAGTGCATTTCATATAAAAAAACCACAAAAAGGTCGAGATAGCATTGTTCTGACTGAATTTGTGGTTAATACTTCTTGTGTGAAAAGAAGTATTGAATTGAATTGAATTGTGAAGGGAATAACAGGTGAAAATATGGAATTACAAATTGATAGAGTTTTTAATGAGTTGATGCAAGAGGTTCAAAAACAGTTTCCTTTCGTATAAGGAGAAATCTATTAGGAGATTTCAGGAGTTGGAGTATTGAATTAGCAGCTTAGAAGATGCAAAAATTGAAAGAAATGAAGGATAAGAAAGATATGAAGAAAAGAGAGGCCATATTTGTATATCCTTTTGCCAATACTAGGTCATCAGGAAATAATTCACAAGGCACTTTGCACAATCTCAGGTTGAGCTTTCCTAAATTGGAAGAGGGAACTGGAGTTGATGAATAGCTACAGGGTCGTGAACAGTACTTCACAGTCTTCAACATACGAGATCTCAAAAAAGTGGTTATAGCACAAATGCACTTGGAAGGCTTAGCAAGGGGATGGTTTCAGGTGTACATAGTATTGATTTGGATTGGCCAGATTTCTGTAAGCAATCTACTACTAGATTTTGAACAAGAACTTTAACAAATAACCCAGTAGAGTTATATTTTGCACAATTTGAAAGGTATATGGAGCAGTTGAAGGAGAAAATGCCACTCTTGACTAAAGGATACTTTGTGGAATGCTTCATTAGTGGACTACAAGGGAAGCTGAAAGAGACATTGATGCTGCTAGGCCCTACCACTAAGCTAAGTACTGTGCAGAGCCTGTGGAGGTGGTGAAGAGAATGAATCAGAAGAGTAGTTCTGCCAGTAGAAGGACTAAAGGATCTTCCATAGGAGGGAAATTTTCCACTATACAAGGTGCAAGGGATCATGCAGCAATACCATATCCCATCACCAAACTATCTCCATGTCAATGTCAATTCTTCATGATTCGGAAAGAATACTCTTCTTCTCATCCTGCAGATGCAGAAGAAATTCCGAAACAAACGTCAGCAGCTACCTCTAGTGGTTCAAAAAAAGATCCGATGGAGGTGTATCAGTACATGTTATTGATGAATTTAACAAGAAGAGGACTACGAGTCTCACCGGTAGAAGATGCAACCAAAAGTTTTCAATTCTTGTGGATAGGGGCAAGCACACACAATATTTTAGATAAACATACTGCAAGCAAGATGAGGTGTGAGCTGATACAAACATAGGCAATGAAGGTGCAGGTGGCCAAAGGTAATGAACTGTTTAGCCAGTATGAATGTGCAAATTTCTTTTCGAAGGTAGGTGAGCATGAATTTCAAACTGTAGTGACTCACTGTTAGGATTGCATCCACTATGGATTGACGTGAGTCAAACACAATAACAAGCACGAAAGTAAAGAGAACAACAATTTAACGTGGAAACCCCTCAGGGAAGGGTAAAACCACAAGTCCATTAAATATGGAAGTAATACATGAATGGAGTCACATCCTCACTCAACATTCTTGAATATAATCACCTCAAGTTGATGCAGAAGCTCTCACTTATGTATCTCCCTCGCAACTCTCTAACTTTTGCAATCTCTAAAACCCCTACAAAAATCTATATTTATAGGCATCATAAGTATTCTAATTCTAATCTACTTCGAATCCTATTTATGACAGCTACTATCTTTTTTTAACCTGGATAGAAATACTTCCACAATAATTATCATAAATAAGATTCATACTCAAATTAGGATCCTTAACTTATTTAAAAATTCAGGGCAGACCCCAATAAACTCCTCAATTGATTTCGAGAATCTCACCTTTTTCTCAGCCTTCGTCTTTCTTGGTTCCTCATTTGAACAATAGATATTCTTTTCATTCATCATCTCTTGTAGAATCAAGCTCTTTCCTTTATACAACTCGAAACTTGGCCCTCATACAATGAATCTATACACGTGATGCCAACACGCTAAAAAACATATTCTTCGACGCATCTAATACATATCCCACATTGAGAGCTTTCTTCATCTAACCATCATGGATTTTAAAGCGAACCGTTCCAACTCCTTGAACCTTAACACCTTGCTCCCGAATTTTAAAAAGGGAGGAAAGCAGATGAAGAGGAAATAAATTAAGATCATTTGCATTCCTATTCATGCTCCCGAGTTAATTTTAAGAAGGAAAACAAGTGCAAATAAATGAAATTTTTATATGCTTTCCTCCCAAAACTTTCACTCCAAAAATGGGATGAAATGGAAAGCAAGTGGTGAGTGTAAATTAAAAAACATATGATATTACTAATATACCCTTATTTTCTAATATTAGCTTTTTAGATCTAAAGATAAAATTGTAATTTGACAACTAATTACATGCTTTCCTTCCAACTCGGGAGCACACTAATGAAACTAATTTCACTCTTTAATTTTTTAACTTGGGAGCAAGTTAATGAAACTTGTTCCACTTCCTTTCCTTTACTTTCTCTTACGTTCCTTTGCTTTCCACCCATAAAAAACTCGGGAGCATGGCCTAAGATCTTTATCAGTGCATCGATATCTACATATTGCATGGATGTAGCAGAATCAATCACCCATTTTTATTTACTTTTCACTGAAGCAGGAACAGTATCCTCTCTCGGTATCAATAACTCTCCATCTTCTATCCTCCCTCGCTATCAATAACTCCCCATCTTGAGAAGTCTATATCATCAACTTTGTTCTTTCCCTTGATCTTCTTGAAGGACTTTAAGTCTTCTTTAAAACTTGGACTGAACATCTGCATATGTCCCATTTCACTACAATAATAGCACTCAACAGTGTTCATATCCTTCTTAATCGGTCGATCGGACCATTGCGGTTGCGACTCCTCCCTCTTTTAGCACTTTCCCAACAAAAACTGTCTCACCACTTTGAGAAACAATATCCTTTGTCATGTTATCATTTTCTCTTATTATCATAATCTGCTTAAAATGCTTGAAGGAACTCTGGAACAATGACAACAACAAAGCCTGTTCCTTGTCTTTCATCGGCTCATCAACATTAACCATATGATATACTAACTTATTAAAAACAACTAACGTGTTCATGGGATTACCACCTTCATCCAGTTTAAAAAAGTACAACTCCATCTTCAAATTAAAGTCAGTTGGTCAACGATTTCGACGCATAGATACTCGTTAACTTGTTCCGTATCTCTTTCTGTGTTGACTCATTCAACACATTATATATCACATCGGATGCAAGTGTCAGCCTGATTGTACTCGTCGCACTCGCGGCACTCTTCTGGGTTTCTGCCCAATTTGCATCGCTGATCTCTTTTGGCTTCTTTGGCTTCTCCGGCTTCTCCTCCCAGGCACCATCAAGTCATGGTTGAAGTAATACATCTTTAATGATTAAGTGCAGCATAGTAAAATTCGTCCTTCTCATCATACTTTGGTGCCTGAATTCTCAAAGATTAGATTCTTTCACGAGAAAAAATCAACTCAAGACAACTATCAACACACAAACATCCTGCTTAAGACACCAGAAATCACACCTTCCCGACCTCAGATTCGGATCTCCACTGTTAAGATTTTAGATACTAATGATACGAAGCTATTGTCCAAAAATCAGCTCAATTGGACCACGGATGGCCTCCAGATCGTCGATTTTTAAATACTTGCCATGAAATTTCCTGCGAATTTTAGCAAGTTACTTTGTCATTGTCTCCTTTTCAACGCAAAATCTACTCCTCGAACCCAAGCTCTTAACACCAGTTTGTTAGGATCGAATAAACTATAGATTCACGTTTTAATCAAACAAAATCACAAGCATGAAAATAAAAAAATAGAACAATTTAAAGTGGAAACCCCTCATGGGAGGTAAAACCACAAATCCACTAAATATGAAAGTAATATAAGAATGGAATCGCTTCCTCCCTCAACATTCTTGAATACAATCATAAATCACCTTAACTTGATGCAAAAGCACTCACTTGTGTATCTTTCACACAACACTCCAACTTTTGCAATCTCTAAAAGCCCTACATATATCTATATTTATAGAGATCATGAATATTCTAATCCTAATGTACTTCGAATCCTATTTCTGACAATTGCTATCTTTTCTTATCTTGGATAGAAATACTTCCACAATGAATATTTCCACCAATATAAAACTCGCCTTAATTATCATAAATAAGAATCTTACTGAAATTAGGATTCTTAACTTATTTAGGAATTCAGGGCGGACCCCAATACTAACTGCATGCTTACAGAACTTATAAGATTAATAGGCTCACCTATCAAGCTCTTCACTTAGTGGAGGATCACAATCAGCATCATCAAGGTCATCAAAGACATCAAAGTCATCCCCAGAACTGAAGCTCTTATCATCTGATAGCTTTAACTTATCAGTGAACATGGTTGAGATAGAAAGATTACTTTGAACGCCATGGCTAGTAGCTATAGAAGTATTTGCAACCTGGAATATGTCAATACTTGAATGTTAACCTAAAAGTATACTATAACCAACTTATGCAATATGCTATTGAAAAGAAGTCCAGGAAAACCTGGGTGCTGATCTCGTCATGGTCTTTAACGACTTTCTTCAAATTAGAGGCTTTATTTGATGAAGACGCAGCACATGGGGTAGGAGCATTCTTTTGTCCTTCCCTCTTTTTACTCTTCTTCCTTTTCTTCTTGGAACTTCGAGCCCCTTTAGAGTCTGCGAAGATAATGAAACAACTAAATTTTAGTGTTTTCATAGTGGAAACGAAGGTATTGAGAAAAACTACTTCATAAATTGGCGTTTGTGCACTCTTCATTTTGCCTTGAGTACCCGTGTCGAACCCTCGACACTCGGACATGGGTATGGAAATTTGTACACTTACGTTAGGCCAAAAACATATAAATTTTTCAAAATATTGCCGAGCCCGACACTTGGATACGTATCCTTGTTGGACACTTCCAGCCCAGTCCGAGTAACAAACATGTTAACAAACATTGTTTTGAAACAATATTTAAATATCCAGGTTGACAATTTTTCGCTAAGGTGCGCGTCAAGTGCCATACTAACAAATATGGGTGCCATATTGTCTAAAGAGACTTGCGCAAGATGTACTACATAAGGTGCAAAACTTTTGGCATAGGTAATATCCAACTGTCTAACAGTCTAAATAACAATGTCAACACTGACTGGTTTTGTTTGAAATTTATAAAAGTCAACTTGTATAATTCAATTTGTATATAGTATTAAATAAAATCTTTTACATAAAATTTACACAATACACAGACAAAATCTAAGTCCTCCGAAGGTTACCCCCCACCCACCCTGGGGAAAAAAGAAAGCATTAGAATCAAACAACAGTAGTTCGCAAATATTTGATCTAAAAGAGGAAAAGGTAATTATTAATGTGGGAAATGTTACGAGTTTCAGGTAATTTGTCTATTTTATACAGTAAAAAGGTTTGCATACAAGAAATCGATTGGGAGAAGAAACGAAGAAGTGAAGTTACCTCCATCTCCTCCCTCAATGAATGCAAGAAGGTCATCGATTGAACGAGTATCTTCATGCTCCCTCGTCTTTGTTACAACCGCAGATTTCTAACAGTGATGAAAATCACTAAGCAACAGTCAGAATACAGAAAAGAATTTTACAAACTATAACATATCTTCTGGTAAAGAATACTTAGGATGGTTATCAGATGGATAGTGCACCGTTAAATTCTCATTTTCCTTGGCTTCTTTGTTCTTTTCTTTGAGTAGTCTAGTTATAAGCTTGATCCGTGATGCTTGTTCCTTCTGCAAAAAACTTAGTCAAATTAATAAAGCTTGAAAAACATTATATGGGTAGTAAACAGACAATGGAGAGTGAGCATGCTAATTATAAGTTACCTCTGTAAGATTATCAGCACAATTCAACATGGGATACAATTCTTCAGAACATGCTTCGGAAGATGATATACTCTGAATCTTTTTGTACATAGCTTCACAAATGCAATCAATCAATGATTTCATTTGCAGGTAGTCTGCAACTTGAATCAACTCACAAAGAAAATTTGCATCCATTTTAAGGATGTTTTGATCAAAAGAAATGCACTCCTATCAAAAGAAATACTATCAATTAATTTCACATTTGGTGATGTCTTTTATGGGAAAGCTATAACAAATGTGCTTCTGCCACAGCATACCATACTGAAACTAAGCTTCACTTGCTAGCATAATAATAGCAATAACTGTTATCAGAAAAATAACAATATTACCAGTAATTAAAAAAAACAGTAGGAACTACAACGAAAACAATACTAACAATAACAATAATAATAACAACAATATTTACTTCGCAAAAAAAAAACAATACATTTAACTTGACTACTTAGTTATTAGTTAAATCTTAGAGTTACCTATATCTTTGTACACAAATTTCAGCGATTGAGTTTCTCATAGCCTCATAAACATTTATTTTTTATGTAAGAGAATAGATAACTTCCTGATGCATTATTTATTCTAAAATATTTCTTACTGTAAGAAAAAAATAGTTTTGCAACAAACTTGGTCACGAGAGGAAAGGACATATGAACAATAAGAACCAAATAAAGATGTCTTACCATGTAAGGGCGACCAGATACATGACGATATCGACAATAGTCGAACACAAATCTCAATAAAGTAGGTCTAATGGTTGGAGGGATAGATATCGGGTTGTTCTTGCAACATCCCAGTCCCGATTGCATTTCTTTATATATAGTTCCGCATAGTTCGGCAACCTTTGGCTCAACTTCTTGTATATAACCATCAGCAGTTTGAACATATATATTGGACTTCATAGTCTGCAATGCACCACGAAATTAATAAATACAAAAAAAAATAAAAATTACAACCATATCACAAATGAGAAAAGTAAAGAAACATAACCGTATTGTTATCTATGCTACTAAACTTATCATTAAAACATTTTCAGAAAACATAACCTTATTTACCAGTAAAATTAAATAAGTAAACAAACTTTTCTATGACTTCCAAACACTAGTGTTACAAGGTGGAGAATTCATGCAACTAAGGCTGTAAATGAATAGAGCCGTTCGCAAACCAAGCTCGAAACATAAATCTATGTTTGCTTTGTAAACAAGTCGAGCCGAGTTTTATGCCTGTTTGACGGCTCGTTTAGCTCGAAAACAGCTCGAACTTGTTTAGCTCACCTCGGTTCTGATGAAAATCGTATATTTTAAAATTTTATAAATATTTGAAATATGTTAAAATAAAACTTATTTTAATCCATTATTACACTAGTACCAATGAACCATTTTACCATTAAATTAATCTTTCATATTTACAAACAAAAACATAAAATATTACATTTCAGGATTTAATTAATTGTATTTGGAAACATGTTATTCATTTCAAATGATGGGAATTCATTTTTCATTTCAAATTCTAATATTTATACATATATTTGGATATTTTGGAAGTCAAATGAAATCCAATGCTAAATTCTTGTGGTTATCCAAACATGTCATTTGACCAAATCCAGAATTTCTAATGAATTCAAAGTTTCCAAATGAGGCATAAGAGAATTTAGATGTTCAAAGTAAAAGCTTAAAGTAAATTATCAATGGTACCCTTTTATTTTTGGCTCTCTCAAATGATTCCATTTTGTGTTTTTGATTTACGAGTGGCACTCTTAAATTATGTGATTTCACTATATATACCATTTTGTTAATTAAAATGTTAACCAAACATTAATATACAAGAAAAATGATCTACAGAATAGAAATTCGCTTAACTTTTCACAATTATAACAGTCTCATGCACTTAGAAACAAAATGATTAAAATAATTCACAAAAAAATAGTCTAAACTAGTCTAAAACATTAAGGGTGCCACTCGTAATATAACAATATGAAACAACACCGTTTGGAAAAAAACAAAAAGAGAAGGGTACTATTGAGAATTTTTCTATCAAAATTGATAAGATTAACGTTTGATTAACAATTTGATTAACGAAATGGTAGATTTAGGGTAATCACATACTTCAGGGGTTCAACTCTTAAGTCAAAAACACGAAATGATACCACTTGGAAAATTAAAAAACAAAAGGGTACCGAAGATAATTTCCAAAACTTAATTGCCCATGATATAAGCAAAACTACAATAATTGATAAAACTCCACCATCAACAATGTAAAATAAAACTTATGATTTTTGAAACAATGCCTATGTAAGTAAAAAAAAATTGGAACTGTTTGCGAATAACTCGACCCGGCTCAAGTTCTGATTTGTTCGCGAACAATCTCGTGTTCGGCTCGTTTATTATCAAGCCGAGCTTGAATATTACTTTCTGTTCGATTAGAATGCTCGGTTTGAATCAGTTCACTTAAAACAATCAAACTCGTTTGCAGCCTATGCAACAACTAACAAAACAAAGTGACAAGAACTATGTAAGAATGCCATTCCATTATAGGTATATTACTTGATATAATATTATATGAAAGAAAGTAATAAATAAAAATATCCAAAGAAAAGAATATAAAATTGCATACAAATTCAGATGTGGCACTACCTCTTGGTCCATTACGTTCATTTCAGCTTCTGTCATTCTGATACAAACAAAATAGCCCGAAAAATCAAATTCAAAGATATTCCCCTCACAATCCAAGTGTGACCTGCATTTGAAAGAGTTTTAGATAACCATATATATATATATATATTATAAAAAAGAGATAGAGATGGATTGACATAACACACATTAATTGTGTAGATTAACCTACTAAATATACCATATGTTTCGTTTATTTTTATATAATGTTAAGGTTAATAAAAAATGATTTGTTTTTTCTAAATGCAAATTCATATTTTAGTGTATTTTTATTATTAAAAGAAATATAGTGTAAGACATGACTTTTTCTATTTTTTTATTTTCAATAAAATTTTCTAAATTATAAGGCTATTCAATTCAATAAATTCAAAGACACAAATATATAGCCTTAGAAAAATTAGAATTTGTTATGACAAGCAAGAACATCCTTTTTTTGGAGTATAAGAAGTTATTGCAAAAAAAAAACAGCTTACCAAAATACGACCACTAATTTATTTACAGTATAAAACCAAAAAAATGAATGAAAAGAACTAGAGGATACAGAAAACCGAATGCACATCAAATCCTATCTTTACTCAAGGAAACATTCACATCAACTTACCAACAAATTAATATCATATACAGATATTTGATTAATTTAAGAAACACTTAGTATTCCCAAATTAATCAACAACGTAAGCAAAGATACAAATCAAACATAGACCGAAGAAACAGAAAAAACTAAGGCATCATGGTAGGAATCGGTGATTTAACGTACCTCAAAGGAATGGGTGACGAGAAGATACATGAGATGAGAATTCACTAAAGAAATAAGATTATATATATGTTTATATACACCAATATATACATGGACACGACTTGTCCTATAAAATAGTAATAAATGATAAAGAAACTTTAAATTAATTGTAAACACGTAACTATATACTTTTAAAGAATTTGGTCTCAAATAAGGAAAAGAAAGAAAAAGTACAAAAAGTAATGATGAAAACGTGATATGGAATATAGAGGTAGGTCCCAGTAGTCGAAGAAAAGTAAGTGAAATCTGAATATAAAGTATACTTTTTCAAAAAAAATATTATTAATAACTACGAGGGAGTACTAGTTGAAGACATGTAAATATAAAGATACATGTTAGAAAAAAATTCTTAAATATCAAATTATACATTATCAAATAAAATTAATTATATCTTTTGCTCTAAGAAAGTTAAAAAAAGATAATTTTTATTACACCACAAGTACACGTTCATCTTTGTATATACAACTTAGAGCATCTCCAACCCAAAAGCAAAACACTATACTAGTGTAAGTTCTACACTATTATAGTATAACACCAACTCCAATTCAACAATATAAAAGTGTAAAATATAGACAAGATGAATAATGTTGCACCAGATTTAGTGTAAGGTTTGCACCAAGTTTGGTGTCTTTCAAAATTCCTAGTATACCTGATATTTATTTAACAAAACATATTTATTCCTTATGTCCTATCCAAACAAAATAATTACTTTTAAAAATTTTAAAAGAAATATATCTTCTTATAGACAAAAATTTCTCTTTAGTGATATATCTTTATCTATGTCTATATTATTCCTAATACCTTGTGAAGAAATGATCATTTTATTTAATTCATCCTTACGTATTTTTTAATTATATACCAAGCGAGGGCATTTCAATCAAATGTCTCTTCTAAGAAAAATATTTCAGCATGACAATATCTTCTCTAATTTTAGTTATACAAATTATTCGATTTTTCTTCATATAATACAAATACACCTCAATCTTTTCTTATTCAGTTCACACATATCTTCGTTATAAATATAATTAATAGCGTCAATTAAGCAAGATTATTATCAATATCTAACAATTTGATTTACATCATTTTAAAATCTTCCAAATAATTATATAATTTGATATATTTTTAAAATCAATACATGTAAGTATATATTGATTTAGACGAATTTGGTATGTAAAGATATATAATATATTTACTAAATTTATAATAAGAGTGCAAACAAAATAACCACCTATTTTGAAATTAATAAATTCGATATACAAATTTAAATCATCGACTCGTATAATTGGGTATATGACAAACACAAGAATGTAAAGTCAATCTCATCATAATAAATTTATTTATTTGTATTTATTTGTGTGTGTACGTGTGTATTAGGATTATTGGATATATACAACATCGAATTATAATTTATTTGTATACTTCATATGGTTTGTTATATGTAGGGCTTAAAGTTAAAACTAAATGTAGCACTTTCGAGTTTTATACATACTAAAATATTAACTAAAACATTGCAGTGCATCTATAACACTTCAAGTCCTCCATTTAGTACGTTCAACTTTTGCCATACTTTATTATGTTCTTGCAAGTATAAAATTTAAATTCATATATGGTAATTTAATGTTTAGTAAGAAAAGTGACATTACTAATTACAATATTAAGTTTGTTGGTCTAATTATTTTTTTCACCCGGAAGTATTTCATCTTCTTCTTTCTTTATTATTATTTATCTCTTCACTTTTTTTAAAGTTAAAGTTCATAAAGTGATCGAGCAATGACAACCAGGAGGTGGGCTTGGAGGCAGCCATCCTTTGAAGAAAGCGTAATAGCTTACTGGTCTAGCTCCATGACACCGAAAATGTATCAGGGCTCAAGTGATTCACCAAAGCGATGAAACCTTGAAAGCTGCTTTTTCAAGTGTCAGTAGCAGAACGTTTGTTCTGTCAATCGGGGAAGGTTTTTGGTGACGCCACCTGGAGATATCAGAAGTGAGAATGCTGACATGAGTTACACTCTATGTGCTCAGGGTGTACATACATTTTCTACTCGTTTATGGGCAGTAGCAATAGTTTCATCCTAAATTTATGGATCCAAGTACTTCATTGAAAGGGAATCCCGAATGGACGAAGGTAGCTAACCTCCATCGCTTTATCTGAGAAGAAGCCCTCTTTTCCAAGTCTGGAAAGCAGCTAATTGAAAGCAGCTAACTGAAAAGGATGATCTAGTTAATTAGCCAAGAAAGACTAAGAAGAATGAGGGGATTGGGAATTTCGGACTAAACCCCATAATCTTCCTGCCTCTGGTCGAGCTAATCGACGGTTGCGAGCAGAAGAAGAAGCGAAGCTACAGCAGTCCCATTCCTTCTTATCTACGTAAGACATAGAAGAGAGTTCAGCTAGCTTTCCGTAACGGGCTACTAACTACGACTTTGCTTCCCTATATTAGCAGCACGTCGAAGGTCTTCGTCAGGTGTCAGAATCACATTTAGATTGTGGTCTATGAACTCAATACCAGATGAGACACTATTTGGCCTTCTTTCAGGAGTTGTAGATAGTATCACCTTTAGCTGGTAGCTAGCAAATAAGTTATCCCCCATCAATGTATATAGTTGAGGGCACTTAAACAACTGATATACGAGAGTTCGACGCATTAAATTATGATCTATCTACTACGATGATGTTCATTGCATTTCCTATACCTTTCCTTTTTACCATACGGGCTACTTCATTGCTTTAGAATGACGAAGAGAAAAGTGTGAAAGCAATGCCAACCGAAAGAATAAAGGGAAGGTAGCATTGCTTTCACACTTTTCTCTTCGTCATTCTAAAGCAATGAAGTAGCCCGTATGGTAAAAAGGAAAGGTATAGGAAATGCAATGAACATCATCGTAGTAAATAGATCATAATTTAATGCGTCGAACTCTCGTATATCAGTCATTTAAGTGCCCTCAACTATATACATTGACAGGGGATAACTTATTTGCTAGCTACCAGCTAAAGGTGATACTATCTACAACTCCTGAAAGAAGGCCAAATAGTGTCTCATCCGGCATTCTCTCTCTAACAAATGTTTATTCAAACCTTTTGTATTTAATTTATAATTTTATTCTTTATCACTTTCTCTTTGCTGGGAGGCTGTTCTGTTTCTGAACGGAAGGAAAGTAGAGGTAGAGGGTCCGAAGGGGAGAGGAGATCTCTGCTCTTATCGTTAATTAGGTATACCTCCATATCTGAATTATACCCTAGGCCTATTATTTAGGGGTGCAATCCCCTATCTCTAAAGGGCAGCTCTTCATACTATGGGGTTATATAGATAGAACCGGTCACTGTATTGGGGGGCGAGACATGACCGCGACTTAAGATTCAAGTACTGTTGAAAAGACTAAAGGAACAGGAGAATGACGACGTATAATAAAGCACGGGCTAATACGAGCCGACTATGTTAGGGAAAAATAGACATAATTTTTTTAGGTTGTCTTGAATCATTTCCTAAATTTTGACAGATTTTATTTTTAAAAACAAGTTTTTTTGCATTATTGTGCATTTGGGAAACTAAGAAAGTTCATAGCTATATAAAATTTCATCCACTGATTCAACATTATGTTAACTTAATATAAATACATTTATGTAAATAGTTTATGTATATTTATAATTAATAGACACAGTGCCCATTTAACTATTTGTCCGATAAATAAATAAAAATTGCCTATCTATCATCAATTATAATAGGCGGTTTATCCAATATGGTTGTATTGGATTTTAAAAAAATGAACGAGAAATGCTACGCATACTGATTTCATACCCAAAAACAGCGATTAAATGAATTCGATATGGAATCCAATCATTATCTCTCTTTGCGGTAATGGCCCATGATTTATGTTACGAGGTTATTCTATTTAAAACATACGTAAAAAACATTGAAAAACATTGATAATAACACATTATATCTAATTATCTATAACACTAATTATCTACATATATTATTTCTTTGTGTTTAATTTTATTCATAGTATGTAGATGACTTTTCATTTGTTGGATAGGTTCATGTAAATTTCTTAGGCAAGTAATAGTTGTAAATTTAATCATAACATTGACATATTTGTA
Organism: Oenanthe sinensis; assembly: GCA_028671895.1. Taxonomy (NCBI): domain Eukaryota; kingdom Viridiplantae; phylum Streptophyta; class Magnoliopsida; order Apiales; family Apiaceae; genus Oenanthe; species Oenanthe sinensis. Next base: position 12,709,632 of record CM053798.1, on the reverse strand, counting down.
TTTTGTTGAGTTGAGTTGATATATTTATTAGTTAATAAAAAAATAAAATGTATCATTCTTATTTTTGATAAATTAATTTAAGGGTATTAGTAATTTATAATATAGTTATAATAATTACATTGATATTTTTCAAGACATAATTAACAACTTTCTAAAAAAAGTCACTTATTACAAAATAAAATCATTTAGCCAATAAAAAATGTAATTTAAGAATTATTTTCTAGAATCAGAGAATTTAAAACATATATTGTTTTAAAAGTTAGTATATATAATTAGCAAAAAGAGTATAACATAGAAATTTATTAACTAGGTAAGTATAGGTAATGGTTGATATAGAAAAACATTAAGTAATAGTTAATATAATATCCATAATTACGTGTGAAAAATTAAAGATCGCTTTAGGACATAACAACTATCAACCGATAACGAGAAAATTGAAAAAATCGATGTGTGTGCTAGATGCCATATCAAGTTGGCATGTCATTCGGCAACATGTTTTGGGGAAATATTTGATATATGTAGCATTTTAATATTGATTAAAGTATTTCCAAAAATGTAGAATTAATCATTAGGGAACTGTGTATTCAGGGAATAGGCATCTCATATTTGTGTATGTGTATCCTGTTTTTTTATTTTTTTAATTTTTAAGAATACGCATATGTCATGCTGGAATATTTTAATTTAAATTTTTTACAACCATTATAAGGAAAATAACAAAACAACTATAAGGGAAAGTTATCCGATCATCGAAATTACATGCATGTCTCCTTAAAAATAAACCGGTCGTGCTTCTGTTAGCTTAATGGGTATTTTTAAAAAGCGTATAGAGTGTATAAAAATGGCCATTTTTCCACTCTTTATAAAAAAGGAAAAAGGGTCATACTTACTTATCGTGCTTTAAGAGCAGTGTGTGATAAGAGAAGGGTAAAACTTTAACTACATATTCAAGTTGTGAGATTTATCAAAAAAGGTAAATAGATGTAAATGATTGATCATTTTACCTTTAGTGTTTTCTAATTTTTCATGTTCTTTCTTCTTTCTTGTAGACAATTAATTTAAAAACATTCCCCACAAGCCACCACTTGAATTAGTCTAGAGCTCTAAGCTCTAACATTTATGGCTGCATCATTCAACAGTGTGAATATAAGAAAGCATGAAAATTAAACATGCCACTGGAAAATACTGTAGACACCAAACATGGTGGTTGCAAGGAAAAAAAAACCTCTATGTAATTCCCCAATTCCATTGTGTATTGGGTTGTTACATTTTACGTATCTTAACAACTAATTAACGAAATATAATAATAATATTACAAGACTTACATTCAACCAACCTCCAGTAAGCGATTGCAGTATTTGTAGCCAAACATGATCTCGATCAATTGCTTACTACACATCGATCAATTGCTTACTACACATCTTATGCCTTATTAGCATCCCTTCATCTTTGAGGTTGATACTGCACCATTGTTTTCCATAACTAGATAAGTAACAAGAAGAGTGAGCGATATAATGCTCAGCAAGAATACTATATTCATGCTGAAATCCAAGTCATGAGCAAAATATACGTCAATATAGAATATGTAAATCTTCAACACTTACTTCTCTGAATAACAAAAATGTCAAGCGACATACTTCTGGAAAGAATGAAATTTGTTTGATAGATTTAATCTCCAGGATGTATTTTACTTGAAATCAAAAGAGGGAGAGAAAAATAATACCAAAAAAGTAAATACAATCTTCGGTATCACTATTTCTCGTGACTATAAGAATTACTAAAGAAATGTCATCAACTCCAATATGTTGTATTTCTCAATCCAAATGAGCAATACCAACGAAATGGGTAAAACTCGACTATTTGAATTCATAAAAATAAATATACAAAGAAATGTGAGTAACTTCCAGTTTTAATATTTAAGGAAATTGACAACTACTTATAAGATAGATATAAACTTCAACATTCGATATTTCACGTAAAAATGAGAATTTGTCAAAAAAAAATATAAATTCTCATGTCAGTATAGTCCTAACACAAGGTGAAATACAAATTGAATAATATTTCGGTAAATACAACTAAGTGGAATATTATCCAAATTCACTACTTGTAATCAGGCTGATAATGATCCCACATTGCAGGAAATGCATAACCCCCCCCCCCTTGTAAATACAACTAAGTGGAATATTATCCAAATTCACTACTTGTAATCAGGCTGATAATGATCCCACAGTGCACACATTGCAGGAAATGTATAAATCCCCCCTCACCCCATCCCCCGACCTTTGACACTTACTTCATCCACAAAGATCAATAATTATTCTAGTAATTTACTCCAAACACGATGACCAACCACAAAGGCCAACAAATACTCAAGCAATAAACGCAAATATTAACTCCAACCATGAAGGCCAATAATTTAATTCAGCCACGAAGACCAATAAATTACTCCATTGTTAAAAAAAATGATTTCATTATAAAAAAGAATAATATAATCAATTATTTCAATTATCACAATAACGTGATAATTTGTAACACAAGGTTCCGAATTTATTTCAAAACCCATAATGATTCACCAAAGAACGAAAAATGTGAAAGAATTATTTCAAAGAAAGAAGTCAGGTATGAATGCATAAAATTTCCCAACTCGATTAATTCTTGTGAGGCCAAGAACATAAATGGACTCCAGAACTACACCTCTACTCAACAATGATCTAACAAGAAATAAAAACAACACCAAGAGATAAAAAGCATCACAAAATTCATTTCCTCTTACTCACGATGACAGTCTGAGATTCAATTCAAGTCCCCAATGGATTACCAAGAGAGTGTAAAAGCACAGATTTGAACACAAGAAAGTAAGTAAAGTCATTTATTCAAAGAATAAGTATAACACCATCGGCATCCAAAAAAGCGTAGACAGTAGTAAACTTGCCTCAATTTTTTGAGCCAGAATCGCTTAAGTTATGGTTTTAGATTCTTCCAATCTGGATGAATCCCACTTGTCCTGAAACAGAAGTTACACGAGAGATTCCCGTGTCTTGTTACTTTTCCTTAACATATTTCTACTTGACATCCTCTAAAGTTGTGGCTGCCAGTACTTTATCATCCCATAGACAAGCCTAGTTTCAATGCGAGAACTCAAGTCATCGGTTAATATCCTGGTTCTGATAATTCATATCAAATAATAGAGCCTGGGTGGGACAATCTGTCAAACAGCTTATATATACACATGAAATTGAATGATCAAACTACCCATATAAGATTAAAATTGATATTGAATATTAAGTCACTGACCTTAGGATTCTCTCTCTCTCTCTATATATATACACCCTCTTTCTTTATCTCCTGTTTTACTTGTAATTCCATTTGATTTCTTGTATATCAAATTCTGGGTTGGTATTTTAGCGCTACATTGTGGCATAATTTTAGCGCCCCCAAGTGACCCGATGATCGTTTTGGAGGCTAGGAAAGGCCTTTTTAACCTGTCTGTTTCAAAAAATATATATTTTTTGACTAGTATACAATTTTTATTCATCAAAAAGAAATTAAAATAATATTATAACTATTTTAATCAAGTCCCTTTACAAATACGTGTCAAAATATCAAATTACATATATTTTGAAACATCGTGATTTTAGTACTCCATTTTAAGGTGGTGTTTTCAACTGATAATATCATCAAAGAATTATGATATTTTAAGAATTTGTATTTTTTTTTTGAAATGGAAACATCGAGCATTATATTAATAAATCATATTCCGCCAAAATTTGAATATTTTGAGGGAAAGAACAAATATAAATATGTTCAAAATTATATACCAAATCCCATCTAACTACTGAGTGAGCTGTACTATATGAGAAACGAGCTAAAGTATCACAATTTAAAGTTAAATGACTCAAAATATCACAATTTAAAAAATTTGCCCTCTATATCACAAATATATGGATAATTACTTGCTCTTACATTTTATCCACCAAAAATATTGATGTGGCAACTCCAATACCAAAAATAACCCGGCACTGAAATCAAGTCACAAGCTTTTTGAAAAAGTTTCATAACGCGGGTTAACATTGCATGAACATACTATAAACGCATATTTATCCCACGTTTTCATTTTTTTATTTTTTTTTTAAATATTTTACGCTTGATTTTTTATATAATGTAGCATATAACTCGTGCAAAATATGAGAGAAGAGTAATAAATAATATATTATATATTTTAAATAAATTAAATATTAAATTTAATTATTTATGTTATTAATATTTTTTATGTAATATTGTATATGGGCTAAATTATTTTTGAATCATATTTATATTATGTGTTTAAATTTTCATTAATATATTGTTATATATTTATATTAATTAACATAGATTAATAACTCATGCAAAGTATTAATAAATTTTTATTGATAAAAAGAGTTTCGAATATATTAGAAAATATTTTAATTAAATTTTAAATAAAAGAGTATATTTTAATATATATATATATATATATATATAATTTTAATATTCAAAAAAATTATTATAAAATTGCAATTTTAAATAAATTAAAGTGTTTGAGCGATGAGAAAATTTAAACATGCTATTAGATGTGAGTACAACTCTATATTCTAATTAAAAAATAACTTCGTTTAGAGTAATATAATATAAAAATATATATAATATAGATAGAGCACAATAATAAAATTTAATTAATAAATTATGATATTAAATAAATTAAAGAGGTTAACTAATGAGGAAATTAAAACATGGTTGTTTGTTGATTAAAACAATGTGTTTGAAATTGAGTAGGAGAAACATATGTATTTGAAGTTGAGTGGGACACAAAAGGACCAGACTGACGACGAACCAAACATATGTGTTTCCCAGATAATCAATCTATTACAGAAGGGGGATTGAATGTAATAGTACCAACTAATCGAAGATGAACACAAGTATGTAGAATGGAATACTGTTTTGTATTAATAATGACCTTGAATACAAAACTCTCTCAAGAAATATTGTTCTTAAGAGCTGCTAGGTTACAATAATAATGCTTGAAAACGTATATTGATTATAACCTATCTCTGTGTTTATATAGACACAGCTACAAGTACAATTACAAATCAGAATGGAAATAGAATAGCTTTAATAAGGTAATTTAGACTTGTACTCGAATTCCTTCTTACTATCCAAATCAGACTCTGATTTGTCTGTTTCCTTTTCTGATAAACTCTGAAGCTAAACTCTGTCGGTTTGTCATTCTCTGATTTGAGCATTCTTTGTTAGAGTAAACTCTGATTGAGTATTCTCTGATAGAGTAAACTCTGACCGACAGCTTCATAAAATCTGATGACGTCATCATAAACTCTGATATGATATTTTCTGACAATCATCAGTGTTTGCATTTCTAACAATCTCCCCCAATTTATGCTTTAAGAATTAAAACATAAATTTCAATTATGATGTCAGAAATACAAGACAAATGCATCAGAGTTTGTTTACCCTTTGAAGATTCAGATTCTTCTATAGGAAAAGTCATCTTTCAGAAATTGAGTCAGGAGCTTTTCTTCAGCATTTTTTAACAACTCAATCAGCTTTTCCTTCAATTCCTTTATTTGTTCAGAAGAATCATCTATTTGGAATATTGCAGCCCTTAGAGCATAAACTGATGATCTCTCCATTCTTTCATCCAGGACAATGCAACAGGCCTTCACACCATCAGGATTTAAGATTAGTGTAGGAATCCCTAACACCATTTTGACCCTTGCATCTCCTTTCCTTATAGCTCTTCTTGTTCCATCTTCAAGCAAGTACCCAGGCTCATATTCTTCAGACTTTATCATCATCAACCTTTCACATTTCTTTTTCTCAGCTATTACCTCTTCAAGAATTTCCTCCATCTAGAAGTTGCTTCATTTTCATCATTGAGTAGATAAAGAACATGTTCAAGTTCTTTAGATGCTTTATCTTTCAAATTCTCTTCAGCAACTTTCAGAACTCTCCCATCTTCTAGAAAATACAGAAGCTTCTCCTTAGCTTGAGCTCCATCAAAAATATCTTTTACTATGTTGACAAATATTAATTTGTCAAGATGCTCTTATTTCAAATCTTCCTTAGGATTGTGTTTTAAAGAAAAAGGATCACTGAAAATATTTGCTTCACCCCTGTAAACCTTAGCATGTGAATCACCAATGCCTCCTTTGTTTTTAGCAAGTCTGGCATTGAGAATCAGACTTTGAGTTGTAGTCCACAGAGGATCAGTCTTTTTCTTTCTGATCAGAGCTTCTTATTGTTCTTCTTCTTCAACATCAAAACTAGATCCACCTGGTAGGAATGCTGTTCCTTGCATAGTAAGAGGTGTCTGTGGTTTAGTTGGAGCTTTTTGTTGAATTCTAGAAGATGATCTTGTTTGAATTTCTGAGACTGGTTTTGGTTGAGCAACTGGTTTGACTGGCTTGGGAATTTCAACATTTTTGGTTTGGATAGGCTTAGCTTCTGGCTTCTTCTGTTGAATAGATACCTTCTTCTGAATTGGACCTTTTCTTATATATCTTTTCTTTTTCTGGACTTGAGCAATGTCAGTACCAGACTTCTTCAATTCAGCTTCTACAGCAACTGGATCCATTCCTGGATGTTCTTCTTTAAAAAATTTCTTTGCTAGTTCTGCATCTTTTAGATTTTGTTCTTCAATCTTCTTAGGTTTCTCTTCTTCTTCAAGCCTTTTTGCTAATTCCAAATCAGCATATATCAGAGTTTGCTTATCAGAATGTATCTCAGTCTTTGATGTCATCAGAGTTTGTGAGGTTGTCAGAGTTTGTTCAATCAGAGTTTGCTGCATCAGAGTTTGCTTCCCATCCTTATGACTCCCTTGATCTTCATCATCAGGTGTGTTAGGTTTGAGAATTACATCCTCCTTGCATTTGTCTGAACCCTTCTCCCCCTTTTTGACATCACTTCTGACAGTAAGAAGTTCAACTATAGTATGTAGCATTCCCTGCATGGAACTAACAGAAGCAGAAAAAGTATCCACTTTACCTTCCAATGCAACCTGTTTAGTGGAGACAGATTGGAGTTTTGCTTCCAGAGAATGTTGAGAAGTGGAAACAGCAGTTCCTAGAAGTACAGAATGCTTGGTGACAGATGCCTTCAGATCATTAACTTCATGATGAAGTCCTTTGGACATAATAGTAGAAGCTTTCAGAATTGTCTTCAGTTCATCAGAGGATATTTCCTTGTCAGCTTTATTTATCAATGCAAGAACATGAGGCCAAGAAATTTCTCTATCAGGAAACTTCCAAGATGAATCCCAAATGGATTGCCTGTGAGAAGAAAGAAAATCTTTATCAGATGACTTTTCTTGGAAACTAAAATCCCTTCTGATACCCTCTGCATCAAGATCAGCTTCAATATGACCCTTAAGATCTTCCACCACCATGTAATCAGGATAATCCATCCGTAATCTCTCAAGAGCATCATGTGCATTAACAGGCCATCTCTTGGTGTTAAATCATTGTGTGAAGGGAATGAAGAGATCTGTGACTTCTTCATCAGCAAAAATCACATCATCAGAATCTATGTCCATCCCATCAGAGTGTAAAACTTCATCAGCGTTTGGCACAGCATCAGAGTTTGCAGAAACAGATAAACTCTAAGTACCTGCAAGAGTAACAGAACAACCTAAATCACTCTGATTTTTTAAAGTAATCTCATTACTTCTCACATCACACATATCATAACTTTTAAGAGTTAGATCTTGTTCACTAGAAGTAACTAACTTCTTTCTCAATTCTACCTCTCCTTTTGCCAGATCCAGTGTCTTCCTCTCATGAATTCTGATTTCCACACTTTTTACCTCAGACTCACTAGAAAGGCTCAACACACAATGTCCTACAGAAATAAGAGGTGGCTGAGAAAAGAGATTTGAGGTCACATGAATAGGGGTATCATTTGCAGAACTATCCATGATCATCCCAGCAGTAAAGGTAGGAAATATAAACTCGGAACTAATACAATCAGAGAATGTAAATTCTGAAGTAGATTCAGAGTTTATACCTTGAGCATGTGTAGATAGATTCTCCATGGGCAGTGCAGAACTTGATTGCATTAAGATAGCATTAGAGATTGCCTTTGGAGCTTCATCAGAGTTTTTCTGTCCAATAGAATGTTCTTGGTCTGCAATCATAAAATGGATGATTGATTCTTGTGGGACCTGAGTCAGATCAGCAGCTGCTTCACCACTTTGAGGTGAAGGTTCTTGTGGGCTGGACTCTGCTAGAGTTTGGCCTTCAGCATCAGCAACAACAATATCTTCCATAAATAATTGAGTGCCTGCATCCAAACTTTGATTGGATGGTTCTTGTGTGGCTGGGGCCTGAACAACTGCTTCAACCCTTTGAGCTGAAGGTTCTTGTGGATTGTACCCCTGATCAATGCTAGCTTCATTTGCTGGAACTGTGGCTTCTATTGAACTTTGATCAATAGGTTCTTGTGGGCCTGACCCTTCAATGACTGCTACTTCACTTTGAGAAGTAGGTTTATGTCTTGACCAAAAATGACAAACTTCCTCTTCCTTCGAGAAAAAAGTTTAGAACTTGGAGAAGCTGAAGTTGATCTTGATTTGTGTGCCTCCATATCTTTTTTGACTTGTTCAGCCAGCTCCCTAACTCTTTCATAAGACATCTCCTTTATAATTTGCTTAGGTGAGTTTGTTGGAGAATCTGAGACTTGAACTGGAGCAACTTCACTAGATTTTATCAAATCATCAGAGTTTATCGCGTCAGTGTTTAAAGGTTGAGGTGTTGGCTGATCAAAGATTGGAGTGTCAGAGTTTATGACTGTATCAGAGTTTAGTTCTTCAATAATTGTAGCCTCAGAGTTTACAGCCTTGACCAATCTTCGTCATTTCTTCTTCTTCTCAGAAATTGGAATTACTGTTTCTGTTTGAGGAGAAATATAAGAAGCCTGTTCATCATTCGTTCTCTTTAGAAAAACGAAACCTTCATCAGAATCTGTATTTTCATCAATCAATTTTCTCTTTTTAGGAGAAGATTTCTTCACTGATTTCCCTTTCTTTTTGCTTGGACCATGCTGTTGAGAGGTGTGTTTTGCAACTACAATCTTTTGAGAGACTGCAGAGGTTGGCAAAGGTGTTTAGGAATCAGTGTTTAGATTTTGACTTGGGTTAGAATCAGAGATTGCTAAACTCTGATTCGTAGTCACGGATAAAAACTCCCTCCCATACACAGTAGGCATTCTCTGATGTAAGAGAAGCCTAACCCATGTGGGATAAAATAGTTTAGAAAGTTTACCTTCAGCCTTCTTTGCATCTTTTCTTGATAGATCAGCAAATATTCTTTTATTCATGCTAAAACTAACTAAATTCTGATCATTCTCAAACTTAATATCAGGCAATAAAACATTAAAAATCAATTGTAAAAATCTAGCAAAGTAGATAGTATGTGTATCATCACTAATCTTACTAGCTAATTGCCTAATAATTAAACAGGGAAAATTGAAATTGAGATTATGGGTCAAAGAATACCCAATTTGTTGAGATAATTGAGGAATTGCATCAAAATTCGTGCATTTAGCTGTGAAAGCCCTTGTAATGCAATCGAAGAAGAAACTTCATTCTCTTTGAAGATGAGGCCTTGTAAGACTCCCCAACTTAGTCAAATTTCCCTCATAGCCTATTTCCTTGAAGAATTCCTTGATTTGATCATCACTAACCATATCATCAAACACCTCTATTCTCGGAAGATTAAGAGCTTGATGAACCACTGCAGGAGTTATTGAATGAGTACCATTGCATTTGAATGTTATGACCGACTCTTCATCATCACCAGCATTGTTAAACCTTGCAGTTGACCATATTTTGATCAGAGCTTGAGCTGAGAAATTCATGGGTTCCTGAAGTGCATATCCAATGTAATTGTTCTGTAGAAAATCCTGCATCACATGAAAATCATGAGGTGCTTCATCCTTAGATAGAAGAGAGATGAAGTTTGTTGCGGCGAACGTATAATTCTGAAAAGTAATACCCTTAGAAGCCATCGAAGTTTTGAGCTTTGAAGTGTGAATAAAAACTAGGGTTTGATAATATGAGAGAGACAGATAGAATAATAGATGCAAATGAATAATTTACAGTGAAACAAAATGAATTAAACTATTCCCTCTCATTTGCATATACCCTCTCGTGGAACACGTGGCAAGAAATAATTGGAGCGGTAATGAGTAGAACAAGTCTAAAAATACAGCAATTGTGTGTGTATCTGTGTAATGATATGAACCGTCAATCGTGAGATACACACGCCTTATTACAAGCCCAATCAGAGAATGATAAATATGATGTCAAAAATATAAAATATGATGTCATAAATATAATCTCAGAGTTTACCACTTAATCAGAGTTTAAATGAGTCAGAGTTTAGTATATACTATCAGAGTTTACCACACACTCTGACAGTGTTTACTATAAATACTGATAACTTGTGATCAGAGATTAGATGCTTCAATGATCAGAGTTTACTCCATTGACATCAGAGTTTACCCCATACTCTGACATATACTCTGAGTGTCTGAAACTTGCTAATTTGAGCCACTTGTCACCATCCCTAATTCAGAGACCAGTCTATTAAATGTTGCTTCAGGCAAAGATTTAGTGAATATATCTGCTATTTGTTGATCTGTAGGAACAAAATGTAATTCAATTATGCCTTCCTCCACATGTTCCCATATGAAGTGATATCTGATACTAATGTGCTTTGTCAGAGAATGTTGAACTGGATTTCCTGTCATTGCAATAGCACTTTGGTTATCACAATAAATAAGAATTTTTGAAAATTTCAAACCATAGTCTAGCAATTGATTTCTCATCCATAAAATTTATGCATAGCAGCTTCCAACAGCAATATATTCAGCCTCTGCAGTTGATGTTGAAATTGATTTATGCTTTTTGTTGAACCATGACACAAGTCTTCCACCTAAAAATTGACAACTGCCACTTGTGTTTTTCCTGTCAATTTTGCATCCTGCAAAGTCAGCATCTGAATAGCCTATTAATTTAAAATCAGACTCCCTAGGATACCATAAGCCAAGATTGACAGTGCCCTTGAGATATCTGAATATCCTCTTTACAACAATTAAATGAGGTGCTCTTGGATTTGCTTGAAATCTAACACATAGACATGTGGCAAACATGATGTCTGGCCTACTAGCAGTCAAGTAAAGTAGAGAACCAATCATTCCTCTGTATGCTGTAATATCAACAGGTTCTCCAGTGTCTTGATCAAGCTTTGTTGCAGTAGCCATGGGAGTTGTAGCAGATGCAGAATCTTGCATTTAAAACTTGATGAGTAGATTCTTTGTATATTTAGACTGATTAATGAAAATACCTTCATCAGTCTGTTTCACTTGTAATCCTAGAAAATAACTCAATTCTCCCATCATGCTCATTTGATACCTGGACTGCATTAACTTTGAAAATCTTTCACAGAGTTTCTCATTAGTGGAACCAAATATAATATCATCAACATATATTTGAACCAATAATAAATCCTTACCTTGAGTTCTATAAAATAAGGTTTTATCAATTGTTCCTCTAGTGAAACCATTTTCAAGTAAAAATAGAGCCAAAGTTTCATACCAGGCCCTTGGTGCTTGTTTTAGTCCATATAAAGCTTTATCCAGTCTGTAGACATGATTTGGATATTTTGGATTGATAAAGCCAGGTGGTTGTTCAACATAGACTTCTTCTTCAAGTTCACCATTTAAAAATGCACTTTTAACATCCATCTGGTAAACCTTAAATTTCTTATGTGCAGCATAAGCAAGAAAAATTCTGATTACCTCAAGTCTAGCTACAGGTGCATATGTTTCATCATAATCAATCCTCTCCTATTGAGAATAACCTTTGGCTACCAGTCTTGCTTTGTTCCTTGGAATTATTCCATCAGAGTCTGTCTTGTTCCTGAATACCCATTTTGTGCCAACAATAGATCTGTTCTTTGGCCTTGGAACTAGGGTCCAAACTTCATTTCTTTCAAACTCATTCAATTCTTCCTGCATAGCAGTGACCCAATCAGCATCCTTCAAAGCATATTCAACCTTCTTTGGTTCTGTTTGAGAAAGAAAACTATGAAATAGACATTCATTCTGAGTAGCTTTTCTTATTTTTACTCCACTTTCCAGATCACCAATAATTAAATCAGGTGTGTGATCTTTGGTCCAATTCCTGGGATGTGGAAAAGTTCTTGAACTAGATGTTCCCCCATGATTCCTGCCTTCATAGAATGATTCCTCTGTAAATGTTGATCCTCCCCCTGAAGATGTGCTTCCTTCAGAGTTTAAGTACTCAGAGTTTGAGTTATCAGAGTTTGAATGATCAGAGTTTAGGGTTTCAGTGTTTGTGTTGTTCAGAGTTTGATCAGATTCTGATATCTCAATTATTGTGTTTTGATCTCTAATGTCAGTATTTGATTGATGTTACTCCCCCTCAACATGTGCAGAATCTTCAATTTCTATTTTCAATTAATTCTGAATCAGAGTTTAAAGAATCAGAGTTTTCCTCATCAGAGTTTAGTTGAATAGAGTTTATCTCATCAGAGTTTGGTTCAACAGAGTTTATTTTCTGCAGTTCATTCTCAAATCTCAGAGTTTCCTGTACATCTTTATCATGTAACCCAGCTATCTTCCCTTCATCAAAGGAGACATTAATTGATTCCATGACTGTCCTTGTCCTTAAGTTGAATACTTTGAATGCTCTTGAAGAGGGTTTAGAAGTTGTTGCATATCCAACAAAAATTCCTTCATCTGCTTTAAGTTCAAACTTCTTCAATTGTTCAGGATGTGTTTTGAGAATAAAACACTTACTTCCAAAGATGTGAAAGTATTTGACATTTGGCTTTCTTCCTTTCAAAGATTCATATGGAGTCATTCCATGTTTGTTTATTAAAGAACAAATCTGAGTGATGCATGCAGTGTTCACAGCTTCTGCCCAAAAGTAAGTAGGTAGTTTTGCTCCTTCTAGCATTGTTCTGGCAGCTTCTATTAAAGTTCTGTTCTTTCTTTCAACTACACGATTTTGTTGAGGTGTGCCAGGTGCTGAGAATTGTTGAATAATGCCTCTTGTTGAGCAGAATTCCTCCATTGCAGAGTTCTTAAACTCTGTTCCATTGTCACTCCTTAGATTTTTTACTTTGTGAGTTGATCCATTCTCAATCATTGCAATATGATCAAAAATTATCTCTGCAGTTTCATCCTTCTTATGCATAAAGTACACCCATGTAAATCTAGTGAAATCATCAACTATTACCAGAGTGTATTTCTTCTTTCCAATGGACATGATCTTTACTGGACCAAATAAATCAAGATGTAGTAGATGAAAAGGTTGATCAATTGAATTTTCAGTTTTGCTCTTGAAAGATGTCTTCTTTTGTTTGGCCTTTTGACATGAATCACAGAGTCCATCAGGATGAAATTGAACTTTTGGAAGACCTCTAACTAGGTCCTTTTTTACCAATTCATTAATGTTTCCAATGTTCAGATGACACATCTTTTTGTGCCAATTCCAGCTTTCTAAAGATAATGCTTTCCCAAGTAAACAAGTTAAGGAACCTTCAGTGTGTGCATCCAAGCTAGCTTCAAATAAATTGTTATGTCTGTGGCCAATAAGAACTATTTTTCCATTTTTCTTGCTTTTCACTTCACAATGAGTTCCATGAAATTCCACAGAATAACCTCTGTCTGTCATTTGACTCACACTTAGCAGATTATGTTTGAGTCCTTCAACTAGAGCTACATTTTCAATGATGACATTTCCAATCACAATATTGCCATATCCTAGTGTTCTTCCTATGTTGCCATCTCCATAAGATACTGCTGGGCCAACCTTCTCCTCAAATTCTGAAAGCAGGGATTTATTTCCAGTCATATGTGCAGAACATCCACTATCAATCACTAGGATGTTTTTCCTGTTTCCCTGCAATCAGTAAATACAATTTAATTAGTAGTTATGGGGACCCAAACTAGTTTGGGTCCTTTCTTTGAAAACTTGTTAACTTTTGCAGCAGAAGTTCTTTTATCAGAGTTTAAGTTAACAGAGTTTACATGATCATAGTTTGCATTAACAGAGTTTGTACTGTCAGAGTTTAGATTCCTTTTATCAGACTTTATCACATATATTTGTTTGACAGTATGTTTTGGAGAATTATTTACTTGAGGCTGTGGTTTATAAGAATTGTAATACGAATTATGATATTCTTTGCATGTATAAATAGAGTGCCATAAACTACCACAGTGAAAACATGGATTATTTCTTGTTTGTTTTCTATCCTCAAACCTAAGTCTTTCAGGTTCTTTCTTTTGTTTGCAGTCAATAGCAAGGTGATTAGAATTTCCACAAGTAAAACAGGTTTTCCTAGGAGCATCAGGGATATTCATGTAGTTATTCTCCTTAGTAATTCCTACTTTACCATTCCTATTTCTTTTCACCTTTTTAGATTTATTAGTGACTGCCTTCAACTTTTCTTTAAGTTGCTTATGTGAAAGTAACCCTATATTCATCTTTTTAGAATCTGGCACACTATTGTTTTTAGAGCATTCAGGGAGAGTTTTCTTATCATCACTAGCTCTAACAAACTTCACAGGTTTAGTCAATGTTCCTTTTGTGTGTGACTTAGTGTGAGTTTCTTTATCAAATTCATAACCTAAGGCAGATGTCCAATTCTTTTCAGAAAGCATTTGTTGGACCTTCTTACCAGAGTTTGTCCAAACTCTGAAGGTCTCTTTTTCCTTAGCTATCTCAGATTTTAAATAGGTGACTTGTATTTCTAGCTGAGTTTGCATGTGAATAGCATTCTCACAGTCTTTCTTAAGGCTAAGCATGTGTACAAGTTCAGATTCAAGCATATTATTCCTAGCAGTCAGAGTTTGTATTTCAGATTTTAATCTTTCATTCTCAAAAGACTGAGATTTAAAGCTAACATGCAAATTTCTAAAAAAAGTCTTTAATTCATGAATATCTTCAGTATCAAAAGTGAAAACAGAGTTTGGTACCTTTTTAGAGTTTAAGATGGTAGCATCAGAGTTTGCCATGAGAGCATAGTTAGTTTCTTCTTCAGAGTCTGAGGAATCCATCCAATCTTTCTTTGATGTGATGAGAGCTTTCCCAGATTCCTTGCTTCTGCACTCAGTAGCAAAGTGCCCCATCTTATTGCACTTGTAACACTTGATCTTTGATTTATCAAGAGTTTTTGATTTTCCATCTTTATCTTCTCTTTTTCTGAATCTATCTTTCTTGTCTGACTCACCATGCTTTTTCTGAAATTTTCCTTGCTTCCTAAATTTTCTGTATTTCTTGAAGCTTTTGACAAACATAACAAACATCTCCATCATGTCAGTGTCTGAAGAGTCATCAGAGTTTATATCAGAGTTTGCTTCAAACTCTGATTCACTGCTTTCTTGGAGCACTACTTCTTTCCCTTTCCTTATTGAAGCTTTAAGCACCTTTTCTTTTGGTTCTTCAATCTTGGCTTCAACATTCAATGCAACAGATCTTGACTTGCTGCTTTTTCTATTTCTTCTCTACTATAACTCCAGATCATGAGTTTTCAATTTTCCATAAACTTCATCTAAGGACATCTCATCTAAATCAGCCATGTCTCTAATCAAGGATGTTTGCAAATCCCATTCTTCTGGAAGAGCCCTCAGAAATTTGGTGTTTGAATCTTCATTGTCATACACTTTATCCACCAAAGCCAAGTTATTCAACAGAGTTAGAAATCTGTCATAGATATCTGTGAGGGACTCATTCTGCTTAGCCTCAAAGTATTCATACTCTTGGATTAGAACAGATCTTCTGTTTTTCTTTATCTCCTTTGTTCCTTGGCATTGAACCTCTAGTGCATCCCAGATTTCTTTGGCAGTTTTGCATGCAATTACCCTGTTAGACATTACAGAGTCAAGACTGTTATGCAAAATATTCCTTACCTTGGCATCTTTCAAGACTTCCTGTTTTTCTTCATTGGTCCATTCTTTCTTGTCCTTCAAGGTGTAATACTCAGGGATTTGTCTTCCTTCCACAATTGTAGATGGCACTAGTTTGGTTGGTAGATACTGTCCTGTATGGATTCTGTCTAAATAATCAGGATCAGTTGCTTCCAAGAACATCATCATCTTCACCCTCCATGTAGGGTATTCAGCCTTCTTCAATATTGGAATCCTGATGCTTTCATACTTGTTACCAGACATGATTATTTGATCTTTTTAAGTCGTAATTAACTGCTAGCTCTGATACTAATTGTTTCCCAGATAATCAATCTATTACAGAAGAGGGGTTGAATGTAATAGTATCAACTAATCGAAGATGAACACAAGTATGTAGAATGGAATACTGTTTTGTATTAATAATGACCTTGAATACAAAACTCTCTCAAGAAATATTGTTCTTAAGAGCTGCTAGGTTACAATAATAATGCTTGAAAACGTATATTGATTATAACCTATCTCTGTGTTTATATAGACACAGCTACAAGTACAATTACAAATCAGAATGGAAATAGAATAGCTTTAATAAGGTAATTTAGACTTGCACTCGAATTCCTTCTTACTATCCAAATCAGACTCTGATTTGTCTGTTTCCTTTTTAGATAAACTCTGAAGCTAAACTCTGTCGGTTTGTCATTCTCTGATTTGAGCATTCTCTGTTAGAGTAAACTCTGATTAAGTATTTTCTGATAGAGTAAACTCTGACAGAAAGCTTCATAAAATCTGATGACGTCATCATAAACTCTGATATGATATTCTCTGACAATCATCGGTGTTTGCATTTCTAACAATATTCCCCGACACCTTTAATAATATAGTATAGATTTATTAAAGACGTAAGTTCGTAACGTGTTTTTATAAAAACGCAATTTAAAAATGCATTTTTATGTGATAAAAATGGCCAATTTTTAAAATTGTGATATTTTGAACCATTTTTTTTAAAAATTGTGATATAAAAGGTATCACCCCATTATTTCCTGCTCTAACATGAACAAAATTGACAGAGTTAAAAACCTCACATTCCTTTTGGATATCTTCCATGATTAAATAAATTAGAGAGCAGCCTCATATTATTCAGTATTCACCACATTCACAATATATCACTCTCAAGAATTATATTCTGATAGCCAAACCTTCTTGCAATTTGTAGCCCCGTATCTAACTGCAATAGCTTCTGCTACTTGAAGGCACTCTGCCACACCCTTTTTGCTGCAGTAACGACCAACCCACCACGTTCATTTCGAATTACTACTCCTAAGCCACAAACCACATTTTCAGTGAAAAAAGCATCAGTATTTATTTTAACATGAGCAGAAGTAGGAAAAACCATGTGTTTGGACGTACCTGTTCGTAGATAATTTTATTGCGGCATGACCATAACGCCCACATCAACGCTGCCATCCTTTGTACCGTATTGGCAGGCAACTGATTTGTGATCCATTTCCATCTAGCAATGAAAGACGATGTTGGAGCATATATTTGTTAAGGCATTCTGCGTATCAAAAAGGTTCCAAATTGCCTTTGCAGCTTCACATTCGAACAAAAAGTGTATAATAGATTCAACATATATCTGCATTACATATCAGACAAATAGTGTCACTTACCACATGTGTCTCGTTCATATATAGTCCATACATTTTCCCTGGTTGTATTCAAGTGCCCTACTCTAGCCAACCAAAACCCATATTTCACAGTATAATCTCCATTTTTGGATGGCCACCAGAACCGTCGATCACTTGGTCAATGAGAGGACAAAGGTATTGCTAGAATCAAAGAGCTTTCCTCCATAGAGAAGGTTGAACGGACATTATTAATCATCCACTCTCCGCGGTTAAAATCAATGAAGTCAGCAACTTCTACAGTCAGTACAGTCCTTTTTTGGGATATATGATCCAGCAACAACATTATTTGAAGTTGACGAGAAGGCCAACCGGGGCTACAAATCTCAGAATGTGCCTTATATACGTCTGAAGAGTAGATTAAATGATTGGTCCTTTTTTGGTCATCCACTTGATGTTGAGGTACTGGACGATGGCTCTGGTGGTGATCTATTATGTGGTTCTGGTACCTATATTGATAGCTCTGATGAGGGTGACACTGTGTTCCTGTAAAGCTAATTCATAGCAGGTTAAAAGAAACACTGCACTAAACTCTTTTATTGGTGCTTAAAATTGTGGTGCTGTTGTTTCTTTGTACTTAGGGGATTCGATAGAGTTAGATAGCATAGGATCATGACACTTTAAAGTTCATTAACATCAAAAAAGATTTGAGACAAAGGCATGCAAAGTGGGTCAGCTTCTTACAAAGATTCACCTTTACAATCTAGTGTAAGCAAGACATTTAAAACAAAATCGCGAATGCTTTGAGTAGAGACTTTTCATTTTTAACAGAAGTAATTAAGGTTGCAGGTACAAGGACTAAATATGTTTGAGGAGTTGTTTGCAGATGTCAAGTTTTTCAGGCTAATACTTCAAGCAACCATCTTGGTGAGAGTTACGATTATCAAATTTGAGAAGGATTTCTTTTCAAAAGGCTATTTGTGTCAATGATTGATCTTTATGAGAAAAGATATTGATTGAAAAACATAAGGTTAATTTGGGCAAGACAAAACTTTTTTATTGATTGAAAGCAAATACATTTGGGAAAAATTGAATAGAGGTGTCAGTTGGGATGTTGAAAGATATCATATTTGTTAAAACTCAAAGGGTGTTTCAACAAATTTAGGATTATATACTACATTGCGTACTCCTTCCTCTCCATGAAATGATAGCATCGACTTTATCGTTGAATTACCACGCATGCAGAATCTATCTGATTCTGTAATGGTAGTGGTAAATTGATTTTTAGAAATGGGGCATTTTGTTCCTTGTCGAAAGGCAATGGAACTTAATTTCAACAAGATATTTTGTTTACACGATGTTCCTCACTCCATAAATTTTATTGAGATGCTGAGTTGATAGGACATTTTTTGAGGACCTTGTGGAAGAAAATTGTACCTGAGCTACGTATAAGCAGATGAAATGGTTGATATTGTACTAAGAAAATACATGATACACGACTAATCTATACATGCTTGCTTGATTATATTCATTGGTAGAGCATGTTTGCTTGATTATATTGTGATTTCTCTTGGTTTGATACTCTATCATTGAGAGCTTTATACAGTTAAAAGGGTAGCTAACTTTTGATACAATTTATAGGATTATAACGAATCAAGAGAGGAGTTTTAATCCTAGTACATGATATGATAGACATAATTTAATTATTCGACGAGAAGATTAATATGCGAATTATGAAATTAAAAATCTTTGGTTCTTAATAGTCTATAGTTGTAATTTGTTTGACGATGGGAATGGCTTTCAAGGTGTAATTGTAGGCACTATAATTTACCTTGGGATAGGACTTTATAAACATTGGAAGGATTATTTTTAACAAAGCAAGAGAAAAAAATTAAACATTCAAGATAGTTAATTGAACCTTGTTCCGGATTGTCTTCTAATCATTTTATTTGTTTATTAGATTAATTAGTAGATAATTACAAACCCACAAACTATTCTCCACACTTGTAGATTGTAAGAATGATATACTAGTAAATATTGTGGGCTTTAGTCCTTCCCTTTGAACGAAACTTTTCAACAATACAGGAGCCGGTGACAGATCATATTGACGAAAATAACTTGAAGTATCAAATAGCTGCTGATATTCTGCGTCACAAGGTTGTTCTCAAGAAAGGATATCACTTATGGGTTGTCCTAACTAAAGATCGGTTTCTTCCAGGTGAAAAGCATAAGATGCATAACTAAAAAGTTACCCCCTGCAAGATATTTATGTATTTAACGTCAAACATCTATTTCTATACAAGGGTAATATCCACCAGTAAAAGTCTGAGGGAGAGGATTTTGCAACAATAGATGATGGAGATTGTGGAACATTCTGGAATCATTTTTCTAATATGTTATTAATGGTCAGAGTTGGAGTCTTAATTACGTCAACAGTTCTAGTAGTTTCCAGAATTACTAGTCCAAGTCGAGTCTTAATCACTAAGTCTCTGGTACTAGAACCTTCGGTAATTAATAGTCGAAGTTTTATCTTTTTGGAGCCTATATATATCCTAGATTTGTAAACCTTTGATGCACAGATCAATATTGATTTTACCTACAAATTTCCTTATCAACTATCAAAGTTTGTTGTCTTCAATTCTTATATCCAGATTCTCCATTAACTCATATTTCTTCTTTCTTTCTTGACTGCATCAAATAGGTATGCAATCCGAATACCTGCAGCCAATCGTGATATCCTACAACTCTAACATGTATCAAAGGTTCATTTGCAAAACTCACCTGTCATATTCAACATCCGTCATATTCAATATTTTTTCAATTCAAATGCCTATGCAATAGTTACAGTAAACAATGAAGAAAATGCTCCAAAAATGATCATCGTCAATCCGATGGCTGCCGAGGTAATAATCTTTTAGTTATATAAATTAATGTCTCATATATCTAGTAATTAATGGTTGATTTCATGCCCTAAATCCACTCGATTCTATTTTTTCCAGTTCTAATCGTTGTCCAGTCATATTTTTAATACTATACGCTGTCACTACCACTACCCACCTGATTAACACAGCTTGAATTGAATTTTCCACAACTAATTATGCTCTCACACTGCAAGGAGAAAAGCTTATTGTGACTGATTTAATACAAAGAATTATTTCGATATGATAATATATATATCATTTAAATTAATGAGGGTTAACACTTTTATGATAATATATTTAATAGCCTTTCTGATACATGTGGGCCTTTTTGCAGATTGAACTTCAGCTCTCTCTTCAGACCTTTGTAAAGGAGGCCCGGCTCCATCTTAGGTGATATCTGGTCCAGGAAGAGTTGTATCATGAAGCCTGCTGACGAGCGTTCCTCCATATCCGAACCAGTACAGAGTTCTCTCCAGAAGAGTCCAGGAAATCTGAAAACTTTCTTCATCATGCTTGGTGCAATACATGTAATATTGACAACGTATCCAATACCCAGAACAGCACCATAGTTAAGAAGGAAGATTGTTGTCATAAATTTCCTGGAGAACTAAAAATTGGTTACCCATCTTCACAGTAACAAGGAAGTTGGTATTGTATTTGAACAAATAGAAGAACTTGAATGTTCGATGGAGTTGTGTGTGTACAACCGCTTAGCGGAAGCCACAAAGTCACAATCATCATGAGGACATGAAAATGGCTGGTGGATGCACATCAGATCATGCTCATGTTGCTTATTGTATGGCTGGTGGATGCACATCAGATCATGCTCATGTTGCTTATTGTGACTGATTTTCAATTTGCATCCATATCTCCTGTTCAAGCACGGGATTTTAATTGATTCGAGAATTTTTCCAATTTTAAACTTGGAAAATTTTAGTTCTATTAAGTTATATGAAGAGCTTGTAAAAACAGTGTGCATTACAGTATTAGCCAACTTTCTTTAAAGCTTTTGCTAGCAAAACATGATGCCACAAATGGTTCGTCCTCATATATTTGTACAGCAATTGTCTTAATTTCTCCTTATTGATTTTTGCATCTTCTACAATTGTCCTGATTGTCTGCATCTCCATCAACATCTTTTCTGTGGTCTGTGAATATAACATAGTTTAAAATTTGCACCCATATCTCTTGTTCAAGCACGGGATTTTAATTGATTCGAGAATAGCGTGAATGCTTGATGGAGTAGTTTGTATTTTTTTTCTTTTTTCCGCCAAAGTTTGAGGGAAAGAACCAATACATAAATATATTCAAAATTATATACTAATCCTATCTAGCTATGAGTGAGCTACACCATTTCCTGCTCGTCTAACATGAACATAATGACAGAGTTAAAAACCTCACACTTCTTTTGGATGTGTATAAACTCGGGAGTAGCCTAGTGCACCTTTATTGATATTATTCACCACATATATTCTGATACCCAAACCTTCTTGCAATTTGTAGCCCGTATCTAACCACCATAGCTTCTGCTACTTGAGGGCACCCTGCCAACACCCTTTTTGCTGCAGTAAAGACCAACCCTCCATGTTCGTTTCCAATTACTACTCCTAAGCCACAAGCCACATTTTCAGTGAAAAAAGCATCAGTATTTATTTTAACATGACCAGAAGTAAGAAAAACCCATGCGTCAAGGAGCCTGATAGTTGGTTCTGATCGTAGTTGTAAAAACTTTTTTAGCATATTGGCAATAATCTGATAAAACCTTCAGCAACCACAATGACATTTGGACGTACCTGTTCGTAGATAATTTTATTGCAGGATGACCATTACACCGACATCAACGCTGCCATCCTTTGTACCATATTGGCAGGCAACTGATTTGTTAGGCAACTGATTTGTGATTCATTTCCATCTATCAAGGAAAGATGATGTTGGAGCATTTGTTAAGGCATTATCCATAACAAAATGGTTCCAAATTGCCTTTGCAGCTTCACATTCGAACAAAGAGTGTATAATAGATTCAACATATATCTGCATTACATATCAGACAAATAGTGTCACTTACCACATGTGTCTCGTTCATAGTCCACAAGAAATGTTTCAATTTTGGTGGTCCATTCATACTCCATATTCCTCTCCACGCATCTTTTCCTGGTTCTCTTTCATTTTCCCTGGTTGTATTCAAGTGACCTACTCTAGCCAACCAAAACCCAGGTTTCGGTAATGGCTATATAAGGACTTAAGCCATCCCCACAAGCTTGGAATCCCCACGAATCTGAACTTTATATCAGGGTTCAAGGGTCAGGCACCATGATCATCTCTTTATCTGTGGCTGATATAATTGTTACCAGAAACATCTACAGTGCGAATATATACTGAAGTATCTACGGTGTGAATAATAATTAACTTCCGCATAACTCTCATTTAGCATGTTGCAAAAAAAAAAAAAGAACAAGAAAAAACAGAAACTGTCAGTTAGGATGTTGAAAGATATCATATTTGTTAAAAATCAAAGGGTGGTTCAACAAATTAAGGATTATATACTACATTGCCTACTCCTTCCTCTCCATGAAATGATAGCATCGGCTTTATCGTTGAATTACCACGCATGCAGAATCTATCTGATTCTGTCATGGTAGTGGTAAATTGATTTTTAGAAATGGTGCATTTTGTTCCTTGTCGAAAGGCAATGGAACTTAATTTCAACAAGATATTTTGTTTACACGATATTCCTCACTCCATAAATTTTATTCAGATGCTGAGTTGATAGGACATTTTTTTAGGACCTTGTGGAAGAAAATTGTACCTGAGCTACGTATAAGCAGATGTAATGGTTGATTGTACAAGAAAATACATGATACACGACTAATCTATACATGTTTGCTTGATTATATTCACTGGTTAAGCATGTTTGCTTGATTATATTATGATTTCTCTTGGTTTGATAATCTATTGTTGTGAGCCTTATACAATTAAAAGAGTATCTAACTTTTGATACAATTTATAGGATTATAAAGTTTTAATCCTAGTACATGATATGATAGACATAATTTAATTATTCAACCGGGAGATTAATATGCGAATTATGAAACTAAAAATCTTTGGTTCTTAATAGCTATAGTTGTACTTTGTTTGACGATGGGAATGACTTTCAAGGTGTACTTGTAGGCACTATAATTTACCTTGGAGATGACTTTATAAACATTGGAAGGATTATTTTTAATAGAGCAAGAGAAACAAATTAAACATTCATGATAATCAATTGAAGAACACCCTTGTTCCTGGATTGTCTTCTAATCATTTTTATTTTTTATGTCGAAAGAAAACAAGAAGAAATACGTGACAAATGTAGATTTTGTTCATATCATTAACAAGTCACTACTAAAAAAAGTAGAATAGACATCATCGTTTTAACATCGGTCTTAAATAGAAATGATGTAAAAACGTTTTATTATATCGCTTGGTTAAAAACCAATGTCTTTCTGTTGTTCAAACATCATTTGGTAGAACCGATTTCTTAAATACCCTTAAAAAATGACCCACTGGCCCAATATGGTTTCCCCCCTTAACACCAAAATTTCCCTGCTTAATACCAAAATTTTCCTCCCTCGGTCGAACTAGGTAATCACCTGTGTGGAATCTATAGGTAAGGATCTTAGATTTAGAATTGACATTTCGTCTGAAACTGATGTCACTGTACTTCTATTTGCCTTGCATGCTTGACTTGTCATCTAGTTCTCAGGTTATTCCAAACTGCATTCCAAATGATCTGCAGTGTTAGTACGAACTTCCTGTAATCTCCTTATAGAATAATCTTTAAGGCTTGTATTGAGATTCCAGGTAATCCAGTCTGTTATCCTTCACTATTTAATCCTTAAGATTTTTCATCCAAAAAATCAACTGGAATCAACCAAAAACTGAACCCAAATAATTTCTTCTTTTCCAGCTTCTGAAATATTAGTGGGACCCTATGGAGTAAACCTTTGAAAAAATTAATACCACCTTTTCTTCAATATGTTCCATAATTAACTTCATCGGATTTTCTTCAGTCAATTTTAATTGTTTTCAATGCCCGAAAAAAATCTTCAACTACAAACCCTTGAGCACCCTCGAATTAATATTTAAGAAAAATTTAAATTTACAGAATTTTTAATTTTCTTAGAAAATAAATTAATCAAAAATACAAATTTACAAATAATTAATTTTCAAGAATATTTTTAATTTCTTAAAAATTAAAAATCCATAAATTAATATTTTAAGAAAAATTTTAGTTTTCAAGAATTTTAAATTTTCTCGAAAAATAAATAAAACTCAAATAAAAATTAAAAAGTACAAAACTTGGGGTACCAAATAACATTTTGGGGCTGTGGCTTAGACCTTGGACCATTTGTATGTGTCGAATGTCTGCTGTGCAATGCCTTACACAAGTTTTTCGACACTTAGGAGAGGATATGTTGATGGCGCGTGGGTCACAGACTCTTCCGGCGCGTGTACAACACCATTCAACATGTTAGCAATCAGCTTGACCAAAAGGAAAAAAATGGACAACTTATTTAATAAATTTAAAACATAAACTTTATTAAATTTATAAAATAAATTAATTAAAATTTATAATATAAACTTATAAAAGTTTACAATAAAATTTTTATAAAATAAAATAATATTAAGTTTATAAAATAAACTAATTACAATTTATAATATAAAATAATAAAATTTTATAAAACAAATTTTACAAAAGTTTATAAAATAAACTAATTAAAATTTATAATATAAACTAATAAAATTTATGATTTTTTTTATAAAGTTTATAAAATAAATTTATTAAAAATTTATAATTAAAATTATTTAACAAGGCCTCATCATTCTGAGTCCAAACAGCTTCGACACAATGAGTTTCACTAAACCAACAGATCTTTATTTGTATATCAATCAACCTGACTCTGATACCAATTGTTAGGCCCCAGAAGTATCGTAGAAGGGGGTTGAATACGATACTCACAACAATTTAAAATTCTTTTTAGAATTTGCGGATAATTAAATTATTACTTTTGTTGAGGGCTCGAGTCCTTGTAATGTTTAGGAGACTGACTTACTAATTTTCTCTTTTTATGAATAAACATTTCAGATCTAGAAAATTAGCAAGTAAATAAATGAGACAAGTTTCGGGAATATATTTTGCGTATATAAACTCAGAGGGATGCTACACCCGGTTTTAATGAATCGGTTTCCGAAGAACAAATTAGTTCTTCGCTACAACAAAGAGATCTGACAGATTCCTATTACAAAGTATAGATCTGTGTATGTACAAAAGGAAATCAATCTAATAGAGAGTGTTTTATAATAGCCCTATATATTTACAACATAATGAACCAGCTAGATTATAAAACTTTGGTGAAGAAGGTATGTGTATGACTTTGTATCTCTTCTTCTCCAGCTTCTATTTCTCTTTGTATCTCTTTGTGTCTGTGTGTATACTCACACCAACTGAATTAGATTCATTTGTTTATATAGTGTAGGCTTTGCAATAATTGAACTGCTTTCTAAATGTCGACAGTTTCTCCCATGTATGTTGACTTGAGTTGACTTTGAGAATCCCATGGATATTTTCTACGTGTCGAAGAGTGTTTTCTTGTATTGAGTACTTAGAAAATAATCCATTTTTCATAGAGGGTCTATGTGTCGAATTAGTTAAATTGAAGTAGCTTAGACACATGTGTCGATTTCTTTCTCCCTGTATAGCTCATGTGTCGATTTTACACTCTATGTACATGCCTTAGAATAATTCATATGATTCCAAGAACCTAAGTGTCGAATCTTCTCTCCATGTAGATGCATGTGTCGATTTTTATCCCATGTATAAAAGACTTAGATTCTTTTTAGGCATTTAAAGGCTATGTGTCGACTTTTCTTGCCTTGTATGGCTATGTGTCTAGTTCTTCACCATGCGTCCATGACTTAGAATATTTTTCACACCTTAAGAGCTATGTGTCGACTTTTCTTGCCATGTATGGCTATGTGTCTATATCTTCACCATGTATACATGACTTAGAATATTTTTCACAGCTTAAGAGCTATATGTCGACTTTTCTTGCTTTGTATGACTATGTGTTTAATTTCTTCACCATGTATATATGACTTAGTATATTTTTCACATCTTAAGAGCTATGTGTCGACTTTTCTTGCCTTGTATGGCTATGTGCTAATTTCTTCACCATGTATGCGTGACTTAGAATATTTTTACCACTTCAATGCATATACATAGACTTCTTGTCAATTCTTCTTGTACAATAAACATGTTGACCAATTCCTTTGTGTTTACACTTAGTGCACTGGTCTGGTTCATAAATGACTAACATTGATCTTGATCTTCATATTCTCATTAAAATTAAATGACAGGAATGCTGCAGTTCTTTATTGTTTCGAATACTGATTATAAATAAACATTATACTTTTACTAGAATCTTTTCTAGTACTTAGACAATGTCTCCATTACTACTACAATCTTGAATACTTCATTCTTTGTTCTTCACTGACGCTTGAACATATAAATGAACTTCCTTCATTGAGTATAACTTCAAACTACAGTTGTCTTCTTTAACCTTTGTCTTTACCCTATCTTCAATTCTTCTAAATTTCTATGCTTCGAACACTGTATATCTTAAAACAATGCTAATACACTGAAATCTTCTAGTGGAACTTTTATACTGAATCTTCAACACTTCTAAAACCCTGAAAGTCTTTAAACATTATTCTTTACGGAGGCATGAACATATTAATGAACTTCTCTCAGTGACCCATAGTAGACTTCAAAACTTCTTCTAATGTCTTAATTTACTGTATTTGCCTTATTTTCATTTCTTCCTAATTTCCGTGTAGGCGTAGTATTATTTACTTGTCATGTTCTAGTGTTGAGTTTTCACGATTATTATTCATACAGCTTCGCAATCTCACCAACAACAAGCATCGCACCTTTTGACATAGTCAACAACATCTTGCCTAATAGTAGGCCAATAGTAGCCTTGCCTGACAATAGGCCAATAGTAGCCCATTTGTAGTATTTAAATGACAAGCTTCTGCCTCATCATCTTCTAAACATCTTTGTAATAATCATGTGACTGACTTCTTGAATAAAAAATTATCAATAAAGACAAACCTTGACATCCTCATTTTGAACACTCTGGTCTCATATATTGTCGTTGGTGAGTTGGACGTCATTCGACGGGTATTCCTTGATTTTCAGCATCCAACTTGTCAGCTGCTTGTCGTCAGCATTCCGTCCGTCGACCAGAACCACAACATCATTCAACTCTTCATACTTGTTTTCATCGTCTAGAGTCATGACTTCTTTCAAGACATCATCCCATTTTGTGATAGGCTTCAAGGCATGTATAATCGGTATTTAGATAGTTCGACTTGATGAAAGACTGCCCCTAGCCCGACCAAGGCGTGGAGTCGACGACTTGTGTATTTAAGTCTCTTAGAACATATCGAGCTCAGCTTCGTGTCTTTCTGTCATGTCATATTGGCATAGGTGTTTTGTGTTAGTGTCATTCTTCAATGTATCATTTTCATCCCTGTCAGCGTCTACAACATGTATTCTGTCACTTTCTAGCTGTCTGTTGTCATGTATGTTGTCAAGTATGTTGTCCATGTTCAGACCTCGTACTATACTCTTGCAGCTATCCTTTGTGATGTTGTTGGCTTTACTTTTACACAACGCCGCTTTGGGTGCCTCATTCTCTGATCATAGCAAAACTATGTCAGATTGTAACATTTTCATGGCCACAATAATGTCATCGGGTCGTTAACCGGTTTTGTTGCTTCATCATGTTGTGGATTGTCCTTCATTGTCGTTGAATTCGTATAGACTCTTAGCTAATTTCTCACAGATGACGCCAAACTGTTTTAGCCAAATTTTGTAGGGTTAATAACTAAGCCTATATGATTTCATACTTGAAGGACAAGTAACAAAGTAGACTGACAAGTGCAGAAAAATGAACCAAATAACAAGAAAATAAACAATTTTGGTGACGCGAAACCCCCCTTGTTAAAGGTTAAAAATCACGGGTGGGAGTCAACCAACCAAAATTATCCACTATAATTGTAATTGAGATGAAGTAAAGTGATTTGAAAAAGAAAACAAGTATAAAAAGTCTTCTCGTCCACTACAGTTTGTACTCGTCGACACTGTGTATCTACTCGTCAGCTGTTAATCTGCTACTCTCGGTTGTATTCTGCAGAGAATATGTTGAGAGAGGTGATATAAGTTGTAGAAGAAGTGTAAATTGTAGTAGCAGTGTTGTATAAAATGGTTGTTATGATATTATGTAGGTTTAGCCCAATATAAGAAAGTAGGTTTAGCCCTATAATACGTGTATGATAGTGTATATCTATTGATGTAGGAGAGTAATGAATATGTTTTTGTAGAGAATGAAATAATTACCCAGACAAAAACTAGGTTTAGCCCTAGAATAAGAAGGATGAGAGTACGTAATTTTATAATTATGTTATAGTAGTTGTTGTGTAGATATTCTCCTCAATGTATATTGTATATATAGCAGTCATTCTTCATGCCCACAATCCTATTTTTCAAGTGGTTGATAGCTTCACGTTGTTACATTGTAGGGATGGTGGCTGATTTGTAGGAAAGAGTTGATATGTTATCTCCTATTTTTCAGGACAGTTGGCCGACGGGTAGACCTATTCTTGCTGTCATCGGTTCCCGTCAGTGCATTGTGTACTCGTCAAGTCTTCTTCTGTTCCTATTTGACCAGGTCAATAGTAGACTAAGTCATATTTGAACATTGTAGGTAGTTTGAAGTCGAACTCAACTGTTTAATGTTTCTCATTGAAAATATCTTCATGTCATCGTATGTCTGTCGTTAGGATGTTCTCGTCATGTCTGCTCAGATAACTCATGTCGACGTTTCCATGTTCCTGTCGGACGAGTGTGAAAATCTAGTATAAACAGTCTCCTACATATAATTCTAGAGTTTAAGAACCTTAAAAATCCATCTCTAAGTTATGTTCTACATAGGAGGTTAAATGTAGCATTACACCAAACTCCGAAAAGAAATAATGCTAAAAATAACAATTTTTTTTATCTTTAGTAACAAAAATAACAAATATAGAAAAATGGGCCCTTAATCTACCAGTTCTAATTCGATTTCTCAAATGTCTGTTAATTTAACCCGACTCATTCATATTATTTTACCCAATTCAGTTTATTATTATACTACTCTTCTCTGCAATACATCTGCACTCTCTCTTTCTTTTTCAACCTCATGTAAGTCTCCATTCACACCACTTTTTTCATCTCTATAACACCCATTTTTCAAAATGAGATGAGGGGTTACTTATATAATAATTAAAAACCTCTAATAAATTCACCTTATAATAATTAAATAGATCCAATAGATCACCGAACTAATATATTTGTTGTAGCTCAACTTATTCCTCTTTTAATATACCAAAGAATCATCGGAAAGGGGAACTCTTCGTTTCCGGTTCTCCTGTAGATGGATCAATCCTTAGGTAAAATGGAAATTTACTTGTACCAAAAACTGATACAGGTAGGTAGATGGAGAATACCTAGGGGAGCGAGACAACTCTTGTTAAGGAACTCGGCAAAATAGCCTCGTTCCTTCCTCTATAGTGGCTGATTCCAAGCAATGAAATTACCTCCTTAATAGATTCTTTAACCTCCAAAATAATTCAAAGTGGTAAATGTGAATAAATTCAAAATCTCTAATAATAAATAATGTGAGAACTCCAAACATCCTAACAAGTGCTCTGTTTGAATTATGATTCAAAATTGTAACTGAAACATTAAATAGAGTTATTGTGTTTTAATATTGTTTGATTATGCTTTAATGTTGTTGATTATAAAAAGATTTGTAATTGATTAGGCTATATGGGTGGCACTAATCATGCAAATCTGTGTGATGTAAACTCTATATAAAGAGTTCTATGATCAATAAAATTATAAGCATCTAAGCTTCCACCACATGCTTCCTACAAATATTATATATGGCCCGCCTTATATAAAAAAAACTAACATGGTATCAAAAGCTTCAATGATCTTAAGGGTTCTGTGAGTATTAGTGTTTAGCCATAATGGCTTCTAACCAAACTTCAATTCTTTCTCCACCTATTTCTAATGGTGAAAATTATCATGTATGGGCTGTGCAAATGAAACCTCATTTGAGAGGTATAGGTTTGCGAGAATGGGTTGAATCTGAGAGGGAGATTCAACCTCTTGGAAACAATCCAATGCTAAATCAAATAAGGGCTCATGAAGAGGAATTATCAAAAGCTCTAAGGGCATTATCAATAATATGCTGCTGTCTCAGAATCGATTTTTACAAGAATTATGACTTGTGAAACTGGAAAAGAGGCTTGGGACAAGTTGAAAGAATTTTACGAAGGTAACGAAAGAACATGGAGGATGAAGTTCTTGAATCTCAAAAGAGATTTTGAGATTTTAATCATGAAATAAAAAGACATCATACACGAGTATTATGATAAATTGATAGGCATGGTGAACGAAATTTGGCTGATGGGAGAAGATCTACCTGACACAAGAATCGTAGAGAAATTGTTTGTAAGTTTACCCGAAAGGTTTGAGGCTAAACTTTCATCTTTTGAAGATTCAAGAAATATTAGTGAGTTGGCCTTATAGGAGCTAATTAATTCTTTGCAAGCTCAAGAACAAATATGGGTTATGAGAAATAAAGATAATGAGCAGGAAGCTGAATGGGCATTTTTTGCCAAAAGTTCAAAGTGTAGCCATTGCAAAAAAATATGGTCATGATGAAAAAGATTGCTGGCATAAGGAAAAACTTCAATGCTTCAAATGCAAGAAGTTTGGTCATATGCAAAAGAATTGTCGAAATAAGAATGAAGAAAGTGTCATTGTGACACATATTTTTGAACAAAAAGAAACATTGTTTTAAAAATTGGAGAGAAGTGCTCCAATAAATTTGAAGTTAGTGATAAGTGCATCAACAAAGGAAAATTGGAGAGAAGTACTCCAATAAGTTTGAAGTTGGTGAAAAGTGCATCAACAAAGATATTTGGTAAGAAGAGCACCAGAAAATATGTTTGTGGAGAGAAGTGCTCCACGATAATGATGGGAAGTACATCATAAGGAAAGTTTACAGTTTCGAATCAAGAGCGAGTGTTGAAATTATGATTCAAAATTGTAACTGAAATATTAAATAGAGTTATTGTGTTTTAATATTGTTTGATTATGCTTTAATGTTGCCGATTGTAAAAAGATTTGTAATTGATTAGGCTATATGGGTGACACTAATCATGTAAATTTGTGTGATGTAAATTCTATATAAAGAGTTCTATGATCAATAAAATTATAAGATACTAAGCTTCCATCACATGCTTTATACGAATATTATATATGTCCCGCTTTATATAAAAAAAACTAACACACTCTATCACGCAACCCCAATGTCCCTCTAGGTACCTTGCAGGAAGAAATTAGAATACGGCATGATCCCAGTACAGATTGAAATACAATTTAAAAAATAGAGAACAAGATTTATAATTTAAGAGTTATAAATAAACATTAATTTTAAAAATAAGACTGAAACAACAATAGAATTAGGATATTTCATACCAAGATCAGAATAGATAACAGATACTCATATCATAGGGTACCTAATGCGTGCAACAAACCGGATAACATGCCATATACAATGTCACTGTAAAATATCAAATCAAGCTATAGATGCACCTATGTATCCTCAAACAAATATCAAAATAGCCAAACTTCGCCTCCTTAGAGCTATCAGAAGGATATACCGTGACCAATTACACATGTCACGGGTGCCGCAATGACATGGTCGTAGTAACTCCGCTGCTGGTTAACTCGGTATACCCTATATCACTCTAAGGGTTCAAATAAAATAATTTCATAATTTTAAAAATCACTTCACACATATATTTCAAATATTCGAAACAGATATGTAAGATACATAATTTTTGAAAATCGTAGAAACAAATATTTTAAATATTTTGAAAAAGATTTTTAAATAATGTTTTGAAGATCAGAACTATTAAAAACAAATAATAACGAAATGAATAGATTTGGGGATGAAAGGAATCTAATATATTTAATCTTAAAAGAGTAGCACTGAATAAAAGGGAACAAATTTGTACCTCGAAAATAGCAATCACAAACACTAACAATCTCCGAAAATATTAACCTGCTAATTGCTAGCTCCCGATCTTCATTCCGAATAAACTTATAACCATCTTTATTTCTACTACCAGGTTTCTTATAATACACTTTCAGTCCATTATCATAACCTACTTCTTGTAAATACTTATGACAATGATCATGTCCGATACACGAATATAACTCATAACCATTTAATTTTGAGTTGGCACCCAACTTTGGGCCAACTCAACTTCTTCTCCCTATCATACTATCACCACCATATAAAATTACACTCCAAACAAATATAAATAAAAGCACATTAAAAAATATCAGCTCAATTACTCCATATTTTGGGATTGTGTGAGGAGATACTATAATATAGATAACTAACATGTAGACTTTTACAATTGTTACTGATGAGTAATGCATAAACTTTTTGGACTATTCTAGATGAGTAGTGTATAAACTTTTTACAATAGCATGCGGTTCAACATATTGTTGGTAACCCCGATTTGAACCACCTTGATGAATCTCAGTTTCGAAATCATGCTCCACATAAGAATTCATTTGCTCAGGTTTACATGATAAACAAAGGACAACGAGATAGCTGACGTAAGATGTTCAAGGATGGTCACTTTGTTGGTAAGCCTTCCAAGCTTCTTAAGCATGTTTTTCACCATGTCAAACTAGTTTAAAACTCTGTTATGATTAAACCACCTATGTCTTCTCCCATTCGCGCTAAAAATAATTGGTCTCTGGTAGCTGCGTTGGTTGCTTTGTTGATGTCGCTTTGAATGATAATTGATAAGAATAAGTTTCACTATGTCTTAGATTGTATGCAAATGGTTAAAGGACTTAAATTGGTTTTCTTTAATCCTATTGGTTGCTTTGTATTTAAGTTTGACTGTACAGTGGAAAATAGATTATTTCTATCCAGGTTTCTTTAGAGGATAATCTTATGATACTTCGGCCCTGGATCGAAGGATACTTCTTGTTCCAATTACCTATGTGGAAGTCATGTTTGGATTTCCATTCATGACATTCTAATGAATTATTGGAACATTGAATGCCTCTGTTCTTTAGCTACTGCAATTAGTAAACCCTTGTTTGGATGACACAACCCCTATTGAAATTCATGTTTGGATTGCCTTTGGAACATTGAAGGTCTTAGCTAGTGCAATTCGTATATCCCTATTTTAAAGGAATTGGTCAATCGGGTCCCTATGAGGAATCGAGATTTGTTTAATAAATTTTCATAACAAGAGTCTTGTTATATATATTAACAGTTTAGTGGCTTAAATGAGTCGTCGTGGAGATGAGGTAGCTACTTGATATTTTTTTGAGAGATGAATGATCAGTTTGATATAAAATCCCAAAAAAATATTGTGAGATATCACACTAGAGATTTTTAAAAAGCAGGGACTTTTTTTGATTTCAAAACACATGTTTTCTGCATTTTCTTCGAAAAATGTCTTTATTTATTTACAAACCTTTGAGTTTTCATTTTTAGGCCTTTTTTCCCCTTCAGACGGTGTCCAAAAATTTTGTTGAAGCACCAAAGAGATGATTGAAGTTCTCTGGTTCTGGTATTTAGATAATGCTTCAAACAAAATTGGATTTTATAGCTAATTGTTATCTTAAGTACACAACGCAAGTACGCAACAAAATTTTCCAACCATGGCATGTTCAATTTTAAACCCAAAACATATTTAATCAGGTGCATAAGTTAAATAAACTTTAGTAATCCTTTGTTTCCCCAGTTCCACAGGTAAATCTATTACTGAGATTCTGAGATACTGTAACAGATTCTAGATGGGGCTTTAGCTTTCTGAGATAATTTGTATTACTGAAGTTATATGATCATTTTAATTACTAATATTATATATCATTAACTAATATAATATATAGTTCTGCAAAAAAAAAAATTGAACACAAAAGAACCAGCATACTATATAGCATACTATTTTATATCTGATTGAGCTTTTCATATCCCAAATTTTTATCATAAATAAAATTGTATGAATAAATTTTTAAAAACAAAATATACAAAATACATTAATATAGCACATATACTAACAATTAATTGTCTAAAAAATAAATAAACACATGTATCGCACATGTATAAATATAACTAGTAATAATAGTAATAATAATAACAATATTAATAGGAACAACCTTAGTTCCCAAATCAAGGTACTGATTCTTTATGGATAAAGAAGCAAAAACCACATCGTAATTTGCTAGAAATTAACATAATAGTAAGTTTTGCTAGAAGTTCCTCTGAAAATACCCAACCATTTAAACACATTCATGACAGACAGTTGAAAACCAAACATCAAGAACAGTTTCACACTAAGACAACAAGCAATGATATCTCAAAAGTACTAAATACTTCCATACTAGACAACATATAACCATCCAAAAAACTCAAACAGCAATTTATGAAAGTTGATTAGACAGTAGATCATCTCCAATGAAACCAAAGTTAAGGGCTAGACAGTAGATCATCTCAAAAAAATGACCTCTAGTATATATGTCGGATATGTGTGTCGAATACATGATCATTTAATTATGAGTTGGGCACCTAACAGTGGCCGACCTGACTTCTTCTCTCTTGTATACTATCTCTAGCATATATTAATATAATCCAAACAAATATAAATACAATTAGATGAGTACTGCATAAACTTTTTGAACTATTCTAGATGTGAATTGTATGAACAGTTTGTGTGTTATTAAATTTCACCTTTGCTCTTTATTTATATCCATGTAGAGACACTATTGTTACTACATTTGTGTGTGTGTGTCTATATAGCCCAAGAACTATTATTCCGACAATGTATGGAGAAAACACAATAAGATTGTCTTAAAGATTTTATACTATGTCTCCCTTTTCTATTCTAGATATATAAATAATATATACCATATACACATGTTTCATACTTTCATATAATTATAATGTGGTAAAGTATACATATGCTAATACTACTATTTATTTAAACGAATAAGAAGCATTCTACGTGTCTAATTAGTTACACTAGATAATTTAATATAGAAATAGAATATAAAATATTTTGATATTGTCAATTTAAATATAAAAAATTATATAAATATATATGGGTTTGGTTCCTGCCCGAAGTGAGAACTAGAATACTAGCCAATAGATTAAATGAAATCAACGGTTGTGATTAACAAGAAAAACCTAAATATCTTCATATAGTCGGTCACTACTCACCTCTATTGTTATCACTCTGTCAATTTAGGACTAAAATATCAGCCAATAGATTAAATGAAATTAACGGTTGTGATTGATTAAAAAAAACCTAAATATCTTTATATAGTCCGCCGCTACTGACCTCTATTACTGTCACTCTTTCCTCTACCACTTTTGATCATCCCTCTCTCTGTCCCTCTCCCCAATTTTTCACTTTTCTAGTCAAAGCTTAATCACAATTATGCTCAAAATTAAGCATATTGTTGTTAACTCTGCTTTGGCCCCCCATGACGAATCGATGTCTCAAAATTATGCTCCATCCAAGAAGTCACATGCTCAGTGTTCAAATGATAAACAAATGAAGGACAATGGAATAGCCGATGTTAGCTCTTCAAATAGTAACCAAGATTCTATTGGGGATTGGCTTTGGAAGAGGAAAAGGAAGATCTCGCTTCAAGGTGGTCTCTTTCCTAAATCTAAGATTTCCAAGGATGGTCATTCTGATGGTAAGGCTTCCAAGCTTTTTATGTTTGTTCATCACCATGTCAAGCTTGTTAATAACTCCTTTACTTTAAGCCACCGATGTCTTCTCTCATTCACTCTAAAAATAATTGGTCTAGTAGTGTCTCCATTCTTTTATTAATGTCCATATGAATGATAAGAATATGCTTGACTAAGTCTTAGATGGTATATATGCAACTCATTACAGAATTGAAATCGGTTTTCTTTTAATCCTTTGGTTTCTTTGTATTAAAATTTGACTCTCCTGTTAACATAAAAAGATTTTCTTTACTCTAATCATCGATTTAATATGAGTTTCTTCATGAAAGTGATATCATATATTTCTAATAATTTCGAAAAGATTTATTTTAGAAGTCAATTACCATATTATTATTATTATTATTTTAATTCATATGTTTAAATCTTGCAGTAAACAGTGAAGAAAATGCTCCATAAAGATTTGTCACTGAAGACTCAATTGCCGCCATGCTAAGGTAATTGACTAGATAACTAGAAGCATACCACTGGATCTCGATATACAGATTCAGCAATTGAGGACAAGATATGGAATCATGTTGTTCCATGTTCCGCCTTGTCAAGTATAATGTGGGACTTTGTAGATTGACAAGTGAAGATAATATGTCACTTATATTTATGGGAAATTCTACATTATCTAGTTGTAGACTTCTTAAAGCTGAGAACTTCCAAATTTTTTGGGGCACTTCTCTACACCAACACAGATGGAGAGTTGTTAAATGAGGCAAACTAAAAAAGAAAGATGATATTGATAGGTCCCAATCTTAAAGACAGAGAGTTCTCAAGGCAGGCAGGCAAGTCAAACATGTTTCAGGCATTTTATGATGTAAATCCACATATGAAATGGTGCACATATTTGATTCTTTATATCTCGTTGGTGAACATACAAAAAGGCTGGAAATCTCATTGAGTGCCTACAAAAAATATAATAAATTCCAACAAGATTGAGCACAATATAGACACAGGAAAAAATTGTGGTTGAGGTCCACGACAAATAACATATGAACTACATTCTTAAATATATAACCTCAATTTAAATAATCAAATAAAAAAATACTAATTCTGAATAGACAAGGATATAAAGACATTTCCAATACTATTATATGAAAAAAGTATATAAACTTACCTCAATGCTCTCCAAGTTAAAAGTAAGATTTTAGGCACTACCAAGTCCTCAAAGCATATTTATTAACCGATGATGAGGATTTTTCTAATAGACTTCCATGCTACACAACCAACCCCGTAACCTTATATTTACATTCTCTAATTCAGGAACTACAAACGTGGTTGTAAAGATACCAAAAGAAGTGAAATTGCAGAGTTTTTGTGCCAAAACTACAGTGTTACCACGACCATTATCATAGTGGCTGGAGCTGGTCCTTATATTCAGGTCCAACAATTGACGAGGACAAGATATGAAATAGTCGGGTGTAAAGGCTGAAGATATCGTAAGATTTTGTATATTTAATATACAAAATTTTCCAACCATGGCATGTTCAATTTTAAACCCAAAACATATTTAACCAGGTGCATAGGTTAAATAAACTTTAGTAATCCTTTGTTTCCCCAGTTCCACATAATTTTGTTATGTAAACACAGGTAAACGCAAATCTATTACCGAGATACTGATTTTTGAGATACTGTAACAGATTCTAGACGGGGCTTTAGCTCTCTGAGATATAGCATACTATTTTATATCTGATTAAGCTTTTCATATCCCAAAATTATACAAAAAATTAATCATAAATTAAAATTGCATGGATAAATTTTTAAAAACAAAATATACGAAATACATTAATATAGCACATATTACTAACAATTAATTCTCTAAAAATTAAATAAACACATGTATCACACAGGTATATAACTGGTAATAATAATAACAATATCAATATCAATAGAAACAACCTTATTTCCCAAATCAAGGTACTGATTCTTTATGGGTAAAGAAGCAAAACCACATTGTAATTTGCTAGAAATTAACATAATAGTAAGTTTTGCTAGAAGTTCCTCTGAAAATACCCAACAACCATTTAAACATATTCATAACAGACAGTTGAAACCAAACACCAAGAACAGTTTCACACAAAGGCAACAAGCAATGATATCTCAAAAGTACTAAATACTTCAATACTAGACAACATATATAACCATCCAAAAAACTCTCAAACAACAATTTATGAAAGTTGATTAGACAGTAGAACATCTCCAATGAAACCAAAGTTAAGGGCTAGACAATAGATCATCTCCAATACAACCAACAACAAGCTTAGTACCCATAGTTCCAAAAGCTTTCTCAATTTCCATCAACTTCTTTATGCGAAGAGTCCGCAGAGCTTGCAATTTAATTTTGGGATCATCAACAATAGCATGCAGATCTTGTAGTTTAAGTTTGACATCATCCGTACATGACCCTGCAAATCTTGTAGTTTACTTTTGTTGACAGATAGAATGTTTGATCAAGACAGCTAGAAAAAGATATATTCTTGTGGAGGAAGACAACTATATTATTGCTCCAAATTCATAACCATATCTGAAATATTCAGTACAATGCATCAGTCTCTAGTAGACAAGAGCTGCTAACAAACTAGTAAGTAAAATACTGATATACCCTCAAAGAATTGAATAAAACATAAACGGTAAGAAATGATAGTGTTTGTCTTGAGGTCCATGATAGACAGGTGGCAGAGATTTGTTGCAGAGAGAGAGTGACACTATGTTCCAAAGTTTGTGCACCTGATCCATTTAGAAAACACACAAGACAAATGTGTAGAAACCCCTTTGCTGCATTACTCCCCCTCAAGCTGAGCAGGGGATGAAGTCGTTGCTCCAAGCTTGGCTAGAAGGTGATAGTGTTGCTTGACTGATAATGGTTTGGTTAAGATAACTGCAACTTGATGCTGGGATGGAACATGAGTAGTTTGAATATCTCCAGAGGCAATTTTATCTCTAATGAAGTGACAATCAACTTCTATGTGTTTAGTCCTCTCATGATGGACTGGATTTGCAGCAATAGACGGAGCAGCTATGTTGTCACAGTGTATTATTGCTGGTGAGATGTTGTGCAGACCCATGTCTTTGAGATTGGATGTGAGCCAGGTGATTTCACAAGCAGTCAAGACCATGGCTCTGTATTCTACTTCAGCAGTTAACCTGGCTACAATAGCTTGCTTTTTGGCTTTCCAGGATCAGGTGAATTTCCCAACAACAAACAAAAGCCAGAGGTAGATTTCCTAGTAACTGGACAGTTGGCCCAGTCACTATCACAATAAGCATGTAAAGTGGCAGCAGATGTAGAGGTTAGCAGTATGCCTTGGCCAGGATTACCACTCAGATATCTTAGAACCTTTTTCGTGGCCTGCATGTGAGTTGTTGCGGGTTGTTGCATATACTGACTCAAGGTATGAACAGAAAATGTGATATCAGGTCTTGTCACTGTTAGATAAATCAATTTACCTATGAGTCGTTGATAAGGAGTAGGATCCAATAGGGGATCACCTTTTGAGGGTGTTAACTTCAGATGAGTATCCATTAGTATTTTGAGGGGATGGAATTGAGTAGGCCAAATTCCTTTAGAAGGTCCATGGTGTATTTCTGCTGTGATACAAAAAAGCCAGCTGCAGATATGGTAATTTCAAGACCTAGAAAGTGGTTGACGTCCCCCAAATCTTTCATGTGAAATATAGAGGATAAAATATTTTTAAGCAGTTGAATTTCTGAGATAGAATTGCCAGAAATTTAAATATCGTCTACATAGACAAGAACCAATGTAATGTTGCCTGAGTCAGTCTTTGAAAACAGACTATAATCCGTTTTTGATTGCACATAACCCATTGATTGTAGTGTTTTGCTAAACCACTGTCTTGGGGCCTGCTTAAGGCCGTATAATGCTTTTAAGAGTTTGCACACCAGGGCAACATCATCTGACTTTGGTTTGTTCAGAAAACTTCTCTCTCCATAGTGTGTATACCCTTGAGGCCGCTTCATGTAAACACCTTCTTCCAGGTCACCATGCAAAAATGCATTGGTGACATCCATTTGAATAGTATGCCACTCTAGCTTGAATTGCTACAACAACCAATAGAGTTCTTATAGTTGTTAGCTTAGCCACTAGAGCAAAAGTTTGCTCATAGTCAATGCCATACACCTGTTTGCATCCAAGTATAACCAACCTTGACTTGAATCGGTCTACACCTCCATCAGGCTTGTTCTTAGTTTTGAACAACCACTTTCATCCAATGACCTTTTTGCCAGGTGGGAGAGAAACAATTTCTCATGTATTATTTTCTTCCAATGCAGACAATTCAGTGTTCATGGCTTCCACCCAATGTTGTTGCTGCACTTCCTTACTATAGCTTATTGGATCTTCACTTTGAGTTAAGGTAGCCAATAAACAAGTGAATTGAGCTCCAACAGAGATATCTATTACTTGAGAAGTATGAGCAGCATGAGGAACTTCATATGACTGCAGCCAAGATGGTGGTTTATGGTGTCTACTGGATCTTCTCAGTGGAGGAGGTGAAGCATTTGAGGTGTGAAGTTGAGATTGAGAGGGTTCTATAGGTTCAGAGTTAATGATTTCATCATCATATGCTGCAGGTGCTACCTTGGGCATAGTCATAACAGTAGGTACAGGGTGCATGTATGGCTGTTTAGCATTTGTATTTAAGGGAAATATTGTTTAATGGAAGGTCACATATCTTGACACAAAAGTTTCGTTATTAGTGAGTTTTAGTAATTGTGAGGTTTACTAATTTGTAACCCTTTTTGGTGGATGGATACCCCAAATGAACACAAGGTATTCCTCTGGCATCAAATTTATCTGATGAGGGAGAGGGATTGGCTGCAAAAAAGCTAAACAACCAAACACTCGAAAGGTGTCATAATCTACGGTTTTGTTGTAAAGTAGTTGACATGGAATGTTGTTATTGAGGGTTTTAGTAGGTAGTCTATGTAGGATATGCACTGCAGACATGACACAATCACCCCAAAAAGACAGAGGCAATCCAAATTGAAATCTCAAGCATCTAGCAATTTCCAGTATGGACCTATGTTTTCTCTCAACTCTAGAGTTCTGTTTTGGTCTGTAAGCACATGTGGTTTGATGAGTAATTCCATTTGTAGCATAGAACAGCTTGCTTTCAGCAGTGGAGAATTCCGGAGCATTATCAGTTCTAATGTGTTGTATGGAGAATTTAAAGTGAGTGCCAACATAATTACTGAAAGTTTGCAGGGTATGAAGAAAATCTTATTTGTGTTCTAACGAATACAGCCATGTCATTCTAGAGTGGTCATCAAATAGAGTAAGAAAGTATTTATATTTTCCTCTAATTTGGACTTTGTAGGGACCCCATGTATTGGTATGAACTAATTCAAAAGGAATAGTAGCTAGAGAATTACTCAAATCATTTGGCAACTTAGAGAATTTTGACATTGGGCAGGTTAGACAAACCTGTTTAGGAGTGTTCTGTAGATTTTCCAGAGAAGGGATATGCTTCAGCTTTGACAATGGTGCATGCCCCAATCTATGGTGCCATAGATCAAACACTGGTGTATTTGAAGTAGCTGTAGAAACATTTCGCCAAGTTGTAGATGACTCCCCTTGATGCTGCTGCTTCAAATAGTATAATCCATTGTGAACAGTTCCTATTAGGGGAGAGCGCGGATCAGTTCGGTTTTATGCTAAAATCGAAATCGAAACCACATATCTTTGGTTTTTAAAATTGAAAATCGCAACCGACGGTTCGGTTTCGGTTTCAAAATCTTCGGTTCGGTTATAATCGGTTCAGTTTTGGTTAGAAAA
This sequence comes from Oenanthe sinensis, assembly GCA_028671895.1. Lineage (NCBI taxonomy): Eukaryota > Viridiplantae > Streptophyta > Magnoliopsida > Apiales > Apiaceae > Oenanthe > Oenanthe sinensis. The sequence goes on along the minus strand of CM053798.1, from coordinate 12,667,397 downwards.
CCGCCTTAAATAAAAAAATAAAAATGATAGAACAAGTATAAGCATTTCATATATGTGAGTTTTAGTATTATTCCAATATTAGTTCTGTAGTATTAAGAGGACAGAAGAACCATAACCTGCAATAAAACATGTATTTTCATGTAGCATGTGAGTTTTAGTTCTACTAGGATGCACAGATAATCCAATGAACGCTCATTTTCATTGGGTTTTATATCAAACTAGTCACACATCTCACAAAAAAATATCAAGTATCTACCCAATCTCCACGACGACTTGTTTAAGCCACTAAAGTGTCAAAATATATCACTTCATTATTTTTTTTAAAAAAAATTTAACAATTAAGGTTAAAATTGTGATGAAGTGTCAAGTATTTATATCAAACTTGTATTATACTTGAATATTAGGGTTCATTCTTATATATTAGGGTTCATTCTTATATTTTTCAAGGCATAATCGTTAATTTTTTTTTAAAAAGTTACTAAAATGATATATTTTAACAGTTTAGTGGCTTAAATGAGTCGTTGTGGAGATGAGGTAGCTACTTGATATTTTTTTATTAGATGGGTGGTTTGTTTGATATAAAACTCCATTTTCATTCCTTTAAGTCTTCAACTCAGCCTCTTGAAATTTCACTCATTCAAACTGTTGTAGAAATTTTCATTCCTATGGCTATAACAACTTGAGTTGCATTATCCACAATTGTGTGCAACTTGAAGGATGAAAGTGAATGACACAGTTGTTGCTAGCTGCTAACTTGTGTATAGAAAGCAGGTTCTGTTTAAACATTGGGACATACAACATATTAGACAATATTAAGTTATTATCAAGGTGTACGCCAAAATGAGTGATAACTGTTGCATCTCCTGTTGGCAATTTGATTGTCAAATTAGGTGTAGCCTTTTTGACATTCATTAAAGTCTCCAACTGAGCTGTCATGTGATAACTTGCACCAGAATCAACAATCCAAGATTTAGTATCCATTGCAGACATGTTGCAGGTCACCATTCCAGAGAAAGACTGTTCCAATACTTTATCACTATTTGGGCCTTTCAATTGTTGTACAGAAGTTGCAGGAATGAGCTTAAGCAAATGATCTAACTGTTGAGCTGTGAATATAACTTCTGAAGAGTCAGCAACTTGGCTAGAATGTGTGGCTGCATTTGCAGACCTGGGGGACCTTGCCACTTCGAATGCCCTGTTCCTGATCTTTGAGGCTGCAAAGGTTTCTTGAATTTACTGTGCCATTTGGGATAACCAACAGCAGACCAACATTTTTCTTTGAGGTGACCCTTACCACCACAGGCTGTGCATATAGCTGCAGATCTATTTGGTTCAGATTTACTGAACATTGCAGACAAAGGTGCTTGCATCAACAGTTGACTTCTAATGGGAGTATATACACATCATCAAGCCCATTTAAAAACTGAAATAACTTGCATTCTGAGTTTATAGTATCTATTGCTTTTAAAAGAGTAGAGACATCTTCAGCAACTGTAGTAACTACATGAAGCATATTCATTGAATCAATCTCCTCCCACAAGCTGTTCATCTTTGTATAATACTAAGTGACTTTGAGTTTGTTTTATTTTAACCCAAACAACTCTTTAGTAAGCTTATATTTTCTAGATCCATTACTCAAAAGAAATCTAGATTCTAAGTGCTTCCATATTTCATGTGCAGTGTTAATGAACAAGATGGAATTTTTAATACTCTCACGGACATTATTATGAAGCCAAGAGATTACCAGATCATTGCAAGTATCCCATTGAATACCTTGAGTCTCATCAGTAGTATTTCTTTACACAGTTCCATTCACAAACCCCATTTTTCTCTTTGAAGAGAGCTGAATCTCCAGAGGTCGCCTCCATGTCCTGTAGTCTGCTGCTCCTTGTAGCTTTTCGACATATATATATTGACATTGGACCATCAGATGGATGTAAAAATAACGGGTTCTGCATATCTGCAAAACTGAATCTTCCTCTAGTAGTCATGATTTAAGGTAGAACAGATATTTGCAGATAAAATAAGGTTTATGTGAGATATGATTTGGAAGAAAAGCAAATATAGAACTGTAATCTAAACCGCTACTAGAGCTGTATTGCTGGCTGTGATACCATGTTGACAGATAGAATGTTTGATCAAGACAGCTAGAAAAAGATATATACTTGTGGAGGAAGACAACTATATTATTGATCCAAATTAATAACAATATCTGAAATATTCAGTACAATGCATCAGTCTCTTATAGACATAAACGGTAAGTAAAATACTGATATACTCTCACAGAAGTTGATAAAACATAAACGTAAGAAATGATAGTGTTTGTCTTTTTGTCCATGATAGAGAGGTGGCAGAGATTTGTTGCAGAGAGAAAGAGTGACACTATGCTCCAAAGTTTGTGCACCTGATCCATTTAGAAAACACACAAGATGTTCTATAAAGTTAAGGCGGCTCAACACCCAACTTACATCGAACCCCTAATGGTTAAAATGATTCTGTTTACAGGAGGTAGTATGCAGGCTGAAGGCTATAACACACTCTGGTAAATTATTTTGAAAAGGTAATAAAATGTTGCTTTCATGTCTTTGAATTACTAATTAATATTATCAAAAATTTGTTCATCGAGGAAATTTCTTAATTAGAGAAAAAGAAACCTTATATACATGATCATTTAATTATGAGTTGGGCACCTAACACTAGCCCGACCTGACTTATTCTCTCTTGTATACTATCTCTAGCATATATTAATATAATCTAAACAAATATGAATACAATAAGATAAGTAACATGTAGACTTTTGGAGTTGCTGCAAATGAGCACTGCATAAACTTTTTGAACTATTCTAGATGTGAATCGTATGAACAGTTTGTGTGTTATTAAATTTCACCTTTTCTCTTTATTTGTATCCATGTAGAGACACTATTGTTACTACATTTGAATGTGTGTGTGTCTATATATCCCAAAAACTATTATTCCGACAATGTACGGAGAAAATATAATAAGATTGTCTTGAAGATTTTATGTCTCCCTTCTCTATTCTAGGTATATAAGTAATGTATACCATGTACACATGTGACATGCTTCACACTTTCATATAATTATAATGTGGTAAAGTATACATATGCAAATACTACTATTTATTTAAAGTTTAAACAAATAAGAAGCATTCAACTTGTCTGATTAGTTACACTAGATAATTTAATATAGACATAGAATATAAAATACTTTGATATTGTCAATTTAAATATAAAATACTCCCTCTGTCCCAACCAATTGTTATCACTTTTTTTTCACTTTCTGGCACGCATTTTAAGGTGGATTTTAAGAATAGTTCCATAACTTATTTTTAAAAAATTCTTTTTTTGTATAAAAATAGGATTGTTCTATATTTATACAAAAAAGGAAAATTTCAAAAATAAATTATGGAACTATCCTTAAAATTCACCTTAAAATGCGTGCCAGACACCCCATTTTGAAATGATAACAACTGGCCGGGACGGAGGGAGTATTATATAAATATAAACAGGCTTGGTTCCTGCCAGAGAACTATAATATGATCGAGGTAATAGATTAAATGAAATCAACGGTTGTGATTGACAAGAAAAACCTAAATATCTTCGTATAATCCGCCGCTGCTCACCTCTATTGCTACCACTCTCTCAACTGAGAACTAAGATATCAACCAATAGATTAAATGAAATCAACGGCTGTGATTGATTAGAAAAACCCTAAATATCTTTATATAGTCTGCCGCTACTCACCTCTATTGTTATCACTCTCTCCTCTACCACTTTTAAACATGCCTCTCTCTGTCCCTCTCCCCAGTTTTTCACTTCTTTAGTTAAAGCTTAATTAAGTACTCCCTCCGTCCCGTTGAGTTGTTATCATTTCAAAATGGGGTGTCTGGCACGCATTTTAAGATGAATTTTAAGGATAGTTTCATAATTTATTTTTGAAATTTTCCTTTTTTGTATAAAAATAGAACAATCCTATTTTTATACAAAAAAAGAAAATTTTAAAAATAAGTTATGGAACTATCCTTAAAATCCACCTTAAAATGCGTGCCAGAAAGTGAAAAAAAAGTGATAACAATTGGGTGGGACGGAGGGAGTATATTATAAGCCCTTTTATGGAATCTGTAAGTAGCTCATGAGATGATTCACAACAATGTGCGATTCAGCATATTGTTGGTAACTCTGCTTCGATCCACCTGGATGAATCTCTGTCTCAAAATTGTGCTCCATACAAGAAGCCACATGCTCACCGTTCAAATGATAAACAAATGGGCACCGGAATAGCTGATGTTAGCTCTCCTAATAGTATCCAACACTCTATTGGGGATTGGCTTTGGAAAAGATATATCTGGCTTCAACGTGCTCTCTTTCCTAAATCTAAGATTTACAAGTATGGTCATTCTGTTGATAAGGCTTCCAAGCTTTTTAAGTATGTTCATCACCATGTCAAGTTTGTTAATAACTCCTTTACTATTAAGCCAATTTCTAATAATTTCGAAAAGATTTATTTGAGAAGTCAGCTACCATGTTATTATTATTATTATTTTAATTCATATGTTAAATCTTACAGTAAATAATGAAGAAAATGCTCCATAAAGATTTGACACGAAAGACTCAATTGTGGTCATGCTAAAGGTAATATTCTTAATATTTATTGCATTAATGTATATCATACATTTACAAATTAGTGTATTATTCTTTTATTTTCAACATATTTGTTTCATCAAAGCAATTGTCTATTTGACTAGATAACTTTGTATTAATATTTGAAATTGATCAAAAAGTTTAGGCCTATATTTTTTACATTACCCCTAAATATTCCTGGTTGTTAGACACCGAGGAGAAGACCTTGATTCTATTAATATGCAAAAAATAGTTGTTGTTGATTATGTTGTTAGTATAGAGAATTTGAAGTTAATTGGCAATTGTTGGGTTGGAAAATCTCTTGCCTGGAAGTTATATAACTGTAAACTATTTTATTTTATATTTATAGTTATATGTTCTCTTTTTAATTAGATAATTTTTATTTCTTCTTCATGGTTAATTACCAAAAGTTTAAATTTTCTTTTGATTTAATTCTTGAAATTGGGTTTCTTAAACAATATTTTTAGGATTTTGATTTTGGATATAAATATATATTTTTTATATTGCAAATTTGTAGTCTTTTTAGTTGAAATTTTGTTTATTTTTATAATATTTTATAATTCTTTTATTTATCTTTTATAATACTTTATAATAAATATACTTATTTAAATAAAAAATTTAGACATTTATATTTCTAATTTTGTATATATTGTACCATCTTTCATATAGTTTTTAATTATTTTTCTATTTATTTTTGTATATTTATTTTTGTATCAATAGATTATTGTTGTCATTAAAAATGAAATTAATGAATTTTTTATATAAAAACTTTAAATATTTATTTTTATAACTTTATATATGTGATTTGTATAATAGTTTATAATAATTTTTTTTGTATATATCCTTATATTAATATCATTACTGTTATCGTTAAAAACAAGAGTTTTTCAAAATTGATAAATAATCTAAAAAAAAAAATAAGTATGTGACTTGAAGTTACCTAATGATAAACCAAACACATACTTTTGAGAATCCAGGATATTCTAAAATATTAACATAGTTCCAAGGAATTTAAGGTTCCTATGTAATTATAAAAACTGATAAATTTCAAGTATTGCAGAAATGTATTCTCTATTTAAGGAATTGCAATTATGTAGACTGGAACCTGAATGAGATTATGACTTGGTTGGAGTGGATCCTCCCTCTCCCTTTCACTTCTAAGTATTGCAGAAAGCATAAAAACATGCACAATATAGTGCTGCTGACTACTTCTGTCTTTTAATGAACAGATTGAAGCCAATACAGAGATTGGAATAGTTCGAGATATCGGTTTGAATGAATTGCGTATCTTTACTGATTATGGCAGTTGCAGCCGTCCATTGTGGAGAATCAAAGGCTTATTAAAGATAGGACATTTAAGTATCGCAAAAAAAGGGTGTCATTACATGCTGATTATCTTATTTTGTTTCTCTGGTTTTGATCATGCTGATAGCCTCAACCAAGGTGTTGCATTGTTAGTTTCTTTAGCAAAGGTGAAAATATTTGTTAACTTGATATTATGTGCTGTGTTGGCAATATCAAACTTGCCTGTGAATCTTGAGGTCACGAAAGCTATAGCAGAAGATGGAGGAATCCGTATGATTGAAAATTTAGCAAGATCTATGTTTATATCGGTCTGAAGATGCTTCAACAGTATTGTAGAATCTTTCCGCTGAAGAAATCACAGTTGCTTATTTTTTGTTTCCATAGCAAGGTTGTCTGAACTTCTGATTATAGTGACCTAATATTTCCTCAAGTGGCCGACTGGTGGTGATGCAATTATTGTATGTAGATTCTCATTTTGCATTATAGCTTACATTCGAATAATTAATGTTCACTTGCGCCTTGTGCCAAGAACTATAAGCTATATCAAATATGATAACTATGGCTTGCATATATATATATAGGTAAAGATTTTCACACTTGATTTCATGTTGCAGGAGCGTGCTGTTAGTGTATTAGCAAATTTTGCTGCCGATGATAAATGTAGAATGTTGGCTGCTGAGATAGGTACTCGAGTATGAGGGAGTGTTAGAGCAGGAATGACTTTTAGCTAAGATGTGGTCACTTATTAATCACAATCTCTTATTGCACCAGTTCTTTTGTACATGATTAATTGATGTCATGGACTTGAGGCAATTCAACTAGGCTATTTTAATGTAGACCAACAACTCGTTGCCTTGACACCTGCAAGAGTATGTAGTACGTACCAAAGATATATTAATGGTCGTTGCCCATTGTATTTGACAACTATATATTTCTACATGTTTTCTATAAATGAGAATATAGTGTCAGTTGTATATTAATGCAATTGTGAAATGCATTTCAGTTGAACGCAAGATTTACTTGAATTGTTCCCTTTTGTTAATAAATCTTGTTGCACATAATGTAATTGGCAACAATGTTTTACATATATAAACATTATATTGATGTGTTTTCCCATGCGCTTTATCTCATCAACTTGAGGTTGTCCTGATGTTGTCTTTTCTAGATTAGTTTCTCATCTTCCAAATTTCCAGCACATGAAATTTTATAACCTAATTCCTTACAAATAATAGTAATTTTGAAGGCAATCATTTTAAACAGGTATGTAAACATTTTCTCATGCTTCCCAGAATGTAAGTGGCCGTGTCCAATAGGGATGTAGATTCAAGGGAGCTTGCAGGACCCCAAGACAGCTCTTATTGGCAGGGCTAGTGTGTAGTGCTTTATAATTACGTGTTTAGCATGTCAAGAGTAGGTTTTAGCAAAACTAGTCGTGGTATCAAGTACTCAAAAACGATAGTCAATAAGTCATGGACAGAGTCAATGGCAGGATCATTGTCATAAGTAGGAAGACATAGCGTCAATCAGGCAGGATATACAAACAAAGTAATACAATATTATCTGCGTATCAATCTGCTAGACATCAAGCTATTCGAAGATGAATGGAGCATGTTATTACTAAGGGCATATCAAACAGGTAACTAGAAACTTCACAGATCATGTTGTGCCAAGGTACAGATTTATCACAAGTATAAGAGGTGTCCAAATACAAGGTAGGAGATGAATATATAAAAGATGTAACATGCTTGTAAGGTCAGAAAAAACAGATTAGCCAGCATATGTATACAAGAACAGGGGACAGTCAAAGATACCAGGTTCTAATATGTCAAAATAGGCATGTATGTATGCAATGGATACAAATCAGACAGCAGTCAACAAAAATAAGTCAGACTAGTATATGTATCATATGGCAGATAATGCATATTCTGGATCCTGATTTAGAAGACCTTTTATCAACAAGGTACCAAAACATGACTAAGTATTTCATCAAGAGAATAGACATGGTAAAGACAGAGTATTCAGAGCATTCCTCAGAAAAATTACAACAGGACAGAAATATTAGAGTATCAGACTCATTCATTAGTCACAGGTTTCAGTCATGGCAGGTGGATTATTGAAGACATATGTTGCATATAATGAAACAAACATATAATCACATAAGATTATATGGCATATTACACAGTAGTAGAAAACCTGTTAGGAAAGCATATAATCAACCAAAAACATAAGAGAAGAATATATTATTAGACAGGGCAAAACAGGAAATGACAGATGAATAAAACATGGAGTAGTCCAGAACAGGGTTCATCCCAATTAGATTAGATAAAGGCATGAAAGGCATGTTATAATGGCACATATAGGCATGACACAAGTACAAATACATTTACTGCATAGCAATTTAGACATAATAGGCATGTTATAATTATCAAAATCAGGGCAATTGAAACAAAGAAACAGAGTAGGTGAAAACAGAGTTTTGACAGGACATATATTTCAAGTTTGTATTTTAAACTAGATAACAGAATCACAGATATACTAATTAACCAGATGTCAGTTCATAGCTAATATTGTCATATAGTAACATCAAACATTGAGCATGGCAGAGGCATACCAGAATTGAGTTTCATAAGCTTCTAGCCAACCAGGTAATAAACAACATGAATGAGTACACCAATGTCAAACATTGGATTAAAGGAGAAACTTTACCTCTTAGTGCTGCATTAGTGTAAGAATTCCCACCAGGAATGAGTACACCAATGTCAGTCGGCAAAGTAGCAAGTAAGCATACAAGTTTAGCCTTAATAGACAACAGATAGGATTATAAGGTTGTGAATCACATGCTTGTCTCACATAATCACGCACTTTACCGAATCCTAAGTCCACAAAATTATGTAAAATACCAAAAAAAATATTCAAGTGACAAAGATTATCAGAAGATGACCCATAGTATGCAGATTATCATGCAAATAAACAGATCTGACAGGCACTTATTGATACTAATATGAGATAAGTTCAAACAAGATTTAAATAGGCATGGATTCAAAAAGAAATCACACTGACAGTTCATATTCAAGCATGCATATTAGTTTATATGGGCCCCCAACACACTTGTCATGCAATATACTCGAACAAGCCCAGAAACTGTAGGCTCTTTCAAAATGTGGTCAAATGAAGCAAATCCCATAATAAAATACGCTAGAAACTTCATGCAACATCTGATAAGATAACAGTCACCAAACAAACATTCGAACACGTTTAAACTAAGTAGCCGCAAACCAACACCAAGAACATTTAATACAAAACCAACAAGCAATCGTTCCTCCAAATTACTAAAGTCTTCAATAGAAGAAAACAAACATGATACTAAGGCATCCAAAAAACTCTCAAATGTACAATCCATTCATTTTAAGGACTAGACAGTAGATAATCTCCAATAAAACCGACAGCAAGATTACTACCCATAGTTCCAAAAGCTTTCTCAATTTCTGTCATCTTCTTCAAGCGGAGAGCCTGCAGATCTTGCAATTTAGTTTTGGCATTATCAACACGAGCCTGCATACCATGTTTTTTAATTCTGGCATCGGCAACACAAGCCTGCAGCTCTTGTAGTTTACTTTTGTCATCGTAGATACGACAGTCAATTGTATGAAGCTCGGGAATCAGGGGCTTTGAAAACCGGAGATGTACTATATAGTTCAAGCGGTTCATCACCCAACTTACATCGAGTCCCTGATCCTGCAAGTAAGAAAATAAATCCCTGTACCCAACAATCATCTCAAAATCTACCTCAGTCATCGATATTTTGGTGAAATCATTCAGTGAGGTGAAGAACATGTTCAGAATCGTTGTACATAACTTCTTGTTTTTAGTTGTAAAGTGCTCAAAGGTTTTCGGATACGTATGCATAATGTGATCGAGCAGGAATACAAACTCCGTCTTCACTTTGTGGCCTTGCCATAACCCAGAATCTCTATTCTCCAGGGAAGAGCTTGCTTGATCTTTGTTTGTCCCTTCTACTGGAGAACTTATATGTCTAACCCGGTAAGAATCTAATACAGAGTCTTCCAGAACAAGCTTTTCTTGCACATTCTTGTTTACAGTGTCGACACTCAGAGTTTGATGTAGACTGTTAGAATCATCCAACTCCTTGATTGTAGCTGCCAAAGGCTCTTCTACGCCCACATTTTGATCCGTCATGGAAACTGCTAATGTTTGAGGAAGCATGTTCTGAAAAGATCATATAATTCGGTTCATATCAAGGCTATCAGCTGACATGCAAAAAGGGTATCTTCATATGATATATTTATTTTTAACAAAACTCCTGGACTAGAGATTACTACAGTAAAAATTATAGTCATTGCTGTTATGCATAATATATGTAGGTAGAGCAACTGAGTAATAATACTCCCTGTCCCAACAACTGATGTGTATACAAATATCACTAATAATAGAAATATTCCAATTTTAACGGTAAAAGCTATAACTTTTGGAGCATTCAGATGAGAACAGTATACATATCGCATGCTAAAGACACGGTTTGAATCTTTGCACTCTCTTCAACTCTCCAAGGATGCTGCAGTTAAGGATTTCTTGGCTGATTTCAAGGCAAAACAAACTACTCTTCAAAATGATGTCCATTCTCTTACTGCCAAGGTTGATTCTGTGATATCACATGCTCATGCCAACATCTCCTCAGTGCTGGAACAAATTTTTTTGGCTGTCACAGGTGGTGATGATGTCAAAAAGGGGGAGAAGAAGGAAGTTGGGAGTTCAAGGAGTAACAAGGATGACAAGTCGAGGGAAGTTAAAAGGAGGAGAGATGGTGATGATGATGAAGCTGGTGATAGTTCTCATGATCCTAAGGGTCCTGGTGGTGTGCAACAAAAGAAGCATAGAGTGTTTGTTAAAACACAATCTCAGACACACCAGTCAGGGACTGGACATGGGAAATCAGGGTCTAAGCCAGACTCTGAAAAGAAAAAATAGAGTACAAACTCTAATGAGAAGAAGGAAGTGAAGGAGCCAAGCTATTGGAAGTGTAGTCAATCCAATACTCAATTAAGGGCTTGGAGAACAAGAGGACTTGGAGGTTTCTGAACATCTGATATTGACAAGACTACAACTCTAGTTGTTGATCCACAGTCTCTTACATATAGTCAGTTTGAAAAGATCACTGAAAAACACTTGAACAAAGTGGTATCTGCTCAAATTGTCTACAATGTTTTTGAAAGAAGGTTGCCAGAAGGACAGATTGGAACTAAAAAGGTGAAAACTGAAATGCTGGTATATTTTCTAAATGGAGGAACTGTAAGGTGGATTAGTCAGCAAAATTTCATATTCTTTAAACAGGCTGAGGAGTTGCAGTATATCAGATTTCTTCTATCAATAGCAACTGAAGTGAATAAAAGTAGGAGAGAAGTAACCAACAAATGGTTTATAGAGATTGATAGAAAGCTAACTCTGCACAGACAGACAAATAAGCAGATGGGCAAGTTTTCTCCGAAATATGTTGATACTAAAGGGAAGGATTAAGACATGCCTCTGGAAGTAAAAGAGATTAAATTTCAAGAAGGTGTGGGTCACTACTTCGGGTTTCAACCTATGGAAGGGAAGGTTAATATTTTGATGCTTAAAGACTTAAAAGAACAAGAATCCAGTGCAAATGATCTAAAAGCAGCTTACTGTCCAATCAAATGTGACAATGAAGAGATGATTAAATTGAAGAAGTTTGTTGGTGAAGCTCTAGCTATTATGGAGGAGAATATGTTGAAGTCATTTTTGAGAAACAACATAGATTTTGAGAAGATAAATTGATAAGTAATTCTTTGTTCCTTATAAATTTTTATACTGTTTTAGATTAATTATTTCATTCTTTAGTTTTGACATCATCAAACCTTGATTTATGCTTACATTTTATAAAGCATAAATAAGGGGATATTGTTAGGAATATATTCATTTGATGATGTACAAAATACTAGAACATATTCTAGCATAGTTTATCTGTAACAAGTCTTTCTAGTCTCTGAACTTTTATATAATCACAGTCTAGTTAGTCAACATTCGTTATTGGATGTCATTTGTACTTAGAAGATTTTCAGGAGAAATAAATCCAGAGTCTGGATATCAATCGGAGTCTGGAAGTCAATCGGGGTCTATAGACTATCAGAGACTGTTAGGTCCAAAGTGTTGTAGAGGGGGGGTGAATACAACTGTTTCGAATAATGAGAGAATATAAAATAAATGCAGGTAATAAATGATGACACAGAATTTCAAGAATATATCTTTATATTCATTGAAGGATTTGCTACAACATTCATAAAAGCATCATAATCAGTTGAACAATAAATACAGCAATTAAAGCTTGATTCAACTGATTCTCTCTCACTTTCTTTTTACAGTAAATGCTCTCTTTGAAAAATATTCAGTAAAAAATACAGAGATTGCTTTTTTTATAAATAAAACAAAGTGCTACTTTTATAATGTCGTGTAGACTTGATCTTGTCCTTTTTGTGTACATGGCTCAATCAGGACTCGACAATAAAAAGTACTCTCCCAACCACTCTGGATCAACCGTTCACAATAAGCCACTTGTCCCTTGAACATTGAATGCTACATGTCAACCCGCATCTCGATCTCGGCCTGGATCCAACTCAATCTCGATCTTGGATTTCAATCTCGATCTCAATCTCGATCTGAGAAAATCTCGATCTCGATCTATGAAAATCTCGATCTCGATCTGTGAGGATCTCGATCTTAATCTGTGAGAATCTCGATCTCGATCTATCATGTATCGAGATTTGCCTTGATGTTTTACTTCAATTATAAATCTCGATCCGCATCTCGATCTGCTGTGGATCGACATTTGCCTTGGCAACAATGTACTCATTCAATGTTGACTTTCTTTAGTGACTAATTGTGGATTAACCTTTATGAGTAAGTTTCCCTAGCTTCTTCAATTTCTTTTCCTCACTCCATTCAAATGAGATCTTCTATCACTGACATGAACTTACCTTCAATGTCCTGACACTTGATGCAATGGTCTGGTTCATAAGTGACTAGTCTTGAAGGGGTTCTTGCTTCTGAATGTCAGTTCTCATTTGTTGATTAATCTTTACATTATCCAGTTGTTGAGATGCATTACATGAAATCACTTTGGTCTTCTTGATACTTCTTTGACATTAATTTGATTCTCCATTAGATAAGTTAGGGCATGAGCAATACTGAGATTGAACTTCTTCTCACTTAGGCATTCTGGATTAATCAAATTAGTTACTTGTAGTTACCAAGTATCATTACCATTTCTTCAGTTGATTGATTCCATGTGCTTCTTCAGTTTCTCTTGTTTTGCTGTTGTTTTATCTTTTACCTAGTTGAGTTACATAGTAATTAAGTGTTACAAGTTAGTACACCTATGCCTTTCAGAGACTAAAGATCATCAGAGTCTGAAGTTTTTCAGAATCTATAGAACTAAAGCTGAATTTGGAAGGTGATCATAGTAATGGAAAGTCTTCGAAGATAAAGACAATTATATTGCAGATATGCTACGGGAAGGAAAGAGAATTTCAGAAGGAAACTGTTAACTAATAATTAAGAATTCTATTCCTATTGTAATTTGATTTTCTGTTATTAGTTGATAGGCAACTCTCTATATAAACATTCTATGTAACCTAATATTAAGGTAGAACGTGTGAGAGCATAGAGATAGAGAGAGTTGCTGTGAAAACACAGAGAAGCTGTTAGGGTTTGTGTACACCCTAGGAGAGTTTGTATTCAATATTCTTTAATACAAACACTAATATTTTATTCTCTGAGTTTTGATCTTTCTTAAAATATTTTTAGTTTGATTCTTCTATAATTGTTTGAAACTAAGGCGAAAAGATCACACAAGTATTCAACCCCCCTTCTACTTGTGAAACTGGGTTAACAAAATGGATTCTCAATCTAGATCAATAGCTAAAGATTAAATGGATTCCAACATTTTGACTTGTTGTTAGAGATTTATTCATCATTTTTGTACGTATATTGGCAAAAATATATGTATATTTCTGTGTAAAAATACCATGGGTTGAAAGTGATACCCATATGATAATGAAATATATATGCATTGTATCTCTTACAAGAAACAAAATAAGAAAACATGTTTTTAGGTGCCGAGAAGGATAGTAATAAATTCATTAAATACCTGAGGCAATGTTGTGACAATGGTGGCCCCTGGAGAACCACCAAGTAAGTAGCTTTTAAGAGAACCAGACATATTTGATTCTTTATATCCCGTTGGTAACTTCACATACTTCAAGTTAAAGAATGGAGATGGTGAACATACAAAAAGGCTGGAAATCTCATTGAGTGCCTACAAAAGAAAAATCCAACAAGATTGAGCACAATATAGACAGCCAAAAAATTGTGATTGAGATCCACGACAAATAACATATGAACTACATTCTTAAATATATAACCTCAATTTAAACAATCAAATAAGAAAATACTAATTCTGAATAGACAAGGATATAAAGGCATTTCCAATACTATTATGTGAAAAAAAGTATATAAAATTACCTCAATGCTCTCCAAATCAAAAGTAAGATTTTTGGCACTACCAAGTCCTCGAAGCATATTTATTAACCGGTGATGAGGATTTTTCTGATAGACTTCCATGCTACACAACCAACCCCGTAACCTTATATTTACATTCTCTAAATCAGGAACTACAAATGTGGTTGTAAAAATACCAAAAGAAGTGAAATTGCAGAGTTTTTATGCCAAAACTACAATGTTACCACGACCATTATCATAGTGGCTGGAGCTGGTCCTTATATTCAGGTTCAACAATTGACGAGGACAAGATATGAAATAGTCAGGTGTAAAGGCTGAAGATATCGTAAGATTTTGTAGATTGATAAGTGTAGATAACATGTCAGTCATATCATAGAGAATATGTGTGTCATACAGATCTAGACTTATTAAAGCTGGGAGGTCCCAAACCTTGCTGGGAAATGAACAGTTATATAGACGGAGGGTTGTTAAATCGGGGAAACTTAAAGAGGAAGATGGCACCTTTAAATCCCAATTTTCAAGACCCAGAGTTCTTAAAGCAGGCAAGCATGTAAACCATGAATACGAAATGTTGTTACCTCTAAGAACTTCTGGGTGCTTCAAGTGGAGAGTTGTCAAGGCAGGTAAATCCCAACAATCCGATCCCAAAGAAAATTCTTCAATTTTGACTTGCAATGTGAGTTCTTTTAACGATTTAGAGCTGAATCTGGATAACTTGTAAGGTTGATGTTTATACGATAAATCAAAATTGAAGGATTGCAAATTGTGTGAGATTGCGTAATCAATAATATTTGCTATGAGACGTCCACGGATCCCCTTGTTGTAAACATTGAAGTTCAATTCAGAAAGATGAGTTTGATGGTTTCGGTTAGATAGAACATGACGGATGAAGTTACAATTATTTTTAGGTGTAGAGTTTTTATATTCACCAAAGTTGAGAAAAGGGATAGTAGTCCATAAAAGCTTCCATCGCCTCGAGAGAACACTGCTTTGAACGGCTTCTTTTGCATCTATAAATGACATAATTTTATGAATAAGCTCGTTAGGCAATTTACTGATTATGTCTTCTTGATCTATAAGAATTCTTTGTTTCTTCTTCCTTCGAGAAGCCATTAAGCTAGATGTACAAATAACATAGATTGTTCCTTTCTTCTGCAAACCCTAACCCCCTTTATATAGAGTGACTCTTCGGCTTCACTCAATGTTACCCCTTTGAAAGAATTATAATTTAAAATCTTAACTTTAAACGCGCGAAATATATTGGCTGAAACTCTTTTGATATTAAAATTATTGCGTATTATTGGCGTAATTTTTCATAGAGTATATCTGAATAGAGATAAGAAAAATTTAGTGGAAAATAAATAATCTAAATAAATTAATCACAAAACTTATGCTATATGTTGGAAACTTGGAGTAAACTAGATATGAATAGACACAAAATTTTTTGTTGTTTGTGTGATAGTTACTGATATTATAAATTGATCGAAAATGACTCGAAATATAAGTTTAAAAAAATTGTTATGCTCTTGTTCAGTACAAACACATTTTCTAGAATTGAGAAAATGTTAGTAGACATTTCAATATTTGTCTTCTTGCGATTCCGATTCCAAACTTACATTATTATTTATTATTATTCTATTTAATTAATATTAATCAAATATACTCCTTAATAATATAGGATTACGAGGACAATTAAAAAGATTTAAGTAAATAACATTATATGTTATGTACAATGTAGAGTTATTTAGGAATCTACATGTACATTTGTTAGTGTCCATATGGCAACTGAGAGGAGTCGAGGTTATAAAATAAGAAAAGGTAGCCTTGCAATACGTGTATATACACCAAGTATGGATATTGTGATTATGTTACCTTGTTGGGAAAATTTTGCACAATTGAGATTGTATCAACGATCTCAACTTTCTAACATAGCATCCAACTTTTGTCCAGGATTTTATCAACGATCTTTAAATTTCTATAATGATATTTAGGAGATTGTTTACTTTGTCAATGATACTAATAATATTATCATCGATGATTCTCCACCAACCTCTTCCGACAAAGGAAATGATAATCAAATTCTGATTTTTATAAACAGGATCATAGCTAATATTTAATTGAGATAAAAAAAAGTACATTATTTTGCTAAGTAAAATATAACATTAATAATATATAAAAATATTTATGCTAAAATGCATTGTAGTATATTAAAAAGTTCAATATATTTTTATTTTAATTTCTTATTTACTTTTAGTTCTATTATTTATTATTTACATATATGTTAATTTATTACTTAAAATCACATACAATATTTTATATATTGTTCAAAAAATTATATTAAAAATGTTGTATATATTAACTTTTATTTAAAGTTCATTTATATTATAATAATATATAGGTCGTGTTTCGCACAGGCCTATATAACATTAATTCATTGAACTAAGTTAGTGAACTTAGTCACTGGCCAACCAAGCCGATCATGACGTACTAGCCAGACACAGCTCCAACTATGTCACAAAAAAGCACCTGTGACAATTTTAAATTCCAAAGGCTATTGAATTATAAGACATTTTAAAAGATACTCAATGAACGAACCAGTCTGAAACCAATTCGACTCAGACAAAGGACACAATACCATCAGACCTAGATGATGTCTTCTATAAACCAGTAAATTCTCTTGATTATATCGATAACAAATAATGTTTCAATCCTCACAATTCAAACTATAATGATACTAACTCGTCAACAATTCAAACTATAATTATACTAACAAATAGGCATCTGCAACACAAAACACTTATCTAATGATACAATTAAATACATGTTCCTGGACATTATACGTATGCAACTTCTAATAATAAATATAAGTTTTCGTAAGATTTGATACTCTCTGATGAATGATTCCAAGTTTTCGATATTTTGGGTTTGGAATTTGCATTTGTGTGCGGACTATACATGTCATGAGTTATAGTTAGACTATACTTCAGCTTTACTTTTCTCCACCTAACTATAGTACTATATATAAGATGAAACAAAAGTAATCGATTGTGTTTAAAAATTTCCAATTAAGATGAGATTTGGTTGATAGTTTTTGACAATTTCCTTCTTTACTGTCATAGTCTCATAAGATTACCATGAATAATTTTTTCACTTCCACATAATAACAAGTCATCACTTGTTAATCTCTATAAAGAAGCCACTGTGAATGACACTAAACTGCTCATTTCTTTTACCATATATCTTTCACTTAATTTCAATACAAGTATCTCACTTGTTACATATATAAAAATGGTCATTATAATATATGTTTAAAAACCAACTCCAATCGCTACACGTTTTTTTTTACCTATTTTTCATTTGTTACAATTTTCTATCATTTAATCTACTTATTTTTTAATAGGATTTTATCATACTTTTATTTGATTTTTCATTACACTTTTTTTTACCTCCTTGCCATTCATATCCTACTAAACCAAGATCCAAATTGTTCAAATACTTAAAAGCTATTCTAGAGATTCGTTATCAATACAACCCATAGATCCACCACTTCATCCCCTAGTTTTCTATCACAACACCATAACTTGAAGAAGCTATACCTAATTAAACATACATGTTACACACGCCGTATCTCTTAAAAACACAATACAAAATATGCATCGTGTTATTAAAAGGGACCATAACAAACATAATTAAATACCTGATGCAATGTTGTGAACCAAGCAATTAAGTACCTTCTAAGAGCACTAGATATACTTCATTTATATATCCTAAGGGTAGATTCACAATCTTCAGGGTTATGGAATTGAAAAGGTAAACTTGCAAGAAAGTCCACCATGCTAGGGAAAGAATGTCAGGGAAAAATAACAAATTGCAACGATTGTCCACCATGGCAAGTTTACCTTTTCAATTCCATATATAACCCTGAAGATTATGGAAGGCATTGAGTATTAACTGAAACCCTTTTGTATTTTGATGATCACTGTTAGCAAGCTGAAAGCTGGTATTTGATATAAAATAGCAAGCTGTTATATGTGGACTAACATGTTTTTACAGGTATCAGCTTGCTGATATAACTTGTCAGTATAACATGTTGTAATACATTGACAGCAAGCTGAAAGTAGGAAAACAGGGCGTTTAAGCGAGCTGACAGCAGGAAATTTTCTGTCTCAACAAGCTGACACTGGAACGCAGAAACTGTTGGATTTGCAAGGAAGTCCGATTTTATTGGAGAAATTATAGGATCTTACTTGTACAAGTCTATCTAATATATATATGGTTATATATTATATTAGAGCTCAGTTTTAATTAATTCAAACATATTTTATTATTCAAATTATCTTTCCTACTTAATAGGAGTTGGAGTTTGACTAAAACTTATCTTCTAAAACCAACTCTTATCTATACTATATTGAGGCTGATTTTAAATTGTTTCTATTATCTCTTATCCTCAATATACGTATGTTTAAACATTTATAATATATCTTATCTTAACTAATTCAAACGTTGTAATTTCAACGTTAGTTTGGCTTTGATAAAATCGAATATATATATATACAAGTGTGTATAGCTTTTCTCTTCAACCAAGTGAAGATATACTGATTTGAAAAATACATACACACTTCTTCTCAAACTCAAAACGATCTTAGCAAATATCTTGAGCTCTATTATTCTATATAGTTATATATATACGTGAGAGCTTATAGTTTGAGTTGTAAATTTCATTCACTTGTATTCGTTTGATTGTAATCAAGTTGTGGCTGGATTGCTAGGCTTGTGAAACAGGGTTCAAGAGAACTAGAAGCTAGAGAAGGCTATGATAGGGTAGTATAGTGCTTAGAGGGCAGAATAGTTCAGTGGAACAGGTGTTTCAGCAAGCTAGGATCAGCTGCAAGGGATAAAGGGTGGAATATTATTGTAATCTGTAATCGTGGTTGATTTGATTAATAATATTCTCTCTTACCAGTTGGTAGGGGACCAGGACGTAGACCATAGGAGATTAGGGGTCGAACCTGGCTAAAAGACTTGGAGTTATTTACTTTTTCTGTACTGCATTGCATATAGCAGCTAGCTGACAGTGTCTGTTAATCAATCTTAGCTAGCTGACAGGTTTAATAACTTGGTAAAATTAAAATTGGTCATTGTTAGCCTTAACACCTATTCACCCCCCCCTCTAGGTGTGCATTTTCATTTGGTATCAGAGCAGGCTATACTAATATCTTCTGTAACAGGAAAGTATAGAACAGATGGCTGACAAATATCCAATGGGAAGTTCAGGCTCGAGGGCACCTCTACTACTTGGCACAGGAAACTACAACTGGTGGAAAGGTAGAATGAAGCAGCACCTTGCCAGAGAACCCATGGAGTGGAGAGTTACAGAAAAAGGTCCTTTCAAGTTTCTTACTACAGATGGTAAAGAAAAAGATGTAGATGAACTCACTGCTGATGAGTTGATCAAGCTTGCTTACAACAACCGAGCTATCAACACTATCATGACTGGTTTATGTCCTGAAGAGAGTGATAAAGTTTCTTCATGTACTTCTGCAAAGGAGATGTGGGACACTCTTGAATTATGTCATGAAGGTTCAAAAGCATTAAAGAAGGTTAAACTCAGCAAGCTGATGAACGAGTATGGTAATTTCAATCTCAATAAAGATGAATCTATTAAGGATGCTCAAGCTAGATTCCAAGTCACTATGAATGGTCTCACTTTACTTGGCAAAAAAATTCCACAAGAAGAGATCAACATGAAAATCATTAGTGCTGTTCCATGGATCTATGAACCGAAGGTCACTGCCTTAAAATCCTCTCCAACAATTGATACAATGGACACTCTAAGTGTTTTTGCTGAATTGGAGCAGTTTGAAGGCAAGATAAATGCTAGCCATGCAAATTATACTTCTGATCTCACATCAAAGATGAAGAATTTGGCACTCCATGGTGATGACAGCAAGCTGAAATCTGATGATGAATCAGATGAGGAAATAGCACTCATGTCCAGAAAAATCAGGAAGATGATCGAACAGAAAAACAAGATGAAGAGAGATAGAAGGAGTTCAGATTTCTCTAAAACCAAGAAGTTCTCCAAAGATTCCAAAGGAGATTCAACATGTTTTGAATGTGGCAAAACTGGCCATTTCAAGAAGGACTGTTACAAGCTAAAAGGGAAACAACAAGCTGGATACAAAGACAAGAAGAAATTTAAAGCTTTGCTAACCTGGAGTGATGATGAAGAAGATGTTTCACCAAGTGACAGTGACAACAATGATGATATGGTCAACCTTGTACTAGTTGGAATGGAGGATGATATTATTCGAGGCTTAACTGAGGAGATCATTGCTGAAAGTGATTCTGATGATGACAAAAGTGAGGTAAATTCATTCAGATTTGATATTTCTTCTGATAATATTATTCTAGATGAACTAACCATGCAGGATCAAGATAGTATTCCTATAGAGGAATATAATTCAGTAAAGACAGAAAACAACAAGCTGTAAGAAAAGAATGCTTACCTTAGACAGATGGTTCAAGATTTAATGGCAAAGGTGGAATCATTAATTGAAAGTAAGGAACTTGTTCAAGCAACAAATGAAGTCAAAATCAAAGAGCTTGAATCAAAAATTGAAGATCTAGAAGGTTTCAACAAGATTCTGTTAAAAAGGAACAATGCTCTAGCTGATGAGATTTCTGATCTAAAGGCTGATATAGAGGCAAGAGATGCATGTCTTGAAACATTTAAACTCAGAGAATCTGCCAAGAAAGAATCATCTCAGCCTGCTGAAACATCATCTCAGCCTGCTGACAGTACATCTCAGCCTGCTGCCACTTCATCAAAGCAAGCAGAAAGAATTATTTCCTTGGAAAAAGAAGTCATTAAGCTCAGAAAAGGCATGGGTACTTTTGTTCAAGGAGAAAAAGGTCTCAAATCAATGATGAAAAGCATCAAGGTACCTTTGGACAAGGAAGGAGTTGGTTTGAACTTCAACAAGAGGGCTACTGCACTAAAGTATGAAGGCAGACAAGGAAAGCCATACAAATATGTTATGCCATGGACAAGCTGCAAAAAATGTGGTGGTAAAGGTCATCTAGCTCAAAATTGCATATCTCAGCGAGCTACCAGAATTTACCAGAAAGAAGCTGACAGGAAGCCAGCTTGCTGGAACAAACAGTCAGCTAGCCGAAATGGTTCTGGCAGGAAGAAAAGAACAAAGAATTCCTTTCCCAAAGTGGTTCAAATGTGGATCAAGAAATCTGAATTAAATGTTCTTTATATACTTGCTACTAACCAATCAGGACCCAAACCAATATGGGTACCAAAAGGTTAAGTGTTGTTTTTGTTTGTTTTGTAGATATGTCTTGCTGCTAAGATCAAATCGAAATCATGGATTATTGATAGTGGATGTACAAGACATATGTGTGGAGACAAAGCTCAATTTATTAATCTCAAATTCAAGAAAGGTGGAGGTGTCACAATTGGTGATAGTAAGACTCTTCCTATTCTAGGTAAAGGTAAAGTAGGTAATGACACAACTTTTATTGATAATGTTAGTTATGTTAAAGGCTTAAAATATAATCTGCTTAGTGTAAGTCAGTTGCATGATGATGGTCATTCAGTTGTTTTTGATAAAGATAAATGTGTTATTACTGTTGCTACTAACCAGATTCCTCTAGTTGCTAGAAGGGAAGGAAATGTGTATGTGTTAGACTTTGAATTACAGGAAACAGCTTGCTGCTTAGCTGCTGTTGATAATGATCCAACAATCTGGCATAGAAGATTGGGTCATGCTCACATGGACTTGCTCAACAGATTATCTAGCAAGAAGTTAGTGAGGGGTTTGCCAAAATTAAAGTATGTCAAGACACAAGTCTGTGATGCATGTCAATTAGGCAAACAGATTCAAAGTTCTCACAAGGCCAAAAAGGTATAAGAAGTGATCGAGGTGGTGAATTCAAGAAAGATTTTGTCACTTACTGTGAAGCAAGGGGCATCACTCATGAATTCTCTGCACCTAGAACTCCACAACAGAATGGAGTAGTGGAAAGAAAGAACAGGTCTTTGGAGGAAACTGCTAGAACTTTATTGCAGGAAAGCAAGCTGCCAAGGAGCTTTTGGGCAGAAGCAGTGAACACAGCTTGCTATGTTCTTAACAGAGTGGTGATCAGGCCTATTCTTGAGAAAACTCCATATGAGCTGTTGAGGAACAAAAAGCCTAACATCAGTTACTTCAAAGTGTTTGGCTCAAAGTGTTTTGTCCTCAAGAAAATCGACAGGGATGGTAAATTCGATGCTAAATCTTATGAGGCAATTTTTCTTGGTTATTCTTTAACTAGTAGAGCATATAGAGTCTTTAATTTAAAGAAGCGCATTGTTGAGGAGTCTATTGATGTTATATTTCATGAACCTAACAATGATCTGTCAAGAGATGAGGAAGATGATGCAGGTGATGATGATGGAAGCAATAAAACTACTGCAACATCAGGTAGTCAGCAAGTTGACAAGACAAAGGAGCAAGCTGCTACAACATCTACTGCTCAACAGTCAGATAGTCAGCAAGCTGGAACAGCCAATCAGCCAGCTGACACTGCAATCTCAGTAGATGATACTATTGAACAGTTGTCTAAACTCAATCTAGGAGGGTCACAAACTCCTATAGCAAGGACTACAACTTCTGTTAGAACTGTTCATGAAGAGATATCCCAACATTCTCTCCCCAAAGCTACAAGAACTGTGAAGAATCATCCACCAACACAAATTATTGGTGATGCTTCTGAGGGTGTCAAGACAAGAAGAGGGAAAACAAACTTCTGTACTTTTGCAGCTTTCCTAGCTCAAGAGGAACCCAAAAATGTTCAAGAGGCTTTGGAAGATGAAAATTGGATCATGGCTATGCAAGAGGAGCTGAATCAATTCAAAAGATGTGATGTGTGGGAACTTGTGGAAAAGCCTAAAGATGTCACAGTCATTGGTACTAAATGGGTCTTCAAGAACAAAGCTGATGAATTTGGTACAATTACAAGGAACAAGGCAAGGCTAGTTGCACAAGGCTACAATCAACAAGAAGGGATTGATTTTGATCAAACTTATGCACCTGTTGCAAGGCTAGAGTCTATAAGAATGCTACTTTCATTTGCATGTTACAAGAAATTCAAGCTTCTCAAAGAAGAAGTTTATGTCAAGCAACCTCCGGGCTTCGAGCATGAAAAGTTTCCAAATCATGTCTACAAACTAAAGAAGGCATTGTATGGACTAAGGCAAGCTCCTAGGTCTTGGTATGAACGATTAAGTGAATTTCTACTTAAAAATGGCTTTATTCGAGGTAAAATTGATCCAACCTTATTCCTTAAATTTGATGGTAAGGATATTCTTGTTGTTCAAATTTATGTGGATGATATTGTTTTTGGATCAACTAATGATGCCATGTGTGAGTGGTTTTCAAAGTGTATGCACAGTGAGTTTGACATGAGTATGATGGGTGAACTCAATTACTTTTTGGGTCTTCAAGTCAAACAAACAAAAGATGGAATCTTTGTGCATGAATCCAAATACATCAAGAATCTACTCAAGAGATTTGGATTTGAAACTGTCAAGACGAAATCAACACCAATGAGTCAAGCCAGTAAGCTGACAACAGATGAAAAAGGTGTAGATGAAAAAGCTGACAACGTAGAAACTGTTGGATTTGCAAGGAAGTCCGATTTTATTGGAGAAATTATAGGATTTTACTTGTACAAGTCTATCTAATATATATATGGTTATATATTATATTAGAGCTCAGTTTTAATTAATTCAAACATATTTTATTATTCAAATTATCTTTCCTACTTAATAGGAGTTGGAGTTTGACTAAAACTTATCTTCTAAAACCAACTCTTATCTATACTATATTGAGGCTGATTTTAAATTGTTTCTATTATCTCTTATCCTCAATATACGTATGTTTAAACATATATAATATATCTTATCTTAACTAATTCAAACGTTGTAATTTCAACGTTAGTTTGGCTTTGATAAAATCGAATATATATATATACAAGTGTGTATAGCTTTTCTCTTCAACCAAGTGAAGATATACTGATTTGAAAAATACATACACACTTCTTCTCAAACTCAAAACGATCTTAGCAAATATCTTGAGCTCTATTATTCTATATAGTTATATATATACGTGAGAGCTTATAGTTTGAGTTGTAAATTTCATTCACTTGTATTCGTTTGATTGTAATCAAGTTGTGGCTGGATTGCTAGGCTTGTGAAACAGGGTTCAAGAGAACTAGAAGCTAGAGAAGGCTATGCTAGGGTAGTATAGTGCTTAGAGGGCAGAATAGTTCAGTGGAACAGGTGTTTCAGCAAGCTAGGATCAGCTGCAAGGGATAAAGGGTGGAATATTATTGTAATCTGTAATCGTGGTTGATTTGATTAATAATATTCTCTCTTACCAGTTGGTAGAGGACCAGGACGTAGACCATAGGAGATTAGGGGTCGAACTTGGCTAAAAGACTTGGAGTTATTTACTTTTTCTGTACTGCATTGCATATAGCAGCTAGCTACAGTGTCTGTTAATCAATCTTAGCTAGCTGACAGGGTTAATAACTTGGTAAAATTAAAATTGGTCATTGTTAGCCTTAATACCTATTCACCCCTCTCTAGGTGTGCATTTTCATTAACTTAAAATTCCATCAAGTTGGTAATTAACTTGGACCGAAATATTAACGTTTATGCTTAGCACGCATACTGTAACTACAGAGATAACCACAATTAGTGATGACAAAAACAAAAGCGTAATTATCGCAATGATATCCTAACATACAACTCATGCTTTTAAAATGGAAAAAGGCTCCTAACATATCACATATATGCATGGCCAGACGCTAATTTTACCAAAGCCACAAGTTATGCAATTATCAAGTGACAATCCTATATATCTAGCTTCCATCAGCGGATGAAAAAATTGATCAAAAGCAATGCTAATATCATCAAATAAAAATTAAAAACATGTTACCTCAATGCTATCCAAGTCAAAAGTAAGAATCTCGGCATTACCAAGTTTTGAAAATGCCCATAATAATATTTCTATATATATGTCCCCCCATAACATTCGAATTTGATATTTGTTGGTACCTGGCTGATAAACATGTATATGTGTGATCTAGAGTGTTCATACTAACCAATATGCATATGTATATATATATACACTCAAGAAGGGGATCGAGAGTTTTATTTGGCTACTTGGAAAAATCCCTGAATCGAGGGTCATCTTTGTGTTTTAAATCCATATTTACTGGTTCAATTTTTTATATCTCAAACCCAAAAGTTATTTTAATAGTCAACACTCAGGGAATTATTAATAATAAAAAATAATAATATATACAATTAAATATTATTACTAATGAAAATATATATTTATAAATTTTATATAATAATTAAATTAATTTAACTATTAATTGAATAATAATTTAAATTAAATAATTTTATTTCAAAACTAAAATAATGAAAGTTCATCTACATACCACTTTAACCCAATTCCATATCAAATATATACCACTTCATTGACCAAACAATCCCTTATATTTCTGATCCCAACCGAAAATGAAGTTGGAATATTCACTAAACAATAGATAAAGGAAGGACTTAGTATTCAATTAAAGCGTATAGTTTACTATACACCTTATAGAAGTGGTAGAGGTAGAGAGAAAATAGAGATTATATATGTTGAAATAAATTAAATTTAATAAATTAAAATAGTGGTTGGAGTTGGTCCTCAGAGGAAGTCCAATTTTTTTTTTAAATCATGTCCCAAGTTAAAATATAAAGAATATAATGAAAGAAGTTGCTCCAACATCTTCTTGGTAGTTATTTAAAATGCCAAGACATCTCTCTCATTTCATATGTTTAAGGATGTCCAGCAAGTCCTTAGTTCACTTTTATTAATAAAAAATTAATTTCCCTCATTTTCTACACTCTTTTTCCCTTCCTTCCTTTTTTACAATTCAAATATATTATTAATTTAATAATAAGGAAGGACGATAAAAAATGTTTTTAGAGTGCATGTAGAAAATTAAAGCAATTTACTAAATCACTAGGACACGATATCTTATAAAGATGCTCTAGAGAGCTGTTGGACTTGCTCTAAAAGCATATGCACCCATGAGGGCCATCAATTCATCTATTCATGAATTGAATTGATGGAGTTGGTTGTTATTCATGAAAAATCAATTATTTTGCTTACTTTTTATGTACCCATACAACTCTATCAATTCATCGGTTACTATTCATCAAATAAATAATTATGTTTTTATATCATAAATTCATATTCATTTCTATTATTTAATGGTCTCACAAATAATATTCAATTATAGATTTTCGGATAAGTTTAGATTTTTGATAAGATTGTGGATAAATTTAAATTTTTGATAAGATTTGAAAGCAAGAACCATGATTTAAATAAATTTAAAAACATTGAACATAGTTAAATTTTTTACATAATCCTCATGAATTAGTACCCATTATATATTTATATAATTATATGTATAAAAATAAAAGAAAAATGTGATTGGGAAGGTATAAATTTGGGTGTTAAAATTTTGTGTGAAAAAAATGAACACAAAAAGTTCATATTTATAAATAAAAATATGACCGTTAGTAAATTTCTTACCGGTTACCCGTATGCATCGGTTGAAATGTATCAGAAATGGAAATAGTTAAGAAAAAATGAAATTAATGTGGGTCCTACAGATTAATGCCCGTTGCCAACTCCAGCGAAAATCAAAGGGATGGTTGATGAATTGATGGACCGTCAACTTTTGATGGAGTAAAAAAGGATGCGGTGCATGGTACTTTTGCAAAGTAGGATTGATAAAGTTGATGAATCAACTTTTTGCCCCCTCCGGTGCATATGCTCTTATATTACCATGACCATTATCATAGTGATTGTAGCTGGTCCTTATATTCACGTTCAATAATTGACGAGCACAAGATATGAAATAGTCAGGTGTAAAGACCGAAGATATCGTGAGATTCCGTAGATTAGTAAGTGTAGATACCATGCCACTCATATCATCGAGAAGATTTGTGTCATACAGATCTAAACTACTTATTAAAGACTTATTAAAGTCGGGAGGTCCCAAACCATGTTTGGAAATGAACAGTTATAGACGGAGAATTGTTAAATCGTGAAAACTCAAAGAGAAAGATGGCACCTTTAAATCCCAATTTTCAAGAGCTAGAGTTCTTAAGTCACGCAAGCATGTAAACCATAAATCCAAAATGTTCTTACTTCTAAGAAAATTTGGGTGCTTCAAGTGAAGTGTTATTGGGGCAGTAAATCTGATCCCAAAGAAAATTCTTCATGTTTGACTCGCAATGTGAGTTTTTTAACGAATTAGAGCTTGAATTTATAAGGTTGATGTTTATACGATAAATCAAAATCGAAGGATTCTACATTGTGTGAGATTGCAGAATCAACAATATTTACTATAAAACGTCTACAGAGTCTGTTCTTATAAACACTAAAGTTCAATTCGAAAAGATGAGATTGATAGTTTCGGTTAGATAGAATATGATGGATGAATTTACAATTTTTTTTAGGTATAGAGTTTTTATATTCACAAAATTTTAGAAAAGAGAGAGTAGTCCATAAAAGCTTCCATCGCCTGGACAGAATGCTGATTTGAACTGCTTCTTTTGCAACTATAAATGACATAATTATATGAATAAGCTCGTTAGGCAATTTACTGATTTTGTCTTTTTCATGTATAAGAATTCTCGGTTTCCTCTTCTTTCAAGAACCCATTTAGCTAGATGTATTAATAATATAGATAGTTCGTTTATTCAATAAACTCTAACCCCCTTTATAGAGAGTGACTCTTCGGATTCACTCAATGTTACCCCTTTAGAACAATTATATATTTAAAATCTTAACTTTAGACGCATGAAGTATCTTGTCTAAATTTTTTTGGATATTGCAATTATTACTTATTTTTTGTGTATTAATAAATAGAGATTAAAAAAATTGTGTAAAAAAATAATCTAAACTTGATATGGTTTATCAAGAATTAATGGACATGAACTCATATCAATCTCATAAAATACAAGAGTTCCTTTTAATTGATCCAATGGTGCCAATCATCTACCAGTTTATAAGTGTTCAAGGACATTTTTTGTGCACCTTTAATGAGATATCCATGATCATTCTCATCTTCATTGACAACGTTGAGACTTTCTTTTTAGTTTTTATTTATATCCTCGTCATTGCCTTATCGTTTGCCCTCTCCTTCAATGATCTCCGCATCTCTTTCTCATTATCATCATAAAACTATTTTCCATCTCCCACATCAAACAAGCTATCATGTTTTGGTTGAGGACTTTCATCGAATACATTATTAACATGATTGGGTTCATCCTCTTGTTTGCGCTCAATATGCACCATATACTCATAATCCTCTCATAGAAACCTTTTCAACATCAATTATTTTATACGTCGCCATGTTTTAATGAGTCTTTTACTTTGTTTCTCCCTCTATATAATAAATTTCTCCAACTATATGGAAGCACCACTCTTCAATCGAACCGCCACCATCTTAACCTACATATTTTCAAGAACCCCCATGAAATCAAAGAATCTATCAATATCGATTTGATAATTCAAAAACATCTTAAACTCTCGTAGTCCCAAACAATATTGGTATATCACCATCATAATTTTTCTTGTCTCAGAAAACTCGACTCCGATCTTCTCTTTCAACTCGTTGATGATTATTATTGATTTTCATCAGATTTGTGAACATAATCATCAGGTATTATTTGCACGGAAAATCTTCCTACATCATTTTACCATTAACTAATATCAGTAACTATCACACAAACAACAGAATTTTGTGTCTATTCATATGTAGTTTACTCCATCATATAGATAAGAATCTGTGATTAATTTATTCAGATTACTTATTTTACACTAATGTTTTTTTTATCTCTATTCAAATATACTCTATGAGAAATTATGCCAATAATACGCAATAATTGCAATATCCAATAAATTTTAAATAATATACTTCATGTGTCTGAAGTTAAGATTTTAAAATTATAATTGTTCCAAAGGAGTAACATTGAGTGAAGCTGAACCGTCACTCTCTATAAAGGGGGTTAGGGTTTGGAGAAGAAATGAACTATCTATATTATTAATTATTACATTGAGTGAAGCCGAAGAGTCACTCTCTATATAAAAGGGGATTAGGGTTTGCAGAAGAAAGGAACAATCTATATTATTTGTATATCTAGCTTAATGGCTTCTCGGAAGAAGAAGAAACAAAGAATTCTTATAGATCAAAAAGACAGAATCAATAAATTGCCTGACGAGCTTATTCATAAAATTATGTCATTTATAGATACGAAAAGAAGCCGTTCAAAGCAGCATTCTCTCGAAGCGATGGAAGCTTTTATGGACTACTCTCCCTTTTCTCAACTTTGGTGAATATAAAAACTCTACACCTAAAAACAATTGTAAGTTCATCCGTCATGTTCTATCTAACCGAAACCATCAATCTCATCTTTCTGAATTGAAGTTCAGCGTTTACAACAAGGGGCTCCATGGACGTCTCATAGCAAATATTGTTGATTATGCAATCTCACAAAATTTGCAATCCTTCAATTTTGATTTATCGTATGGACGTCCACTGTATAAGTTATCCAGCTTCATCTCTAAATCGTTAAAAAAACTCACATTGCGAGTCAAAATTGAAGAATTTGCTTTGAGATCGGATTGCTGGGATTTACCTGCCTTGACAACTCTCCATTTGAAGCACCCAGATTTTCTTAGAAGTAACAACATTTGAGATTCATGGTTTACATGCTTGCCTGTTTTAAGAACTCTGGGTCTTGAAAATTGGGATTTAAAGGTGCCATCTTTCTCTTTATGTTTCCCCGATTTAACAACCCTCCGTCTATATAACTGTTCATTTCCCAACAAGGTTTGGGACCTCCCAGCTTTAATAAGTCTAGATCTGCATGACATACATCTTCCCTGAATAGTGAATTGTATGTATTACATAATCGACATCCTTGCTTCGCCAATAAAGCTTGGTTAAAGCATTTTAATTCCCTGAAGCCCATACTCCCCATCGCCTTAGAAAGACTTCCTGCAAGAGCAAATCAATGATATAGCCCAAGGGAGACAGTATCACTATAAACATATCATGAGATTATCAGACAGAAAGACCCCCAAAAAAATCACATGTATTTCAAATAAAACAACATAGACTCTGTGAGCTCTTATAGACAAATACAATCACCTATCAATGGCATGAACACCATTTGGCTTACAGTAGTTATTGCTGAAAATTCTTAAAAAATTATGTGGGCTCGTGTTTCTAGATGGTTACCTCATCACAATCACTTGTTGTAGGTATAGTGCCAAAAGGATGGTGAAGACCTCGAACCTACCTAAAATAGGTTCTACCAACTCCTAGAGCCCCAAAGACAATATTAAAAGACCAGAAGTATCTATAACATAC
This sequence comes from Oenanthe sinensis, assembly GCA_028671895.1. Classification (NCBI taxonomy): domain Eukaryota; kingdom Viridiplantae; phylum Streptophyta; class Magnoliopsida; order Apiales; family Apiaceae; genus Oenanthe; species Oenanthe sinensis. The sequence goes on along the minus strand of CM053798.1, from coordinate 12,636,378 downwards.
AACTGCAAAAAAAATTCATATCTAACTATCAAAGTCGTAAAGTTGATTTGTTACATGGAAATTCTGAAAAATTCTCCATACATGTATATAATCTACGTCGGTAAAAAGGTATTTGTACATAAAAGAGAAAATACCTCCACATCCTCCATTAATATATGAAACGAGGTCATCAACAGAACAAGCTAGTATCTTCTCTCTTTTGAGCCTCCACTCTCTATCGAGGAAGAACATCAAGTAATCAACAATTTCATAATCCATCTTAAGATAACAGAACTTTAACTATATAGTCAAGTTGCTAGGTATACCGAGGACCGTAATTATATGGAAAATGGCTGAACATTTTACCTTTGCATTCTCTTGTACTTTGTGTCCTTTCTTCTTTTTTGTAGACAATTTTCTTAAAAGCCTTCCCCGTGATCCACCAATTGTTTTAAAGAATTCCTCTGGCTCTACAGGGGAACTACTTACAACGTTCGAAGCAACAGCCTCACAGAGTTTTTTGGACAGAGCATGTAACAACAGACAAAGAGCGTCTGTACCCTTTTTGAGAAAATTGTCATCAAACAACTTGCGTTCCTATTCAAGAAACAAGCAGATATTATTAAATTTATAATTTTCTTTGTCAAGTAATTTTACGAAGGCAATTCTGTCAAAAATCCAATCATATTAAAGAATATAACCTGAATTAGCTTTCTAGCTTTGCTATTCTGTCGAACATAATTCACTATAATTAGTCAGGGTTCTGAATCAGACTGCCAGTTGATGAAGTCTATAGACTTTATTTGTCGAACTTTTTAAAGTTAGAGTTTCTACTTTCTACACACCTCATAGTTATATTCACTCTACACGTCTTGCATTCGGGGGGAGTAAAATAAGAACGTCGAATTAAACTTATTCTCCATTAAAATTTTATGCACTAATCATAACATTTCTTTCTTTGCAACCAAACAGAGTGTCAGTCAAGCGACAAAGAAAATACCAACTATAAAACAAGCAAACGTAAAATTGACCTTGTCAGAGTGACCAGGAGCTTTCTAATGGTATATGCACTCTAATGGTAGATGCACTCTATAACAAATTAAAAAACTAGACATTAAAATAAACTTTCAGAACTTTCTAATGGTAGATGCACTCTATAACAAATTAAAAAACTAGACATTAAAATAAACTGAGTTTAGAACTTTCTAATGGTAGATGCACTCTATAACAAATTAGCACATGTACTTCTAAATTATTAAAAAATTTGATACGAAAATTATATGAAAGATAAGTAGATAATAGAACAAAGATAATATAAATTCTCACCTTTTTAATAGCAGACACACTACCTGCCCCTCTGCCGCTAAATTATCGAAAATAAGTTAATACAAAGAAATCTAAAAGCTTAAAGATTTGCAATGAGATATAACAAATGCTTTAGTTGTAAAATTATATAGATCCATAATAGAGAAGAAGATAGTCAATTTGTGTAAATTGTGAAAATTGATAGTGTTTGGATTGTATTGAGGGATAAAATGAGAAATTAATTTATAAAGATAAAATGTTTCTTGTAGAAATAATATCGAAGATTCCTTTAAAAGATACTAATAAAATAGATGTGTGTCTTTTTTATATATTGATTGTATGAACCATAATTAGGAGTTGAATTGGATAATATATGAAAAAGTAATTTATAAAGTTAAATTGAGTAATATATGCTACCTAAGTGGATATTATTACTACTATATAAACAAATATAAAAATTTTAAAAGCAATAAATAAAAACCCAAAAATGAAAATTTAAATTAATTAAATGAATTGAAATTTTTATCTATTTTTAATAATTTATTTCATAAACATATAAACGTATATTATTTTTATTACATATAGGCGGTTGAAGCTCACTTATCCCCAACCATCCCCACATTTTCTGTTTTATACTAATTTTTTTTTATTCAGTGATTAAATCTCATGTATACTCCATGAGGTCCAATCCAATTGAATTTAAACAAAATCAATATTTTAAATTTGAACTTATTTTTTAAACCAAAAGAGGACACAACTCCTCAAATTTCAATGATATTTAGATAAATATTGAAAATATTATTAAAAAATATTGAATATAATAATTGTTTATAATTTATATTTTAATTTTTTTAAGAGGCACTTTGTGAAAACAATAAGTAATATGAGATATATTGAATAAACTGATTTTACGCTAAAAAATGAGAATAAGGAACCTAAGATTTTATTAAAAAATAATGATATATTAGTGAACTTTTAAATGAATCCTAATTTTACAAAAATACATATCCCATGTTTGGGATAAAATTCTATGTATCTCAGATAACTTACCTAATATGCATCTTTTTTTTTACAAAAACGAATAATCGTTTTATTGATATATATTATCCAATAATACATCACAAAGATAGTAAAAACTTATCATCTAACCGAAAGGTCTCCTTACCCAATTCATGGGTCGAACGACCTATAAGAAAGAGATTCTCCGGATGTTTAGATAATAAAAATGTTTTCCCAGATATATATCCTATTACGGAAGGGGGGTTGAATGTAATAGTGCCAGTAAATCGATCAAGAACACAAGTATGTAAAGGAATCACAGATTTGTATTGATAATATTGAAAAGAATACGAAACTCTCTCAAGAAACACTTTGTTCTTAAGAGCTACTAGGTTATGAAAAATAAGACTTGAAAGATACCATAATGTTAACCTATGTCTGTGTTTATATAGACATAGTTACAATTCAATTATAAATCAGATTAAGAAAAGAATAGCTTTAAATAAGGAAATAGACTTGAATTAGGATTCCTTCTTACTATCCTAATCAAACTCTGATTTGAATTACTTCCTGACAAACTCTGTCTTGTAAACTCTGTCATTTCACTACACCATAAAGCCAATTTTGCAACGCTTTTTTGCTGTTGCCTTATACCCCTTATGGTGTTGCATTAGGCTGAAAATGGGAAAAGGCAACACCACGTGAGTGTTGCATCTGCGAGCCTTGCCTTTGACCCATAATGCAACACTTTTGCTCTTTAATGCAACACCGAGGTATTCATTGCATTAGGCATGTAGTGCAACACCAAAAGAACATAAATGCAACAAAAATTGGTGTCGCCTTAGAGTAAAGCCACAGCTAAAATGGGCCCACAAATGCCACATCAGCAGTAGGTCCAACAATGCCACTTCAGCAGTGGTCCCCACATTGCCACATCAGCACTGCCACGTCAGAACTGGGTCCGACTGTTGCCATGTCAGCAGTGGGTCCCACTCTGCCACGTCAAAACTGGGTCCCACATTGCCACGTCAACAGTGGGTCTCACCAGACATATGCAACACTTTTCTAGTGCATTATGCAACACTCTTAAAGATAAGGCAACACCATAAAAAATAGAAAGGCAACACCATAAAAAATAGAAAGGCAACACCATAAAAAATAGAAAGACAACACCATAAAAAATAGATAGGCAACACCATAAAAAATAGATAGGCAACACCATAAAAAATAGATAGGCAACACCATAAAAACAGAAATGCAACACTTATATTAAACATTTTGAAATAGCTGCTTTGTTTATACATTCATTCCATTACCAAATTCCAACAACAAATCTAGAATTCACCAAAAGATCATAATCCACCAATTCTAAAACTTCCACCAAAAGACTACCAAATCCACCAAATTCACCAAAAGACTGCCCATAATATTCAACTACCATATTCACCAAATTTAACAAGCATGGGGAGGGGGTTACCAAAAATAACAGAGAAGATTTACAAAAGTACGTGCTAGGCAAAAGTTTAAAAGCAACTACTCTTAAATCTGAAAGAGTAATCAACTACCCCGTAGTGTCCCCTTGAGTAAGGGGAGTACCGCTATCGTCTTGATCACTTGACACAGCAGGGCAAAAGTCTCGCACGTCAATGAGCAGATCTGGATTAGCTTCTCCCAGTTTTTTCAGCACCCATGACATGTTCTCTTGCACTTTCCGACTAAGTTTAGCTTCCACTTCTCTTTCCACTCTCTGATCCACTTTAGCGTCTAATTCACTTTCCAGATCCTCCTTTATCTTCTTTGTCAACTCTTGTAGATAGCTGCTATCTGTAGGACCAGAAGTTGATGTCAAACTTGCAGAGCTTTTACCTCGCCTTCCTTTTAACCAGTTTGGTGCATGATTCTTGTCGGAATTGACTATACGATCTGCCTCTGCAACTTGTCCTGAAGCAAGCAGCTTTTTGATCTCCGCCTACAAGGAATATTTTACATCAATATTGAAATCAAACATGAAGTCAGATTTCTCTTTACGATAAAATATACTTACAAATCTTTTTTTCAGATTATCGGTGTTTGACTTGTACTTCCTCCCCTTTGTTCGCTCCCGTGTTTCCAGAAAAACTCTACCATCTGATGGCGAGGCGAGTTTTGGGTCACTCATTTTCTGCCATGTAAGCATAATTATTAAAATTAGTAAAACACAATTCAACCACGCGAAACTGCCATTTTACACTAGAATTGAATATTCTAAACAAAATAGATAATAGAACATATATTTATCTAGTGAGGATGAATTTGTAGGATTATAATTTAACGATCAACCCAAATAATGGACAACAAAATATAACAGGAAACGTAAATAACCGAAGATCATGAAAAATTAAAGGTTGCATATACACGTCAATATTATTCTTCGGGGATTCTGGACCAGATATTAATGTTGAAAGAATAAGGTTCTCTGGTTTCATGCATAACCAAGGTGGAAGGTTATAGTTGACCAGTACAATTGGCCATGTACTGTGACTTAGATTCATTGACCGAAAAGGGTTAAATCCATCAGATGCCACACCTAACCTAACATTACGAATTTCTGAAGAAAAATTAGGATAATGAGCATCCATCATTTTCCAAGCCTGACCATCAGCCGGATGTCTGAGTTTCCCATCTTCCTTTCGTCCCACGGCATGCCACGTCATCAGTTTTGAAACATCTTTGCACATGAACAACCTCTGCAACCTAGGTTTGAGTGGAAAATACCTCATAACATTTGACGGCACTTTGTGAATTACTTGTTCTAGATCATTATTAGCAGCCCTGCCCTTCTTTTCTTCTACAACCCACCTCGAAACTCCACAAGTTTGACATATTTCTTTATCCTTATTTTCTCCCCAGTACAACATGCAACTATTTGGGCATGCGTGTATTTTCTTGTAATCAAGACCTAAATCCCTAATAACATTTTTTGCGGCATTGAATGACAAAGGCAGATGGGCATTAGGAAAAGCTTCTTTTATCAATTTAAGTAATTCCCCAAAGGCAGACTCACTAATTCCATGAGAACACTTTATATAATACAGCCTAATCATAAAACTTAAGCGAGAAAAATTAGTACAACCAGGATATAACGGTTGTTTTCCCTCTTTAACGTGCTCATAAAACTTTTTAGCCTCTGCATTTGGCCCTTCTTCACGGTCTTCTGGATTTTCAAACTTTGTACCCATACATTTAAACATCGCGTCTAAATTATCTCCAAAATCCATCCTAGTTTCACAATCCATAGAGTCATCACTAGCTCTTAATTTCGTATGTGAAACCTCACAAATCCATTTTACAAGTACCGGAGAAGGGCCACTACAAATAAGATGGTCATAAATTACATCTTTATGATACCATTTACGATCCATACAATTTTTGCAGGGGCACTTCATTTTGTCACCTTTTCCAAAAATAGGAAGAGCATTTTGCAAAAAAGATTTTACCCCATTTACATATTCCACACTGTATCTTGGAAGTCCTATCCAAATGGTATATTCATCATCCATTACCACTACCTAATACCACTGAACCTAGTCACCACTAATAGTTCCAACAAATCAATACGAGCTAGCCTGTAATGTATACACATATCAAAATAATAAGTGGCAGATGACTAGTGAGAGAGAAACTCGATACATCAATATAAGTATATTATTCACAAAAAAAGCTAAATATAAGTATATTACATATCACAATCCATATACAAAAAGCTTCATACATCAATATAAGTATATTATTCACAAAAAAAGCTCAATGTAGTAATATAATTATAGTCATATAATTATTTATAATTATATGACTACAATACATACAATTCCAGTACAACATTATTCACAAAAAAAAAGATAGTTTCAAGAATTACCTTATATATGAAAGCAACTCCAATAACTCGTACCAAGCAACTCGAAGCCCCTAACTCGTAGCAAGCACAAACCTGTACACAATGACTAACAAATTTAATAAGTCTAGATACAAACGTCAACACACACACACACACAACAGATGGCTAGGGTTTATAAAAACACAAAATACAACTACTACAGAACCCCCAACTCGAAGCCCTAATTAAACCCCAACTCGAAGCCCAAAAACGAATGGATTTTGCAAAAAAACCCTAATTAAAAAATTTGAGCACAAATCGAAGCACAAAAACGAGATACACGAGAGAGAAACACAACTAGCTCTGATTTGGAGTCGATTTAGGACCCAAAAAAACACAAAAATGATTTGAGCACAAATCGAAGCACAAAAACAAGAGATACACGAAAGAGAAACACGAGAGAGATACACGAGAGAGATACAAGAGATACACGAGAGAGAAACACAATCGATTTGGAGATACTTACGATTTTGGGGGAAATGGATTTGGAGATACTTACGATTTCGGGGAAAATGGATTTGGGGGTGGGGGAATGTGTTTTGGGGGGAAATGAGAAATGGATTTGGCGGCCAAGTATTAGTAAGTAAAAGGCTGTGTATTCCTTTTTTCCACCAAGTATCAAGTATCTAAGTATTTTTTTATTGTTATTTTAGTAATATTTTTGTTGAAATTTAAATTTATTTTATTATAAAATTAATATTGTAAAAATTTTCACATCATTAAAATCGTTAGATATTCAAATCCATATGTTTTGATCATCGAACATATTTTTTTTAAAAAAATCAAACCAACATTCGGGAGAAAACCAATATTTTTAATCATTTTGACGATTAAAAAATCAAGCCAAATAAATTCGGAATTTTTTAAAAAAATTACCACATCACTAAAATCATTAGATATTCACATCCGTATGATTTGATCGTCGAAAATATATTTTAAAAAATGGGTTCATTATTCGAGACAAGACTACTGTTCCTGAATATATATTTTGACTATCATAAAATGAAACCGAATAAATTTGGAAATTTTTCAAAAAATTACCACATCACTATAATCGTTAGATATTCACATCCGTACGGTTGGATCGTCGAAAATATATTTTAAAAAAATGGGTTCATCATTCGGGACAAGACTTCTTAGGAGGAATGTATACTTTGACTGCTTTGACTATTATAAAATGAAACTGAATAAATTTGAAATTTTTTCAACAAATTACCAAATCACTAAAATCGTTAGATATTCACATCCGTACGGTTGGATCGTCGAAAATATATTTTAAAAAAATGGGTTCATAATTCGAGACAAGACTACTTAGAAGAAATGTATACTTTGACCTCTTTGACTATTATATAATGAAACCGAATAAATTTGAAAATTTTTCAAAAAATTACCACATCACTAAAATCGTTAGATATTCACATCCGTACGGTTGGATCGTCGAAAAGAGCTTTTAAAAAAATGGGTTCATCATTCGGGACAAGACTACTTAGGAGGAATGTATACTTTGACCGCCTTGACTATTATAAAATGAAACTGAAAAAATTTGGAATTTTTTTAAAAAATTACCACATCACTAAAATCGTTAGATATTCACATCCGTACGGTTGGATCGTCGAAAATATATTTTAAAAAAATGGGTTCATCATTCGGGACAAGACTTCTTAGGAGGAATGTATACTTTGACTGCTTTGACTATTATAAAATGAAACCGAATAAATTTGAATTTTTTTCAATAAATTATCAAATCACTAAAATCGTTAGATATTCACATCCGTACGGTTGGATCGTCGAATATATATTTAAAAAAAATAGAATAACCATTCGGGTAAGACTAGTAGTTATAAAAGTATTGAGAAATACAAATGCAACACTACATTACCAACTGCAACACTTTACAAAACATGCAAATGCAACACTACGTGGCAACATGTCTATGCGACACATGGCAGTCTGCCCACTCGCCACATGTCAGTCTGTCGACATGCCACATGGCAGTCTATCCACGTGCCACGTCAACAGTTATGGGTCCCACATGCCACGTCAGCAAAAATGGGTCCCACAGCTGGGTCCCACGTGCCACGTCAGCAGAAGTGGGTCCCACAGCTGGGTCCCACGTGCCACGTCAGCAGTGGGGCCCACATGCCACATCAGCAACTGCGGCCCCCACACGTGCTACGTCAGCAGTTTTGGGTCCCTAATGCAACACCAGTAGTTAGTGTTGCCTGATGTGCAACACCCTGAGTAATATGCAACACGAGGAGGCAGCTAATGCAACACCAATTCAGTGCTGTTGCAAAAGGGCCAAAATTTCATAGCTACCGCAACAGTTTTAGTGCAAGTGTTGCAAAAAAGTGTTGCCAAATTGGCTTTATGGTGTAGTGTTTGTTATTCTCTGATAGAGCATTTTCTGTTAGAGTAAACTCTGATTGAGTTTATTTGATAGAGTAAACTCTGACCGACAGCTCCTTATTCTCTGATGACGTCAGCAGTGTAAACTCTGATTTGTATTCTCTGACAATCATCAATGTTTGCATTTCTAACAATCTCCCCCAATTTATGCTTTAAGAATTAAAACATAAATTTCACTTATGATGTCAGAAATTCAAGACAAATGCATCAGAGTTTGTTTACCCTTCATGATTCAGATTCTTCTGTAAGAGATGTCTTCCTTCAGAAACTGTTCCAAAAGTTTTTCTTCAGCATCATTCAATAATTCAACCATCTTCTCCTTCAAATCATTCATCTGTTCAGAAGAATCATCAATCTGATATATAGCATCCCTTAGAGCATATATTGATGATCTTTTCATTTTTTCATCCAAGACAATGCAACAGACCTTTATACCATCAGGATTTAAGATCAGTGTAGGAATCCCTAACACCATTTTGACCTTTGCTGTTATTCCTTAGAACAATGTCAATATTTGTAGAAGGGGGGGTTGAATACAAATATTAAAACTTTTTGTGTGTTCTAATATTTGTTCTTGATGTTTGATAGAATAAGAGAATAAGTTCGAACAAATTAATGCTGAAAAATAAAACTGAACAAAGAGATTTAAAATTATTGATGGATTGGTTTTTCCATCAATGTATATTTTTGCTCAATGCTCATAGGTTAAAAGAAACCTAGCTGCGTTTACAAGATTAGAAAACAAATCAACTGTTCTTACACATGTGCTCTCAAGCTTGAACAGTTGATTAAGAAATATGTCTAACTTGTATATTTTCTAATAATGCTACTACACTTGTTTATATACCACAAGTGTTCTTTTACAATTCCTATTCTAGGATTGTTTCTACCTGCCTTCCTTTTACCTTTTTCTATTTTACAAAAAGGTTTGAAAGACAGCTTCTGATTGAGTCTTCACAGTTACTCTAGACTGTCTTCCATAGGTGTGCTTTTGTTTTCTGGATCTTCAACAGATATTCTTTCTGTGTTGTCACACTCAATTGATAATTTGCTGTCAGGCATATCAATTGATCCATTCTTTAATCCATTAACTGATGTACTTCTTCGATTGATCTTTATATCCATCGATTGATAAAAAATGTCTTATCGATTGATAGATGTTATCAATCGATATATCAGTCGATGGGTCTTCACATCAGTTGATGGTCTTCAATCCTTGGCTTGGCTTCTTCGATTGATCCTCCATCCATCGATGCTTCAATATCAATTGATCATCCTTCACTTGTGCAATTTCCTGTCTTCACATAATTACAATTTAACAGTTTAATTTACACATCAATTGATGATCCATATCAATCGACTCTAACATCAATTGATGAACAAAATATCAATTGATTTACACCTTATCGATTGAAATAGACTAAGTACACCTATGCTACAATCCAAATTATCAGTTGATTCATATAAACACTTCAACTGATAAATGGTTTCCTGATCAATTGATATTTATAACTTTCATATCAATTGATCAGTTACAACAAATAAAATTTCTATGATTCTAAGATTAATGTTATCATCAAATCACATGTAGATTCCTAACAATCTCCCCCTATTTGTGTCTGTGTTATTAACATGCATAAATCTACTTGATGATAACAAAAACCCTTAAAGAAAAATTACATTTAGATAGAATCAAGAAACTTAATTGGCACATTAATTTTGGAAGTACTAGATTGATATATAACTCCTGCAAGCAGCTTCAATATCTTCATAATTTAATTTAGTTCCTCTTCCTCCTTTTCTCAGCATTTTCCTTTAGTTGCCTCATGAAAGAACTTCTCAATATTGCTTCATCCCTGTCAGTTTCTCCAAGTTGCCTCATAAGGTAGTGTATTTCTTCATCTGTGATTTTGTCCAGATATTTGCAGATATCAAAGAACTTTGTGTTGCCCTCTATATCTGTAAAAATCATAGCATACTTTGGCTCCAACACCACCTTTTTGACCTGTGACTTCCATAGCTTTAGAGGTGAATCAGGTTCAGCTTCTGCCTTGGATCTTCTTAACCTTGAAATTTGTTGTTGTATCTCCTGAGCAATTGTTGTGTTGAGTTTGTACTTTCTGTTGAGTAGAGGAAGAATAGTCTTTAAAACATTGTAGCTTTGCTTCATTATCACCTTCAATGAATAGATTGTTTTCACTCCATTTTCATACTCCAACCTCATTGATTCTTCATGGTTAGAGGTTGCAGGGTGAGTCCTTACTCCAATTAATCCTTTTTCATTGATTACTGGTATTCCCTTCAAATCATAACCTTCAATTGTGACCTCCTCCTTGATTTCTTCTTGTTGACCCTGGAGGTTTTCCTGAACCACTATTTCTTGAGTAGAACTTGACCTTTTCTTGGCCATAGAAACTTTTCTCCTTTTTCTCAAAGGTTGCTGTGCCTGTAGCTCTTCTTCCAAATGCCATTGCATTTCCATCTGTCTAGCAATCTCTTCATTCTCCCTTTCTCTCCTTGAGGCATCTGAGATTCCTGTAGTGATGGCTCCTTGAAGTAGCTTTTGACTTACTAGTTCAGTCTCTTTCTTCTTCTCTTCTTCAATCACTATTGCTTTCCCTTTCTTCTTTTCTTTAAGAGCTTCAATATCCAATTGAAGAAAAGCTTCTGTATTTGAGTTTCTTTCCTTGGCAGCCTTTTGTGCATCTTCATTTAATTTTCTTGTTTGAGCAATGAACTCATCCAAGTCTCCTTTTTCTACTGCCTCTGTTACTAACTCAGTGTTTCTCCTTAGATCTTCAATTCTTTTCTTTTCTCTCTCAATCATTGTTTGAGTTTCTTTCTCCCTAGAAATTCTCCTAGCTTCAAGATCATCATCAAACTTCTTGTAATCTTTCTTTTTCTGTTCTAAATTATCTTTTGGAGAATTAGATGACTTAGATTTCTTTGAAGATTGATTGTCCATGTTACTTCTGCTTTTATCTCTTCTCGGTGCAGAACCACCAATGCCACTTGACTTATCCATACCAGAACCACCTATTCCACCACTTCCACTGCCTTTGCCATCACCACCATCATCATCCTTCTTCTTTGTATTCTCCCCCTTTTTGTTATCATCAATTGGAGGGGGTGGTGGAAGTCTGTCAAGAAACTTTTGAAGAATGGAAGCATGAAGACTTTGACCTCTGATAATATCATCCATCTTCTTTTCTAGAGAACATACTCTTGTCTCCAAAGATGTAAAATTTTTGGATTCTTTGAAAAGCTTGTCTTTGATGCTATTCATGGTGTTGAATGGTAGCTTCTCATCCAATCTCCTGTCCATTGCATCCTTGTTAGATGAGATAGAGTCTTTAATCCTCTCCAGTTCCCTCCTTACTCCTGTTACTGTCAGCTTTTGAATTTTCATTGATTCTCTCATATAGTGAGCAATTCTCCTTTGAGTAGGATCTTCAATTTCTCCTTCCACCATTGCTCTTCTATATTGAGAGAGAATTTCAGTCTCAGCAGCTTCTAAGGAACCATCAATAGTGCTCATCCATGGCTCTTCATCAGAATCACTCTCCAACTCTTCAGGTGCCATATAACAAGTGTCTGTTGTATTGGCGATGCTTTCCTTCAGATTCCTGGTCCTTTGATCTGTATGATCAATGCCCAAGAGTTGTTCTGCATTCCTGTTACTTGAAGTAGCCAACCCTTGATATTGTGGATCAGGATGAATGAAATTCTTTGGATCCAATTCACCAGCATCTATTTCCTCTTCAAAGTCCTTAGCAATTCCACTCCCACTAGCTTCAGCATTATTTGTTCCCCCTATCTCCTTTACTCCTTCTTCTGTCATCATTTCAATTTCCAATTCCTGTGCAAAAAGTAGACTGTTTTTATCACTTTCACTCATCTCTCTATTTTGCATCAGGATCTCATCCTGGAATCTCACCTCTCCCTCACTCATTTCTTTTGCACCTACTAAGGTGGGGCCCTCAAGTGTTTCACTCTCATTCCTGGAAGAAATAGGAATGTTTTTACTCACTTCCTCTCCTTTTGCCAGGTTACAATCCTGCCTCTCACTCAACTCACTCAATCCTAAGAGTGTTTGTGCAACATCAATTGATTGAGCATCAATTGATGTATTGACATTATCAGTTGAAGTGGTGTTTGGGATATCCATCGATTGATGCATACCCATCGATTGATCTTGAGTATCGATCGATGGCTTATCAGTCGATGGCTGAATATCAATTGATGAAGGAACATCAATTGATGGAGAAGAAACAGTTGAGATAATTTGTGAAGTTATGTTTGAGATGATATTGGAAATAGAATCCTGAAAATTCTGAGAAGAAGATTCAGGGGAGAGTGTTGGCTTCTCCTTGAAAAACAAAGAAGGAGAATCTGAAAATGTTCGATAGTCTATCAAAACATTTTCTGAAGAAGTTTGAGATGGGGATAGAAGAATAGAAGAGATAGGAATTGAAAGAGAATGGGGCTGCATCTCATCATTTATATGAGATGCATCATGCAGACTTTGTGAAGGCTCCTCCACAGTTTCCTGTGGTTTTGCAGTGTGTGATTCCCCAAGTGCAAAGGTGACTTTCTTTTCTCTTCTTTTGTATGGTGTTAGTGTTTTGGCTTTTGTGTCCCCAATTTGATTCTGTGCCCCTGGTTGTGGGCTATTTTCAATATTGTCATCCTTTTGAGTGAATGACAATAGGGATGTGGTATTTTCCATGTTAACATCCACAGTCTTTTGGGAGACTATGGAGTGGCTAGGTTGAGGTTGCACACCCTCACTCTCCTTATCCTTCTGGGTTCTTAGATATTCCCCAGTTCCCTCACCACCTACATCATCCTCTAATCTATCTACCACACTAGTTGATTTTCTTTTCTTGGTTTTTACAACATCAGGTTTTTGAGAACCTGTTGAGGTTGGTTTCTTAGATTTGGATTTAGAGATTGGTTGTGTGGCCTGGGTAGGAGGGTTGGGGTCATTACTACCACCCTCCATAGTCACAGAAGGCAAAGAAGAATTAGGTTTAGAAGAGTTTAAAGTAGAGATAAATACCTGAACAAAAGGGGGATAGATCAATTCCACATTGCTGTGAAGATTGATCCTAACCAAGTCTTTAAAGACCCTTTTGTTTTGAGTCCAGCAATCCAAAATTTCTGTATTCCTGTCAATCTCAATATCCTTGACAAAGTGGTTAATAATAATCATAATAAATCTTGCATAATAAATATGATTAGATCTATTTATTTTATTCCCCAATTTGGCAGATATTTCATTGAGTAACAGGCTTCCTAAATTATGATATCTATCATATAAAATGCTATACCCTACTTGTTGCATACTAGTTGTTATTGCATCAAAATTACTAACCTTACCAGAAAAACACTTTATTAAAGCATCAAAGAAATATGACCATTCTTTTCTTAGATTCTTTCTAACAATACTACCTAGATTAGCATCAGGAGCAGTATAGTTGATTTCCCTAAGCATGTTTCTAATATCTGTGTCAGTGGGTGCATTTTCGGTATTATTTGCAGGAATATTTAAACACTCACCCAAGACCACAGTGGTTAGAATATACCTTTGTCATTTGCATTCAAAGGAGATTGTAGAAAAATCATCTGCTACTTCTGCTGTTGTCCAGAATTCTTCAACTAGATTGCACACTATTTTTGGTGCTTCTGAGAGGGCCTTTGCAATTTTCGAACTCCTTAGAAATTCCATTAGGGGATGAAATTCTGTTGGGGCTTCCTCCACCATAGTGCAAGCAACGAAGTTGTTGAGCTCATAGTAGAATCCAGATTGTGAGACTTTCTTTGAAGATGCCATTATCGTGTTTGAAGATTTATAATTGAATTAACTGGCAAACTTGTTAGTAATTATAACAGAAATAATAAATAGACAGTAGTAGATTAGGGTTCTTAGCAAGAGATAGATACAGAGTAAGTTCGAAGATTGAGAAAGAGAAAGAGATAGAAAAATCGATAGTAAAAATGCAAGTAAGAATTAAAAGAAGTTTTAATCTCACTATTTATATTTACTGATTTCCCAACCAATTTCTTACTCAAAATAGAACTAAATCGACCGTTGGAAGAGTATTGATAATTAAAAGTTACCAATTTTGGCAATCGATTGTTATACATACAGGAATGTACGTTTTAATCAATTGATAAAATAAGTAAACAACGGCTAGATTTTTGTACAGGTCGATTGATGACATGGACCCCTTTAAATTCTAGGTCATCGATTGATAAAATTGCTTATCCATCGACAGGTACAATTATCCATCGATAGACAAATATATCATCGATTGATATATCTATCTGTCGATAGTTACCCCTATCCATCGATAAACAAATATATCATCAATTGATATATTTATCTGTCGACAGCTCCATTAATATCCATTGATATGTAAAATATTTATCAGTTGATTATTGAAGAATCAATAATTTAACATAGTCAATGGCTACATGTAATATAAATACATAACTTGTCAGACATTTAAAGGATTAGATATAATTAAGCATACCTAAATCACAGACCAATCTATTGAAGGTAGATTCATCTAATGGTTTGGTAAAAATGTCTGCAAGTTGTCTTTCACTAGGGACAAAATGTAATTCAACTGTACCATTCATTACATGTTCCCTAATGAAGTGATACCTTATGTCAATGTGCTTGGTTCTGGAATGTTGTACAGGATTTTCTGTTATAGCAATGGCACTTGTATTATCACAGAAAATAGGAATCTTGTTCAAGCTGAACCCATAGTCAAGTAGTTGATTCCTCATCCATAATATTTGTGCACAGCAACTTCCAGCTGCAATGTATTCAGCCTCTGCAGTAGATGTAGACACTGAATTCTGCTTCTTGCTAAACCATGAAACAAGCTTATTTCCTAGAAATTGACAGGAACCTGTTGTGCTTTTTCTGTCAATTCTGCAACCTGCATAATCTGCATCTGAATAACCAATTAGATCAAATCCAGAATCTCTAGGATACCAAATTCCAAGATTTAGAGTTCCTTTGAGATATCTGAATATTCTTTTTATTGCAATCAAATGAGATTCTCTAGGATCAGCTTGAAACCTAGCACAAAGACATGTAGCAAACATTATGTCTGGCCTACTTGCAGTTAAATAAAGTAATGAGCCAACCATACCTCTATAACTTGAAATGTCCATTTCTGCTTCCTTAGTGTTTAATTCAAGTTTAGTTGCAGTGGCCATGGGAGTTTTAGCAGAAGAACATTCACTTAAATCAAATCTCTTTAATAAATCAGAAATATATTTGGTTTGATTTATGAAAATACCATTTTTAACTTGTTTGATTTGCAAGCCAAGAAAGTAGGTTAGTTCTCCCATCATGCTCATTTCATATTTACTCTGCATCAACTTAGCAAACTTTTTACAAAGTTTTTCATTAGTTGAGCCAAAAATAATGTCATCTACATAGATTTGAACAAGAATCATAGAGCCATTTACATTTCTATGAAAGAGAGTTTTATCAACAGTACCTCTTGTGAAGTGATTCTCAATCAAGAATTTAGACAATGTGTCATACCAGGCTCTAGGTGCTTGCTTCAATCCATAAAGTGCCTTGAGAAGATAGTATACAAATCCAGGATGAATAGGATCAATAACACCAGGAGGTTGTTCTACATAAACTTCTTCTTCTAGTTCTCCATTGAGAAAAGCACTTTTCACATCCATCTGATACACCTTGAAATTTGCATAAGCAGCATATGCTAGAAAGATTCTGATTGCTTCCAATCTTGCAACTGGTGCAAAAGTTTCATCAAAATCTAAGCCTTCTTCTTGTGAATAGCCCTTTGCCTCTAATCTTGCTTTATTTCTTGTCACTGTACCAGATTCATCCATTTTGTTTCTGAACACCCATTTTGTACCAATGATAGACTTGTTCTTTGGTTTGGGCACCAGCTTCCATACCTTGTTTCTTTCAAATTGATTCAACTCTTCTTGCATAGCAATTATCCAATCAGGATCATTCAAGGCTTCTTCAATCCTTTTTGGTTCTTCTTGAGACAGGAAGCTACTATACAAGCATTCATTTTGAGTTGCACTTCTAGTTTTGACACCATCATTTGCATCTCCAATTTTTAATTCAAAGGGATGGCTGTTTGTCCATTTCCTTTGTGATGGTAAATTTGTCCTTGAAGATGATGCTTCATGATCATTGGAAGTGTTATGATCATTGTGATGTGATTGACTATTTGAGAACCCTCCCCCTGAGATGGACACTCTACTTGAAGATTGTTGAGCAGAGTTGATATCCATCGAATGATTATCAATTGATGTATTATCAGTTGATTGATGATTGTCAACTGATAAGTTATCTGTTGATGCATTGACATCAATTGATGGGAGGATTCTAGGTATTTGAACTCTTGTGATTTCCACATCATCATCACTATCTTCAATATTACTTGTGGATTCATTTTCAAAATGCAATAGATCATGAAATCCTTCATCAAACAACCCTTGAATTTTCTTGTCATCAAAAACTACATGCATAGATTCCATAACAATGTGTAATCTAAGATTGTAGACTCTGTATGCTTTGGTTGTTATTCCATATCCAACAAATATAGCTTCATCAGCTTTGGCTTCAAATTTTCCTAGATTTTTACCTTGATTTCTCAGTACAAAGCATTTGCAGCCAAAGACATGAAGAAAGTTAACTGTTGGCTTCTTGTCTTTCTTTATCAATTGATATGGAGTTTTGCCTTGAGGTTTATTGATCATGGAAATATTTTGAATGTAACAAGCAGTTTTAATTGCTTCTGCCCAGAAGTATGTAGGAAGTTTTGCTTCTTCTAACATAGTTCTAGCAGCTTCAATCAAGGTCCTATTTTTTCTTTCAACTACTCCATTTTGCTGTGGAGTTCTTGGAGCAGAGAAATGATGAGTGATACCTTTTTCTTCACAGAATTCTCTCATGGTTGAATTCTTGAATTCAGTACCATTGTCACTTCTAAATTTCTTGACCTTCCATTCAGTGCCATTGTCAACATTCTTCACATGATTGATAATTAATTTGCTTGCTTCATCCTTAGAATGTAAGAAATATACCCATGAAAATCTTGTGAAGTCATCCACAATTACTAGGGCATATTTCTTTTTGGCAATTGACATGATGTTGACTGGACCAAATAAATCCATGTGCAATAATTCCAGAGGCTTATCAATTGATGATTCAGACTTTGACTTGAATGATGCTTTTCTTTGTTTTCCCTTTTGACATGCATCACATAGTCCATCCTTGGTGAATTCCATCTGTGGAATGCCTCTAACCAGATTCTTTCTAATCAATAAATTCATGGCTTTGAAATTCAAATGGGCTAGTTTCTTGTGCCAAGTCCAACTTTCTTCTGTATTGGCTTTGCTAAGTAGACATGTCATTGAATTTGCCTTTACAGAGTGAAAATCAGCCACATAGACATTCCCTTTTCTTTCTCCAGTTAAGAGAATTTCACCAGATTCTTTATTGGCTATGATGCATGATTCAGTTGTAAACCACACACCATTACCATTATCACACAGTTGACTAATACTGAGCAAATTGTGCTTCAATCCATCAACTAGTGTTACAGTTTCAATGATAACATTTTCTTTTGCAATTGAGCCATATCCCAGAGTAAAACCTTTGCTGTTATCTCCAAAAGTAACTCCTGGGCCAGCTTTTTCCACAAACTTTGTGAGCAGGGACAAATCTCCAGTCATGTGCCTTGAACATCCACTATCCAAATACCAGAGATTTTTCTTCCTGTTTCCCTGCACACACATAAAAAAATCAAGTTGCTTTTGGTACCCAAGTTGCCTTGGGTCCTCTTTTATTAGTTGCAGCTTGAGCCCCTGTTGTCAACTTAGGTTCCTTTTGTTTTGGTGGGTTTAAATCCACTTTATCTTTGGGAGTTGACTTTTGGGGCTTTGACACCTTAGAACTCATGGCAGAATTTTCATGGATTTCATCATTTACATTAGGCATGTTCCATGGCATACCAGGCATGTTCATATTAGGATATGCAAAGAAGGGATTATACATGTATGGAACTTGTGCATAAGGCATATGAACATTAGGTGCAACCAAATTAGAAGACATGGCATTCATGAGCATATGATTGGTAAACATGGCATTTGCAGTCATGGCATGTATATTTAAATCATTTGCAGATATAGAATTCTTTTCACTTTTGCATTGCATGGACAAATGATTTACACTACCACATTTAGCACATACCTTTCTAGGTGCATACATATCAGGAGTGTAATTATTGTGCTTATTTATGCCTACTTTACCATTCCTATTCTTTTTCTTTTTCTCAGACTTAGATAGAGAAATTTCCACAGGTGCTATCTTTTCTAATTTTTCTTTTAATTGTTTCTTGGATAAGCTACCTATGTTGATCTTCTCAGTCTCAGTCTCAACTTGATTCTTGGTTTCCTTAACAAACTTAATAGGAGTGCTAAATTTGTTCTTTTTATTAGCCATTGATGACTTACTTGTCGATGGATGCTTATCGATTGATTCAGCATCAATCGATTGATAATCCTTATCAGTTGATGAAGGATTAGCAGTCGATTGATCTTTATCCATTGAAGTATCAGCCAATGACTTGCCTATTGATTTGGGGAGTTCTCCTAGAGTATCTACACCCTGAACATCAATAATTTGTTTGGCAGTTTTAGCAGACCTATTCCATTTGCTAATGGTTTCAATTTCTTCAGCTAATTGTTCTTTCAACAATTCTTCTCTTTTCAAACTGTTTACTAGTTCATTCCTAGCATCCTTTCTTTCCTGCTTAAATCTTTCTAAACAAACAAGTTCATTTTCAAGAAACATATTTCTCTCAGTTAAGGCATCAATGGTGTTCTTTAACTTGAGATTTTCTTTGTTTAGAGATTTTAGAGTGACATGCAAATTGTACAGTTCATTAGACATTTCATTAATAGTACTATTGCATTCCTCAGATGTAAGCTCGAAAAAGTTGGTAGCTAGTACCTGATTAGATGCTGAACTAGCTTCTTCATCTTCATGATTGGCCATTAATGCAAGATTGACATATTCTTCAGAATCACTATCCTCAGCAGCCCAGTCCTTCTCCTCAGTTACAAAAGCCTTTTCTTTTTGTTTTATCTTAGATTTTAATCTCTCATTTTCTAGAGTTTGTGATTTAAAACTAACATGCAGAGATCTAAGAAAAGACTTTAGTTCACAGATATTATCAGTTTAAAAGTTAAAGACAGAGTCTGGTACATTATCAGTATTTAGAGCATCAGTGTTTGCCATGAGTGCATAATTTGTTTCTTGTTCAGAATCTGAGGAATCCATCTAATCCTTCTTTGATGTGATTAAAGCTTTTCCTGATTCCTTACATCTGCATTCAGTAGCAAAGTGCCCCATCTTGTTACACTTGTAACACTTAATCTTTCACTTGTCAACAGTCTTTGATTTCCCATCTCTATCTTCTCTTTTCTTGAACCTTTCTTTCTTGTCTGACTCTCCATGCTTCTTCTGAAAATTTTCTTACTTCTTGTACTTTCTGTACTTCATCTTTTTAAAGCTTTTAACAATCATAGCAACCATCTCCACCATATCAGAGTCTGTGGAGTCATCAGAGTTTGTCTCAAACTCTGATTCACTGCTTTCTTGGACAATTACTTTTTTCCCTTTCTTTGTTGAGGCCTTAAGCACTTTTTCTTTTGGTTCTTCAGTCTTGGCTTCAACATTCAAAGCAATGGATCTTGCCTTGCTACTCTTCCTGTTTCTTCTTTGCTGTAACTCGAGGTCATGAGTTTTCAATTTTTCATAGACCTCATCTAAAGACATCTCATCTAAATCAGCCCTGCCTCTAATCAAAGATGTCTGTAGATCCCATTCTTCTGGAAGAGGCCTTAAAAACTTGGTGTTTGAATCTTCATTGTCATACACCTTATCCACAAAAGCCAAGTTGTTTAACAGAGTTAAAAATCTGTTATAGATATCTATGAGAGATTCATTCTGCTTTGCCTCAAAGTATTCATATTCTTGAATTAACACAGATCTTTTGTTTTTCTTGATTTCCCTGGTTCCTTGACATTGAATCTCCAGTGCATCCCAGATCTTCTTTGTTTTTTTGCATGCTATTACCATGTTGGACATTACAGAGTCAAGACTGTTATGCAATATGTTTCTTACCTTGACATCTTTGAGGACTTCTTGCTTTTCCTTATTGGTCTACTCCTTCTTGTCTTTATGAATATAATGTTCAGGGACTTGTCTGCCTTCTACAATTGTTACATGAACCAGATTTGTTGGAAGATATTGGCTTTCATTAATCATGTCCAAATAATCAAGATCCGTTGCTTCCAAGAACATCAATATCTTCACCTTCCATGTAGGATACTCATCTTTCTTCAGGATTAGAATTTTTATGCTCTCATACTTGTTTCCAGACATGATTTTATGATCTAACAATTAAATTTAACAGCCTGCTCTGATACCACTTCTTTGCCCATATATATATCCTATTACAGAAAGGGGGTTTAATGTAATAGTACCAGTAAATCGATCAAGAACACAAGTATGTAAAGGAATCACAGATTTGTATTGATAATATTGAAAAGAATACAAAACTCTCTCAAGAAACACTTTGTTCTTAAGAGCTGCTAGGTTATGAAAAATAAGACTTGAAAGATACCATAATGTTAACCTATGTCTGTGTTTATATAGACACAGTTACAATTCAATTATAAATTAGATTAAGAAAAGAATAGCTTTAAATAAGGAAATAGACTTGAATTAGGATTCCTTCTTACTATCCTAATCAAACTCTGATTTGAATTGCTTCCTGACAAACTCTGTCTTGTAAACTCTGTCATTTGTTATTCTCTGATAGAGCATTCTCTGTTAGAGTAAACTCTGATTGAGTATTCTCTTATAGAGTAAATTCTGACCGACAACTCCTTATTCTCTGATGACGTCAGCAGTGTAAACTCTAATTTGTATTCTCTGACAATCTTCAGTGCTTGCATTTCTAACAAAAAAATCCTTTATATCTAACAAAATGGACCTCGTTAAAACCCATGAGAGTAAAACCCTATGAGAAAAACCTTATAGGGGAAAAAGAGTGCCCTAAAACGATCATAAAAATATTAATTTACATAGTGGCTCATAACTCAAAAACTAGAAATTCTTGAAACTTTGTGAGTCCCCAATGCTAAAAAACTAGCCACGTCTTGTCTTAGCCTCCCTAATCTCATAAAAAATTATGCATATTAAAATAGTATCAAAAAAAGATTATGCATATCAAAATATTGTATCTATCAAAATTCAAAACACACTAATTTTATTTGATATCTTAACAAAGTTATGTGAGATGGATATAGTATTCTTTATTCTCATTTATAAATTAAATGTAAAAATATTATACTTATTTTATTTACTCATTTTGATTTTATTTCAATATATACTAAAAATAATTTAATGAAATTTAATTGAAAGAAATTTAGTAAGAATAATGAATGAACAAAAATATTTATTACATATAACAAATTATTAGGTATATTTATTATAAAGATTGATATTTTTAAAAATAAGAGGGTATAAATATAATATAATATATTATACAAGTATGTGTTACAAGCTGTACCTCTTCTTTTTCATCGTTCTGGTGGAATAATTCTTTCTGTTTCTTCATCTTTTTTTCGGCTATCGATAACAAGCTGGACCACATATCTGATAACCTGTATATCACAAAATATTTAACCTATATTTAAATAAGTAAGATAATATATTGATACAAAAGAAAATCAATAAGAAAATTTAAATTTAACATTTGATAACATTCATCTAATTATATAAAAATATTTAAGTATTTGAATACATTTCTTCCAGCTAAGTCAAAAACTCCTCTTACTATGTTTGGTACAACATTTGTTCCAGGAGGAACAAGTTTTGAAGATGAAGAAGAGGAACAACCAACTCTGAGCAGAAAGAAAAATCCTAATCTTTTGTGGACTAAATCTGAAATTTAACTCTCAATGCCAGACTTGGTAAAAACAAGGGTGGTATTTGTGATTCTCAAGTTAAAGTCTACAAGAGTGAAGCAAATACTTTCAGAGATCTTTTTTCTTCAAAAGTTAAGCCTGAGGAAGAACTGAATCAAGAAAATTTTGACAAGTTAATATTTGTTCACATAGTAAAGGATATTTTTTTATTGTGCTCAAGCTAAAGAGAAGCTCCTATATTTCTTGGAGAATGTAAGGGTGATGAAGATTGCTGAAGAAGATTTAATTCATAAGTCATCTAAAAAACTTGAATATGTTCTCTACCTATTGAATGATGAGAATGTAGTTACTGCTAAGTGGGTGAAGATTTTGGAGGGAGTTATTGAGGAGAAAAAGAAGAATGAAAGACTATTAATGGTAAACTCTGAGGAGTATAGACCAGGATACATGCTTGAAGACAGTACTGAGAAAGAAATGGCTAAAGGGGATGCTAAGGTTAAAATGGTGTTAGGAATTCCTACACTTATACTAAATCCTGATGAAAAGAAAGCATATTGCATTCTTCTGGATGACAGAATGGAAAGAACTTCAGTTTACAATTTGAGAAATGCAATATTCCAGATTGATGACTTTAGTGATCAGATGAAAGATCTGAAGGAGAAGCTGATTGAATTACTGAAGATTGCTGAGAAGAAATTACTTGATCAGTTTATATCTGAAGATTTTTCATATAGGAGAATTTAAGTCAAGATGGAAAAATCAAACTCTGGTACATTTGTCTCTATAGTTTCTGACATCATAAGTTGAATTTATGTTTTACTGAATAAAGAATAAATTGGGGAAGATTGTTGGAAATGCAAACACTGATGCTGTCAGAGAATATCAAACAGAGTTTATGCTGACATCATCAGGGTTTAGAAGCTGTCAAACAGAGTTTACTCAGACAGAGTTTAATCAAGACAGAGTTTAAACAAATCAGAGAATAAGTCAATCAGAGATTATTAACCGACAGAGATTATGAAGATTAGAGTTTGTCAAATAAGGAAACGGATAAATCAAAGATTGATTAGGATAAAGATGAAATTGTCTTATTATAATCCAATTACCTTTATGAAATCTATCCTTAATCAATATCATTGTTATATTTGATTTTGTAATTGTGTACTATATAAACACATAATTAGGTTAACATAAACAGGAATTCAAGATATATCATTCTCATAACCTAGCAGTTCTTAAGAACATTGATTTTCTTGAGAGAGTTTTATATTCATTCAAGTAAAGTTAATAAAAAGTATTTCATCTTTTATATACTTGTGTTTTTAGTCGATTGATCTGATACTATTATATTCAACCTCTCTTCTATAATAATTAATTATCTGGGCAACAATACTAGAACAGTCATACAAGTAATTAATAAATATAGTTGGTAATAAAATAATATGTTTATATTTAATATTATAAAAAGTAAATATATTAAAAGAAATATATATTAAATATTTAAAAAGTGTCTCGTAGGTAACAGAACTAGAAATCTTTTGTAGTCTTTTCTAAACTTTTTTTGTAAAATCCTTCTCATTCTTCATTTTATACTAAAAAAATTCTTAATTCCATTCCATATTCTAGATAGGGATGAATTGTAGATAGGTACAAATTAGTAGGTAAAACAATTCTCAATTCCACACTACATTATAGATAAGGACCAATTGTACATAAGCACAAATTGGCTGAGAAATCGCATTAAATGTATTCAAATTTTAAATTAAGTATGAAGTATAGAAGTTTTATTTTTGTTTATAATTTCGAACTGCCATTAAATTTTACTAGGGCTACATATAAAAAATTTTATAAACTATCCTGTATGTTTTTTACAAAAATATATATGCTACTACTTTTTTTTGAATTATTCTATTATGCATTTCTTAATTAATATTTTCTATTAGTCATATTTGTATAGGCAAATATTCACAGGGTGATCATTTTTTCATAAATATTTGAGATAATAACTCCCAGCCATTGGATTGATGTGACTAACCAAATTGTTTTATTATATTAGTTATTTATTTTTATAATTATTATTAGTATAATTTATATTCTTTAAATAAATAAAATAAAATTCTTAAAATTTTGTGCTAGATTATAATAAAAATATATTTGATATTGCATAATTAAAATAATTTTTGCACAAAACTAATGAAAATGTAAATATATATTGTAGAATTATAATTTTTCATGTAATCATGATAAAAAGTTTACGTTAAGACGATATAATTAATTTTCAGAACTTAAATAGTTTGATATGAAAAACTTTGGTTCTCTTACATAATAACAAAGAAAAACACAATATTTTTATTCTAAGAAAATTATAATTTGTAACTTAAATCCCCAAAACTACAAATTATATTAATAAATTCAAAATTTTACATGGAGAATTAATCGATGTACTTGATTTACGAAACTGTTAGAATCTAAGCGCTTATCCCCGGCATCTACTGGTACTAACAAGTCCATGTTAAGAGACAATGGTTGCACAACATGCATTTGACATAATATGCGCCCTTGACATAATTATCGAACTCATGACCTGCTCTAATACCAATTGTTAGGATTTAAGCACTTACCACTACATCAAAAACAGCTCTTGTGGAAAATGCGCAATTTATAATTTTTATATTGTAGCAGTCAGCGGCATGTTTCGATTTAGGAAGATGCTAGCACTCCAACACGAAACCTTCTTTTATTGTTTTAAAGCATTAAAATACTTTTATATCAGAGATATATAGAGGGATATCAACTTATTATTATTAATTATGAGACATTATTATAAGATGATTAGAGTAGTTATTTTTTATTAGTTTTACATTCAGAGAGTAACAGATGACTCTTTTTTAATGGGATTGAAGTTTGAATGTTTTGTTCTCTCAATTTCTTATTTATTTTTATTAATTTAATTATGTTTCATTATTGTATTAGTTATTTTACTTGTTTAATTATTAGAGAGTAGCAGTTTCTAGGGCTTAAGAAGACGCCATGTTTGGATTATAATTTTGGCATGATTTTCGTAATGGTTTAATTGATTATGGTTAATTCTAATTGATATGTGTTATTTATTGATTTGTGTAATAGGCCGATATCATAAATTAATTCTATGTAAATAGGAGTATAGATCGAAAGATTTACTTACTAAAACCTCACATACGATTAGTACAATGGAATTTGAGTGCGACATCATCATTAGAATTCCGAGAATGTTAGCATTCGAGAAAAATTAATATTGTTCTAATTATATGATTAATTAAATTAGTATAAGTATTATTTGTGTAAGCATGTTTCGAGAGCTAGTGTTAATACTTGAGAGAGATTGACATACTCTAGTTACGTGACCACTTTTATTACTTTAGCTTAGAAGCCATTAATTGTGTAGACATGGTGTACCTGATTGCTCTAGGTTTTCAATATATTATTATTATTATTTTAATTTTAATTATTAGTTAATTAATATTTTCAAATACACATTTTGTTCTTGAAACAATTTAGGATAATTGGATTAAAATCGAT
Source organism: Oenanthe sinensis (assembly GCA_028671895.1). Taxonomy (NCBI): domain Eukaryota; kingdom Viridiplantae; phylum Streptophyta; class Magnoliopsida; order Apiales; family Apiaceae; genus Oenanthe; species Oenanthe sinensis. Next base: position 12,610,196 of record CM053798.1, on the reverse strand, counting down.
AAAACTTGTCAACTTATAGATACGATCCGTACTAGCTAGTCTCTGCCAACAATAGACAATGTGCACTTGTGGTTATTTAATTTAAAATGCTTCAATAACAAAGAAGGAAAATTTTGGTATGTATCACTACAAGAAAAACTGGCTTGGTATAAGGTATAGGTCTTAACGGTTGGATCATCAGAAAAAATAATTTTAATTTAAGATTGATTGGTTATGTTTCTTCATTTGAGATTTATCTTGGATTTTGGTATAAGTTGTTGGGCCGCAAGCAAGTCCTTACTCCATAATAGTACGATATTGTCCGTTTTGGGCCGAGCCCGCACGGATTTGTATTTGGGCATCTTTCAAAAGACCTCACACTAATAGAGTTTTAACTGGCAGCTTATTAACTACCAAACTGCCCCTCCAATAAACGATGTGAGATAAGTCTGTTCGGTCCAAATGTGTTGTAGAGGGGGGGTGAATACAACTTTTAATATTTATGGAGCAATAAATATTATGTAATAAATGAACACAAAGATTCAAGGAATATATGTCTTATATATCACTTGAAGGGGTTGCTACAACATTCATTACAAAAGTACAACAGAAGTAAAGAGGGTAGTAAATGATACTAAGCTCTGTGAATATACTCTCTCTCTATTACAAGTGTTTCTCTCGAATATTGCTCTCTTTGTAATGTTACACAAGTACTTCTATTTATACTACTTTGTAATCTATGACTTGTAGTCTTCAAACGATAAGATGTGAGTGGCCTAATGTTGTCCACGTTAATCTTATCATGTCTTGAAAGCTTGGAAATCTGCCACCAGGATGATGCCATGTGTCATGTTGAAACTGTTTCCTATGTAGAATTTCTACATGGGAAATTCTACTTAGCTCTATCTAGAACTCTAAGTAGAATTTCTACATAGGAATTTCTACTTGGCTATCTCGAACTTTTAAGTAGAATTTCTACATAGGAAATTCGAGATAGCAAACTTCCTGAGTACTTAGAAAATATTTTCATCTCCAGAATTTTCTACATAGGAAATTCGACTTGGGAATTTCTACATAGGAAATTCGAGATAGCTTCCTGAGTTGAGTACTTAGAAAATATTTTCTCCTCCAGAATTTCTACTTGGCTCTAAGTAGAAGTTTATCCAGAATTTCTAGATAGGAATTTCTACATAGGTTCCCTTGTAAGTACTTAGAGAAATTCTGGGCTTCAACTTGAAACTTCAATGCAACATCTTGAACTTGTGATTTCTTCGTGTCTTCAATATTCTTCAACAAGCTCTTGAACATGGATCTCTGCTGCTGACATAAACTTGCTATCAATGTCCTGACACTTGATGCAATGGTCTGGTTCATAAGTGACTAGTCTTGATAGAGTTCTTGCTTCTGAATAGATTGCCATGTTCAATTAGAAATGTGGCTTTCCAACAATTGCTTTCCTTCTTCTTCACTTGAAATCAATTAGTCTTATTGATACTAATAGTTATGATCTTGATTTATTGAATTACAAATCACTGGGGCATGAACAACTTTGACTTGAACTTCTTCCAATGATTTCTTCTTTGTTTGATCATATTTAACATGTTGAATTGTATCAATTACTTTGTCTTCATTTATATTGATTTCATTGTGACTTCTCGTTCTTGATTGACTTCGGGTTAAGTATCTTTTCTTTAGTTGAGTTACATAAGATATAGTGTTACAAGTTTAAACACTCTGCCTTTCAATCTCCCCCTATTTGATTGTCTAACAATGACATTCAAATTAAAGAAGGATAACTCAACTAAATAATGAGACGAGAAAAGATAAATAACATTAATGTCTTGTACATTTTTCAATTGAATGAAAACTTGAAAACAATACAAAGAACCTCTTTTTTTTTTTTTAAAATAAACATAAGCTAGAAAGAAAATTCGAACCTCGAATTAAAGACCATTGAAATGATCTCTATCACCTGGATTATTTCATACCTTTCAGTCCAACTCATATCACCTTATTGGATCCACTCTGATTCACGGTTACAGTATGGTGAATTAGCCTATCTCGCATACCGTGGTCAGGTGAATTTTCCTCAAGTGAGTTAGAGCAACCAAAAGATATGAAGTTTTTCCAACTTCAAGTTCACATCCCTTTGAACTTTAACTCTAATTCCGTTTCCCCTTCCTAACTTCCTTAACAGCACTGCGCTTATCTTCTCCTTGTTTTCTGCGCCTTTCTTTCCTTTGTTGTTCTCTTTTGTATACTGGATCGTGTAGTTGTGCCCATCTCGCATTCAGCAAACTTACTGCTTCCATTTCCAGAGGATTCTTGGGTTCTGGATATGGATGTCTGAAAAGCCTTCTTAGTTTATCAACTTCCTGGGTAGTTCTAATCTTTGGAATGTCCTCAAAGTTTTTCATGATGAGCTGAGGCTTCCAATGAGCTTTATCAGCTTTGAACTGACAGTAGATCATTTTAGGGTAGCCCTTGACACGGTTGGTATTGAACCTACTAGCCGCATCTGACTCCATTCTCCTTTTCTCTTTTACTACTTCAGATAAGTACTTTAATAGTCTCTGCTTTTCATCTGCAAACCTATCCTCTACATCTCCCAATTTGAATTCATCTCTGACTTTGTCTAGAAATGCAGCATCTTGAGTCTGCAGCAGCCATTTCCTACTCATATGCAAGAAGGTTTGATTCTGGTCTGCATCAATGAACACCAAGGCATCAGCTGTATCATCTGTGTAAGAATGAATCCAGTATACACTTTCTCTTCCTGGAACACCAACTGCCTCCCTTATCTCTCCTTGTTCCAGGGGTCCTGAAGGAAGAGTCAAAGCTTCATCTACGCTTTTCACAGCTTGTAGAATATCCCATTTTCTTTGCATTAGCTCTGGCTCAATCTTCACGTTATCCAGAGGATTTGGAGCAACGACATCGCACTTCCATATTTCACTGCTCTTCTGGAAGATTATCTTCTCAATGAACTCCACTGATTTTTCTTTAATATCCGAGGTGAATCCCTTACCCATCATTTGTCTGCAAACAGCTTTAAGGGATTCCACCGATAGAGCCATCAAGTCATTTTCTTCCAAGCTAACCCTCTTCATCTTTCCATCAACAACCATTCTGACAAAGTCTGGATTGGCTGAGAATTCTGGTCCCTTGTCCTCTGCTAACTGCATTAACTGATCTCTATACAGAATGCTTAGCTCCTCAGCTTGAGAATATTGAATTTTAGTTGCTAGCAAGAACAACTCTGACGCAGATCTTCTCGACATAAACTGATCATCGACATACATAAAAGACATCGGGGCTCCATCAATTAAAGACAAGATGACTTGCCATTCATTATCCACCGATTTGTATCCAACACGGACTTTAGAAATCATTCTCTTCAAAGCATTTATATAGTCCATCGTCATCGGATTCTTCATGTTCAAGTTGAAGAACAAGTCATCTGCCTCCTTATTATGAACTCCATGTGCACACGACCCCATCAGTATCTTTCGTGTATCGTCCCATTTCTGTCCAATCCTCCTTTTGTCCAGATCAACTTGAGGATCAGCTAGTCTGGCAAGCTCATGATCATACTGCTTTTCCTTGAGCTCCACTTGCTTCTCAAGAAAAACAGCTTTATCCTGCATCATCTTCATTTTGAAAAATTGAGCTTGTTCCAGAGCTAACTGCTGAGCTTTCAGGGTTTCCTCATCGACAGGAATCTCATCGGCAGACGCCCCAGCACCTCCACCTTGTTCCTCCAGGGATCTCTTAATTGCGTGTGCTAGGGGTACGTCCTCCATATCAGAATCTGAATCAATTTGCACCTGTTCCTGTCGATCACCAAAGTCAGCGAATGGCTCTTCTTGTTCAACCATCACTGCTTTACCCTTCCGCTTTCTCTGAGCTTCCTCATCAGTCACCATTTGATCAGTCGTTTCTTCAGCTCGGGGTGACTGTTGTTTCGTCTCATTTTCTCCTTTCTCCCCCTTAGGTGAGTTATCCTGAGCATCACCGGGTGCACCAGATCCTCCAGCAGCTGAACCAAAACCAGAAGGTCCAGTAGAAGGTGCATCAGCACCACCTGCACCACCATCGTCCGGGGGAGGTTGATTGAATTGTTCGTCGAAGCACTCCGGGGGAACCAAATGCCGAACTGCATACATCATCCGACTGACTGCCGTGGCCATTGTATGCAGAACGCTTTCTACACTCCCCATTCTGTCGTACAGAGTGCTGCCCAAGAGACCACCAGCATGGCCCAGGTCATTGACTTTGTTTGTCATATCTTGTAAAGCTTCAGCTTGACCTGCCATTCGTGCTGCGTAGTCATCAAGAGCTCTCTTGTGATCTCCAACATTAATCCCTAACTGCCCCATTGACTGCCCAAACTGCTTCATCTGAGTTTCCATTTCTGACATACGTGTATCCAGATTTTCAAGAATAAGGGACGGTGTTTGGCTTAGGTTTTCGCGCTCTAAAAATCGTTCTGTTTGTGTTTTACGCTCAGTTTCGGGCCTTAAAAATGAAGGTCCCTCACTCCCTAAACGCTCGCACTCACTCCCTGTCTCACGCTCGTGTATGTCTTCAATAAAGTAACCCAGAGTCAAAGCAGTACCTGCATAAACTGGATAAGAAAAATTAGGAACAGTTATGGGATCTATGTATCCTGTTGTGTCCTGAGGTGGAATCTCAGGCTGAGAGGCTGCAGAGTGTTCAAGTACAACAGTAGAACCGATCCTCTCTGCAGCATCAGGACGTACCGATGAAGGTACTTTCGAAGCACTTAAAACTTCCGGCCTAACTGAAGGAACAGGCTCTTCAGAAGACACCGAATCCTCAGCAACCATCCTAGGTGTTGACTGTGCAAGGGGAGAACCACTCTCGTGAGGTGGAGTGGTTGTGATAGACACGCTAGGGATGGACTGGGCGGTTGAAGTAGCAGCTTGTGAAATTTTGGCTTTCTTCCGTAAAACTGGCTGCACTTCAGGGTTACTCTCATCAGCACTCACACCTAATTCTACGGATGCCGGCCTTTTAACTCCCGTTAACAGGGGTGATAGGGAAGAAGTTAGGGAATCAGACGCAGAAATATGGCTATCACCCTGGGATAGATCCTGCGGGGTAGCAGAATCTTGGGCCACGGAATCAGAATCAGAGGAGGAAGGAGTGTTAGGTTCGAAGAATGTACCTCCTTCATTACCTTGGCCAACAGAGGAATTAGAATCAGCATGTGTTGTCCTAGGAGACGGTTGTTGTTCCCTTTGCCTGGCTGTGAAGTGACTGAGAGATTGGCCCTCATCTTGTTCGTCATCAATATGCTCATCAGGAATCCCTTGAAATGCTTCATTGTGGGCAGATGGATTCTGAGCATGTGATGAGATTTGTGAAGTCCCCGCGAGAGTAGTTACACCTGCATCATAAGAGAGCCACACTTGAATGTTCTCAGGAATAGACATAGGTTTACCCTGATGTTTATCCTGGTTAGCAATAGTTGTTAGTGACTTAGTGCCCATGCCTAGAGGTGCAGAGGTGGGACTTCGAACAAATGCCTGCCTAAGTGATAAAGCATTAGAAGGCACGAGATGATTGATTAACATTTGCAAGAAACGAGGATACCAGCAGACAATATCATTGTGTGAAATGTCTCTGGTTTCAGGTGATCCTATTGTAGCCACTAATTCTGAAAGAACAAGCCTGCCATAATTAATGTTTAGTTCCTGGGCTAGGGAAACACCAAAAATTTGCATGGGAATGGAAATTTGATGAAAATCTCTTTCTCGTGCCCGAAAGCATCTAGTAATGGCCTCGAAAAAGTAATTCCATTCCACATGAAAAAATTGTTTTTGAATATTTGAAGTGGATAGTCGTCCAGGGGGAGGATAACATCCAATTGCTTCAAAAAAATTCTGGCGCTCAGCCGCTGTAGGTTCAGGGTCATAAGAATCCTTGACTGGAAAACCAAGAACTGTATTAAAAATAGCCTCTGTAACCTCAAAATTTTGACCCTCCAAGGTAAAAGTAAAACCGTAGGGGGTCGATTTACTCCCAAAAGGTACTGCACTAGTCCATAACTGCTGCAAAGCATCATGGACCAGTGTAGGTTTTGCAGTAAAAGCAGTACTAGCTTTGGAGTACAAATTAAGATATCGTACCCAAAACGTGAAACGCGGGAGTTGATCACCAATTTCAGTCGGAATATTATAAAAATTATGTTTTGCAAGAGAAAATTGGTGAGTCATTTGTTTTTTTTTTTATTTAGTAAAAAAAATTTGTTTTTAATCCCTTTTAATTTAGAAAACAACTGTGATGTTGTATCGATAATTAAACTACGGAGTTAAACAATAATCACTAACAAACTACTGTGAAAACAAAATCTGCAGTAATAATATGTATGTGAGAAGTGTGTGTATAAGTGTGAGTATGTATAGATATGTGAAGATGAACAGTCACAACTTAAACACAAAACTACGCACAATATAATCGTATGTATATGATGCAGACGGAGAAATCAAAAAAAATGGACAGTAATTCGTTATATGTAAGAGATTCAACTGCAAAGATGAACAGTCGTGGGTTTGGAGGGAGGGCTGCTGTAAAAACTAGGTTTTAAAAGAATTGGGTAAAAGTGAAAGTAAAATCGGGTTAGTGTTGTATATATAGACAATAGAGTGAAATGACAAAAACATCCCTGTGAAAATAAAAAAACTTAAGTACACACACTGGGAAATCTAAGTCGAACTCTATGTCGAACTTCTAAGTCGAACTTCTATGTCGAACTCTATCTCGAACATCAAGTCGAAATTCGAGATAAGTTTCGACATAAAGGCTAATTCGAATTAAATTCACTTGAACAAATTTAAACAGCATGAAACCTCTGAGGGAAAACCCATCTCGAACTTCAAGTCGAAATTCGAGATAAGTTTCGAGATAGACCCTAAGTCGAACTTCAAGTCGAATTTCGAGATGAATTTCAAGATAGACCCTAAGTCGAACTTCAAGTCGAAGTTCGAGATGAATTTCGAGATAGACCCTAAGTCGAACTTCAAGTCGAATTTCGAGATAAATTTCGAGATAGACCCTAAGTCGAACTTCAAGTCGAATTTCGAGATGAATTTCGAGATAGATGCTAACTCGAAAATTTTCCCAGACTTGGAATATTCAAATCTCTCACACCTGGAACTCTATCTCGAACTGTAAGTCGAATTTCGAGATAAGGTTCGAGATAGACACTAAGTCGAAAAATTTACCAGACTTAGAATTTTCAAAACTTCACTCCTGGAAGCTCAAATTCGAAATTCAAGCCGAATTTCGAGATGAGTTTCGAGATAGACCCTATCTCGAAATTTTGAAGGTACTTGGTAAAATTTGGCAATTTTTCAAGGAATACAAAAATTAAATTTTGCCAGATTAAAATAAATACCAATTCAAGGATTTTTATTCAAAACCATTAAGAGAACCATTCCTTGACAATTCTAAACCTTCTCATGACATTAAAAATACATGATAAACATAGAAAAATTCATCTAAAATCAAGGCAAATTTAGAGATTCATGAATTTAACTCCCCCTATGTTCATGCAATTAAATGAGCATAAATTCAAAGTTTTTATCAAAAATTACAATCAAAGCACAGTGAATTTATGGAAAATACCACATCATACAACATATAATAATCATTAATAAGGCATTTTAAAGTCTAAGTTCATAATGATTAAGTAGCATGTAGAAGTGATATTTTGAGCAATTTTACAAATGATTTACATATGTTTTCAACTAGGCAAATAACAAGGAAAACAAACATATGTAAATGATCAAAAACTTGGATTTTACAGATATAAGGATTTACTAACTTGTGTTAAGCATCCCCAATTCACCAACCAACCTATTGAATGTTACTTCATCAAGAGGTTTGGTGAATATATCTGCAATTTGTTGTATTGTGGGTACAAAATGTAACTCCACAGTCCCCTCCTCAACATGTTCTCTGATGAAGTGATACCGGATATCTATGTGCTTGGTTTTTGAGTGATCTACAGGATTGTTGGTCATGGAAATGGCACTAGTATTGTCACACATGATTGGAATCTTTGTATGTTCCATGCCATAATCTTTCAATTGGTTCCTCATCCACAGTATTTGAGCTACACAGCTTCCAGCAGCAATGTACTCAGCTTCAGCAGTAGAAGTAGATACTGTATGTTGCTTTTTACTTTGCCAGGACACCAATCTTCTGCCTAGGAATTGACAAGCACCAGATGTGCTTTTCCTATCGATCCTGCAACCTGCATAGTCTGAATCCGAATAGCCTATTAGATTAAGACCTGTATCTCTTGGGTACCAAATCCCTAGATTTGGTGTTCCCTTGAGATACTTAAAGATTCGTTTGACGGCTATGAGATGTGACTCTCTAGGATCCACTTGGAACCTTGCACACAAACACGTTGCGAACATGATATCGGGTCTACTTGCAGTTAAATAGAGAAGTGAGCCAATCATACCTCGATAGCTTGTGATGTCAACTGGTTTACCTGATTTGTCTTCATCAAGCTTCGTGGCTGTTGGCATGGGAGTTTTAGCTGCTGATGCATCTTCAAGATTGTACTTCTTGAGTAAATCTTTGATGTACTTGGATTGACAGATAAAGATTCCTTCTTTTCTTTGACTGATCTGTAATCCAAGGAAGAAAGACAGCTCCCCCATCATGCTCATCTCATACTTATCCTGCATTAACTTGTCAAATTTCTCGCACAAGCGCTCATTAGATGACCCAAAAATAATATCGTCCACATACACTTGAACAAGTATCAAATCACCCTTTACATTTTTGTAGAACAAAGTTTTATCAATTACTCCCCTAATAAAACCATTTTCAATTAAGAACAAGGATAGGGTTTCATACCATCGTCTTGGGGATTGCTTGAGGCCATAGACAGCTTTGAAGAGAAGAAACACAAAATCTTCAAGTTCTGGATCAATAAAGCCAGGTGGCTGTTCCAGATACACTTCTTCTTCTAGCTCTCCATTCAGGAAGGCACTTTTCACATCCATCTGAAAAACCTTGAAGTTCTTGTGTGCTGAAAAGGCCAAGAACATCCTGACTACCTCAAGTCTTGCAACTGGAGCGTAGGTTTCATCATAATCAATTCCCTCTCGTTGAGAGTAACCTTTTGCTACCAAACGAGCCTTGTTTCGTGTTACAAGTCCGTTTTCATCCAGTTTATTTCTGTATACCTACTTAGTTCCAATTACTGATCTGTTCTTTGGTCGGGGTACCAGCTTCCAAACTTTCTGCCTTTCAAACTGATTGAGCTCATCTTGCATTGCAATCACCCAATCAGCATCACCAAGAGCTTCTTCTATTTCTTTAGGTTCCTGTTTGGACAAGAACCTAGAGTACAAGCAGATATTAGCCATGTCAGCTCTTGTAGATCTTCTAGTAGTCACACCAGCATCTGGATCACCAATAATTAATTCAAACGGATGATCTCTACTCCATACCCGTTCTCTTGGTAATTGACTTGATGATTCAGCTTGATTTCCTGAATTGTTGTGCTGACTACTTATGTTATTTCCACTAACTCCCCCTGAGTTAGTGCCAGCTCCTACAGAATTAGTGTCATTACTCCTCGACTCTTGAACACTTGTCCTTGAGCTGTTATTTACTCCCCCTGAGTTATTGCCGGAATGTGCGGAAGAAGTATCTTCTGATCTTGTAGAATTCGATTGTCTACTAGATTCAGGTATTTCTTCACGAACACTTGGTATATTTGATGTAACAACTAACTCAGGTTCATCCTCAATTTCATCCAAGTCCAGATTTTGAAATTTTAGGGACTCAGGTTCACTATTATCTTTAGAAATTGATGGGAGTTTGGTATCGTCGAATCTGACATTGTAGCTTTCAATCACTTTTCGTTCATTCACTAAGAATACCCGATAAGCTGCCACCGTATTTGTAGAATAACCAATAAATATTCCTTCACGTGCCTTTGCTTCAAACTTGCCTAGATTTTCATCATCTATAAGTACATAGCATTTAGCTCCAAAGACATGAAAGTATTTGATTGTTGGTCTTCTGTTATTCATTAGTTCACATGGTGTCTTTTCTTTATCTTTTATGATCAAGGTTCTATTCTGAGTGTAACACACTGTACTCACTGCCTCGGCCCAAAAGTATAGAGGAAGTTTCGATTCATACAACAAAGTTCTTGCTGCTTCAACCAATGTTCTGTTCTTCCTTTCAACTACTCCATTCTGTTGTGGAGTTCTCGGGGCTGAGTACTGATGACGTATTCCTTTAGAAACACAGAAGTCATTCAATATTGCATTTTTAAATTCTGTGCCGTTGTCTGATCTTATCGTCTTCACAGTGAGTGTTGATACATTCTCAATCTCAGTGATGTGATCAATGATTTGAAAAGGCACTTCGTCTTTTGTCATTACGAACAATACCCATGTATACTTGGAGAAGTCATCCACGATTACCAAAGCATATCTTTTCCTAGACAATGATAGGACATTCACTGGGCCAAATAAATCCATATGAAGGAGTTGCAGAGGCTCAGTGACACTAGAAATTTCTTTACTCTTATGCGATGCTCACTTTGACTTTCCCATTTCACAGGCTTCACAGAGTCCTTTAGGAGCAAACTCCATTTGAGGTAGATCTTTCACCAGTTCTCGCCTTGCGAGAGCATTCATCGTTTTGAAGTTCAAGTGAGACAGCTTCTTATGCCATAGCCAGCTTTCATCATCTGACGCTTTGCTATAGAAATAGGTCACTTCATTCTGGTTTGCCGAATCCATATCAGCAACAAAAAGATCTGCCTTTCGAACTCCTCTCAAAGCCAACGAACCTTCCTTAATGTGAGTGATTGATACACCTTTCTTGTTGAAGACAATTTCATATCCTTTGTCACAAAATTGACTAATACTTAACAAATTGTGTTTCAGTCCCTCAACATAGGAAACATCTTCAATGATGACATTACCAGATTTCAGTTTGCCATATCCCTTTGTCACACCAATGCTGTCATCTCCAAAGGTAACATAAGGGCCAGCCTTCATAACCAACTCTGTAAGCAGGGACTTGTTTCCTGTCATATGCTTCGATGCTCCACTGTCTAGCACCCATATAACTTTATTCCTTTTTCGCTTAATGCCCTGCAATGACAAATTGGTTAGGCGTTCTTCGGAACCCATGTTTGATTGGGCCCGGCTTTTCTATAAGATCGAGAATTATCAGATTTAACAACAGTAGATGCACCTACTTTAACATTACTCGAGCTTTCGACTTCGTCTTTTCCTCTTTCAGACTTGACAAATTTGTTAGTCTTAGGAGAAGGTTTGTCACTCCTAACTTTAGGAGGACTGGCAGTCTTAGCTCTAACATGCTTCTTTTTGACATTAGAACTAGCAGTAGAATTTTGACATGATTGGCTAGTTGCATTCATCAAGTTTACAAATGTTTGCATGACGTTAAAAGTGCATGGCATACAATTAGGTTGGCCACATTGTGCATGGTTCATATGCATGTTATTCATTGTGTGTGGTACAGGCATGGCATGAGTAACAGGAATATTCATGTTAGATTTGCATGCGTAAGAAAGATGTTCAGTAGATTTACAATGATAGCACTCTTTCTTAACACGTTCTGCCTTAACCTCTTTTATGCCTTTTTCCTTTTTCTGTTGTTTAACAGCCTTAGCTCCTAATCCTTGTCTAGATTCTTCTATAGTGGATTTGATTTTAACTGATTTAATAGGAGTTACAAGTTGTTCTTTCTTTCGATCTTCCATCTCTATCTCATATCTAACTAATAATTCAGTCTCTTCTTCTACTTGAGGAACGAAGTGTTTAAAGATGGGTTTGACAGCTGATTTAAGAAAAGTAGGTATTTCAGTTTTGGTCTTACTGGAACTAGTGTCTACAGGTCTTTTCCCTTCTTTCTTAGATAAGTTAGAATAGTCAAGACCTACACCAACTCCAGTTATCTTCTTAAATGTATCACCGTCAACATTCACCTTACTAGCAGCTAGTTTATAAGCTTCGCATTTTGTTTCTAACTCAGCTAGTTTATTCCTAAGACATGCTTCTATTTCATCTTTAAGGCTAAGCTTGTGTTCCAAAGATTTAATAGAGTCTCTTAGAGAAGTATCTACAGTGCAAACAGCCTCTAACTCTTCCACTTTTGCCTCAAGCATTCTGCATTTGGCACAAGTGTTTTCTGTTCCTTTTGAGAAGTGTTTAGGCTTTTGCACAACATATAGATCTCTTCGCTAAGAGCCCCGTTCTGCACCCTATAATCATCAATAGACATTTCTTCCTTAAGGGTTAGAACTGGTACCTCTGGTTCTTCTGATGTCTCAGCCATGAGGGCAAAGTTTGCATGAATAACTTCTTCTTCATCTGAATCATCCCAAGCTCTTCCTTCTGTAACAACTAAAGCTCTCTTTCCATGTCTTTCCTTCACCAGGGCTTCATACTTGCTTTTGAGGGCTTCATAAGTTTCTTTTGGATAAGTCTGTTTTGGCTTCTTGCAGTCGGTAGCAAAGTGTCCAGCTTCACCACAGTTAAAGCATTTGAACTTCATTTTGAAATCCAAAGGAGATTTGTAGCTGGTACTCTTACCTTTCCCTTTGTAACCTGAAGAACTACTACCACCCCTAGTAACCCGATATGAGGATGAAGATTTTTTCTGCGGTCGGTTACTCTTCCTGAACCTTATATTGCTGAACTTCCTTGCCATGTATGCCACGACACTATCATCCATGTTGTCCAGCTCTTCTTGGGTGAAGTAGTCATCATCACTATTGGAGGTGCACTCATCATCATTCTCAACTTGATGTGGTGCCGGTGATGATCTTGGTTTTTCTGCAACCACTGCCTTTTTAGACTCTTCCTCATTAGCAACTAATGCTGATGCCACTTCTTTTCCTCTTGAATCATTGTCCCATGCTTGATCTTGTAAGGTCTCTAGCTCATAGGTCTTTAGTATTCCATAATACTCTTCCAGAGAAGTTGTATGCAAATCTCTGGTTTCTCTTACAGCGTAGACTCTATGTTCAATGCTCTTTGGCTGGTTCCTTAGATATCTCGTATTGACTTCAACAATGGGGAGAGTTATACCTCTCAGATTCAAATCCAAAACCAACTGACTGAATCTTAGATAGACATCTGTAATGCTTTCTCCTTTTCTTATCCTGAAAGTGTCATACTCCATCTTGAGTATGAGTGTCTTATTGCTTCTAACCTCAGCTGTACCTTCCATGACGACCTCTATCTTATCCCAGATCTTCTTGGCTGTAGTTAGTCCTTTAACTACATTAAACATTTCGTGATCGAGGGATTCCACCAAGGTTTGTTGAACGGATGTATCAAAGGCTATCTGCTCCTTATCAGCATCTGAAAAGTCCGCTGCCTTTTTAGGCTCAAACCGCTGTGGTACAACCACATCTCCTTCCATGTGCTCAGGAACAACCACCATTGGAACAAATTTACCTTTGTCAAGGACTTCCAAGTATTCAGGGTTAACTGACTCAAGGTATAATTTCATTCTCAACACCCACTCTTCATAGTGATCTCGGTCGAACATTGGAATTTTGAATTGATTTTTAGGTGCCATCTTAATATAGATTTAAAGTAGAGATAATAAACTTTTCTTATTACTTGAGTAGTAATTAAAAGAAAATTGAATTATCTCAAAATAAATCAAGGTTCAAAAACTGGTCACAAAAAAAATTCTAAGTACACAAGACTAGGCTAAGTCGAAATTTCTATGTAGAACTTTTTGCCAAGTCGAAATTTCACCAAGTAGAAATTGTTCAAGTCGAAATTTCTAAGTAGAAATTGTCAAGTAGATATTCTATGTAGAACTTTTGCCTTGGAGAAAATTTGCTGCAGGTCACTTTCACACTTTTTGACTTTTATGACTAATCTCACCTAACTTCACCTAACACCCACGTGAAAGGTACAGAGTCTTCTGACAGTTCCCTTTTTCTGTGAGTATATTGTCCAATCAAAAGCCAATAACACCTTTTACACTTTTTGTCTTTTTGAAAAGAAGATCAAAAGTTACTGGGTTTGTCTTCTTTGTCAAGAACAATGAAGAACACTACAAACCAAAGTACCCAGATTAATTCACAAAAATTATCTAAAATCCACCCAAGCTAAATAATCACACCTGGAGTATTTAAATAATTTTTTTGGGATGAGTTTTCACCGAAAAAAAAATTAAGGCACACTTTTCAAGAAAAACTCGAAAATTAGATCTGGAAGAGAAAACTCATTAATCTTCTACCAAACACAAGGATCTATGTTTTGTTTGTCAAACATTAAGCTCTGATACCAATTGTTAGGTCCAAATGTGTTGTAGAGGGGGGGTGAATACAACTTTTAATATTTATGGAGCAATAAATATTATGTAATAAATGAACACAAAGATTCAAGGAATATATGTCTTATATATCACTTGAAGGGGTTGCTACAACATTCATTACAAAAGTACAACAGAAGTAAAGAGGGTAGTAAATGATACTAAGCTCTGTGAATATACTCTCTCTCTATTACAAGTGTTTCTCTCGAATATTGCTCTCTTTGTAATGTTACACAAGTACTTCTATTTATACTACTTTGTAATCTATGACTTGTAGTCTTCAAACGATAAGATGTGAGTGGCCTAATGTTGTCCACGTTAATCTTATCATGTCTTGAAAGCTTGGAAATCTGCCACCAGGATGATGCCATGTGTCATGTTGAAACTGTTTCCTATGTAGAATTTCTACATGGGAAATTCTACTTAGCTCTATCTAGAACTCTAAGTAGAATTTCTACATAGGAATTTCTACTTGGCTATCTCGAACTTTTAAGTAGAATTTCTACATAGAAAATTCGAGATAGCAAACTTCCTGAGTACTTAGAAAATATTTTCATCTCCAGAATTTTCTACATAGGAAATTCGACTTGGGAATTTCTACATAGGAAATTCGAGATAGCTTCATGAGTTGAGTACTTAGAAAATATTTTCTCCTCCAGAATTTCTATTTGGCTCTAAGTAGAAGTTTATCCAGAATTTCTAGATAGGAATTTTTACATAGGTTCCCTTGTAAGTACTTAGAGAAATTCTGGGCTTCAACTTGAAACTTCAATGCAACATCTTGAACTTGTGATTTCTTCGTGTCTTCAATATTCTTCAACAAGCTCTTGAACATGGATCTCTGCTGCTGACATAAACTTGCTATCAATGTCCTGACACTTGATGCAATGGTCTGGTTCATAAGTGACTAGTCTTGATAGAGTTCTTGCTTCTGAATAGATTGCCATGTTCAATTAGAAATGTGGCTTTCCAACAATTGC
This sequence comes from Oenanthe sinensis, assembly GCA_028671895.1. NCBI lineage: Eukaryota > Viridiplantae > Streptophyta > Magnoliopsida > Apiales > Apiaceae > Oenanthe > Oenanthe sinensis. The sequence continues at coordinate 12,594,861 of CM053798.1, read as the reverse complement.
TTTCCTTCTTCTTCACTTGAAATCAATTAGTCTTATTGATACTAATAGTTATGATCTTGATTTATTGAATTACAAATCACTGGGGCATGAACAACTTTGACTTGAACTTCTTCCAATGATTTCTTCTTTGTTTGATCATATTTAACATGTTGAATTGTATCAATTACTTTGTCTTCATTTATATTGATTTCATTGTGACTTCTCGTTCTTGATTGACTTCGGGTTAAGTATCTTTTCTTTAGTTGAGTTACATAAGATATAGTGTTACAAGTTTAAACACTCTGCCTTTCAAAGTCCCAACAATCTCCCTTTCACACATCGGGCTCGACACCTGTCCAATCTGCCTTTTTCAGTGTGACCAGACTCCCCCTTGACCCATACTGAAAGTCCATCTGACTCTCTGGTTCTCCCTAAGTCCATTCTTGAAGGTCCACATGCCTCTCCTTTAAGCTTAAGCCCATCCTGGGGCAAGGGTCCTATCTCTTCCTAGGCCCATCTGGGAGCCCGTCCGAGATTGTTATAGACCGTTATAACCATAGCTCTGATACAACTTGTTGTAGGGTTTCGTGACACAAACGCAGCAGAATAAACGCAAAAAATAAATCAAAATAGCGAAACCCTCCGCAGGATCCATGCGAAAACAAAATATTTAATTCGGAGATAAAGAATAAATACCTTTAGAAGCTTTAACAGTTCATTAATGGAAGATTAATGGAGGTCCAAAGCTTGTTTAATCACCACGTATCCCGTTCTCGGGATCTACGCTCTACGGTATCCACACGATCACTTTTCATGAAGGATTGATGTGTACTAGCACCCGAAAACTTCTTCTCTCTCTATCTTCCTCCTCTCTCAGAGCGGCTAGGGTTTTGTAAAATCTCTCTCTTATTAAATCAGCCCATAAAGAGATTATATAGAGAGAGGAATAAGTTTTCTAATTATAATCCAATTATAATTAATACTAATCCAAAATTCTAAATTATTTAATTAAGTCTCACTTAATTAATTAATTATTAATTTTGGAATTAGTTTAAGTAATTCATTTATTCTATTTATATAATTAATTAAGTCATACTTAATTAATATCATAAATAAAATAAATTACTTATTTAATTTAAATTCATAATTTAAATTATTTCTCCTTCAAGCGTTCTTTGTGTGTGATCCTGTAGGTTATTATTACGTTGGCAACAATTTTAGTATCTAATTAAAATTGTAAACAATGAGCGGCATCTAGTAATACATCATTGCTACCCAAGTAATAATAATAAATCGGTGATTCGATTAAGCCTTTCGTGAATAATGTTCCATGTAATATAATCCCTTTAATCTTGATATTATAGATTAAACTCAAGGCATGTCTCGTGTCATCCTTTTCATAATTTAATCTTTATTTTCTTGATCGATGAGTAGACTATTAAAATCAAATCAACATTTGAGCACGGCCGTGCATTTCATAGTCTCACTCAAACAAGAGGCCAATAATATCACTCCTAAAATTAGGAGGATTAAATCCCATCTAGATCATTCATATTTCTCATACGATTCATAATATACCCAATGTCCACTTTTATCATCACCCGATCAAAGGTAACTTTTAATGTAATCAAAGTATATTAATTCTCGTATAGAAATATAATGATTTCAGGTCTAAGGATCATTACACCATTATCACAGTGAGAATTACTTATGATACTTACTTAACATGTAGAATCTCACGGCGGGTCATTCCAGTGCCATGCATTGATACATGCACTTATGTTCTTGACTTTAGTATCCCCATACCTATAACCAATGAGATGTGGTCATCTGTCAAGAAACATACTAGTCTTTGTGCATTATTATTGTCCTTAAATAATAATACTCGACTAGGGAATTTTAGGAATAAGATACTATTCATATAATCTCATTTTTTAAGTCACATACTTAAAGATATATAATACGTATCAAAATTCCAAGGACATTTATTATGCTTTCAATTTATTACGCAGTAAATAAAACATAATAAATAAATAATAATCAATAAAACATAATCCTTAATAATAAATATTTTCCTTAAAATATAAAAAGTATTGTCTCTAGAGCACAATTACTAACAATCTCCCACTTGCACTAGAGCCAATTACCCAAGTATCCAATACTCATGGAACTAGTGTGACTTTCGTGCTTCTGCTGCGACAAAGCCTTAGTCAGTGTGTCTGCAATATTATTATTAGTATACACTTTACATATATGTATATCTCCTTGATCATTAATCTCATTAATTAGGTGATATCTCCTAAGTACATGCCCAAACAGCCTCCTTGGCTGCTTCACAAGCATCAATATACTCAGGTTCTATTGTAAAATCAACAATTGTCTTTGCTGTGAACCATTCCAGCATACAACATCTCAATAAAACACAAAGCCAGACAGAAACATTAAATTATCGTTATCTGTCTAGAAACCAGTATCACTGAAACCTCTTACAAATAGCTTCACATCTCCTCCATATAACAAGAATGAATCTTTAGTCCTCTTTAAGTACTTAAGAATATTCTTGACTGTCGTCCAGTGACCTTCACCTGGATTAGATCGGTATCTACTCATCATGGTTAAAGCATACGAGGCATCAGGACAAGTACATATCATTGCATACATTATAAAACCAATTGCTGACGCATATGGAATTTTACTCATGCAGTCCCTATCTTCCAATGATTTAGGACAAATTTTATTTTGAGATCACTATCCCATGAGACATTGGGACATATCCATTTTAGTCTCTTTGCCTTTGAAATCGATGCAAAACTTTGTCAATGTATGTACTCTAAATTAGGCCGATCAATCACCTTGATCTATCTCTATAGATCTCGATCCCTAATATATATGTCACATCGCCTAAGTCTTTCATTGAGAAATTATTTCTCAACCAAGTCTTCACAGTCTGTAGAGAAGGAATGTCATTCCCTATTAGTAATATCATCAACATATAATACTAGGAATGCCACATGGATCCCACTAAACTTCTTGTAAACACAAGTTTCATCTTCATTCTGAATAAAGTCAAACTCTTTTTGACTGTTTCATGAAAACAAATGTTCCATCTCCTCGAGGCCTGCTTTAATCCATAAATGGATCGACGCAACTTACATACATTTCCAGCATCCTTTAGATCAACAAAACCCTTAGGGTGTGTCATGTACACATCCATATCTTCTTCAAGGCTCTCATTTAAGAAAGCGGTTTTGACATCCATTTGCCAGATTTCATAGTCATAGTAAGCAGCTATAGCAAGCAAAATCCTGATGGACATGACCATAACAACTGGTGAAAAGGTCTCATCATAGTCAATACCATGAATTTTCTTGAAACCTTTTGCCACCAATCGTGCCTTATAGGTCTGTACATTAGCATCCATGTCGGTCTTCTTCTTGAAAACCCACTTGCACCCTATAGGTTTTACCCCTTCAGGTGGATCAACCAAAGTCCATACTTGATTAGTATACATGGATTCCATCTCAGATTTAATGGCATCCAGCCATCTCTTAGAATCTGGAGTGTTTATAGTATCTAGGTAGGTGAGAGGCTCATCTTCATCCACAAGCATCACATCACCATCTTGAGTCAAGAGAAATCCATATTATCTCTCGGGCTCATGGCGAATCCTACTAAACCTACGAACACCTGTGTTTCTCGAGCAATATTATTTTTCTTTTACATTCTACTCAGGTTCCTCCACTGGTTCAACGTTATCATGTGGGTCTCAAACTTCATTGAGATATATTATCCTCCCACTGTCTCTCAGCAGTTCGAGCAACAAACACTTTGTTCTCGGAAGGATTATAGAAAGAATAACCCCTTGTTTCAGTTGGGTATTCCACAAAATTACATTTGTCTGATTTTGGTCCTAGCTTGTCAAAGATTAGACGTTTCACAAATGCTTCACATCCCCAAAATTTTATAAATGACATGCTGTGACGTTGCTCAGTCCATATCTCATAAGGAGTCTTTTGAACCAATTTAGTAGGAACACAGTTAAGTGTATGTGGAGCCGTTTCCAGGGTGCAACCCCAGAAACTAATTGGAAGATTCATTGACTCAACATTGATCGCACCATGTCCAACAAGGTGTGATCTCTCCTATCAAAAAAACTTTTCTTTGATATTTTCTACTTCATATTTATAGTCTTTGAACTTTTCAAATGATTCGGATTAGTTCTTCGAAAGATACATATATCCGTATCTACTAAAATAATTAATAAATTTTATGAAGTTAATAAAATCTACCTTTTGTCATCGTACACATATGACCACATACATCACTATGTATAAGTCATACCCATTCAATGATCCCTTCACCATGTCCGGTAAAAGGAGCTTTAGTCATTTTACCAAATAAACCAAGATTCGTATCCTTTGGTATGATTCATAATCAAACTTATCCATGAATGCATCCTTATGTATTCTGGAAATGCGTTTCTCATTAATATGGCCTCAGCGACAGTGCCAAAGGTAATATTTGATTTGAGTCACTTTAGAACATATAAATTGTTAATTAGATGTGCAACATTATAAGGCTCATCATCAAAATAGAATAAACAACTATTGTTATAAAATGAAAAAGCCTTTATTGTCCAAACAAGAAACTGAAATAATGTCTCTGCCAATTGCAAGCACGCTATAACAATTATTAAGTTCTAAATTTTCCTTATAGGCCAAAAATTAAGTAACGAGTTCCTCGAACCAGAGCAACTATCTTTACTCCAATTCCAACCCGATACCTTAAGCTTGACCCTTATTGATCATCATCTTCTGATCTTCCAATTAAGCATGACAGTTTAATTTCCAGTCTCCCAACTTTCCACAGAAGTGACAATCGTCTTCTTTATCAACACCTCATTCAGACTTTAGAGTCTGCTTTAGGGATTGGACTTTGGTTTGACAACGGAACTAGATCAAATCTTCTCCTTGCCTTTCCATTTTCCTTTCCCTTTTGCATTCCCTATGTTTACCATCAATATAGTAGTAGTTCATGCATTTATCATATTACTTTCAACAGTTCTAAATATGCTTAGCAACTCAATGGGTGTTTTACCAATCTTATTCACTTTATTGTTCATAACAAAATAAGAATAATATTTGTCCAAAGATTGTAAGATCAAATCTAACTGTCTCCAGACCAATTTGGAAACCCAAAATATCAATGGTATTCATTATATCATATAATCTTTAGAACATGTGGTGTAACCGGGTCTCACTCTCCCTACTTGTAAGTGTATAGTGCCCTTTCAAATATATCTTGTGCTCAATCGTTTCATAAGCATCTATATGCTTGTATTGCTTCTTAAGCTCAGCACATATATTTGCGAGCATGAGACATGAAACATCAGTCGCAACATCAATTTGCTTCCAATAAGCACTATGATTTGCACATGTTATATTCTCAACTTTAAGAGCAGGGGAAGAGATTTGACTAATATCGTGGTGCCCGAGGACGATCCTCAAGCTCCTATGTCAGTCAAGGAAATATATTCTCGTCAACTTGTCCTTCTCAAGAACTGATCGCATAGAGAAGTTGTTTGTGTTTATCATTTGATATCTACAATATTAAAGTGCATAAAATAAACTAGATTGCAAATTTAATATTAATTATGTTTAAGTGATTATGGTATATCATCATATACCTCCCACTATTTTTATCAAACTAATAGCCCTTACTATTAATTTGGAAAGTATATCCCATAATTCTTTCTAGTGAGCCAAGATCCATATTTCGTCATGTCCTAAGTCAACCACTGGAAGTTCTTAGAAAATGATTAGTTAGGTAGACAACAGTTGTCAATTATATCATATATAATTCTTGGATAGTTTGGTGAACAACGATTGATCTTATCTATCTAATAGACTTTTAACTAAACTCTATGCTTCTAAGTTCATAATAGTTGAATATAACCGTTTATTTTCACTTATTATGACGACTCAGTTAAGTTAGACCCAATGATACAACGGCCGAATATAACCGTTTATATTCGTCGCATCTCACCACGATAGATAGGAGTCCCCTGCCACTGACAGTCCTTCCCCTTATCGATCTAGGATTCGATGAGTGTTCATTCATTGGAAAGCATCCGAGTAAAACTTAATATTTTGTTAAGGGGTTTTAGAAAATTTATAACGATCATGATCACATCATAAAGAGATCCTCAATTTTTCCTTGAACCAAATATTTCAAATCGACATCTTAAATTGTTCATTTTCCAGGTAGATGGAGGATACCAATGGTCACACTTAAAACCCATCAGCCTTACGAATACGCATATCCGCTTTTGTCAGAAAATCCCAATTATAGATATCAAAAATCCATATTTAATTCCGTGTTTTAAAAATCCATATTTCATAAACACAAGAATCTCATGATCATTTGTTAATTTTAAAATCTTGAATCGTTACAGATTTTATCTTGTTTAAGCAAACATGGCATGGGTGTCATATCTAATACATACATGATTAATCAATATTAAGCATGCATTTCAATTATATCTACGCATACGTACCAATACATGCAATCATATACATATATGTAATGTGCGTAAATTAAACGTGTTTGGTTATGGCCCCATCCTATATGATATTTCCAAGCTAATGGAAATATCAAGGCCAGTCTATGGTGGTTTTAAAAATACTATCTATTACATGTCTTCTTTCTTCATTGCTCCATCATCCCCTTTTGGATTGCCTCCTTACTTGCAAGTCTTCATTGATAATTACATTGAATAATGAAAAATAAAACTATTCTAATGAAATTACAAGAAGAACTCGAGTTACATTCGAGATAATTAAATTACAATGAATAAACGACATGCAAGTCGTATTTAGAAACCAAAACCATAAATCAAAACCACTATCCTATGGGTCTTTAGGCTATAACCATCCACCATGCTATCATATAACACATATAATATATCTCATATTATATAATCATATCACATAATCATATATAACAAATTTTGAAATTTTAGAAAATTAAAAACAGATTTCTGAAGACAATAAATCGCTATTTAGAGGCCCTTAACGACGTCAATCAGATTTCTCCAAATCTGACGGTGTTTCAGAAATCGTATCATATACAATTCTCATAACAAGAACAAACATATATCATATATACATACACAGAGATACATACAATCATCATATGATTATACATTACATGAATATCATATATTCATAATATATACATACATATACTCAAAATTTTAGAAAATCAAATAATTTTCAGAAAATCATAAATCACTGTTTTGGAGGCTGTAACGACATCTAATGGCTTACAGACGTAGAGCTGACTAAGTCAGTATTGCTCAGTGACCCGATTCTAGTCAGAAAACACATATAGTTTGCGAAAATCGGACAACGGACACAGATTTCAGAAAATCAACGGCAGCCGTTTCAGAATTCGTATCGAATAGGATTCCCATAATAAGAACAAACATGTATCATATACATACATCAACACACATAATCATCACATGATTATACATCATATGAATATCATATATTCAAAATATATATAAACATATATATATTATATCAATATAAAATCATGATAGATCGCATACATGCTTATATATCAAAAACTGTTAAGCACATAACCGAATTAAAACGTTTCGCAAGTAGCTCTGATGCCATTGTAGGGTTTCGTGACACAAACGCAGCAGAATAAACGCGAAAAATAAATCAAAATAGCGAAAGCCTCCGCATGATCCATGCAAAAACAAAAGATTTAATTCGGAGATAAAGAATAATTACCTTTAGAAGCTTTAACAGTTCATTAATGGAAGATTAATGGAGGTCCAAAACTTGTTTAATCACCACGTATCACGCTCTCGCGATCTACGCTCTACGGTATCCACATGAACACTTTTCATGAAGGATTGATGTGTACTAGCACCCGAAAACTTCTTCTCTCTCTATCTTCCTCCTCTCTCAGAGCGGCTAGGGTTTTGTAAAATCTCTCTCTTATTAAATCAGCCCATAAAGAGATTATATAGAGAGAGGAATAAGTTTTCTAATTATAATCCAATTATAATTAATACTAATCCAAAATTCTAAATTATTTAATTAAGTCTCACTTAATTAATTAATTATTAATTTTGGAATTAGTTTAAGTAATTCATTTATTCTATTTATATAATTAATTAAGTCATACTTAATTAATATCATAAATAAAATAAATTACTTATTTAATTTAAATTCATAATTTAAATTATTTCTCCTTCAAGCGTTCTTTGTGTGTGACCCTGTAGGTTATTATTACGTTGGCAACAATTTTAATATCTAATTAAAATTGTAAACAATGAGCGGCATCTAGTAATACATCATTGCTACCCAAGTAATAATAATAAATCGGTGATTCGATTAAGCCTTTCGTGAATAATGTTCCATGTAATATAATCCCTTTAATCTTGATATTATAGATTAAACTCAAGGCATGTCTCGTGTCATCCTTTTCATAATTTAATCTTTATTTTCTTGATCGATGAGTAGACTATTAAAATCAAATCAACATTTGAGCACGGCCGTGCATTTCATAGTTTCACTCAAACAAGAGGCCAATAATATCACTCCTAAAATTAGGAGGATTAAATCTCATCTAGATCATTCATATTTCTCATACGATTCATAATATACCCAATGTCCACTTTTATCATCACCCGATCAAAGGTAACTTTTAATATAATCAAAGTATATTAATTCTTGTATAGAAATATAATGATTTCAGGTCTAAGGATCATTACACCATTATCACAGTGAGAATTACTTATGATACTTACTTAACATGTAGAATCTCACGGCGGGTCATTCCAGTGTCATGCATTGATACATGCACTTATGTTCTTGACTTTAGTATCCCCATACCTATGACCAATGAGATGTGGTCATCTGTCAAGAAACATACTAGTCTTTGTGCATTATTATTGTCCTTAAATAATAATACTCGACTAGGGAATTTTAGGAATAAGATACTATTCATATAATCTCATTTTTTAAGTCACATACTTAAAGATATATAATACGTATCAAAATTCCAAGGACATTTATTATGCTTTCGATTTATTACGCAGTAAATAAAACATAATAAATAAATAATAATCAATAAAACATAATCCTTAATAATAAATATTTTCCTTAAAATATAAAAAGTATTGTCTCTAGAGCACAATTACTAACACTTGTTGGGTCGCAAGCAAGCATTAACTCTACAATAGTATAATATTGTCCGCTTTGGGCCGAGCCTAACGGATTTGTATTTGGGCATCTCCCAAAAGGTCTCGTACTAATGGAGTTTTAACTGGTTACTTATTAACTAGCAAACTGCCCCTCCCACAAACGATGTGGGATAACTCCCAACATAAGCTTGGTATAGATTTTCAAAGGGTTTCCTTCTACCATTCAACTTTTTTTTAAATATCCATTAATTCATACAACGGTTTTTAACATCAAAATACATGTATGAAAGATACGCTTCCAACTAAAAAACACTTGTACTTTTGGTGGTAATCAGACAAAACTATATATTTGTTATTTGTGTGAAAACTTTTTAAATAAAACAGGGAAAAAACACTTTTCTCAGTTCAACAATACTTAATTGTAAATTTATCTTAAGTTTATTCAGACAATAGTTTAATAAACAGTTCTGTGAACCTACTAGTTTGCATAAACACAAAAATCAAAAAGCCTTGTGTGATTTGATTTGCTAAACACGGGTAATAAACTGTTACATAGAAGTTGGATGAGACATTACTTTTTCGACGAAGAAAAAACCATTGTCCGGAAACACTTTTTTTTAACAGAAATCTCGGTAACACTTATTAGTAAACACTTTTTCGTTCAAGCATTTACTAATAAGTGTTGTCTAATTGCGTTTTTCTTGTAGTGTATACGTTTAACACAATTCAGATTATTTGCAATATTTTATACATAATAGTTGATTTAGCAATATTTTTAACCCTATCACATGTATCAGTAGCAATAGTTGCAGGAGGTGCAGGGTTTGTGGCATCAAGAAAGCCATACAAGTCATGTCAATGGAGAAGCATCTCAATTTGGGCTTTTCACTTTGCAAAATTTTGACTGCGTGGGAGTTTTAGAGGGAGTTGTGATGTGGGATTAAACCGGACTAAATGAGATAGGTTTCAAGATTTTGGGGAACAATGAACAATTTTGTCAAAATTCTAGTGAATATAAAATCAAATGGGATGAAATTGGGATGAAAGCTTAGAGTATTAAAAAGTTAAAAGGAAAAAAATGGATGATAATGGTGTTTTTTTAACCGTAAGAGGCTCTGATACCATAATGATATTAATATGAAGCTGTTGAAATGATTTCTAATTATGCCCATCAATCTAGAATCAAATGAGGATTACCTAAATCAAATAATAAAGCATTTCCTTGTCATATAACAAATGGTGCGAGTGAAAGGTGCTGATCTGTTGTGGCCACTGCAGCTTTACCGTCTGTATGACAAGATTCCACCATGAGAACATTTGGATCCATCATAAAAGATTGGTGCTTTAAGGGTCATTGCAGATTTTCTCAAAGAGAGAGTGCCAGTAGGCTGTTTAGTTTTGAAACTCTTAGAGGCCAAAACGGTTCTGGGATGTTCATTTATATTATCACCTGTAAACATGACAACTTGACAAATTGCTTCCCTACGAATCTGAGCATATGCTGGTTCAAAAGTAGGAAATGGAAGCATATGGAGGAACATCGCCATGAATTTTGTATACATGGTCATCAAGTCCATATAGAATAGTATACACTCTCTTCATGAAGAAAAGTGTTGCAATGTCTTATGTCAACAGGACACTGCTTAGGATTTTGCACAACAAAAATCTATTTCAAGCCACAAACATTGAAGATCAATATAGTATTTCACAAAGTGAACCTCCAGAATGTCGCAAGCAAGCCATCGTCGAAGTTCATAAACCTGATAGGTATCACTGTCATCAAAACAAGTAGTATCAATGGAATCTCTGCAATAGGGAATCAGATGAATTCACCGATCAAAGATGTATCCATAAAATTAATCAGCTATATTTTGACAATAGCATTATCTGTGCGCCATTTTCGAAAGGTTGCATTAGTTTGGAGAGGTTGAGGAAGATCACCACTAATATATCCCAAATTTTCTTTTCCAGAGATATACATCTCAACAACTTGGGACCAAATGAAATAATTTGTACCGTCAAACTTGATGCCAATGGAGCAGTAGAATGTTTATATTCGGGGTCTGTCTGGTTAAGATTTTAGTCATTTTGGTAGAATTCAGTAAGAATAGATTCAGATGGTTCATTTGTATGAGGATCTTCATCTGCAGTATGAGAATGTTTAGGACTTTGGGATGCTTCTGATTCTGATATATATAAAAAGATTACAAGAAGAATGCCAACATTATGATGTAGTGGAGGCCAATGAAGATGAAAATCAGTAGGGAAACGATCATATTCAAGATTGTATGAGATCCACTAATCATTTTAATGTGGTGCAAGCAAATGAACATGAAAATCAGCAATGGATCGACCGTAGTCAACATAGTATATAATCAACAGTGTTGTTCAAAGCAGAAAATATGAAGTTCATCAATTAACAATACTAGAGAAACTATAAGATGAACAATGCTGCCTAAAGTGCTGCAAGAACCTGAGTATCTGGGTAACCCTTGTTTGTCTAACAAATTCTTGAGTAATGTAATTGGTGGATTGCCAAAATACCCTGATCTCGTGATTTCACTCCTGACCGATAACAATGGCACATCTCATTCGAGCAAGGATGCCCATGCAATTATCATTATTCATAGGGCATCTATAATTCCTGTGATCCGAGCTGTAGTGCTTCGGCTGTTTTTACCAAGCACACACATACACTATTTGTAGTAGAATGATATTAACTAGTTTTACCAAGTGTACAGGGGTAGTATTACAGGAGAGGAAAACCACTTCAACAATACACATGTGAATCCAAGTATTTAAAATAGGAAAAGGGAAGAAACAATTGTAAGAAAAACTTTACAATTTCAGCCAACAAAAGATATATATATAGCATAGTTCATGGCCTGTACCCACCATAATCCGAATCTTCTCGGCTATGAACCATCTATTTTAATGACCATCCTTTTCCACTATCTACCTTGTGTGCTTGTGTTTAAAAATGTAATGGTAGTGCTTTCACGGACCTCGGTGGCTACGGAAGCAGAGGCAGCCTTGAGGTTGATCACCAGGAATCATACCTCCGCCTTTTGATGTGTCAATAGCCTCTATCATAGTCACTACCTCATCCATTTCAGGTCTCTTGTCAGGGTTAGCATCCCAGCATCGCTTCATCACATTTGCCAATGAATTTGGACAACACCTTGGTATATCAGGTCGTAGGTTCTGTTGGCACGATTATAAAACAAAATACTGTATTTACACAGACGTACAAGAAAATTTTTGTTGCAATGTATTAATTAAGCATGATCAGAACGTACCTGGCGAACCACAGCGGAAGTTACTTCTGAAAAACTTAGGTCAGGATAAGGCATATCGCAGCAATATATCTCCCATAAACAGATGCCAAAACTATAGACATCACACTTTCTGTTATAAGGATTTCCATTAAGAACCTGTAAGCCATCCATATTGCATATGGCTAGTTAGTTGTTTCATATAATGTCCACATGTATGCTAAATTCTTAAAAACTGCATTCAGACAAAAACAGAAGTCCTTGGAAACTAAAAAGTTAGAACTTCCATCTAGTATCTAGTAAACAAAAGTTAGCATCTTATACAAGACATACTAGTAATTATGTTTGGAGGAAATTGACCACTTTTAAAAATTCTAGAAAGTGGACTTGAGCATTGTGGATGGTTTGACTATAGCGAAACGGCTAACAAAAATGACCTGTCTGTTAAAATAATGGTCAATACATATGGCTACATACCTCGGGAGCCATATAACCAAGTGTCCCAGTCTCCCCTGTCATGTCATTTGGATTAGAAGCCTCAACACGAGCAACTCCAAAATCAGCTATTTTCACTGTGCGTGACTTGTCCAATAACATGTTCTCAGTTTTTACATCTCTATGTACAATTTTCTGAGAGTGAAGATAACTTAACCTACAATATTTAATTTCCCACACTAGTAAATATTTCACTAAATAAAACAGCAAACTCTACAATATAGTATCAGTATTCACATAATTGTCATACCCTCTTGCCAGATCAAGTGCCATTTGTACAACCACTTTGAATGCTAGTTTTTTTCTCCTGTTTTTTATGAGATAAGATTTCAAGGCACCCCCAGGAAGATACTCAACGACAACACAACATATATTACTTGGCATGCCTATTGGTCCATTTTCGCACTGTAATTTTAGCCCTGATGATCCCATAGTTGCCCCTATGAACTGCAAAATGAGGTCAAGCACAAGTGATATACACAACTTCTTCAATAAACCTTATAAAATATTTATTAATCACTTTTCAATCAAGGAAGTGACACACTAATAGCATAGGTGCATAACTTAAACTCAAAAAAGAAAAAAAAAACAGAACAGAAAATCTTCTGACTAATGCAAAAATATATTTATAAATCATAGTATTAATCACTTTTACAACAATTATTTACCATTAAACTACCGAATGGAAGTAGGTTAGGAAACAGGACCACGAAAAATTATTTCTATAGATAAAAATTAAATGCATAAAGATACAACTGTTTGAAAGTATTTCATTCGAAAAATCTTTAAAACATATCTAGCAAGAATAATCACATGTATCATACCTATATCTTCTCTTTCATTTTCATTTTCTACTTTGTTTTATTAAGTTCTGATATATGCAACATTACATAGTATAAAGTTGAAGATGATGTATAAGTTAGAAAGTGACCTTAGTTACATTAGGATGCTCAAGCTTATGCCAAACTGCAACTTCTTGTGTAAATGCAGCCCTCAAAGATTGTATCTCAGCTTCTGTTCTGTGTCCCTCTTCTCCCCAGTCCAGCAGTTTGACTAAAGCAAGGAACAGAGTACATATATATATTTAATAATTGACATAAAAAATATATTTTATCGAATAACTAATATATTTATTCATATGAGCCACAAGAACGATACAAATTACAATTGCGGAAGGAAAATTGAAATTGTAACCCATGATACGAGGCCTACGGGCCTCGATCTTTACCACTAGACTAGGACCTAAATCCGCCGAATAACAGTAACTTTTTAGGTATAAAAAAATAAGATAATTATACAACTTAGATAATACATTAATAAAACTGATGACGACTTTGATGATGACTTGAACAAAAAAATAATCAGCAAGTACAGCTCCAGATCCTAAGTTGAAGTTATTTAGTATTATCTAATTCTAGAATTAGTTTAATACCAATAATTAACAGTTTGGATTAAGTGAAAGCCAAAGTGAAACTACACCACTAATTTATTACAATCACCAGTTGGGTTCAAGCCAAATCCGTGCAGTAGGGTCACGGTTTCCATGAGATAAGATAACATTTATAATAGCAGTCATTTATGACTTATTGCTCTCCACCCCCAACAATAAAAAATTGTATATAAATCTATATCAACCTCTAACTATAATCTATCTATACAAAGATTAATTGCCACAGAGAAGCAAGGTGGGGAAAACCAGAAAGGTATCAATTAAAGACTTTGATCATGCATATAGAGAACAATAAGATGAGCCAAAATATAGGTCCACATCTATCAATATTTAGCCGACAAAATGTTACTGGACCTAAACACACATCGTGTACCTGTTTATTATTTTTCCCAAATGAAATAATGTAAAATTTTAAATACTCACTCACACATGATATATTCTTATTGAACAAGAAAAAGATTTTAATATATTGTTAGCGAAGTTACAAAATATTAGTTTTGTTTTAGTTGTTATATGATCCTGCATAGCCCACTTCCTAAGGTGATAGTCGAACGACTTACCAGGAATTCAGGATCATGTATTATATCCTAACATTCTCATTAGTTCGAATAACAAGTAATCAAGATCATTATGTACAAATCGAAAACATATAAAATTTCTCATGCAAAATCGATACGAAAACTTACCAGCAACATCAAGACCATCATAGATGCCACGGTGCACGGTGC
This sequence comes from Oenanthe sinensis, assembly GCA_028671895.1. Taxonomy (NCBI): domain Eukaryota; kingdom Viridiplantae; phylum Streptophyta; class Magnoliopsida; order Apiales; family Apiaceae; genus Oenanthe; species Oenanthe sinensis. The sequence goes on along the minus strand of CM053798.1, from coordinate 12,579,708 downwards.
CAAAAGTGCCACGAGCAAGAACAGTTTTAATAATAAGCTTAGCAGGATCGATCTCCCACTCCTGTCTCTGCCTAGCCGGGGCTGCAGCAGCAACAGTGGGGGCGACAGCGGTGGAGGCAGCGTTGAAGCTAGAAGAAAGTTGATCTTGTTTTTTCGTATTATTTTCCATAGTCCAGACACGGTTGAGATGTCTCTCAAGTTGTTCATCCAAGCTCTTAAGATCAATCTGATCTGCACGTACAAATCCATCATTTCCCTCCTTCATGTTTGTATTATGTTGCTAAATCTTGTGTCAAGGTTTAAAAAGATTTATGTGTGATTGATGAGGAAGAAACTAGAGAAGAAAAATAGTAGAAACAGAGAGATTGAGAAAGCAGAGTTGAAGCAAGAGAGGCAAGTCTAGTGAACAACTGGACATGTGGGCACATGGAATTGCCTCCACTCTAACGTGTATTTCTGACCCACTCTGGCCTCCTTATTACCCTCGATATATATACAAGAATATATAGTACAATAGTTTTTTTTTTTTTAAACAATGGCCGTGTAGCGGATGAAATTAGTTGTTTTGACTAACGGATTGAATTAGATATTTTGACTAGCGGATTGAATTAGCTGTTTTGTATAAAATTGTTTGATAATTAGTTGTTTAAATTAACTGACTGTGACACATTACAAACCTCTAATGCAAAAAGTTCATAAAAATAGTTTTTTCAAAATTAGTTTTTTCACCTCAATAAGCTATTTAAATCCGTCAACTACTAAACACTCATGTTAGAAGATTTATATGGTCAAACCTCTAATTTGCCTCAAACCTCAATTTTGCATCAAACATTTAACTTCCAAACAGGGTCAATGACTTCATATCACAATTTTATACTATTATATTATAATTGCGAACTATAAAGTAAATATATTATTAATGACTTTTTCTAAAAGAGATTAATACTACATACAAAATTATTATAATTTTAGGTAACCTAGCTTATGGACCATGATTTAAATATCAAGTTAATCGAAATAAAATTATAATAACATTATGATACTTATATTATACTCAAGTAGTTACATATTTTTCCATCAGTAATATATGTCTCGATTAATCGAGTCGAGCGTAATTCGAGTCAAGGTTAATCGAGTCGAGTCGAGCAGAGCAGACTCGTTTAACTAATCGAGCCTAAACCTCTGTCCGAACTCGACTCATTTAATTTTATACTTAATCGAGCCCAAACCTCTACCAGAATCTGACTCGTTTAATTTCACGAGACAAATCGAGCTGGCTCGTTTAATAAAACGAATCAGAACCTTTACCCGAACTCGGCTCGTTTAACTAAATGAGCCGAGTCGAGCTCAGTTAAATGAGTTCGAGCTGAGCTAGCACGCGAGCCGCCCGACCCAATTACAGCACTAGTCTCCATTTATGGTACTTTAACAGAGTTTGAACACTAACCTGATCAGATATTTATATTATATTATTATAACTGAACTTCATATTTTTCTATTGGATCGGTTTGGTTAATCCAAATATTTGATTATCTCAATTTTTAACTTTAAAAAATAATAATCATTAAATCTAAAGTAAAGAGATGAAAATCATTGATCTAATACTACAAATATTATATACTTTAGTGTATATATATATATATATATATATATATATATATATATATATATATATATATATGAATAAATATATAGGGTCTTACTCTAATAGAAACCAACTTAAACTAAAAACTAGAAACTAGGACATATTTATATATATATATTTTAAGATTCAGAATTAAATATATAATTTAATTAAATAACAACCCAAGCCCACAACGAACATATACCGGGCCAGCAATTTGGTATATATTAGTTATTGACTTGTCATTATAAAGGGTCCAAACACACACTTTTTATTCAATATGGGATGTTATAAACACCCCTCTTTATTGGGTCGACATCCTCGTCGAGCCCAAAGAGAAACTTATGGAACTTGAGTAGTGCCTCTACACTTCCGGCCAGGTATGACTCTGATACCATTTATAACAACCTAAGCCCATAACGAACGTATACCGGGCCCAACAACCCACCACAGGTCAGTCCAAAAGAGATAACAATTTGGTATACATTAGTTATTGACTTGTCCTTAAGGGACCAAACACACACTTTCTATTCGATGTGAGATGTTACAAACTGCAACAATTCCAATCACTATTTATACAGTAACAATCACTAATATAAAAACTCTATTTATATAGTTATAATCACTATTTTAGTGATTCTTTTAATTATATTTAGTGATTTTTTAAATTTTTCATTCAAATAAATACATCCAACCACCAACACCATTGACTCCGACCATCGCCAAACTCAACGATTCACTGGAATAGGAGCAACATTAGTATAGATCGAGAAAGATATATATGGAGCATAAAGTGAGATGAAGAAGATGCTTATTAGTTTTGTTGTAAGGCAGGGAGACAGATTCGTTGGAATGAAATCTGGTGGTGACTGTGGTGGTATATAAATAGAAGTGTGCGTGGTTGTGTAAAGAATGTATGTATAATCAGGTGTGTGTGTGTGTGTACGCGTGCGTGCGTAGTTTGTTTCGATTGGGGTGATTGGTTAGTGAGAGAGAGACATCAAGAGAGGGAGATGGGGGGAGAAGGAGAGAGAGTGATGGAAGGAGAGAGGGAGATGAATGAGTAAAGAATTAGGGGAGAAGGTGGTTGTACGGTGATGGTAGGTGGCTGACGCCCAATTCAGCGAGGGGGCGTCGGGTGGCAGAAGCTTAGTGGTGGGGTGGGATGCTTACGAGGATGAGAGGTGGAGAAGATGAGTTAAGGGGTTCAAGGGTCGACTTGATTTGGGGGTTAAGGTTCGAATCCCATTAACAACATATTATTATATTTTATTTCAATTTACCTAAAGTATTATAAAGAAAGCAAGCCACGGGTTCTTCTTCAACCTTCGGCCCTCCTTATTCTACTACTCTAATAGCCCCCCCTTTTCAGGCTATTAATTCTAACAAAATCTAAAATGCAGTACAATTTACTAATCCAAAAATCTATTACAAAGGTAACTATTACAAAAACACAACTAACAATGACAAGTCAACAACCAATCTACTCCAAATCTAAGATTCTTGAAATCCAATCCACTTCATCTTTCTCCTGCACAAAACCTGAAATTATAAGTAATGAGCTACACAACCCAACCAATAACAACCAACTTACAAATATTCTCAACAAAAATCAGTGGTTGTTTTAATAAAATATTTTTTGATCAGAAATAATATAAGTCTTGAAGATAATTTGAGAAAAAAAATCTAACCCAGAGTTTTATAATTTCAAAAATCCTTTATTGAAAACAATACGATAATCTTATAAAATTTCACAGTCTTGCTCTACGACCACACTTTGTCAGTGACCAGCATCTTATTCTTATTCTTATTCTTTACTGCACTTTTTTAATGGACGGGATCTAAAGTTCAATAATCATGCACCCTTATTAGATATCTAAGGGTGCATATTTGTGTCCCTGATAAGGATATCTAAGCCTAGTTCCAGAACTATAGCGTAAATTATGAATGAGTTTGAAATGTAGAGACTGGGTTTCAAAGATTGTTAGATTCAAAATCATCATAGAAGGGGGGGTTGAATATGATATGGTAGATTTTTCATTTAATTGCGGATTAAATGTTTGTGTTCCTGAGATATGAAAATGGTAGTAAATGAAACACAAATATTTAGGAAAATAAAGATATATTATTAAATCTCTAAGTGCTACACTTCTAAATAATATGATTAGCTTCAATGGGTCCAATCAATGTTACAACAGAAATACAGTTGAGTGTGTTTAATGTTTAGCTCTAATGGAGTTCTCGTCTGTATGTCTTTGTGTTGAAGATGAATGAATTTCTTTCTGTCCATATTGATTTCACCCATATATATTCTGTAGGCTTTTTGGAAATTGATTTCCAACAATGTATTAAGTCCTTTGTTGTGCCTGTAGAGTGGGAGTGGTGTGTAGGTGCCACATAAACCTTTGTTTCGCCTTGAACTTATATGTTGTGCCAAAAATCTTTTGTTGCGCCTCTATCTAATGTTAGTTGCGCATATACAGTGGATTCCTTGTATAGGCGCCACTAAATACTTAGAAAACATTCCTTCAAGTTTATTGCGCCTAGATGTTAGTTTGTTGCGCCTGCACACTAGTTGCAGTGTGTAGGCGCCACAAAATCACCCATTGTATTTTGTTGCATCACTAAATTGGTTATGTTGCGCCCATATCATGTTTGTTGTGCCTGCACTCCCATTCCCTTGTGCAGGTACCATAAACCTTCACTTGACTTCTCTTAGCTTTAAATCTTGGTTTATTACGCCTTTACAAAGTTGGTTGCGCCTCTAGAATACTTCAAGAGTACATGAGTCACCAAATATAGTATTACTTGACTTAACCAATTTCTTGAAGTGCTTGAAGTAATTACTACTTGATTTTCACTCTTCTGGCTTGATCAACTGATTTTCTTCTGATTAACTAAGACAATTCTTTTCTTGTTGTGTTGACGCTTAGTGCACTGGTCTGGTTCACAAACGACTAACACTGAATTGAATTCTCTTGACTTTTGTTGTGTTTCAGTTGATTAACTTTGGATTATTCTATTGCTTCTGATCACTGAAACCCTTTGACATTTATACACAAATCATTACACTGTCTTTAGTCTGAAAACTTCTGAACTCTTATTTGTTGCTGAGACCTGGACATTTTAATGAACTTCTCTCGCTGACATTCAGTAAGCCTTTCATCTAGAATGCTCTGCAATGATGTATGTATGATTTCTGCTTATATGTCCTTTTGGATACCTGTGCTGCATATTAGTATTATTTATCTGTCTTTATTTCTTAGTTGAGTTATCGTTATCATTATTACATACTACGTTACATTATACTTTACAAAGATTCTCATATCTTATATCTTATACAGTTCGAAACCAATTTTCTTATATCTTATACGAATTTCGAAATCACAATATTAAAATCTTTTTCGAAAATAAAACTAAGTCAAAAGGTACTTACCTCCAAGCCGACATTATATACCATGTAACGCATGTAACACCTTCAAAATTCAAGAATCTATATCTTACTTAAACAAATATTCAATCCCTTGCACCCAAACAAAAACATCGCATCTCAAACTTTGAACGTCTTTATAATTCTGAATCTGCCCAGATCTGTATTTAACCTTTTTGAACACCCTCTAAACGATGTTTTCTCAAAAAACTTAAACCATAAAAATCGTAGAGAACGAAAAGATCTTTCCAAAATGTCCAGAATTAACGAATTCTGAATTACAATGAATTTACTATGAATTTTACAAGATAACTGATTTGTGTAAGAAATATCCTACGAATTCAATAAAAAAGATGAAGAAAAATAATAAAGATTTGTGTCAAGAGAGATTTATAACTGATTAGTTTTGGTGGCTCGAATATAATATAGAAGAATAAGGAGATCTCAATCTATATATAGTATTTTAAAACCCTAAATTCTAAACCTACTATAATTTATTTATTCAAATCCGATCTATATTCGAAATCCATTATTCTAATCTAATTTTAATTCATAATCTTTATCCAATTTTAATCCTTATTATTATTATTATTATTCCAAAAAATACGGGATATTACAGCTACCTTTTTCTCTCTCTTTCTTCTTCTTCTCACATTTCCTCTACTTTTGTCCTTGTTAATCTTGTTTTGGGTTTTCCTGACTAATTAGATGGGACCTTAGTCAAGTCTATTTTCACTGCTAATTAAGATCCTATGGTGAAAGATTTTGACTTTCCTAATGTCAATATTGGTGGTAGAATATTACAAAGTCTCTCCTTGATCCTATTGTTATGGCTCTGATAGGTCTCAAATAATGGATATTAATGACGTAATTAAACTAGAAGGGGTTGAATAACTTAATTACTGTTTTTAAAAATATTTATTTATCTCTTAAAAATTGTTACTCCCTCCGTCCCAAATTAGTAGTCACTTTTCATTAAAAAAAAAAAAGTCGTGCCATAATACATATCCACTATCCTACTTCTAATATAATTTTATAAATAAATTTCCTAAATGACCCTTGACTAGAGTATTGGTTCTTGTACAATAATTAATGAAATGAAACTATAATTCAATTTATGCATTGAAACTATCTCAACCAATGCAATTAATATGGATACAAATGGAAAATAACTTTTATGTTAGAAATCCTTAATATGCGTAATTTTTTCAAAAGTGACATGTATAATGGGATGGGGGGAGTAACATTTTATTTCAATTTTTAAGTACATAAAAAAAAAGAATAAGGGATAAGAGAATATCGAGCGAGGATTTTTTTATCCTAATTAGGACCACATATATATTGTTGATTAAATATATAAATCCCTTTAATCTAGTCCCCGTGCACCTCTTCTGTCTTGAGATTTTGAAACTATAAACTACTCCTTAATGTATGCGGAAAAACTTTTAGAACATACAAATATTTATCTCGAAACGTAACTCCCCGTTACTTTCTCAAAATAAATGTACAAAACCCTATAAGAATTGTCTAGGACAATAACTCCCCGCTATCTCCTGAAAGCCTTTGTAGCCGTTGGTGTAGTATATATACTTATAACAAATTACGATCTTGGATCTTAGATCGGGTCTTGGCTCTTTCCTTTTCCTCATGACGCAGAGAGAACTAACTCCCCGTTAGAATGTCTAAGCCTTGGGTTATAGAACAAGGATCACCTCACCTCACTTCACCTCATGTAAATGTAGAATACAATATTTACAAAATACCTTTAGAATAAAAAAAGAGTTTTGGACTAGAATATTACAATTCTAGGCCGATGGGACAAAAATAATATTCTAACAAATATAACAAGTAAGAATATTAAAATAAAAATCTACACAAGTTATATTTAAAACAAACAAGCAATAAATATGAATATAACTCAAGTGCAAATTAGAATATTAATATATATGGTCGGGTATAAATTTAATGGCCTAATATATATACATATTAATAATTACTTAAGTAAAACTTCTACGATCAAGAATATCTTGATGAATGCGAAATTTATTAACTTAAGTATAAGTAGTACTAAAATAGTATGATATATTCTATATGAATATATTAAAAAATTGAGTCACTTTTAACATTTTCGTGCTCAAATATGTGACTATAAATAATCATTCTTTTTGCAAGAAAGCTAAACGCTAATTTGAATTACTTTCACTTTCGGAGGCTTCGAAGGTTACTAACAGGCTAGTTAAGTTTTGATCTAGAATTTGTTCACGAGAAACACGTTATACACGAAAAAGTTATTAAACAAGTTTTAATTGACCAAAATTCAATATTTTAATCCTTATTTGAATTTAATCAAATATAGAATATAAGTTTGGGATCTTTTTATACATACCGGTAAAGAGTGTGTGTGTGTGTAAGAAAATGACAAAATCCGAAAGGAAGCAAATAGACGAATATGATTTTAAACATTAAAGAGTGTAAATATAAATTTGAGGTTCCTTTTAGGCATTATACTTGACAAATATATAAGCACTTGGCCGATTGAGGCTCAAAGAAGAAGTCTCGAATGATTTTTTAAGAACAAAAACTAAAGCTTCAAAAGTTGCCAAAAGTTCGTCGGAAAAATGAGTTTGATAAAAAGAAGTATCTTTATGAAAGATATGCATTCAAAACTTAGAGCAAATGTAAAAACTTTGAAGCCAAATTGATTATTCTTTTTAAAACAACAAAAACTAACTAAAAACTACAAAAAATTTGCTAGAAAAAGTCACTGAAATTTCGACCAGAAAAATCTCCCTCTCTCGTTATGGCTGAATGTTATATATGATAAGTATGGGGTTTTAGCCCTGTTTTTGAAGAGAAATCAAATAAGAAGAGCTAATTTTGATTTTATAAACATTTGTTAAAGAAATTGAAAGTTATGAACAAAATAGGTTTATAAAAGGAGAAGTATTCTAGAGTGAAGTAAGATAGAATAGTTCAACACTAAAAATACTAGCTTTTTAAAAATTCGAAGTGTTTGGCTTCAGAATAGTGTGTGGGGGGTTGTATTTATAAATTGACTTGAAATGAATGGTGCAGACTGACTTGGAATGAATGGTTAGGATTAATGTTCCTAAAATTTCAATTGATGGAGGGGGAATTTGAAATCTTCAAGCATTCTTGGGTGGACCAAGTCAACCAGTGCAAAAGGATTCGTATTAAAGTAAATAAATACATAACGAAAAATTTGAAGCACATATTAGCACGTAACACCAAAATTCACAAATAAATATATAAATCAGGAAAATAACATTAAAATAAATATGGAAATATCATGATATTACCTAGTAGATAGACTATTATAGAAGGGGGTTTGAATATAATAGTACCAAACAATCGAAACTAGAATATAAGTATATGAAAATAAGTACTGTTTGTATTAACTTTGATAAACTTAATACAAAACTCTCTCAAAAAACTTCTTAAGGGCTGCTAGGTTTTAATAATAATATGTTATTAACGATACATCAATGTAAACCTATTCTTGTGTTTATATAGTGCACAACTACCAATCTAACTAATGCAAAGATAATGATTAATAAATACAGATATACAATTTTCATCATTATCTTCGGAATAGATAGCTCCAACAAGGTAGTTGCCATTCACAGAAACACTTCCATATTTATCTTCAATCAAGTCCTGATTTGTCGAACACCATCTGTGAAATTCTGATCAGCCTCGATTCTATCGGTTGAATAAACTCTAACTTCATATACTCTGACGACATCACCTAAACTCTGATCAGTTTCTCTAGAATCTGATTGCTAAGCCCTGACATCATCATTCCTTTATATATAACATATATGTAATATTTTTCGAAAATTTTACTGAATAATGAATAAAATACGAGTTGGACGAACTAGCTCGAAAATAAAAATACTCATAAAATTATGAGAAAAAATTGTGAATTTATTTTCTATTATGCCAATGACCAATATAAAGTTTCATGTCATTCTAATAAGTGGAAGTATTTATTGAAGGGTTTCGAGCATCAAACGCAGCGGAATAAACGTGGAAAAAGAATAAAAAATCGAAACCTTATGCAAGATCCATGCGAAAACATAATATTTAATTTGTGGATTAGTGTCTAAGCTTTTCGAAGCTTTACGTGAGTGTGTTTAATGAAGGTCCAAACTGCCATCATCATAGCCCTTGCTGTAAGAACCACACGCCAATGGTATCCACACGAACTACATAAATGATTTCCTTGATAGTAGTAGCCTTGGATCACCATCTTTAGCCTCCCACTTTTTCACAGATTTCCTTGCCTCTCTCTTGTATGGAGCTGCTAGAGTTTTCTCTCAAAACAAATTTCAAAAAGTGTGTAAAAAAAATACATCATTATGTATTTATATGCAGGCTAGAGATAGATAACCTAATATAATTTGGGCTTCCAAAGCCCAACCCAGTTTGGTTTTATTATTATAAATGAATTGTAATTATTTCAATTAATCAAGTCAAACTCAATTAATTAATTAAATTTGAATTAATAATAATTATATTTAAATTCATAATTTAAATAAATAATCCAAATTTAAAGCGTTCTTTGAGTATGACCCTTTAGGTTATTTTTATGTTGGTAATAATTTTATTATCCAATAATAAAATTATAAAGAATGGGCGGCATCTAGTAATACAACAAAGCTACCCAAGTAATAATAATTAAATCGATGATTCGATTAAACCTTTCGTGAATAATGTATAATATAATATAATCCTTTTAACCTTATATTATATATTAAACTCGAGGCATATATTGTGTCATCCTCTTCAGCATTTAATTCGGGTTTTCTTGATCAATGAGTAGACTACTAAACAAATCAACATTTGAGCAGGACCATTCATTTTATAGTCTCACTAAATCAACAGGCCAATAATATCACTCCTAAAATATGAGGGTTAAATCATTTATCTATCATTCATAATTCTCATACGATTCATAGTATACCCAATATCCATATTTTTCATTACCCAGTTAAAAGTAACTTTGAGTGTTATATATCAAAGTATATTAATTCTCGTATTGAAATATAATAATTTTAAGTCAGAGGATCATTACATCATTATCACAGTGATAATTATTTATGATAATTATTAACATGTAAAATCTCACGACGGGTCATTCCAGTGCCATGCATTGAGACATACACTTATTTTCTTGACTTTAGTATCACCATACATATGACCAATGAGATGTGGTCATCTGACAAAACATACTAGTCTTTGTGCATTATTATTGTCCTTAAATAATAATACTCGATTAGAAAATTTTAGGAATAAGATATTATTCATATAATCTCATTTTTAAGTCACATAATTAAATATATATAATATGTATCAAAATTCCAAGAACATTTATTATGCTTTCAATTTTTTAAGCAGTTAATAAAGACACAATAAATATTTATTCAATAATCAATAGAAGATAATCCATAATTATTTTCAATAAAACATAATTGTATTGCCTCTAGTATAACAATACAAACATTTATTTAGATCAATATTGTATATTAAATTTAAGGCAAGGGTAAAAGTTACTCAAATAATATTCTTATTGTGGAAGATGATTTTTCATTCTGGTAGTTCGGTTAAAAAATACCTAATCTCAATAAATAATGTTATCCAGATAAAGATATTTAATTAAATATACCGAGAAAATCATTACCTTACCTTTTTTCTATTTAGCAATAGTCTTCTAAAAAATATCATAACATAATATTTGTTTTTAAACTTTTTGCTTATGATAATGAATGTTTAAGAAAAATTACCACTTGAAAGAATTAACTTAAATTCTAAAAAGATCACTTGAATAATCCTACTGTAGGTATTAAGTGATTTAGTTACTTCTTAATATTCTATTTAAATTTAATAATATTGAACAAACATTAAAACACCTACAAAGAATACAAAGTCATTCTTTCAGGCTCCATTAGCTAAACCCAAATCTTGGAGCTCCATTATTACAGGTAACCCTAAACCCTCACATGTTTTATCATTCATAGCTACAATTTATCCTCCTAAATTGTTATTACAAGAGAGTAAGAAAGTTTGGGACTTTAACTGAATTGGGTATTGTAAAGTATAATGTAACGTGGTATGTAATAGAGTAATGATAACTCAACACAAAAAAAGATAGATAAATAATATTAATGTGAAATATAGGAATCCACAAGGATAATCAAACAAGACACATACATGCATCACTATGATCATCAATTAAAGACTGAGACCTTTTGAAGCGTCAACGAAAGAAGTTCATTAAAATGTTCAAGCCTCAGTGGCAAGTAAAAGATCAGAAGGTTTTCAGAATCAAAATAGTGTAGTGATACAAGTATGATCATCAGGATTTCAGTGGAAAGAAACAAAGAAACAGCTGGGGAAATATTAACTGATAGTTTAAATGCAAGTGAGGAGAATTCAAATCTGTATTAGTCGTCGGTGAACCAGACCAGTGAACTAGGTGTTAGCACAACAAAAAAAATTATCTTTAAAATAGTCAAAAAATCAATTTGCTGCAAATGGAATCAATGACAGACAAAGAAATAAATATAGTGATCAAATCAAAAGGAATTTCTGAAGTCAAAGTCAAGCACTGGCAAAGTCAAAGATCTAATCAACAACAAGTCAATTAATCTAAAGAACTAATTCTTGTAATTATTGAAACTGTATAAATGTTGAAGGAACCACCAAAAACAAGAATTTATCTACCAATTTTATTCAAGTAATTAAGATTTTATTCTAATTTTATTCCTCACAAAATCATAGTTCTGTTATGGAGGTTATGTCGTAATAATGTTCTTGTTCGAAATCTACTAAGGGGTAAAAGTATTCATATTCCTATCAGTTGTGTGATGTGTGCAGGAGAAGTTGAACACTTATTGCACTTGTTTTTCAATTGCGGGTGTGTAAAACTTGCTGGAAACATATGGGATTATCATATGACATGTGGGAGGTTGAGAGTGCTCATGTGTGGTTACTGAATACATTGAGTAATGAGACAAGTGATAATCTGATTAAAATTGTTATGGGGTTATGGGGAGTGTGGTGGGCAAGGAACAAATGTATTTGGGAGGGGAAAGTGATATCACCTGAGGTTGCTATGGCATGGAGCTCAAAATAGGTTTCAGATTGGAGGGAAGTTCAAAAACGAAAGTATCATACAACTAATCATCTGCAAAGAACTACTATACGAAGCATGTTAGCAGATGGGTGGCTCCTGTCATTGGTACTTTAAAGTTAAACGTTGATGCCTCAGTATTTGAGGGTGCAGACTCTTTCTCTATTGGTATGGTGTTGCGTAACTACCAAGGGTTGTTTGTTCGAGGCAAAACGATGAGTTTTGCAGGGTGTATAATGGTGCTTTAGGCAGAATTGGTAGGTATATTGGAAGCTTTGCTATGGACTAGTGATTTACCGGACCAAACCATTGTAATTGAAAGCGAATCTCTAATAAGTGTCAATGCCATTACTGGAAGTAGGAGATCTTTTAGAGCAGTGTTGTTCTATTCTTAGAAGTAAGGTTGTGGTCTCAATTGTTTTTGTTAAGAATCAGGCAAACAAGGTAGCACATTCTTTGCCTAGACTATCTTGAATGCTTAATAGCTTCATTGATATGTCGTCTCCTCCATTGTGTGTATTGGAGACACTACTGTCGGATGTTTGATTTTAATGAAATATTCTTTTATTAAAAAAAGATTTTAATTGAATAAATATCTTGTGCATACTAGATAGATTTTTACCTGGTATTTATATAATTTTAATCTTGTAAAATATTTCAGTGCTTGTATTTGTTAATAAATACTTAGTATTAAATATTTAGTATTATTTGAAATTAATTTAATTTAAGAAAATAAGCATTTATGTTTAAATTCTTACATTTAAATTAAGAGTAAAATAATAAGATCATAAATTATTTATCTTGATAATTTCAACAACTCAATGCTGTTATTATTAATTATAAATAATTTGAGAAATTTTAAAATTAATGGATCACTATTATAATTAATATTTTAAGGGTTCATAAATATTAAACAAGGAGCATAAAATAATTGTTATAATTTATTTAATATATATCAATTAATGGTATAATTATTAATATTTTACAAAAATTATTTGTGGAACTTGAGTATAGTTAATTGAATTTTTATTCCACTTATTTGAATTTAAGAAATAAACTTGAATAAGGAAAAAAGAATTCAAATGCCGGAACTTAGATTTTATTCTAAGTGAAAAGCTAGAGGCGCCCCCAAGCTTTTGACTTGGAGCGCCCTCAAGTCTTTAGCTCTTAGCGCCCTTAAGAGTTCCCTAAATTGCTCTTTGACCAAGCGCCCTCAAGGGACAAAACTTTGAGCGCCCTTAAGGTCTCAAACTTGTGGCGCCCTCAAGGTTACTTCTCTCTTGGAGCGAGCGTCCCCAAGGGAGAAGCACCCTCATGGCACTACAAATACATTCACTCTCAATATTGGTTTACTCATTTTCTTAGTGGCAATAGGTTGAGGGTGATAGATACACATTTACACATACTCAAGGCGCATCTTAGATATGTGAATTTCAACCCATCATAACCTTATCAATTTGTGGTTAATTAGAAATCTAAAACCAGATTATTGATTATCTTCATTAGAGATTCATTTTGAGATATAGTTTGCATAATTTGGTTAATGTTTTAGAAAATTCAAATTTCTTCTAATCGAATTAATTTGGGTTATTTTTGGTTAATCAGTTTTAAGTTGATTGGTATTCTCCATTGTTTCGAATGTGGTAATTGCCTAAGTGTGTGGTTATGTCTTTATTCGAATACTACCCATTGCATTAAGTGAATAAATTTTTAATTGCTTAATTTCCTTAAGTAATATTAAGTGTGTAATTTGTGGTGTCATATTCGAATCAATGCTAGTGAGTGGGGATCCAATCCTTGTTTAAATTGAATTGAACTTTAATTGCTTGTTTGTGTCTTCTTTTAAGTCGAATATTTCCTTAAATTGTTAATTAATTAATTTAATTAATAAAATGGCTGGTAATTTTGAGATTAAAAAGATCAACCTTTTTTCTACTTTAAATGAGGATTTAAGTGGATCTAAATCTCTTTCCAAATGGATTCATTTTCTAAACGAAGCGTCAATTGTCATATATGCACTAATCACTAATGTGCGATTGAATTTTGATTTGCTAAGACAGATTCACACTACAGCCAGAAGTATTTCTAAAAAGGGTCATCTGGGATTTAATTTTGACTTTCAGGGGAAGAAAGTAAAAATCACTGAAGATGATCTCAATACAGCATTACATCTTCCGACAGATAACTTTGTAGATCCATCATCAAATGATGTTTTGATAGAATTTTTCACTTAGATGCACGACACTATGGATGAAAATAATGAAGTGCCAAAGAAGCTATACAAATCACATCTACCAAAGGAGTGTAATTTCTTCTTCACTATAATTTCTCATGTCTTTACTCCTAAAGTTTCAGGATTTCATGGTCTTCCCAAGCTTACTTAGATAATCAGATGTGGGATAACACATGGACTGAGGTTAAATTATGGTCATCTGATCATGGAGGAGATAATGCTGAATCAAAAATCAGCAAATGAATACTACTATCTGTTTCCAAGGTTCCTTCAACTAATACTGAACTAGAAGCTGTCAGAAGCACAACTCCATGAGTATCAAAATAGTAGACTGGTTAATTCTCCGTCTATTATTTTTAGAACAGTCATGCTATTAGTTAATGATACGGAGTATGCCAATATTGTTTTTCCTACCTCTGTAACTGACATAATGCATGCATTCTTTTCTAATCTTCCTCAAGTGGTTGCAGGTGCACAAATTGAACAAAAGGAGGAGAAAGATGATAATCCTGTTGTTGAAGAAGAAAAATAACAAAATAATCAAGCTGAAGTTGAGCAACCAATTATTCCTGAAAATGGAAATACAGCTCCAGCTGATGAAGTGATGCAACAAGTTGAAGCAGAAGAACAAATATATATCCCTGGACCTCTAGTGGATAATGCTAAAGCAATTGATGAAAATATGGGGTTTGATCTGGACACTCTTCTTGTTCCTGATTTTTGCACATTTCTTGATAATCCACCTCACTTGACATCACTCACATCTCAGCCCCAGTGGCTTTAGGTATAGGCAATGAATCTGGCTACCAACCAGTTCTAACTACTGCCTTAGATTAACAAACACAATCCCCATTTCCTCTCCCACTTAAAAGAAAGCCAACTGATGAGAGTGAGGGAGTCAGTGCCTCTAGTGCACCAAATAAGGGAGGTTTTAATGTTGATCCCCAAGCATCTCTGCCTCCTCATAAACGGAGACTTATTTTTTCAGAACCTGAGGCAACTGCTAGCAGTGAACCAACTTCTTCAAATCCTTCAGACCGTCAATCTATGGAGCACTTAAATGCCCAAATACATTTAGCTTTGTGAGGTGCTTTTCACGATACAGAATTGACAAAAGATGAGACTACTTCAGTAGTGGAACTTGTATCGGTAGATCCAATGCAAGTCATGCCTTCACCGGTTAGAGGGGGCACCACAGACTCTAATAAGTCACTCACTGCATTGTCTAAGGTGGTGACCCCCTGGACTTAACACCTCCATGTCTTCTTAAGGACAATTTCCCTCCCCATTTTGGTGAAGAGGAAAGATAACCCCTTGATAGAGCGAGGTTGGGCTCCATTCGAGGAGCAGCTACTCATGTAGCGGGGCCATCTCAGGGCAATCTTGTGATGGACATGCCTTCAATGGCTTTAACTGGCACCACAAACTCTGAACAACCAATCGTTATATTGGCCAAGGTGATGACCACACTGGAACTAAAACCTCCAGTTCCTGTAAAAGGAAATCTCTCCCTACCACAAGTGGTCAAGCGGAGAGGCAACCCCTCTATAGTAGGAGGTGGGGATCCCAACATAATTTAAATTCTTTGGACAACCAATCCCTAAGAGATATGGACCCACTAGGTGATGAAGTAGTTCTAACTACCGAGTTTGGTGATGAGATAGTGCATTCACATGGTAGATCACCAAATCATCCTCGAGGTAATTCTCTACTTGGTGGTGATTCGGGTAAAATAGATGAGGCAGGTGCGAAGAATTTTTTAGATGTTGTTATTTCTATAGAAGCTCAACCTGAGAGAAGCGAAACATTAACAATAAATCTGAGTGATCATATTGTCCTATAATCCAAACAGTCGAGCGCGAGTGTTGAGGGCAAAGAACAAACAGTAACACTACGTCGTGAGACACCTAGTAACTCAATAGACACCTCACACTTTGAGCACACACATACACATAACCAAAAGATTCTAAATATGGAGGCCCAAGTCACTGGAATGCAAGGTACTATTGATCATCTCTTGGCAGTGGAACTTAACCAACAACAACAAATTGATGTTCAATAACAAGAAATTAGGAAAATAAAAGCCTTGATCAATCAATTATTGGCTAAGAAAGCTACAACTTCTGACATTCCACCACTCAGAACCATGGAGGATAAGCCAACTGAGGGGGAGAAAGATAATGAATAAGAAAAAGAAGTGGTGGATCAAATGATGTTAAAGTATACAAATCAGGGGGACTCAGATTTCTTCTTCCGACCTAAAGCAAGAATATTGGAAAAAGGAGAAATAAATGAACCATATAAATGATTGTCTATTAAGTCTCGAGACGTGAAAGAAGCTCAGGATTTACTGAATAGGAGATGGATAAGAATAAAGCAAGCAAAAGAAAGAAGAAAAAGGATGAAAGATGTACAAGCAATGGTAAGGCCAAAATGGGATGAAATAAGAGATCTTTTGATAGGAAAGAAACTATCTTTAGAAAGGAATCGAGACAGAGACGTCTAGAAAGAATCAGAAAACTCAGAAATCAGGACCTAGACATTCATGACTTTTATGAGAAGCTAAGTAATGAAGTGACAAGTGTTTTAGTAAGCGCTCAGAAAAATGGATGGATGATGTATGTCAACTCCACAACTTTGGGATCAAAAGTTCTATCTACAAGAAGCTTCAAGAAGTTGAACATTGTACAATTGTATGTGTTGAAGAGAAAGGTAATCACCGGGGGTCATAAGATGAATGAGATAATGAGAAGCTGAATTGAAGAAAAGATAAAAGATATTGGCATTAAATCATTCCTGCAACCTCTAGTGGTCAAGTATTACAAAGCTTTAACTCTTCACAACTGAAGTCTATCAGATGAATGCTTGGATATGAGTCACATGGAATTTATGATATATATAGAGGGACAACTCAGATGCAAGGAAAATAGAACTGATCAAGACTTGATAGCAGCTGTGTTGATCTATGCTTTTAGATTGAATAGAGCAATGAAAATGTCAGGAACCTGCATCTTTACTAAAAATAATGGAAAAAGGTGGTTCATATTCATGAAGAATAAAGTGAGGTCAAGCGATAACTGAGCAAGTTTAGAACCTACAATTCTGACATAATCATAAAAGTGCTTTTAAAGGTGAAGAGATCTACCTTCAAATTTGACAAAGTTGCTTTGATGCCAGTCCAAGAAATGTTGGAAGAAAATATCATAGAAGAAACTATTCACGACACTGACATAGTAAAAGGGTTTCCAAAAAGAATTACAGTTTTTGTGTTTGCCATGAAAACATCTCTATTCTATGAAGAAATTGCAACTACCAACAATACAACCAATCTCACTGAAATGTTAAAGAAGCTTGAAGATCCACCTCATACCAACACACTTGAAGCAAAAATGGAAGAGCTTTGGAAAATTCATCAAGAAGGGAAACAAAAGAAGAATAAAGATGAAAGGCAATCAAGTAGAAGAAATTAGACTCTATTCAGGCTAGAGGAACAAATCATTGTACTTGTTTAGAATTAAGAAATCTGGAAATGTATCAATCCAATCTAGAATGTAATTAATGTTTTTTTTCAATATTTCTACACTTTACTTTTTCTTGTATTGTTAGTTGAATTATCCTTTTAAAGGATTTATTTGTCGAACTCTAACAAATAAATATGAGGAGATTGTAAAGCATAATGTAACGTATTATGTAATATAGTAAACTCAACATAAAAAGAAAGACAGATAAATTATATTAATGTGAAGCATAAGAATGCACAAGGATAATCAAACATGACACATACATGCATCACTACAGGGAATTAAAGACTGAGGCCTTTTGAAGTGTCAATGAAAGAAGTTCATTAAAATGTTCAAGCCTCAGTGATGAAAAAAAGATCAGAAGGTTTTCAGAATCAAAGCAGTGTAGTGGTACAAGTATGATCATCAGGATTTTAGTGGAAAGAAACAAAGGAACAACTGGGGAAATATTAACTGATAGTTTAAATGCAAGTGAGAAGAATTCAAATATGTGTTCGTCATCTATGAACCAGACTAGTGCACTAGGCGTCAGCACAATAAGAAAAGAATTATCTTTACAATAGTCAAGGAATTAGTTAGCTACAAATGGAATCAATGAAAGATAAAAATAAATAAATACAGTGATCAAATCAAAAGGAATTTCTGAACTCCAAGTCAAGCATATGCAAAGTCAAAGATCTAATCAACAACAAGTTAATTAGGCTAAAGAAGTAATTCTTGTAATTATTGAAATTCTCTAAGTATTGAAGGTGCCACCAGAGACAAATCTTGAGGCGCCCCCAAGCTTTATTCTTCAGGCGCCCTCAAGATTAATTAGATGAAAATTCTAAGTAATTGGAATTTTATTTAAGGCGCATTGAAGCCTTAACCTTTAGGCGCCACCAAGAGTGTGTATCTCATGGCGCCCCCCAACTGTGTACCTTCATTGTGCCACAAGACAAAACACTCAAGGCGCCTGCAAGAGAATCAAGGCGCTTCCAAAGATCTATATCTAGAGGCACCTCCAAGGAAAGATTCAAGGTGCCTCAAGAGCAAATGGTTCAAGGCGCCTCTAAGGTTATACTGCAAGCGCTCTCAGCAAATATCCTTTGCACAAGCCTACATTATAAAGCTCCATTAATTCATAACTAAATTAATTCGAGAGTGCATCGTCTTGAATTCCGTTCAACAACCTGTAAAGATCCATTAAAGACATATCATTAACACCCACTGCATCTTGTTGAAATGAATTGATTGTAAACTCATTGTAGCTAATCATTTGATTAGAAATGTAGCACCTCAGGGATTTATTAAATATACCAATATTTCCCCGAATCATTTTTTTTATTTGCACACCATTTTTTATATCTCAAGAACACATATACACAAATCATAATCCGTATTTAAAAGCTAAAAACTACCAATATCATATTCAATCCGCCTTCTATGATGAGTTGGGACCTGACAAATATTTTCTTGGATCAAGTCTCTTGTTTGAAATGGTTAAAGAAATGGTTTTCCAACTTTGGGGAAATCTTGGTCTTCTCAATACTATATAATTCTAAAGGGTATTATACCTTCAAGTTTGTACAGTAACTGAAAATAAGAATATTTTGAACCTAGAGTTGTTCCTACTAGGGGATGGAGTTTTTATCTTATAACCTTGGATGGAGGGCACCCACTTCGTTAAAAATCAATAAAATCTCTACCGGTTTGGGTCTAGTTCTTTAACATTCCTTATTCATAATTGAGAAGTAAGGGTCTGTATTATGTTTCCAACGCCATTTAGAACCCTAATCTTCTTAATAAGGAAAATTTTCTATTAGAGCCTTTGAAATTTTTCAAGATATGTTTTGAATTGTTTGTGAACTCTTCTAAGCCAAATACTATTAATGTTCTTGTTATTAGTGACTTTACAAGGGAGTTGGTAAAAATGGTTGTTGAGGTTGAGTACTCCCAATTACATTATCATGCTCTTATTAGGGGACATATGAGCACTCTTTAAATAAATGTGTTGTTAAACATATTGTGCAGGCTACTCAAATAGCAGTTGATAACAATCTAGCAGGTAATATGGTAATCAAGAGTATGGTAAGGAATTGTTTAGTGGGGTAGTTCAGAGTATGAAGGTGAGGAATTTCCCAAATAATGTAACAATGATGATGAACAATAAGTTGAGCTGATTAGTAGAAACTGTGGTTATTAACTCCTTTCAAGCTTTGGAAGAATTGGAAATATATACTTCCACATGTAGTACCTCAACATTAACAGATAGTCGAAATGAACAGCTTACTGATAAAGGGGAAGTTGATAAATGGGAGGTTATAATGATTAGAAAGAAGAAAGATGTTGGGGGTGGGAAATCATATCCTACATTACAATTTTCTAGAAAAACAATTGTTTGCTATATTATTTACAATCCCTTAATAATCAAAGATTGAATATATTCTCACATTGGGAGGAATTAAAGAACTTCATCTTGGCTAATAAACTTGATCTTAAGGATGTTCTTGAAACTAAGGTTAACCAAGGTAATTCTTTCCTATAGCCAGGAAAATAAGAGCTCATTGGAATTAGTTTTTCAATTATCAATAACACTATAATGAAAGCATTTAACAGGGTTTGAACTTGAATATATGGAACATGTCTCTTCAAAATTCTTAATCACAATACATATCCTACATGGTCATACATAGACTAATAACAACACCTTTTTGACATTATTTTACTTTTAATGAAGGTCCTTTGAGGTCAGCTCTCTAGACTGATTTGGCTAATATTCCCTTTGGTATTTATAGCTGCATAGGGGTTGACTTCAATTGTGTAATTTTTCTGTTTGAAATTCAAGGTGGTAGAGAAAGATTAATCAAGATATGTAAGATTTTCTGGAGTGTGTAACCAATGATGTCTCACATCTATAAAGACTATCAGAGATCAATTCACGTGGTGGAATAAGAAAGTGGATAAGTCTATTTATACAAGGCTGGGTAAGATATTGGTTAATCTAGACTACCTTCATCGCTATCCTCTTAGTCAAGATATTTTTAAGCCTAGGACTCTTCCTAATCATAATCTCAAAGTTATGGATTTTTCTATTCCTCTAGAAAATGTGATTAAATCTTTTCAATTCTTTAACTATGTGGTTCTGTCTTACGGATTTCAAGCCTATGTAGGAAAGACTTGTAGTTTTCAAATCAAAGGAGAGCATATGTATGTTCTTAAGTCGAAGCTCACATCATGTAAAAAAAGATTTGAAGATTTTAAACAGTAAACATGAGAGAGTGCAGACTAATGTGGAGATATCGAGAACTAATTTAACTGATATAAAAGTTGCATTATCCATGAATGACACTCATGAGTTGAGAAAGGAGAAAATTGGAACATTTAAACTCTTGGATATAGCCTTCAGATGGAGGAGAAATTTTGGGCTGAAAATTTTAGAGTTAGATGAGTTTAACGAGGAGGATGAAAACGCTACTTCCTTTTTTAATCAAGGATAACTAAAATAATGTTAATATTCTGAACATCAATGACAATCATGAGGAGTTCGTTATGGGGTATCAGGAGGTCTCTAGGGTTGAAGTTAATTATTTACAATCTACTCTTAGTTTTCAAAAAGATGCTAACATTAACTATGATAAGTTGGATATACTTGACTGTCAAGCTTTAGCTCACCAGGATCACATGCTTCTGCTTACTCCAATGATAGATAACCTTATTCACTCTACTATTAAAAGGATAAAAAGAAACAAAGCTCCTTAACCTGATGAATTTACTTTTGCATTCTTTATTCACATTTGGGATATTGTGGGGCAAGAATTTTGTGCTACTATTAAACACTTCTTCTTTGGTGAGCTTCACTTAGCAATGAATTCTACTTCTATTACCCTGGATCCTAAAACTAAGGCTCCGACTCATTTGACTAATTTTAGACCCATTTCTCTTTGTAACATTGCATACAAATGCATTTAAAAAAATTTATCTCCAAAATTAAACACTTACTTCCCAAGCTTATTCATCAGTCTCAGTTTGCATGTATCCAAGACCTTACCATCTCGGATAACATCCTGTTGGATGATGAAATGTTTAGGGGTTATGGAAAAAAAATGGTATTCGTGGATATGCACTTAAAATTGATTTTTAAAAGGCTTTTGTCTTAGTTAGTTGGAATATTATTATGTCATGTTTGCATTAATTTAATTCTCATTGAGGTTTATTGAATGGATTCAAACATGTATCTCAATATGTATGTTATCTCTCAAAGTTAATAGAGGACCCGTGGGATACTTTAGTGAAAATAGAGACTTGAGGAAGGGTGATCCCAGTTCTCCTTATATTTTTTATGTAGTGATGAGTGCTATATCTTTTCTCCTTATTTTAATCTTACACATATATTTTTTGATTTTGATGTTTTGTTATTATGTAAAGCCAATATTGCCTTTATAACATGTATGGTTCAGGCTCACACTAAGTTCTTCAACTGGACTAGACTGAAGCCTAATGTTCAGAAAATTCATTCCTACTTCCAAATTTGTAATATTCCATATTTTTTATAATAATAAAATAAAATAGTAATAATAATAAAATGATTAAAATTTGATAAAGATTAGGAATTAGAATTAGATTAAAATAATGGACTTTCTAATATGGGTTGGACGTCAATAACAATGCTACTAGTTTTAGAATTTAGGGTTTTAAAATACTATATATAGATTATGATATGGGCCAAAAACTACCCTAGAAATATAATTAATATTGCATTAATTAACCTAGCTTGGTCCAAAGGGATGACCCAATTAATGAGGCCCTAAATCCTATTTATTAATTAATTTCGTAATTAATTCATAAAGGCTTAATAAAAGGACCAAAGAGTCACATGATGGTCCTCATTTCTGAAAGTTCTAGAAACCCAATCTCTAAGAAGGTATCATCTGAAAGAGGCCAACGAGGACTCTCATTCCAAGAAGGTTCCAGCAACCTTATCACTAGGAAACTTGGCCACTAAGTCTCCTAAACCCTAATCTAACTTCTAGTCCCTCATGCGCCTATATAAAAAAGTATAACCCCTCAATACCTGATTAGTCACGAAACGTAAGTGCAGCCATTAAAGCTCGAAAGCTCTCACCACTCATTAATTGCATCTGATTTTGATCCGTAACATTTGGCACCGTCTATAGGAAGAGAATAACAACCACGGTGAGAACACGAAGTACCGTGAACACCCTCGGAGAAGAAGTCCCATGCTCCGCTACCGACACTGGGAAGTTACCCCAACGGTCGCACAAGAACCGGGAGTTGTTGTGCCGACCTCTATTGAGGACCCTGGAATGAGCTCCCGATGAGCAGGACCCTTGAGCATCATTGTTCATCCCTCAAATCCTGATATCTCAATTTACGCTTCAGTCCCTCCACTTCAGGTAATTCCACCCCTTAATACTAGTTTTGCTGCTCATCCATCATTGCAGGTCTCAGCAGTGGTGCTAGCTAACCCTCGTTACGGGCTTTCACAAATTTATGAGCCCCCGTACGAATAAGGGTCGCAGCCCTAATACGGCTCATGCTGGGGAAATCAAAACTTCTCTGGACCTTGCTCTACTAATTATGAGTCGTCAGACAATGATGTTAATTCCAGGATGAGAGGACCTAGCAAGGAGCCCGTTGGAGGGATGAGAGCCCATTGGAGGGATGAGTACCCAACCTCGAGCTCCTCAAAGTACAGACTCTACGACCCTTCAGGAAAGGATAAGTGCTTGTGAGGCCAAAGCACAACGATTGAGGAAATACCTAGAGAGGGCACTGGCAAGGTGACATCGCCCACGAGCCGGAGGGGCTGGATGGTCGATAAGGAATACATTTGTGATAGACGTAGATAAGCCCCCAACAAGGAGACAAGTAAGGTCAAGTAGTGTTAAGACTGATCCCCAAGACTTGTTGCCACTTGGAGATCCTATTGATCCAACACCTCCCTTCACGGAGGATATTATGAATGAAAAAATATCAAGGAAGTTCAAGATGCCTACGATTGAGGCCTAAGATGGAACTGGAGACCTCTCAAACCACATTTTTACTTTCTCTAATACACTGCTGTTGTAGACGATGAATGATGTTGTCAACTATAGGGGCGTTCCCTCAAACTTTAATTGTCATGGCTCAAAGATGGTTCAGCTGTCTACCTCCGAATTCTATTGGGTCATTCAAAGATCTGAGCAGGGCCTTCATAGGTTAGTTCATTAGTAGCAAAACTCATGAAAAGAGCTCAACATCATTAATGAATAGGTATCAGGGAAAGAATGAGTCCCTGAGAGATTATATGAACAAGTTTACCAAAGAAGCCTATAAGGTCCCCTAATCTAGACTAGAAGGTAGCTATAATAACCCTATAGCAAGGGACCTCAGACGAGAACTTCAGGAGGTCTTTAGCCAAGAGGGCTCCAGAAAGTATGAATGTGCTCCAAGAGAGTGATAGAAAGTATATCAAGGCCGATGAAAGCTTGAAGAAGACTACAAACTCGTTCGGAAATGAGTGGAGTAGCAAAAAATGTAAGCAATATTAGTATGATGTCGAGGATGAGTATGATGTTGAGGATAAGTATCCTAGAACCAATAAGGACTCTAACTATACCTCGAGGACGGCTGGCCAAAGGCCAAGGTTCACCGAGTATGTAAGGCTAGACTCGCAAAGAAGTGAGATCTTGTTGGACATTGAGAAAGACAAGGAACTTCGATGGCCGAAGCCACTAAAGACTGATCCTGAGAAGAGGAATCAAAATATGTATTGAAACATTCACAAGGATGTTGGGCACGACACAGATAATTGTAGGCAGTTAAAAGATACGAATGAGTTCTTTATCAGAAGGGGAAAACTGATAAAGTTTATCAAAGAAGATGACAGAAACAACAATGATAATCGAGACTATGATGAACGATGAAGGGATTATGATGACCATGATAAGAAGATACAACCTCGAGGCCTGGTAATAAAAGTGATCTCCGGAGGTCCAACAGCGGTCAGGACTTCAAGTAACTCGAGAAAGGCTTATCCCAAACAAGTTCTACAAATTGTGGGGGAAGCACCAAAGAGTGCAAGGAGAGAAGTAGCAATTTCTTTTTATGATTCTAATTTGAAAGGGGTGAACTTCACCCATGATGACCTGTTGGTCATAATACCTGTGATAGGAAACTCTTCGGTGAAACGAGTCCTAATAGATAGTGGAGCTTTAGTAGACATCCTGTTCCATGATGCATATCTCAAAATGGGGTACACCGACTTTCAACTGAATCCCTCTGACATGCCTATATACTGTTTCAATAGAGTCAAGTCTAAGGTGGAGGGAACAATTTGATTTCCCATGACTATTGGGAAGGAGCCCAATAAGGCCACTCAAATGTTAAACTTCCTCGTGATCAAGGCTTTGTCATTTTACAATGAGATCCTCGAACGAACAGGGATGCATGCGTTCTAGGCTGTTGTCTCAACTTACCACCTCAAACTTAAATTTCCAACTAGGAATGGAGTTAGTGAAGAGAAATGAGACCAGAAAATGGCAATGAGCTGTTATGTAGCTTCATTAAGGTCCGACGGAGTCGGGGGCAAGTACTCCCAATCGAAGGCGTGGATACCTGGAAGTAGTCGGTAACTCTTTCAAGAGTTATATTTAGTAGGATTATTAAGTAGAAATAAAGTTCTATGGAACCACTAGGAAGCAAGAACTTGTTACTCCAAGTGGGAAATAGCTTATTATTATGTAAGGGTAAAACCCTCGATATACTTTAATGAAAGTTTATTTAGTATACTTGAACTCTGTTAGGTCCTAAATCATCATAGAAGGGGGATTGAATATGATGTTGGTAGATTTTCATTTAATTATGGATTACATGTTTGTGTTCTTGAGATATTTTAATGATAGTAAATGAAACACAACGATTCGGGGAAATAAAGATATATTATTAAATCTCCGAGGTGTTACATTTCTAATCAAGAGATTAGCTTCTATGAGTTCAATCAATAATACATGTGTGTGTTTAATGCTAGGTTTTAATGGAGCTCCCGTAAGTTTGTTGTGTTTACTGAAGATGATGCACACTGATTTTTTCGAATTAAACTCATATATATTTTTGTAGATTTTTGGAAATCAAGTGAATTAATTTTCCAACAATTGCTCAAGTCCTTTGTTGCGCCTTGAAGAGTGCATATGGTGTATAGTCGCCACAAGAGGTTTTGTTGCGCCTCTATATATTTTGTTGCGCCAAGGTATCTTTTTTGTTGTGCCTTTACTCTTATCCCAATGTGTATGCGCCATGAATCATTTAGAAAAATATCTGTCAAGGTTTGTTGCGCCTAAGACTAGATTACTTGCGCCTATACACTTTTTCCTTGTATAGGCTCCATTAATAACTTGAAAACCTTCAAGTAATGTTTCCTTGCGCTTGGTTGACCTTTTGTTGCGCCTGCACACCCTTTGCCTTGTGTAGGCACCACAAAATCCTCCCTTGAAATTTTCTTGAGCCTAGAAGTTGGTTTGTTATACCTACACTCTAATTGTAGTGTGTAGGCGCCACATAGTACTTGAATTCATTTCCTTGCTCCTTGGATGTTTTGTTGCGCCATATAAAAGGTTTCAACTGTATAGGAACCACCAAATGTAGTAATACTTGCCTTAAACAATTTCTTGAATTCTTAAAGTATTTACCACTTGGTTTACACTCATCTGCTTGATCAACTGATTTTCTTCTGATATATCAAGACAATTCTTTTCCTGTTCACAAACGACTAACACTGAATTGAATTCCCTTGACTTCTGTTATGTTTCAGTTGATTACCCTTGGACTGTTGCATTACTTCTGATCATTGAAACCCTTTGACATTTATACTCAAATCATTACACTGTCTTTACTATGAAATTTTATGAACTCTTATTTGTTGTTGAGGCTTGAACATATTAATGAACTTCTCTCGCTGACGTTCAGTAACCCTTTCATCTTGAATGCTCTGCAATGATGTATGTATGATCCCTGTTTACATGTCCTTTTGAATTCTTGTGCTGCATATTAGTATTATTTGACTATCTTTATTTCTTAGTTGAGTTATCGTTATCACTATTACATATTACATTACATTATGTTTTACAATTTCTCCCTATTTGGTTGTTAGAGTTCGACAAGCAAATCTTGTGAGAGTATAACTCAACTGATACTTACAAGAAAAAGTAGTACACAAAGACAGGAAATAATATTAATTACATTCTAGATTGGATTTTACATTTCTAGATTTCTTTACAAGTACAAGAGAAGTTTGTTCCTCTAGCCTGAACATATATTTCTATGATCTTCTGCTTGTTTGAACTGTGTCTTGCTTCTTCTTAGATCTTGTCTCAGAGTAATGTGTCATCATCTCTTCTTCCTTTTCTTCTAACTTTGCTTTTACTAAATCCCTCGCTTCAACTTCATGAGTGTTGACAGGAGGTGGATCTTTTAGTTTCTTCAGGACTTCCATGAGAAATGCAGTTGAATTTGTCTTTGAGATAGACTCGAAGGCCAGTGATTGTCTTTTTGAAAACACGAACACTGTTAATCTTTTTTAAAAGCCTTTCACTATGTCAGTGTCATGGATAGACACTTCTGTTATTTTCTCCATCAGTACATCTTGAATGATCCTCAAAGCCTTCTTATCTGATTTGAAAGTGGATCTCTTAACCCTAGAAAAGACTTTTATGATGATGTTAGAATTGTTCCTTTTCAGCTTTGACAGTTCTTTTCTCTTCTCCACTCCATTTTGAAAGTACTTTGTTCTATTTGGTTCAGTTTGTATGCAAGGTTCAGAATCTTTAATGGTTTCAAGTTCTTCAGTGCCATCTCCTTTCTCACATACACTGGATTCTGATAGTATCTGGTTGTCTCCATTAGATATCTTCCAGATGTTTTGATAGCTTTGTTTAGCCTGAATGCATAGATTAACTCAACAGCCTTAAGATCTTCTTCAGTTCTGTTCTTCTTGCTTTTGAGTCTTCCTTCTACATACTGCATGAACATCACTTGGCTTGACTCCAGACCTTCATTAGAAAAAGTTAGATTATGTAGTGTTGTTGCTTTGTAGTACTTAACCACTGGAGGCTTCTCAAATTCTTCGACACCGATCTCAATAATCTTCTTTTCAATTAGATCTCTCAGTATCTCATTTGACTTGTGTCCCCCAAAGATGACCATCCTCTTCAGCACATATAATTCCACTATATTCATTTTCTCGAAGCTCTTTGTCGATAAAATTATCGATCCCAGTGTTGTTGAATTGATATACATCTTTCAACTGGATTTTAATGCACTGACTGACACACTTGTTATTTCATCTGATAGCACAACATAGAACTCATGAATATCTTGAAAATTTTCCTTTATGGTTCTGAAAAGGTCAAGGACTTCTCTATCTTTCTTCTGACTTAGACTTAATTCTTTCTTCTCCAACAGACTCCTTGCTTCATCCCATTCAGGACCAACTTTAGCTTCGATGTCCTTGATTCTATTTCTTCTTTCCATAGCATGTTGAACTCTTCTCCACTTTCTTTTCATCAACTCTTGAGCTTGAACTATATCTTGAGTAACAACTTCAACTACACCAACTAGAAGACAGTCGTTATCAAAAGCATACTCTTCAGTAAATTCCTCCTCAACATCTATACTTGCAGCCTTTGTTGTTTTCTCTATCTCATTCTCAGTTGGAATATCCATTAACACATAGGGTTCAAAGATTTCTCTTTCCTCCAGTTGCCTCGCTCCAGGCCTGTAAAAGATATCTGACTCCCCCTGAGCTGTACATTCCATTATCATTTCAGCTCCAACTTTTTCTTGTTCTCTTCTGTGAGATACAGCATTTTCATTAGGTTTTGATTAATTTTGTCTTAACGCTAAGTGTAAATTAAATTAGGGTTAGGAAGTTACTAATTAACATAGTAATCCTCCCTTAGGATATTCGAAGTGACAGTCAACGAGTGGAAAGTCAAACTGGGTCAAACCGTTTTATAAACGAAACAAAATGATTTTCTCTCGACATATAATTAGATAAGATTTATCAAAGTAATGATAAAATCAAATCTAATTTATTTTGAGGCAAAGACTGAAGACGAACAAATACTGTATTTTTGACACTGCTTTTATGAGACAGAAAATGCTTTATTAAATTAAAAGAGTGTCTGTTTTAAAGGTTTTCAAGGGAATATATTTTGAATATATTTTCTAAATTTATTTGTTCAACTTATCTTCAACAAAGTCCTGCCTAAATGTAAAATGCAGATTTTATCCCTAAAGTCTCTAACTGTCTTATTTATTCGGATAAAATGCATTTTAATTCAAGCATAAGTATTCCTTGGACTTCATAGTCATTATTAATTTGGGAATATTATGTTTGAATATATTACAAGTCAAAAATTTAGTCCAAACGTCGACTAGTTCCGACAAATGGCTATCGAATATTGTTTCGGGCTATAAGGACA
Source organism: Oenanthe sinensis (assembly GCA_028671895.1). NCBI lineage: Eukaryota > Viridiplantae > Streptophyta > Magnoliopsida > Apiales > Apiaceae > Oenanthe > Oenanthe sinensis. The sequence goes on along the minus strand of CM053798.1, from coordinate 12,550,282 downwards.
ACGAAACGAACCTTTTCTCGAAATAATAGCTACACATGTCCAATTGACTTGAAACTTGGGGAATGTTACTAGAATATTTAAAAAGAATTTTAGGATTTTTTTTCATGATTTTTGGGTGACTTTTATTTTTGGTCTGTACTTTCGATACGTAATTGATTGTTCGGTTAATTAAAAGTCAATGAAGGTCAACTCCAATTTGAGTAGGATTTTGACCATGACCTACCTGGAATATTTCCAGATGGTTCCCAAATTTTCATAATTTTTGGAGCATGTTTTGAAAAACGTCATATTCGTCATTGTATCGTTCGGTTTCGCTTTTATTAGCTTTATTAATTAACTGAATGTTGTTTGCACATGTTTCCATGCATCCTAGTGGGTTATTACTGCTGAGGGAACATGAATTTGAATTTTTGTACCTTACCTTATCCCTTTGTACTTCTTGTCCCCTCATCCCCCACCCAAAACCCTAATTTCCTTCTTTAAATACACCCCCACCCCCATTCATTTTCCCCAAGCCATTTGAGCCAAGTTTATGCTGCAAATTTCTCTCCCAAGAAGCTCTACACAACTGATATATTTCATCTCTAAGAGTTCTTGAGTTATAAGCTTAGTTCTTTCATAGATCTAACCCCTATCAAGCTTATAAACACATTTGCATGCTCAAATAACACACACACCATACAAGTATCTTTTGGCTACCTACTTACCATATCTTAGCAGCCCCTAGACTTGTTTTGTTGCCCCCAAAGTTGTATCAAAAGTTGTTATTCCGGCCTTTTTCCGGCGACTTTTTCCGGCGACCCTTTTTGTGTGTTTTAGGCTTCAAACTAGCTTTTTCTCTTGATTTCTTCCTAGATCTCAAGGGTTATAAGTTAGTTAGTTATATTATATATATAATATCAGTTGGTACATGTTTAGTAGTGTATACACCTTGCTTGCTTGATTTTTAAGTGTATATACGAACTCTGGTACAAGATCTTAACTCGTATCCCTTGATTTCGTAAGAAATATTGTTGTCTCTCACTATAGAGCACAAGGGTCATAAGTTAGTTATTTCTTGTCTATATTATATATATAATATTCGGCTATACTATATATATATTGATCTTGCCTATTTCGATTTTTAGTATATATATATAGTTGGTCTTGTTTGCGATTTATATATACACGAGCTTTAATCTTCTCTTCTTTTCTCGTATATATAAAGAGTGAACTAAACTAAGTGAGTTAGTAGTCTTTCTTTCTCCTTAGTTGGTTGTTAATATTCTTAATTTATTTAAGGATTAAATACAACACCTATTTACTTTAATTCCGAGTCGAAGCTACTTTGTATAAGTCGATATATACGACATAAGCAAAAGGCTTCCTTGTTGAGGTTTAGTATCTAAACCAAGCTCTTATTACGAGTTTGAGTCGATTAGTATAAATCTTATATAGAGATATAAGCTAAAGACTCCTCGAATATTTGCAAGGTAACTCACTTTTATTTTGAGTTGAGTTTTTGTGTATAAGTCGAGGTACGACATAAACATAAATACTCCTTGATTTATAAAGTGTAAGAAATCAACTCACACGTCGAGTCTTATTTTCGTGAGTTTGGTTTATGTTGTTTTAAAGGCCATAGGTTAGTTATATTATTATTTGTCAAGGCCTTTAATAACAAAGTAGATAGAAAACGTACTTGATCACATTCAAGTCAAAAATATTTGGTCTATATCTTGACCTTATATTCCCTATAAATATTATATATATATATATATATATATATATATTTACATTTCGTACTTGCATTGCATCATACGCTTTACATATCGCACTTTACTTTAGCATATTTACTTTAAAGCACTGCATTGCATTCATACGCTTTACATAACGCAATTTACTTTAGCACGTTTATTTTAAAGTACTTGCATTCATACGCTTTACATACGCAATTTACTTTAGCATACGCATTTACTTTATTGCATACACGTTAGCACACAACGTGTGGTTCGTCCTTTTGACAAAGTGACTCACCCTCTCGAGTGGTTCGTCCTTGTCTCTAGGTGACTTACCCCGACTCACATTTAAATATACTGTTGCTTCGGCTATTTTATATATATTTGTTTGTCACTTTGGTCTAGTACTGTAACATACTAGTCCACCACTTTCGTTTCTGAAACAGGAATATTAAAAGTCGTAGTACTTGTTGTCTAGACTTTGTGAGTGAGGTGAAAGTGAAGTGAGGTGATCCTTGTTCTAAGACCCAAGTCCTAGACACGCCGACGGGGAGTTGGGTGTCTTTGCACCGTGAGGAAAAGGAAAGACCCAAGACCTAAGACCTAGATCCAAGACCTACATAGTTGTAGAGGAACATAGTCTACGCAGGGATTTTTACGTATCTTTGAGGAGGTAAAGGGGAAGTTACTCTCCAAGATAAGATCGTAAGGGATACTACGTGCCTGTGAAGAGGTAACGGGAAGTTACGCTCTAAGACCAGCTCGTAGGGGTACTACTTGTCTGTGAAGAGGTAACGGGGAGTTACGCTCTAAGACCAGCTTGTAGGGGTTCTACTTTGATTGTGAGGAGGTAACGGGGAGTTACGCTCTAAGATAAATCAAGTAGGTTTGCTATTGTATTTTGAGGGGTTAACGGGTAGTTAAGGTCCAAGATAGATACATAGTGTTGTAAAAGGCTTCTCCGCCACTATAAGGAGTACATCTTTTTACAGTGCAAAATCTCGAGTTCAGGGAGGGACTCGGGGACTGGACTAGGGGTGAGCGGATCCGTTAGGGGATTGCGCCATCGCAAACCAGGATAAAAATTCTGTTGTGTACTCTATTTCTTTTCTCTGTTTTTATTTTCCGCACTTATATTACTAGTTGACTGGTAATATTTTAAAAAGAGAAAAGAAAATTTTAAAACGCCAAGCTCAATTTTTAAAAACGGTATTAAGCTATTCAACCCCCCCACCTTTTAGCTTATACCCCCCATTTCGGGCCTAACAGTTGGTATCAGAGCAGTGCTCTTAATCGTGTTCCGTGGCCTTTTTCAGTGCCTACGAACGCAACAAAGAGTAGATCTTTATGGCGTATTTGAGTACCATTGGTTGTGGTGAAGGTCTCTCGAGTTCGAGACCCCCTCTATTCGATGGCACTAACTTTGCTACTTGGAAAACAAGATTTAGAATTTATGCTAAATCCCAAGGTGTCAAAGTGTTAATGGCTATCGAAGACGGTGTTGTAGTTCCGACAAAAGTAGTTGACGAAATAGTCATCGAAAAGAAAGTCAGTGAATACACCCGTGAAGAGGAAGAGTTAATGAACATAGCCGCTAAGGCGGAAATGGTCTTAACTAGTGCACTTGCAGAAAAAGAATACAAACGTGTTAATAACTGCAAGTCTGCACAAGATATGTGGAACAAATTGGTTATCACCTACGAGGGAACCATGGATATTAAAGACTCTCGAATGGATACGTTGATCCAAGAATACGAGAACTTTAAACTCCTCGAGGGTGAAACCATCATCGATATGGAAACAAGATTCACTCGTATTATCGATGAACTTGCTCAACTCGGAAAGGTATACTCTATTAATGAGAAAAATCGAAGGGTCTTAAAAGCCTTACCTCCGAGTTGGAAAGTTAAAGTTACCACAATAAAAGAAATGCATAATCTAAATGCATATACCATCGATAGTTTATTCGGAAACCTTCGTGCTTACGAAGAAGATAATGCTCCGGATAAACCTCTTCCTAAAATTGAAGAGAAGAGAAAAAGTATGGCCTTAAAGGCAATACTTATCGATGAAGATGAAAACGACGACGATTTGAACGAAGAGTTAGAAAATCTTGATGAGCATGAAATTGCTTTATTATCAAGACAACTCCGTCGCGTTTTACAAAACAAAGCTCAAAGGTACGGAAAGGGCTTTCTTAAATCGGGTAATCAACAACGAGTTTTTAACTCTAAAGGTAGGCCGAATTATAAGAGCAATTTTCCTACTACGAGCTATGCTAAAGGCAAAGGTGTGCAACAACCACAAGTAAACAACGCTTACAATAACTCGAAATTTACGAGTAATTATGCACCTAAGCCTAAAGAGGCAGTTCCCGAAGAGACTGAGATTGTTTGCTTTGAATGTAAACAACCAGGTCATTTTAAAAGGGAATGTCCAAATTTGTCTAAGGGACAAATCCTTGTAGCCGAGAGTGGATGGGATCTAAGCGAGGATGAGGAAACTCCTGAACAAAATGAGGAAACTGTAAACCTTGCTTTGATGGCAATCAAAGATGAAGCTACTCCAACGGAAGGCTCCACTTCTCTACAAGAGGTAACGTCTAAACCAATCTTGATTTTATCATGTGATAGTAGTGATGTTAGCTTATCCAAAGTAGATCATTATAGCATGGATATTTCTGAGCTTAGAAACTTGGTCAAAGATTTGAAAATTGGTTATGATGAATTGAATCGAAGTTATGTTAAGACAAAATCCGAAAAAGATAAATATGAGGATTTGTGTCTCGAACTTCAAAAAGAGGTCACTAGTTTGACCGACGTACATGTCAAAGACATGGAATACGTTACTAACATTCTCTCTCAAAATGAAAGCTTGAAAATCGAGACGAACGTAAAGGATGACCAAATTCGTACTCTTGAAGTCGAAAATGTGTCTCTGATTATGCAAGCTGAAGAGATTGAGAATGATAAGCTTCATTTAAACGAATGCAATCGTGAGCTCCATGTTGAGCTTTTAAATCTGAAAATTCAAAATGAATCATTGATTCAAGAGAATTTATCACGATGCGAACGTATAAACGACCTCGAACAATCTCTTATGGGAGATAGAGAGGAAGAGCTTCATGAAGCCTTAAAAGAGCTTGACTTTGATTACCAACTTCAATTAATGAATCAAGACAATGATTATGCCAAACTTCAAGGCAAGATCAATGTTGAATTCGAAAGTCGTCAAAGACTTGTCTCGGAATTAGAAACGATGAAGTTGGAAAATCAAAAGCTTGATGATGAAAATCAAAAGCTCTTGGCTCAAGTTATGGATAAAGAGAGATTCTTAACTAACAAGATTAATAACTTGGTTAAGGAAAAGGAAGATCTCGAATCCACCTTAAAACAATTCACTAAGAGCAATGCTATTTTGGAAAGGATGGTATTTGGCTCTAGGGAATCATTTAATCGTGAAGGTTTGGATTATGAACATAAGATTCCTACTAAAAAGGAAGATCATAAACCTAACTCTACGACTAGTACTCAGTGTACATATTGCAATGTAAGTGGACATACTCGTCTATTTTGCAAAGCTAAAGAAGGTGAACTTAAGGGGAAGTACAAGTGGATTCCAAAAGGATCAATTTCTAGAACTAGAGATGGAAATAAAATATCTCAAAAGAAGAATGATTCTAAAGTGAATGTTCAAAACCAACCAAGGTTTTGGTATCATCAAGAACCAATCCCCTATGGACCAGGAAAAGGTTCTATGACTCATAATCCTAACTATTATGGTCAAACTCGTAACATAAATGCTCCTATGCCTAGAAATGCTAGTTATCATACTAGATCGAGTCATCATGCTAATATGAGTCATCATGCTTACCCTAGTACTTCAAATACTCATGTTAGAAGTAATAATTCGAAATACAATGTCAATGCTAATTCTAGAGATTCGATTATTACCATCTTTCCCCCTAGAAAGAATCATGAATATGCTAGATGTAACAAATATACTCCTAGGAGAAACCCTTATCATATATCTACTAGGAATGAAGCATCTAGAAATATACATGATTATATGCAAACTTATCCCATGCCTAGATTTGTTCATGCTAGTTCATATATGCCTCATGATGTACTAACCCAAGGACCCTTAAGACAAAAGGGTACCAAAAGGTTTAACTAATCATTTGTGTAGGTATGCCTTACTGCTGCAAAAGATGTGTGGTATCTTGATAGTGGATGTTCACGTCATATGACCGGTAATAAGTCATTGTTGAACAACATTAGAAAGGCAGCCGCCGGAAGTGTAACCTTTGGAGATAGCAGTAAAGGCAACATCATTGGCATTGGGGATATTGGAAATGAAAGCTTTAAAATAACAAATGTTCAATTAGTCACGGGACTAAAGTACAACTTGCTTTCAATAAGTCAACTATGTGATAATGGTTGCAAAGTAGTCTTCCGGTCAACACATTGTTCTATTTACAATGTAGACGGAAGACTAGCCTTAAATTGTCCACGTAACAAAAATGTATATACGTATGACACTACGAAATATGAGAATGTTTGTTTGGTATCCTTTAATGATGATCCATGGTTATGGCACCGAAGGTTGGGTCATATAAACATGAAACTCATTAAGACTATATGTTCGAAAGAACATGTACGAGGATTACCGAAACTCAATTTGGTTAAAGATCACATATGTGAAGCTTGTGAAATTGGCAAACAAATAAGAGCAACTCATAAAGCCAAATTCATGGTGTCTACATTTAGACCACTTGAGCTGTTACATATGGATCTCATTGGACCTGTTCCCGTGCAAAGCCTAGGAGGAAGTCAATACACCCTAGTGGTTGTTGATGACTACTCTCGCTATACGTGGACTGAGTTCCTAAGGTCAAAGAGTGACGCATTTGAATCTTTTGCGGCTCTTTGCAAACGCATACAAAATCAACACAATAACTCGATTATTTATATCCGGACGGATCATGGAAAAGAGTTTGAAAATGTAAAATTTGTTGATTTTTGTGAGGCGTATGGTATTACTCATAACTTTTCTGCTCCTTATACACCTCAATCAAATGGGGTAGTTGAAAGGAAAAACAGAACGTTACAAGAAATGGCAACGACTATGCTTAATGAATATCGTCGACCAAAATATTTTTGGGCCGAAGCTATGTCTACTGCATGCCATGTTCTTAATAAAGTATTACTACGACCTATCAAAATGAAGACTCCTTATGAGCTTTATTTTGGTAAAACTCCTAAGCTTAGTTACTTCAAAGTTTTTGGAAGTAAGTGCTATATTATGAATACTAAGGATTACCTAACGAAATTCGACCCTAAATCTGGTGAGGGTGTATTTCTAGGATATTCTAGTAATAGCAAAGCTTATCGAGTTTTCAATCTTAATACTTTGGTTGTGGAAGAATCAATGAATGTAGTATTCGATGAATCTAAACCAAATTCAAAGTATAAAGATTTAATAGAGGAAGAACCAGATTCAAATGGTCAAATTCCAAGTGATGTTGAAAATGTTATTCGACAAATTGGAGATATGAATCTTGGATCTGCAATTCCAAAGAATCCTCTTGAAAAAGTTGAGAACGAACTTGAATTGCCTACGGAAATACCGTTGCTTAAAGATCATCCTATTGACTGTGTCTTAGGGGATCTAACTAAAGGTGTTCAAACTCGTGCTCAAGTACAAAACATTGTGAGTCACATGGCCTTTCTATCACAAATAGAACCCAAAACTGCAAAGGAAGCTTTATTAGATGAGGATTGGATTTTTGCTATGCAAGAAGAGCTAAACCAATTCACTCATAATAAAGTTTGGGAACTAGTTCCACATCCCTCTGAAACTTCCATTATTGGAACAAAGTGGGTATTTCGTAACAAGTTAGACGAAAGTGGAACAGTGATAAGAAATAAAGCACAGTTAGTTGCTCAAGGCTATACTCAAATGGAAGGAATAGATTTTGATGAAACCTATGCTCCCGTGGCTCGAATTGAATCGATTCGAATGTTCTTAGCCTACGCTTGTCATAAAGGTTTCAAAGTCTATCAAATGGATGTTAAATCTGCTTTCCTTAATGGTGTCTTAGAAGAGGAAGTTTATGTAAGACAACCACGGGGATTTGAAGATCACTTACATCCTGAGTATGTGTACAAATTGTACAAGGCTTTATACGGACTAAAGCAAGCTCCTAGAGCTTGGTATGAGAGGTTAAGCAAATTCCTAATTGAAAATGGTTTCAAAATAGGAGTTGTTGATACCACTCTTTTTACGAAGTATGAAGGTGATGATATCCTGCTCGTTCAAATTTACGTAGACGATATTATCTTTGGGTCTACCAAGGAATCTCTATGTAAGGAATTCTCAGATATTATGAGTAAAGAATTTGAAATGAGCATGATGGGGGAATTAAATTTCTTTTTAGGATTGCAAATTAAGCAATCTAATGAAGGCATTCATATTTCGCAATCGAAATATTGTAAAGAAATGCTTAAGAAATTTGATATGGAAAATTGTAAAACAATTAGTACCCCTATGTCACCTGCCTTAAAAATGACGGAAGATCCTAGTGGTATTTCTGTAGATACGAAGAAATATCGAGGAATGATCGGAAGTCTTCTCTATATCACTGCTAGTAGGCCTGACATACAATTTAGTGTGTGTAAGTGTGCCCGCTTTCAAGTGAACCCTAAGGAATCTCATGTAGCCGCTGTAAAGCGGATATTTAGATACCTCAAGGGAACCACTGAAATGGGTCTATGGTATCCGAAAGGACAACCATTTGACTTGGTGTGCTTTTCTGATTCGGATTATGCCGGTCACTTAATTGATAGAAAAAGCACAAGTGGTACGTGTCAGTTTCTTGGTGGATGCCTAGTTTCTTGGTTTTCTAAGAAGCAAAACTCTGTGTCCATATCCACTACAGAAGCTGAGTATATAGCAGCTGCAAAATGTTGTGCTCAAATCCTATGGATGAAGCAAACACTAGCTGACTATATTGTGAAATTTGATGTAGTATCAATTCAATGTGATAATATTAGTGCAATCAATTTGAGTAAAAATTCTGTGTTGCACTCATTATCAAAACATATTGATATACGACATCATTTTCTACGAGACCATGTCTCCAAGGGCAATATTAAGATGGTATACATAGATACCGAACATAATATTGCCGATATTTTTACAAAACCTTTGAGCTCGGAAAGATTCAACAAACTCCGTTTGGAGTTAGGAATGCTTCAGTGTTCAAAGTAAGGCACAAAGTGTCTTTAATTTTGTTGAATTAATTTTCAATGAAATTTGCTCCGCTTGTAGTTTAGGTTATTATTTGACCGGATTTCAAGGTGAAATTCAGATTTGTCAATAATGACGTTAATTATAAGTTGTTCAAGCTTTATTGTGAAATTAAGCTCAATAAAATAATTTTAATTAACACAGCTATTGATTGGCCTTGAAATATTCTGTATTTCAAAACTCGGGAAAATAGTGAGTGTTAATTAAACTGTCCCAAGAATTATTTTCAAAATAAATTTATGGAAATTTAGAAATAAATTTCAAATTTTAGAAAATATTTTTCTTGGTTGAACATTATTTTATAAAATTAATTGTACTATCTCTTACAATTAAAATTATAAAATAATATATAAAAATGAGAGAATATTTTATAAATTGATTAAAATTTAATTGTAATTAAAATATAAAATATAAAATTAAGATTGTAATAATATATTATTGTTAATATATAAATACAATTTTAAAATTTTCGAGCTGTTTAATTCTCAACCCTTGGATCATGTAGGGATTCAATCATGGCCATCTATTCTAGAAATATAAATGGAAAATAAGATTTTATTTTTTTATGTTATTTCCCCCAATTCTAGCCGCACTGTTCCTTGAGCTTTGTCAAACCCTAATCACTGTGCTTTGAATCCACTTCGATTCATGATCCTGTCATTCAATCTGATGATGAAACCATGTTCTTCACTCTTAAATCATTCGATTGACATCAACATAGTCATCATCTTAGTTTGTATTGAGTCAAATCGATCTAACCCTCTTGTATCTAAACCCTAATTATCGAACGCTCAATTCCATGTAACCAGTTCATATCAGGACTTCACTGATGATTTGGTCCCCTATATCATCTAGGCTTGCAGTTAATGGGATTTGCATAATGAAAATCAGTTTGAGATGTCTCGATTTGATGTATATCAGCATTATTCAAGACTCAACTCTGCTTCGTTTTGAGTTAAAACGATGATTGCTCGCGATTACCAGGATACTAATGCCTTGTTCATGAAAACCCAGTATCAAAATCTTCATGAACATTGCATATCTCAACTCTCTTACTTTTCTATTACTGTTTAATTGAGTCTCTCATCTTAATTAACAGTGCTAACTTTTTTTAATTGCAGGGGTTACAACAAGAAAATGAAATATGACTGCAATGCAAAGAGAACTTGGAACCCCTTACTGAAATCAAATGTAATTGGAGTTTGGTGATAAATAGGATGCTAGGTTATACATCTTCCGCGAAGATGTATACTGGTAAGTCCATGTTCTTAAGAAGAAGGACATGACTCAGGTACGACACTAAAACCCTTGCATTTAAGTTGTGTGTGTTTTAGTAATATGCATGATCTAAGTGATTGATTTGCTTAACTTTTACTGTGCTGGTAACTGTAGAATGATAGTATAAGTGTCAGGTTGCTAATTGAGAATTATTGATCTAAATGAACTATCTTGATGAGAAAATGTCACCTTTGGTTGTGATTATTCTGAAAAGATTGAGCTGTAATAAGGATTAGTTGAGGTTATGAGGTGTCTGAGCAAATTAGTGTACATGTTATCAATGGAAGTTGTGTTCTTGATTTGTAAGGAATGCTGAGAAGTTGACTGATTTATACTGTGTCTTTGGCTGTCTGGTTTCTAGAAATCACTTGGGTGCATTCTTTACATGCCACAATTCATACTAACCTTATTTGCACAATTAAGTGTCTTGATTTGATTCTACTTGAGTACCTGCATTCTTGAGCCTAATCAACCTTATTTGATTACCTGCTATATTTGTAATATTTTTTTCTCTCATAAGTTATGGGTGTTAAATCCATAGCTGGGTGATTAAAACTCTGTGCCTATACTTGCTAAGGTAAGTTGCAAATCTCTGTGTGTCTAACTAGAAGAATTGAATAATATTGATTATCTAGCAAGAAGTTAAAATTGCATCATATGTAGGACACTTGCCTTCACAACAATATCTCCTAGGTATGGACTGCCTGGAGTAACAAGATTACTCCTTGATCTGTTCCCAGCCTAGCAGATCACTTTTAGAATGCATTTGCATAATAATTAATTGAATTAATTTTGGTTCAAGTCATGCACTTAATTTAAATGTTAAATGTAGACCAATATATGTCTCATATGTGCTTGTTAAATTGTTGAGTGAGAAAATGTGACACAGGATGAGTGTGTTGATTCAATGTGCATATTTAGCTGGATGACAGTTTTAGCTACTTACATTGCTGGCAAAAATGTTTTTTGTGATAAAAATGCTAAACTTGTGTAGTTTCCTGGCTAAATGAAAAGATATTATCTAATATATATCTGTTTATCTTGTCCTGAACATGTGTATCTGGTAGCATTGATAAATGTATTGTACTTGCAGTTTTCTATTGCTCTGTGGGACATAAGTAACTATGTAGTCTTGTGTGTACAAAACTTGAACTTTTTAGTCTGAAAATGCTTGTTAATTGCAGGAGTGTAAAACTGTCATAATGTGTATCACTTGGTTCTATAGTTGAATTCCTAATTGTGTTTGTTACTTAGACAATTTTACAAACTTGCTTTATTTGCTTCACATACTTGACTATATCTATGTTTATCTGCAGACTATGAGATATATTTTGCCTTACAAAAGTAATTATCTACCTTGATTAGTTGGATAAAATAAAGCATGTCTGCAAATTGTTAAGATGCCTATGTTTAATGATATTATCTGCCAATCTGCATGATTATCTGAATATTGTATAATTCTCCTGTCTAAATTGATGCACATCTATTAAGAACATTTCTTGATACTTATGTGTTTCTATTGAAAAATTGCTTATTTTTGAAAACATGAGAATTTTTTAACATGCTATTTGTGTAGAAATAATTAGCATGCATAGCTGAGTACTGCAAAATATGTGAAACCTGCTAATTTGATTACTTGGTTATCTGTAACATCTGATATGATCTCTATATGTATTAAATTTATAGTACTTCTATTTTCAGGCCTTGTATTGTTTATTTGTGAAATTAAGTACTGTACTTAAAATATACATATTTATGCAGAGTAGGTTGCAGCCACTGTAATTAGCCATGCCTGATCTGATCTGTTTTTGATTATTTTTATATAATCTAGTCTGTTACAGGTTTAGCTAAATATATAGACATGGTGTGCTGGCAAGATTATATGGTATTGGCATTTCCTAAATGATAAGAAGCTGTGCATTTCATTAAATGAGCATGGTGCTTGCTTGTACTTACCTATTCTTAAAACTGCTATAAAGGACTGTGTACACTGTTTGCCTGCACTTAACTGCCACTTTTTCTGCACTGTTTGTCCTGTTTCTGTGTCAACTGCAACTGTATGTTCTTATTTTATTATTGGTCACAGAAACTGCAGTTTATAGATTTTGGTGCTGCATACTTGCTCTTTCTTGGCTATATAAGTAATATATGTGTGCATTAAGTCCCTGTGTGCCTTAAATACAGTCTCTGAGTTCTTGTAATTCATTCCTTGTGTCTGCATTCTTGGTTTGAGTGTTATATTCATAAAGTTGTGTGTCTTCTTGCTCTTAACTGCACTTAATTGCTCTTCATTCTTAAAAATGCAGAGTCATTTAGTTAACACTACTTTAAGTCTAGGACAACCAAACACCACCCCTTCCAGTTCCACCATAAGAAACAGAAATAGGAAGAAACACAAGAAAATGGTTGGTGATATTTCTATGTCTTCAACTCCACCTCATTTGTTGAGTGTCAAACACAAACTACAACCTGGTTGTCTCATTCATCTTGACAAAAGGTCTGAGTTGTATTCCATGTTCAGTAGAGCCAACTGGGAACCTATTCTTTTTCATCCAAACAGAAGAGTTTTACCAAACCTTGTCACTGAATTCTATTCTAATATGCAAGTCAGATATGGTGCTCATGGTACTGTCTTTGTCACCACTGTGATCAATGGCAAGCCCTTGCTACTTGATCACATTGAATTGGGTAAAGCACTAAAACTTTCTTACAAACTGCTTAATTTACCTAACATTGACATTTCTCAAGAATTTGTCTTTAATCAAAGTGAGCTCAAATTGTATCTTTCTGTGCTTTGTGGTTATGAAGTGCCTCAAAACTTGTTCTGTGTTGATAGTGGCATATCATATGAGCATTTTACTCCAGTTTTTCAAACTCTAGCACTGATCATAAGGGGCAACATATTTCCTAACACCTCTGGTGACAAGCTTATGAAATTTTGTGAAGTTAAACTAATGTATAAGCTTGTAAGCCACAAGGTGAATTTTAATCTGCCATATATGATACTTGTGCACATGATTTCATCTTACAAAAAGGGGTACATGTCATATGGTTTGCTACTAACCAAGATCTTTGAGCACTTTAAAATCAATGTCAATCAAATTCCTAATTTTCAAGTTTCATCCACTATTTCTGACAAGACAAAGAGAGAAAGGATTCCTCTAGTTGGGTACATTGGTGCACCTTTCATTGATCTTGACCCTACTTCACCAAATGTGCTTGACTCATCTATTCCTCCTGCATCCTTTACACCTATTCCAACACCACATCCTCCTACACCTACATTTGATTTTGATAAAGAACTTCAACTCCTTCTCACTAAACACAATGAACTAGAAGCTTTATTCCTAGAACTTCAAACATCCTTCAAAGCCCTAGTTGAAAAGCATGAGCTTACAGAAGCCAAACTTGCTGTTCTTATTAATGTCATTAGTCACACCTTTCAAAGAGCTGGTAGACTTGAATCTGGCTTGTCCCACTATATTCACATGCAAATGGGCATGTCTGATGGAGCAGTGATGCAAAGGATAGATGTTATGGGACAAATTCCAAGGATAGTACAGTTTATTGATGCTCCAGTTGATGAAGAAGACATGGAGACAGATATGGCTAATCTTGCAGTGATTAACAATCCTGACTATGATGTCATGGATTAAACTGGCCTTGTGTCTGATTTCTAATAAATATGGAGTAGTTCTGTGTTGGTGGTGGTGTTAGAGTCTCATCAGTGTGTCTGCATCTTTTTATGTCTTATGTGTTTACTTTTATAACTGCTTGTGTGGCTGCAACAATCATATGTGATTGCTTTTGTTAGTTTAGTACTTAGATGACCTAGTTGTCATCCTGTACTTTACTTTTGTTAGCTACTGGTATGCCTACAGCTTGTTTAGTATGTAAGTTGACCTTTGTGTGTGATTGGTCAATTTAGGAATACTACTTTTGTCTATCCCTGCCAGTTAAATGAAGATGTAATGGAATGAAGCTGATTTTTAATGAAATATTTGATGTTTAACAGTTCTAGTAGCTTCATTATTTAGTAGTTTGAGTTATACTTGTTCTACTACTAACCATTTGATTTTCAGGTAATATCAAGTTGGATTAGGCACTAATGGAGTTTTGTTCCAGTCACAAATTAATCTTTAGTTTGTAACATAAATTGCAGTCTATCAGATTTAATTCTTCTGTGATTTCTGGAACACCATTGCATACACTGACTAAATTTCTTTTCAGGAAAAAGGCAAGCTATGCTTGCAAGAGGTGGAGCACCTGACACAAAGTCTCAAAAATAGTCTTCCTTTAGTTCTATAAGAACTAAGCAGTTGTGAAGATTATTTCCTTGTGTAGTGTAATTTAAATTTGTAAACAGTTACAAATTTAATTTAAGTTCTTGTCTTAAGTTAATTAACTGCTACAGGATTATTTTGCGTGATGCTTAGATTCACTTTGACATCTCAAAGTAATTATAGTAATATGTAGAGGCCTAACAGTTGATAAATATTTGCATTACTTCTATTTAGCACAGGTTTCTACTAATTATTGAATGCATGTGGATCACATTTCATATCAAGAAACAGATGGCAACTGAAGCTTTAGTCAAATTTTGATGGCTCAAGGAGATTTCGAATTTTTCGATTAAATGCAATTGAAATTGAACAAAGTCAACTGAAATAAAAAGGGAAGTATACATATTTCAAATATACATATTTGAAATTAACAGGGAAGTACATTCTTACTCTCTAAACTAATAGAATTGTTAACACATCAAAAAATTATTTTTCGAAAAACATAATCTATTATAAATCTTTTTGATAGTTTGTCAAAAAGGGGAAGATGTTTAGAGGGGTAAAATTAATATTTTTACTACACAATGGGTAGATGAGAGTAAAATAAAATTCTAAAAAGAGAATTTATTTCCAAAAGTCTAGAATTTCTTTTAGAACTCTTACCTATTCAAAATATTTTGCAGCCTACATGAACATAATGGAAAATTGATAAAGAATTTTCAAAATTCTTATCAAAATATGGAAATGGAGTATACCAAGCTGGAAATGGAAAAATGATAAGTATTCACTTATCAAGGGGTATATACTCAATTATTTCTATGCATTCTATTTGCTGCATAATATTTGTATGCTTATCTGTTATGCATTTAAAACTGGAAAAGATTTTCAACATTGTAGGGGAAGTGTTAATTAGATTTTAATAAATCTAAAAAGGCATAAATTAGATAGTTGCATACACGTAGGGGAAGTTCTAGGCTGTCACACACATATTTAATTTTACACTCGAATGTTTCGACAAAATATCAAAAAGGGGAAGATTGTGAGATACAGCATTTTCATTAGGTTTTGATTAATTTTGTCTTAACGCTAAGTGTAAATTAAATTAGGGTTAGGAAGTTACTAATTAACATAGTAATCCTCCCTTAGGATATTCGAAGTGACAGTCAACGAGTGGAAAGTCAAACTGGGTCAAACCGGGTCAAACCGTTTTATAAACGAAACAAAATGATTTTCTCTCGACATATAATTAGATAAGATTTATCAAAGTAATGATAAAATTAAATCTAATTTATTTTGAGGCAAAGACTGAAGACGAACAAATACTGTATTTTTAACACTGCTTTTATGAGACAGAAAATGCTTTATTAAATTAAAAGAGTGTCTGTTTTAAAGGTTTTCAAGGGAATATATTTTCAATATATTTTCTAAATTTATTTGTTCAACTTATCTTCAACAAAGTCCTGCCTAAATGTAAAATGCAGATTTTATCCCTAAAGTCTCTAACTGTCTTATTTATTCGGATAAAATACATTTTAATTCAAGCATAAATATTCCTTGGACTTCATAGTCATTATTAATTTGGGAATATTATGTTTGAATATATTACAAGTCAAAACTTTAGTCCAAACGTCGACTAGTTCCGACAAATGGCTATCGAATATTGTTTCGGGCTATAAGGACAACGAAACGAACCTTTTCTCGAAATAATAGCTACACATGTCCAATTGACTTGAAACTTGGGGAATGTTACTAGAATATTTAAAAAGAATTTTAGGATTTTTTTCATGATTTTTGGGTGACTTTTATTTTTGGCCTGTACTTTCGATACGTAATTGATTGTTCGGTTAATTAAAAGTCAATGAAGGTCAACTCCAATTTGAGTAGGATTTTGACCATGACCTACCTGGAATATTTCCAGATGGTTCCCAAATTTTCATAATTTTTGGAGCATGTTTTGAAAAACGTCATATTCGTCATTGTATCGTTCGGTTTCGCTTTTATTAGCTTTATTAATTAACTGAATATTGTTTGCACATGTTTCCATGCATCCTAGTGGGTTATTACTGCTGAGGGAACATGAATTTGAATTTTTGTACCTTACCTTATCCCTTTGTAATTCTTGTCCCCTCATCCCCCACCCAAAACCCTAATTTCCTTCTTTAAATACACCCCCACCCCCATTCATTTTCCCCAAGCCATTTGAGCCAAGTTTATGCTGCAAATTTCTCTCCCAAGAAGCTCTACACAACTGATATATTTCATCTCTAAGAGTTCTTGAGTTATAAGCTTAGTTCTTTCATAGATCTAACCCCTATCAAGCTTATAAACACATTTGCATGCTCAAATAACACACACACCATACAAGTATCTTTTGGCTACCTACTTACCATATCTTAGCAGCCCCTAGACTTGTTTTGTTGCCCCCAAAGTTGTATCAAAAGTTGTTATTCCGGCCTTTTTCCGGCGACCCTTTTTGTGTGTTTTAGGCTTCAAACTAGCTTTTTCTCTTGATTTCTTCCTAGATCTCAAGGGTTATAAGTTAGTTAGTTATATTATATATATAATATCAGTTGGTACATGTTTAGTAGTGTATACACCTTGCTTGCTTGATTTTTAAGTGTATATACGAACTCTTGTACAAGATCCTAACTCGTATCCCTTGATTTCGTAAGAAATATTGTTATCTCTCACTATAGAGCACAAGGGTCATAAGTTAGTTATTTCTTGTCTATATTATATATATAATATTCGGCTATACTATATATATATTGATCTTGCCTATTTCGATTTTTAGTATATATATATAGTTGGTCTTGTTTGCGATTTATATATACACGAGCTTTAATCTTCTCTTCTTTTCTCGTATATATAAAGAGTGAACTAAACTAAGTGAGTTAGTAGTCTTTCTTTCTCCTTAGTTGGTTGTTAATATTCTTAATTTATTTAAGGATTAAATACAACACCTATTTACTTTAATTCCGAGTCGAAGCTACTTTGTATAAGTCGATATATACGACATAAGCAAAAGGCTTCCTTGTTGAGTTTTAGTATCTAAACCAAGCTCTTATTACGAGTTTGAGTCGATTAGTATAAATCTTATATAGAGATATAAGCTAAAGACTCCTCGAATATTTGCAAGGTAACTCACTTTTATTTTGAGTTGAGTTTTTGTGTATAAGTCGAGGTACGACATAAACATAAATACTCCTTGATTTATAAAGTGTAAGAAATCAACTCACACGTCGAGTCTTATTTTCGTGAGTTTGGTTTATGTTGTTTTAAAGGCCATAGGTTAGTTATATTATTATTTGTCAAGGCCTTTAATAACAAAGTAGATAGAAAACGTACTTGATCACATTCAAGTCAAAAATATTTGGTCTATATCTTGACCTTATATTCCCTATAAATATTATATATATATATATATATTTACATTTCGTACTTGCATTGCATCATACGCTTTACATATCGCACTTTACTTTAGCATATTTACTTTAAAGCACTGCATTGCATTCATACGCTTTACATAACGCAATTTACTTTAGCACGTTTATTTTAAAGTACTTGCATTCATACGCTTTACATACGCAATTTACTTTAGCATACGCATTTACTTTATTGCATACACGTTAGCACACAACGTGTGGTTCGTCCTTTTGACAAAGTGACTCACCCTCTCGAGTGGTTCGTCCTTGTCTCTAAGTGACTTACCCCGACTCACATTTATATATACTGTTGCTTCGGCTATTTTATATATATTTGTTTGTCACTTTGGTCTAGTACTGTAACATACTAGTCCACCACTTTCGTTTCTGAAACAGGAATATTAAAAGTCGTAGTACTTGTTGTGTAGACTTTGTGAGTGAGGTGAAAGTGAAGTGAGGTGATCCTTGTTCTAAGACCCAAGTCCTAGACACGCCGACGGGGAGTTGGGTGTCTTTGCACCGTGAGGAAAAGGAAAGACCCAAGACCTAAGACCCAGATCCAAGACCTACATAGTTGTAGAGGAACATAGTCTACGCAAGGATTTTTACGTATCTTTGAGGAGGTAAAGGGGAAGTTACTCTCCAAGATAAGATCGTAAGGGATACTACGTGCCTGTGAAGAGGTAACGGGAAGTTACGCTCTAAGACCAGCTCGTAGGGGTACTACTTGCCTGTGAAGAGGTAACGGGGAGTTACGCTCTAAGACCATCTTGTAGGGGTTCTACTTTGATTGTGAGGAGGTAACGGGGAGTTACGCTCTAAGATAAATCAAGTAGGTTTGCTATTGTATTTTGAGGGGTTAACGGGTTGTTAAGGTCCAAGATAGATACATAGTGTTGTAAAAGGCTTCTCCGCCACTATAAGGAGTACATCTTTTTACAGTGCAAAATCTCGAGTTCAGGGAGGGACTCGGGGACTGGACTAGGGGTGAGCGGATCCGTTAGGGGATTGCGCCATCGCAAACCAGGATAAAAATTCTGTTGTGTACTCTATTTCTTTTCTCTGTTTTTATTTTCCGCACTTATATTACTAGTTGACTGGTAATATTTTAAAAAGAGAAAAGAAAATTTTAAAACGCCAACCTCAATTTTTAAAAACGGTATTAAGCTATTCAACCCCCCCCCCCCCCTTTTAGCTTATACCCCCCATTTCGGGCCTAACATCTTCTCTCCACCTCAGTTGGGTTATCCTCCTTTTCGACCGGAGTTATCTGAGCTGTTAAAGTTGATTGAGTAGTAGGAACTTTCTGAGGTAGCAGTTGTTGCATTAAATCTTTGATTTCTTTCATTTCATTGCGCTGCTGCTCTTGCACTTCCAAGATTTTTCTTATTGAGTAATGAATTTCAGTAACTTGGGCCTCCAGATTTAGAATCCTTTGGCTATGTGCTGTGTGTGCATTGTGTGGGGTGTTTATTTGGTCAGTGCGTGTCTCACTGCTCACTGTTACTGTTTTTGCACGGCCCTCAACACTCACACTCGGCTGTTTAGGGTCAAGGAATTGAAGATCACTTAGGTCAATTATTTCACTCATTTCTTTGAAAGCTGCCTGATCTTTTGTACCTGCAAGAAAATCCATATCCCTTCTATGGGTAAGTTGCTTCTCCGCCGGACCATTTGGGGTGGGGAGAACTCCTTTTTTCAGGAACTGGGGGGTTTAGACCCAGTGTGGTCACCACTATGGATTCTGTAATGATTGGCAGAGTTGAAGAATCTGTGATGCCAGCTGAAGCTATTGAAAGCTTTACCTGCTCAGAGACACCCTGAACAGGTTCTACTACCGAAGTAGCAGATATTCTGAGTATAGAGTCCACATCCCTTCTATAGGTATGTTGTCCCTCTTCCTGACCTGAAAAGGTGGGGATGACCTCCTTTGTAGGAGCTAGATTTGAAATCTCCAAGGGGGTCACCACCTCAGACAATGTAATGATTAACAAATTAGAGTCTGTGGTGCCCTGCAACGCCTGTGAAGGCAATTCCACTTGAAGTGGTGATGCTGCTGATGCAGCTACTCCATGAATGGAGACCTCTTCCCTTCTAAAGGAGAGTTGCCTTTCCACTTCACCCACTTGGGGATGAAAAACATCCTTACTAGGATCTGGAGATGTTAAGTCTAGGGGGGTGACCACATTTGACAATGTAATGAGTGGTTCGTAAGAGTTAGTGATGCCCCCTTCTATCTGTGAAGACATGTTCTGAATTGGATTAACCAAAACAGTACTGGCTACTGAAGTAGCTGATTGTGTTTCCATCTCTGTTTCTATTCTCATACCTTTCAGGAGTTTGTCAATTTCAGAATTTAGATTATGAAGAAACAGAAAGGTTTCAGAGATTGGAGAATCAGGTTCCTGGCTCACAGTTACCTTAGGTTTAAAATTCATTTTTTGACGTTTTCGAGAAGGCAGAGCTGTAGGGAATATTTCACAAATTTCCTGATTTGGTAGGGACTCACTCCTATCACTACGCCATAAGTGCTCATAGGCAATGCTTTTAGAAAGCGTTGCACTGAAAACGTTGCGGTAGCTTTGAATTTTTGGCTCTTTTGCAACACTGCTGAAATAGTATTGCATTATATAAAACTTCGTGTTGCATATTACTCACGGTGTTGTAGTGAATGCAACACTAACGAATGGTGTTGCATTAGCTAATTTTTTTTTAATAACTAGTGCTGACGTGGCATTGGGGGACCCACCACGGCTGACGTGGCAGTGGGGCCCATGCTGACGTGACTGGCGGGGCCCACTAGTGGGCCACCACTGCTGATATGGCAGTGGGACCCATGCTGACATGACAGTGGGCCAGTGCTAACGTGGCAGTGGGGGGCCCACCATTGCTGACGTGGCAGTGGGGCCCATGCTGATGTGGTAGTTGTGGGGCCCACATCTGATTGACGTGGACGTGGCATGTGGTCCCCATCACAAGCATTGCATTTAATATGGTAGCGTTGCATTTTGTTGTTTAGTGTTGCATTTGTATTTTCTAGTCTTTATATAATAATTAGTATAACCCGATTGCTGAATCAATTTTTTTAAATTTATTTTCTACTATCCAACCATACGGATGTTAATATCTGACTATTTAGTGGTGCTAAATTTTTTTAAAAAAATTTCAGTTTTATTCTATGTGATTCTATACTAGTCAAACCGGTCAAACTAGACTTTCTCTATAACTAGTGTTGTGCTGAATGCTGAATCAATTTTTTAAAATTTATTTTCGACGATCCAACCGTACGGATGTTAATATCTGACTATTTTAGTGGTGCTAATTTTTTTTTAAAAAATTCAGTTTTATTCTATGTGATTTTATACTAGTCAAACCTGTCAAACGAGACTTTCTCTGTAACTAGTGTTGTGTTGAATGCTGAATCTATTTTTTTAAATTTCTTTTTCGATGATCCAACCGTAAGGATGTTAATATCTGACTATTTTAGTAGTGCCAATTTTTTTTTAAAAAAATTCAGTTTTAATCTACGTGATTTTATACTAGTCAAACTAGACGTTCTCTATAACTAGTGTTGTGCTGAATGCTGAATCTATTTTTTTTAATTTATTTTTCGACGATCCAACCGTACGGATGTTAATATCTAACTATTTTAGTGGTGCCAATTTTTTTTAAAAATTTCAATTTTATTCTATGTGATTTTATACTAGTCAAACTGGTCAAACTAGACTTTCTCTGTAACTAGTGTTGTGCTGAATGCTGAATCTATTTTTTTTAATTTCTTTTTCGACGATCCAACCGTACGGATGTTAATATCTGACTCTTTTAGTGGTTCCAATTTATTTTTAAAAATTTTCAGTTTTATTCTATGTGATTTTATACTAGTCAAACCGGTCAAACTAGACGTTCTCTATAACTAGTGTTATGCTGAATGCTGAATCAATTTTTTAAAAGTTATTTTCGACGATCCAACCGTACAAATATTAATATCTGACTAATTTAGTGGTGCTAATTTTTTTAAAAAAAATTCAATTTTATTCTATGTGATTTTATAACAGTCAAACTAGAAGTTCGCTTTAACTAGTCTTGTGCCAAATGCTGAATCTATTTTTTTAAAATTCTTTTTCGACAATCCAACCATACAGATGTTAATATCCAACTATTCTAGTGATGTGAAAATTTTAAAAAAAATTCAAGATTTATTCGGTATGATTTTATAGTAGTCAAAGCGGTCAAACTATGTGTTCCATTTAACTAGTCTGGTGACGAATGCTGATTCTATTTTTTAAAAATTTCTTTTCGACGATCCAACCATACAGATGTTAATATCTAACTATTTTAGTTGTGTAAAAATTTTAAAAAATAATTCTAGATTTATTTGGTGTGAGTTTATAGTAGTCAAAGCGGTCAAACTATATCTTCCCTTTAACTAGTCTTGTGACGATTGCCGATTCTATTTTTTTAAAATAATTTTCGATGATACAACCGTACGGATGTTAATATCTAACTATTTTAGTGGTGTGAACATTTTTAAAAAATTTTCCAGATTTTAGTAATGTTAACTTTTTTCTAAAGCTGTCAAATTTAATAAACAAAAACTCTCAAATTAATTAAAAATATTAAATTTATTTATATCATATAGAATTAATTTTATAATAAAATAATCTTAAATTTTACCAAATTTTTTTATAAAATAACTTAATAAATATCTAACAATTTTATTAATGTTAAATTTTTTCTAAAAATGTTTAGATTTATTTGTTGTTATTTTATAATATTCAAATAGGTCAAAGTACACCTTTCAATTAACTAGTCTTGTCCTAAATGTTGATTCGACTGATAATATCAAATGATTTTAGTGATGGGGAAATGTTTTTAAAAAAAATTCAGATTTATTTATTGTGATTTTTTTGTTTAGGAGATTTATGGGGAAATGATTTTTGTTTGTGATAGTAATATTACGTATATTGTAACATGTTAAAAGATGGAGAGAATGGTTAAATGGATTTTTTTATTGTGTTTCAGGGACAGAAGGGAAGTATTGGAATCCTCTGGCATTTTTTATGGTATGTATATTACAGAAGGTGTTGTTACATTTGTTTACGTAATGCATGAACTTCTATGAAGAACATTTATCAGAGAGATATATAATCATTCCCCAGCACGTTGTGTTGTTTTCTGCCGTGATAAAATCACAAGCTGATCTGACATTTGGTTTAAAATGTATGATATTTATCCGATCTTTGTTATAATTAAACTGAACACATTTGCACACTTGGGAATTAGGGAACATGTTATGTTTTATTGAAGTTATTCTGCTGCAGGAAGTAGTATAGGTGATGGCCAAAGACCTTATTAGAACAAGACACCAGATTGAAAAGTTCTGTAAGTTGAAATCTCAACTTCAGGGTGTATGACTCAGTATTCTGGTACATTTTCCAATATTTTTGTTGTTGATTATGATTTTGCATTAGTAGTGTATATTTTTCAATGACTCTTTACTTGAAGATATCATACTATTTAGTTCACTATCAGTGTAACAAGAGTTTGTCGTTTGCATATCAAATTTAACCGTTTTTCTAGTTGTGAGAGAGGAAAACAGAACTCACAAAATTTGAGTGTTTAGATAGTCGGAAACCACTTGAAGAAGCCGCTTGGGATATTGTAAGTTTTTGTGATGTATCACTTACTTATATGTGTGTGTATATATATATGGAATGATATAGATTGCTTATTCTGATTGCTTATGTCATTTAGGACGATGTTGCTGCATGTTTCGAGTACAATGAAGATCTTGCAGAAGCTTTGGATGGAAAACAAAAGTCCCATATATCTCTCCTGATGGACACATTTAAGTGTTATACCCTAAAAGAACCAATTGGTGTTGGTTTGATTACTCCATGGTATGTGATGTCATAATAGTACGTACTAACTGTCATATATTTTCTCCTATTTTATTTTATGCTTTGTTTGCACTCTGCTGTGTTCTTTTTATACCAAAGAGAATTTAACACAAAGTCACAAACACACTATGTTCTCATTGCGTGAAGTTGTTAGAGAATTGGTAGATAATAACTAATTGTGCACTGTTAATAAACATGAATAATTCTCAGTCCACGGATTATATGTTGATTGTGTATCATTAGTATTACAATGCAGTTTTATTTTAATTTTTCTATTGAAAGGGATGTGTTTGAAAAGTCAAATTCCTACATTGTTCATTGTTTTAAAAAAATATTATGTTTTGAAGAACTCCCACTTTTTATCAGTAATTTAATGTTTAATATATATAAAACATTGTCCTGCACTAGATACGGGTGCACGGTAGTATGGCATGATATAAGTTTAGTGCAGTAGCAACTGTATCCACCCTTATTTTTATTTATACATATTGGACTCAAGTTTCTCATTATATTATCTAGGTTGGGCGGTTGGTTCACAAAAACATTTAGAGGATAATGGATAAGCAATCCAACAGGTAAGAGATAATTGGTTCATATTGATGGTATATAAACCATCTTGCCAGGCCTGAGCTTTATTTAATGATGAAAGTTTCATGCATTATTATGTTAATGGTTTACGGAACTAATAAAATTTTATGCTTCTATCTTAAGAACCCTGAACAAATTTCATAAACTGCATTTAATTTTTACATGTGAATGCTTGTCATTAATTTCAATAGGAATTACCCTATGTTGATGGCTACATGGAAGGTACCTCCTACTTTGGCAGCTGGTTGTGCTGCTATACTTGAGCCCTCTGAATTGGCGTCCATGTAAGTGTTTTATCTAGTATATACTTCTTTGCTTTTTACATATCGGAAGCTATATATATCTTGTACATAATCACTGTATATTCATTTTCAGTACCTGTTTGGAGTTGGGGGGGAGTATGTAAAAATGTTGGGCTTCCTCATGGCATTCTTAATATTGTTAATGGTTTAGGCTCGGAAGCTGGAGCCCTGTTGGCGTCTCATCCTAACGTCGACAAGGTACTGTTTTCTTTTGTCGTTCTAGTATATACTCTTGTTTATGCTCATTTTCCATGCTTTTTTAGAGCTTAAAACTTTTATAGTTTGAAATGTTTTGTTTATGTACAGATTGCATTTACCAGAAGTATTGCTACATGAAATAAGATCATGACTGCTGCACCACAACAAGTAAAAGTATGTCAACGGATCACAATAATGTTATGAAAATGCTTAAATCGATCAAAGGTGTCTTCGTATTCGTACTGAATTGTTTTTCTTTCCACACCCTGTGACACTCGAGCTTGGCGGCAAAAGTCCAATAACTGTATTTCAGGATGTCGACTTAGATAAAAGTCTTTTGTTGAAAGTTTTAGATTTGGTGGATTATGCACTTTTGGTGAACTTTAGATTTGTTATTAGAATTTGGTAATGGAATTGATGTATGAAGAAAGCAGCTATTTCAAAAAATTTAACTAAAGTGTTGCATTTTTGTTTTTATGGTGTTATATTTTTACCAATTTAGTGTTGCTGAAGGCTTTCAATTTAGTGTTGCATTATATCATAAAAATGTTACATAAGATCAGGCCCCACTACTGATGTGGCACTGGGGGCCCCCACTGCTGACGTGGTACTGGTGGTCCCCTATTGCTGACGTGGCATTGATGGTCCCCCACTACTGACGTGGCATTGTTGGGCCTCACTACTGACGTGGCAAAAATGGGCTCACTGCTAATATGGCACTGGTGGGACCCACTGCTAACGTGGCAAAACGGACCCCATTGCTGACATGGCATGTGGGCCCCACTGCTGATGTGGCACTGTTGGGCCCCACTGCTGACGTGGCACTGGTGGGCCCCACTGCTGACCTGGCCCACATTTGTTTCAGCTTCACATTTAAAGCAACACTAAATTTTGTTGCATTTATGTCATGGTGGTGTTGCATTATGACCAATATGCAATACTTTCAGCGGTGTTGCATTACACAACAAAAGCGTTGCATTAGAGGTCAAAGGCAAAGGCCGCAGATGCAACACTAAAAAATTGTTGCCTTTTTCGATTTCAGGCCTAAGGCAACACCATTTGGCACATAAGGCAACATCAGAGAGCATTGCATATGAGCACTTATGGCGTAGTGTATCATCTATAGCAAGGGTTCTTTTTCTAGTTTGAGGAGATATAGGGAGTGTTTGTTGATCTCTGGCAGTGGTTAGAACTGGTTGGTCGCCAAGTTCATTGCCAGCTTCGAAGGCCACTGAGGGCTCAAGTGTGTGCATTGCCGTTGCAGGCACAGAAGTAGATATAGTGACAAATTCATCTTGAAGGAAAGCAGAAAAGTCAAAATCCAGAAGTGAACCTTCTTCCATTTGTTCATCGAATAGATTAGGGATGTACACATATATAGTCCGAGTCTCTTCCACTACATTCTTAATAGCTACCTCCTATGTTGGATTTTCAGGGCTTTTCTTTTGTTGTTTTTCTTCAGGATCTGGTTTTTTTTCATTATCAGAACCAGCTTCATCCATAATTTCATCTTCTTTTTCAGTTTCAGGTTCTTCTTCTTGAGATGCTTCTTTGCTTCCTGAGTCATATGATGTTTCATCTTCAGTTTCCTCTTGAGAGGCGGCTTCTCCTTCTTCTTCACTTGCAGTTTCTTTTTCAATTTCTCTAATAAGAGAAAAGTAATCTCGAATAGAAGTAGTCATTGGAGCATGAGTAAACATTTTTGGGTAGTCAGCCTCATTTTGTAGCAACAAGATTTTTTTGAACTGTAGAGAGGGTGACTCTTCCAAAGGACTATTCTGAAATGATTGGAGTTGATCAGCGTCCAGAACTTGGTTCAACACCAGTTGTAAAAATCTTGGATATAGACAAAAGTTCTCCATTTTGGCTTGGTTCTTGAGGATCTCCGTCATGATCAACCTTCCAAAATTAATTCTGACTTCTGAAGCCACTGCATAAGCAATCACCTTGTTGAACTGTGTAATCCCGTGAAAACCTCCTGTCTTTGGTGCAAAACCATGAGACAAGATGTTGAAAAATAGATTCCACTCCTTAGGTAGATGATGCTTATAGATCTTCTTCGGGAGATCATTGTTTTTCCTTGTGTAGTGCAGAAACATGAAGAAGTTGTTTAAGTCTGCCTGAGATGGTTCATCTTCAAAGTCTTTAGTTGGCAAATTAAGTGCTTGATTGATGTCATTTTCTGTTATTCTCACTCTTTGTCGCTGAATTTTACAAGTGAAAGCTGATATCCCATCTGCAGATATATTTTGAGCAGACCTGTACACCTATCTTAGAAGATTTCTATTCAAAGGAACATTAGTTGTTAGAGCATAACGGACCATAGAACTTTCATTTAAAAAACAGGTCCATTTACCTAAATCCCC
The DNA here is from genome assembly GCA_028671895.1 of Oenanthe sinensis. Classification (NCBI taxonomy): domain Eukaryota; kingdom Viridiplantae; phylum Streptophyta; class Magnoliopsida; order Apiales; family Apiaceae; genus Oenanthe; species Oenanthe sinensis. The sequence goes on along the minus strand of CM053798.1, from coordinate 12,522,913 downwards.
TACTTCAGTCTAGTCATCTACTAAAATGAAAGATAATTTTTACGAATTAAAAATGACCAAACATTAGTCTTTTTAATCTCAAAATGACCTGCCATTTAATTACCTAACATTAGTCTTTTTTCCTAACATTAATCTTTTTAATCTCAAAATGACCTTCCATTTAATTAAAATGAAAGATAATTTTTACGAATTAAAAATGTTAATTAAAGTCGAATTAATTTAGTAAATTACGAACTAAACCCTAATTTTAAAATTATTTGGATTGACTTGAAATAAAAATATATTGAACTCCTAGTAATTTTAAGCACACAAAAAAATTTATTTTAATTTTAATTGACTATAATCTCAACAAATTCTAATCTTTAATTCGAATAGCTCAACAACAGTAATTTTGCAAACCTACACCAAATAAAGATATGACAGTTGCAAAATGCAGATTAGTGAATGGGTTTGACAAAACTAGCCTCAGATTAAAATTTGGTAAAGTAATGATCAAGTTAAGGTCGATTTAAAATTCTAGATCTTGGTTGCGCCTCTTATGTATGTACTGTGTATGTAACACTACAAAACAAAATGAAGACAAAAAAATACACACAATTATTTATAGGCGCCATAAACAGATAATAAAAATACTAAGGCAGTTTATTGGGCCTACACAGTGTTTACTGTTGTTCTTTCTTAGACTCCATTAAGAGTGCCACAAATTTTGTCTTTACAGATTTCTTATTCTTCCTTTGTTGCATTTCTAAATCATATGTCTTGAGTCTGCCATATAATTCTTCTAGAGTTATGTCATCTAAATCTCTAGCTTCACTTATGGTTATTGTTTTGTTATCCCACTCTTCAGGAAGTGCTCTCAGAAACTTGGTGTTTGTATCTTCAGAATCATAAACCTTACCAAGCATAGCCATCTCATTCAAGAGTTTTATAAACCTAACATATATCTCAGTAATAGATTCTCCAGATTTAGCTTCAAAATACTCATACTCCTGAATTAGCAAAGACCTAGCATTCTTCTTGACATCGTTAGTCCCTTGACAGTGCACTTCAAGTTTTTTCTACATCTCCTTAGCAGTTTTGCATGATATAATATAGTTTGTAAGAATAGAATCCAAACTATTAAAGATAATGTTTTTGACCTTTTCCTCTTTAAGAACATTCTCCTTGTCCACTTTTGTCTATTCAGCCTTTGGCTTTTCAATGAAGTGTTCTTTAGTTACTTTACCTTCTTCAATGATTTGAGGCACAAGCTTTAAGGGCACATATGGTCCTTCATGAATCCTTTCAAGATAGTCAGGGTCTGTAGCTTTCAGATGGTGCAACATCTTAACCTTCCAGTGGGTGTACTCGTTTCTCTTAAGCATACGGATATTAGAATTGCCCTATTTGTTTCCAGATATCTTTGATCGATTTTAAACGTTAGGCTCTGATACCAATTATTTTTCCAGTTGCACAAGTAGAAGGGGGGTTGAATACTTGTGTGCTTTTTGTGCCTGATTAAAATTAACTCAGTATGAATTAAAGACTTGAATATAGAACAAAGATTAAACACAAAGATATGAATAAAAATTGTTTGTATTATTGATGTGTAAATACAAACTCTATATTTCTATGCTCTTTAAAACTTTGACTTATTTTCCACTCTTTTTAATTAGGTTACCTATAGTGTTTATATAGAGAGCTGTCTATCAACTAATAACAGAAAATTAAATTACAATAGGAATATAATTCCTAATCATTAGCTGACTGTTTCTTTCTACAATTCTCATTCCTTCCCATAGCGTATCTGCAATATTTTTGGTTTTATCTTCGAAGACTTCCATTTTCTGTAATCATCTTCCAAATTCAGCTTTGACTTCATAGACTCTGAAATCTTCAGACTCTGCCAGACTATATACTCTGATAGACTATAGATTATGATAATTTGTAAACTCTGACAGATTATAGTCTCCGATAGTCTATAGACTTTTATCACCTCCCAGACTCTGATCTTCATCTAAACTCTAGTTTCACTTTCTACAGAAAATCTTCTAAGTACAAGAATGTTGACTAACTAGACTCTGATTATAAAATTCAGAGACTAGAAAGACTTAATACAAATAAACTATGCTAAATCATGTTCTAGTATTTTGTACACCATCAAATGTGTTGATGAGATTACGAAGAAGTATGAATAATAATCGTGATAACTCAACACTAAAATATGACAAGTAAATAATACTACATCTACATAGAAATCAGGAAGAAATGAAGACAAAACAGATACAGTGAATCAAGATATTAGAAGAAGTTTTGAAGTCTACTACAGGTCATTGAAAGAAGTTCATTAATATGTTCATGCTTCAGTGAAGAATAATGGTTGAAGACTTTCAGGGTTTCAGAAGTGTTAAAGATTCAGTATAGAAGTGCCACTAAAAGATTTCAGTGTAAAGGCATTGATTGAAGATAGACAGTGTTCGAAGCATAGGAATCTAGAAGGGTGAAGACAAAGGTTAAAGAAGATAGCTGTAGTCTTAAAGTTATACTCACTGAAAGAAGTTCATTCATATATTCAAACGTCAGTGAAAACAGATAATGAAGTATTCAATATTGTGGTAATAATGGAGACGTTGTCGAAGTACCAGAAAAGATTATAGTGAAACTACTATGTTTATCAATAGTAAGTGTTCGAAGCAATGCAACAGTCTAAGGTTAATCAGCTGAAACAGAACAGAAGTCAAAGGAATTCAATTCAGTGTTAGTCGTTTGTGAATCAGACCAGTGCACTAAGTGTCAGCACAACAAGGAAAGAATTACTTTGATTTATCAGAAGAAATTCAGTTGATCAAGCCAGAAGAGTGAAAACTAGTAGTAAATACTTCAAACATTTCAAGAATCTGTCTAAGGCAAGTTATATCACTTTTGGTGTTCCTATACACTTGAAACCATGTATGAGGTGCAACACATCATCCAAGGTGCAAAGAAATAGCTAGTCATAGAATCTAAGTTATTTGTGGCACCTGCACTAGAAACTCAGTGTGCAGGCACAACAAAACAATGTCAAATGATTCTAAGGTTCTTTATGGCGCCTACACAAGGTATCCCCTAGTGCAGGCGCAACAAAAGATGGCAACAAGAATTTTATAAGTACTTGGGCGCAAGAAAAGTTTTGGTGGTTCCTCTACAGGGTAAATACAGTGTAGACGCAACAAACATCTTCCAAGACGCAAAAAATCTATCCTCCAAGTTTAAAGGAAGTTTGGGGGCGCCTACACAAGGGCATGCAGTGTACAGGCACAACAAACAAGTCATGGGTGCAAGGAAATAGATTCTAAGGCATTTGGTGGCGTCTCTATAAAGTAAATGGTGTAGAGGTGCAACAAAGTTCCAAGGCGCAACAAAAACATTTCGTGGCGCCTACACACTGCAGTCCCTCTACAAGTGCAACAAAGGACTTAAGCATTATGAAGTAAATAAATTTTAATTGATTTGAAAAGTCTACACAATATAAATAAAATGACGTGCTCTTTTTGAATTGTTGAAATATACAACCATACAGAGAGATACAGAGAGGAAATTGAAGCCGGAGAAGAAGAAGACAAAAAGCCATACACATACCTTCTTCACCGGAGTTTTATATTATAGCCGGTTCATTATGTTGCAAATACATTGGGCTATTGTAAAACACTCTCTGTTAGCTTGATTCTGTTAGTACAAACACATAGTCAAATATTGTATAGAGATTAAGTTATATCTCTTTGTAGAAGCAAAGAACTAATCTATTCTTTGAAAACCAGTTATATTTTTAACTGGGTGTAGCAACCTAAGGGTTTATATACGAAATATATATTCCCCGAAACTTCTCATTAAATTACTTGCAAATTTTTAAGAACATTAATGATTATTCATAAACACAGAAAATTAGTAAGCCAACCTCTTAAACAATATTCACCTCTTGAATTTGAACCCACTAACTGAACTCTAAATTATTTATCCGCAAAAGATTCAAAAGAATTTTTTTATTTAGTGAGTATCGTATTCAACCCCCCTTCTACGATATTTCGGGACCCAACAAAATGAATATATTCCTAACATGTCTTAATGCATGGAACTGGAATGACCTGCCTTGAGATTCTACATGTTAAATAAGTGTCATATGTAATTCTCATTGTGATAATGGTGTAATGATCCTTAGACCTGAAATCATTATATTTCTATGCGAGAATTAATATATTTTGATTACATTAAAAGGTACATTTGACCGGGTTATGATAAAAGTGGACATTAAGTATATTATGAATCATATGAGGAATATGAATGATCTAGATGAGATTTAATTCTCCTAATTTTAGGAGTGTTATTATTGGCCTCTTATTTGAGTGAGACTATGAAATGCACGGCTGTGCTCAAATGTTGATTTGATTTTAATAGTCTACTCATCGATCAAGAAAATAAAGATTTAACTATGAAGAGGATGACACGAGACATGCCTTGAGTTTAATCTATAGTATCAAGATTGAAGGGATTATATTAAATGGAATATTATTCACGAAAGGCTTAATCGAATCATCAAATTTATTATTATTACTTGGGTAGCAATGATGTATTACTAGATGTCGTTCATTGTTTACTATTTTAATTAGATATTAAAAAATTTCTCAACGTAATAATAACCTACAAGGCCACACACAAAAAACGCTTGAAGGAGAAACAATTTAAATTAAATAAGTAATTTATTTTATTTATGATATTAATCAAGTATGACTTAATTAATTATATAAATAGAATAAATGAATTATTTAAACTAATTCCAAAATTATTAATTAATTAATTAAGTGAGGCTTAATTAAATAATTTAGAATTTTGGATTAGTATTAATTATAATTGGATTATAATTAGAAAACTTATTCATCTCTTTATATAATCTCTTTATGGGCTGATTTAATAAGTGACATATTTTACTAAAATCCTAGCCGTTTTGATAAAAGAGGAAGATAGAGAGAGAAACAGTTTTTGGGTGCTAGTACACATCAATCCTTAATGAAAAATGTTTGTGTGGATACCATAGAGCGTAGATCGCGAGAGCGGGATACGTGGTGATTAAACAAGTTTTGGACCTCCATTAATCTTCCATTAATGAATTGTTAAAGCTTTTTAAGCTATTTTTTCTTTATATCTTTTGTTTTCGCATGGATCCTGCAGAGGGTTTCAATTTATATTACGTTTTGTCTTTATTTCTAGCGTTTATTCCACTGTGTTTGTGCCTCGAAACCCTTCACTCTACACCTTCAGAATCACTACCCTCAGCAGCCCAATCCTTTTCTTTAGTAACAAAGGCCTTCTTCTTCTATTTCAACAGGTCATAATATTTATTTTTATAATCAATACCATTGTTGAACTTAGATTTTAAATCTACCTTTGATTTTCTACATTTATTTGAAAATTGACCAGCCAATCGCAAGTTACATCATTTAAATTTGGACCTATCAACAAGATTCTTGTTTTGATAATTATCTTTCTTGTACTGGGATTCAAGGCTCCGAGCATTTGGATTCTTCCTGAACTTCAATTTTGAGAACTTTCTTGATATAAATTATGCCAAATGCTCAATAATTTCATCTAAATCATCCTGAGTGTAGGAAACATTTTCTTCAACCTTGGTTTTTCTTTTATCAGTCTTTGACTCCACTACACTTGAACTATTCTTTTTAACAACATCACAAATTTCTTGTTCTTCACATGACATTGCCTATATGCCTTTGACCATCAAAGCTACTGTCTTCTCTTTTCTTTGATTCTTCTCAACCTATCATCTTACTACATTTCAAGCTCATAAGTTTTGAGAACTCTATACAGCTTTTTCAATGTGTAGTCATTAATCCTGAAATTGCCTGATGGAAACAGTCATTTATTTTCATTCCCTTGGAAGTGATTTAAGAAATTTTAAATTTGTGTCCCTAGTAGCATACACTCTTTTATACAAATTTAACCCATTCAGCATTTTTTGAAATCTGCTAATGGCCTTCTTGTCCGTGTGCAATTATTTCTCGTCCACATTTATGTATCCTGATAGTGGTTTGGGAACAAGCCTATCAGGTGCTTGAGTGTCATAAGGGTCGTTGACACCAATAAAAATCTTCATCGGTACATGGAGACCATTTTATATGCAATGCACATAGAAAGTATCAAGTGAAAGCATGTGCATGTGCATGCGCATCTTTACTTTCCAGTGAAAGTAATCTTTCTTCTCATACATAGAAATCTTCACACCTGTATCTTTGTGACCCATAGTGACTTTAATCTTAAAACTTTCTGTGTGTCGAAAGCTCAGCTCTGATACCAATTTTTAGTTAGAGAATCCCACTAAGTCACTAAGTGATCTTTAGAAGGGGAGGGTTGAATATAAATTTTAAAATTTTGTTTTACTTGAAAATTTGTCAATCAACTGATAAATTTTGAACTAAGAAACAAAATGAAACTTGCCAAATTTAAAAACAAAAAGTTTTTAAAAAGTTTTAAATGGTGAATGTTATCCACGAGATATGTTTTTGCTATGATTTATCTAGATCTTAAAAACCTAGCTTCTATTACAAAATTGAACTACAATTTATTCTTACAATTTTTCTTCATAGCTCTTGAAAAAATTGTACTCAGAATATTTGTGAAACTTTATGCTCTACTTTGCTACTACACTTATTTATGTATTACAAGTGTCTTTACAGAGAGCTAGTCAACAAATTAAATGAAAACAAATAATTCTTAAACTAGTCTTGTACTTCAGTCTTTCCTTTATGCCTTGTGTAAATTGGGTATATTGGATCAAAACATTAGCCCCTTACCACTGGGGTAGCTCGCACCCTCCCTATCAATCCATATTATGAGTTGATGAAATGAGTCTCAACTAATAATTGGTTTCCTAGTCAATGGATATTTATAGAACACTCATTCATTGACCAGTTACAAAAAATTAATATAAATTCATGATTCTAAGTGATTACTTATCATCAAGCTACATAATTCCTAACAAGAAGGGGCAAAAAAAGAGAAAGGAATGGAGAAGAGAGAAAAAAAGGGGTCGACTCTATCTTGTATATATATATATATATATATATATAAAACTTATTTCTCGTGTGTTAGTTTTTAATTTAATATTTATATGTTTTTTCTAATTTATAGTCTTTTTTTCTTTCAATATTATTTTTAATTTTACTTAATATTTTATGTAATTAAATTTTCATATTTTAATAAAACAAGGTATTTTTAATATTTTAATATATGTATTTTGATATTTTTATTTTACGTTTAACTTTTCTCATTTACATTTATTTTTGTTCTCTCATTAATATTTATATTAGTTTATAATATTTTATTATATATATGTTTTTATTGTTTTTTTAAATTTATGTTTATCTTTTTCTTCCAATAATATTTTTAGTTCTATTTAATATCATGTTTAAATATATATTTATATTTTTAATAAAATGGATTATTTTTAATAGTTTATTGTTTACATTTTAATATTATATTTTTCTCATTTATATTTATTTTTATTTAATATCATGCATGATGATATAATTATATTTTTGTTGTATTAATTGAAATAAAGTAATATCTTTATTATTGGTTTTATATATTTTTTAATGTTTTTCTAAAATAATTATTATGTTAAAAATTTATATACAACTCCACTTGGCAACCACACTATCACATTAACCCATTTACTCCAATCATATATATAATATATAATGTAAAATTTTCAAGAAAAAAATGTTCACATTTGTCTTTCCTCGATAATTTTATTTATAGACTAGGATCGAAGAAAACATTGTCAAACCCAATTGTGAGTACTTTTAAAATACTTGTTAGATTAAATATTTTATGGTAGCAATCTAAAGCTTTTTACCTTTTTAAAAGACATGCAAATAATTATCATTGGAAGACTTAAAAACGACAAATATAATGAAATCCCCCGGCGAAGACACTTGAGGTCAACCCTCTACAACTAGTGTAAATATCTGCCACACCTTTGACAAAAAAAATAAAAATATCGTCGGCCACACCTTTGGCAATGTCGGGCACGGGAAACGTTCTCAAAATAAATACTCCCTCCGTCCCATCCAATTGTTATCACTTTTTTTTCACTTTCTGGCACGCATTTTAAGGTGAATTTTAAGAATAGTTCCATAACTTATTTTTAAAAATTTCTTTTTTTGTATAAAAATAGGATTGTTCTATATTTATACAAAAAAGGAAAATTTCAAAAATAAATTATGGAACTATCCTTAAAATTCACCTTAAAATGCGTGCCAGACACCCCATTTTGAAATGATAACAAATCAAAGGGACGGAGGGAGTATATTGAACTATACATCGTATTTGCACAGAGAATTATATTATATTCATTGAAAATGATGTAGCTTGTTCTAGCTTTTTATTCATTTAGAATAAATAATGCAATTCCACTGTGCCTTTCAAAATCAAATATATGGATGTGGAGGTTGCGTGAATTAAAATGGTCATATAATTAAATAATTTGGTCTTTGAATTAAAATTTGCCAATCAACCGATAAATTTTGAACTAAGAAACAAAATGAAACTTGCCAAATTTAAAAACAAAAAGTTTTAGATGGTGAATGTTATCTGTTGGGAATATCCAGCATCTTGCCTATTCGAAACGTTGGCGTTGACTGTTCCCTTAAGGGAATAAAGTAGCACCTCACTATCGCTCCGGAGTTTTGGTGCAAAGGTAAGCGCTGAGGTCCTAAAAAGTGGTATCAGAGCCAGGTCACGTGTTCGAGTCTCAACGTAAGGCATTTGCTTGAATATTGGCAATATGCTGGGGGGATTGTTGGGAATATCCAGCATCTTGCCTATTCGAAATGTTGGCGCTGACTGTTCCCTTAAGGGAATAAAGTAGCACCTCACTATCACTCCGGAGTTTTGGTGCAATGGTAAGCGCTGAGGTCCTAAAATTATCCACCAGATATGTTTTTACTAGACATGGCCAAACCGGACCGGGTCAAAACTGGTCAAACTCTGAACCTGAACCGTTTGAACCGAAACCGGCGGTTTATATCTTGTTAAGGTTTGTTAGGGATTGTGGTACTATCGATATAATCAACTAATCATTACTTAGGTTAATTAAGAATTAACTGAGTTAAATATACTGTCATATAGATTTTGACAGTATGTTTAAACTGTCACTTGTAACAATATACATTTAGGTCTAGTAGATGACAGCATGTTTCGATAATTACTGTCATGTATAAAAGTAATAAAATGATCTATGAAGTAGAAGTTCACAAAGTGTTCATGCACAGCATGGATCAAATCATTGACAGTAACATTCTGCAAGCTGAAAACTACGACAGCATATTCAAGTGACAGCATCTTTTGGAACAGACGACAGAAACTATTCCTTGACAGTAAACTTGGTGAAGATTGAAGAATCGAAGACAGCAAGTTTTCTGACAGTAGCTTTGGCGGGGATAGTCGACAGCATGTTTGACAGGATAGTCGACAGCATGTTTGATAGAAAAGTCGACAGCATATTTTGCGGGATCCTTGACAGCAACTTTGGACGACAGTATGTTTCAGAAGAATGTCAGGATTGACAGCAACATATGCGGAATCAAAGATACTGTCACTACAGAAGCAAAAGGTTGACAGTAACCTTTTGATGTAACTGACAGTCTGTTTCAGGAAGCAGATTAGGTAAAGTACTTTCACATATTGATCTTGTCAACTCTACCTAATCTGTCAAGACTACAACTACTGCAACTTGAGACTAAGTAAGCAAAAAGATGAAACGTGCTCATGGAGTCTAGAATGTCAAATCATCTCAGAGCAACTTTATCAACAACAATTCTGAAATCAAGGGAAAGTACACTTGTAAGTGGGGGATGTGTTTTAATATAAATACACATATCTCACAAACACTTTCTAAAACAGAAAAGAGAAAACACAAACATACAACTGAGCTTAACTTTTTTCAAGCATAGAAACATTAGCATTCTTGTTATTGTATCTATTGAAGCTGGAAACTACTTCTAGTCAGTTGTAGCAACAAAAATTAATAAAATTAAGTTTTGAAGTAAAACACTTTGTATCTTTTGTATGCTTACTGTTGTTTGTTTTTAACTTGTTATTATCACTTCTTGTTTTGTTGATTAAGAAAGATTTGTGATAACTTAGCAAGTTGCATTCAACCCCCCCTTCTGCAACACTCTTTTCGTTTAACAACTGGTATCAGAGCGGCAGGTTAGTCATACATAACCTGAAAAGATCTAAAAATGAGTGCACATAAAGTAAGCAGTATAAAAATATCCACATTTGACAAAGAACACTACAATCTTTGGAAAAGAAAGATGATGTTGTTCATAAAAACAGCCAATCCACTCTACCTTGGAATCTTGGAAAATGGTCCCTTCATACCTCAATCATATGTGCCTGAAACCACAGTAGATGGTGAAAACATACCAGCCTACTGGGTACCTAAAAAGGTTTCAGAGTATACTGACACTGAAAAAGAAAAAGTATCTCTAGATGATTGCTTACAATTTATTATCATTGAGGCACTTGATAATGTTATGTATAACAACATTGTCAACTGCACCAGTGCCAAGCAAATATGGGAAACCATTGAGATACTCTGTGAAGGGAAAGAGGAAGTTAAAGAAAATCAAAGACAAATTCTGGTGTCTCAGTATGAAGCCTTTATGGCTAAACCAAGTGAAGGGTTAACTGAGATGTTTGAAAGGTTTAACAAGCTGATAAATGACTTGCAGCTGTATGGGAAGTTTTATGACAAAAAGGAGGTAAACATGAAATTCATGTTGACACTTCCTGATCATCTAGAACACAAGGTTTCTGCAATAAGAGAAGGAAGAGATTTATCAAAAGTTTCTCTTGAAACTTTATATGGTATTCTTAAAACCTATGAGCTAGAGCTACTGCAAAAGAGAGCTATTCAAGCTGGTCAAAGAGGGAAGATGGCCAACACTTCAAATGCTCTAATAGCTCAGGAACCTCAGGTGATGCAGCTCAAGGAATCTCAGAATCAACAGCAAATCAAGATTGAAGAAATTACAGATGAAGATAAGGTGTGACTGTGGAACTCAATGATGGTGAAAAAGATGAGTTATACACTTTGGAAGAACTGGACAACATGGAAAACAAAACACTGGCCTACATGGCAAGAAAGTTCTCTAACTTGAGATTCAAGAAGAACAAAGCTTTCAAACCAAGAGGACAAAGCTCCAAGTTTAACAAGCCAAAATTTTCAAAACCTGGAGGAAGTGGCAAAGGTGGATACAGAACAGGAATGGTGGACAGATCCAAAATAAGGTGTTATAACTGCAATGAGATGGGGCATTTTGCAACAGATTGCAAGAAGCCAAAACAAGTGAGAAAGAATGACAATGACTATGAGGAACTCAAAGCAAAATATGAAGCCTTGCTGAAAAAGCAACAAGGAAGAGCCTTTGTAGCTAAAGAAAAGTGTTGGGAAGACTCTGATGAAGAGGAAGAAGAAGAATATGGAAATCTTGCTCTCATGGCAAGTTCAGGAGAAGGTCCATCCACTTCATCAAGTCAGGTACCCTTTCTTACTACTGTTGATATGACTACATCTCAGTATAAGAAAACTGTTGAGAGTTTAAGTTCTGAAATTTTTAATATTCATACAAGCATGTTAGCTGCTAATGAAGAGATAGTTAAATTGTCTAATGCTAATAAGTTATTAAAAATTAGGAATGATGAACTAGAACTGAAACAAAATGTTTTTAAGTCCTTACAATAAGAAAATGAGATTCTTAAGAACAAGGTTGTTTGTGCTTCTCAAATTGAGGAATTTCTTAGAAAACAGATTTCTGATAATGATCTAAAAATCAAGGCTTATAAGAATTCCTCCTCCCTGTTAAAATCTTACCATGATAATAATTCTGAAAATCAAAAGGTAGGTATAGGTTTTAACTATGAGAAGAAATCTGGAAAGAAACAGGTTGAAGTAGAAGAAGTCAAACATACTGTCAAACCTTCTATTCTGAAAAAGGTTAAGAATCCATTATTCAAAAAGTCTGAAATTGAGTTTGATGAGGAAGCATTAGTGCTCAAACAAGAATTATATGATGAGGATAATGATGTTGTCAGTAAGTTCCGTAAGGCAAAAGATACTGTCAAAATCCCCAAGACAGTTAGTTTTGACTCTGACAGTAACTTATGTTCTGAAGATGCTGTCAAGACTGGCAAGACAGTAAGTTTAAAAGATGCTGTCAAGACTGTGAGATCTAAACTTACTGTCGAGACTGCTCCATCTAAACCTACTGTCAACACCAGCATAACAGTAACTTCCAAACATACTGTCAAGAAGACCAAGAAGAACAGAAATGGAAAACTAGGAATAAACAAAAAGAACAATTATGATTATATTTGTAATGCTCCTAGGAAGTTGTGTAACAACTGTGGATCTTCTAGTCATCTAACTCATGTGTGCATCAAGGAAAAGTTTAATGTTAAAAATGTTACCTCTAGTAATGGAAATTTACATGGCATGCCTCTAAAGAACAGACAAATAACTCACTGTGGTGACTTTGATTGCATTTCATGTAAAATGAACTTAATGAGTATGTATTTCAACATTCCTTTTGCTAATAATCAAGAATGTTTGCATAAGAATGCTAAAACTGAAAAGGCAAAGACTCCAAGTCCTCCTAAAGTTAGGATGGACAAGCAACCCAAGAACAAAGCCATTAAACCGGTAATCAAATCTGAATTGGTAGCTACAGGAGTCTTGCTAAAAGCAGAAGAAAAAGTTAAAATTATTTCAACTTCTAACTGTGAACTAGCTAAGCAAGATGGACCCAATGAAAGTTGGGAACCAAAAGTAACTTGAGACTTTCTGCTTTGCAGGGCAACAGGAAAAATAAAAGAATCATGTGGATCATTGATAGTGGATGCTCAGGACACATGACAGGTGATAAAGCCCTGCTATCACAGTTCAAGGAAATGGCTGGCCCTTATGTAACCTTTGGTGACAACAACATTGGTTTCACAATGGGATATGGCATATTAGAAGTTGGCAACTTGAAGATTTAGAAAATTGCTCTTGTGAATGGATTCAGCATTGGTTTTACAGTAAGGCCTCTTCAACTGAAAGTTGGTTGTGGCATAAGAAGCTCTCTCATTTGAATTTTAAAGCAATGAATCATCTAATGAAGAGAGAATTGGTGAAAGGGCTACCTCAACTTGAATTCTGTCAAGAAGGATTGTGTGAGGATTGCCAGAAAGGGAAACTAAGGAGAGCTGCTCATAAAAGCACTCCTAGTGGTTTAATTAATGAAGCATTTCAACTAATTCACATGGACTTATTTGGTCCTGTGAATGTGCAATCACTGGCAAGAAAAAGATATGCTTTAGTAATGGTTGATGATTTCTCAAGATATACTTGGGTGAGGTTTCTAGCATCCAAGGATGAAGCTGCACAAGAAATTATTGATTTGGTTAGGGTTCTTGACAAGAATCCCAAGTACAAAGTGCAGATCTTGAGAAGTGACAATGGTACTGAGTTCAAGAACAGTATCATGAATGATTTCTGCAAAGACAATGGAATCACTCAACAATTCTCTGCACCAAGAACACCTCAGCAAAATGGTGTTGTGGAAAGGAAAAACAGAACTCTTATTGAGGCTGCAAGAACAATGTTGAGTGAAGCAAAACTTCCTACCTATTTCTGGGGTGAAGCAATCAATACAGCCTGTTATACTCAAAACAGGACTGTAGTCAACAAGGCCTATGGAAAAACACCCTATGAATTACTCACAGGAAGGAAACCTACTATAAACTATTTTCATGTCTTTGGAAGCAAGTGCTACTTCATGAAAGCTTCATCTGAGATCAAAGGGAAGTTTGATACTAAAGCACTTGAAGGAATCTTTATGGGATATGGTATTGACAGAACTGCATACAGAGTCTACATCATTGATCACAAGACTGTGGAAGAGAGTGTGAATCACCTTTGATGAATCTAAATTTCCTAGAATTGAAGGATGTCAAGGAACAGAAGCTTTAGCCTTTGAAAATCAAGGCTATCTAGAAGAGATTGAAGCGGATTCACCAAGTATTGATCACACTATTTCTGGTCCAACAATGGTTCCCATGAATTCTAGAGAAAATGAAGGAACTGCCCAAACAACTGATTTTTCTGGGAATGTTCCAATGATTAGTGGACTTGAAGAAATTGATGATGTCAACAGTGCAAGAACAAAAGATGCTGTCAATCGACAAAATGTTGAAGACTCTTTAAGAGGAACAAAATGGAACAGAGATCACACTAATGATTTAATCATTGGTGATCCAGGAACTGGAGTCAAAACAAGAAGATATGTTGCCAATGAATGCATGTACTCTTGTAAAGAGTCTGCACAACAGGTTGAACACACTCAACCTAAGCCCACACTTGAAGATACTCACACTATAGGGCTAGAAAATGTGGAACACAACTCATTCAATTATGGTGCATCTCATTTTACTAATTTTGAAGATCAAACTGTTGATGCACTATTCTAGCAATTGGATGAGACTGATCATAGCAATCCACAAAAACCTTCTACTCAAAGGGTGGAAGAGATTGTTGTTACAGCCTCAGTAGCTGTTAATGACAAAGTTGCTGTCAATACTCATGACATTAACTTTTCCAAAGATGCTGTCAACAATCAAAATCCAGACAACAACTCTCCAAAGGCTGCAACTTCGCAACAAAATGATAGTGATGATTCTACTCTCATCTCTCAACTACTAAAGGTAAAATCTAAATCTCTTGTGCAAGATGTATCTGCTCAGTCTCTTGCATCTAGGATGAGTGAGAGAGAGAAAAAGAATAAGAGAAAAAGAATAGAGAGAAGTGAGCCTAAAGAATTAGAGAGGCAGGGAAAACCCCTGGCAAAAGGAGAGGGCCTTGAGCATGGCCAAATAATAAAAGAGAGCACCCAAATTTCTAAGGCAATAGGCCTTGAGAGTGAGATGGTGAGGAGTGATGAGATCACTCAGAAAAAATAAGAAAGAGTGAGAACCACCCCAGCCAAATCCTCCAAACAAGCAGATGAAAGGTTGAAATCCCTTTCACATAAGGTCTCCAAATTGTCAAAGAATCTGGACACTGTTGGCAAAAATCAAGTGAAGCTGGTTAATAGAATGGCTAGTCTGGAGCAAACAATGAATGATGGGTTCAAGGCCATTTTTGATAAGCTTCAGGAGTTCAATGCTAAATTGTCAAACCCTGCAGTTTCTACCTCAACTAAGGGGGAGAAAAGTACAGATCAAGCTGAAGTGTTTGTTGCAGATAGGAGTGATAAGGCTGAGACAACTCAAGCTGCATCTCAGGGGGAGAGTCAACTAGAACTTCTGTCTAGTGTGACTGCTGAGATTGCTACACAGCTTGGTGGTGATAAGGAGGAGAGACCAAAGGAGAAAGGTGTTGTGATTAAGGAGGGTGCAACAATGAAGGATTCAGTGGTCCATGTTACAGGAAAAGGAAAAGAGAAGCTCTTCCAAGATGAAAGTGATGACTGGGTAATGGAAGAGAGAGAAGATTTTGATGATGAACAAGCTTCAATTCTTATGGTAGATGAAAATGAAAACAACAAAGTTTTTGAGGATGCAAAGTTCAACAGGAGAATCATTGATCTGAGAGCCTCGTCTAACAGAGACCCCAAGAAATTTTCTGATTCAATGAGACAATCAACAGTGGGAGCAGCTGTAATGGTGTCTAAAAGCAACAAGTGGGCAATCTCTGTCAGAACTGAAGGAGGCTACAGTTGGTGTGTGAGCATGGCTTATCTAAGCAGGCAAGAGATTGTAGTTATTGAAGCAATCAAACTCAAAATCAAAACAGATAAGTCATGGCTCAATGAAAACTTGAAAAGAACTTTGCAGAAGCTGGTAGTTAATAAATTGCCAGAAATAACTCATGATCCATTGGGCATTAAATTCAGTAGCTCCATAGATGGAAAATACAGGTCTATGAATCTAGAAAGAGTGAGCTATTGCAGGCCTAAATCTGTTAAAGAAGCCTTTGACCATTTCAAGCAACTGCCCATAAATGAAGATAGAATTGAAGTGTTGAGGGTGTTGGAAGGAGAATTGAAAAGAATTGAAGATTTGAAATTAAGAAAGAATGTGAAGAAGACACATGAGAAAAGAGATGGAGATGATGAAGAAAAGCCTGATGGAGGTACAGGTAGTTCCAGCCAACACAACAATGGTGAAGGATCATCTGGAATTGGAAATAAGGTGGAGGAAGAAAAGGAGAAAGAAGAGAAGAAGTATAGAGATGGTGTTAAAGGGAAGGTTTTGAAGACAGTGGTACTTGGAGGTGAAAATGATGAAAAAGATGTTGTCAGGAGTGATAAGGGAGAACTTGCTGTCACAAAAGGTGTTGTCACAGAACCTGCTATCACAAAAGGAGCTGTCACAGAACCTGCTATCGAGCATGGAGTGATAGTAACTTGTCAAAAGCCACTGTCAAAAGAAGTGAAGGAAAAGTTACTGTCAACCAATATTTCTACATCTAAGAAACGCATAAAGGCAAGGGCAGAAAGACCAAAACCTCATTCAAGAAAGAAGCCAAGTAGAAGCAGTTGGAAGTTAACAATTAAGAAAATGCATGCAGAAGTTCTTGATGTCAGAAGACCCACCATTAACAACTTAGATGAGTTCAAGTCAGAATTAATCACTAAAGTTGATGTTGAGTGGTCTGAGTTCAATACTTTAAGCAGAATAAACATCTCTTATGCTACTGGTCAAGTTGAAGCTTTAGGGATCGATATGAAGGAAGCAACCTACTTTATGGTGAGAAGAATGCGCCTAGTCATCAAGGGTCAAGACATTAGAACTCAGTTATTCAGGGGAATACTGATCAGAAAATACATGGAGTTAATGGACTCCTACAAACCTCATCCCTTGGATCTCATTGGAGATGATGAACCTGTGACAATAATATACCCAGATGGAGTCATGTTTGAGAATGAAGATGGAGTCAAGGAATTCTGGGATATGAATTCCTTACAGGACAAAAACACTGATCTCATGATGATGTTATTGGAGTAACTTCATAAACTTCCATATCCTGAAGAACAAGGATTCATTTCCAAACTCAAGAGAATCATATCTACGAAGGAAAAGAAAGAATATGAAAAGAAGGTGGAGTATGAGAGGATT
Source organism: Oenanthe sinensis (assembly GCA_028671895.1). Lineage (NCBI taxonomy): Eukaryota > Viridiplantae > Streptophyta > Magnoliopsida > Apiales > Apiaceae > Oenanthe > Oenanthe sinensis. Next base: position 12,505,720 of record CM053798.1, on the reverse strand, counting down.
CAGAAATGTCTACTAAGAAATCCTATTAGAATAGTGTTCTACAACTCTGGTGGGTCAGCTGAAGAAATTACTTTTGATCACTTGAAGAGATTAGCTGAGAATGATCCTCACATCATTGTGCTTATCAAGAAGCAACTGCTCAATATTACTAATTTTGAGGTTTTTGATATGAAGAATAGAGCACTAGAGATATGTGACTCTAAGAGGAAGGAGGAGAAGGAGAAAAGAAAGAAGTTTGATGAAGAAGTTGAAGCTTCTAAGAAGAAGGTGGAGAGAATTACCAAAAGAATTAAAGAGGCTGAGATTGACATGAAGCATGCTATGTTAAATGATCAATTCTCAAAAAGGCCTAACTATGTTTCTCCAGTCCTTTTTAAGCCCATGAGAATCATTGTTGATAACATTGAAGTGGAAGCTGTCAATTTCAGGGTGCTCAACAATGAAAACTTGAGAAAGATCTTCAGACTGACTACAGGTTCATTCCTGGAATTTGAAAGAGACTTAAGCAAGATGGTCTGGGAGATTATTGAGTCAAGAGAAGAAGAGGATGAAGCCTTAGACAAACTCAGGGTGAAGTAGGTCTACTCTTCTACAAAAGAAAGATTTGTCAAAGACATGTTTGGAATGAAGTTTCTATGCATATCCAAAGGGACATCTGAGAACTACTACACCTACAGGGAGTTGAAGGATCTTTCTAGCAAAATGGTGAAGTTAGTCATAGATGGCATCGCTAATCATGCTAAAACAGATGAAGAGAAGAAGGAACTGAAAGCTCTTGAAGGGTTGTATGGAAGGATGACAGCAAACAAGAAGTGAAGATGAAGCTCAAGCCAAAGTTGAAGATTTGCTCAGTCTAGAGGAGCTAAACTTGAGATGATATTGTACTTGTAATTTCATTTATTTTCTGTACAAACACTTCTATTTTTTTAGTTGAGTTAGCATCTGCAATTTTCTTTAAATTTTTCTTTATTTATTATAAAAACAAATTGGAGGAGATTGTTAGGGATTGTGGTACTATCGATGTAATCAACTAATCATTACTTAGGTTAATTAAGAATTAACTGAGTTAAACATACTGTCATATAGATATTGACAGTATGTTTAAACTGTCACTTGTAATAATATACATTTAGGACTAGTAGATGACAGCATGTTTCAATAGTTACTGTCATGTATAAAAGTAATAAAATGATCTATGAAGTAGAAGTTCACAAAGTGTTCATGCACAGCATGGATCAAATCATTGACAGTAACATTCTGCAAGCTGAAAACTACGACAGCATATTCAAGTGACAACATCTTTTGGAACAGACGACAACAACTATTCCTTGACAGTAAACTTGGTGAAGATTGAAGAATCGAAGACAACAAGTTTTCTGACAGTAGCTTTGGCGGGGATAGTCGACAGCATGTTTGACAGGATAGTCGACAGCATGTTTGACAAGAAAGTCGACAACATGTTTTGCGAGATCCTTGACATCAACTTTGGACGACAGTATGTTTCAGAAGAATGTCAAGATTGACAGCAACATATGCGGAATCAAAGATACTGTCACTATAGAAGCAAAAGGTTGACAGTAACCTTTTGATGTAACTGACAGTCTGTTTCAGGAAGCAGATTAGGTAAAGTACTTTCACAGATTGATCTTGTCAACTCTACCTAATCTGTCAGGACTACAACAACTGCAACTTGAGACTAAGTAAGCAAAAAGATGAAGCGTGCTCATGGAGTCTAGAATGTCAAATCATTTCAGAGCAACTTTATCAACAACTATTCTGAAATCAAGGGAAAGTACACTTGTAAGTGAGGGATGTATTTTAATATAAATACACATATCTCACAAATACTTTCTAAAACAGAAAAGAGAAAACACGAACACACAACTGAGCTTAACTTTTCTCAAGCATAGAAACATTAGAATTCTTGTTATTGTATCTATTGAAGCTGGAAACTACTTCCAGTCCATTGTAGCAACAAAAATTAATAAAATTAATTTTTGAAGTAAAACACTTTGTATCTTTTGTATGCTTACTGTTGTTTGTTTTTAACTTGTTATTATCACTTCTTGTTTTGTTGATTAAGAAAGATTTGTGATAACTTCGCAAGTTGCATTCAACCCCCCTTCGGCAACACTCTTTTCGTTTAACAAAGTTCAGGTTCCGGTTCAAGATTTTCACGAACCGGAACCGACGGTTCACGAACCGGAGCCGGCGGTTCACGAACCGTGGCCATGTATAGCCTCAACTGTTGAGGTGGAACAAACATTCAGCATATGAGGAAATACTTTGGATTCAAGGAGATCAAGATTGGCTCCCGAAACTTTAGAAACACAAGTTTGTGTGAATGATTGGAAAAGAGCAGAATTAATAACACAATCCAACATCGCTTCATCATCCTCATCCAACGAATATTGTGGAGATCCTACAACAATTCTCACCACCTCCGAATTGGGTGGATCGAGTTAGGATATGTTATAAATATTATTGTAATAAATTATATGGTTTGTTGTATTCTTGTAAGTTGTAAAATATATATAATTTATTGTAATATATTTACTTATTTTTAATAAAAAAATACGAATTAATTTAATGATATTTCTTATATAAATTATTTTTTTATTTATAAGGTTCGAACTTGAACCTGGTCAAACCCTGAACCTGGTCAAACCCTGAACCTGAACCGTTTGAACCGGAACCGACGGTTTATATCTTGTTAAGGTTCAGGTTCCGGTTCAAGATTTTCACAAACCGGAACCGGCGGTTCACGAACCGGAACCGGCGGTTCACGAATATTTATGAAACTTTATGCTCTACTTTGCTACTACACTTGTTTATGTATTACAAGTGTCTTTACAGAGAGCTAGTCAACAAATTAAATGAAAACAAACAATTCTTAAACTAGTCTTTTGCTGCTTTAGTCTTTCCTTTATGCCTTGTACAAATTGGGAAGACAAATTTTATATTAAAACAACGACCGTTCCCCAGTGAGAGTCGAACTCGTGATCCTTTGGATCAAAGCATTAGCCCCTTACCACTTGGGCAACTTGCACCCTCCCTATCAATCCATATTATGAGTTGATGAAATGAGTCACAACTGATAATTGGTTTCATAGTCAATGAATATTTATAGAACACTCATTCATTGACTAGTTACAAAAAATTAATATAAATTCATGATTCTAAGTGATAAGTTATCATCAAGCTACATAATTCCTAACAAGAAGGGGAAAAAAAGAGAAAGGAATGGAGAAGAGAGAAAAAAAAGGGGTCGACTCTAATTAAGAATTATAATCTTGTATTATATATATATATATATATATATATATATATATATATATATATAACTTATTTCCCGTGCGTTAGTTTTTAATTTATTATTTATATGTTTTTTTCTAATTTATAGTCTTTTTTTCTTTCAATATTATTTTTAATTTTACTTAATATTTTGTGTAATTAAATTTTCATATTTTAATAAAACAAGGTATTTTTAATATTTAATATATGTGTTTTGATATTTTTATTTTACGTTTAACTTTTCTCATTTCCATTTATTTTTGTTCTCTCATTAATATTTATATTAGTTTTTAATATTTTATTATATATATGTTTTTATTGTTTTTTTTAATTTATGTTTATCTTTTTCTTCCAATAATATTTTTAGTTCTATTTAATATCATGTTTAAATATATATTTATATTTTTAATAAAATGGATTATTTTTAATAGTTTATTGTTTACATTTTAATATTATATTTTTCTCATTTATATTTATTTTTATTTAATATCATGCATGATGATATAATTATATTTTTGTTGTATTAATTGAAATAAAGTAATATCTTTATTATTGGTTTTATATATTTTTTAATGTTTTTCTAAAATAATTATTATGTTAAAAATTTATATACAACTCCACTTGGCAACCACACTATCACATTAACCCATTTACTCCAATCATATATATAATATATAATGTAAAATTTTCAAGAAAAAAATGTTCACATTTGTCTTTCCTCGATAATTTTATTTATAGACTAGGATCGAAAAAAACATTGTCAAACCCAATTGTGAGTACTTTTAAAATACTTGTTAGATTAAATATTTTATGGTAGCAATCTAAAGCTTTTTACCTTTTTAAAGACATGCAAATAATTATCATTGGAAGACTTAAAACGACAAATATAATGAAATCCCACAGCTAAGACACTTGAGGAGGAACCCTCTATAACTAGTGAAAATATCTGCCACACCTTTGACAAAAAAAATAAAAATATCGTCGGCCACACCTTTGGCAATGTCGGGCACGCGAAACGTTCTCAAAATAAATATATTGAATTATACATCGTATTTGCACAGAGAATTATATTATATTCATTGAAAATGATGTAGCTTGTTCTTGCTTTTTATTCATTTAGAATAAATAATGCAATTCCACTGTGCCTTTCAAAATCAAATATATGGATGTGGAGGTTGCGTGAATTAAAATGGTCATATAATTAAATAATTTGGTCTGTGACTTAAAAATAATAATTTCATTTTCAATACATTTGAAAATGAGTCAAAATCAAAACCAATTTAAGATTCACATTTTTAAAATTTCACAAAAAAAAGTCAGGATAGTTGATATATAGACTAAAAGAGGATACTGATCATAACAATATTAAATAATATTTTTTTCTAATTAAACATACTCAGGACCCACCTTGTTTTTTACAAGTTTCAAACCCTTCACATCCTGTAATATTGACCAATTAATTAAAGCCAAAATATCAACCAACCAATTCCAAAGAAAATATATTTGAACCTCGAAATTTTGAACTTGTAACTTGTCATCATGTTCAAGTTAACTGCATATCCTCACGAAGATAAGCAAGGCACATCATTTCCTGTAGTCTCTGCAGAATCCTTGAGGTGTCCACGCCAAATCTAGAGAATTTCACCTGAAGAAATGGTGATTAATAATTATATATGATATAAAACTGAAGAGTTCGAGTGTGAGAGTAATGTCCTTCCTACCTGAGCATGGAGCGTGTGGAAAACCCTATCTCCAACCCTTGAGATATTAGTGCTGACAACATCAGTACCTTCTTCATGAAGAACACTGATAACATCACGCAACCTGATTTTATTCTCTAGGCCACTAACTACATTCACCTCAATATCACTTGAACACGACTCTCTTAATGTTACCACTGGCACTCGAAATGATGATGATGATGATGTTGGTATGGAGCCGGTATTTTTACCATTCTTCATTAGAGCTAGTACTTCCTTGTTCACCTTCAGATCATCTATTCTCTTTTTCAGTTGCTTAATGTAAGATGCTGCCAGGTCTAGCTGATCTTGCTGTGTTAATATCTCCTGATCAATCAATGTTATTTAATCAGCATAAATGAAAGAACATAAACTGTAATAAAACTGATTGATCAGTTCTATAATAAGCAAACCTAAACCCTTGAATTAATCCTAGCTTTATTATTTACCCGGACACTTCATCTTACCACGAGTACCTGTATCCAACATTTAACACTCAGATATGGGTAGGTACAGTCTAGTACTTGAATACGTATTAATACTGAACACTTACAACCGAGTCCAGGTAACATATATAACTTTGATGTAATTATCCCTGCCGAAGGGTCTCCCCTCCCAAGGAATTAAAGCTACTCCAAGCCTGCTTCATTGCCAATTAAGTACTAGTGTATACGGTAATATCCTCAGTCGACGACAGATTTAATTAAGGACAAAAAAGCCAATTAAGCCTGCTTCATTGCCAATTAAGTACTAGTGTAAGCCATCATATATAGTACTGATCATATATTCATGTCAGCCAAAAAAGGACAAAACAATGCTTTCTTTGTTGCTTTATTCCACTTGCTAAATAACATCTGTTCTTAATTGATTCAAAGACTTTTCAAATATTTCTTATGTATGTTGTGTACAGTCTACAGAATTAGTAATTAATGAACAATGGTGATAACTAAAGGATATTGTAGGTTTCTCGCTAATACGATCTAAATATCAGGACCGACCCTGATAACAATGTAAAAAGAAATGAAGATGTATATACATGTATCCATGATATATAAAGGGAAGTGTGATCGATGTGCAAATGTAAATATAAATATATATAACTATGTATACATACCCTAGAGCCATTGAAATGCTGGGGTGGCACAAGAGAAGTGAGGCGACAACAGAGATGTTTCATGTGTATCCTCCGATTCTTCTCCACCGTCTTCCGATCTGGTTTATGCATGCTTCCTGCGGCTGATGGTGCTGCTCTACTCATAATATTTTATTTACTTTTTCTTGTTAATATAATATCTAAATCATGCAACACCTTGGTAGAGAATAGAGATACAATTAACAGGCATGTTATACCATATATTCATATATATAAACACACATTGGCAAAGGCCGGAGAGCAAGTTGTACAGGGACAAATGGCCCAGGTTGTGTACGAAAACGAGTATATGCTATATATAAAGACAAACATGTACTAATTTGTTTAACAATATCGATGTCGGTCTATAATACCCTCAAAAGAAAAAACGGTCGATGTTTATAACAGAAACACGTGGTCAAATTTATAACGGTTATCACAATTTTTTTAATATTTTAATATTTTAATATTTTATTATTTTATTTATATAATTTTGAATTAATTTAACAATAATCTAAAATATTACCAGTCTAAATATTTTTTATATTAATTTTTTATAAATTATATTTATATTTTAAAATAATAATAATGCTTGTGAGTTTTATTTAGAGACGTATTTTATTTAATAATTAACTATATAAAATACTAACTTAACTAACATCTTCAGTAGTATAGTCGACCTCCAACTCTATATAGCCGATGAGAGTTGACCTCCAATCATATCTATGCGCCACAAAAAATATGCACATTTATTTTTTCACCAATTAAGCGTTCTTGCTTCTCACAAATTCAATTTTGTCTTACTTTCTCGAATCTAATCATTGTAATTTTTATCTTTCTTTCAATAATCCATCCTTGTCTTGTGAGGATTGTTGTTGTACCCATTTTTTTGGGTGTTTGTTTTTCCTCTGTTTTAAGTGGTTGATATATTTTTGGGTGAGAATGATTCAATTGGTGCTTTGGGAGATCTGGAAATCCCGCATCGAGGCTGAGTCGGTGGTGAAAATCATAAAAATTTACCTTTCACAACGGAAGATTGTTCATATTATGGGGGTATTAGTCCCTCCGATTTGAGTTAGTGCAATTCAAAGTTCTGAACATTAGACTAATACACCAGGAAAGGTCAATTGTGATGTTGCTGGTTTCAGGGATGGTGTATGTTGGATTTATCAAGAAACTATTGTAATCTTATTTAGTTCAAAGAATAATTTTATTCGATAAGTTAAGCGATCCGGAAACGAAATGGCTATTTGTTTAGTTCATTTATTTGTTCGTCCAGTCTTTTCATTAAAATGCATAATATTTTCTTTAAAAAAACTATATAAACTACTCAAAATGTTGTTTAGAGATATATTTTAATTTTTTAAAGATATATTTAAGTGCGAAAATCAATGTTAATAAATTAAAATCAATAATTAATCAACCAATCCACTCAGACGGACTATCAATTATCAAATTTCAGTTTTAATAAAATATTACTCCCTCTATCCCAAATTATATGTCATGTTTGACTCTTTTTGGTCAAATTGACCTAATTTTGATGGAATATTACATATATTATATATTTGAAAAATTTATAAAATTTATATTGTTAGAAAGTATATGTAATTTACTTTAAAATCAAATTTTCAATTTTTTAAAATTAGAAACTAATAATTTTTAGGTATCAATCAAAATTTAGTCAATATAATCATAAAAAGTAATGTTTGTTAATTATTTTTTCTCATGTTTGAGTATGTTATTATATTTTTAATTGAATTAACTCTTTATCTTTATTTTCTATGTAATAAGAGTTTGTTTTTCTTTTATATGATATGTATTATATATAGTGTAAAATGTCAAAAAAAAAAGATATGTACTCGTTTCCTTCCTTTTTTTTTGCTAAATAAAATATTATTTTATTTTATTTATATGGTAGTAATATTGAAGAAAATTATCAAAAGAATGTCAGTTTTTTTTTAAGATTCTAGAAGATTTTTTTATAGTAACAGTTGAAAAACACTTGACTTTTCTAAATACATGCAAATAATCATCATTCAACACCGGACTCTGTCAAATATTTAGTGTTAATTAGCGGTGATTTTAAGCCAATTCAATGTACTTGTGATTTATGCAACAACTTACCCACAAGACAGGTGGTGTAGAATTAGTTTTTTAAGAGGGAACTATCTACAAATAATGAGCGAGTCAAAATATCTGTCAAGATGATTCGTGCATCGTACGAAACGTTCTCAAAATAGATATTTTAAAGGAGCACAAGTCAGTTAGACTGTGAGGGCTAGGTAAGTAATTTCACAACTAAGGAGAAGGGCATGATAGTCATTTTAGTGAATCTAAATTCAATTATAACGAACTAGGTACATTGTTCATTTCATAGATCGAAGACAGAAAGATTGTAAAAGTAGAGAGAGACTCGGAGAGAAAGAGACAACTAATATGTTTTCAACTGGTTGATTTATCGTGTTAGTACAGTTGTTCAACTAGCTTGAGTAAAATCATCAAGATGGAATATATAGAGGGTTAGAGGTTTTAAATAATAGATTGTATATGCAGAGAGATAATAATTTGTAAAAAATTCTTGTTTTTTTATTTAAATTTTTTAATGTGCTATCCATGCCCCAAGGTTAAATTTCGGTTCGATTTTCAGTAAGGATTTTTAAAAAATTCGGTAATTCGGTTTAACCGAAATTATTTAAGATAATCGATTTTTTAAAATATTATAAATAAAATAATAATTAATAATAGGTTAGTAGGTTACTATATAAAATTATTTTCCTTTTTATATATGACAAAAAAAGTATATAAAATAATTATATATATATATATATATATGTTTATTAAAATATGTATTATATAAGAATATAATATATTCCTAATTTTTTTAATTTAATTATATTGATATATTTTTTCTAAAAGTACAAAGAACACGAACCCAAATGTAAGATGATATATTTTTTAATAACTTATGGTTATTATAAATAAAATATAATTTATAATTTTTGTATTAGAATACTGTCAAAGTTAGTATAATATATAATTTTAATTAATTGAATAGATATAATTTTATTATATTTAAATATGTGTTTTAGCTTGAAAAAAAAGAAATAAAAGTACTTTGCAGACCACATCCCTGAGTAAGAGTGAAAGATGATAAACAATCTCAAACGACATATATGTTTGATACAAAGAGACAGGATGCACATTCTGCCACCCTAGTTTATTATTATCGATTAAATTCGAGAAAATGAGTTTTCACGATGGGAGTGAACAAGGGATTTCACTGATGTTAAATTTTATTTTTAAGTATAAATATATAATGTATATTTCAATTTTTTAATTAAATTTCGGTTCTCGGTAATAACCGAAATTATAAATTCGGTTCGGTTTAAAAACTGAATTAATTTAGGATCGGTTTTCTGTAGCGATTTTTTTACCAATTTCGGTTTCGGTTAACCGAAAAAATTTCGATTTCAATTTTGGTTAACCGAATACACACCCCTCCTCACCGTCCTTGTGACATTTTACCAAACTATGATGCATGTCTCCATGCCGATCACTCCAACTCTGGTAATGCCGACCCACGCGGCCGGGGAGTGAAGATCAACCTGAGGGGGGAACGGTCTGATGGAGACTCCAAAATGGACCCCTTGACTAGAAGAAGCCGATATTTTCCCGGCTTGGCTCATCCCGGGACGATGGCCATGAGCGCCAGAACAGAGATCATTACCGCCCGAAACGTGGCAGCGGTAGCGGGAACACCGGGAGGAATTCTCAGACTTTAGAGACGTTATTGGGCACAATCAGGATGAAGAACGAGAAGACCAAGAACAATCTCGTCAAAGTCAAGCAAAAAATCGGAAACAGCGAGCGCACAGGGCCCCTAGAACCACATCGGCATCCGGGACAACCTGCCTCGAGATTGCAGCCGGACCTCAGCCTCTCGCCGGCAGTAGTTAGATGCCCGCTCCCAAAAAAAGATAGATTTCCTTTAGAAGAAGGTGAATGGCGAAATGGATTGTGACCCCATAGAATCACCCTTCACCGAGCGGCTTGATGCCCAGCTTTGGGATACCGAGATAATTCACCCACAACTCAGATTTTACAGCGGTGACCAGAACCCGAGAGACCACACTCAGTTCTTCGACCAATAGATGGCTCTCCATGTTTATAATGACCTTACAAGTGCTAGTTGTTTGCCTCTATGCTCGAGGGCCACACCCTAAAGTGGTTCTCTCTCCTATCACCCCGCATCATAAGTACTTGGACCGAGTTCCCAGCCTTCCTAAAGCAGTTTCGGGATAATCAATCTCATGACATTCAAACTGTTTCCCTCGAGGTGATATTCAAGAAAAAGGAAGAGTCCCTTAGCGATTTAATTGAACGGTTCAAAGAAGGGGTCAATAAATTAAGCTCCGTGGATGAGTAAGACGCCATCAACGCCTTCCGCCAAAATTTCAACAGTTATGCCTACAAGGATTATGTCCTCGAGCTCATTCATAAAAAACCAAAGGACCTGGAAAAAGTATATGCCATTACATTTGAATACATTAGTGCGGATAATGCATTGAGGGCAATCCGGTTGAACCGTGATGATATGAAAGAAGACCCTGGAAGCCCCTGGTTGGCCACACAAAGATCAGAACTATTGCAAAGACAAAAATCAAGCCCCCCTCACGTGGAAGCCCCTGGTTGGCCACTCAAAACCTCTTCAACTCCCCAACCCCAACCATGCACCCAAATCCCTATTTCATGGGATAACCGGCACATCATTACAATTGTACATTGTTGACACATAATTAACTACCATTAATGGACATTCCCCAATTTTCGACCCACGCCTCTTGTCCAAAAACCTTTCCAAATTACCAATACAAATTAAAAATAAAATATAACCACAATATCACAATTCACCATCTACCCCAGAATCAAACCAATTTATATAACCCCCAACTCTGGTGCTTCAACCCTACCCTTGAACCTCACAGCCTGTCTATACCGACTCCGAGGTGGGGGCACCAATTCAACCTTAACCCTGGCCTTCAACCTCACAGTCTATCTATGCCGACTTCGAGGTTGGGGGCACCAATTCCGCCTCGACACTAGCCTTCAACCTCACAATCGTTCTATACCGACTCTGGGGTGGTGGGCACCAATTCATCTTAGACAATGCCCTTCAACCACACAGTCGGTCTATACCGACTCTAAAGAAGGCGGGCACCAATTCAACTTCGACCCTGGCCTTTGACCTCATATTCGATCTATACTGACTCCAAGATGGAGGGTACCAATTTAACTTCGACCCTGGAATTCAACCTCACATCTGGTATATATCGACTCCGAGGTGGGGGCATCAATTCAACTTTGACCCTGACCATTGACACAGAACCATCTTAACTCCCATATCCAACTAAAAGTTATGAAAGATGTGGGGAAAATGATAAGCTAGGCCCAGCAAGCCCAGCCCAAGCCCAACAAAGGTCCTAAAAAAGAAGAACAACCCAATAAGCATTATATAAATGAAAACCGACCCCTACCCTCGGTTTCGGCCAAGTCTACCACATGCTCGATAAAAAAAGGTCAAAGGGCACACGTGCCTGATGTAGTCCGTACATTGTCCCCCCTTAAACTCACTATCTTTAACAATTGACATCAACAACCTTAGGTCTGATCTGAACCATTCTTCCAAGTGCATGTGTTGACCATCTGCTTCATTTTATATAATTTCCAAGGTATTCGCATAGATAAAAAGGTTCAAAAAAATCACACACTCAAATATATAGTAATCTTACTCTCACACCGGAGGTGTCCCCAAATCTCCACTGGGCAATTTTTTCAGCTACACATGAGTTTAGCCTAAAAACTCATTAGAACTAGTCCAACCCGACCAAAGAAGGAAGGCCACCCCCGAGATATCCAAGACTTATTAGATATTATGGATATCCTATCTGTATTTGCTAAACAGGAGCAGTTTGAAGGCAAGATAAATGAAAGCAATGTTAAAAATTCATATATAATACCTTGACCACTACCTCGAGCTACTACATCTTCAATTCAACTTCTTGGATCATTTCATTTCTTTTCAGAGGTTCTCAACCTTGACTTCAATCAAATTTGGTTCTTGGGTCACAAAAACAGGGGATATGCTAACAACTTCTGCTTTACCAGATATTATCTTCTTCAACTCTTGTTCTAGTTCATAGGCCTTCAGCACAACATATAGATCTTCTGAAGATAATGTGGTTATATCCTTAGAATCCCTTGTAGCTGTAATCCTATGTTCCAGATGATCTGCAGTGTTACCACGAACTTCCTGTAATCTCCTTATAGAATAATCTTTAAGGCTTCTGTACTGAGATGCTAGGATGTCCAGTTTGTTCTCCTTCACACTACTTAAACCCCTAAGATTTTTCATCTTCAAATTCAACTCAAACCAACTAAAAACTGTACCCAAATAATCTTTTCATAACCAGAATCAACTTCTTTGGATAATCTTCAGTCGATCTTCATTGTCTTCAATAACCCGTAAAAATCTTCAACTACTAACTTCTGAGCATCCTCGAATAAGTACTTAAGAAAAATTTAAATTTACAGAATTTTTAATTTTCTTAGAAAATAAATTAATCAAAAATAAAAATTTACAAAACTTAATTTTCAAGAATTTCAAATTTTCTTAAAAATTAAAATATTATAAATTAATATTTAAGAAAAATTTAATTAACAAGAATATTAAATTTTCTGGAAAAATAAATAAATCTAAAATAGATATTAAAGTTCAAAACGTTAAGTAGGCCAAAATAGCATCTGAGGTGCTTATGTCCAAGAGTAACACTAATGAGTCACATTTTTCCTCAAAAAGAAACTTCGTCAATATTAATACCTAAGACATGATTACACAGTAAAAATACTATATGATCATGTTTCAGAGTTTAATAAACACTGGTCAATTTTTATTCCGGAAACAAAAATTACACCAGGGGCAAATGTCTTTTTCTGAGATGTAAATCAAAAGTAGAAACACTCTGCAGTGTCGACACCCTTAGTTTAATATTTAAGAAAAATTTATATTTCCAAAATTTTTAATTTTCTAATAAATTAATCAAAAAAATTAATTTTCAAAAATTTTGAATTTTCTTAAAAATTAAATAAAACGTAAATTAATATTCAAGAAAAATTTACAGTTACAAATTTTAAAAATTTTAAAATAAAATAAATAAAAAATAAAAAATAGGGCAGCCAGCTGTCGATAGTTATTAACAGTCGGTGCATAAAAACAAATTAAGTCTTGATACTTAATAAGTATCGGATGGTGTCCATGTCAACTTGACACATCTAACAAATGATTAAGTCCAGCAAGTGTCAGAATCAATTTGTACAACCTGCGCGCGTGGACTAAACATTTGCTGGCCAATTTGAGTACCTGCCTATTTTTAACAAAAGTGGACAAGCTGCTGAGTACTTAAAACGGACAAGGAAAAATTAATTTAAATTATAAAAAATAAATCTATTTAAGTTTAAATAATAAATTTGTTTAAATAAAACTTATAAAATAAATTTATTTAAATTAAGTTTATAAAATAAACTTATTCAAGTTTAAATAATAAACTCATTTAAATTAAATTCATATTATAAATTTATTTAAATAAAATTTATAAAATAAACTTATTTAAATTTGAATTTATAAAAAAAATATATTTAACATGGTCTTTCATCATTCTGAGTTCAAACAGCTTCCGCCTGGCGAGCTTTACAGAGCTAATGAATCTTGATTTGTATATCAATCAGTAAGCTCTGATATCAATCGTTAGGCCCCGGAAGTATCGTAGAAGGGGGGGTTGAATACGATACTCACTAAATTAAAAAATTCTTTCGAATCTTTTGCGGATAAATAATTTAGAGTTCGGTTAGTGGGCTCGTGTTCTTGAGGTGAATAGTGTTTACAGAGCTGCTTACTAATTTTCTGTGTTTAGGATTAATCAGTTCGGTTCTAGAAAATTAGCAGTAAAATAAACAACACAAGATTCGGGGAATATATCATTTGATAAGTATAAACCCTGAGGTTGCTACACCCGGCCAACAAATCCGGTCCGAAGAACAAGTTCTTCGCTGCTTAACAAATGTTTCCCAGATAATCAATCTATTACAGAAGGGGGGTTGAATGTAATAGTACCAACTAATCGATGATGAACACAAGTATGTAGAATGGAATACTGTTTTATATTAATAATGAATTCGAATACAAAACTCTCTCAAGAAAAAAATGTTCTTAAGAGCTGCTAGGTTACAATAATAATTCTTGAACAACGTTTTGTGATTATAACCTATCTCTGTGTTTATATAAACACAGCTACAAATACAATTACAAATCAGAATGGAAATAGAATAGCTTTACATAAGGAAATAGTTTTGCAATAGGAATCCTTCTTACTATCCTTTTCATACTCTGATTCGAAATTGCATCTTGACAAACTCTGATATTAAACTCTGTCGGTTGTTTTTCTCTGATTGAGCATTCTTTGATGATGTAAACTCTGACCGATAGCTTCTTTAATCTCTGATGACGTCAGCACAAACTCTGTTTAGTATTCTCTAACAATCATCAGTGTTTGCATTCCTAACAATCTCCCCCAATTTATGCTTTATGGATTAAAACATAAATTTCACTTATGATGTCAGAAATACAAAACAAATGCATCAGATTTTGTTTGTCATGCTTAACTCAGATTCTTCTGTAAGAAAAATCATCTTTCAGAAATTGACACAGAAGTTTGTCTTCAGCAGCTTTCAGCAAACCAACCAGCTTCTCTTTCAATTCCCTCATTTGGTCAGAAGAATCATCAATATGATAAATAGCAGCCCTCAAAGCATAGATAGATGATCTTTCCATTCTTTCATCTAAAGCAATACAGCAAGCCTTCATTCCATCAGGATTTATTAGTGTAGGAATCCCTAACACTATTTTGACTTTTGCATCTCCCTTTCTCATTGCTCTTCTTGATCCATCTTCATGCAAGTATCCAGGATCATACTCTTCAGAGTTTATCATCATCAACCTTTCACTCTTCTTTTTCTCAGCTATTACCCTTTCAATTATTTTCCTCCACCTAGAAGTTGCTTCATTTTCATCATTGAGTAGATATAGAACATGTTTTAAGTTCTTTAGATGCTTTATCAATCAGATTTTCTTCAGCAGTCTTCAAAACTCTCCCATCTTTTAGAAAATATAGAAGCTTTTCCTTTGCTTGAGCTCCATCAAAAATATCTTTAACTATGTTGACTGATATCAATTTGTCAAGATGCTCTTGTGTCAAATCTTCTTTAGGATTGTGCTTTAGAGAGAAAGGATCACTGAAAATATTTGCTTCACCCCTGTAAACTTTAGCATGAGAATCACCAATGCCTCCTTTATCTTTTCCTAGTCTGGCATTGAGAATCAGACTTTGAGTTGTAGTCCATAGAGGATCAGTCTTTTTCTTTCTGATCGGAGCTTCTTATTGTTCTTCTTCTTCAATATCATAACTAAATCCACCAGGAAGAAATGTTGTTCCTTGCATAGTGAGAGGATTCTTTGGCTTAGCTGGAGCTTTTTGTTGAATTCTAGAAGATGATCTTGTTTGAATTTCTGAGACTGGTTTTGGTTGAGCAAATGGTTTGACTGGCTTAGGAATTTCAACATTTCTGGTTTGAATAGGCTTAACTTCTGGCTTCTTCTGATGAATAGATACCTTCTTCTGAACTGGACCTTTTCTTATATATCTTTTTTTTTCTAGACTTGAGCAATGTCAATACCAGACTTGTTCAATTCAGCTTCTACAACAGCTGGATCCATTCTTGGATGTTCTTCTTCAAACACTTTCTTTGCCAATTCTGCATCCTTTAAGTTTTATTCTTCAATATTTTCTGGCTTATCTTCTTCTTCAAGTTTCTTTGCTAATTCCAAATCAGCATCTATCAGAGTTTTCTTGTCAGCCTTTGATGTCATCAGAGTTTGTGAAGTTGTCAAAGTTTGTCCAATCAGAGTTTGCGGCTTCAGAGTTTGCTTCCCTTCCTTATGACTCCCTTGATCTGCATCATCAGGTTTGTCAGTTTTTGAAATTGCATCCTCCTTGCATTCGTCTACTGAACCCTTCTTCCCCTTTCTGACATCATACCCTGTTTTAACAGTAAGAAGCTCGACAATTGTATGTAACATGCCCTGCATAGAACTAACAGAAGTAGAAAGATGAGTCACTTGAGCTTACAATGCATCCTGTTTGGCAGAAAAAGATTTGAGCTTGGCCTCTAGAGAATGTTGAGATGTGGAAACAGCAGTGGCAATATTCACAGAAGTTTGGTTGACAAATGTCTTCAGGTCATGAACCTCATGTTGAAGTCCCTTGGACATAATAGTAGAGGCTTTCAAAATTGTCTTCAATTCTCTAGAAGAAATTTCTTTGTCAGCTTTATTGATTAAGTCAAGAACATGAGGCCAAGAAATTTCTCTCTCAGGAAACTTCCAAGATGAATCCCAAATGGATTGCCTATGAGAAGAAAGAAAATCTTCAGCAGATGACTTTTCTTAGAAACTAAAATCCCTTCTGATACCCTCTGCATCAAGATCAGCTTCAATTTGTCCTTTAAGATCTTCCACCACCATGTAATCAGGATAATCCATTCCTAATCTCTCATGAGCATCATGTGCATTAATAGGCCATCTTTTAGTGTTAAATCTTTGAGTGTAGGGAATGGATAGATCTATGACTTCTTCATCAGCAAAAATCACATCATCAGAGTCTATGGCCATCCCATAAGAGTTTATACCTTCAACAGAGTTTGGCACAACATCAGAGTTTGCAGAAACAGGTAAACTCTGAGCACCTGCAAAAGTAACAGAACAACCTAAATCACTCTGATTTTTTAAAGTAATCTCATTACTTCTCATAACACACATATCATAACTTTTAAGAGTTAGATGTTGCTCACTAGAAGTAACTATCTTCTTTCTCAATTCTGCCTCTCCTTTTGCCAGATCCTATGTCTACCTCTCATTTATTCTGTTTTTCACACATTTTACCTCAGACTCACTGGAAAGGCTCAACACACAATGTCCTACAGAAATAAGAGGTGGCTGAGAAAGGAGAGTTGTAGTCACATGAATAGGGGTATCCTTATCAGGACTATCCATGATCATCCCAGCAGTAAAGGTAGGGAATATAAATTCTAAACTTATGCAATCAGAGAATGTAAATTCTGAAGAAAATTCAGAGTTTATACCTTGATCTTTTGAAGTTGAAGATAGAGTCTCCATGGGCTGTGCAGAAATTGGTTGCACTAAAATAGCATCAGATTTTGCCTGTGGAGCTTCATCAGAGTTTGTCTGTCCAATAGTATGTTCTTGATCTGCAATCATAAAAGTGATGATTGGTTCTTGTGGGACCTGAGTCATATCTTCAGCTGTTTCACCACTTTGAGGTGAAGGTTCTTGTGGGCTTGACTCTGCCAGAGATTGGCCTTCAGTATCAGCAACAACAATGTCTTCCAAAATTGGTTGAGTGCCTGCATCCAAACTTTGATTGGATGGTTCTTGTGTGGCTGGGGCCTGAACAACTGCTTCAACCCTTTGAGCTGAAGGTTCTTGTGGATTATACCCCTGATCAATGCTGGCTTCATTTGCTGGAATTGTGGCTTCTATTGAACTTTGATCAGTAGGTTCTTGTGTGCCTGGCCCTTCAATGATTGCTACCTCACTTTGAGAAGTAGGTTCTTGTGTGTCTTGGCCAAAAGAGACAGACTTCTTCTTCCTTCTAGAAAAGAGTTTGGAACTTGGAGAGGCTGAAGTTGATTTTGATTTGTTTGCCTCCATTTCTTTTCTGACTTGTTCAGCCAGCTCCCTAACTCTTTCATAAGACATCTCCTTTATAAATTGCTTAGGAGAGTTTGTTGGAGAATCTGAGATTTGAACTGGAGCAGTTTCACTAGATTTTATCCACATCAGAGTTTATCGCGTCAGTGTTTAAAAGTTGAGGTGTTGGCTGATCAGAGATTGGAGCGTCAGAGTTTATGACTGTATCAGAGTTTAGTTCTTCAACATATGCAGCCTCAGAGTTTATTTCCTTGACCAATCTTCTCTTTTTCTTCTGCACCACTGTCATTGGTGTCACTTTGATTGGCTTCATAACAGGTAGAGAAGGTGTCTCAGAAACCTGTTCATCCATCGTTCTTTTAGCAAAAACAAACCCATCATTAGAATTTGTACTTTCATCAATCAATTTTCTCTTTTTAAGAGAAGATGCTTTCACGGATTTCCCTTTCTTTTTGCTTTGGCCAAGCTGTTGAGAGGTGTGTTTTTCAGCTACAGTCTTTTGGGAGACTCTAGAGGTTGGCAAATGTGGTTGGGAATCAGTGTTTAGATTTTGACTTGGGTTAGAATCAGAGATTGCTAAACTCTGATTCGTAGTCACTGACAAAAACTCCCTCCCATACACAGTAGGCATTCTCTGATGTAAGAGAAGCCTGACCCATGTGGGATAAAATAGATTAGAAAGTTTACCTTCAGCCTTCTTTGCATCTTTTCTTGATAGATCAGCAAATATTCTTTTATTCATGCTAAAACTAACTAAAGTCTGATCATCCTCAAACTTAATATCAGGTAATAAAATATTAAAAATCAATTGTAAAAATCTAGCAAAGTAGATAGTGTATGAATCATCATTAATCTTATTAGCTAATTGCCTAATAATCAAACAGGGAAAATTGAAATTGAGATTATGGGTCAGAGAGTACCCAATTTATTGAGATAATTGAGGAATTGCATCAAAATTTATGCATTTAGCTGTGAAAGCCCTTGTAATGCAATCGAAGAAGAAACTCCATTCTCTTCGAAGATGAGGCCTTGTAAGACTCCTCAACTTAGACAAATTTCCCTCATAGCCTATTTCCTTAAAAAAAATCCTGATTTGATCATCACTAACCATATCATCATACACCCCTACTCTCGGAAGATTAAGAGCTTGATGAACCACTGCAGGAGTTATCGAATAATTGCCATTGCATTTGAATGTTATGACTGGCTCTTCATCATCACCAGCATTGTTAAACCTTGCAGTTGACCAGATTTTGAGCAGAGATTGAGCTGAGAAATTTATGGGTTCCTGGAGTGCATACCCAATGTAACTTTGAGCTAGAAAATCTTGAACGACATGAAAATCTTCGGGTGCATCGGATTTATCCAACAACGAGATATAGTTTGTGGCAGCAAAAGTATAGTTTCGGAAGGTTTGACCTCTGGATGCCATTGAAACAATAAAGATTTGCAGGTTGGAGCAGTAAGGGTTTATGTGAAACGAGAGTGCAAAAGAAGAATGAGAGATACAGATGATTAATTCAAAATAACAATAAGAATTAAATTGTTCCCTTTCAATTGTATAAAACCTGTAGTGGGACACGTGGCAAAACCTGATTTGAAAAGCAATTATTAGTACAAGTCTCAAAATATAGCAAGCGTGTGTGTACTGTGTAATAATAGGAACCGTCATTCGTGAGATACACGCGTCTTATTACAAGTCCAGTCAGAGAATGATAAAAATGATGTCAGAAATATGAAAAAATGATGTCATAAATGCAATCTCAGAGTTTATCACTTAATCAGAGTTTATATTAGTCAGAGTTTAGAATGTACTATCAGAGTTTACCACATACTCTAACAGTGTTTATGTTAAACACTGATAACTTGTGATCAGAAATAAGATACTTCAACGATCAGAGTTTACTCCATTTTCATAAGAGTTTAGCCAATACTCTGACATATACTCTGAGTGTATGAAACTTGCTAAGTTGAGCCACTTGTCACCATCCCTAATTCAGAAACCAGTTTGTTAAATATTGCTTCAGGCAAAGATTTAGTGAATATGTCTGTTATTTGTTTATCTGTAGGAATAAATTTAATTCAATTGTGCCTTCCTCCACATGTTCCCTTATGAAGTGATATCTGATACTAATGTGCTTTGTCAGTGAATGTTGAACTGGATTTCCTGTCATTGCAATAGCACTTTGGTTATAACAATAAATAGGAATTTTTGAAAATTTCAAAGCATAGTCTAGCAATTGATTTCTCATTCATAAAATCTGTGCACAGCAGCTTCCAGCAGCAATATATTCAGCCTCTGCAGTTGATGTTGAAATTGATTTTTGCTTTTTGCTGAACCATGACACAAGTCTTCCACCTAAAAATTGACAACTGCCACTTGTGCTTTTCCTGTCAATTTTGTATCCTGCAAAGTCAGCATCTGAATAGCCTATTAATTTAAAATCAGACTCCCTAGGATACCATAAGACAAGATTAACAGTGCCCTTGAGATATCTAAATATTCTCTTCACAGCAATTAAATGAGGTGCTCTTGGATTTGCTTGAAATCTAGCACATAGACATGTGGCAAATATGATGTCTGGCCTACTAGCAGTCAAGTAAAGAAGAGAACCAATCATCCCTTTGTATGATGTAACTTCAACAGGTTCTTCAGTGTCTTGATCAAGCTTTGTTGCAGTAGCCATATGAGTTGTAGCTGTTAGGGATATATTCATTTGATGAAGTACAAAATACTAGAACAAGGTCTAGATTAGTTTATCTGTAATAAGTCTTTCTAGTCTCTGAAATGAATAATCAGAGTCTAGATGGTCAACATTCATGTTACTTGTACTTAGAAGAATTTCTGTAGAAAGTGAAACCAGAGTCTGCATGAAGATCAGAGTCTGGAAGGTGATCAGAGTCTATAGACTATCAGAGTCTGTGATCTATCAGAGTTTACATGTGATCAGAGTCTGAAGATCATCAGAGTCTGAAGATTTCAGAGTCTATACAGTTGAGGATAAATTTGGAAGAAGATCACAGGAATGGAAAGTCTTCGAAGATCAAGATAAATATATTGCAGATATGCTATGGGAAAGAAAGAGAATTCTAGAAGGAAACTGTCAACTAATAATTAGGAATTCTATTCTTATTGTAATTTATCTTTCTGTTATTAGTTGATAGGCAGCTCTCTATATAAACTCTATGTAACCTAATTGTAAAAGTGTGGAAGTCGAAACATAATCATCTGAGTGAAATTTTGTGAGAGCATAGAAATAGAGAGAGTTGCTGTGATAAACACAGAGAAGCTGCTAGGGTTTGTGTACACCCTAGGAGAGTTTTGTATTCACAAATCAATAATACAAAACAGTACTTATTCATATTTTTGTGTTTGAGTTTGTTCTTAATTTGATTTTAAATCGGGCAGAAAAGACATACAAGTATTCAACCCCCCCTTCTACTTGTACGACTGGGAAAACAATTGGTATCAAAGCCTAACGTTGAAAATCGATCAAAGATGTCTGGAAACAAAGATGGCAATTCTAAGATTCCTATGCTTAAGAGAAACGAGTTCACCCACTGGAAGGTTAAGATGTTGCACCATCTGGAAGCAACAGACCCTGACTATCTTGACAGGATTAATGAAGGACCCTTTGTGCCCTTAAAAATTATGCCTCAAATCAATGAGGAAGGCAAAATAACTGAAGAACACCTCGTTGAGAAACCAAAGGCTGAATGGACAAAAGAGGACAAAGAAAATGTTCTTAAGGAGGCAAAAGTAAAGAACATTCTCTTTAACAGTTTAGATTATGTTCTAACTAACTGTGTCATATCATGCAAGACTGCTAAGGAGATGTGGACAAAACTTGAGGTGCACTGTCAAGGGACTAAAGATGTCAAGAAGAATGCTAGGTCTTTGCTCATTCAAGAGTATGAGTACTTTGAAGCAAAATCTGGAGAATCTATCACTGAGATGTATGATAGGTTTACAAAACTCTTGAATGAGATGGCTATGCTTGGTAAGGTTTATGATTCTGAAGATACGAATACCAAGTTTCTGAGAGCACTTCCTGAAGAGTGGGACAATAAGACTACAGCCATAAGAGAAGCTAGAGATTTGGATGAACTAACTCTAGAAGAATTATATGGCAGACTCAAGACATATGATTTGGAGATGCAACAGAGGAAGAATAAGAAGTCTGTGAAGACAAAATCTGTGGCACTCTTACTGGAGTCTGAGAAAGAACAACATGAACAACCCACAGAAGCTAGAATCAAGGATTCAAGGAAGAAGGGTAAAGCTGTTGTGGAGTCAGAGTCTACTGACACAGACTCTGATTCTGATGAAGAGATTGACCTAAGTCAAATGATGGCTATGTTTGCAAAAAAATTCAAAAGAATGAAATTTAACAAAAGGACTGGAAAATTTAGCAAGAAGCCATCATTCAAGAAGGAAGATGAGAAGGTTGAGAAGAGCAAGAGTACAATAATCAAACTTGACAAAGCAAAGGTCAAATGTTTCAACTGTGGAATATTGGGCCACTTTGCTAGTGAATGCAGAAAGTCAAAAAGTCAAGGAAAAGGAAAAGTACTTCTATCAACTGGAAAGGATTGGGCAGATTCAAGCTCAGAGGATGAAATTGATTATGAAAATCTAGCACTGATGGCATCCTCCTCAAGAAAATCACAATCTCCCAAAGAACCCTCATCTCCTAAAACTCAGGTATCAATCTTTACTCCTGAATCCTTAATTAATTTAGACTCTGATGGTATAGAAACTGTGCAAAGTGAGGTCAATAAAATAATGACAACATGTAGGTCTCTCACTAGTGAAAGTGAAAGGTTAAGAGAGGAAAATTTGACCTTGACTAAAAGGAATGATCATTTAGAGTCTGAGTTAATATTAATGGAACAATACAAAAAGGATTCTGAGAAACATAGTCATAACTACACTGAAATCTTGAAGGCCTATGACTATGTTAAGAAAGAACTAGAAGAAGAGAGACTCAAGTTTAGAGTCTGGACAGACTCTGGTAGAAAAGTTCAAGAAATTCTCAATAATCAAAATGTGTGTCAAACTGCTGGTCTAGGCTATGACAAGAGTCAAGACAAAAGACCTATTGTTGAGAATGATAACAGTGAAGAAGCTAGCCAAGTTAATAAGACTAAAGACAAAAGTACATTTGTTCATGTTAAGTTTGTGACACCTAAAGAAAAATCTGAAACCACAAACTCATCTGTCAATAGTCCCCCTGTTGTTAACAAAAAGACAGATGAAACAGGAGCAAATAACTCTAAGAAAAATATTAATATAGGGTACTTGTCTAAGTCAAAATTAAAAGAAAGGCTAGAGAACTTATCAGAGTCTACCAAAACTAGGAGAAATAGGAATGGTAAGGAAGGAATTAATAAGGTAAACAATTACCAAAAGGATCCTAATGCTCCTAGAAAGAAGTGTTATAGATGTGGCAACCACAACCATTTGGCTATAGATTGTAAAGCAAAGATTGAGAAGAAATCAGAGTCTAATCCTTCACAGACTCTGAAAAGTCACTACATACCACAGAAATCATGTTATCACTGTGGTAGCATATTCCATTCTATCTATATGTGTAAGGACTATCATGACTTGTATTACAATTTTTATGAGCTAAAATCTTCTATTGATAAAAGTTGGTATGACACTGTCAAGACTCCACCAGAGTCTAAGGCAACAAAAGAGACAGGTAAATCAAAGGTGAAAATTGTAAAGCCTGCATCTCCTAAAGTTAGTAGAAAAGGATCCAAAACTGTTTGGATCCTCAAAACATCTAACTAGTTGCTTTATGTATGCAGGGAACCAGGGTAAAGAATGTAACCCTAATCTTGGACAGTGGATGCTCAGGACACATGACTGGAAAGAAATCCCTGCTTACAGACTTTGTGGAAATGGCTGGCCCAGAAGTATCCTTTGGAGATGGCAACAAAGGACAAACACTGGGATATGGCAAGATTGTACTTGGGAATGTCATCATTGAAAAAGTAGCTCTAGTTGATGGCTTAAGGCACAATTTAATAAGCTTAAGTCAACTTGGAGACAAAGGTTACCATACTGGCTTTGACAACAAAGAGTGTCTTGTAACTCACAAAGAAACAGGCATTGTGGTTTTCAAAGGAAACAGACATGGTAACATTTATGAAGCCAGCTTGGAGGATTGCATAAACAGTGAAGTCACATGTCTATACAGCAAGGCCTCAACTGAAGAAAGCTGGAAATGGCACAAGAAACTGTCACACATCAACTTCAAAACACTCAACAAGTTGGTTAAACAGAATCTTGTAAGAGGATTACCACAGGTTGATTTTGTACAAGATGGACTTTGTGAAGCATGTCAACTTGGAAAACAAAGGAAATCATCCTTCAAGAGCAAGACAATAAATACCATTTCTGAACCCTTTTATTTACTACATCTTGATTTATTTGGTCCAGTAAATGTTATGTCAATTAACAAAAATAAATATACTCTTGTTATTGTAGATGATTTTACAAGATTCACATGGGTTTTCTTTCTACATTTAAAGGATGAAGCTTCTCAACACATAATAGATCATATCACTTTTCTGGAAAGAAAATCAAAGAAAATAGTAAGAATTCTGAGGAGTGACAATGGTACTGAATTCAAGAATTCAATCATGGAGAACCACTGTGCATCAAAGGGAATTACTCAACAATTTTCTGCGCCAGGAACTCCTCAACAAAATGGAGTTGTGGAAAGAAAGAATAGGACACTCATAGAAGCTTCCAGAACAATGTTGGCAGAGTCTAAGCTGCCAGTATATTTTTGGGCTGAGGCAGTCAATACAGCATGTTTCACTCAAAACTGCACTCTAATAAACATGCATGGAAAGACTCCCTATGAAATGATAAAGGACAAGAAGCCAAGTGTAAAACACTTTCACATATTTGGATGCAAGTGTTATGTACTGAAAGTACATCCTGAAAATCTAAGCAAATTCGAAGCCAAGGCAGATGAATCAATCTTTCTTGGATATGCATCAAACACAAAAGCATTCAGAGTGTTTAATCTCAGAACCAAAATTGTTATGGAATCTATTCATGTTGCATTTGATGATAAAAAGTTTACAAAATTGCAGGATGAGTCAGAGTCTACAACACTGGAATTTGAAAATCTAAAAAGTTCTGAGATAAATGAAGAAGAAGAGGATGAAGACCCTAGAATAAATCCTGAACTAACACAGGAACCTGCACATTCTGAGGGGGAGCCAGAAAATTCAACTCCAAATAATTCAGAGTCTAACAGGTCAGGGTCTACCGAGACAGAGTCTAGACAAACAGAGTCTAACTCATCAGGGTCTGGATCAAGCAACTCTAAACTCTTGTCAGAGTCAAGCAATTTAGGGGGAGCCTCTTCGTTTGAATTTCACTCAAATACAGAAGATGCAAATGACTTAGAGGGAGTTTCAAGTTCAAGAACCAATCTTCCACCTGCTAGAAAATGGACAAGGAATCACACTCCTGATTTAATAATTGGTGATCCTGAGAGTGGTGTACAAACAAGAACAACCACTCAAAATGAATGTCTTTATAGCTGTTTTCTCTCAAAGAATGAACCCAAGAAAATTGAGGAAGCCTTGCAAGACCCTGATTGGATTATTGCAATGCAAGAAGAATTGAATGAATTTGAGAGAAATAAAGTGTGGAAACTTGTACCAAGACCTAGAAATAGATCAGTGGTTGGTGCAAAATGGGTGTATAGAAATAAACTTGATGAGAATGGAACTGTAGTAAGAAATAAAGCAAGGCTAGTTGCAAAAGGATATTCACAGGAGGAAGGAATTGACTATGATGAAACTTTTGCACCAGTAGCAAGATTGGAAGCAATTAGAATGTTTCTAGCCTTTGCAGCTCATTCAAAATTCAAGGTGTATCAGATGGATGTGAAAAGTGCTTTCTTAAATGGAAAATTGGAATAAGAAGTCTATGTGGAGCAACCACCAGGATTTGTTGATCCAAAGTTTCCTGATCATGTTTACAGGTTAGACAAGGCACTATATGGATTAAAGCAGGCACCTAGAGCATGGTATGAAACTCTTTCAAAATTCCTTCTTGAAAATGGATTCACAAGAGGTACCATTGACAAAACTCTCTTTATTAGAAAATATAAAGGTGATATTTTGCTTGTCCAAATTTATGTTGATGATATTATATTTGGATCTACTAATGATAATCTCTGTGAAAAGTTTAGTCAACTAATGCAGTCAAATTATGAAATGAGCATGATGGGAGAATTAAACTTCTTTTTGGGGCTTCAAGTCAAACAGAATGATGATGGAATTTTCATCAATCAAACAAAGTATGTAAAAGAACTGTTGAAAAAGTTTGATATGCAAGATGCTGCATCTGCTAAAACTCCCATGTCAACAGCTACTAAGCTAGACTCTGACCCAAAGGGTAAGAAAGTTGACAACACTAGTTACAGAGGTATGATTGGCTCATTGTTATATTTAACTGCTAGTAGACCAGATATAATGTTTGCAACTTGTCTGTGTGCTAGATTTCAAGCTGACCCTAGAGAATCACACTTAATAGCTGTGAAAAGAATTTTTAGATATCTCAAGGGAGCACAAACTCTTGGACTTTGGTATCATAGAGAGTCAGATTTTTTTCTAATTGGCTATTCAGACTCTGACTATGCAGGATGCAAAGTAGATAGGAAAAGCACAACAGGACAGTGCCAGTTTCTTGGCAACCGATTAATTTCCTGGTTTAGCAAGAAACAACAGACTGTATCAACCTCAACAGCTGAGGCTGAATACATTGCAGCTGGAAGTTGCTGTGCTCAAATCCTGTGGATGAGAAATCAACTACTTGATTATGGACTAACATTCGCAAATATTCCTATGTATTGTGATAATACTAGTGCTATTAAAATTGCAGAGAATCCAGTCCAACACTCCAGAACAAAGCACATTGATGTCAGGTATCACTTTATTAGAGAACATGTTGAAAATGGTACTGTGACACTTCACTATGTTCCAACTGACAGACAGATTGCAGACATTTTGACAAAACCACTTGATGAATCTACCTTTCTCAGACTGGTAGGTGAATTAGGTATGTTAAATATGTAAGTGATTAAAATTAAAGAAGCAAGGTATGTACTTTAATTATAGTCCCTGTCTTAACACACTGTGATTAATTGTTAGTGCAACATTTTGTTTGGTATTTTACCTTGACAGAGTCTAGACTCTGACGAGTCTGTAGACTCTGAAAGTCAGTAGACTCTGAGAAAATTATCGCCTAGACTCTGAAACGGTTAAAATTCGCGCCTGCAGACTCTGATTGCATTTAAAATGTTCAAATGACTTGAAATAGGCGGTAACAGTTATTTTTTTGACCGGATACAGGCTGTAGACTCGTGTGTATTGTATGCAACTTGAACAAAATAGAATTTTTCATACAATTTACTCACTTGTTTATTGCAATTGATTTCTAAGGCAAAAATATTCACAGAGCTTTTTACGAACCCTAGCTAAATTCTTCAAGCTTCTCCATCACTTTCAACTCAACAACTTTAATGGCTGCCGTTTCTACTGTCATGAGAGGACCCAAGGCGATTGCGTTCACATTTGGGGATTTCGAGTTCATGACCACAAATCATGTTGCTGCTCTTGGAGATAGGAAAGGGGTAGACGCTGACTACTACCCTGTGATGGATTTCTTGGAACAATCCGAGCTACACTACATTCTCAAGGCATCACCAGTCATTCACATGGATGCTGTATCACAAGCATGGAGCACTGCAAAGGTAGTTGATCCTTCTCAGGATTAACCAGGTAAAATAATGTTTACCTTTGGTTCGACTATATTTGATGTCACTGCAGATGTGCTTAATTCTGTGTTTAAACTGCCTGTTAAGTCTACTTTTGATGAAATTGTATCTGATGATGACATTAAAAGCATGTTTAAGGCAATAGGTTATTCTGCTAGCTTAGATAACATGAGCAAGATAACTAGGCCTTACTTAAGGAAAGAATGGTCATTTTTCTTCGATCAAATTGCTAAGTATTTTACTGGTAAGTGTAGTGGATTTGATGCTATTACTGCTATTACTTATCAAATTGGTCATAGTCTCCTATTTGATAGAATAATCAACATTGGTGATATGTTGCTCACTCAAATGGGAGCAAAATTAAATAATGTGCATGAGGGGAGAAAGAAAGTCTACTATCATAGATTTCTTATGATTCTCCTCAATCACTTCATTCCTGACATGTCAACCAAGTTGGCAGATGATTGCTGTGTGCAGGCATACAAACAGCAAAGGAGGATATTCTCTGACATTAAGAGAATTGATGACAAAAAGAAGAGTCTACCTGCAATGACATATCCACAGGTAATGCAGGTAAAACTCTCATCCTACAAACCTTCTATCTACAATGCTTCATTTTTTGGTGGTGAAATGGTGCAGGAACAAGTAATGGATAGTCCCCCTGCACCTACCCAAGTCACCCAATCCCCTTCAATTATACAATCTTCCAAACCAAAATCCAAAAAGAAACCAACCTCTGGTGTCTCTCAACAGGCACCAGTTGTAAAGAGAAGAAAATTGATTCAATCTAGGCTTATAGATGAGCACAGTGATGAGGAGCTCAATCCACTAGAGAAGCAAGTTGTTGAAGGACTTTCTTTGCTAAAGGAAGGTCATGATACACTTGATTCTAACCTTCAAGCCAAGTCTGTAGACTCTCAAAAGGCTACAGACTCTGAAAAACCTAGGGGAGCACCTCAGGATTCTCACATTGAGTGTCCTGAGAAATCTTTTGCTAAGAAGTACAGAAGGTTAAGGAAGGCTTATTCTGCACACACACACAAGCCTGTTATTATTACTAACCCTGTTTTGCAGGAAACAGATGCTTCCAAGGCTCCTGCAGAGCCAGACTCTGGAATCAAGAAAACACCTGAACCAGAGTCTAATGTTGAGTCAGAGTCTAGACTGCCTTTAGACTCTGATCATGACACATTTTGGGAAAGAATGCCATTGGATGCAGCCTCATGCCTAATTGATGAGATCATTACTCCAAGTGATGAGGCACTGATATTCTTATATCCTTTGGTGGAATCAGTTGAAGATCCAGAGCAATATCAGACTAAATCTCAAGTCTTGGATTTTCTTTCAACCTATGAAGCCCTAAGGAAGAGAATGGAACAGGAGCTACAAATGTCTGCACAGGATGTGGTCAAAAATCTTTACAGCTACCTATTCAACTCTTCATTCCAAGAACAAGCAGCTGGGCTCATAGAAGGCAGAACAAATGCAGTTCTCAAAGCACTAGGTGTGCCAGACCCTGAACAGCAAATTACAAAGAAGCCTAAAAAGCTTAAGGTCCACAAAAGGAGAGCCTCGGAGTCTGTTGTTGAGTTGGAAACTGAGATTGAGCAACCAGTTTTTAACTATGAAACAATTTGGGATAATGGAGTTACCTACAGGACAGCCATTCAATGGATCTCTCAAATTCAACCTCTGTCAAGACAGGTGGCTGACTATCTTGTCCATAATATAGGTACAATTGCCAACAAATACATCTATCCAACCTATCAAAGTAGACTGGATCAATTTAAGGGCACATATTTTCAAAGAGTAAGAAGGGAACTGCAGGACCTCTTCAATCTCACAGATGCCCAGGCAATCAATGCAATCCATCTCAGGGCCTTTCATCACAAGTTGGATGCATTTATTCTTGAAGAACAACAGGAGGTAGCAGGTGGTGCAAGGCAGTTGGAGGATGGGACTAGTGCACCAGTGGTGACTAGTGATAGAGATGCTCAGTCTGCCTCACCCACACAAGAACCACCTAGTCAGAGGTTGGGTGATAGTGGGGCAGGGGAGTATGCTGTTGAGCCCTCCTTGACAACTCACCAAAGAGCTGATGAGAACCCCAGTGATATGGGAGGACAGACTCTGATGGATGCTCATGAAGAAATTTCCCAATCTATTCTATCAGAGTCTATCCACCTTGAGGGGGAGTCTCATGCACAAACAGTCAAAGATGGTGACACTCAGACTCTGGCTTCTAATGAAGTCATGCTGAAGCAGTCAGAGTCTAGAGTAGACCCTGAGACTGGAATACTGGAGCCAACAGACTCTGAAAAGAGAGAAGATGCTAGTAAGGGTTCAGAATCTGTTGATGCTCACCCCTTGGTGGAAACCCCTAGCCTTCAGACATTTGAAGGGGTTACCCTCCATCAAGGTGGTTCAGGTATTGAAGCACCATTTTTATCTCTCAACCCCTCTTCTGTAGGTTTATTGAGTGCACCCTCCAAATTGAGTGAAAAAATTTCTGAGAGGCTGGCACTGGACCAGGCAAAAGGAGAGGTAGAAAAGGCTGTAGAGAGCCTGAGTGAGATTGAGAAAGTGGGTGTCCAACCCCACTGTGAGCATGAGAGAATAGGGTATCCTGAACCTAGCTTTACTTATTGGGATCAAGATTTTCCAAAGAGTTGGTCCAATGAGTTGGAGCAGGGGATGGATGACAATTCACTATGTTTGATTGTGCAGATTGGCAAACAGGAGGAGGCTCTTGCTGCTCAGAAATCATTTACAGAGAGACCCCAACTTCACCTGGTCGATTCTCTAGCAAGGAGAGCAGATAGAGTCATGGAGGCTTTGGTGGATAACCCTGTCATTTTCACTGAGGCTGCAACATTGAAGTCAGAAGAACCTCTTTTAATAATGCCTATAAGGGCTAGACTTCCAGAGTCTACAGTCTCTGATCACTCTCAGGAGGAGTCAGGATCTATAATCCCGTTTGCAGTTTCGGAGTCTACACCACCACCAGAGTCTACACCTCCATTCACAAAGCCAGAGCCTGTTGCTGAGGAATGCAATTCTGCAGATGATGATCTTGTTCCTCCTTCTTTTATCTATTTTGATCAGGTGTTTCCTCAGTCTTGGGAGTCTGCACAGCAAAGAGGCATCAATGATAAAGATTCTTTTGAGTGTATTTTGGATATTCATCTTTCTGAGAGACTTAAGGCTTTTCAGAAAAAATCTTTTCAACAGGAACATGGTTACTATCCTGGTGAAGAAGATCAAGTCTTAGATGGAGCTGTTAAAGCTAAGCTGCCTGATGTTGCTGCTTAGTTATCCAGTGTGGTCCAGGACATTTCTCATATTCAAACAAAGTTCACTGGTGTTGATAATACAACTTCTCTGCTCAATACAAGATTTGACAGAATTCACTCCCTTCAATTATCCAAAGAGGTCGCTTTTAAAGATGCTCTAGCTGCTATAACTACCACTCAAGTCTCTCTTCAAACTACAGTTTCTGATTTGACCACTAAGGTTGATTCGGTTATTGCAGCCCAGGCAAATATCTCCACTGTTCTTGAGCAGATTCTTTTGGCTGTCACCAGTAATGATGATGTCAAAAAGGGGGAGAAGGTGAAGCAAGGTGAGTCCTCCAGGAGACATAAGGATGAGGGATGCAAGAATAAATCAAGGGGAGTTAAAAGGAGGAGAGATGGTGATGATGGAGATAGTTCTCATGGTTCTAAGGGTCCTGATGGTGTGCAACAAAAGCAATCTGGAGTATCGAGAACTCAAACACATCAGTCAGGGACTAGACATGGGAAATCAGAGTCTAAGTCACACTCTGATAAGCAAAGAAAGAAGTCAGACTCTGATCAAACTCAAGAACCTTCATACTGGAAGTGCAGTCAATCAAATCTGCAACTTAGAGCTAAAAAGAAGATAGGTCTCGGAGGATTTGAAGAATCTGACATTGACAGAACATCTACTCTAACCAGGGATCCTCAATCCTTGACAGATAGGCAGTTTGAGAAGATCACTCAGAAGCACTTAAATAAAGTGGTGTCTGCTCAAATTGTGTATAATGTTTTTGAAACGAAGATACAAGGAGGTCAGGGAGGTACAGAAAAGGTGAAGAATGAGATGCTGGTTTACTTCTTAGAAGGTGGAAGTGTAAGATGGATTAGTCAGTCAAATTTTATCTTTTTCAAACAGGCTGAGGAACTACAGTATATTAGATTCCTACTTCAAATTGCTTATGAAGTTAACAAGAGCAAAGAAGCTGTCACACACAAATGGTTCAAGGAGATTGATAGGAAGCTGATTTTGCACAGACAGGCAAATCGACAAATGGGCAAATTTTCTTTAAAATATGTTGATACTGAGGGAAATGATCAAGTCATGCCATTGGAGGAAAAATAGATTAAATTTCAAGAAGGTGTGGGTCATTACTTTGGGTTTCAGCCTATGAGTGGGAAAGTTAGTGTTCTGATGTTGAAGGACTTAAAAGATCAAGAAAGCAGTGCAAATGATCTGAGAGCAGCTTACTGTCAAATTAAATGTTCAAATGAAGAAATGAAGAAATTAAAGAAGTTTGTTGGTGAAGCTCTTGCAATTGTGGAAGAAAATATGTGAAAGGCAGAGTGTCTAAACTTGTAACACTATATCTTATGTAACTCAACTAAAGAAAAGATACTTAACCCGAAGTCAATCAAGAATGAGAAGTCACAATGAAATCAATACAAATGAAGACAAAGTAATTGAATATGATCAAACAAAGAAGAAATCATTGGAAGAAGTTCAAGTCAAAGTTGTTCATGCCCCTGTGATTTGTAATTCAATGAATCAAGATCATAACTATTAGTAACAATAAGACTAATTGATTTCAAGTGAAGAAGAAGGAAAGCAATTGTTGGAAAGCCACATTTCTAATTGAACATGGAAATCTATTCAGAAGCAAGAACTCTATCAAGACTAGTCACTTATGAACCAGACCATTGCATCAAGTGTCAGGACATTGATAGCAAGTTTATGTCAGCAGCAGAGATCCATGTTCAAGAGCTTGTTGAAGAATATTGAAGACACGAAGAAATCACAAGTTCAAGATGTTGCATTGAAGTTTCAAGTTGAAGCCCAGAATTTCTCTAAGTACTTACAAGGGAACCTATGTAGAAATTCCTATCTAGAAATTCTGGATAAACTTCTACTTAGAGCCAAGTAGAAATTCTGGAGGAGAAAATATTTTCTAAGTACTCAACTCAGGAAGCTATCTCGAATTTCCTATGTAGAAATTCCCAAGTCGAATTTCCTATGTAGAAAATTCTGGAGATGAAAATATTTTCTAAGTATTAAGGAAGTTTGCTATCTCGAATTTCCTATGTAGAAATTCTACTTAAAAGTTCGAGATAGCCAAGTAGAAATTCCTATGTAGAAATTCTACTTAGAGTTCTAGATAGAGCTAAGTAGAATTTCCCATGTAGAAATTCTACATAGAAAACAGTTTCAACATGACACATGGCATCATCCTGGTGGCAGATTTCCAAGCTTTCAAGACATGATAAGATTAACGTGGACAACATTAGACCACTCACATCTTATCGTTTGAAGACTACAAGTCATAGATTACAAAGTAGTATAAATAGAAGTACTTGTGTAACATTACAAAGAGAGCAATATTCGAGAGAAACACTTGTAATAGAGAGAGAGTATATTCACAGAGCTTAGTATCATTTACTACCCTCTTTACTTCTGTTGTACTATTGTAATGAATGTTGTAGCAACCCCTTCAAGTGATATATAAGACATATATTCCTTGAATCTTTGTGTTCATTTATTACATAATATTTATTGCTCCATAAATATTAAAAGCTGTATTCACCCCCCCCCCCCTCTACAACACATTTGGACCTAACAATTGGTATCAAAGCCTAATGTTTGACAAACAAAACATAGATCCTTGTGTTTGGTAGAAGATTAAAGAGTTTTCTCTTCCAGATCTAATTTTCGAGTTTTTCTTGAAAAGTGTGCCTTAATTTTTTTTGTGAAAACTCATCCCAAAAAATTATTTAAATACTCCAGGTGTGATTATTTAGCTTGGGTGGATTTTAGATAATTTTTGTGAATTAATCTGGGTACTTTGGTTTGTAGTGTTCTTCATTGTTCTTGACAAAGAAGACAAACCCAGTAACTTTTGATCTTCTTTTCAAAAAGACAAAAAGTGTAAAAGGTGTTATTGGCTTTTGATTGGACAATATACTCACAGAAAAAGGGAACTGTCAGAAGACTCTGTACCTTTCACGTGGGTGTTAGGTGAAGTTAGGTGAGATTAGTCATAAAAGTCAAAAAGTGTGAAAGTGACCTGCAGCAAATTTTCTCCAAGGCAAAAGTTCTACATAGAATATCTACTTGACAATTTCTACTTAGAAATTTCGACTTGAACAATTTCTACTTGGTGAAATTTCGACTTGGCAAAAAGTTCTACATAGAAATTTCGACTTAGCCTAGTCTTGTGTACTTGGAATTTTTTTTCAGTTTTTGAACTTTGATTTATTTTGAGATAATTCAATTTTCTTTTAATTACTACTCAAGTAATAAGAAAAGTTTATTATCTCTACTTTAAATCTATATTAAGATGGCACCTAAAAATCAATTCAAAATTCCAATGTTCGACCGAGATCACTATGAAGAGTGGGTGTTGAGAATGAAATTATACCTTGAGTCAGTTAACCCTGAATACTTGGAAGTCCTTGACAAAGGTAAATTTGTTCCAATGGTGGTTGTTCCTGAGCACATGGAAGGAGATGTGGTTGTACCACAGCGGTCTGAGCCTAAAAAGGCAGCGGACTTTTCAGATGCTGATAAGGAGCAGATAGCCTTTGATACATCCGTTCGACAAACCTTGGTGGAATCCCTCGATCACGAAATGTTTAATGTAGTTAAAGGACTAACTACAGCCAAGAAGATCTGGGATAAGATAGAGGTCGTCATGGAAGGTACAGCTGAGGTTAGAAGCAATAAGACACTCATACTCAAGATGGAGTATGACACTTTCAGGATAAGAAAAGGAGAAAGCATTACAGATGTCTATCTGAGATTCAGTCAGTTGGTTTTGGATTTGAATCTGAGAGGTATAACTTTCCCCATTGTTGAAGTCAATACGAGATATCTAAGGAACCAGCCAAAGAGCATTGAACATAGAGTCTACGCTGTAAGAGAAACCAGAGATTTGCATACAACTTCTCTGGAAGAGTATTATGGAATACTAAAGACCTATGAGCTAGAGACCTTACAAGATCAAGCATGGGACAATGATTCAAGAGGAAAAGAAGTGGCATCAGCATTAGTTGCTAATGAGGAAGAGTCTAAAAAGGCAGTAGTTGCAGAAAAACCAAGATCATCTCCGGCACCACATCAAGTTGAGAATGATGATGAGTGCACCTCCAATAGTGATGATGACTACTTCACCCAAGAAGAGCTGGACAACATGGATGATAGTGTCGTGGCATACATGGCAAGGAAGTTCAGCAATATAAGGTTCAGGAAGAGTAACCGACCGCAGAGAAAATCTTCATCCTCATATCGGGTTACTAGGGGTGGTAGTAGTTCTTCAGGTTACAAAGGGAAAGGTAAGAGTACTAGCTACAAATCTCCTTTGGATTTCAAAATGAAGTTCAAATGCTTTAACTGTGGTGAAGCTGGACACTTTGCTACCGACTGCAAGAAGCCAAAACAGACTTATCCAAAAGAAACTTATGAAGCCCTCAAAAGCAAGTATGAAGCCCTGGTGAAGGAAAGACATGGAAAGAGAGCTTTAGTTGTTACAGAAGGAAGAGCTTGGGATGATTCAGATGAGGAAGAAGTTATTCATGCAAACTTTGCCCTCATGGCTGAGACATCAGAAGAACCAGAGATACCAGTTCTAACCCTTAAGGAAGAAATGTCTATTGATGATTATAGGGTGCAGAACGGGGCTCTTAGCGAAGAGATCTATATGTTGTGCAAAAGCCTAAACACTTCTCAAAAGGAACAGAAAACACTTGTTGCCAAATGCAGAATGCTTGAGGCAAAAGTGGAAGAGTTAGAGGCTGTTTGCACTGTAGATACTTCCCTAAGAGACTCTATTAAATCTTTGGAACACAAGCTTAGCCTTAAAGATGAAATAGAAGCATGTCTTAGGAATAAACTAGCTGAGTTAGAAACAAAATGCGAAGCTTATAAACTAGCTGCTAGTAAGGTGAATGTTGACAGTGATACATTTAAGAAGATAACTGGAGTTGGTGTAGGTCTTGACTATTCTAACTTATCTAAGAAAGAAGGGAAAAGACCTGTAGACACTAGTTCCAGTAAGACCAAGACTGAAATACCTACTTTTCTTAAATCAGCTGTCAAACCCATCTTTAAACACTTTGTTCCTCAAGTAGAAGAAGAGACTGAATTATTAGTTAGATATGAGATAGAGATGGAAGATCGAAAGAAAGAACAACCTGTAACTCCTATTAAATCAGTTAAAATCAAATCCACTAGAGAAGAATCTAGACAAGGATTAGGAGCTAAGGCTGTTAATCAACAGAAAAAGGAAAAAGGCATAAAAGAGGTTAAGGCAGAACGTGTTAAGAAAGAGTGCTATCATTGTAAATCTACTGAACATCTTTCTTACGCATGCAAATCTAACATGAATATTCCTATTACTCATGCCATGCCTGTACCACACACAATGAATAACATGCATATGAACCATGCACAATGTGGTCAACCTAATTGTATGCCATGCACTTTTAACGTCATGCAAACATTTGTAAACTTGATGAATGCAACTAGCCAATCATGTCAAAATTCTACTGCTAGTTCTAATGTCAAAAAGAAGCATGTTAGAGCTAAGACTGCCAGTCCTCCTAAAGTTAGGAGTGACAAACCTTCTCCTAAGACTAACAAAATTGTCAAGTCTGAAAGAGGAAAAGACGAAGTCAAAAGCTCGAGTAATGTTAAAGTAGGTGCATCTACTGTTGTTAAATCTGATAATTCTCGATCTTATAGAAAAGCCGGGCCCAATCAAACATGGGTTCCGAAGAACGCCTAACCAATCTGTCATTGCAGGGCATTAAGCGAAAAAGGAATAAAGTTATATGGGTGCTAGACAGTGGAGCATCGAGGCATATGACAGGAAACAAGTCCCTGCTTACAGAGTTGGTTATGAAGGCTGGCCCTTATGTTACCTTTGGAGATGACAGCATTGGTGTGACAAAGGGATATGGCAAACTGAAATCTGGTAATGTCATCATTGAAGATATTTCCTATGTTGAGGGACTGAAACACAATTTGTTGAGTATTAGTCAATTTTGTGACAAAGGATATGAAATTGTCTTCAACAAGAAAGGTGTATCAATCACTCACATTAAGGAAGGTTCGTTGGCTTTGAGAGGAGTTCGAAAGGCAGATCTTTTTGTTGCTGATATGGATTCGGCAAACCAGAATGAAGTGACCTGTTTCTATAGCAAAGCGTCAGATGATGAAAGCTGGCTATGGCATAAGAAGCTGTCTCACTTGAACTTCAAAACGATGAATGCTCTCGCAAGGCGAGAACTGGTGAAAGATCTACCTCAAATGGAGTTTGCTCCTAAAGGACTCTGTGAAGCCTGTGAAATGGGAAAGTCAAAGCGAGCATCGCACAAGAGTAAAGAAATTTCTAGTGTCACTGAGCCTCTGCAACTCCTTCATATGGATTTATTTGGCCCAGTGAATGTCCTATCATTGTCTAGGAAAAGATATGCTTTGGTAATCGTGGATGACTTCTCCAAGTATACATGGGTATTGTTCGTAATGACAAAAGACGAAGTGCCTTTTCAAATCATTGATCACATCACTGAGATTGAGAATGTATCAACACTCACTGTGAAGACGATAAGATCAGACAACGGCACAGAATTTAAAAATGCAATATTGAATGACTTCTGTGTTTCTAAAGGAATACGTCATCAGTACTCAGCCCCGAGAACTCCACAACAGAATGGAGTAGTTGAAAGGAAGAACAGAACATTGGTTGAAGCAGCAAGAACTTTGTTGTATGAATCGAAACTTCCTCTATACTTTTGGGCCGAGGCAGTGAGTACAGTGTGTTACACTCAGAATAGAACCTTGATCATAAAAGATAAAGAAAAGACACCATGTGAACTAATGAATAACAGAAGACCAACAATCAAATACTTTCATGTCTTTGGAGCTAAATGCTATGTACTTATAGATGATGAAAATCTAGGCAAGTTTGAAGCAAAGGCACGTGAAGGAATATTTATTGGTTATTCTACAAATACGGTGGCAGCTTATCGGGTATTCTTAGTGAATGAACGGAAAGTGATTGAAAGCTACAATGTCAGATTCGACGATACCAAACTCCCATCAATTTCTAAAGATAATAGTGAACCTGAGTCCCTAAAATTTCAAAATCTGGACTTGGATGAAATTGAGGATGAACCTGAGTTAGTTATTACATCAAATATACCAAGTGTTCGTGAAGAAATACCTGAATCTAGTAGACAATCGAATTCTACAAGATCAGAAGATAATTCTTCCGCACATTCCGGCAATAACTCAGGGGGAGTAAATAACAGCTCAAGGACAAGTGTTCAAGAGTCGAGGAGTAATGACACTAGTTCTGTAGGAGCTGGCACTAACTCAGGGGGAGTTAGTGGAAATAACATAAGTAGTCAGCACAACAATTCAGGAAATCAAGCTGAATCATCAAGTCAATTACCAAGAGAACGGGTATGGAGTAGAGATCATCCGTTTGAATTAATTATTGGTGATCCAGATGCTGGTGTGACTACTAGAAGATCTACAAGAGCTGACATGGCTAATATCTGCTTGTACTCTGGGTTCTTGTCCAAACTGGAACCTAAAGAAATAGAAGAAGCTCTTGGTGATGCTGATTGGGTGATTGCAATGCAAGATGAGCTCAATCAGTTTGAAAGGCAGAAAGTTTGGAAGCTGGTACCCCGACCAAAGAACAGATCAGTAATTGGAACTAAGTGGGTATACAGAAATAAACTGGACGAAAACGGACTTGTAACACGAAACAAGGCTCGTTTGGTAGCAAAAGTTTACTCTCAACGAGAGGGAATTGATTATGATGAAACCTACGCTCCAGTTGCAAGACTTGAGGCAGTCAGGATGTTCTTGGCCTTTTCAGCACATAAGAACTTCAAGGTTTTTCAGATGGATGTGAAAAGTGCCTTCCTGAATGGAGAGCTAGAAGAAGAAGTGTATCTGGAACAGCCACCTGGCTTCATTGATCCAGAACTTGAAGATTTTGTGTTTCTTCTCTTCAAAGCTGTCTATGGCCTCAAGCAATCCCCAAGACGATGGTATGAAACCCTATCCTTGTTCTTAATTGAAAATGGTTTTATTAGGGGAGTAATTGATAAAACATTGTTCTACAAAAATGTAAAGGGTGATTTGATACTTGTTCAAGTGTATGTGGACGATATTATTTTTGGGTCATCTAATGAGCGCTTGTGCGAGAAATTTGCCAAGTTAATGCAGAATAAGTATGAGATGAGCATGATGGGGGAGCTGTCTTTCTTCCTTGGATTACAGATCAGTCAAAGAAAAGAAGGAATCTTTATCTGTCAATCCAATTACATCAAAGATTTACTAAAGAAGTACAATCTTGAAGATGCATCAGCAGCTAAAACTCCCATGCCAACAGCCACGAAGCTTGATGAAGACAAATCAGGTAAACCAGTTGACATCACAAGCTATCGAGGTATGATTGGCTCACTTCTCTATTTAACTGCAAGTAGACCCGATATCATGTTCGCAACGTGTTTGTGTGCAAGGTTCCAAGTGGATCCTAGAGAGTCACATCTAATAGCCGTCAAACGAATCTTTAAGTATCTCAAGGGAACACCAAATCTAGGGATTTGGTACCCAAGAGATACAGGTTTTAATCTA
Organism: Oenanthe sinensis; assembly: GCA_028671895.1. Classification (NCBI taxonomy): domain Eukaryota; kingdom Viridiplantae; phylum Streptophyta; class Magnoliopsida; order Apiales; family Apiaceae; genus Oenanthe; species Oenanthe sinensis. Next base: position 12,465,976 of record CM053798.1, on the reverse strand, counting down.
ATAGGCTATTCGGATTCAGACTATGCAGGTTGCAGGATCGATAGGAAAAGCACATCTGGTGCTTGTCAATTCCTAGGCAGAAGATTGGTGTCCTGGCAAAGTAAAAAGCAACATACAGTATCTACTTCTACTGCTGAAGCTGAGTACATTGCTGCTGGAAGCTGTGTAGCTCAAATACTGTGGATGAGGAACCAATTGAAAGATTATGGCATGGAACATACAAAGATTCCAATCATGTGTGACAATACTAGTGCCATTGCCATGACCAACAATCCTGTAGATCACTCAAGAACCAAGCACATAGATACCCGGTATCACTTCATCAGAGAACATGTCGAGGAGGGGACTGTGGAGTTACATTTTGTACCCACAATACAACAAATTGCAGATATATTCACCAAACCTCTTGATGAAGTAACATTCAATAGGTTGGTTGGTGAATTGGGGATGCTTAACACAAGTTAGTAAATCCTTATATCTGTAAAATCCAAGTTCTTGATCATTTGTAAAATTGCTCAAAATATCACTTCTACATGCTACTTAATCATTATGAACTTAGACTTTAAAATGCCTTATTAATGATTATTATATGTTGTATGCTGTGGTATTTTCCATAAATTCACTGTGCTTTGATTGTAATTTTTGATAAAAACTTTGAATTTATGCTCATTTAATTGCATGAACATAGGGGGAGTTAAATTCATGAATCTCTAAATTTGCCTTGATTTTAGATGAATTTTTCTATGTTTATCATGTATTGTTAATGTCATGAGAAGGTTTAGAATTGTCAAGGAATGGTTCTCTTAATGGCTTTGAATAAAAATCCTTGAATTGGTATTTATTTTTAATCTGGCAAAATTTAATTTTTGTATTCCTTGAAAAATTGCCAAATTTTACCAAGTACCTTCAAAATTTCGAGATAGGGTCTATCTCGAAACTCATCTCGAAATTCGGCTTGAATTTCGACTTTGAGCTTCCAGGAGTGAAGTTTTGAAAATTCTAAGTCTGGTAAATTTTTCGACTTAGTGTCTATCTCGAACCTTATCTCGAAATTCGACTTACAGTTCGAGATAGAGTTCCAGGTGTGAGAGATTTGAATATTCTAAGTCTGGGAAAATTTTCGAGTTAGGGTCTATCTCGAAATTCATCTCGAAATTCGACTTGAAGTTCGACTTAGGGTCTATCTCGAAATTCATCTCGAAATTCGACTTGTAGTTCGACTTAGGGTCTATCTCGAAATTCATCTCGAAATTCGACTTGAAGTTCGACTTAGGGTCTATCTCGAAATTCATCTCGAAATTCGACTTGAAGTTCGACTTAGGGTCTATCTCGAAATTCATCTCGAAATTCGACTTGAAGTTCGACTTAGGGTCTATCTCGAAATTCATCTCGAAATTCGACTTGAAGTTCGACTTAGGGTCTATCTCGAAACTAATCTCGAATTTCGACTTGACGTTCGAGATGGGTTTTCCCTCAGAGGTTTCATGCTGTTTAAATTTGTTCAAGTGAATTTAATTCGAATTAGCCTTTATGTCGAAACTTATCTCGAATTTCGACTTGATGTTCGAGATAGAGTTCGACATAGAAGTTCGACTTAGAAGTTCGACATAGAGTTCGACTTAGATTTCCCAGTGTGTGTACTTAAGTTTTTTTTATTTTATTTTCACAGGGATGTTTTTGTCATTTCACTCTATTGTCTATATATACAACACTAACCCGATTTTACTTTCACTTTTACCCAATTCTTTTAAAACCTAGTTTTTACAGCAGCCCTCCCTCCCAACCCACGACTGTTCATCCTTGCAGTTGAATCTCTTACATATAACGAATTACTGTCCATTTTTTCTTGATTTCTCCGTCTGCATCATATACATACGATTATATTGTGCGTAGTTTTGTGTTTCAGTTGTGACTGTTCCTCTTCACATATCTATACATACTCACACTTATACACACACTTCTCACATACATATTATTACTGCCGATTTTATTTTCACAGTAGTTTGTTAGTGATTATTGTTTAACTCCGTAGTTTAATTATCGATACAACATCACAGTTGTTTTCTAAATTAAAAGGGATTCAAAACAAATTTTTTATAAACAAAAAAACAATGACTCACCAATTTTCTCTTGCAAAACATAATTTTTATAATATTCCGACTGAAATTGGTGATCAACTCCCGCGTTTCAAGTTTTGGGTACGATATCTTAATTTGTACTCCAAAGCTAGTACTGCTTTTACTGCAAAACCTACACTGGTCCATGATGCTTTGCAGCAGTTATGGACTAGTGCAGTACCTTTTGGGAGTAAATCGTCCCCCTACGGTTTTACTTTTACCTTGGAGGGTCAAAATTTTGAGGTTACAGAGGCTATTTTTAATACAGTTCTTGGTTTTCCAGTCAAGGATTCTTATGACCCTGAACCTACAACGGCTGAGCGCCAGAATTTTTTTGAAGCAATTAGATGTTATCCTCCCCCTGGACGACTATCCACTTCAAATATTCAAAAACAATTTTTTCATGTGGAATGGAATTACTTTTTCGAGGCCATTACTAGATGCTTTCGGGCACGAGAAAGAGATTTTCATCAAATTTCCATTCCCATGCAAATTTTTGGTGTTTCCCTAGCCCAGGAACTAAACATTAATTATGGCAGGCTTGTTCTTTCAGAATTAGTGGCTACAATGGGATCACCTGAAACTAGAGACATTTCACACCATGATATTGTCTGCTGGTATCCTCGTTTCTTGCAAATGCTAATCAATCATCTCGTGCCTTCTAATGCTTTATCACTTAGGCAGGCATTTGTTCGAAGTCCCACCTCTGCACCTCTAGGCATGGGCACTAAATCACTAACAACTATTGCTAACCAGGATAAACATCAGGGTAAACCTATGTCTATTCCTGAGAACATTCAAGTGTGGCTCTCTTATGATGCAGGTGTAACTACTCTCGCGGGGACTTCACAAATCTCATCACATGCTCAGAATCCATCTGCCCACAATGAAGCATTTCAAGGGATTCCTGATGAGCATATTGATGACGAACAAGATGAGGGCCAATCTCTCAGTCACTTCTCAGCCAGGCAAAGGGAACAGCAACCGTCTCCTAGGACACCACATGCTGATTCTGATTCCTCTGTTGGCCAAGGTAATGAAGGAGGTACATTCTTCGACCCTAACACTCCTTCCTCCTCTGATTCTGATTCCGTGGCCCAAGATTCTGCTACCCCGCAGGATCTATCCCAGGGTGATAGCCATATTTCTGCGTCTGATTCCCTAACTTCTTCCCTATCACCCTTGTTAACGGGAGTTAAAAGGCCGGCATCCGTAGAATTAGGTGTGAGTGCTGATGAGAGTAACCCTGAAGTGCAGCCAGTTTTACGGAAGAAAGCCAAAATTTCCCAGGCTGCTACTTCAACCGCCCAGTCCATCCCTAGTGTGTCTATCACAACCACTCCACCTCACGAGAGTGGTTCTCCCCTTGCACAGTCAATACCTAGGATGGTTGCTGAGGATTCGGTGTCTTCTGAAGAGCCTGTTCCTTCAGTTAGGCCGGAAGTTTTAAGTGCTTCGAAAGTACCTTCACCGGTACGTCCTGATGCTGCAGAGAGGATCGGTTCTACTGTTGTACTTGAACACTCTGCAGCCTCTCGGCCTGAGATTCCACCTCAGGACACAACAGGATACATAGATCCCATAACTGTTCCTAATTTTTCTTATCCAGTTTATGCAGGTACTGCTTTGACTCTGGGTTACTTTATTGAAGACATACACGAGCGTGAGACAGGGAGTGAGTGCGAGCGTTTAGGGAGTGAGGGACCTTCATTTTTAAGGCCCGAAACTGAGAGTAAAACACAAACAGGAAGATTTTTAGAGCGAGAACACCTAAGACAAACACCGTCCCTTATTCTTGAAAATCTGGATACACGTATGTCAGCAATGGAAACTCAGATGAAGCAGTTTGGGCAGTCAATGGGGCAGTTAGGGATTAATGTTGGAGATCACAAGAGAGCTCTTGATGACTACGCAGCACGAATGGCAGGTCAAGCTGAAGCTTTACAAGATATGACGAACAAAGTAAATGATCTGGGCCATGCTGGTGGTCTCTTGGGCAGCACTCTGTACGACAGAATGGGGAGTGTAGAAAGCGTTCTGCATACAATGGCCACGGAAGTCAGTCGGATGATGTATGCAGTTCGGCATTTGGTTCCCCCGGAGTGCTTCGACGAACAATTCAATCAACCTCCCCCGGATGATGGTGGTGCAGGTGGTGCTGATGCACCTTCTACTGGACCTTCTGGTTTTGGTTCAGCTGCTGGAGGATCTGGTGCACCCGGTGATGCTCAGGATAACTCACCTAAGGGGGAGAAAGGAGAAAATGAGATGAAACAACAGTCACCCCGAGCTGAAGAAACGACTGATCAAATGGTGACTGATGAGGAAGCTCAGAGAAAGCGGAAGGGTAAAGCAGTGATGGTTGAACAAGAAGAGCCATTCGCTGACTTTGGTGATCGACAGGAACAGGTGCAAATTGATTCAGATTCTGGTATGGAGGACGTACCCCTAGCACACGCAATTAAGAGATCCCTGGAGGAACAAGGTGGAGGTGCTGGGGCGTCTGCCGATGAGATTCCTGTCGATGAGGAAACCCTGAAAGCTCAGCAGTTAGCTCTGGAACAAGCTAAATTTTTCAAAATGAAGATGATGCAGGATAAAGCTGTTTTTCTTGAGAAGCAAGTGGAGCTCAAGGAAAAGCAGTATGATCATGAGCTTGCCAGACTAGCTGATCCTCAAGTTGATCTGGACAAAAGGAGGATTGGACAGAAATGGGACGATGCACGAAAGATACTGATGGGGTCGTGTGCACATGGAGTTCATAATAAAGAGGCAGATGACTTGTTCTTCAACTTGAACATGAAGAATCCGATGACGATGGACTATATAAATGCTTTGAAGAGAATGATTTCTAAAGTCCGTGTTGGATACAAATCGGTGGATAATGAATGGCAAGTCATCTTGTCTTTAATTGATGGAGCCCCGATGTCTTTTATGTATGTCGATGATCAGTTTATGTCGAGAAGATCTACGTCAGAGTTGTTCTTGCTAGCAACTAAAATTCAATATTCTCAAGCTGAGGAGCTAAGCATTCTGTATAGAGATCAGTTAATGCAGTTAGCAGAGGACAAGGGACCAGAATTCTCAGCCAATCCAGACGTTGTCAGAATGGTTGTTGATGGAAAGATGAAGAGGGTTAGCTTGGAAGAAAATGACTTGATGGCTCTATCGGTGGAATCCCTTAAAGCTGTTTGCAGACAAATGATGGGTAAGGGATTCACCTCGGATATTAAAGAAAAATCAGTGGAGTTCATTGAGAAGATAATCTTCCAGAAGAGCAGTGAAATATGGAAGTGCGATGTCGTTGCTCCAAATCCTCTGGATAACGTGAAGATTGAGCCAGAGCTAATGCAAAGAAAATGGGATATTCTACAAGCTGTGAAAAGCGTAGATGAAGCTTTGACTCTTCCTTCAGGACCCCTGGAACAAGGAGAGATAAGGGAGGCAGTTGGTGTTCCAGGAAGAGAAAGTGTATACTGGATTCATTCTTACACAGATGATACAGCTGATGCCTTGGTGTTCATTGATGCAGACCAGAATCAAACCTTCTTGCATATGAGTAGGAAATGGCTGCTGCAGACTCAAGATGCTGCATTTCTAGACAAAGTCAGAGATGAATTCAAATTGGGAGATGTAGAGGATAAGTTTGCAGATGAAAAGCAGAGACTATTAAAGTACTTATCTGAAGTAGTAAAAGAGAAAAGGAGAATGGAGTCAGATGCGGCTAGTAGGTTCAATACCAACCGTGTCAAGGGCTACCCTAAAATGATCTACTGTCAGTTCAAAGCTGATAAAGCTCATTGGAAGCCTCAGCTCATCATGAAAAACTTTGAGGACATTCCAAAGATCAGAACTACCCAGGAAGTTGATAAACTAAGAAGGCTTTTCAGACATCCATATCCAGAACCCAAGAATCCTCTGGAAATGGAAGCAGTAAGTTTGCTGAATGCGAGATGGGCACAACTACACGATCCAGTATACAAAAGAGAACAGCAAAGGAAAGAAAGGCGCAGAAAACAAGGAGAAGATAAGCGCAGTGCTGTTAAGGAAGTTAGGAAGGGGAAACGAAATTAGAGTTAAAGTTCAAAGGGATGTGAACTTGAAGTTGGAAAAACTTCATATCTTTTGGTTGCTCTAACTCACTTGAGGAAAATTCACCTGACCACGGTATGCGAGATAGGCTAATTTACCATACTGTAACCGTGAATCAGAGTGGATCCAATAAGGTGATATGAGTTGGACTGAAAGGTATGAAATAATCCAGGTAATAGAGATCATTTCAATGGTCTTTAATTCGAGGTTCGAATTTTCTTTCTAGCTTATGTTTATTTTAAAAAGTTCTTTGTATTGTTTTCAAGTTTTCATTCAATTGTAAAATGTACAAGACATTAATGTTACTTATCTTTTCTCGTTTCATTATTTAGTTGAGTTATCCTTCTTTAATTTGAATGTCATTGTTAGACAATCAAATAGGGGGAGATTGAAAGGCAGAGTGTCTAAACTTGTAACACTATATCTTATGTAACTCAACTAAAGAAAAGATACTTAACCCGAAGTCAATCAAGAACGAGAAGTCACAATGAAATCAATACAAATGAAGACAAAGTAATTGAATATGATCAAACAAAGAAGAAATCATTGGAAGAAGTTCAAGTCAAAGTTGTTCATGCCCCTGTGATTTGTAATTCAATGAATCAAGATCATAACTATTAGTAACAATAAGACTAATTGATTTCAAGTGAAGAAGAAGGAAAGCAATTGTTGGAAAGCCACATTTCTAATTGAACATGGAAATCTATTCAGAAGCAAGAACTCTATCAAGACTAGTCACTTATGAACCAGACCATTGCATCAAGTGTCAGGACATTGATAGCAAGTTTATGTCAGCAGCAGAGATCCATGTTCAAGAGCTTGTTGAAGAATATTGAAGACACGAAGAAATCACAAGTTCAAGATGTTGCATTGAAGTTTCAAGTTGAAGCCCAGAATTTCTCTAAGTACTTACAAGGGAACCTATGTAGAAATTCCTATCTAGAAATTCTGGATAAACTTCTACTTAGAGCCAAGTAGAAATTCTGGAGGAGAAAATATTTTCTAAGTACTCAACTCAGGAAGCTATCTCGAATTTCCTATGTAGAAATTCCCAAGTCGAATTTCCTATGTAGAAAATTCTGGAGATGAAAATATTTTCTAAGTATTAAGGAAGTTTGCTATCTCGAATTTCCTATGTAGAAATTCTACTTAAAAGTTCGAGATAGCCAAGTAGAAATTCCTATGTAGAAATTCTACTTAGAGTTCTAGATAGAGCTAAGTAGAATTTCCCATGTAGAAATTCTACATAGAAAACAGTTTCAACATGACACATGGCATCATCCTGGTGGCAGATTTCCAAGCTTTCAAGACATGATAAGATTAACGTGGACAACATTAGACCACTCACATCTTATCGTTTGAAAACTACAAGTCATAGATTACAAAGTAGTATAAATAGAAGTACTTGTGTAACATTACAAAGAGAGCAATATTCGAGAGAAACACTTGTAATAGAGAGAGAGTATATTCACAGAGCTTAGTATCATTTACTACCCTCTTTACTTCTGTTGTACTATTGTAATGAATGTTGTAGCAACCCCTTCAAGTGATATATAAGACATATATTCCTTGAATCTTTGTGTTCATTTATTACATAATATTTATTGCTCCATAAATATTAAAAGCTGTATTCACCCCCCCCCCTCTACAACACATTTGGACCTAACAATATGCTAAACTCATTTTTGAAGAACAATCCAGCCTTTGAGAAGATTAAATGAGAAGTAATTTTTTTTTCTTTTTTAATTCTTCTATACTGTTCTAGATTATTAGTTTTATTCTTTAGTTTTGACATCATCAAACCTTGATTTATGCTTACATTTTATAAAGCATAAATAGGGGGAGATTGTTAGGGATATATTCATTTGATGATGTACAAAATACTAGAACAGGGTCTAGATTAGTTTATCTGTAATAAGTCTTTCTAGTCTCTGAAATGAATAATCAAAGTCTAGATGGTCAACATTCATGTTACTTGTACTTAGAAGAATTTCTGTAGAATGTGAAACCAGAGTCTGCATGAAGATCAGAGTCTGGAAGGTGATTAGAGTCTATAGACTATCAGAGTCTGTGATCTATCAGAGTTTACATGTGATCAGAGTCTGAAGATCATCAGAGTCTGAAGATTTCAGAGTCTATACAGTTGAGGATAAATTTGGAAGAAGATCACAGGAATGGAAAGTCTTCGAAGATCAAGATAAATATATTGCAGATATGCTATGGGAAAGAAAGAGAATTCTAGAAGGAAACTGTCAACTAATAATTAGGAATTCTATTCCTATTGTAATTTATCTTTCTGTTATTAGTTGATAGGCAGCTCTCTATATAAACTCTATGTAACCTAATTGTAAAAGTGTGGAAGTCGAAACATAATCATCTGAGTGAAATTTTGTGAGAGCATAGAAATAGAGAGAGTTGCTGTGATAAACACAGAGAAGCTGCTAGGGTTTGTGTACACCCTAGGAGAGTTTTGTATTCACAAATCAATAATACAAAATAGTACTTATTCATATTTTTGTGTTTGAGTTTGTTCTTAATTTGATTTTAAATCGGGCAGAAAAGACATACAAGTATTCAACCCCCCCTTCTACTTGTACGACTGGGAAAACAGTAGCAGATGTAGAATCTTGCATTTAAAACTTAGTGAGTAGATTCTTTGTATATTTAGACTGATTAATGAAAATTCCTTCTTCAGATTGTTTTACTTGTAAGTCTAAAAAATAACTCAATTCTCCCATCATGCTCATTTGATACCTGGACTGCATTAACTTTGAAAATCTTTCACAGAGTTTCTCATTAGTGGAACCAAATATAATATCATCAACATATATTTGCACCAATAATAAATCCTTACCTTGAGTTCTATAAAACAAGGTTTTATCAATTGTTCCTCTAGTGAAATTATTTTCAAGTAAGAACAGAGCCAGAGTTTCATACCAGGCCCTTGGTGCTTGTTTTAGTCCATATAAAGCTTTATCCAATCTGTAGACATGATTTGGATATTTTGGATTAACAAAGCCAGGTGGTTGTTCAACATAGACTTCTTCTTCAAGTTCACCATTTAAAAATGTACTTTTAACATCCATCTGGTAAACCTTGAATTTCTTATGTGCAGCATAAGAAAGAAAAATTCTGATTGCCTCAAGTCTTGCTACAGGTGCATAGGTTTCATCATAATTAATCCCTTCCTGTTGAGAATAACATTTGGCTACCAGTCTTGCTTTGTTTCTTGTAATTATTCCATCTGAGTCTGTCTTGTTCCTGAATACCCATTTTGTGCCAATAATAGATCTATTCTTTGGCCTTGGAACTAAGGTTCAAACTTCATTCCTTTTAAACTCATTCAATTCTTCCTGCATTGCAGTAACCCAATCTGCATCCTTCAAAGCATCTTCAACCTTCTTTGGTTCTGTTTGAGAAAGAAAACTATGAAATAGACATTCATTCTAAGTAGCTTTTCTTATTTTTACTCCACTTTCCAGATCACCAATAATTAAATCAGGTGTGTGATCTTTAGTCCAATTCCTGGGATGTGGAAAAGTCCTTGAACTAGATGCTTCCCCATGATTCCTGCCTTCATAGAATGATTCTTCTGTAGATGCTGATCCTCCCCCTGAAGATGTGCTTCCTTCAGAGTTTAAGTACTCAGAGTTTGAGTTATCAGTGATTGAGGTCTCAGAATTTGAATGACCAGAGTTTAGGATTTCAGTGTTTGTGTTGTTCAGAGTTTGATCAAATTCTGATATCTCAATTATTGTGTTTTGATCTCTAATGTCAGTATTTGATTGATGTTGCTCCCCCTCAACATGTGCAGAATCTTCAATTTCTATTTCAATCAATTCTGAATCAGAGTTTAAGGAATCAGAGTTTTCCTCACCAGAGTTTAGTTGAACAGAGCTTATCTCATCAGAGTTTGGTTCAACAGAGTTTATTTTCTGCAGTTCATTCTCAAATCTCAGAGTTTCCTATGCATATTTATCATGTAACCCAGCTATCTTCCCTTCATCAAAGGAGACATGAATTGATTCCATGACTGTCCTTGTCCTTAAGTTGAATACTTTGAATGCTCTTAAAGAGGTTTTAGAAGTTGTTGCATAACCAACAAAAATTCCTTCATCTGCTTTAAGTTCAAATTTCTTCAATTGTTCAGGATGTGTTTTGAGAATAAAACACTTGCTTCCAAAGATGTGAAAGTATTTAACATTTGGCTTTCTTCCTTTCAAAGATTCATATGGAGTCATTCCATGTTTGTTTATTAAAGAACAATTCTGAGTAATGCATGCAGTGTTTACAGCTTCTGCCCAAAAGTAAGTAGGTAGTTTTGCTCCTTCTAGCTTTGTTATGGCAGCTTCTATTAAAGTTCTGTTCTTTCTTTCAACTACACCATTTTGTTGAGGTGTGCCAGGTGCTGAGAATTGCTGAATAATACCTCTTGTTGAGCAGAATTCCTCCATTACAGAGTTCTTAAACTCTGTTCCATTGTCACTCCTTAGATTTTTTACTTTGTGAGTTGATTCATTCTCAATCATTGCAATATGATCAAAAATTATCTCTGCAATTTCATCCTTCTATGCATAAAGTACACCCAGGTAAATCTAGTGAAATCATCAACTATTACCAGAGTGTATTTCTTCTTTCCAATGGACATGATGTTTACTGGACCAAATAAATCAAGATGTAAAAGATGAAAAGGATGATCAATTGAATTTTCAGTTTTGCTCTTGAAAGATGTCTTCTTTTGTTTGGCCTTTTGACATGAATCACAGAGTCCATCAGGGTGAAATTGAACTTTTGGAAGACCTCTAACTAGGTCCTTCTTCACCAATTCATTAATGTTTCCAATGTTCAAATGACACAACTTTTTGTGCCAAATCCAGCTTTCCATTGGTGATGCCTTTCCAAGTAGACAGGTTAAGGGACCATTAGAATTAACATCCAAGCTGGCTTTAAATAAATTGTTATGTCTGTGGCCAATAAGAACTATTTTCCCATTTTTCTTGCTTTTCACTTCACAGTGAGTTCCATGAAATTCCACAGAATAACCTCTGTCTATCATTTGACTTACACTTAGCAGATTATGTTTGAGTCCTTCAACAATAGCTACTTTCTCAATGATGACATTTTCAATCACAATGTTGCCATATCCCAGTGTTTTTCCTATGTTGCCATCTCCATAAGATACTGCTGGGTCAGCCTTCTCCTCAAACTCTGAAAGCAGAGATTTATTTCCAGTCATATGTGCAGAACATCCACTATCAATCACTAAAATGTTCTTTCTGTTTCCCTGCAATCAGTAAATGTAATTTAATTAGTAGTTATGGGGACCCAAATCCTTTCTTTGAAAACTTGTTAACTTTTGCAGCAGAAGTTCTTTTGTCAGAGTTTGTGTTAACATAGTTTACATGATCAGAGTTTGCATTCACAGAGTTTGTACTGTCAGAGTTTACACTCCTCTTATCAGATTTTATCATATATATCTGCTTGACAGTATGTTTTGGAGAAATATTTATTTGAGACTGTGGTTCATAACAGTTGTAATACAACCTATGATATTCTTTGCATGTATAAATGGAATGCCATAAACTACCGCAATGAAAACATGGATGATATCTTTTCTGTTTTCTAGCCTCAAAACTAGGTCTTTCAGGTTCTTTCTTTTTCCTTTGTTTGCAGTCAATAGCAAGGTGATTAGAATTACCACAAGTAAAATAGGTTTTTCTAGGAGCATCAGGGATATTCATATAATTATTCTCCTTAGTAATTCCTATTTTAACATTCCTATTTCTTTTCACCTTTTTAGTTTTATTAGTGATTGCCTTCAACTTTTCTGTAAGTTGCTTCTGTGAAAGTAACCCTATATTTACCTTTTTAGAATCTGACACACTATTGTTTTTAGAGCTTTCAGCAGATTTAGTTTTCTTGAAATCACTAGCTCTAACAAATTTCACAAGTTCACTCAGTGTTCTTTTTGTATGTGCTTTAGTGTGTGTTTCTTTGTCAGATTCATATCCTAAAGCAGAAGTCCAATTTTTATTAGTCAACATTTGTTGGACTTTCTTTCCAGAGTTTGTCCAAACTCTGAAGGTTTCCTTTTCTTTTGCTATTTCAGTTTTTAAGTACTCAACTTGAATATCTAATTGTGTTTGCATGTGAATAGCATTATCAAGGTCTTTCTTAATGTTTAACATATCAGAGTTTTCAGATTCAAGCATGTTATTCCTAGCAGTCAGAGTTTGTATCTCAGATTTTAATCTCTCATTTTCTAGAGTCTGGGATTTAAAACTAACATGCAAAGATCTAAGAAAAGACTTTAATTCACAAATATTATCAGTTTGAAAATTGAAAACAGAGTCTGGTACCTTTTCAGAGTTTAAGATGGCAGCATCAGAGTTTGCCATGAGAGCATAGTTAGTTTCTTCTTCAAAGTCTGAGGAATCCATCCAGTCTTTCTTTGATGTGATGAGAGCTTTCCTAGATTCCTTGCTTCTGCACTCAGTAGCAAAGTGCCCCATCTTATTGCACTTGAAACACTTGATCTTTGATTTGTTAAGAGTTTTTGATTTTCCATCTCTATCTCCTCTCTTTCTGAATCTGTCTTTCTTGTCTGAATCACCATGCTTTTTCTGAAAGTTTCCTTGCTTCTTAAATTTTCTGTATTTCTTAAAGCTTTTGACAAACATAGCAAACATCTCCATCATGTCAGTGTCTGAAGAGTCATCAGAGTTTTTATCAGAGTTTGCTTCAAACTCTGATTCACTGCTTTCCTTGATTACAACTTTTCTTTTTCTTGTTGAGGCTTTAAGGACTTTTTCTGTAGGTTCTTCAATCTGGGCCTCAACATTCAAGGCAATAGATTTTGTCTTGATACTTTTCCTGTTTCTTCTTTGCTGTAACTCCAAGTCACGAGTCTTCAGTTTTCCATAGAACTCATCTAAAGACATCTCATCTAAATCAGCTTTGTCTCTAATCAAAGATGTCTGCAGATCCCATTCTTCTGGAAGAGCCCTAAGAAACTTTGTGTTTGAGTCTTCATTATCATACACTTTATCTACTAATGCCAAGTTGTTCAAGAGAGTTAAGAATCTATCATAGATATCTGTGAGAGACCCATTCTGTTTAGCTTCAAAATATTCATACTCTTGGATAAGTACAGATCTCCTATTTTTCTTGATTTCCCTGGTTCCTTAACATTGAACCTCTAGAGCATCCCAGATCTCTTTTGTTGTCTTGCATGCTATTACCCTATTGGACATTACAGAGTCAAGACTGTTATGCAATATGTTCATTACCTTGGCATCTTTGAGGACTTCTTGCTTTTCCTCATTGGTCCATTCTTTCTTATCCTTTAATGTATAATATTCAGGAACTTGTCTTCCTTCTACAACAGTTGCAGGCACCAGTTTTGTTGGAAGATACTGGCCTTCATTAATCCTGTCCAGATAGTCAGGATTTGTAGCTTCTAGGAACATTAACATCTTAACCCTCTATGTAGAGTACTCAGCCTTCTTCAATATTGGAATCCTGATGCTTTCATACTTGTTGCCAGACATGATTATTTGATCTTTTGAGTTAAAATTAACTGCCTGCCCTGATACCAATTGTTTTCCAGATAATCAATCTATTACAGAAGGGGGATTGAATGTAATAGTACCAATTAATCGATGATGAACACAAGTATGTAAAATGGAATACTGTTTTGTATTAATAATGAATTCGAATACAAAACTCTCTCAAGAAAAAAATATTCTTAAGAGCTGCTAGGTTACAATAATAATTCTTGAAAAATGTTTTATGATTATAACCTGTCTATGTGTTTATATAGACACAACTACAAATACAATTACAAATCAGAATGGAAATAGAATAGCTTTACATAAGGAAATAGTCTTGCAATAGTAATCCTTCTTACTATCCTTTTCATACTCTAATTCGAAATTGCTTCTTGACAAACTCTGATATTAAACTTTGTCGGTTGTTATTCTCTGATTGAGCATTCTCTGATGATGTAAACTCTGACCGACAACTTCCTTAATCTCTGATGACGTCAGCACAAACTCTGTTTGGTATTATCTGACAATCATCAGTGTTTGCATTCCTAACAACAAAAATATAACTCTCAATTTCCTATACAAGTATTTATAGATCAGTACAAAGGAAACTAAGACCGTAGAGAGTGATATATAGTGGCCCTGAACATTTTCCGTTAAGGGACCGACCACTAATACATCTCCGGTGAAGAGGTATATATTTTTCTAGGTGTTCTCTCCTCTCCGGCTTTGCCTTCTCTCTTTCTGGATATTTTTGTTGTGTTGTAGAAGACTTCTCCAAATGAATGGCTCTGCTTCAATTTATGTGTAGGCTTTTTCAGTACAGCTACGTGGCTTCATGTGGTCCAAGTAACTGAGCTGCTTCTCACTTCTTGAATTAACAACCGTCGAGACATTTGATTTATAACCATCGGTGAGTCTGTTGATAACCATTGAGACTGAAATAAATCACTTAATACAATTCTGCTCAAGGATATCAATGATAGGTGGCATGCTGTGGCTGGCTGTAGATTAAACAATCTTAAACCTCAACTATCGAAGTGTCATAACTATCGAAATACTTAACCGTCGATGGAATAAATAATCTGGATATTTATCTGAGTACCTTAACTATTGAGATGCTGTAACCGTCGGTCATTTAAGACGAAACAGTCAAACCCAATAACTATCGACTCAAAATAAATTATTAAACCATAACCATCGAGTGAAATGAAATTAATAATATATCCAAAATGGTAGCCGTCGAGATGTGCTAACCGTCGGTAAATAAGACGAAATAGCCAAACAGCTGAAACCCAACCGTCGGAAATAAGACATGTTAGGTCAAAAGTGTTGTAGAGGGGGGGGGGGTGAATACAACTGTTTAAAATTTATGAGAGAATAAACAATATGCAGGTAATAAATGATGATACGGAATTTCAAGAATATATCATTATATTCATTGATGGATTTGCTACAACATTCATACAAGCATCATGATCAGTTGAACAATAAATACAGCAATTAAAGCTAGATTCAACTGATCCTCTCTCTCACTTTTTGTTTTACAGTAAATGCTCTCTCTTAAAAATTATCGTTGAAAAATACAGAGATACAAGTTACTTTTTAAATAAAAACAAAGTGCTGCTTTTATAATGTCATGTAGTCTTGATCTTGTCCTTTTTGTGTACGTGGCCCAATCAGGATTTCGACAACAAAAAGTACTTTAACAACAACTCTGGATCAACCGTTCACAATAAGCCACTTGTCCCTTGAACATTAAATGTTACGTTTCTACCCGCATCTCGATCTTCGCTTGGACCCATCTCGATCTCGATCTGTGAAGATCTCGATCTCGATCTGGGAGAATCTCGATCTCGATCTATGAAGATCTCGATCTCGATCTGGGAGAATCTCGATCTCGATCTATCGCCTGGATCGAGATTTGCCTTTGCAGTGTTTTACTTCACTTGTAAATCTCGACCCGCATCTCGATCTGCTGTGGATCGACATTTGCCTTAGCAAATATGCACACATCCAATGTTGACCTTCTTTAGTGACTAATTGAGAATTAACCTTTATGAGCAAGTTTCCTTAGCTTCTTCAATTTCTTTTCCTCACTCAATTCAAATGAGATCTTCTATTACTGACATGAACTTGCCTCCAATGTCCTGACACTTGATGCAATGGTCTGGTTCATAAGTGACTAGTCTTGTAGGGGTTCTTGCTTCTGAATGTCAGTTCTCATTTGTTGATTAACCTTTACATTATCCAGATGTTGATATACATTACATGAAATCACTTTGGTCTTCTTGATACTTCTTTGACATTAATTTGATTCTCCATTAGATAAGTTAGGGCATGAGCAATACTGAGATTGAACTTCTTCTAACTCAGGCATCCTTGATTAACCAAATTAATTACTTGTAGTTACCAAGTATCATTACCATTTCTTCAACTGATTGATTCCATGTGCTTCTTCAGTTTCTCTTGTTTTGCTGTTGTTTTATCTTTTACTTAGTTGAGTTACATAGTAATTAAGTGTTACAAGTTAGTACACCTATGCCTTTCAATCTCCCCCTATTTGATTGTCTAACAATGACAACCAAATTCACAATGAGGATAACTCAACTAACCAGGGACTGAAAAAGATAAAATAACATTCATAAAAGATCATGTCAACTTGCATAATGCTTGGCTTGATTAATTAACTTCATGTCTATTACTGATACTTCAAGTGCCAAAAATGGACACATGTTGGCTCGATTAAATGGCTTCATGCTCTTCTAGAGATTTTCTCTAAGTACTTTAAGAGCACGGTCCACTCAATCTTCAATTATCCTTCTGAAGTCCTTTTAGCAGTATTACCACCGCCGAACTTCGCGAAATAATTGACGCCTAATATAAACCAGTTTCAAGACACTTAGCTAACTAACTTCTACCTTACACTACACAAGAAAACAGATAATATTTTTACAATGCAGGAAAATAAGAAAATAAATTACAACGCAATGAAACATTATAAGCATAATACATTAAAACTTTTATTTCTTGCGCTCCTCTTCCTCACGAGCTTTCTTCTTGGCTGCTTTTTCTTTCTTCATGAACTCAGGGTTGCAGACTTCATCCATTCTTTTCTTGAGAAGATTAAGTCCTTCTGCTTCCACATGATTTCTGATCTTGTAATTTCGAAACAACCTCAACCACCTTTCAACCATGCTGCGAGTGGTAAGCTTCGTGGGAATGTCTTCAAACCTCAGCTTTGTGACTTTGTCAGGGTACCCCTTTTCCCCTTTCTTCCTTATAACCAGCTGCTTAGGGTATCCAATGACAATAGCGGTGGTGCATTGCTGTAGCCTCTGAATATCAAGATGTTGTCTTCTCTTACAGAAGTTATCAAACGTGACCCTCAGATAATCCTGATCAAACTCGTCAACATCATCCATCTCCTCAATCAATTCCCTTATAATACACAGTGTTTCATGACTGTGTTCTGCAAAGATGTCGTACTTGATTTCAATGATGGTTTCCACCTTATGCTTGTCTGTATAGATCAGCAGATCATTCTCATTCTCAGCTTTGCTCTTGACAAACTTGACATTTGCACCAGCCACTGCACTAGCTTCCTTCCTTATTTCCCCTTCTTCTGGAATGTCTATCCTTGGATCTCCGTATCTTTGCACATGCTCTCTTATTGCCTCGTCTTGCAGCTCGAATGCATAGTCTTCAGGTTCCTTCTTAACCACTGGTAGTGTAGCTTCAGGCAACTTGTATCTAGCGTCTTGCCTTCTTATCAGCTTCTCCAAGTCCTTAGCCACCAGCTTCTTTTCCTTTGTTAGAAAACCCTTAGAGAGGACTAGATTTGCAACTGCCTTCAACACATTTCCGCTCGGAGTTAGTTTCGAGTTATGCAGATTTACGATCCTCAAGACCTTGTCATGGACATATCTGATCTGGTAGGGATTTAGAATAATGTCAACCCCTCTGTCTTCAGCCATCTTCAACAACTTCTCCTTAAACAGCACTCTAGTCTTGACAGAGGTGTCTACCTTGTGAGCGAATTCTACCAGTTCACTTGCACCCCTTTTTTTGGAAGAAAGCTTCATCGACCATACACGGCCTGATTTTTGTTATGGGTGTCCAAGTGATCATCAGATTCCATGCCTTCTCCTTGAATATGACTTGTACGGAGGTGCATCCCTGTCTTATACAATTTAGATAATTCAGCAGCCCAGGGTTTAGATTTTCTAGCTTATGAAGAAGAAAGCTCAATCTTTCTGAGTCATGAGCATAGGCTCTTGGTCCAGCTAAGGCTTCTCTAGCCTTGTCCCACTCGGGACCTTCCCTCCTTATGTCAGCCTGGACCTTAGGATCATTGATCTTTTTCATTTCAAACTCATGCTGAGTTTTTTGAGCCGCTCTCTTCTCCTTTGCCATTAGTTCTTTTTCAACTATCCCTCGTAGTACTTCTTCATTTACTCTTTCTCTGGCTTCCCTGAAAATCTCTCCTTGCATCTCCGCTTCATCAACTTCTTCTTCTGGGACATGCTCGTCAGCAACCGAGTGGTCTCCTGCATCACCTGCAACTCCTGTGCCAGATCCGCCAGGATTTAGACCTCTTTCTTGTTCCCATTCTCTTGCCCGTTGCTCGAGTCTCGACCTCCTTGCCACTAAGGCTTCTACATCCATCTCGTCATCATCAGAATCTTCAATAAAGTCTCCCATAAATGCATTGACAAGAGGTGTTTCTTTCTCAGCTTCTTCTTCAACTACCATCTTCTGCTTGCCTTTGTCCTTAAGAGCCGGTTGAGCCTCCTCCACCTTTTCACCAGATTTGTTTGAGGACTCGATCACCGGACCCTTACTAGTCAGCTTTTTCAGACCCTGATCCTCCTTCTCCCCCTTAGGTGTGTTATCCTCATCAGGAGCATCATCATCATTATTATCGTCACCACCACCACCGGTTGAAGGACCAGGTTCAGCCCTGTTACGGCCAAAGACAGCATCAAGTAGTTCATTGAGCTTCGTCCAAACTTGAGACATGCCATAGGTGACATCATCTACTGATCTTCCAACCTCCATCTGTGTCAATCCGAGATTGTTTATCTTGTCAATCATTTGATTTTGGACGGCAATGAGGTTCTCCATGAACTGAGCTCCAACCTCCAATCTTCCAAAGTGAGAAGAAACAGCAGCAGTAACACCAGCAACTCCAGCCTCCAAAGCCTCCACTTTCTTCACTAGATCCTGCAATTTGGGGGACGGTGTTTGGCTTGGGTTAAACTGTTTACTCTCGCCGGGTTCTGTTTCACTCAAGATCCCTAAAAAGAAGGGATCTACTCTCCCTGTCTCTCCCTCGTGTTTAGAGCCTAACAGTACTAGAGCCTCATCCACTAATCGCTGGGGACTAGCGGTGAGTTGGTCGGCGATATCGGTCAGTGAGACTGAGCCTTTAAGCGCTGTGTCTACGATAGGAGATGGCGTTATGACCATGTCATCCCCTTTTTCACTTAGAACCTTTTCTGGTTCGCTGGGCTGTTCTGGAGGCGTAGACCCACCAGTCACCAGATGTCGTTGCTCTGCAAGCAACTCGTTTTCTGATTTAGATGAGGAAGCGTCATCCATACTGGATTCGACAGACTCTTCCTCATTAAAACTTCCTGAGATACTAGTATCAGAAGTGCTAGTCTCAGTTTGCCATTCCCCTTCCGAGAAATTGCTCAAAGAGCCCTGAGCGGACAACTCAGGGGAGGTAGGGCCAGCTCCTATTGGCTGTTGAGCTGGACCCCCTCCTTGACTCTCACCAACATGCCTAGGCGAGTGCGAATGTGTTGAAATGATTTGGAGAGGAGAGCCACCAGCGTGAGGTGTGGTGGCTGTGAGAGGTGAACTAGCCTTAACAGGTTGTGCAGTTGCCACTGGGTTTGAATCCACCTTTTGCTTCTTTGGAGGTGGCAGAGCTGCTGAAGTGACTACTCTCTCAACTCCTACACTCCCTCCACTCGAATCACTCGACTCAGATAAGTTTGCCTTCCTTTTATCACCAGTTTTAGGGCTGGCTGAACGTTTATGAACAGAAGGGCTTGCAGCCTGGGATAGAGCCTGGGGGTTTTCAGGCCCACGGCTGTAGAAAACAGGTTGAATTGATGATTGATCAAGATCAGCAAGAATAGGTACCTGACTAAGAAGATCGTCATCCTTGTCAGCTCCAGCTTCTGCAACATTTGCCTCGGCCATGTCAACATCCATTCCTGCTTGTTCCAAATTTCTAGGCACTTGATCTCCACCTTCAGCTTCGTTACCGCTACTCTCAGCTTCTACTGCAGTAAACTGAGAAGCGTGCCTCCTAGCATACTCATCTTGCAGATCCTGGAAGTACGGAGTCAGGCGCAACTCAAAAAGTCTTGACTTTTGCTGGGTTTCCATGGTGGAGATACTCTTTAGAGTCATATCAAAACATGCCATCCTTTCAGAGCCTTGAAATACTCTTCTGTGTTCCTCTGAAAGGACGTCATCCAGAACCATCTGAAGAAATCTTGGCATCCAGCATTTGACTGGACCATCTTCTGGATTCCTTGATGCATTTTTCTCCAATGCCCACCTCTCATGCAACTGAATCAACAGATGTTTGCCCACATTCACTCTCCTGTTGTTTGCCACTCCATATAGTATTACCCGGCAGCTGTTGTTTATTGGCCTGTAGTCTTTGTCCTTTGGGAACATGCAGCGCTGAATGGCCTAAACTACATAATCCCACTCAGCTGGTAGCATACCGGTGTTAACCTTTGTTACCTTGATAGGACCCGTGGGAGGGCGACAACCTATCTCCGTGAATAATTGCAACATATCCTCCATAGTGGGTTCCGGAGCATAATCTTCTGTAGGAAGCCCGAGTAACTCATTGAACTTCCGCAGACTGACTTCATATTTGACACCACCAATAGTAAAGGATAGGCCTGTTGGATTGGCTTTTCCCCCCTGAATCTCTAATGTAGAGTAAGTAGCTTGAAGGGCTTCGACATTCAGGATGAGAGAGGCAGTTAAAGCATGACTTATGATTGATGTGTTGTTGAGGGATTCAATCCAGAACTGATAGTGAATAAATCTACCAGTTGCTCGATCAGCAGAGAGATTAACAAAGTTGGTCTTGGGAATTGTGAAATTTGGGTTTGCCATTTTAAATTAGTGTTTGAGAAAAGAAATGTTCTAAAATGGTTTTGCAATGGAATTTTTAGAGAACAAGTTCTAAATTTAAACAAAATAAAACGTACACGAACCCCACTAATTACTCCACGTAGTTAGTGACACACATTAAAACAAATTAACTGCCCACTAATGACCACTTAATTTCCCACTAATGATTGACGGTTGAGTTTTCGAAAATTAAAGTGAACAGCCGTTACAAAATAAATTATTTTTCCAGAAAACCACAAACACGGCGGTAAAGTTGCACTTTAAGGATTAACCAGTAGTACTCACAACTATTTTGCTCAAGAACATAAAAGAACTTAAGAATAAGAAAGCACGAAACAAAAACAAACTCACTCGAATGAAAAAAGAAAACTAAAGAACTAATTGCAAGAGCAGTAATGACGTTAAAACAACACAAGAAGTTCAACAGTTTTAAATAAAATTTTAGCAGAGTTTCGTTTTAGTTATTGATGCTTTTAAGTACCAGTTAGTGATTTTTGTTTAAGAAAATCACAAGAAAACTTGATGTAATGTATGTATACGCGTGTGTATATGAAGAGCTTAAGCTTTTGGAGAGAAAGAAAGTTAATGTAAATAATGAACAGCCTTTTTAATGCTATAATATATACTTGCACGCAAAAAAAAATGACTGAAAAGACAAGTCACATCTCGATCCTCATCTAGATGTCGATCTCGATGTCGATCTCGATCCGCATCTCGATCTACATCTCGATGTCGATCTTGATGTCGATCTCGATCCGCATCTCGATCTACATCTCGATGTCGATCTTGATGTCGATCTCGATCCACATCTCGATCTACATCTCGATGTCGATCTCGATGTGGATAGATCGAGATTTGCCTTAGAAAATTTCGCATTACTTCATTTAGACACTAACCATAAAGATATACAGATCAGCACAAGATTAATATCATGAAACTTTCTAACCCCTTATGATATGCAACACATACATTTTTGAAATTAAGGACACATTATTTATTAAGAATATTCATGAACAACAATAATATGTACACAAACTGAATTCTAACAGATAGGTAGCAAAACTAACTGGTGTTAAGCATCCCTAATTCACCAACCAATCTAGAAAATGTTGATTCGTCTAGAGGTTTAGTGAATATATCTGCTATTTGACGTTCAGTAGACACAAAATGCAATTCTACAGTTCCATTTTCTACATGCTCTCTAATAAAGTGATACCTGATGTCAATGTGCTTGGTTCTGGAGTGATCCACAGGGTTGTTGGTCATTGCAATAGCACTTGTGTTGTCACACATGATAGGAATCTTAGATACTTCCACACCGTAGTCCTTGAGTTGGTTCTTCATCCACAGTATCTGGGCCACACAGCTTCCAGCAGCAATATATTCTGCTTCAGCTATCGAGGTAGATACTGTGTGTTGTTTCTTGCTTTGCCAAGACACCAACCTTCTTCCAAGGAAATGACAGCTTCCTGAAGTGCTCTTCCTATCTATTCTACAACCTGCGTAATCTGAATCCGAATAGCCAACAAGATTAAACCTTGTATCTCTTGGGTACCAAATCCCGAGATTTGATGTTCCCTTGAGATACCTAAAAATACGCTTTACGGCTATGAGATGTGACTCTCTAGGATCCGCTTGGAACCTTGCACATAAGCATGTAGAAAACATAATATCAGGTCTGCTAGCAGTTAAATACAATAGTGAGCCGATCATACCTCGATAGCTTGAGATGTCTACAGGTTTACCTGATTTGTCCTCGTCAAGTTTCGTGGCTGTTGCCATAGGAGTCTTAGCTTGTGATACATCTTGAAGACCATACTTTTTCAATAGATCATGAATGTACTTGGTCTGGCAGATAAATATCCCGTCCTTCTTCTGACTAACTTGAATGCCCAGAAAGAACGTCAGCTCTCCCATCATGCTCATCTCATACCTTGATTGCATTAACTTAGCGAATTTAGCACACAGCTTCTCATTTGCAGACCCAAAGATAATGTCATCCACATATACTTGCACCATTATTAGATCATCTTTGCATTTCTTGTAGAAAAGCGTCTTGTCGATTACTCCTCTTGTAAAACCACTTTCTAGTAAGAAGTCTGACAGAGTTTCATACCACTTCCGCGGAGACTCCTTAAGGCCATATACTGATTTGAAGAGTCGATAAACATAATCACAATATTTGATATCGATAAACCCGGGAGGTTGCTCGACATACACCTCTTCATCCAGTTCACCGTTTAAGAATGCACTCTTGACATCCATTTGATAGACTTTAAAACCATGATGTGCTGCGAATGCCAAGAACATCCTCACTGCCTCTAGCCTTGCTACTGGTGCATAGGTTTCATCATAATCAATTCCTTCTCTTTGAGTATAACCCTTAGCAACCAGGCGAGCTTTATTTCGTGTTACACGTCCGTCTTCATCCAGCTTGTTCCTGAATACCCATTTTGTCCCAACAACAGATCTATTCTTTGGTCTGGGTACCAGCTTCCACACCTTCTGCCTTTCAAACTGATTGAGTTCCTCTTGCATAGCAATCACCCAATCAGCGTCATCTAGAGCTTCTTCCACCACTTTAGGTTCCATCTGGGAAAGGAACACTGAATATAGACATTCATTCTCAGTGGCAACTTCAGCTCTAGCTTTTCCTCTAGTAGTCACTCCGGCTTCTGGATCACCAATAATTAGCTCGAACGGATGGTCCTTGTTCCAAGTGCGATCCCTAGCAAATGTTCTTGATGATTCAGCTTGATCTTGTAAGTGAAGGTGACTTAGTCTAGAAGCACTTTCACTAGCTTCCCTTGAGCTAGTACTAGCTCCCCCTGAGTGAGCTGCTCCCCTTGAGTGCATACTGACTCCCCCTGAGTTAGTACCAGGTCTGACGGAATGTGATCCCTCAGCCCTAGTGTTTTGAATTTGAGAAACACTAGACTCTTGATTAATTTCATTATTTATCGTTGGATCACTACCCTGCACTACAGACTCAGGAACTGTATCCACTTCATCAATATCCATATCCTCAAATCTTAGGGAAGTGGGCTCACTATCTTCTTTTTGTATAGAGGGGAGCTTTGAGTCGTCGAATGTGACATTAAGGCTTTCAACCACCTTGCGATCATTAAGCACAAACACCCTGTACGCTGCTACTACTTCAAGAGAATATCCAATGAAAACCCCTTCATCTGCTTTGGCATCAAACTTTCCAAGTTGTGCATTGTCTCTTAACACAAAGCATTTGGCACCAAATACGTGAAAGTACTTGATAGATGGTTTTCGTTTATTCATCATGTAATACGGCGTCTCATTATGGTCCTTTATAATCAAGGTTCTGTTCTGTGTATAACAAGCCGTGCTAACTGCTTCAGCCCAAAAATATAAAGGAAGTTTTGACTCATACAGCATTGTCCTAGCTGCTTCAACCAGTGTCCTGTTCTTCCTTTCTACCACCCCGTTCTGCTGCGGTGTTCTCGATGCTGAATACTGTCGTCTGATCCCTTTAGATATGCAGAAATCCATTAATACTGAGTTCTTGAATTCTGTCCCATTGTCGGATCGGATAGTCTTCACAGTCAGACTTGCTACATTTTCAATTTCCAGTACATGTCTAATGATCTCATGTGGCACTTCCTCTTTCGATGTCACAAACTTCACCCATGTGTATTTGGAAAAGTCATCGACGATTACCAACGCATATCTTTTCCTTGACATTGACATAACATTAACGAGTCCAAACAAATCCATGTGAAGAAGTTGTAGGGGCTCGGTAATGCTATTCACTTGTTTTTCCTTATGCGAGGCTCTTTTTCATTTTCCCACTTCACATGCTTCGCAGAGTCCATCTGGGGTGAACTCCATCTGCGGCAGCCCTCTCACCAATTCTCTCCTTACGAGATTATTCATTGCTTTAAAGTTCAGGTGAGATAATCTTTTATGCCATAGCCAACTTTCATCAGCAGAAGCCTTGCTGTAGAAACACGTGACTTCAGACTGATCAGCAGAATTCATGTCAGCTATGAACAAATTTGACTTCCTTACTCCTTTGAGAGCAAGGCTTCCATCCTTTTTGCTTCGAACCGAACAATCATGCTTCCCAAAGTTGACGTCAAAACCCCTGTCGGTGAACTGACTAACGCTGAGAAGATTATGTCGCAATCCTTCCACAAAAGACACGTCCTCAATGATAACATTTCCACAAACGATCTTGCCATATCCCCTGGTGTAACCTTTGCTGTTATCTCCAAAAGTAACCACGGAGCCGGCTCTCAACACCAAATCTGTTAGCAGGGACTTATTGCCGGTCATATGCCTCGATGCTCCACTGTCTAGCACCCATATGACTTTACTCTTTTCCTGTTCACTGCCCTGCAAATCCATAAAGGTTAGGTGTTCTTCGGAACCCAATGATGTTTGGGCCCGGCATCAATAATTTCCTTTTTCTTTTCAGATACAGAAGGCTTTGCCTTGTTGCCATCAGGGGCTTCCATCTTGACTTTGTCTTTTCCCTTGTCAACGTTGACTAATTTGTCAGGTTTGGGAGCAGACTGGTCACTCCTAACTTTAGGAGGACTTGAAGTCTTAGCCTTTGACCCCGCATGCTTTTTCTTACTACTACTAGTTGTATGTTCAACAGATGCGCTAGCAGTATTCATTAAATTAAAATAAGCATGCATGATGTTTACAGCACATGGCATGCAATTTGGATTATTGCATTTGGCATGATTTGCATGCATGTTAGGCAAAGCAGTAGTTGCAGGCATGGTATTACAACCAACAGATTTTTCTTCCTCTACATAGAACGGGCAATAGTAAGACAAATGATCAGTTTGATTACAGATATAGCATGCCTTTCTAGCTCGTGTAGATGTAGATACAGATGCAGGTTCAGTTTTAACTGTCTTTACAGGTGCTTTCGTTTGGTCTGACCCTGCTACCCATTGTTTATATGACACCGTCTTAGCCTCCTTGGTTCCTACACCTCTCTTAGCATAAGCCATCTTACTAGCTCTCTTAGAAGTTGTAGGTTCTACCACTTTTTCTTCTGAATCTCTTTCAATTTTAATCTCATGTTCAATTTTAGTAGCAACAGGATCTATGGTCCTAGGCTCAAAATGCTTAAAGATAGGTTTTCTAACATCCATTAAAACCTCAGGCACATTTTCTTTGACTAACACTGGCTCTAACAACTCAGCAGCCCTATTTTTATTTTTCTGTGTGTAGTCAAGTCCTATGTTTACTTTTTCATTTTTACTCTTGCCTGCCAGTTTCATGTACATGTCCCTTTCTACGAAAACTTTATTCGCGGCTTCTTCAAAAGATTGACATGTTATTTTAAGCTCAGCTAATTCATTTTTAAGTTCTTCGTTAAGGTCTTCCCTAATCTTAAGCTTGTGTTCTAAAACATCTACCTGATTCATTAACTACCTTTCTTTACTTTCTCCTGATTCTAATTCCTCTACCCTGGCCTCGAGAAGTCTATTCTTAAGGGAGAGTTTAGCATTTTCCTCATTAACAGCAATTAGATTTAGTTGGAGATTGTACATATCTTTAGTCATGGCAGCTAATTCATTTTGGTACTCAGGAATAGACATTTCATTTACGGTTAGAATTGGTACCTCTGATTGTTCTGAAGATTTTGCCATTAAAGCGAAGTTGCATAGCTCCTGATCTTCATCTTCATCAGACTCGTCCCAACCCTTCCCTTCAGTCACAACATACGCCCGGCTTCCCTTCTGTTGCTTGCTAACCAAGGCATCATATTTCTTTTTCAGATCAGCATAGGATTCCTTGGGATGAACGTACTTGGGCTTCTTGCACTCTGTTGCGAAGTGCCCCAATTCATTGCAGTTGTAGCATCTGAACTTGTTCTTGTCTACCAGGTTAGGTCGGTAGCCACTACCGGATGTGCTACCTCGGCCACTGTAACTTCCCCTACCACTTACACTACTGCCTCTGCCGCTACTGCTGCCTCTTCGGCTGAAAGAACTACCAAATCGTCCTTTACCACTTCTTTGCTTCCTGAAGCTGATATGAGCAAATTCTCGAGCAATACAAGCATATGACTTGTCTTCTAATTTGTCCAGCTCTTCAAGGGTATAGTATTCATCCTCACTTTCTTCGGATGGATCTTCAATGTCTAATACCACTCTTTCAGGATTAGCAGTTTTCAATGAGACAGCTGCAAGTGCCTTTACAGCAGACTCTTCAGCTACAAGTCCAGACTCACTTACCGCTTTGTTTTCTCCACTATTGTAGGATCTTCTTCTGTCATTTTGTTCCTGCTCCAGCTCGTAGGTCTTCAAAACACCATACAGCTTTTCGAGAGAAGTATTTTTCAAGTCTCTTGACTCTCGAATGGCAGTGATCCTGTGTTCCAGATGTTTAGGCAAATTCAATAGAAACTTGATATTTGAATCTGCTAGTGGATAGACTTTATCTCTTATACTCAGCTCGATAAGTAATTTACTGTAACGTTTGTAAACATCCGCTACGCTTTCTCCTCGTTCGCATCTGAACGATTCATATTCAGATATCAGAATGCGTTTGTGATTATCTCTAACTTCCTCGGTCCCCTCCATCACCACAGCCAGTTTATCCCACATGGCTTTAGCTGTTTTTAATCCCTTTATTTGAACATAGTACTCTGAGTTTAGGGATTCAATTATGACGTTGCGTAACGACGCATCCATACCAACCAATTCTTTATCTGCGTCTGAAAACTCCATTTCCTCTTTAGGAACAGACCGGGATGGAATTAGTATCCCTCCTTCCATTCGCTCTGGCTCAATTCTCATGGGTATGTATGGACCATTTTCCAATATTCTCAAGTATACCTTGTTTATTGATTCAAGGTAAGCTCTCATCCTTCCGGTCCATTCGTCATAATGTTGTGCATCAAACGGAGGTATCTTAAATCTGTGTGCGGCGGCCATTTTAATAAAATTTAAAATTAAGATAATACACTTTTCAAATTACAATAAATTGTATTTACTTGAAAAATTATTATCTCACTTTAAATATCCAACACTCAATATCCAACGGATTTTGCACTTAAGATTCAAGCAAGTTAGTTTTAATCACAGGAACAGTAGCAGGGTCCACAATTTTTCAAGTCCAAACAAAAAGGTGTTCACTTTCTAGTTGACAGTAGTTCGAAATTGTCCTTTTTGTTTAGTCAATCAGTTGATTCCAGTTTTGACCACAGAAAAATCCACAAAGCTCTAAAGTACAGTATTTTGGAATTTTGTACAAATATTCCTTACACCATGACTCAGAACTTTTTAGATCTACGACTTTTTCAAGAAGAAACAAATAAAAACTTTCGGCACAAACTTCAAGAAAAAAATAGATCTGGGATTTTCAAGAACCAACTCAAACAACACAATAGGATCTCTGTTAGATGTGTTTAACAGGAGCTCTGATACCAATTGTTAGGTCCAAAGTGTTGTAGAGGGGGAGGGGGGTGAATACAACTGTTTAAAATTTATGAGAGAATAAACAATATGCAAGTAATAAATGATGACACGGAATTTCAAGAATATATCATTATATTCATTGATGGATTTGCTACAACATTCATACAAGCATCATGATCAGTTGAACAATAAATACAGCAATTAAAGCTAGATTCAACTGATCCTCTCTCTCACTTTTTGTTTTACAGTAAATGCTCTCTCTTAAAAATTATCGTTGAAAAATACAGAGATACAAGTTACTTTTTAAATAAAAACAAAGTGCTGCTTTTATAATGTCATGTAGTCTTGATCTTGTCCTTTTTGTGTACGTGGCCCAATCAGGATTTCGACAACAAAAAGTACTTTAACAACAACTCTGGATCAACCGTTCACAATAAGCCACTTGTCCCTTGAACATTAAATGTTACGTTTCTACCCGCATCTCGATCTTCGCTTGGACCCATCTCGATCTCGATCTGTGAAGATCTCGATCTCGATCTGGGAGAATCTCGATCTCGATCTATCGCCTGGATCGAGATTTGCCTTTGCAGTGTTTTACTTCACTTGTAAATCTCGACCCGCATCTCGATCTGCTGTGGATCGACATTTGCCTTAGCAAATATGCACACATCCAATGTTGACCTTCTTTAGTGACTAATTGAGAATTAACCTTTATGAGCAAGTTTCCTTAGCTTCTTCAATTTCTTTTCCTCACTCAATTCAAATGAGATCTTCTATTACTGACATGAACTTGCCTCCAATGTCCTGACACTTGATGCAATGGTCTGGTTCATAAGTGACTAGTCTTGTAGGGGTTCTTGCTTCTGAATGTCAGTTCTCATTTGTTGATTAACCTTTACATTATCCAGATGTTGATATACATTACATGAAATCACTTTGGTCTTCTTGATACTTCTTTGACATTAATTTGATTCTCCATTAGATAAGTTAGGGCATGAGCAATACTGAGATTGAACTTCTTCTAACTCAGGCATCCTTGATTAACCAAATTAATTACTTGTAGTTACCAAGTATCATTACCATTTCTTCAACTGATTGATTCCATGTGCTTCTTCAGTTTCTCTTGTTTTGCTGTTGTTTTATCTTTTACTTAGTTGAGTTACATAGTAATTAAGTGTTACAAGTTAGTACACCTATGCCTTTCAAGACAAAACAGTCAAACAGCTAATCACCAACCGTCGGTAAATAAGACAAAACAGTCAAACAGCTAAAACCAACTATCGGTAGTTCACCTTAGCCGTTTTTCCAACGATTCAAAGCTCTGTAATATTTCTTTTCACTGCAACCAAGTTAATAAATTTACCTTTACTACTTGAACTTGATTTTCTCTGAGCTTTAGCACACAACGGTTATACAACCAATTCTTTTATAACGTAGATGCAGTTCTCAATTCCTTTTGTGCTGACGTTTAGTGCAACTGGTCTGGTTCACAAACGACTAACACGAACTTGATCTTCACATCTTCTTGACTATTCAATTGGCCCTGTTTATTTAGTTGTTAAGAAGTGCTTCTATTTTAAGTACATTGGAATCATCTGGCACTTATGCTGAACCATAAACATATCTGAAACCCTGAACATCTTCGAACTTTATCCTTCACTGAAGTCTAAATATATGAATGAAATTCCTCCAGCAATCTATAGTAGACTCTAAGATTCCATCTAATATTTTGATTCTTTGTATTTGCCGAATATTCTATCTTATCGATTCCTGTACTTGAGCTCTGCAATTCATTGCTTGACTAATTTGTAGATTTGGATCACTAGAATCTTTCTGGTACTTTGACAACTTCTTCACTGCTTCCACATCCTTGAATACTTCAACCTTTATTCTTCACTGAGGCATGAACATATTAATGAACTTCTTCCAGTGAGCTAATGCTTCAAGTCTGTAGATTTCTTCTTTATCCTTTGTCTTTACCAAGTCTTCATGTCTTCTGGATTCTGGTGATAACTTCATATTATTTACACGTCATGTTCTTATATTGAGTTATAACCCTATGTTACATATAGGTCTATACATACAGCCTTTCAGAGACGTTGTCGAAGTACCAGAAAAGATTATAGTGAAACTACTACATTTATCAATAGTAAGTGTTCGAAGTAATGCAACAGTCTAAGGTTAATCAACTGAAACAGAACAGAAGTCAAATGAATTCAATTCAGTGTTAGTCGTTTGTGAATCAGACCAGTGCACTATGTGTCAGCACAACAAGGACATAATTACTTTGATTTATTAGAAGAAATTCAGTTGATCAAGCCAGAAGAGTGAAAACTAAGTAGTAAATACTTCAAGCATTTCAAGAATCTGTCCAAGGCAAGTTATATCACTTTTGGTGTTCCTATGCACTTGAAACCATATATGAGGCGCAACATATCATCCAAGGTGCAAAGAAATAGCTAGTCATAGAATCTAAGTTATTTGTGGCGCCTGCACTAGAAACTCAGTGTGCAGGCACAACAAAACAATGTCAAATGATTCTAAGGTTCTTCATGGCGTCTACACAAGGTATCCCGGGCGCAAGAAAAGTTTTGGTGGTGCCTCTATAGGGTAAATACAGTGCAGGCGCAACAAAAGATGGCAACAAGCATTTTCTAAGTACTTGGGCGCAAGAAAAGTTTTGGTGGTGCCTCTATAGGGTAAATACAGTGCAGGCGCAACAAACATCTTCCAAGACACAAAAAAACTATCCTCCAAGTTTAAAGGAAGTTTAGGGGCGCCTACACAAGGACATGCAGTGTACAGGCACTACAAACAAGTCATGGGTGCAAGGAAATAGATTCTAAGGCATTTGGTGGCGCCTCTATAAAGTAAATGGTGTAGAGGCACAACAAAGTTCCAAGGCGCAACAAAAACATTTCGTGGCGCCTACACATTGCAGTCCCTCTACAAGTGCAACAAAGGACTTAAGCATTGTGAAGTAAATAAATTTTAATTGATTTGAAAAGTCTACACAATATAAATAAAATGACGTGCTCTTTTTGAATTATTGAAATATACAACCATATAGAGAGATACAGAGAGGAAATTGAAGCCGGAGAAGAAGAAGACAAAAAGCCACACATATACCTTCTTCACCGGAGTTTTATATTATAGCCGGTTCATTATGTTGCAAATACATATGGCTATTGTAAAACAATCTCTGTTAGCTTGATTCTGTTATTACAAACACATAGTCAAATATTGTATAGGGATTAAGTTATATCTCTTTGTAGAAGCAAAGGACTAATCTATTCTTTGGAAACCAGTTATATTTTTAACTGGGTGTAGCAACCTAAGGGTTTATATACGAAATATATATTCCCCGAAACTTCTCATTAAATTACTTGCTAATTTTTTAGAACATTAATAATTATTCATAAACACAGAAAATTAGTAAGCCAGCCTCTTGAACAATATTCACCTCTTGAATTCGAACCCACTAACCGAACTCTAAATTATTTATCCGCAAAAGAATCGAAAGATTTTTTTTATTTAGTGAGTATCGTATTCAACCCCCCCTTCTACGATATTTCGGGACCCAACAAAATGAATATATTCCTAACATGTCTTAATGCATGGAACTGGAATGACCCGCCTTGAGATTCTACATGTTAAATAAGTGCCATATGTAATTCTCATTATGATAATGGTGTAATGATCCTTAGACCTAAAATTATTATATTTCTATGCAAGAATTAATATACTTTGATTACATTAAAAGGTACATTTGACCGGGTTATGATAAAAGTGGACATTGAGTATATTATGAATCGTATGAGGAATATGAATGATCTAGATGAGATTTAATTCTCCTAATTTTAGGAGTGATATTATTGGCCTCTTATTTTAGTGAGACTATGAAATGCACGGCTGTGCTCAAATGTTGATTTGTTTTTAATAGTCTACTCATCGATCAAGAAAATAAAGATTTAACTATGAAGAGGATGACACGAGACATGCCTTGAGTTTAATCTATAATATCAAGATTTAAGGGATCATATTAAATGGAACATTATTCACGAAAGGCTTAATCGAATCATCAAATTTATTATTATTACTTGGGTAACAATGATGTATTACTAGATGTCGTTCATTGTTTACTATTTTAATTAGATATTAAAAATTTTCTCAACGTAATAATATCCTACAGGGCCACACACAAAAAACGCTTGAAGGAGAAACAATTTAAATTAAATAAGTAATTTATTTTATTTATGATATTAATCAAGTATGACTTAATTAATTATATAAATAGAATAAATGAATTACTTAAACTAATTCCAAAATTAGTAATTAATTAATTAAGTGAGGCTTAATTAAATAATTTTGAATTTTGGATTAGTATTAATTATAATTGGATTATAATTAGAAAACTTATTTATCTCTTTATATAATCTCTTTATGGGCTGATTTAATAAGTGACATATTTTACTAAAATCCTAGTCGTTTTGATAAAAGAGGAAGATAGAGAGAGAAACAGTTTTTGGGTACTAGTACACATCAATCCTTCATGAAAAATGTTCATGTGGATACCATAGAGCGTAGATCGCGAGAGCGGGATACGTGGTGATTAAACAAGTTTTGGACCTCCATTAATCTTCCATTAATGAATTGTTAAAGCTTTTTAAGCTATTTTTTCTTTATATCTTTTGTTTTCGCATGGATCCTGCAGAGGGTTTCAATTTATATTACATTTTGTCTTTATTTCTTACGTTTATTCCACTGTGTTTGTGCCTCGAAACCCTTCACTCTACACCTTCAGAATCACTACCCTCGGCAGCCCAATCCTTTTCTTTAGTAACAACGGCCTTCTTCTTCTATTTCAACAGGTCATAATATTTATTTTTATAATCAATACCATTGTTGAACTTAGATTTTAAATCTACCTTTGATTTTCTACATTTATTTGAAAATTGACCAGCCAATCGCAAGTTACATCATTTAAATTTGGACCTATCAACAAGATTCTTGTTTTGATAATTATCTTTCTTGAATTGGGATTCAAGCCTCCGAGCATTTGGATTCTTCCTAAACTTCAATTTTGAGAACTTTCTTGATATAAATTATGTCAAATGCTCAATAATTTCATCTAAATCATCCTGAGTGTAGGAAACATTTTCTTCAACCTTGGTTTTTCTTTTATCAGTCTTTGACTCCACTATACTTGAACTATTCTTTTTAACAACATCACAAATTTCTTGTTCTTCACATGACACTTCCTATATGCCTTTGACCATAAAAGCTACTGTCTTCTTTTTTCTTTGATTCTTCTCAACCTATCATCTTACGACATTTCAAGCTCATAAGTTTTGAGAACTCTATACAGCTTTTTCAATGTGTAGTCATTAATCCTGAAATTGCCTGATGGAAATAGTCATTTGTTTTCATTCCCTTGGAAGTGATCTAAGAAATTTTAAATTTGTGTCCCTAGTAGCATACACTCTTTTATACAAATTTAACTCATTCAGTAGTTTTCAAAATCTGCTAATGGCCTTATTTTCCGTGTGCACTTCTTTCTCGTCCTCATTAGTGTATCCTGATAGTGGTTTGGGAACAAGCCTATCAGGTGCTTGAATGTCATAAGGGTCGTTGACACCAGTAACAATCTTCATCGCTACATGAGGACCATTTTCTATGCAATGCACATAGAAAGTATCAAGTGAAAGCATGTGCATGTGCATGTGCATCTTTACTGTCTAGTGAAAGTAATCTTTCTTTTCATACTTAGAAATCTTCACACCTATATCTTTGTGACCCATAGTGACTTTAATGTTAAAACTTTCTGTGTGTCGAAAGCCCAGCTCTGATACCAATTTTTAGTTAAAATATCCCATCAAGTCACTAAGTGATCTTTTGAAGGGGAGGGTTGAATATAAATTTTAAATTTTCGTTTTACTTGGAAATTTGCCAATCAACTGATAAATTTTGAACTAAGAAACAAAATGAAACTTGCCAAATTTAAAAACAAAAAGTTTTTAAAAAGTTTTAGATGGTGAATGTTATCCACCATATATGTTTTTGCTCTGATTTATCTAGATCTTAAAAACCTAGCTTCTATTACAAAGTTGAACTACAATTTATTCTTACAATTTTTCTTCACAGCTCTTGAAAAATTGTACTCAGAATATTTGTGAAACTTTATGCTCTACTTTGCTACTACACTTATTTATGTATTACAAGTGTCTTTACAGAGAGCTAGTCAACAAATTAAATGAAAACAAATAATTCTTAAACTAGTCTTCTGCTTCAGTCTTTCCTTTATGCCTTGTACAAATTGGGTAATACTTTTATACTGCATTATCCCAAGAAAGACAATTCCTTAAGAGTCTTCACAGTCAAGAAAATTTTTACTATATTGATAACAATTTGTTTATACACATCCGTTGATGACCAATATATATTGATTCCTATTAATTGACCGCCTATCAATCCATATTTTTTTGATAATTAAATGTAACCGGTGAGAGTCGAACTCGTGATCTTTTGGATCAAAACATTAGCCCCTTACCACTGGGGCACCTCGCACCCTCCATATCGATCCATATTATGAGTTGATGAAATGAGTCTCAACATAATTCGTTTCCTAGTCAATGGATATTTATAGAACACTCATTCATTGACCAGTTACAAAAAATTAATATAAATTCATGATTCTAAGTGATAAGTTATCATCAAACTACATAATTCCTAACAAGATGGGGCAAAAAAAGAGAAAGGAATGGAGAAGAGAGAAAAAAAGGGGTCGACTCTATCTTGTATGTGTGTGTATATATATATATATATATATATATATAACTTATTTCCCGTGCGTTAGTTTTTAATTTAATATTTATATGTTTTTTTCTAATTTATAGTCTTTTTTTCTTTCAATATTATTTTTAATTTTACTTAATATTTTATGTAATTAAATTTTCATATTTTAATAAAACAAGGTATTTTTAATATTTTAATATATGTATTTTGATATTTTTATTTTACTTTTAACTTTTCTCATTTACATTTATTTTTGTTCTCTCATTAATATTTATATTAGTTTATAATATTTTATTATATATATGTTTTTATTGTTTTTTTAAATTTATGTTTATCTTTTTCTTCCAATAATATTTGTAGTTCTATTTAATATCATGTTTAAATATATATTTATATTTGTACTAAAATGGATTATTTTTAATAGTTTTTGTTTACATTTTAATATTATATTTTCTCATTTATATTTATTTTTGATCTCTTTATAAGATTTTTATTTTTATTTAATATCATGCATGATGATATAATTATATTTTTGTTGTATTAATTGAAATACAGTAATATCTTTATTATTGGTTTTATATATTTTTTAATATTTTTCTAAAATAATTATTATTTTTAAAATTTATATCTAACTCCACTTGACACCACACTATCACATTAACCCATTTACTCGAATCATATATATGATATATAATGTAAAATTTTGAAGGAAAAAAATGGTCATATTTGTTTTTCCTCTATAATTTTATTTATAGACTAGGATCGAAGAAAACATTGTCAAACCCAATTGTGAGTACTTTTAAAATACTTGTTAGATTAAATATTTTATGGTAGCAATCTAAAGCTTTTTACCTTTTAAAAGACATGCAAATAATTATCGTTGGAAGACTTAAAAACGAAAATATAATGAAATCCCTCTACAACTAGTGAAAATATCTGCACACCCTTGACAAAAAAAATAAAAATATCGTCGGCCACACCTTTGGCAATGTCGGGCACGCGAAACGTTCTCAAAATAAATATATTGAATTATACATCGTATTTGCACAGAGAATTATATTATATTCATTGAAAATGATGTAGCTTGTTCTTGCTTTTTATTCATTTAGAATAAATAATGCAATTCCACTGTGCCTTTCAAAATCAAATATATGGATGTGTAGGTTGCGTGAATTAAAATGTTCATATAATTAAATAATTTGGTCTGTGACTTAAAAATAATAATTTCATTTTCAATACATTTGAAAATGAGTCAAAATCAAAACCAATTTAAGATTCACATTATTAAAATTTCACAAAAAAAAAGACAGGATAATTGATATAGAGACTAAAAGAGGATACTGATCATAACAATATTAAATAATTTTTTTCTAATTAAACAAACTCAGGACCCACCTTGGTTTTTACAAGTTTCAAACCCTTCACATCCTGTAATATTGACCAATTAATTAAAGCCAAAATATCAACCAACCAATTCCAAAGAAAATATATTTGAACCTCGAAATTTTGAACTTGTAACTTGTCATCATGTTCAAGTTAACTGCATATCCTCACGAAGATCAGCAAGGCACATCATTTCCTGTAGTCTCTGCAGAATCCTTGAGGTGTCCACGCCAAATCTAGAGAATTTCACCTGAAGAAATGGTGATTAATAATTATATATGATATAAAACTGAAGAGTTCGAGTGTGAGAGTAATGTCCTTCCTACCTGAGCATGGAGCGTGTGGAAAACCCTATCTCCAACCCTTGAGATATTAGTGCTGACAACATCCGCACCTTCTTCATGAAGAACACTGATAACATCACGCAACCTGATGTTATTCTCTAGGCCACTAACTACATTCACCTCAATATCACTTGAACACGACTCTCTTAATGTTACCACTGGCACTCGAAATGATGATGATGATGATGATGGTACGGAGCGGGTATTATTACCATTCTTCATTAGAGCTAGTACTTCCTTGTTCACCTTCAGATCATCTATTCTCTTTTTCAGTTGCTTAATGTAAGATGCTGCCAGGTCTAGCTGATCTTGCTGTGTTAATATCTCCTGATCAATCAATGTTATTTAATCAGCATAAATGAAAGAACATAAACTGTAATAAAACTGATTCATCAGTTCTATAATAAGCAAACCTAAACCCTTGAATTAATCCTAGCTTTATTATTTACCCGGACACTTCATCTTACCACGAGTACCTGTATCCGACATTTAACACTCAGATATGGGTAGGTACATTTAGACACTTATTTTGGACAAAAAACATGTAAATTTTTTAAAAAGTTGTCAGTCCAGTACTTGAATAACACTTACAACCAAGTCCAGGTAACATATATAACTTTGATGTAATGATCCCTACCGAAGGGTTTCCCCTCCCAAGGAATTAAAGCTACTCCAAGCCTGCTTCATTGCCAATTAAGTACTAGTGTATACGGTAATATCCTCAGTCGACGACAGATTTAATTAAGGACATATATGTAAGCCATCATATATAGTACTGATCATATATTCATATGTCAGCCAAAAAAGGACAAAACAATGCTTTCTTTGTTGCTTTATTCCACTTGCTAAATAACATCTGTTCTTAATTGATTCAAAGACTTTTCAAATATTTCTTATGTATATTGTGTACAGTCTACAGAATTAGTAATTAATGAACAATGGTGACAACTAAAGGATATTCTAGGTTTCTCGCTAATACGATCTAAATATCAGGACCGACCCTGATAACAATGTAAAAAGAAATGAAGATGTATATACATGTATCCATGATATATAAAGGGAAGTGTGATCGATGTGCAAATGTAAATATAAATATATATAACTATGTATACATACCCTAGAGCCATTGAAATGCTGGGGTGGCACAAGAGAAGTGAGGCGGCAACAGAGATGTTTCATGTGTATCCTCCTATTCTTCTCCACCGTCTTCCGATCTGGTTTATGCATGCTTCCTGCGGCTGATGGTGCTGCTCTACTCATAATATTTTATTTACTTTTTCTTGTTAATATAATATCTAAATCATACAACACCTTGGTAGAGAATAGAGATACAATTAACAGGTATGTTATACCATATATTCATATATATAGACGCAGATTAACAAAGGCCGGAGAGCAAGTTGTATAGGGGACAGATGGCCAAGGTTGTGTAGAAACGAGTATATACTATATATAAAGACAAACACATACTAATTTGTAAAAGGTCGATGTCGGTCTATAATACCCTCAAAAGAAAAAACGGTCGATGTTTGTAACAGAAACACGTGGTCAAATTTATTAAAAGATCTCCGAAATATCTCTGGTTGTCTATTGCACTCCCTGAATAGGGTTCAAGTTGTATTTACATTATGATGTTTAAAATTATTATACAAATTGCATTGCAGTTGGTACTATAAATATACATTTTGCATTCCTCACTTTTTTTTCGCCCCAACATGTTTTCCGCCTTTCAGTGCCCTTCACAAATATTGGTCAATTTTTACCAGAGAGTCATTTGTCATTAAATTTTAAATAAAAGTTATATTTTAAACATAACAATTAAAGTAATATATATCCATATTATATTATTAAAGCCAAAAACATTAAAAATTTGATAGTCCATCGCGGTCGGTATTTGGGCTAGTTATTCTTGCACCTACCTAATTTTTAAATATTAATCTTCTAACTAAAACACATCTTATATAAATTGTCTAACTAAACTACATCTTTAAACAAAACACACACATTATCCTGTTAAAATACGTATACAAATAAAGTATATAAAAATTATATAAAATATTTATATATAATATTAACTAAAGTTTAAATTATTATTATAAAAATAAAAATAAAATTATATAAAAAAATATGAAAATAAAAATATTACAATATTAAAAAATTGATTGCACGGGATATAAGTTAGATATATATGCTAAGCTTAAAATAGAAACTCATTATTAATGGGGAACTCGGGAAACACTCTCAAAAAGCCTAATTTTTTCAATTCAATACAATCCAATTAATTATTAAGTTTCAATTATCTAGATTAGATGTTTAATTAAATGCAAATAAAAAAATATATATTACATCATATATATATTTAAATTTTGTTTTTATATATATAAAGACAAACATATACTAATTTGTTTAACAATATCGATGTCGGTCTATAATACCCTCAAAAGAAAACACGGTCGATGTTTATAACAGAAACACGTGGTCAAATTTATAACGGTTATCACATTTTTTTAAATATTTTATTTATATAATATTGAATTAATTTAACAATAATCTAAAATATTACCAGTCTAAATATTTTTATATTAATTTTTTATAAATTTTATTTACATTTTAAATGAATAATAATGCTTTTGAGTTTTATTTAAAGATGTATTTTATTTAATAATTAACTATATAAAATACTAACTTAATTAACATCTTGAGTAATATAGTCGACCTCCAACCCTATATAGCCGATGAGAGTCGACCACCAATTATATCTATGGGCCACAAAAAACATGTAATTTTTTTTCACCAATTAAGCGTTCTTTCTTCTCACAAATTCAATTTTGTCTTACTTTCTCGGATCTAGTCATTGTAATTTTTATCTTTCCTTCAATAATCCATCCTTGTCTTGTGAGGATTGTTGATGTACCCATTTTTTTTTTGGGTATTTTTTTCCTCTATTTTAAGTGGTTGATATATTTTTGGGTGAAAATGATTTAATTGGTGCTTTGGGAGATCTGGAAAGCCCGTATCGAGGCTGAGTCGGTGGTGAAAATCGCAAAAATTCACCTTTCACAACGGAAGATTGTTTATATTATGGGGGCATTAGTCTCTCCAATTTGAGTTGGTGCAATTGAAAGTTCTGAATATTAAACTAATACACGAGGAAAGGTCAATTGTGATGTTACTCATTTCAGGGATGGTGTAGGTTGGATTTAACAGAAAACTATTGTAATCTTATTTAGTTCAAAGAATATTTTTATTCGATAAGTTAAGCGATCCGGAAACAAAATGGCTATTTGTTTAGTTCGTTTATTTGTCCGTCTAGTCTTTTCATTAAAATGCATAATATTTTCGTTAAAAAAACTATATAAACTACTCAAAATGTTGTTTAGAGATATATTTTAATTTTTTAAAGATATATTTTAGTAAGAAAATCAATGTTAATAAATTAAAATCATTAATTAATCAACCAATCCACTCAGACGGACTATCAATTATCAAATTTCAGTTTTAATAAAATATTACTCCCTCTATCCCAAATTATATGTCATGTTTGACTCTTTTTGGTCAAATTGACCTAATTTTGATGGAATATCACATATATTATATATTTGAAAAAGTTATAAAATTTAAATTTTTAGAAAGTATATGTAATTTACTTTAAAATCAAATTTTCAATTTTTTAAAATTAGAAACTAATAATTTTTAATTATCAATTAAAATTTAGTCAATATAATCATAAAAAATCAAATAAAACAGATAAAATGAGCTAGAGGGATTATAAATTATATTGCTCTATGTTCTCCAACCATCTCTCAAGTGAAAAGTTTAGTTAGTAGTAGGGATGTTGGTCGTGCGGGTTGTATGGTTTTTCTCGAACTAAACCGTATAAGTGTGGTTTTTCTCTAGCTGCAACTGCATCCGCAACCGTATTGCGGTTACCGTATTGCGTAACTCAAAAACCGCGTAAAACACACTACATAAATGCGTTTTTGTGCCATCCAGTTTGTGCGATCTAATAATGTCAATATAAAACATACAATAAATTGTAAAATTGAAAGTTACAATAACAATTATAAATTTTAAGCGAAAAAATAAAAGTTAGAGGATTTTTAGAAGTTAAATTATAAACTTGAAAAACTAGAAAACAGAATACAAATTTGAAAATACAACTGAAACCCATATGATTTTATATATATATATATATAATATATGTATAAAATATCAATATATAAATTATAATAATATACAATTTATATTATATATATAATTGCGATGCAGTTTGAACCGCATTACTTAAATATCAAATCACAACCCGTACTGCACCGTACGGTTTGCAAAAAATTCAAACCGCAACCACACTACCAAAATTAAAAACCGCATTTTGTGGTGTGGTTTGGTGTGGTGTGGGCGGTTTATGCGATATGGGCGGTCCGATAAACATCCCTAGGTAGTACTCATTTTTACATATTCTATATAAAAAATGTATATTACTCTTGATTTATTAGTTAAAACCAGTGTTCTAAAAGACAACGTCTTTTCTGATTAATCGATAGATGTATGGGTCTCGTTTCGATTAATCGGACATCGGGTCAAAGAACATTTTTTTTAAAATTCAGTCAAAAATCGGGTGAGACGGAAAAAATTGATTGAAACGGTCAAAAATCGATAATTTTTTTTAAAAAAAAGTTAAGATATTAAAAAAAATTATAATTATCATATTTTTATTACAAATTTACAATAAATATGGGTTGAACGACCCTAAATCTTTTATAAATTTCAATTAAAATCTCAAATTCCTAAAAATTATATATATATATATATATATATATATATATATATTATGTAGTAATTATTAAGATTAATTATTAAATAATGATTATTAAGTATAAATTACTTAAATATTAATGATAAGTGGTTTTATCGTAAATCTTAATATATAAATATGTATGAATTAATGATATATGATATTTTTTATTATATTTTTATAATAATTTGAAAAAGTTAATTTAAATATAAATATATAATATTATTTATTAAATTAAATTATTTCCGATTAATGAATCTGATTAATAACGAATTACTCAATTAGTTATTGGACGCCTTCACCGTCTAATTTTGATTCCCACATTTTAGAACACCCGTTTAAACTATACGTAATCTAATTTAATTAGGGTATTTATTGAATGTGTAACCATTATCCAAACCTATCTATGTCATCTTCTGTCCCATTTATATATTGAAAAT
Organism: Oenanthe sinensis; assembly: GCA_028671895.1. Classification (NCBI taxonomy): domain Eukaryota; kingdom Viridiplantae; phylum Streptophyta; class Magnoliopsida; order Apiales; family Apiaceae; genus Oenanthe; species Oenanthe sinensis. The sequence goes on along the minus strand of CM053798.1, from coordinate 12,423,872 downwards.
ATATAAGATATTTTCTAAATATTTAATATAATTTTTTATTAATTGATTAACTACATATATAATTATTTTAATATACATTGTATATTTATTAAAATACAAATATTTTAATATAATAAAATATTTAATTATATTTTTTTAATATATAAAAGTAATGTTTGTTTTTTTTTGAATAAATAAAAGTAATGTTTGTTAATTGTTTTTTCTCATGTTTGAGTATGTTATTATATTTTTAATTGAATTAACTCTTTATCTTTATTTTCTATGTAATAAGAGTTTGTTTTTCTTTTATATGATATGTATTATATATAGTGTAAAATGTCAAAAAAAAGATATGTACTCGTTTCCTTCCTTTTTTTTTTGCTAAATAAAATATTGTTTTATTTTATTTATATGGTAGTAATATTGAAGAAAAATTATCAAAAGAATGCCAGTTTTTTTTAAGATTCTAGAAGATTTTTTTATAGTAACAGTTGAAAAACACTTGACTTTTCTAAATACATGCAAATAATCATCATTCAACACCGGACTCTGTCAAATATTTAGTGTTAATTAGCGGTGATTTTAAGCCAATTCAATGTACTTGTGATTTATGCAACAACTTACCCACAAAACAGGTGGTGTAGAATTAGTTTTTTAAGAGGGAAATATCTCCAATTATTGAGCGAGTCAAAATATCTGTCACAGTGAAAACAGTGTCCTGCATAGCTCTTTCGTGCATCGTACGAAACGTTCTCAAAATAGATGTATTAAAGGAGCACAAGTCAGTTGGACTGTGAGGGCTAGGTAAGTAATTTCACAACTAAGGTAAAGGGCATTATAGTCATTTTAGTGCAACTAAATTCAATTATAACCAACTAGGTACATTGTTCATTTCATAGATTGAAGACAGAGAGATTGTAAAAGTAGAGAGAGACTCAGAGAGAAAGAGACAACTAATATGTTTTCAACTTGTTGATTTATCGTGTTACTACAATTGTTCAACTAGCTTGAATAAAATCATCAAGATAGAATATATAGAAGGTTAGAGGTTTTAAATAATAGATTGTATATGCGGAGAGAAAATAATTTTTAAAAAATTCTTGTTTTTTTTATTTAAATGTATTAATGTGCTATCCATGCCACAAGGTGTACTCGCCGCTCGGATCTGCATTCGGTTCGGTTAACCAAAAACCGAACCGATTAATTTCGGTTTCGGTTAATCGTATTTTAAATTTCGGTTCGATTTTCAGTAAGGAATTTTTAAAAATTTGGTTATTCGGTTTAACCGAATAACCGAAATTATTTAAAATAACCGATTTTTTAAAATATTATAAATAAAATAATAATTAATAATAGGTTAGTAGGTTACTATATAAAATTATTTTCCCTTTTATATATGACAAAAAAAGTATATAAAATAATTATATATATATATGTTTATTAAAATATGTATTATATAAGAATATAATATATTCCTAATTTTTTTAATTTAATTATATTGATATATTTTTTCTAAAAATACAAAGAACACGACACCAAATGTAAAATGATATATTTTTTAATATCTTATGGTTATTATAAATAAAATATAATTTATAATTTTTGTATTAGAATACTCTCAAAGTTAGTATAATATATAATTTTAATTAATTGAATAGATATAATTAAAAATAATTTTATTATATTTAAATATGTGTTTTAGCTTGAAAAAAGAAAAAAAAAAGTACTTTGCAGACCACATCCCTGAGTAAGAGTGAAAGATGAGAAACAATCTCAAACGACATATATGTTTGATACAAAGAGACAGGAAGCACATTCTGCCACCTCTGCCACCCTAGTTTATTATTATCGATTAAATTCGAGAAAATGAGTTTTCACGATGGGAGTGAACAAGGGATTTCACTGATGTTAAATTTTATTTTTAAGTATAAATGTATAATGTATATTTCAATTTTTTAATTAAATATCAATTTTTAATTTCGGTTTTCGGTAATAACCGAAATTATAAATTCGGTTCAGTTTAAAAACCGAATTAATTTCGGTTCGGTTTTCGATAGCGATTTTTTACCAATTTCAGTTTCGGTGTTGGTTAACCGAATACACACCCCTACTCGCCGCCCTTGTGACATTTTACTAAACTATGATGCATGTCTCCATGCCAATCACTCTAACTCTGGTAATGTCGACCCACGCGAACGGGGAGTGAAGATCAACCGGAGGGGGAACGGTCTGAGGGAGACTCCAAAATGGACCCCTTGACCAGAAGAAACCGATATTTTCCCAGCTTGGCTCATCCCGGGATGATGGCCATGAGCGCCAGAACGGAGATCACTACCGCCCCAAAACCTGGCAGCGGTAGCAGGAACACCCGAAGGAATTCTCGAACTTTAGAGACGTTATTGGGCACAGTCAGGATGAAGAACGAGAAGACCAAGAACAATCTCGCCAAAGACAAGCAAAAAATTGGAAACAACGAGCGCACACGGCCCCTAGAACCACATCAGCATCTGGGACAACATGCCTCGAGATTGCAGCCAGACCTCAGCCTCTTGCCGGCAGGAGTCAGATGCCCGCTCCCAAAAATATATAGATTTCCTTTAGAGGAAGGTGAATGGCGAAATGTATTGTGACCCCATGGAATCACCCTTCACCAAGCGGCTTGATGCCCATCTTTTGGATACCAAGATAATGCACCCACAACTCAAATTTTACAGCGGTGACCAGAACTCGAGAGACCACACTCAGTTCTTCGACTAATAGATGGCTTTCCATGTTTATAATGACCTTACAAGTGCCAGTTGTTTGCCTCTATGCTCGAGGGCCACACCCTAAAGTGGTTCTCTCTCCTATCACCCCGCATTGTAAGTACTTGGACCGAGTTCCCGTCAGCCTTCCTAAAGCAGTTTCGGGGTAATCAACCTCATGACATTCAAACCGTTTCCCTTGAGGTGATATTCAAGAAAAAGGCAGAGTCCCTTAGCGATTTAATTGAACGGTTCAAAAAAGGGGTCAACAAATTAAGCTCCGTGGACGAGTAAGACGCCATCAACGCCTTCCACCAAAATTTCAACAGCTATGCCTACAAGGATTATGTCCTTGAGCTCATCCATAAAAAACCAAAGGACTTGGCAAAAGTATATGCCATTACATTTGAATACATTAACGCGGACAATGCGTTGAGGGAAATTCGGTTGAACCGTGATGATATGAAAGAAGACCCATCGGTCGAGCCCGTGCCTTACAAAGATCAGAACCATTGCAAAGACAAAAATCAAGCCCCCCTCACGTGGAATCCCCTGGTTGGCCACTCCAAACCTCTTCAACTCCCCAACCCCAACCCATGCACCCAAATCCCTATTTCATGGGGAAACCAGCACATCATTACAATTGTGCATTGTTGACACATAATTAACTACCATTAATGCACATTCTCCAATTTTCGACCCACGCCTCTTGTCCAAAAACCTTTCCATATTGCCAATACAAATTCAAAATAAAATATAACCACAATATCACAATTCACCATCTACCCCAAAATCAAACAAATTTATATAATCCCCAACCCTGGTGCTTCAACCCTACCATTGAACCTCACAGCCGGTCTATACTGACTCCGATGTGGGGGCACCAATTCAACCTTAACCCTGGCCTTCAACATCACAGCCAATCTATGCCGACTTCGAGGTGGGGGGCACCAATTCCGCCTCGACATTAGCCTTCAACCTCACAATCGTTCTATACCGACTCAGGGGTGGTGGGCACCAATTCAACTTAGACAATGACCTTCAACTACACAGTCGGTCTATACCGACTCCGAGGAAGACGGGCACCAATTCAACCTCGACCCTGGCCTTTGACCTCATATTCGTCTATACCGACTCCGAGATGGGGGGCACCAATTCAACTTCGACCCTGGAATTCAACCTCACATCCGGTATATATCGACTCCGAGGTGGGGGCACCAATTCAACTTTGACCCTGACCATTGACACGGAACCATCTTAACTCCCCTATCCAACTAAAAGTTGTGAAAGAGGTGGGGCAAATGATAGGCTAGGCCAGTAAGCCCAGCCCAAGCCCAATAAAGGTCCCAAAAAAGAAGAATAACCCAATAAGCATTACACAAATGAAAACTGACCCCTACACTCAGTTTCGGCCAAGTCTGCCACATGCTCGACAAAAAAAGGACAAAGGGCACACGTGCCTGATGTAATCCGTATAGTGTCCCCCCTTAAACCCACTGTCTCTAACAACTGACATCAACGACCCTAGGTCCGATCTGAACCATTCTTCCAAGTGCATGTGTTGACCATGTGCTTCATTCTATATAATTACAAAGGTATTCGCATAAAAAAGGTTCAAAAAAATCACACACTCAAATATATAGTAATCTTGCTCTCACACCGGAGTTGTCCCCGAATCTCCACTGGGCATTTTTTCCAGCTACACACGAGTTTAGCCTAAAAACTCATCAGAACTAGTCCAAAAATTCTAAACAGGAGCAGTTTGAAGGCAAGATAAATGAAAGCAATGTCAAAAATTCTTCTAATCATATTCCTCAAATGAATTTTTTTGCATTACAAAGTGATGACATCAAGCTGGAATATGAATAAGAATCTGATGAAGAGATTCATTTCATGTCTAGAAAGATCACAAAGATGATTGAACAAAAGAACAGAATGAAAATGGCAAAGAGAAACTCAATCTTTTCCAAAGGCAAGAAATTCTCTAAAGATTCCAAAAATGATCCAAAATGTTTTAAATGTGGCAAAACTAATCATTTCAAGAAAGATTGCTAAAAGCTGAAGTCAAAACAGCCTATTAGTTTCAAAGATAAAAGGAAATCAAAGGCTTTGATGACTTGGAGTGACGATAAGAAAATTGTTCCAAGTGACAATGACAATGAAGATATGGTCAATCTTGTACATGTTGGAATGTATGATGATTTTGTTCGAGGCTATAATGAAGACATTATTATGGAATGTGATTCTGATCATTATAAGAGTGGGGTAAATTTGTTTAAATTTCAAATAACTTCTGATAATATTATCTTTGAACAACTAACCACAAATGATAAAGAAAATTTTCCAATAGAGGAATATAACTCAGTCAAGGCAGAAAACAATAAGATGTCAGAAAAAATGTTTATCTAAGAAAAATGGTCAATACTTAATGGCTAAGGTGGACATAGTGATTGAAAGTAAAGAACTTGTAAAATCTACAAAAGAAGAAAAAATCAAGGAACTCAAGTCAAAAGTTGATCATTTAAAGGATTCAATAAGATTCTGCTCAAAAGGAACAATGCTCTATCTGATGAGATTTTAGAATTGAAGACTGGTATCGAGGCAAGAGATGCATTTCTAGAAACATTCAAACTCTGAGAATCAACAAAGAAGGAATCAACTCAGTCTGCTGAAACAATATCTCAGTCTAGTAAAAAATAACTTATCATGCTTACAATCCATCTCAGCCTGTTGCCACTTCATCACAACAAGAAGAAAGAATCAATTTCTTTAAAAATAATGTTGTAAAGCTCAAACAAAGGTATAGGTATATTTGTTCAAGGAGAAAAATGTCTTAAATCAATGATGAAAAACATCAAGGCACCTTTAGACAAAGAAGGAGTTGGTTTGAAATTCAAGTTTTAAAAAATGTGGTGGAAAAAGTCATTTTGCCCAGAATTATAGATGTCAGCTAGCTAAAAGAGTTTACTAGAAAGAAGTTGATAGGAAGCCAACTTACTAGAATAGACAAACAACTTACTAGAATGATTATGGCATATAAAGCATAATGTAAGGTAATGAAATATGTAACCGAGGTAACTAACTCAACACATGAAAACTGACCACTAGTAATAAAATGAAGCACAAGAATTGACTATAACTCGATTTTAACTTCAATAAATAACATCCTAAATATCATATGAAGCTCTGAAGACTTTCAAGATCATTGAAAAAATATCATTAAAATGTTGAAGCCATAGTGAAGAATAAAGTTGATGTGTTTCAAAAAATCTAATGATGTTAACAGATTTATTACTGAAAAATTTAGAAGATTACAGTGTATTTACAGAAGCATTTATTATCAATAAGGAACATAGCCAATCGTATAGTCAAGAAGATGTGAATATCAAAGTTGTGTTAGTCGTTTGTGAACCAGACCACTTGCATTAAACGTCAGCACAAATGAAATTGAGAATTACATCTGTGTATCAGAAGAATTGACTGTCTAACTGAATTGGGATGTCAAAGCTCAGGAAGAATCAAGTTAGTAAAGAAAAAGGATATCAATAAACTTGTTTGCAATGAAGAGAATATATACAGGGCTTAAAGACATGAAAATTGGCTAAGTAAAGAACACTGCAAAGACAAATACAAGTCCACTTGCTCAAAAGTAATACAATTCTTTATTTATTCAATAGTTAAAGCATTTAAGCGTTGATTATTTGGATTACAGAATTTCCAATAGTTATGGCGTCAATTAAATTACTTTTGGCGATGGTTAAGAAAATACAAAGCAAGGAAAGTGCCGATGGTTATTTCCTATGATTATTCCGATGGTTATCAAGATTTTAAAGAATCAAAAATCAAATGGTTACCCAAATTCAAGGTGAAATTAATCTGATCGTTATGCTAGATAAAATGCTGATGGTTGTGATATAGCCAGTCCTTACAAGCCATGTGTTGACAGTTAACTTTCGAATAAATTGATTTATCTGATTTATTTCTTTCCCGATATTTAAACACAGACTCATCGATGGTTGATTTAATTTTTTCGATGGTTTGGTAATTCAAAAGTATGAAGTAACTAATATATTTGGCTCACAACAAGCCATTTATACATGTTGGTGAAGTCTACACACAAAAGCAGCAAAGCATCATCTTTGTTATTCATTCAGTTTTAGTTGCATTGAAGAGATATAGAGCATTCAAGAGAGAAACACATAGAAGCCATTAATGTTGTTGAAGCTGTTGTATTGATTTCTCTTATTAAATCTTATAATTGTACCTAGTGAATCGTTGTAGCTAATCTTTAGAGTAGAAGTGTAGCACCCTTAGAGTTTATATTAATATAATGATATATTCCCCGAATTGAACCGTGTTGATGTGCATAGATGTTGTTTGATTATATACCTTTTCGAGAAGTCTAAGTCCATAAAGAATATTCTGCGATTATTTTATAAATTGAACAATATCATATTCAAACCCCTTCAACGATATTTGAGACAAACATTCCAGAACTAATAGAACAAAGAATTCATATCCCAAAGTGATCCAAAAGTGGATCAAGAAATTAGAATGAAATGTTCTTTATATTCTTGCTACTAACAAGACTAAACACAAACCAATCTGGGTACCAAAAGGTTAAGTTTTGGTTTTGTTTGTTTTATAGATATATCTTGCTATAAGGATCAGATCAAGATAATGGATTGTGGATAGTTGATGCACTAGAAATATGTGTGGAGACAAACCACAATTTACTAGTCTCAAATTGAAGAAAGGAGGAGGTGTAGCTATTAGTGATAATAAGACTCTTTCAATACAGGTAAATGTAAAGTAACTAATATCACTACTTTTATTGATAATGTTCGTTATGTAAAAGGATTAAAGCATAATTTGCTTAGTGTTAGTCAATTGCTTGATGATTTTCATAAAGTTGATTTTGATTAATATAAATGTTTTATTACTGTTGGTACTAACAAAATTCCTCTAGTTACTAAAAGGGAAGGTAATGTATATGTAGTAGACTTTGATTTGCATGAAACAGCTTGTTGCTTCGCTTTTGTTGATACTAATCCATCCATTTGGTACAGTGAAGGGTTTCGAGCATCAAACGTAATGGAATAAACGTGAAAAAAACTTTAAAAAAATTGAAACCCTCTGCAGGATCCATGCGAAAACACAATATTTAATTCATGGATTAATGTCTCACCTTTTTCAAGCTTTACATGAGTATGTTTAATGAAGGTCCTAACTGCAATCACCTCGTAGCCTTTGCTGCAAGAACCACATGCTAATGGTATCCACACGAACGTCGTAAAAGATTTACTTGATGATACTAGCCTTCGATCACCTTCTTTAGCCTCCTTCTTTCTCATAGATTTCCTTGTCTCTCTCTTGTATGGAGCTGCTAGACTTTTCTCTTAAAACAAATTTCAAGAAGTGTATGAAAAATAATACATCATTATGTATTTATATGCAGGCTAGAGATGGATAGCCTAATCTGATTTGGGCTTCCAAAGCCCAACCCAATTTGGTTTTATTATTAAAAATGAATTGTAATTATTTCAATTAATCTAGTCAAACTCAATTAATTAATTAATTTTGAATTAATAATAATTATATTTAAATTCACAATTTAAATAAATCAATCAATTTTAAAGCGTTTTTTGTGTGTGACCCTTTAGGTTATTATTACGTTGATAATAATTTTATTATCTAATAATAAAATTATAAACAATGAATGGTATCTAGTAATACATCATTGCTACCCTAGTAATAATAATTAAATCGGTGATTTGATTAAGCGTTTCATGAATAATGTACAATGTAATATGATCCTTTTAACCTTATATTATAGATTAAACTCGAGGCATGAATTGTGTCATCCTCTTCAACATTTAATCTGAGTTTTCTTATTCAATGAGTAGACTATTAAACAAATCAACATTTGAACACAACCATGCATTTTATAGTCTCACTCAATCAAAAGGCCAATAATATCACTCCTAAAATAGGAGGGTTAAGTCCTTTATCTATCATTCATATTTCTCATACGATTCATAGTATACCCAATATCCACCTTTATCATTACCCGGTTAAAGATAAACTAGAGTTTTATCAAAGTATATTAATTCTCATATTGAAATATAATGATTTCAAGTCAGAGGATCATGGCATCATTATCACGGTGATAATTACTTATGACACTTATTAACATGTACAATCTCACGACGGGTCATTCCGGTGCCATGCATTGAGACATGCACTTATGTTCATGATTTAATATCACTATACCTATGACCTATGAGATGTGGTCATCTATCAACAAACATACTAGTCTTTGTGCATTATTATTATCCTTGAATAATAATACTCGACTAGAGAATTTTAGGATTAAAATATTATTCATATAATCTCATTTTTAAGTCACATACTTAAAGATATATAATACGTATCAAAATTCCAAGGACATTTATTATGTTTTCAATTTATTATGCAATAAATAAAAACACAACAAACATTTATTCAATAATCAATAAAACATAATCAATAATTGTTTGCAATAAAACATAATAGTATTGTCTCTAGGACACCAATACTAACAATCTCCCACTTGTACTAGAGCCAATCTCTCATGTATATAATACCCATAGAACTAGTGTGACCTTCTTGCTTCTGCTGTGATAAAGACTTGGTCAGTGGATATGCATTGTTATAATTTGTATGAACTTTACATATATGTATATCCCCTCGATTATTAATCTCTTAGAGAAGGTGATATCGTCTGAGTATATGCTTAGTTCGGGAATGAGATCTTGGTTCCTTAGCCTGTGAAATGGCTCCATTATTGTCATAGTACAAATCTATCGGTCTGCGACTGAAAGAACTACACCAAGTACTGCAAGAAATTTCTGAACCCTAACAGCCTTGTAAAGCATAATGTAACATATAATGTAACCGAGGAACTGTAACTGAACTAAAAGTAAAGGATTAGTGAATAATATTAATGTAATCACATGAATCTACAAGTGAAGATCTGGAAAATACATGTATCAAGGTATTTGATGGAATATTGAAGATCACTGAAAGAAGTTTATTACTATGTTCAAGCCTCAGTGAAGAATAAGTGACTCAGTGTTTCAAAAAGTATTGAAGATCAAGCAGTCAGTGCTAGAAGATTTCAGTGAAGACAAGAAGCAATAATGGAATATGACATTCATTTCAATTGATTTGTTGAGAATATAAAAACCAATGCAGTGTTAGTCACTTATGAACTAGACTAATGCATTAAGTGTCAACATAAAGAATTTGATTAACATGTTCATTTTAAAAGAAGAATTGATAGAAGCCAAGTGAGCAAGGATTTTACAGCAGTTGAAATATCTTTAAGTCATTGTACATGGTGAATAAATCGACGCCAAGCTTTACATGGTAAAGAAATCGACACATAACCTTACAATACTAAAAAAGAATCTGTGTTACAATGTGTCAAGAATTCGACACATGGAAGTTCTAAATCTTAGAATTCAACAAATAGGTTGATTACATTTCTAAGGCAAGTATGTTGAAGAGAATTCGACACCTAGGTTGTTCAATTGTCTAAAGCATATACATGGAAGTGAAAATCGACACCTAGCTCAAGTGGAGAAGAATTCGACACCAAGGATTATCTTCTAAGTTCAAGTACATGGAAACAATATTCGACACCTAGAAAATATCCACGAGTTTCTCAAAGTCAACTCAAGTCAACACACATGGGAGAAGAATTCGACACTCACAATTGTATTTCATTTTATTGTAAAGTCTACATATAACAAAAGGTGTATTCATTTTGAATGTAATCAGAACACAACACACACAGAGATAGATACAGCTGAGAGAGATAGAGAGAAAATGTACTACCATTAAAGCTCGTATTTATTTCTTGTTGTGAGATTCATTGTAGCTGATACATCTGTATCAGAGTGCAGCACCTTGGATTTATATAATATAAATGTATATTCTCAAAAATTATTCTTGTTGTTCGGATCCATTAATGCTATATTTATTACTAACCAAGAACATACTCATAAACATGAATCAAAATGAAAAACTACTCATATCATATTCAATCCCCCCTTCTACGATAGTTTGGACCTAATAATTAGTATCAGAGCTTGTTGATTGAAGTTACAAATCAAGATCCGAAAGAGTTTTTCAAAAAGTGTATTTCTAGATCTAAAAAATTTTATTTTGAAATAAAATAAAAGACTATCAATCGTCAATAATTCGAAGTAAAATTTTATTTCTCAAAATTTAATTTTTATTCGAATTGATTTTAATTTTTAAGAAATTATTTATTCCTTGAGATTTAAAATTCTTCGTAACGATGAGTACTCAAAAACTTAGTAGCATCAAAGTCTCAGTCTTTGACAAAAATGAATACATTTTATGGAAGAAGAAGATGTCCACTTTAATCAAATCAGCTAATTCTCAATACATGGGGATTTTGGAAAATGGACCCTATGTTCCTCAGAAGCTTACACCGGAAACAGTCTTAGATGACGAAGAACGAATTCCTCAAGGATTTATCCCAAAGGAGCCTTCAGAGTACACTAATACTGATAAAGAAAGAGTAGCATGAGATAATCATATTTAATGTATCCTAATGGATTCACTGGACACGACAATGCTGAATCAAGTGATCAACTGCACTAGTGCCAAGAAAATGTGGGATACTATTGATCTGCTAATGAAAGGTATTACAGAAGTTAAGGAAAATAGACTGGATATTTTTACATCCTAGTATGAGACATTCAAGTCACTTCCTGGAGAGAGTATCACTCAAGTCTTTGAGAGATATAATAAATTATTGAATGACATGTCTCTGCACGGAAAGGCCTACTCACGTAGGGAGATCAACATGAAATTCATGTTGACACTACCAGCGCACCTTCAACACAAAATCTCTGCAATAAGAGAGAGAAGTGACATAAATAACATGTTTATTGAAATTCTAAATGGAAGCTCAAGACTCATGAAATGGAGCAGGAGCAAAGACAAATCATTTATGGTTCAGGGACAACGGATAACAAGAATACAGCTTTGTTGAAAACCACAACACTTATAGCAAAAGATTTTGTTGTTATAGAGACCAACATAGAAAAGCCTGTAATTGAGAAAGAAGAGATTCTGGAAGCTGAATTTACATAAAATGCTCAACCAGGTGATGAAGATGAATTCTACTCAATAGAAGAACTTGAATAGTTAGAAAACAAGACAATGGCCTATATGGCAGGAAAGTTTAAGAAACTCAGATTTAGGAGGAACCCTAAGTACAAGTTCAAGATTAACTCAAGTTATAGTGGTTCCAGTTTCAGAAACAATAACCGAGTTGGTTCATCTTTAGGGTCTTTTTGTAAAGGAGGTTACAAGATTGGAATGGTAGACCATAATAAGTTTAAGTGCTATAACTGCAATGAACTCGGACATTTTGCTACAGAATGTCGGAAGTCTAAGCAAGGAAAGGAAAGAAAGGAGTTGTATGATGAACTAAAACAAAAGTATGATGCATTGGTAAAGAAGCATCAAGCAGAACTTATATAGCCGAGGGAAAAAGCTGGGATGATTCTGATAATGATGAAGAAGAGACATAAGGAAATGTTGCACTTATGGTAGACTCTTCAGAGGCATCACCTCAGTCATCAAAGGTATCATTTCTTTCCACAATTGAAATATCTAATTCTGATTACAAGAAAACTGTAGAAGATCTAAGTGTAGAAATGTTTAATATATACTCAAGCATGATAGCATCAGAAGAATAAAATGTTAAACTAGTTCTAAGGAATAAAATGCTAGAGGCTAGAAATGAAGAACTAGAACTTGCATGTGTAAACGTAGAAGATCTTAGACAGAAGGTAGAATATCTATAGAATAGAGACAGATGCAACCAAGAAGTAGAAACTGCACTTAGGAACAAAATTTCTGAGTTAGAGTTAAAACTTCAGGCATATAAGAAATCTGTTAATCTTGTTAAAGAGACAATAGATAAACATGTCATAGGTCAAAAAACAAGAATATGGTTTGACTATGATAAAAAGGCAGGAAAGAGACATGATGATTCAATTGCTGAGGAAAGTCCTATGAAGCAAGACAATCCACATGTGTTAAAAAATGTTAGTAGGCCCCTATACAAGAAGTTTGTCATATAATCCATAGATGCAGAACAAATCACCATGAAAGAAGAAATCCTTGCTGAGGATAAAAAAAAAAAGAAGATAAAGATAAAGAAAAGTTTCCAAAGAAATCTGTAATAACCTAAGGAACATATTAAAAAATAAATATGCAACAAAACTGAAAAGAAGAAATATAACACAAATGGAAAGATAGGTATTAATAAGAAGAATGATTATGCCTATTCTCCTAATGCTACTAGGAAAGTTTGTAATAACTATAATTCTACTGGTCATCTTACGCATGCATGCAAAAAGATAAAAGTAGTAAAAGAAGAAACTCCTAATGTGCCTGTCATGCCTGCCATGTCTATCCCTCATTAACCATGTAGTAAAGTAGGATGCATGCCATGTGCTTTCAACATCATGTCTGCATACATAAACTTAATGAATTCATCATCTAGTACTTGCATGAATACAGATGTGAACATGAATAAAAAGCATGTTAGGGCAAAGACTTCTAGTCCTTCTAAGTCTAGAAAGGAAGCCACTGTCCCTAGGCCTAAAGACACTCCTATCATGGCTAAACCAAAGGGCAAGAGCACAATCAATGAGAAAGACAATGACAAGGAAATTTTTGCAGCAAATCTTTTAAGTTATATAAGCTTTTTGGACCCAATAAAGTTTGGGTGCCAAATAAGAAGTAATCAATCTGTCGTTGCAGGGTATAGCAAAGAACAAGCATGTCATGTAGATTCTCGACAGTAGCTGTTCTAGGCATATGAATGGTGATAAAGCCCTGCTATCAGATGTGATTGAGAAAGCTGGCCTGATAGTGACCTTTGGAGATAATAGCAAGGGATTCCCAATGGGATATGACAATTTAGAAATTGGAAATGTTATCATTGAGAATATCTCTCTTTTAGATGGCTTAAAACACAACCTCCTAAGCATCATTGAGTTTATTGACAAGGGCTATAAAGTTACTTTTGAAAAGGAAAAGTGTGCAATCTAAAGTAGGAAAAATGATAAGCTTGTTCTTCAAGGAGTGAGAAAGGCGAATCTTTTTGTGGTTGACTTATTCTCTGCAAGAAAAGGCGTTCAATGTTTTTAAAACAAAACATCAACATAGGACAGTTGGTTATGGCATAAAAAACTTTCACACCTGAAATTCAAAGCTATGAACTCCTTAGTAAAGAGGGAATTGGTTAGAGGTTTACCTGAAATGGAATTTTTTCAAGAAGGTTTGTGTGAAGTCTGTGAAAAAGGGAAGTCAAAGAAAGCATCTCATCGAAGCAAAGAATCATCAAACATTACTGAACCACTGTAACTTCTGCATATGGATTTATTTGGTCCAGTCAATGTTATGTCTATGTCAATGAAGATATATGCACTAGTAATTGTTGATGACTACTATAAGTACATATGGGTTTTGTTTCTAGCCTCAAAGGATGAAACCCCTCAACCAATCATTGATCTCATAAAGAAGATAGAGTTAGAAGCTGATTTATCTGTCAGGAAGATAAGGTCTGACAATGGAACATAATTCAGAAATGTAACCCTGAATGATTTCTTATTGAAAAAGGAATTTCAAGACAATGTTCAGCACCCAGAACTCCACAACAAAATGGAGTAGTAGAAAGGAACAACAGAATTTTAGTTGAAGCAGCAAGAACAATGATAAATGAAGCTAAGTTACCTTTATACTTTTTGGATGAAGCAGTCAACACAACTTGCTACACTCAGAATCGTACCCTGATTAATAAAGAAGATGACAAGACTCCATATGAGTGGATGGCAAACAAGAAAGCAACACTGAAGTACTTTCATGTGTTTGGAGCAAAGTGCTTTATATTGAAAGATGATAAGTATCTTGGGAAGTTTGAATCCAAGGCTCATGAAGACATATTTCTTGGGTACTCTCTAGAATCTAAAGTGTATAGGGTTTATGTGATTGAACACAAGAAGGTCATTGAAAGCATGAATGTAACTTTCGATGATCTGAAGCTCCCAAGTCTACAAATGACATATGACACTGAAACTCTGTAGTTTAAAATATGAACCCAGATGAAGGTTAAGAAGAACCTTAAGCTGCAATAGGACATCAAGCACCAATTGAGAACAACAATGATGATTCTGACCCTAGTAGTGGAACCAATGGAAGATTCATAGAAACTACTAGTAGTGGCAGGGAATCTCATTTTCAACCCAGCAGTAGCTCAGGGGGAGCAACTGAAGGATCCACTAATAGAACTAAACACAATAATGAGAATCAAGCAGAATCATCTCGAGTAAATCTGCCTAGACATATGGTGTGGAGTAGAGATCACCCCTTTAAATTGATTCTAGGAGATCCAAATGCTGGAGTTCAAACTAGATGTGCTTCGCAGAATGAATGTTTATTATCTGATTTTCTCTCTGAGATAGATCCAAAGAAAGTAAAAGAAGCACTAGAAGATCTAGATTGGGTTATTGCAATGCAAGAAGAACCAAATCAATTTTAAAGATAGAAAGTCTGGAAGCTAGTACCTAGGCCAAAGAACAAGTCAGTAATTGGCACTAAGTGGGTATTCAGAAATAAACTGGATGAAGATGGCATTGTTACGAGGAACAAAGCTAGACTGGTTACTAAAGGTTATTCCCAAGTAAAAGGAATAGATTATGATGAAACATATGCACTAGTGGTAATGCTTGAAGCTATCAGGATGTTTCTGGCATTCGCAGCATATTACAATTTCAAAGTATATCAAAAGGATGTGAATAGTGCATTCCTGAATGGAGAGCTTAAAGAAGAAGTATATGTGGGACAATGCTCAGGGTTTGAAGATCTAGAATTTGCTGACTTTGTATACTTTCTCTTCAAGGCACTCTATGGCCTAAAGCAAGCAACTCAGACATGGTATAAAACTCTATCAGTATTCTTACTTGAAAATGGTTTCACTACAGGTGTTATAGATAAGACTCTGTTCCATAAAATGCATAAAAATGACATGATATTAGTGCAAGTATATGTGGATGACATTATATTTGGTTCTACTAACGATCAGTTGTGTAGTAGATTTTCTAAGTTAATTCAGAGTAAGTATGAAATGAGCATGATGGGTGAGCTGAACTACTTCCTTGGACTCTAAGTAAACCAAAGGATAGATGAATTCTTTATTTGTCAGACCATGTACATCAGAGATCATTTGAAGAAGTATGGTCTTGGAGATGCATCTCTAGCCAAAACCCCAATGGTAATTGCCACTAAGCTTGATAAAGATGAACCTGGTAAGAGTGAATATATCACAAGCTATAGAGGTATGATCGGCTCATTACTTTACTTAACTGCAAGTAGACCAGATATTATGTTTTCCACATGCTTGTGTGCTTGGTTTCAGGCTGACCCTAAGAAATCACATCTTATAGCTGTTAAACGTATTTTTAGGTATCTTAAGGGAAGTCCGAATCTTGGAATCTGGTACCCTAAAGATACAGGTTTTGACCTTGTTGGCTATACAGATTCTGATTATGCAGGTTGTAGGATTGATCGGAAGAGTACATCAGGGACTTGTAAATTCCTTGGTAGAAGATTGGTTTCCTGGTATAGAAAGAAGCAACACTCAGTTGCAATGTCAATAGTTGAAGCTGAATATGTTGCTACTGGAAGCTGCTGTGCTCAAATCTTATGGATATGGAAGCAACTTCAAGACTATGGACTGTTGCTGAGAAAAATTCCTATATTCTATTACAACACAAGCGCCAAAGAAATCATAAACAATCCTGTTCAACACTTGAGAACCAAGCACATTAATATCAAGTATCATTTCATTAGAGAGCATGTCATGAATGGTACTGTAGAGTTACACTTTGTACCTACAGAAAAACAAATTACAGACATTTTCACTAAACCACTGGATGAAATTACTTTCACTAGACTGGTTTGTGAACTTGGGATGTTAAATGCTTAGATCTTATCTGCAATTTGGTGTAAATAAGTTCACAGATATTTAATCTTCAATATTAAAAAGATTTGTGAATTTATTTGAACATCTAGAAAATAACATATTAATTGATAATTGATTAATTGCTCAAATTATATCTTGATATATTTATTTGGTAATTAATTAAGTGTGAATTAAAATTATTTAAATAATTGTATCTATTTTAATAGATTTTGAGTATTTATTTAATTTTATTTATATTAATTCATTTAAGGTTTGGATAATAGCAATTAAAAGATTTATTTGCTCCATAAATTAAATTTATTAATATAAATACACAACATAATTATTTAACTATTTTATTTAATTAATATCAGTCAATGATATTTTAATTAAATAATTTATTATAATAATTGTCATATTATCAATTTGACAATAATTTATTTAGAATTTATTCTAAATGACATTTTAGTTATTTATTTGAATATTACCAAGTTGAAAATATGGAGTATTTTGTACATGTACAAAATATGCATGGTATATAAATTCGACACTTAAATAATTTTTTTAAGCATTGAATTTATATATTAATTGTTGACTTAGTCAACCCTAGCTAGTTAAAGGCGACACTTATATTTCTTACTTAGAATATTTTGTGTGTGTCGAACTTTTTCTACACAAGGCAAATGGACTCGACACATGAGCGTGTATACTTAGATTTTTTTTCTATGTGCCGATCTAGAAGGCCATTGTGTTGACTTGGTCAACACAGGGAGTAAAAGTCGACACCTGGAGTGCTTTTACTTGTTATTTTTTTCCTTTTCTTCTATGTGTCGAGTTTGAGAATAGCATAGAGGGTACTTTGTTAATTTTAATATGCCTCGAATCCTACATTGAGTATATATGCTTATCACTTAGGTTTTTCTCTCTCATTGCACCTGGTATTTGATACATACATATATATATACACACATCTTTTTGCTCTCAAACATCTCGACAAACTATTGACACACACTCTTGAATCACCATTTTTACTCACCCGTTTTTAAATCCAAGACCAGTTATGTGTGTATTTTTCAAAGATCTATAACATATTTCAAAATCACATATTTCGGTATAGTATTTTTGAAAGACCCATTTCTTGAAAACGACTCGAATTCACTCAGATCTAGTTTAATTTTGGTGGCTAAAAATTGATTAAAAATCATAATTTCGTAGCAAATTACCTCAATTGCATCATATATTTTCCCCATATTTTTCTGAGGTGATTTGAATTTGGGTTAATTTTAACTCGAATTAAAATTTAATATTAATATTAATTAGTAAAATTGGTGTTGTAAAATATTTGTATTAATTAAACAATAAATTATCTGATCATTTTTAATTATTTAAAAATGGTTCGAAGATTTATTGTACTTAAAACAAATAGTGCACTCACACTAGAACCGGAGTCTGTTGTTGTACCCTATAGCAATTGGATTAGGTTTCTAAGTGAACATTTGAATGCGAGATACGCTTTGACTGCAAGCCCATAATTAAATCTTTATGCACTGTTTGAACGTTATCACACTGCTATCAACACATCATATGCAAACAATTTGCCTTCTACCTTTTCTATCGAGACAGAGATATTCGGGTAATGGATCAGGATTTGAACTGTATCTTGCAGTTTAAAACTAAAAACTTTGATCTATTACCTGATGATGTTGAGCGTGCCAACTTCTTCAATTCCATTACACACCATGGACCACTGAACCTCACAGTGATTTACAAGCATAATCTTCCACGTGAATGAAACTTTTTCTTTCATATAGTGAACCATGTTTTTGCCAAAAAAAGGGAGGATGGAGTGGTATTCCCAAAATGACTCAATATATTGGGTATGCCATCTCTAAAAATGTCAATATAAACTATGGTAAACTAATCATGAAAAACATTTTTCAGGCCATGGGAGCTGAGGTAAAAAGAGATATCAATAGAGTAAATGTTGAATGTTGTTACCTTCGATTTCTACAACTTGTGCACAACGATTATTTAACTGAAGATGAAATGATTGCTTTCTCTACGAGTCATTTCGAACCTTGTACTAGAATTTGTGGTAGTTTCGTTGCACTAATAATTAACAGGGATAATTACCCAAATGAGAATGTAACACGACTAACAAATATATGGGAAGGCTTCCTATGGTATGTGAACAGCAAGATGAGGTTCCTTCATAAGAAGATCCAATGGATGATGACCCTAAGCTGAGCCTGAACAAGAACAAGAAGAAGAAGAAGAAGAAGAAGAAGAGGTACTAATGGAGAATGAGCCAATAGCAAATGATACAGAAATGACTGACAAAGAAGAGATTGAGGATGATGCAGAATCTTATCACCCTAGAACTCCAAGGGTAAGTCCTGACATAGGTAATCCCCTGAATTTGATCTTTCTCTAGTACTTAGTGAAGATTATTTTGGTTTGTTTGATGCATCACAACCAACTCTAGAAACTCACACACCAATGCCCCCAATGGCAATAGGAAATGATAATGAGCCTGAAAACCAATAGGTTTTAACCCCTGTCATAGAACAACAAACACCTATCCCAACTCCATCTATTATTATTATGGAAACCTTGAGTGAGAACGAGGGAGTCAGCGCCTCTTGTGCACTAAATAAGGTTGTTGTTGAAATCCCTAAAGCAACTCTGCCTTCTAGCAAAAGAAGAAGAATATGTTTTGACCCTGAGGCATCTGCTAGCCAATACCCCAATTTCTCTGAACTCTTACATGTACAAAGGATGGATCATTTAAATGCAGAATTCTACTTTACTTTGTTTGGTAATCAAAAAGAAGATGAATTGACAGATAAATAAGACACTTCAGTAGCAGAGCCTTCACAGGTTGATCTTGTGTTGGACATGCCTTCACAGGCTTCGTGGGGCATCACAGACTCTTATTTGCCACGCCTCACATTGTCCGAGGTGATGACCCCCTGGATAAAACATCTACAGCTCCGTTATCGAAAGTTCTCCCATCCAATCTTAGAATAGATGAGAGGCAACTCCTCCATATAGGGAGCGAGGGTTCCATTCAAGGAACATCTACACAAGTAGCGGAACCTACTCGGGTAGACCCTGAGGAGGACATGCCTTCACATGCTACAACTAGCACTACGAACTCTCAACTGCCATACATTACAGTGTCCAAGGTGGTGACCACACTGGAATCAACACTTTCAGTTCCTAAAACATGAGGTCTCCCTACCATTCATCGTCAAAAGGAGAAGCAACCCTTCCATATAAGGAAGCGGGGATCCCAAAATTCTAATTCTAGGGACAACTAATCTCAAAGAGATGTGGCTCCTAATTACTAAGCCTTGTGATGAGATAGTGCTTAGCACGAAGCAGAATCAAATCCTCATAGAGGTAATTCTCCACTTGATAATGATTCTCCGGAAGAATCAGGTATGAGGAATTCCCCAGATACACAACAATCTCAGCATACACAAAGACTCATCAATCTTGAAGCACAAGTTGGCATTCTGAGACATTCAATGTCAAAAATTATGAAAGTAGAAGAAAAACTACAGCCAGAAAACAAAGAGATCAAAGATCTACTCAAGCAGCTATTAGCCCAGCACAAGAGGATAACACAACTAAAGGGGGGAAGTAGGACAAATACAAGAAAAAATAATATCTGATAAAGGGAAGGAGATTGTTGGTGGTTCTTCTGATCAAGGAAAAGAGATTATTGATGCATACACTGAGGGGGAAGAACTAGAAGGAAGAGAAATTCTAAATGATGATCCGTTTAATGAGATAGATTCATATGTCAATGAAGCTGCATATCCAAGAACCTTTTCTGACTACATTGATAAGCACAAAATCAAGAAAGTCAAGGAGGCTGACTACAAGACATATGAAGACTTTCACTCAAAGCATTAGCAGGTAAGGCAAACCAATTGGTTGGTGCACCGGAAGAAGAAGAAGAAAAAGAAGAAAAGGCTTTTTATTTCAAGAACAGGAAGAAAGTGGGCTACAACAAGGACCAACTTGAGAAGACCTGATATAGGTGCTTTCATCAATAATAATAAAGAAGTTCTTAGACTTTTCCGAATCTTCAAGGACAGAAACAAAAGCATGAGTAACTATTACTTTGAGTTGAGGAGTGAAATATCTTATCTGGTAGTCTCTTTGGAACCGAGGTCAGAAGGTTGGAGATTAACCTTGTCTTTCAACCATTATGGCTTAAAGACGATATCAAGTGAATTTATGACGAAAAGGTCTTTGACGAGAAAACTGTGGCTTTAATGGTAAATGGGAATGAAGACAAGAAAGAAAAGAAAAATACTGGTTGTTCAGAAGAAGTCATGATGGTGGCTAATGATGCTGATGAAGAATCATCCAAGGGAAAAGGAAAGACCAAATGTGAGGAAAATGAAACATGCTCACAGGATGATTTGGATGAGATTGATGAGCACCTTGCATTTTTGTCAAGGAAGTTTTCAAAGCTAAAATTCAAAAGGAATCCAAATGCTCAAAGGCCTGGATCCCAGTTTAGAAACAACAATCAAAATAAAAATTTGGTTGATAGATCTAAATTCAGATATTTTAACTGTGGATTGGCTGGTCATTTCTCAAGTGAGTGCAGGAAGCCAAAGCAAGAAAAGGCAAAGACATATGAGGGTATTGATTATAAAAAGAAATACTTTGACCTTTTAAAACAGAAAGAAAAGGCTTTTGTCACTGAAGAGAAGGACTGGGCTGCTGAGGACAGTGATTCTGAAGAATATATTAATCTAGCTCTAATGGCCAACCATGAGGATGAAGAAGCTAGTTCAGCATCCAATCAGGTATTAGCTACAAACTTTTCTGAGCTTTCAGCTGATGAATGCAATAGTACTATTAATGAAATGTCCAATGAATTGTACAATTTACATGTCACTCTAAAATCTCTAAACAAAGAAAATCTCAAGTTAAAGAGCACCATTGATGCCTTAACTGAGAGGAATATTTTTCTTGAAAATGAACTTGTTTGTTTAGAAAGATTTAAGCAGGAAAGAAAGGATGCTAGGAATGAACTAGTAAACAGTTTGAAAAGAGAAGAATTGTTGAAAGAACAATTGGCTGAAGAAATTGAAACCATTAGCAAATGGAATAGGTCTGCTAAAACTGCCAAACAAATTATTGATGTTCAGGGTGTAGATACTCTAGGAGAACTCCCCAAATCAATAGGCAAGTCATTGGCTGATACTTCAATGGATAAAGATCAATCGACTGCTAATCCTTCATCAACTGATAAGGATTATCAATCGATTGATGCTGAATCAATCGATAAGCATCCATCGACAAGTAAATCATCAATGGCTAATAAAAAGAACAAATTTAGCACTCCTATTAAGTTTGTTAAGGAAACCAAAAATCAAGTTGAGGCTGAGGCTGAGAAAATCAACATAGGTAGCTTATCCAAGAAACAACTAAAAGAAAAATTAGAAAAGATAGCACCTGTGGAAATTACTCAACCTAAGTCTGAGAAAAAGAAAAAGAATAGGAATGGTAAAGTAGGCATAAATAAGCACAACAACTACACTCCTGATATGTATGCCCCTAGAAAGGTATGTGCTAAATGTGGTAGTGTAAATCATTTGTCCATGCAATGCAAGAATGAAAAGAAATCTATATCTGCAAATGATTTAAATATACATGCCATGACTGCAAATGCCATGTTTACCAATCCTATGCTCATGAATACCATGTCTTCTAATCTGGTTGCACCTAATGTTCATATGCCTTATGCACAAGTTCCATACATGTATAATCCCTTCTTTGCATATCCTAATATGAACATGCCTGGAATGCCATGGAACATGCCTAATGTAAATGATGAAATTCATGGAAATTCTGCCATGAGTTCCAAGGTGTCAAAGCCCCAAAAGTCAACTCCCAAAGTTAAAGTGGATTTAAACCCACCAAAACAAAAGGAACCGAAGTTGACAACAGGGGCTCAAGCTGCAACTAATAAAAGAGGACCTAAGGCAACTTGGGTACCAAAAGCAACTTGATTGTTTTATGTGTGTGCAGGGAAACAGGAAGAAAAATATCTGGTATTTGGATAGTGGATGTTCAAGGCACATGACTGGAGATTTGTCCCTGCTCACAAAGTTTGTGGAAAAGGCTGGCCCAGGAGTTACTTTTGGAGATAACAACAAAGGTTTTACTCTGGGATATGGCTCAATTGCAAAAGAAAATGTTTTCATTGAACCTGTAGCACTAGTTGATGGATTGAAGCACAATTTGCTCAGTATTAGTCAACTGTGTGATAATGGTAATGGTGTGTGGTTTACAACTGAATCATGCATCATAGCCAATAAAGAATGTGGTGAAATTCTCTTAATTGGAGAAAGAAAAGGGAATGTCTATGTGGCTGATTTTTTCTCTGTAAAAGCAAATTCAATGACATGCCTTCTTAGCAAAGCCAATACAGATGAAAGTTAGTTGTGGCACAAGAAACTAGCTCATTTGAATTTCAAAGCCATGAATTTATTGGTTAGAAAGAATCTGGTTAGAGGCATTCCACAGATGGAATTCACCAAGGATGGACTGTGTGATGCCTGTCAAAAAGGAAAACAAATAAAAGCATCATTCAAGTCAAAGTCTGAATCATCAATTGATAAGCCTCTGGAATTATTGCACATGGATTTATTTGGTCCAGTCAACATCATGTCTATTGCCAAAAAGAAATATGTCTTAGTAATTGTGGATGACTTCACAAGATTTTCATGGGTATATTTCTTATTCTCTAAGGATGAGGCAA
This sequence comes from Oenanthe sinensis, assembly GCA_028671895.1. Classification (NCBI taxonomy): domain Eukaryota; kingdom Viridiplantae; phylum Streptophyta; class Magnoliopsida; order Apiales; family Apiaceae; genus Oenanthe; species Oenanthe sinensis. The sequence goes on along the minus strand of CM053798.1, from coordinate 12,400,300 downwards.
GCAAATTAATTATCAATCATGTGAAGAATGTTGAAAATGGCACGGAATGGAAGGTCAAGAAATTTAGAAGTGATAATGGAACAGAATTCAAGAATTCAACTATGAGAGAATTCTGTGAGGAAAAAGGTATCACTCATCTTTTCTCTGCTCCAAGGACTCCACAGCAAAATGGAGTAGTTTAAAGAAAAAATAGGACCTTGATTGAAGCTGCTAGAACTATGTTAGAAGAAGCAAAACTTCCTACATACTTCTGGGCAGAAGCAATTAATACTGCTTGTTACACTCAAAATATTTCCATGGTCAATAAACTTCATGGCAAAACACCATATCAATTGATGAAGAAAGACAAGAAGCCAACAGTTAACTTTCTTCATGTCTTTGGCTGCAAATGCTTTGTACTGAGAAATCAAGGTGAAAATCTAGGAAAATTTGAAGCCAAAGCTGATGAAGCTATATTTGTTGGATATGGAATAACAACCAAAGCATACAGAGTCTACAATCTTAGATTACACATTGTTATGGAATCTATGCATGTAGTCTTTGATGACAAGAAAATTCAAGGGTTGTTTGATGAAGGATTTCATGATCTATTGCATTTTGAAAATGAATCCTCAAGTAATATTGAAGATAGTGATGATGATGAGGAAATTACAAGTATACAAGTTCCTAGAATCCTCCCATCAATTGATGTCATTGCTTCAACAGATAACTTATCAGTTGACAATCATCAATCGACTGATAATACATCAATTGATAATCATTCGATGGATAACAACTCTGCTCAACAATCTTCAAATGGAGCGTCCATCACAGGGGGAGGGTTCTCAAATAGTCAATCACTTCACAATGATCATAACTCTTCCAATGATCATGAAACATCATCTTCAAGGACAATCATACCATCTCAAAGGAAATGGACAAAAAATCATCCCTTTGAACTAATTATTGGAAATGCAAATGATGGTGTCAAAACTAGAAGTGCAACTCAAAATGAATGCTTGTATAGTAGCTTTCTGTCACAAGAAGAACCTAAAAGGATTGAAGAAGCCTTGAATGATCCTGATTGGATAAATGCTATGCAAGAAGAGTTGAATCAGTTTTATAGAAACAAAGTGTGGAAGCTGATGCCCAAACCAAAGAACAAGACTATCATTGGTACAAAATGGGTATTCATAAATAAAATGGATGAATCTGGTACAGTGACAAGAAATAAGGCAAGATTAGTGGCAAAGGGCTATTCACAAGAAGAAGGCATAGATTTTGATGAAACATTTGCACCAGTTGCAAGGTTGGAAGCAATCAGAATCTTTTTAGCATTTGCTGCTCATGCAAATTTCAAAGTATATCAGATGGATGTAAAAAGCGTTTTTCTCAATGGAGAACTAGAAGAAGAAGTATATGTAGAACAACCTCCTGGTTTTATTGATCCTGTTCATCCCGGATTTGTATACTATCTTCTCAAGGCACTTTATGGATTAAAACAAGCACCTAGAGCCTGGTATGACACTCTGTCTAAATTTCTGATTGAGAATTACTTCATTAGAGGTACTGTTGATAAAACTCTCTTTCATAGAAATGTAAATGGCTCTATGATTCTTGTTCAAATCTATGTAGATGATATTCTCTTTGGCTCAACTAATGAAAAACTTTGTAAAAAGTTTGCTAAGTTGATGCAGAGTAAATATGAAATGAGCATGATGGGAGAACTAACCTACTTTCTTGGCTTGCAAATCAAACAAGTTAAAGATGGTATTTTCATAAATCAAACCAAATATATTTCTGATTTATTAAAGAGATTTGATTTAAATGAATGTTCCTCTGCAAAAACTCCCATGGCCACTGTAACTAAACTTGAATTAAACACTAAGGAAGCAATAGTGGACATTTCAAGTTATAGAGGCATGGTTGGCTCATTACTTTATTTAACTGCAAGTAGGCCAGATATAATGTTTGCTACATGTCTTTGTGCTAGGTTTCAAGCTGATCCTAGAGAATCTCATTTGATTGGAATAAAAAAAATATTCAGATATCTCAAAGGAACTCCAAATCTTGGAATTTGGTATCCTAGAGATTCTGGATTTGATCTAATTGGCTATTCAGATGCAGATTATGCAAGTTGCAGAATTGACAGAAAAAGCACAACAGGCTCCTGTCAATTTCTAGGAAATAAGCTTGTTTCATGGTTTAGCAAGAAGCAGAATTCAGTTTCTACATCTACTGCAGAGGCTGAATACATTGCAGCTGGAAGTTGCTGTGCACAAATTTTATGGATGAAGAATCAACTACTTGACTATGGGTTCAACTTGAACAAGATTCCTATTTTCTGTGATAATACAAGTGTCATTGCTATAACAGAAAATCCTGTGCAACATTTCAGAACCAAGCACATTGATGTAAGGTATCACTTCATTAGGGAACATGTAATGAATGGTACAGTTGAATTACATTTTGTCCCTAGTGAAAGACAACTTGCAGACATTTTTACCAAACCATTAGATGAATCTACCTTCAATAGATTGATCTGTGATTTAGGAATGCTTAATTATATTTAACCCTTTAAATGTCTGACAAGTTATGCAATTATATTGATTGTAGCCATTGATTATGTTAATTTATTGATTCCTCAATAATCAACTGATAAATATTTTACATATCAATGGATATTATTGGAGTTGTCGACAGATAAATATATCAATTGATGATATATTTGTTTATCGATGGATAGGGGTAACTATCGACAGATAGATATATCAATCAATGATATATTTATCTATCGATGCATAATTGTACCTGTCGATGGATAAGAAATTTATCAATCGATGACCTGAAATTTTAATAGTCCAAGTCATCAATCGATCTGTACAAACTCTAGCCGTTGATTACTTATTTTATCAATTGATTAATACATACACTCCTGTATGTATATCAGTCGATTGCCAAAATTGGTAACTTTTACTCTTAAATACTCTTCTAACGGTCAATTTTGTTCTATTTTGAGTAAGTAATTGATTGAGAAATCAGTAAATATAAATAGTGAGATTAAAACATCTTTTAATTCTTACTTGCAATTTTTACTAACGACTTCTCTATCTCCTTCTCTTTCTCAATCTTAGATCTCTCTCTCTCTGTATTTACACTTTGTTAATAACCCTAATTTACTACTGTTTAATTGTTGTTTCTGCTTTATTACTAATAAGTTTGTCAGATAATTCAATTCTATAACCTTAGACTCGATTATGGCATCATCAAAGAAGGACTCTCAATCAGGATTCCACTATGAGCTCAACAACTTCGTTGCTTGCACTATGGTGGAGGAAGCCCCAACAGAATTCCATCCTCTAATAGAATTTCTAAAGAATTCAAAAATTTCAAAGGCCCTCTCAGAAGCGACAAAAATAGTGTGTAATCTAGTTGAAGAATTCTGGACAACAGTAGAAGTAGCAGATGATTTATCTTCCATCTCCTTTGATTGCAAAGGACAAAGGTATATTCTAACCACTGTGGTCTTGGGTGAGTGTTTAAATATTCCGTCAAATAATACTGCAAATGCACCCACTGACACAGATATTAGAAACATGCTTAGGGAAATCAATTACCTTGCTCCTGATGCTAGTCTAGGTAGTATTGTTAGAAAGAATCTAAGAAAAGAATGGTCATATTTCTTTGATGCTTTAATAAAGTGTTTTTCTGGTAAGGTTAGTAATTTTGATGCAATAACAACAAGTATACAACAAGTAGGGTATAGCATTTTATATGATAGATATCATAATTTAGGAAGCCTGTTACTCAATGAAATATCTGCCAAATTGGGGAATAAAATAAATAGATCTAATCATATTTATTATACAAGATTTATTATGATTATTATTAACCACTTTGTCAAGGATATTGAGATTGACAGGAATACAGAAATTTTGGATTGCTGGACTCAAAACAAAAGGGTCTTTAAAGACTTGGTTAGGATCAATCTTCACAGCAATGTGGAATTGATCTATCCCCCTTTTGTTCAGGTATTTATCTCTACTTTAAACACTTCTCAACCTAACTCTTCTTTGCCTTCTGTGACTATGGAGGGTGGTAGTAATGACCCCAACCCTCCTACCCAAGCAACACAACCAATCTCTAAATCCAAATCTAAGAAACCAACCTCAACAGGTTCTCAAAAACCTGCTGTTGTAAAAACCAAGAAATGAAAATCAACTAGTGTGGTAGATAGATTAGAGGAGGATGTAGGTGGTGAGGGAACTGGGGAACATCAAAGAACCCAGAAGGATAAGGAGAGTGAGAGTGTGCAACCTCAACCAAGCCACTTCATAGTCTCCCAAAAGACTGTGGATGTTAACATGGAAAATACCACATCCCTATTGCCATTCTCTCAAAAGGATGAAAATATTGAAAATAGCCCACATCCAGGGGCACAGAATCAAATTGGGGACACAAAAGCCAAAACATTAACACCATACAAAAGAAGAGAAAAGAAAGTCACATTTGCACTTGGGGAATCACACACTGCAAAACCACAGGAAACTGTGGAGGAGCCTTCACAAAGTCTGCTTGATGCATCTCATATAAATGATGAGATGCAGCCCCATTCTCTTTCAATTCCTATCTCTTCTATTCTTCTTTCCCCATCTCAAACTTCTTCAGAAAATGTTTTGATAGATTATCGAACATTTTCAGATTCTCCTTCTTTGTTTTTCAAGGAGAAGCCAACACTCTCTCCTGAATCTTCTTCTCAAAATTTTCAGGATTCTATTTCCAATATCATCTCAAACATAACTTCATAAATTATCTCAACTGTTTCTTCTCCATCAATTGATGTTCCTTCATCAATTGATATTCAGCCATCGACTGATAAGCCATCGATCGATACTCAAGATCAATCGATGGGTATGCATCAATTGATGGATATCCCAAACACCACTTCAACTGATAATGTCAATACATCAATTGATGCTCAATCAATTGATGTTGTACAAACACTCTTAGGATTGAGTGAGTTGAGTGAGAGGCAGGATTGTAACCTGGCAAAAGGAGAGGAAGTGAGTAAAAACATTCCTATTTCTTCCAGGAATGAGAGTGAAACACTTGAGGGCCCCACCTTAGTAGGTGCACGAGAAATGAGTGAGGGAGAGATGAGATTCCAGGTTGGCTACTTCAAGTAACAGGAACGCAGAACAACTCTTGGGCATTGATCATACAGATCAAAGGACCAGGAATCTGAAGGAAAGCATTGCCAATACAACATACACTTGTTATATGGCACCTGAAGAGTTAGAGAGTGATTCTGATGAAGAGCCATGGATGAGCACTATTGATGGTTCCTTAGAAGCTGCTAAGACTGAAATTCTCTCTCAATATAGAAGAACAATGGTGGAAGGAGACATTGAAGATCCTACTCAAAGGAGAATTGCTCACTATATGAGAGAATCAATGAAAATACAAAAGATGACAGTAACAGGAGTAAGGAGGGAATTGGAGAGGATTAAGGACTCTATCTCATCTAACAAGGATGCAATGGACAGGAGATTGGATGAGAAGCTACCATTCAACACCATGAATAGCATCAAAGACAAGCTTTTCAAAGAATCCAAAAATTTTACATCTTTGGAGACAATAGTAGGTTCTCTGGAAAAGAAGATGGATGATATTATCAGAGGTCAAAATCTCCATGCTTCCATTATTCAAAAGTTTCTTGACAGACTTCCACCACCCCCTCCAATTGATGATAACAAAAAGGGGGAGAATACAAAGAAGAAGGATGATGGTGATGGTGGTGATGGTAAAGGTGGTTCTGGTATGGATAAGTCAAGTGGCATTGGTGGTTCTGCACCCAGAAGAGATAAAAGCAGAAGTAACATGGACAATCAATCTTCAAAGAAATCTAAGTCATCTAATTCTCCAAAAGATAATTTAGAACAGAAAAAGAAAGATTACAAGAAGTTTGATGATGATCTTGAAGCTAGGAGAATTTCTAGGGAGAAAGAAACTCAATCAATGATTGAGAGAGAAAAGAAGAGAATTGAAGATCTAAGGAGAAACATTGAGTTAGTAACAGAGGCAGTAGAAAAAGGAGACTTGGATGAGTTCATTGCTCAAACAAGAAAAATAAATGAAGATGCACTAAAGGCTGCCATGAAAAGCAACTCAGATGCTGAAGCCTTTTTATCAGTTGATCAAGAAGCCCTTAAAGAGAAGAAAAAGGGAAAAGCCATAATGATTGAAGAAAAGAAGAAGAGAAAAGAGCCAGTTGGCCAGAAGCTTCTTCAAGAAGCCATTTCATGAGGATTGTCAGATGCTAAAAAGAAAGAAAAAGAAAATGAGGAAATAGCAAGGCAAATGAAAATGGAATGGGATATGGAAGATCAACTAATAGATCAACCACTGAGGAAAAAGAGAAAAGTTACTATGGCCAAGAAAAGGTCAAGTTCTACTCAAGAAATAGTGGTTCAGGAAAACCTCCAGGGTCAACAAGAAGAAATCAAGCAGGAGGTCACAATTGAAGGATATGATTTGAAGGGAATACCAGTAATCAATGAAAAAGGATTAATTGGAGTAAGGACTCACTCGGCAACCTCTAACCATGAAGAATCAATGAGGTTGGAGTATGAAAATGGAGTGAAAACAATCTATTCATTGAAGGTGATAATGAAGCAAAGCTACAATGTTTTAAAGACTATTCTTCCTCTACTCAACAGAAAGTACAAACTCAACACAACAATTGCTCAGGAGATACAACAACAAATTTCAAAGTTAAGAAGATCCGAGGCAGAAGCTGAACCTGATTCACCTCTAAAGCTATGGAAGTCACAGGTCAAAAAGGTGGTGTTGGAGCCAAAGTATGCTATGATTTTTACAGATATAGAGAGCAATACAAAGTTCTTTGATATCTGCAAATATCTGGACAAAATCACAGATGAAGAAATACATTACCTTATGAGGAAACTTGGAGAAACTGACAGGGATGAAGCAATCTTGATAAGTTCTTTCATGAGGCAACTAAAGGAAAATGTTGAGAAAAGGAGGAAGAGGAACTAAATTAAATTATGAAGACATTGAAGCTGCTTGCAGGAGTTATCTATCAATCTGGTACTTCCAAAATTAATGTGCCAAATAAGTTTCTTGATTCTATCTAAATGTAAATTTTAAGGGTTTTTGTTATCATCAAGTAGATTTATGCCTGTTAATAACACAGACACAAATAGGGGGAGATTGTTAGGAATCTACATGTGATTTGATGATAACATTAATCTTAGAATCATAGAAATTTTATTTGATGTAACTGATCAATTGATATGAAAGTTATAAATATCAATTGATCAGGAAACCATTTATCAGTTGAAGTGTTTATATGAATCAACTGATAATTTGGATTGTAGCATAGGTGTTCTTAGTTTATTTTAATCGATAAGGTGTAAATCAATTGATATTTTGTTCATCAATTGATGTTAGAGTCGATTGATATAGATCATCAATTGATGTGTAAATTAAACTGTTAAATTGTAATTATGTGAAGACAGGAAATTACACAAGTGAAGGATGATAAATTGATATTGAAGCATCGATGGATGAAGGATCAATCGAAGAAGCCAAGTCAAGCATTGAAGACCATCAACTGATGTGAAGACCCATCGATTGATATATCGATTGATAAAATCTATCAATCGATAAGCCATCTTTTATCAATCGATGGATAGAAAGATCAATCGAAAAAGTACATCAGTTGATGGATTAAAGGACAGATCAATTGGTATGCCTAACAGCAAATTATCAATTGAGTGTGACAACACAGAAAGAATATATGTTGAAGATCCAGAGAACAAAAGCACTCCTATGGAAGACAGTCTAGAGTGGCTGTAAAGACTCAATCTGAAGCTGTCTTTTCAAACCTTTTTAAAAGATAGAAAAAGGTAAAAGAAAGGTAGGTAGAAACAATCCTAGAATAGGAATTGTAAAAGAACACTTGTGGTATATAAACAAGTGTAGCAGCATTATTAGAAAACAGACAAGTTAGAGAATATCTCTTAATCAACTGTTCAAGCTTAAGAACACATTTGTAAGAACAGTTGATTTGTTTTCTAATCTTGTAAAAACGCAGCTAGGTTTCTTTTAACCTAGGAACATTGAGCAAAAATATACACTGATGGAAAAACCAATCCATCAGTAATTTTAAATCTCCTTGTTCAATTTACGCTTCAGTCTTAAATTGTTAGAACATATTCTCTCTATATTCTCAAACTTCAAGAACGAATATTAGAACTAGCAAAAAGTTTAAATATTTGTATTCAACCCCCCTTCTACAAATATTGACATTGTTCTAGGGAATAACATATGTTGAAGAGAATTCGACACCTAGGTTGTTGAATTGTATAAGGCATATACATGGAAGTGAAAATCAACATATGGCTCAAGTGGAGAAGAATTCGACACCAAGGATTATCTTCTAAGTTCAAGTACATTGAAACAATATTCGACACCTAGAAAATATCCACGGATTTCTCAAAGTAAACTCAAGTCTACATACAAGGGAGAAGAATTCGACACTCACAATTGTATTTCATTTTATTGTAAAGTCTATATATAAGAAAATGTGTATTCATTTGGAATGTAATCAGAACACAACACACAAAGAGATAGATACAACTGAGAGAGATAGAGAGAAAATGCACTGCCATTGAAGCTCGTATTCATTTCTTGTTGTGAGATTCATTATAGCTGATACATCTGTATCAGAGTGTAGCACATTGGGTTTATATAATACAAATGTATATTCCCGAAGATTATTCTTGTTGTTCAGATCCATTAATGCTATATTTATTACTAACCAAGAAACGGAAAACTACCCTTATCATATTCAACCCCCTCTTCTACGATAGTTTGGACCTAATAAGCCTCCTCACTATTGATTATGCTACCATTGAATATGAGAGTTGAGTCGAAGAGATTTCTTGCAAAAAGCTATTAGGGTTCTTTAAAAGTACTAAGAGTATTTTTGCCTTTAAAAATAATTGCAATTAAAACAAGTGTGTAAATTACATGTAAAAATTTATGTTTTGTTAGAAATGCATACAATACTCGTGTGTTTACAGCCTGTAACCAGGAAAAAGTAATCGTTACCACCTATTTCCAGTCATTTGAACGGTTCAAAATTAATCAGAGTCTATAGGCGCAAAGTTTAACCATTTCAGAGTCTATAGGCTTAAGCTTTCAAATAGTATAGGAATTGATTCTGTCAGAGTCTATAGAACTCTCAGAGTTTATAGAACCGTTAGAGTCTATTTCAAACTCTGTCAAGGTAGGCACTTAAAAAAAAAATTCAATGATAAAACATAGGTTCACATAATCAGGGACTGTATTCTAGGTATATACTTTGCTGCTTTTGATGATGATACAGTTACATATTTAACAAACATAATTCATCTATCAATCTTAGAAATTTAGCTTCATCTAATGGTTTTATCAATATGTCTGCAATTTATTTGTCAGTTGGAATATAATAAAGTTAAACAATACCATTTTCAACATGTTCTTAAATAAAATGACACTTGACTTCAATGTACTTTGTTCTGGAATGTTGACTGGATTTTCTACAATTTTAATAGCACTTATATTATGACAATAAATAGAAATATTTGAAAAGGTTAGTCCTTAATCAAGTAATTGATTTCTCGTACACATAATTTGAGCATGACAATTTCTAGCTGCTATGTATTCAGCCTTAACAGTAGAAGTTGAAACAGTGTGCTATTTCTTGCTAAACTAAGAAATTACTTTGTTTCCTAATTGGGGCTAATCTTTAGGCGCGTATCACCTTTTAGCCTTGACAAATGCTAATTATAAATTGAAAACCACTAATACTCCCTAATTGGGGTTAATCTTCAGGCGTTTATTACCTTTCATCCTTGACATAGGCTAATTATAGGCTGAAAGCCTCTAATATGCCCTAATTGGGGTAAATCTTTGGGCGTTTATCACCTTTCTACCTTGACATAACATAATTATAGGGTGAAAACCGCTAATACGCCCTTATTGGGGCTAATATTCGGGCTTTTATCACCTTTCAGCCTAGACATATGATAATTATAGGGTGAGAGCCTCTAATATTCCCTAATTGGGGCTAATCTTCGGGTGTTTATCACCTTTCAGCCTCGACATAGGCTAATTAAAAGGTGAAATCCGCTAATATTCCCTAATTGTGGCTAATCTTCGAGCGTTTATCACCTTTCAGCTGTGACATAGGCTAATTATAGAGTGAAAACCGCTAATAAGCCCTAATTGGGGATAATCTTTGGGTGTTTATCACCTTTCAACCTAGACATAGGATAATTATAGGGTGAAAGCCGCTAATATTCCCTAATTGGGGCTAATCTTCGGGTGTTTATCACTTTTCAGCCTTGACATAGGCTAATTAAAGGGTAAAAGCCGGTAATATGCCCTAATTGGGGCTAATCTTTGAGCGTTTATCTCCTTTCAGCCTTGACATAGACTAATTATAAGGTGAAAGTCGTTAATACGCCCTAATTGGGGGAATTTATAACTTTTCAGCATGGACATATTCTAATTATAAGGTGAATGCCGCTAATACGCCCTAATCGGGGCTAATCTTCGGGCGTATATCACCTTCCAGCCTTGACATAGGTTAATTATAGGGTGAAAGCCGCTAATACTCCTTAATTGGGGCTAATCTTCGGGCGTTTGTCACCTTTCAGCCTTGTCATAAGCTAATTATAGGGTGGAAGTCCCTAATATGCCCTAATTGGGGCTAATCTTCGGGCGTTTATCGCCTCGCTATCTTCACATAGGCTAATTATAGGTTGAAAGCCGCTAATACACCCTAATCGGGTCTAATCTTCGAGTAGAATTATACTAATCGACCCTAAAAATCCAAAAATCTGAAAAATTTCATTTTTCGCGACTGAAATTGTTTAGGCCACATCTTGAGTTCTAGAAGTCTGAATTGAGAAATCTTGTTATCCACACAAATCTCATTGAATTTTATTTAATTTAAAATTAGTCATGGTCGGCCTGGAGGCTTCCCAAGGGTCTGGTCGGCTGGGGACCCCAGGTCAGCTGACCAAAGTCCTGGTTGACCTTCGTTTAAGGTCCCATTTCGTTCTTTCGTAGCGTTTAAGCGTTGTCGAAGGTCGTCCGTTCTTTGTAGATCTAGGGTCGACCTTGACCGATTCTAGTCATAATCTATGGTCAACCTCGGCTGAATCCGGGCTTGGTCGAAAAGACATCCATTCTGGTCAGCCTAAACCCCTTAAAGTGGTAGGAGGTCGGTCGCCTCTGGTAGGTGGACTTCATTGATCAAGGGTCGACCTCGACCGACTCTGGTCATAGTCAAGGGTCAACCTCGGCCAAGTCTGGGCTTGGGGGAGAAGACATCCCTTCAGGTCGGCCTAAGCCCATTAAAGTGGGAGGAGGTCGGTGGCCACCTCTAGTTGGCTGACTTCATTGATCAAGGGTCGACCTCGACCGACTCCGGTCATGGTCAATGGTTGACCTCGACCGACTCCGGGCTTGGTTGAGAGAATATCCCTTCAGGTCGTTCTAAGTCCCTTAAAAAATAGGAGGAACCGGTCTCCCCTTGATTGATGTCCGTCGTTGATCAAGGATCAATGAGGTCAGCCGAAGCCCTTCAAAAAATAAGAGGAGACAGACCGCCCCTTGATTGACATCCTTTGGGGTGGAAGGATAAATGAGGTCGGCCAAATTCCATTAAAAAATGGGTGGAGGCCGACCGCTCCTTGGTTCACGTCCTTCGTTGATCAAGGATCAACGAGGTCGGCTGAAGCCCTTTGTAAAATGGGAGGAGACCGGCTTCCCCTTGATTGAAGTCATTCGTTGATCAAGGATCAACGACGTCGGCTGAAACCCTCCTAAAAATGGGAGGAGACTGACCGCTCCTTGATTGACGTCCTTTGTTAATCCTTGATCAACGAGGACGGCCGAACCTCTTCAAAAAATGGGTGGAAGTTGGCCACCTCTGGTCGTCCGACTTCGTTGATCAAGGATCAATCTGGGTCGACTCCGGGCTTTGATCATGAAATCATCCTTTCTAATGTACTTGAGCCCTTCAAAATGGAAGGAGGTTGGCCACCTCTGTTCGTCCGACTTCATTATTCAAGGATCGACCTCGGCTTTTACCCTATAATTAGCCTATATCAAGGCTGAAAGGTGATAAATGCCAGAAGATTATCCCCAATTAGGGCGAATTTACGACTTTCACCCTATAATTAGCCTATTTCAAAGTTGAAAGATGATAAATGCCCGAAGATTAGCCCCAATTAGGGCATATTAATGGCTTTCACCCTAAAATTATCATATCTCAAGGCTGAAAGGTGATAAACGCTTGAAGATTAGCCCTAATTAGGGCGTATTCGCGGCTTTCACCTTATAATTAGCCTATGTGAAGGATGAAAGGTGATAAACTCCCGAAAATTATCCCCAATTAAGGCATATTAGCGGCTTTCACCATATAATTAGCCCATGTCAATGCTGAAGAGTTATATATGCCCAATGATTAGCTCCAATCAGGGCGTATTAGCGGCATTCACTCTATAATTAGTCTATGTCAAGGTTGAAGGGTGATAAACGCCCGAAGATTAGCCCCAATTATAGCGTATTAGCGACTTTTACCCTATAATTAGCCTATGTCAAGGGTAAAAAGTTATAAATACCCCCAATTAGGGCGTATTGGCGACTTTCACCTTATAATTAGCCTATGTCAAGGCTGAAAGGTGATAAACGCTCAAAGATTAGCCCAAATTAGGGCATATTAGTGGCTTTCTCCCTATAATTAGCATATGTCGAGGTTGAAAAGTGATAAACACCCGAAGATTAGCCCAAATTAGGGCATATTAGCGGCTCTCACCCTATAATTATTCTATGTCTAGGCTGAAAGGTGATAAACTCTCGAAGATTAGCCCCAATTAGAGCGTATTAGCGGCTTTCACGCTATAATTAGCCTATGTCACGGTTGAAAGGTGATAAAAGATTGAAGATTATCCCCAATTAGGGCATATTAGCGACTTTCACCTTATAATTGGCCTATGTCAAGGCTGAAAGGTGATAAATGGCCGATTATTAGCCCCAATTAGGGCGTATTAGCGGCTTGAACCCCATAATTAGCCTATGTCAAGGCTGAAGGTGATAAACGCCCGAAGATTAACCCCAGTTAGGGCGTATTAGCGACTTTCGCCGTATAATTAGCCTATGTCAAGGATCAAAGGTGATAAACGCTAGAATATTAGCTCTAATTAGGGAATATTAACGACTTTCACCCAATAATTAGTCTATTCAAGGCTGAAAGGTGATAGAAGCCCGAATATTATCCCCAATTAGAGCGTTTTAGCGGTTTTCACCCCATAATTAGCCTATGTCAAGGCAGAAAGGTGATAAAGCCCGAAGATTAACCCGAATTAGGGTATATTAGAGGGTTTGACCCTATAATTAGCCTAAGTCAGGGCTAAAAGATGATAAACGCCTAAAGATTAACCTAAATTAGGGTGTATTAGCGACTTTCACCCTATAATTAACCTTTGTCAAGGCTGAAAGGTTATACACGCCTAAAGATTAGCCCTAATTAACCCGTATTAGCGGCTTTCACCCTATAATTATCCTATATCAAGGTTGAAAGGTGATAAACATGAGAAGATTGTCCCCAATTAGGGCCAATTTGTGACTTTCACCCTATAATTAGCAAATGTCAAAGTTGAAAGATAATAAATGCCCAAAGATTAGCCCTAATTAGGGCGTATTAGCGGCTTTCACCCTATAATTAGCCTATGTTAAGGCTGAAAGGTGATAAACACCCGAAAATTATCCCTAATTAAGGCATATTAGCGGCTTTCACCACATAATTAGCCCATGTCAATGCTGAAAGGTGATAAATGCCTAAAGATTAGCTCCAATAAGAACGTATTAGCGGCCTTCACCCTATAATTAGCCTCTATCAAGGCTGAAGGGTGATAAACACCTGAAGATTAGCCCCACTTATCACATATTAACGACTTTCACCCTTTAATTAGCCTAAGTCAAGGCTGAAAGGTGATAAAATCCCAAATTTTAGCCCTAATTAGGGCGTATTAGCGGCTTTCACCCTATAATTAGCCTATGTGAAGGCTGAAAGGTGATAAACGCCCGAAAATTATCCCCAATTAAGGCATACTAGCTGCTTTCACCATATAATTAGCCCATGTCAATGTTGAAAGGTGATAAACGCCTAAAGATTAGCTCCAATCAGAGCGTATTAGCGGCCTTCACCCTATAATTAGCTTATGTCAATGTTGAAGGTTGATAAATGCCTGAAGATTAGCCCCAATTATCACGTATTAGCGACTTTCACCCTTTAATTAGCCTACGTCAAGGCTGAAAGGTGATAAACTCCTGAAGATTAACCCGAATTAGGGCATATTAGCGACTTTCACCCTATAATTAGCCTATGTCGAGGCTGAAAGGTGATAAACACCCGAAGATTAACCCTAATTAGTGGGTATCAGCGGCTTTCAACCTACAATTAGCCTTTGTCAAGGCTGAAAGATGATAAACGCCCAAAGAGTATCCCTAATTAGGGCGTATTAGTGACTTTCACCCTGTAATTAGCCTATGTCAAGGCTAAAAAGTGACAAATGCTCGAAAATTAGCCTCAATTAGGGCATGTTAGCCTCACTTAGGGTTGAAACATTAGTAAAGCACTCAGAAACACATAAATCATCGTAAACATGTAGGTCGTTCCACAGTTTACTAAAAAGACGAAACCCGAAAAGGGCCGATAAGACTCTAAGTCCAAACGACAGACCTTTATAACTTCTACGAAACCACAAGAGGTTTTCCCAGAAGTTGGGGGACAAATGATATGGGCTAAAAGTAAGCCCTAAAGACATAATTAATGTTGTATTTATTAGATTTGAATCTGGTCCAAAAAATCTAGGCCCAAGAATGAAAACAAGATTAACACTGGGCCCGAAATACATCTGTATTGGGGACGCTCGATACAGGCCAAGTCGGTCAACCGACACAGTATTCAGCTCAGGGGTCGTCACGTCCCAGAAGTCATGACAATCTAGAACTCTGTAGCCCTCAAGTCACCTTGACCAACATGGAAACGAAGTCATACATGGAAATTAAATCCTAAACGGCAACATCCGACAAATGAGGACGATCATCTAATTAGGAGACTTTCCCGCCAAGTCTCCAAACCCTAATATAATTCTAGGACAATCATCATTTATATAAAGGGCCTAACCCCTCACTCTAATAACTACGTAGGCATCTTGTGAGAACATAACTAAGTCACGAAACACAAGTGCAACCATTAATGGTCGAAAATCACTCAACCCTAGTATTAATTACGCATTAAAGAAAACCTAGTTTTTGATCCACATCACACTATTTTAAAGGTAGCGATCACGAATATAAAATCACTATTTTATACAGTTACAATCATTATTTTAGTGATTCCTCTTGTTGCATTTAGTGATTTTTAAAATTTTTCATTCAAATATATACATTCAACCACCACTACCATTGGTTCTACAACCGCCATTGATTCCAGTTACCCCTAAACTCGGATAATTTACTGCAATTAGGGATAATTAATTATTTTATTAAAAAGAATAAGACGAAGTGCGTATAACCACCAGAACCACCAACTCCAACCACTACCATCACTAATTCCGATCATCACCAATGGTCGTTATCTTATAAAATTAAAATATTAAGAATTTGATGATCGATTATTGGTCTTTATCTGAACTGAATTAATTACTTCTTCAATAATTGGGATCGACTTTTAAGCCTAAGCGTTTAATTAAAACACGGTAAAATACACAAAAAAACTTATACCCTTAAATATAAATATAAATAAAAATTAGAAAAATTTATATATACGATGTTAAATAAAATTGAAATTATATATTATTATAAGAAATATAATAAATTCAAGCAAAAAAAATAAAATAAAAAAATAAAATATTAAAACAATCGATCTCTACATCATGAATATGATAAAAAAAAATGATAAGATATTAAAAAAAATCGTATATTGCATGATATATAAGTTAATATGAATTATATATTCTATAGATTTTAATAATTCTAATAATCCATGCACAGGTGTTCTTACATAATTGGTATTAATATTTGTTTGTCTTTCATATTTACACATAAGAAGAATATTTGGCGTGTTTTGCCTCCCTTAATTGTGGAAATAAGTGACTTATTTCCAGAAAAAGTACGTATATATGTATTTTTTTTAAAAATAAGTAACTTATTTTTTATTTTGAAAATAAGATTTGATATTAAAATTTTAAATTAAATGTTAATATTTAAAAAAAATGTAAAAATACCTTTTAGAAAAACTTATTACTTATTTTTAATAAGAAATCCTAAACATGCCCATTATATACCTGATAGAATTTTAACAAACTAATAAACAATCGACATGGAACAAACATATGCTTGCTGTAACAAAAATATGAAGAATGAGAATTTTCGATAAGGTTGTCCATGGCTCCGGGCCGTTATTGTATGAGTATGATCATTTTTAAGATTTCAATTCGGCGTTAATCAGGAGTCAGGACCAGCTGTAATCCCAGTTTTGACTCTTCCTCGACCCACCCCTTTTCCCATTCTTATATTTTAACAAAATGAAGACTTTTAGATTACAAAAAAACACTTCTTGTGAGGTTCTTTATTTTGAAAATGAGTTTTGAAGGGCTTGAAAATGAGTTTTCGAATTTGGGGACTTACTATTCATCGTACATCCATTTTTTATATTCTTTCCATCTTTTTTGTAAGTCAATTTTACTTTTGACATATATATTTAGGTGTTTTGACCGTACAGTAGAATTTTTTTTTTAAAATTAAAATATGTAATTAATATTTTAATTCATAAAAGAATATTTTAAAAATCATTAATTTATTATGGGCCAAAGCACTTAGATATGTGTGCTAAAAGTTAAAAATACTTGTAAAAAAACGGAACCAGTACAATTTTATATATAAAAGAGGACTGACAAATAATAAATAATAGCAGTAGTAGTTCAAATTATAAAGAGAAGCGAGGAAAAGAAATATTAAAAAAGAAAATAGGGACAAACACGAGAAATGAGATGTAGAAATTTTTTAAATGCCAAGTAATTATTGAAAATTAATATTTATAGAATAATTTCGAGGATGAGGATTTTGAGGACCAAAAGAGGGGCGCATGTGAATGCTCTGATACGCCGCCTTTTTTTTTTTTGAAGAATATACGCCGCCTGTTATGTTGCCCTTGTGTTGCACGATCATCGTACTATTTAATGCTACTAACTAAACTACAAATATGAAGAACGTGTTCAGACTTTCCCCACATGTGTTCCCTCCATGCAGCACAATTATTAATATTCGGGAGCTACAGAAATTAAGTTAGAAGAATTTAGGAAAGAGCGTGACTTGACAATTTTAGTGAGAGCAAATAGTGTAATGCTAGGTGTTGAAATATAATATCAAAATTTTTCTGAAATAACGTGGTATAATATACAGTTTATTTTAATTCGTGAACGTATGCACGTGAGATGTTATATTATTATTAGGAAAATTTGTAATTACACACATGACAACGAACATTTGAAACAATTTTTAGGTATTTAATGTTGGTGTTTGATTTTGACATGTCTGACGTCACTAATCTGTTGTCGACATCTAGGACATGACGGGAACAAAACAACTCGACGTGAACAAACAACAATTTGAATTGGTCAAACAATCATCCTGAAAATTAAAAGGGATAACAATCAGTTTTGATACAAGAAAGGAAGGTTATTGATGAGTATCAAATTTTCTACAAATCAAAAAAGATATTGATAATTAGTTTCTCAATAAATAAGGAAGGCAATAATGGAAATCAAATCAATATGGCAGTTACACAATTTAAATATATTAAGAGAAGGGATATCAGAAAACAATATAGAATAACTAATATATATTGTTCTAAAGGGGAGACACAAACCTATTATCATCATAAGAGAGAGATACATATACAACTACATCACTACACTATTGATCACAAAAAGCTGCCTATTTACTCTTTTTTTTCAAGCCTATTTTCTTACTTTTCTCCATTGTAATTTCGTCTTCATCAGTTGTAACCTATCAAACATTGTTCAAGTGGATCATATTTGGTTGGGGAAGGTCCCACCCGCTGTTTTTATCCCTCAACGGGGGTTTTCCGCGTCACCACTTCTTTGTGTTGATTTACTTACTTGTTCTTATTTTTAATTCGATCACATATACTATACACACTTGAGATTATTTAGGCTTAATCTTTAACCTACCAAAATTTTATAAAACACTTAACATTTCTCAAATAAATAAAATATTCTAAAAAGCCTTCCATTTTTTAGGAGCACCTAACCATGGGATTTAGTTGTTGTCCTCAACGATGGGTAAAAATCCTCAACGTACAGGCCCTTTAGGTGATGACACGGTTGGTGTTGAAGGAATGATCTCTGCCATTAAGAAATTACAAGCTGATATGGATACCATAAGGTCAGAAAATGAGAGCCTGAAGAAAGAGCTGACGATGATGACGTCTAACAATAAGTCATTAACACGACATACCATACCGAGTGTTGTACGATGACTAGACATGGACGACATCGCTGATGATGAACCACAAGACAAAGAGAATGACATTGCTATTGATGTTGATGGAGATGAAAACATCATCACTGACAATGCCAATAATACGCGACAACCACACGACAAGACGACATATGAACGGGACACATAACGAGAGAGAGCTTCTAGACGGTCGAAACAATGAAGTTCTAGATCGCAAGGACATGTATCAAATGTTGTCAGGTTGGATTCACAAATACAGGAGATGAGGGAATTGATTCAAAGAATCTCAGGTATCCCAAAGCCTTTGGAGAAGTCGACACCAACAAGTTATGCAGACTCTCCATTCTCTAACGACATTGCTTTGGTCGACATACCAAAATGATTTTTATTTCCCAACATGAAACCTTATGACAGCTCGACGGATTCTCAAGAGCACATATTGCAATATAAGCAGCGTATATTTACGGTGCCTATACTAAAAGAGTTGAGAGACCCTTGTATGTGTAAAGGCTTTGGGTCAACGCTGTCAGGCCCAGCATTGCAGTGGTTTGTAGGCATGTACAACAGGAGCATCAGTTCTTTTGCTGACCTGGTCGACGCCTTCAATCTGCAGTTTGCGTCTAGCAGACTATTTGAAAAAAAATAAGTGACTTATTTCGTGTCATCTAAAGGCATAAGGAGCCTTTGAGGGAATACATAACAAGATTCAATAGAGAAAAAGTGACCATCACAAATTCTGACATCCCGACGGTCATTGAGGCATTTCGTCGAGGGTTGGTAAGGGATTCACTACTCTATGACGAACTGACAAAGTATCCATGCAGGACCATGGACGACGTGCAAGCAAAGACAATGGCCCAAATAAGATTGGAAGAAGATAGAAGGGAAGATGAAGACAACTATTACCATCCAAACATGAAGGTGTCAATTAAAAAAGTAAGGGACTACATACCCTATGCGAGGAGAGGACGTGAAGTACAACATGTCAAGTCGACACAAGGACAAATAGATTGGAGGAAATACCCAAACCTGCCACCAACCTTCGACAGCTACGGCTTCAACATCAGTCCTTCTACACTAGTTAGAGAATTCAGCAAGATGGGGGATGTCGGCAAATGGCCCCCAAAGTCAAATAAACCGAAAACTAACCCGGACTCTAAATTATGGTGTGATTTTCATGGAGACTATGGGCACAAGGTATATGATTGTGTTGCACTGAGAAGGGAGATGCAAGCCCTCGTCAAGAGAGAGTACTTAACAGAGCACATGTCGAGACAAAAGACCGTTCATGTCGGCCGAGACACGACACCAATAAGGCAACCACCACCACCTTAATTCACAAAGTCATCAATTTTATAGCAGGAGGGTTAGAAGTGTGTGGGACGACGTACTCATAAGCCAAAAGAATAGCAAGAGAACCTACAAAGCGAGTACTACGCGCTGACATCGTAGACGCAAACATGCCTGTCATTCAGTTCAATGAAACTGATAGGGATCATGTCACTGAACCACAACATGACTGTCTGATCATCTCACTAACCATAGGCAACTGCCTAATTAAAAGAATTTTAGTGGACAATGGGAGTGCTGTAAACATCATGATGCTTGGAACAGTACAACAAATCTGACTAACGGAAGCCGACATCACCAAGATGACTACGATGTTGGTGGGGTTTGGCGGATAAACTAAAATGTTAATGTATGAAACATTTAACAAAATTCTTTTTCATTATTCTAGTGAAAAAACCCAAGTTTCAAGTCAAACAAACATGTGAAAGTATTTATTTAAATTTTTAAATGCCAAAACAGCCTTCCGAGTCAAAAAAAAATTCATTAGTCGTCTACCGAATTTTGAACTAAAGTTTTGACTTGAAATATTTTCAAACATAAAATTATATATTAAATAATGACCATGAGGTCCAAGGAATATTTTAGTTTGAATAAACACAATTTTATTAGGATAAATAAGATAGTCTAGAATTTCGGAATAAAATTTGCTTTCGAATTATGGCAGGGCTTTTGATAAGGTAAAATAGATATAAATATTTTGAAAATATAACAATAAATTTTGGATAAAAACTTTTGAGAAAAAACACTCTTTAAATATCTTTAACAATTTGCCTATTTTTGATAAAATATATCGATTTTAGTGCCTTAAGCATTTGCCTACTTTACTGGTACATTGGCCTTGAATAATTTATATCATCCATTTGATATATTTATCCCAATTTAATGTCTTTAAGAAAGTGATAGAAAAGATCAGAAAATATTTTATAGTTAATCTGACTCGGTTCCCGATAAATGTCACGTAGAATACCTTAAGGGAGGATTTATTAGTTGTCTTGGTAAATTCAGAAATCTAATTTAATTTTCACTTTTAATTTGACAAATAATTGAAACCTAAATAGTAAATAATTGGCTCTATCAGCCTGCATGCTTCTTGTTTCTTGAGAGATTTGCAATTGGAGGGTTTTTTAGAAAATAAGAGATAGCAAAAAGAAATAAAGTGGAGGGACAGATGTATATATAGGAGTGTGAAGCTAGAGGGGTACCCGTCAGGTGATATGATTTGATTGGAGCTGATAGGTGGTTGAATCTTAATTAAAAAGGGGTTCATGCACCGGGTTGTATGGTATTCGATTAAGGGTGAAGGGGAAGAGTTTATTTTTAAATTTGAATTTTAAAACAAAAAAGTATCCCTTACATGCGTCTTTCTTTAGTATCCCTTACAGAGAAAGTCTCGTTTGACCGGTTTAACTAGTATAAAATCACATAGAATAAAACTGATTTTTTTTTAAAAAAAATGGCATTACTAAAATAGTCAGATATTAACATCCGTACGGTTGGATCGTTGGAAAAAAAATTTTAAAAAATAAATTCAGCAATCAGGTTATACTAATTATTATATAAAGACTAAAAAATACAAAGGCAACACTAAACAACCAAATGCAACGCTACCATATTAAATGCAACGCTTGTGGTTGGCCCCACACTGCCACGTCAGCATGGGCCTCACTGCCACGTCAGCAGTGGTGGGCCCCCCACTGCCACGTCAGCATGGGCCCACTGCCACGTCAGCGTGGGTCCCACTGCCACGTCAGCAGTGGTGGCCCACTGGTGGGCCCCGCCAGCCACGTCAGCATGGGTCCCACTGCCACGTCAGCCGTGATGGGCCCCCCACTGCCACGTCAGCACTATCTCACTGCCACGTCACTAATTATTAAAAAAAAATTAGCTAATGCAACGCCATTCGTTAGTGTTGCATT
The DNA here is from genome assembly GCA_028671895.1 of Oenanthe sinensis. Taxonomy (NCBI): domain Eukaryota; kingdom Viridiplantae; phylum Streptophyta; class Magnoliopsida; order Apiales; family Apiaceae; genus Oenanthe; species Oenanthe sinensis. The sequence goes on along the minus strand of CM053798.1, from coordinate 12,378,425 downwards.
CACTGCAACACCGTGAGTAATATGCAACACGAAGTTTTATCTAATGCAATACTATTTTAGCAGTGTTGCAAAAGACCCAAAAATTCAGATCTACCGCAACGTTTTCAGTGCAACGCTTTCTAAAAAGCATTGCCTATGAGCACTTATGGCGTAGTGCCTATTTCAAAATTAAGCTAATATGGACTGAATCTAATGAGGTAAGAGGTTCTGGTACTTGAACCTATAAGGTTCAACAATAAAGCTCTTAAATTAGCATGTCTCAATTGATATTGCATGGAGAGTCAGGTTAATCTTTGATGGAGGTTCTGTGTTGATTCCCTTGTTTCCTACGACGAGTATGCTCATGTAGGCTTACAGATGAGGTATTAAAGCCTTCAATTCTAAATTTATGATACGAAGCTTTATTTGGAGATTGAGCATTAAGGTTCTCCTTGCATTTCATGACTTCGAGGAATGGGGTAATTGTTGTGCGTCATTTTTTGTATGAGTATAATTTAGGCCCATAACGACTTAACTAGGACCTTGGTGTAAAGAGGCTCATTGGTAGATAAAGGTCGTGCATAAAAAGTTCTGTGAGCTCCATGTGGTTGAGGTCCAAATATGGATGAGGTTCAATTATGATTTAGGTTCATCAGTACCTTGAGGTTCGAGTTTCGAGGATCAGTCATCACTCATCAGGAGGCAAGATGCTTAATGGATAAGGGTCATCTCCTAAATTTTAGGAGCACGCTAATCAGGCTCAATATGGATTCTAAGCAGATAATTATGACTTATTATCACGTATATATCATAAGTTCACTTAGGTTTGGGAATCTTTGGAGGGTGTTTGGACAAGCACAAACAACTAAAATTTAGTACTTGGATGGTATTAAAAATGATAAACGTGGTTGAAATCTGTCAATCATAAGCCCACAACTCGTAATATTACATACGGACTTGATCCCATATAAATACAGGGATATGTAGGTCATTTGTCAAGGACGATCACCTAAGTAAGGACGAGGTCACTAAATACTTGAGAGATACACTTTATACTTGAGAGATACACTTTTCCGATCATCTAGGGCGGCGGTGCATATAGTTGCACCACCCTTATTCATCGAAAACCCAACAAATTTAGACTAAACAAACTACAATCTTCAACCTATTGAATACGGAGAGCCGCTCTGAGTAGTTGAGAATCAACAATATATTCGATATATTTTCTAGGGGTGTTGATGAAATTCATTCACAACAAGAATAATAACAATAATCATGATAATAATGATAATAATTGTAACAATAATAATAACAATAATAATGATAATAATAATGATGATGATGATAATGATAAGGCTTATTTACTTCTTTGCCCTCAAATTATTCGACTTTGTACATAGAAACCCTTAAAGAAAAAAAATCATAGATTCACGCCCTTAATAAATGACAACTTGTATATTTAAACCCTTTTGACTAATTTTTTCCCGATATTGCCACTGGGCTAATATGTCTATTACTACATATTTTACGGGTAAAAATGTTCAAACACATATAATATCTATTAAATATTAAATATTTTTAACTAATAAACTGAAAATACAAATATTGATATATTCTAAAAATTGTTTTTTAAATCTAAAAATATTTAAATGCCTTGCCAATTTAAATTTAATTAAATTATTTTCATACTAATTGAGAACTAAGATTTAACAACATATATGTATCCCAAATGCCTAAAATAAATATATATTTAGATATATAACAAAAATTAATAGAAAAAAGTGTAATTAATAAGTTTTATTATACTTTTTAAATTTTAATATATGTCATTAGTTTAAAACCTTTTTTTATAATTTATAACTAATTATCAAATATTATTTTAATATTTTTATTTAATATGATAAAATAATTATAAATTACCTATTTTAGATTAGTTTTTTAGTTATATATGTAAATATACATTTATTTTAGGCATTTGAGATGCATATATGTTGTTAAAGCTCATTTTTTAATTAGTTTGAAAATTAAATTTAAATTAGTAATGCAATTAAATATTTTTGGATTGAAAGAACAATTTTTAGAATATATCGATATTTGTATTTTCACTCTATTATTTACTTATATTAGGTGCACAGGGGTTTTAGTCATTTTATTTAATAATTTTTTCAAAAATTATTTAATAATTCTGTATTAGTTAAAAATATTTAATATTTAATGGATATTATATGTATTTGGACATTTTTGCCCTTGAAATATGTAGTAGTGAACATATTAACCTAGGGGTAATATCAGAAAAAAATAATCAAAAGAGTTAAAGTGTAGAAGTTGCCATATATTAAGGGTGCGAATGTATGAGATTTTTTTTCTTTAAAGGTTTCTGTGTACAAATTCAAATAATTTGAGGGTAAAGAAGTAACTAAGCCAAATAATAATGATAATCATGATCCTGATCATGATCATGATTATGATCTAATAATAATAATGATAATGATAATGATGATGATCATAATCATAATCATGATAATGATGATCATGATTTAATAATAATGATAAAGATGATCAAGATGATCATGATCTAATAATAATAATAATAATAATTTAATAACTCATAAATTTTAATATAAAGTACTAGAATCCATCGCATAATAGTTAGGTTGGGGTAATAAAATTTTAAAATAAATACTCCCTCCGTCCCGGCCAAATGTTTACATTTGGTCCGGGCACGGAGACCAAGGATAGTGGGTGTAATAGTGATTTTATTGTTAAAATAAATGAAATAGTGGGTGTAATAGTGTAAAGTGTTGAAAAAGTGGAGTGAAGTAGTGGATGTAATAATATATTTATTGTTAAAAGTTACTATTTTTAGTAATGTAAAGAATTGGGTGGGACGTCCCAAAAAGGAAAGTGTAAAGAATTGGTTGGGACGGAGGGAGTAATATTTAAACATCTAAAATAATTCAAATTAATAAATACAAAGAAAATAAAAATTTTAATAATAAATAAGTCCAAATAATAGTTAAAAATTTAATTTTTTTAATCAGCTAGACTAATGACAGTCCTATATCATACAACCTAAACGTCCGTGTGTATGAGTACATTTAGAATCACGGTTGAAAATTGTTATGCCGGTGGAAAAATTGCCGTTAAAAAAATTAGATAACTGTTTGGTATTTTATTGATTTGTACATATTTTAAGATACAATATATAAAATTAATGTTTTTGGGGAGGTTTGATAATGAAATTTGTAGCTACTTTATGCAAAAACTGAAAAATAGATTTTTTTTCAAAAGCATAAGGTGACATTCTTTGTCTAATAACAACTTTTAAGCCCAAAGCGTTTATCCATACAACATGTTTTGAATTTTACCAAACACCATAAAAAACTGTTGTACCTGTTTGTAACAGCAATACTAAACGGACCAAAATACCTGTAGGAAAAAAATGATATTAGGCAAATACTCGGTACAAATTATAAAAAAAATTATATAATAAAAAATCAGATTTATAATTTGGCAGCTTATAATAAAACAGTAATTTTTAAAAATAAATCTAAAATAATGAGAATTTAGGATATATTATATCGAGATTAGAACCATACATATACAGAACTCAGACACTAGCTTAACAAATTAGTGGAAACTCAGTAGGTCGAATAATACAATTTATCCTACATTATTAAAACTGAAATTTTAAAATTTTGATAGTGGATCATCCTTAATTGGGTTTTTTACTGAATAGCTATTATTATGCCAAATTTTTAAATATGTATTTCCTTCATTTGTGTATGTCATACAATTTTATTACTTCAACTTATCCTCCTTCATTGTGGTTGTAAATGAGTCAAATATAAATTTCTTAAATAACATATAACAAACTTATAATCCGTGTGAACGGAATAATTAATATTTAAGTAAATTATTTTTTTATTCATATTTTTATTCATATTTAATATAAAATTTTATATTATTAAAAATTAATGTTAATACTCTATGTTCTCTTATTTCATATATATATATATATATATATATATATATTATTTAATATAAATATATTACAATTTGGACTCGTATTATAATAAATTTATAATTGGGTCTAAAAAATAAAATTTTTAAATAATATAGATATGTATATAGTTATGACTGACATTATATTAAATAAAATTATATAACTTTTTAAGCATGTGGCTAAGTTAACCAACCCACTAAAACTTCTAATTTTTTTGACTATAATAATATAGTATAGATTTTGACTGCTAATTTAATTTGAGACGAAGGTTACATAAACCTGTCCCCAGCGTAGAGACATAGTTGTTGATTTATATATTTGGCCGCGTAGTTACATGTTACATGTTGCATGTCATGTTAATGCTAATAGTTTTTCTTCACGAGAAAATACATGAAGTTATGGTGATGGCCTGGTATATTCATGAATAATTTCTCATTTTATAATCTGTTAATCACGTGGTTATCATTAAGAATGGATATGTATATTATGTATCAATTTTATAAGCAACGTTAACTACTTTATTATCCAAACAAATTCTCTACAATAAGCATCACAGAAACTGAAAAAATGTGATTAGCGAATATTAAACTTCTTATGATTTACTCGCCTCTGTTATTCCATCTCGTTTTTTCCCGTCTGTTGCCACTTGGTTTAGGCTTATTCATAGATTAATGTATTATGCTGGGGTCATTTGTTGGAGCTTGTGGGTCAGACAGAATGAATGGGTATGGAATAAAAAGAACATGTCTGTTTTCGGTGTTCGGTCTATGGCTTTGAACCTGATGCGGGAATGGAGGAAGGTTAATGAATGGGAGGCCGGAGGTGTGAGGCAGATGCAACCATCGACGAAGAAATGGGGTCGACCACCTGAGGGTTGGATAAAAATCAATGTAGATGCTGCAAGTCAGGGTCATACGGAGAATATAGAAGTGGCATGTGTAGCTCGTGATGACAGGGGAAGATTCCTGGGTGCTAGAAGTTCTAATTGTCGGGGTACACGCAGATTAGAGAGGCAGAAGCGGTGGGACTTCGAGATGCATTAGAGTGGATGAACAAATGGAGAACTATGAATTGCATATTTGAATTGGACGCGAAACTAGTGGTGGAGGCCGTCTATAATAACACGGGAAGATCGAACTTTCATAGTATTATAGATGATTGTGTGAGTTTACTTCAATATTTTGAGAATGTTTTAGTTGTGTATGAACATCGATCTGCGAATAATATGGCTCATATGTTAGCCCGAGCTGCATTTTCTATGACAAGTCATAGGGAATGGTTTCATACCGCTCCAGAGTTCATTCGATGTAACCTGATTCTGGAGGAGTATTAAGTTATGCAAGTACAGTTATTTCAAAAAAAAACATTTGTAATGGCACCGGTCCCTGTCAAGTCTTTGGCTATATATGTCAAACTTAATTATATTCTATATATAATTGGAATAAGAGAATTAATATGTTTTGGTTGTCAGGCAAAACTGTAAATTCTTAAATAGGATTAGTTATTTTGTTAATTAATTGTTTAATATTCGATTTCCCACCGGCACAAAAATTAACTTAATATTATTTATAAATATTAATTTTGTAAATAAAATGATTAAAATTCGATTATGAACCAAACTTAATAACTAATTTAGTATTAATTTTAAAAAATGTATTAAATTTTAATATTAAGATTGAATAAATATAATCTTCTTAAAAAAAATAAACAATTTCATTATAAAATTATTACAAATTATTTTGTAAAAGAGAAGCATGAGATACAAGCTAGTTATTTATAATGCTCCGAAAGATCTAAAGCAATCCATCTAAATTCTACGGCATTAGACCAGAGTATGCGTACAATAACGACATTTGAGTGCCGACATATTTGACAGACGACCCAGAGTTTGAGGTTGCTTGGAATAATTGATGCATGTGACCTCATGGGAATTTTGGAAATTCATTTCATAGGTTAAGGTGCATCCGCAGGCATCATTGTCCGCGGATGCGTTTTTGCCTTCTAGTTCCCGTCCACAATTGAAGACATCAGGGCCAGCCGGGGTGAGCACAGTGCTCCCAAATTTATACAGTATTATATATATTTATAGATATATATTTATTAAAAAAGTTGAGAAATATTGTTAATATTATAATTAAAATCAAATTCGTTAGACTTTATTTTTGTATTTATAATATCTTGCGATAATTTATTTTATTTAAACAAATATAGTTTAATAATTTTAATGTATATTAAAATATATAAATAGTCCGAAAATATTTGATACGCCCGGAAGACACGGTGGAAGGGCGTCATAGTATGAAATCAGATTGAATCATAAATATTAATTTCATTGTCTTTTTGGTGTAAAAATATTCAGTTGGACTTCTATTTATAACCAAAACAGTAAAATCAATATTTATAAGTATATCTTCAATGCACTTAGTGGACTATAATTAATAATCTAGATTTATATATTTGTGATAAAAATTTAACTGGGCACTGAATCTATACTATGTATACTATATTATTATAAGCGAACATGAATTTAGTTTGGTTGGTTCAACGTCTTTCAAAAAAAATTATGGTTGATTCAACGTTTTATAAAAAAAATTAAACACCTTCCAAAAATAATTAAATGCATATAATTTAGTATAGTATTATATATATAACACAACTACATCAATTTTATTATCACTCAACTTCTTTAAATAATTAAATATCTAACAAAACTATATCAGTTTCATTATCACTCAACTTCTTTAAATATTTAATCGATAATTATAAATTATTTATAAAGTAAAAATACATATATTAGTATTTTAAATAAATACGTATTAGTATTTTAAATAAATATAATTGATACAAAAATAATATAAATATGAGTTTATTTGATAGTTTGGTTGGTTAAACGCCTTCCAAAAAAATTACAACTGCTTTCTAAAAAAATTAAATTAAATATATATAATTTATTTCATTTATAATATAATAGCATAGTAGTTTAGATCAAACACACAGTACTCTCCTAACTAAAATACATCTCTATACAAAACACAAAAACATTATTCTATTAAAATATAAATATAAATAAATTATATAAAACTATATTCATATAATATTAAATAAAATTTAAGTTATTACTATATAAATAAAAATATATTCAAATCATATTAAAAATTAAAAAAAATTATCCGTGTATCGCACGAGATATAAACTTGTATAAAATAATAAGTAAATGTAATCAAAGCCATAACCTAAAAATTAATTAGTATATTTTTAAAAAGACAAAACAAAACTGTCATCTTTAATGCGCACTAATATACATTAATACACACGTAAATGAAAATAAAATTTTGAGAATCAAATATATTGCATGAAGGAACACATAGGTGATTATCGAGTTTACATATTTTTGAGACTTTGACCGTAAATTGATAAATAAAATTATAATTGGTATAAACAATTAAACAACCCATTACATTTCATACTCGACGAAAGATAATACAAAGAAATGACATTGAGACTAGAATCACTTATCAAAGTCTTTGATCGAGTACTAAAGAATATGAACAAACCATTATACCCTATATATAATTGGAATAAGGGAGTTAATGTCATGTAGTTTAGGTGGTCGTGGGCAAAAGAGTAAATGTGCAAATATTAGTTTTTATTTAATTAATTGTTCAATGTTCGATTTCCCACGAATAAAAAAATAATTTAAAATAATTTTTAAATATTATTTATAAATAAAATGATCAAATAAACAACATGGGCAAATGTTATTTAAAATGATCAAATACAAAAATAATTTAAAATGATCAAAATTAAATATTATTAAACCAGCAAAGAAAATATTTGGTCCGTCGTCGATCTGGTCCTTTTATGTCCCACTCAACTTCAAATACACGTCTATTGCTCAATTTCAAACCCATTCTTTTAATTTTCTCATTAGTCAAATTCTTTAATTTATTTAATATCATAATTTATTAATTAAATTTTATGAATATTAAAATATTATTATTATTTTACTTATATTAATTAAATTTTATTATTTTGCTTTTTCTATATTATATATATATACTTTTATATTATATTACTCTAAAAAAACTTCTTTTTTAATTAGAATATAGAGTTGTACTCACATCTAATAGCATGTTTCAATTTTCTCATCGTTCAAACACTTTAATTTATTTAAAATTAAAATTTTATAATAAAAATTTTTTAATATTAAAATTATATTAAAAAATTTTATATATTAAAACATACTCTTTTATTTAAATTTTAATTAAAATATTTTCTAATATATTTGAAACTCTTTTTATTAATAATTTTTTTTAATACTTTGCACAAGTTATTAATCTATGTTAATTAATATAAATATATAACAATATATTAATGAGAATTTAAACACATAATATAAATATGATTCAAAAATAATTTATCTCATGTAGAACATTACAAAAAAAATATTAATACATAAATAATCAATTAAAATATTTAATTTATTTAAAATATATAATATATTATTTATTCCTCTCCTACCGGTTATAGGCTAGGATATACATAAACTCTGCTAACTTGTATGTGGTTTAAAACAGCCTCCATCGAGCTTGAAGAGTATAAATGTCAGTTACTCAATGAACCTGAAATCTACCCCCGATTGTGGAGACTTAAAATTAGTTGAAATCTACCCATCTGACTATTTTGAGTCACTTTGACTAGGTGAATGCGACCATTTAAAAGAATTGCCTGAACCGATAGGACAATTGACTAAATTGTGCCATTTAGATGTGCATTATTGTGTTAATTTAAAACGATTGCCCCATTCCATCAGACAATTGACTAATATGCGTCTTTTAAATATTGGTGGTTGCCGTAATCTCAAATAATTGTCACATCAATGGGGTGATATTATAGCATCTCTAATGGGGTGCTAATTAAAATTGACAATATTGACTAATCATCAAAAAAATTAATAAATTATTTTCTCTTTCTTCAATAATATTTTGACATTATTTGTAGAAAATTTTACTCCAATGATTGACACTCAAAGTTGTCAATTTTTGATACATATAATTAATACTAGGTATTAATATTTATGACTTTAATGTGATTTAACACATTTTTACCATTTCGGAAGTGTGCAAAAAGTTGGTAACTTTGGCTGACACCTCTCTCACTCACTCCAATGGAGTGTCAACAAGAATATATGCCACATCATGTCAGGTGGCATTGACACTCTTTTTTGCACTCCCATTGAAGATGCTCTCAAGGCCTAAAGATGCGCGATGTAAGTTACGGATATTAAGCAAATGCCAGATTCAATTGTGGACCTAAAGGAATTGGTTAAGTTGAACTTGTACAGTTGCAAAAATCTTAAGAACTTTGGGAATATGGAAGGCTTAAGCATGTTTGATGCAAGTTGTAGCACAATTGAACAACTTACTGCCTAAAGATGTAATATAAGAGTATGCCTGCCTATTATTTTGAATTTTTCATCTTACTGACGAGGGCGAGAATCTCTCCTCAACTAAACCTTTTAGCCTTGTGCGCGCACGTGGGTGGTGGAGCAATACCATACTAACACTTCTTAAACACTACATAAGTGTTCTACTATATAAAGTCATGGAAAACACTTTTCCAATTAAATGTGGGATTTAAGTTCTCATTTCTAGATTTTCACTTTCAAGGTACTAACTTTGGATAATCATATCTCATCCATTCCTTGATCATTTTGAATACTTAAATATGCGTTGGAAAGCTATCTCGAAGACGAACGTATTCCAATCATAACTTGTTGCGCGCACGCACCCAAGAAGCATTCAAACTTATGCTCAAAATGACTTGAAAATGTGGGGCTTCTACCCACATTTTCCAACAATATCTTGGTCAAAAAGATGTTAGAATGTTTGTTTGATTTGGTAACACAATATGAAGTATTTGGAACGCCTATATCAGTGTTGTACAATGGTTTATGACTGTTTTTTGGCATTTTTTCTTGTAGTACGTTACATATTTTACTGACGCCAGACTAGGGCGAGAGCCTGTCTTCAATCAAACTATCTAGCATTGGATAACCGTGCAAGTCCTAGTTTCCCCAATTCCATCTTCTGGATTCACAAGACTACAAGATGCATGTACCAGATGTGTCATTGATGAAATTGGAAACGTCGTTTTATTAGGTGCAGGAGCCAACATGTAGATTAGTCAAATTCGTTCATTTCATCACTAACCTCGTTTAAATCTCATTAATGTAAAATAAGAACTAAAAGTGTAAAGTTTTACGCTCCACTCCTGAATTTTTTAACCCATGAAAGCAAAATTCTGTAGAGAGAGTATATGAAAGGGAATGAAAGGTGCACTCCTCAGTCACTAAGCCAAAAGGAGAAACTATTTTAACATTGCTGCTATGAATCGCTTAAACAGCCCGGAGACAATCAGATTCTACATTCACCTTACTCCATCCTTCATTTTGTTTCCCTCAGAGCTTCTTTGATGCCCATAGCCTCTGAAACTTCACGTCGACCACAATCAGAAAATAACAGCACATCCATCCACCTCCAATAACTTGCCAGAATGATCTCGACTCTCGAGCAGTATTACAGTAGAAATAGAGTGCTGCTAGGAGTTCATGACCCCATGATTGTATAGTATTATACTCGATTTGTTATCTACTCCAAACACTGCAGCATCTACATACAATCATGGGGTAATGAACTCCTAGCAGCACTCTATTTCTAGCTGCAACTTTCTACTCATCTATTATATTAGAAACAGAGTTCACCACTACCTCTTTAGGCATCATCTTTTGGAACCAAACATACTCATTTCTAGTTTCTCATATAGACCAATACAGCATAGCTATTTTCTCAATTTCCTCTCGGCTGCAGAACTAAGTATTACATTTAACCCAGCATGAGGCCAACAAGACATGCAGAACTTTAAAATTTCAAATGTTAAGTTGTCTTAGACTTTGGACTTGTTTCATATTAAATATCAATTTTATATTTACATAATTTATTAAAAATTTAAAAATACAAATGATATTTTTTAATATATTACATAATAATATCGGTTTTTTATTTCAATTTTTTGATTAACCACCATTAATAATCGAATTCTCCAAAAATCAAATTTCAAAAATAATGTTACCAAAAATCGAAATAAATTGGTATAATTTGTTAATCGATACAAAAAAAAAGGGAATTTATCCAAAATACCAGGTTTGCTAGTTTGTTTTGCAAAAATACCATATTTTCAAAATCATTGCAAATATACTAGACAAATATAATATATTCCACCCAAATGCCACCTCACCCATTTTCTTCCTCCTCTTTTTTTTCCTCTCTCCCCGATCTCTCTCTCCCCTCCTCCATTCTCTCTCGACTCATCTCTCTCCCTCTCTTCTCTTCTTTTCTTTTTCTCCTTCTCTCCTTCTTCCTCCCTTATTCCTCATCTCCTGTCTTTGTTACATCACCGACCACCACCGCGGAGGCAGAGACAACCGGTGGTGATGGCTCCTGCCACACCAAAAACACATACACAAACTCACACATGACAAAATTATAAAGATAAGATAGAGAAAATATAAATGAGGATGAACATTGGTGTTTATTGATAATAGCTGATGATAATGATTTAATACCAATAGAGCATAGACTGCTTCTTTATATAGAAGACACAAGAGATAGGAAAAATATAAAAAGGTGGAGACAGATCATTAATCCTAACAAAAAAATTCTAACGGTATTGTCTATTGTATTCCTTTTAATTATTGGCTGGAATCTTCTTGTTATTGATATTACTTCTTGAGGTAACATTTTCCTTTTTACTGTATGATGTAACATCCCCCCTTAAGTTGGATGGTTGGAAGAGATTGCAAACATTCAGCTTGGAATTGAAAGTGGCTAACTGAGCTGCACCAACTGCTTTAGTAAACATGTATGCAGGTTGAATAGTGGTAGGTAGATGAAAAGTGTTTATAATGCCCTGCTGCAACTTTTCTCTAACAAGATGGCAGTCAATTTCAATATGTTTTGTCCTTTCATGAAAGACTGGATTATCTGCAATGTACAGAGCAGATTTTCTATCACAGTAGAATGGCACTGGGAGAATTTGAGGTAAACGAAGGTCTTTAAAAAGAGCTAATAGCCAAGTGACCTCACAACATGTGTCAGCCATGGATCTATATTCTACTTCAGTAGAGGATCTAGATACAATGTGTTGTTTCTTGCATTTCCAAGAAATTAGAGATGATCCAAGCAAAATGTAGAAGCCAGTGAGAGAATTCCTGGTATTGAGACAACCCCCCCCCCCCCAATCAGAGTCACTAAAAGTAGTTAGCTTGAGGAGAGCCATATGCTGGTATAACAATACCCTTTCTGGGAGATTGTTTGAAGTACCTTAAAACTTTATATACAGCTTGAAGATGATCAGTTCTGGGAGAAGCAATGAACTGAGACAAAACATGCACTGAATAGCAAAGATCAGGTCTGGTGATAGTTAGATAAATGAGTCTTCCTACCAGTTTCCTGTATGTGGTAATGCTTGCTGGAGACAGTAGAGGTGATTCATTTTTGAGAAGTTGATGGTTTTGCTCAATAGGAACCACTAAGGGTTTTGCAGCAGTAATCCCTATGTCTTTGAGGAGGTCCAAAGTATATTTTCTTTGGTTAAGGTAAAAATCATGACTTGATTTAGCAACTTCAATCCCTAGAAAGTATTTCAAAGGTCCAAGATCCTTGATTTAAAATTGAGAGTGCAAGAAGGCTTTCACAGCAGCAATTAAGGAATTAGATGAACCTGTAATCAACATATCATCTACACATACAAGAATTGCCACAAAACCTTTGTCTTTGTTTAAGGTGAATACACTGTTATACTGTGAGAATTATGAATACCAAAAGACAAAAACGCAGAAGCCAGTTTGGTGTACCAATATCTAGGGGCCTGTTTGAGGCCATATATGGATTTATTTAGAAGACAGACCATTGGTACATGATTGTAGTAATGAGATTGAGAGGATAAGGTTCTGAATCCTGGAGGTAACCTCATGTAAACTATATCTTTCAGGTCACCATTCAAGAAAGTATTTGCAACATCCATCTGAGTTAACGACCATTATTTGTAAGATGTCATTGCCAATAAAAGTCTAACAGTGACCATTTTAGCAACTGGGCAAATGTCTCAAAATAATCAAGTCCAGCTATTTGAGTAAAGTCTTTGGCAAGTAACCTTGCCTTGTATCTTTCAACATAACCATCAGGATTATATTTTACCTTAAAGATCCATTTACAGTCCACAATGTGATGATGAGGAAGTTGAGAAACTATCGTCCAAGTATTATTCTGCTCTAAAGCAGTTATTTCAGCCTTCATAGCCTAAGACCGGTTAGGATTGCTAACATCTTAGGCAAAAGTATAGGGAATAGATACTTTGGATGTAGCATTGACATAGGCTTTATATGATGGTGTAAATTTATCATAAGAGATATAGTCTTGAATGGGATAAGTACAGGAATTAGTATGACACATACCTTGATTAGTGTTGAAGTGAGAGAGATGGGTACTGTGCTGATGAAAGTTGGCAGGTAACCCAACAAAATCTTTGAATTTGTTTGTAAGTTGTTTAGTTCTTGAAGGTTTAATGGGAACAACATCATGAGTGTTACCATTGTTCATGTCAGAATGCAAATGAGGAGAATAAGGTGTATCATGAGGAGTGGGATCAGTTGAGGGACTATCATTGGTTTGAGAGATCTCAAGAGGAATATGATCAAGTTCAGGAATGAAAGATATGTCAAAATTAACTGGAAAGAGAACAGATTTATCAAAGGGAGCGAATCACTTTGTTTTGAAAGGAAACTCATTTTCAACAAAGGAAACATCTCTAGACAATATGTATTTTCTGGTAGCCAAATCAAGAACTTTGTATCCCTTTTTGGTAAAGTGATAACCAATAAAGACACATTTGATGCTCCTAGGACTGAATTTGTCATGATTAGGAGCAGTGACAGTGGCATAACACAAGCAGCCAAACACTTTCAGATGTTGATATTTTAGAGGAGTATGAAACAAGAGTTCATAAGTAGTTTTGTAATTAAGTTGTTTGACAGGTAGGAGATTAACAATATGAGCATCTGCAAGAACAAAGTCACCCCAAAAACTACTAGGCATATGAGATTGGAATTTTAAGGATCTAGCAATGTTAAGTAAGTGTTTGTGTTTTCTTTCCACTCTTCCATTTTATTGGGGAGTGCAAGGGCAGCTAGTTTGATGAACAATGCCAAGGGTAGACAAGAAAGTGGTTATATCCAAATTGGTGAATTCAGATCTATTGTCAGTTCTTACAGTTTTAATGATGGTTTTAAACTGATTTTGAACATAGGAAACAAAGTGTTTAATTAGATTTGGTACTTGTGTTTTGTGAGCAAATAAGAAGACCCAAGTGGATCTTGAGTGATCATCAACAATATGAACAAGATCAAAGTTATGAGTGTTGTAAGAAGAACTATCACTGAAAGCAATTCTATGTTGCTTGGAGAAATGAAAAACATCACAAGAGTGAAAAGATTCAGTTTTATTATTAATAAACTGTAAATTTTAAGGTGCCAAAGACAAGTGTTATCAGATGTACTATAAAGGACAACACTAGGCATATAATAAGTAGACTTTCATACAGGCTTTGATTGGGTACTATTATTAATATAGGGCTTGAGGTAGGTTGGATTTAACTTGCAAATGCCCTCATGACAGTCACCAATCTCTCTCTCCTTCATCAGGGTAAGGTCATGTATCATACATTTGGTATTGGAAAAAGAAACCACACATGAAGAATGAGCCGTTAGTTTAGTAATAAAAATAAGGTTGCAGTAAAAAGTAGGCACACAAAGAACCTCATATAAGGTAAATTCAGGGGAAAACTTAAGGTTGCCAATATGAGTGATGTTTTCAGTTTCTCCATTTGGTAAGTAAAGAATTAATTTCAATGGTCTAACATTTTGTAAGAGATGTAACTGAAAGGTAATATGATTAGTGGCACCAGAATCAAGTATCCACAAATTTGAATTAGATTTATTAATAAAATGAGTTGCATTAGTAATAATGGCATAGTAAGAGAAATTTTTGGACATAGGAGGACAATGAGATTTACCAAACAATTGAGAGGTTGAAGGAGCAGATGTCCAATTTGTGGGAGAGATCTTTTCTTATAACATTCTCATAATTTGTTGGCATTGAGCCTCTGAAAGGTTGAAGTTGTTTTCAACAGGTACATATTTGACAGTATCAGCAACATTACCCTTGACATAAATTTGAGCTGCTGTCTTGAACCCTGAATTCATGGATCTCTTTAGCTTGGGTTTTGGTTTCCCACAGTTTGTGCCACTCAAGATACCCATGTAGATAGAAGCATTTCTCTTTGAGATGCCCTGTATTTTGACAAAACTCACAGAACAGATTAGTATCATTAGGATTTCCCCTTCGCATATTCGCAGCTTGGTTTGAAATCTTAGACTTGTTGAACTTCACATTCATAGCCATGTTCTCAGTAACAAGTGGTAAGTTTGCATAGAACTCTCTTTGAGATTATTCTTGCAGAAACAAAGAAAAGGTATGCTTCAAGGTAGGGGTTGTCCTCATCATCAAAATCTGACCTCATATAGCAGTATAATGATCTCCCAAGCCCATCAAGAACTGACTCAGTTTCACCATATCTTCATATTTTTCTAGTTTCATGACATTTTCACAAGTGCAGTTACTATTGACACACACACATTTGGGATATGAGACAAAGTATCAATTTCAGACATAAGGGTTCCGTATTTGGTAAAATATGTGGTAATAGACATACTACCTTGGTTCATAGAGGCAAGTTTTTTCCTTAACTGAAAGATTCTAGATAGGTTTGTTTGAGAAAACCTAATGGCCAGATCTTCCCAAATCTGTTTAGTAGTAGAAAAATAGGCAACACTATTTCTAATTTCAGTGAAGATAAAGTTTAACAACCAAGATACAACCATATCATTACATCTAATCCACAAGGCATAATTAGGTGAATCACTACTGGGTTTAACAAGAGGGCCATCAATCATACCTAGTTTCATTTTCGCAGATAAGGCAATAAATATAGATCTACTCTATTGATGGTAGTTTTTCTCAGTAAGCAGTTGAGTAACCAGAGGAATACCTTGGTTGTCAGAGTTCTGGATGAAGTATGGATGATTTGAGTCGATGGTGGTGACAACAATGGGTGTTAAACCCATAGTTGAGGCAGCTCCCGTGACTGCAGTTCCTGTAACAGCAGCCATATAGGAGTTTGCCATTTGAAAGTTTTAAGAGAAGAAAGATATAGATTTATTGGGTTTGATGAGCCCAGATTTTAGAACCTGGCTCTGATACCATGACAAAATTATAATGATAAGATAGAGAAAATATAAATGAGGATGAACATTGGTGTTTATTGATAATAGCTGATGATAATGATTTAATACCAAGAGAGCATAGACTACTTCTTTATATAGAAGATATAAGAGATAGGACAAATATTAAAAGGTGGAGACAGATCATTAATCCTAACAAAATAATTCTAAAGGTACTGTTAGTTGGGCCCCTTATAAATTCTTGTTTTTGATATTACTTCTTGAGGTAACATTTTCCTTTTTACTGTATGATGTAACAACACACACCACTTGTATCTCATGTACAAGCTGGAAACAACAACAACCAACACAACCCATCATCATCCACCTCATTTTCCACCATTTTCCGACCACCACCGAAGTGAACTCCGGCCGGTAATCTCCTCACCTCCAATTTACAACCTCAATCCATCCAATCCAACCTCCGATTCATTACCTTCAATTGAATCATCAATTCTCTTCTACTGCTCTCAACTCAACATTGTTCAAATCCAATCAATCTTTGGGTCTTTGATGATCTTCCTACCACGGTGGGGAAAGCTTTATGAGCAACTTTTGTCCCACAATGTGCTTTGTGTAAATAAAGGCTATATGTTAGTAATTTCGGTGGTTCCATATTAGTTTTTGTATATCCAATTATCCATTCTAAAATGTGGTCCTATGCTGGATTTCCAATTATCAATGTTGAGAAATTTGTTGTTTCAATTTGTTTATGATTATTGTGTGGGTTTCTCTTATGTTTCTTTGATGCTAAAATACTTGTGGTTTGATTAGAAGGAGCATAATGTTCTAAATATATAACTATATATAACATTTTTTTTCTTTTGAAAACAATATATAACATATTTTTAATATACACAAATATTTATTTGGGAGTGAAAAATTATAAAAAGTATGGTAAAAAAATGTTATAAGTAATTCATGTATCACACAGTTGTTCATCACATATTATTTAACAAATAGTATTTATACGATGCCTTATTTAGCTAGTAATATTAAAATTTAAAGAAGAAAATTAAACTATATTGAATTTATTTTTTTATTATACATGTGCTGATATGCTATGGGACTTCAGTGGTAAGATTTTGAACCAGAACTGATCAGATAACATGATCAGCCAAGCCACTCCTTTCATCCTGTTCCAGACTTCCAATTAATAACAGTGCAGATACTTCACAGTGATAAGCATGCAAGGCAAATCAGTTCCTGTAATCTCTGCCACATACTTGAAGTGTCCACACCAACTCTACAGACCTTTACCTGAAACAAACATTTATGTAAAGAATAATTGAACTAATATAGAACTGAAGATCGAGTATTTATTTTTGTATGTGTTCCGTGTACGTAAACAGAAAATAATAACCTACCTGAGAATGGAGTGTGGGGAACAACCTGTCCCCAGATGTAGAAATATTAGAGCTGACTACCTCTGCTCCTCCTTCTTGAAGAACACTGATAACATCACATAACCTGATGCTGTTTTCTATGCCACTGACTACAAGGACTTCTATGTTACTCGAACCCGACTCTCTTAATTCGACCACTGGCACTGCAAATGATGCTCATATGGGGCCCCTGCTAGTACCATTGATGCTCATTAAAGCTAGTACCAATTGATCAGGACAAAACCTCCTGATCAATGGCATTTTAGTTTATGTCATACGAAGGAATTAGAAATTGTTATGTAAATGCTTTCTCGCTCTTTATTATGTGACATTGGGAGAGTCTAAGATGCATTTGGTTTCGTTTAGTTATATTTTTTCAGTTGTCCATTAATACTTATAATGTACAAATAATCTTAACTCTAAAGTGTAAACTACAACGAAAAATTAGATATACTACGAACTATGCAGTATATATATACGTTAGGCCCCAAAAACAGATTTTGACTAAGGTCTCGTATACATCATGACCGGCCCTGATCACATATAAAATTCAACATGTGAACTCTGTAAAACCTCCATACCAGCTCACATGTAAAAATATATGAAACATTTTTCCAGAATATAGAAACTTAAATTCGACTACCCAAGTGCACGGAAAGTGAGTGATGATGTTCGCAATATATAGCTTGAAACCAGATGATGGTAATACAAGTAGTCGATGTTTTAATTTTTTCTGTGCTAATTATTGCGGTGAGAATGTTGTTAATGTACGGACAACATGACAATATACGTACATCATACATGATAGATAAAAAAAGGTAAAATCTTGAGTTGAAAAAACAAATGTAACTTGGGGAGCTTCAGGTGGTGGGGTGGGATAAGGGAAGTGAGACAGAAACATAGTCCTTTCATGTGGATCCGCCTATTCCTCTCCACCGTCGTTCGATCTAATTTGTTCATTTTTTGTAAATTTGATGATGATGCTCTCATATTTTTCAATCTCGCAAGCATAAATGTATATTAGAGGAGAAGAAGCAGTGTATTTGAAGAGATAGATGGCTAAGGTTGTATTGTGCAATGCAGACACAAGTGTCCTATATATAGAGATAAGCAGAGACTACTAAATTTCAACAAAGTTAAAGTTGTTTTCTTATTTTTGAATAATCTTACAAGGTTATAAAGTAATATTTAGGACCTAATTTGTTCATTTTTCTTAAAGTTGATGATGCTGCTCTCATATTTTTCAATCTCCCAAGCATTAATGTATATATATTAGAAGAGAAGTAGTAGTGTATTTGACGAGATAGATGGCTAAGGTTGTATTGTGCATATATATAGAGAGGGATAAGCAGAGACTACTATGTTTCAACAAGGTTGAAGTTATCACATATTCAGATTACTATATATGTGATATGAAACTGAAGAGCCGGAGAGTAATGGCCTACCTGAGCATGGAGCATGTGGAAAACCCTATCTCCAACCCTTGAGATATTAGTGCTGACAACATGTGCACCTTCTTCATGAAGAAGACTGATTACATCACACAACCTGATGTTATCTCTAAGCTACTAACTACAAGCACCTCGATATCACTCGAACTCGACTCTCTTAATTTTACCACTGGCACTCGAAATGATGATAATGATGGTATGGAGCCGCTATTATTACCATTCTTCGTTAGAGCTAGTACTTCCTTGTTCACCTTCAGATCATCTATTCTCTCCTTCAGTTGCTTAATGTAAGATGCTGACGGGTCTAGCTGATCTTGCTGTGTCAATATCTCCTGATCAAACAATGTTATGTAATCAGCATGAAAGAAAGAACAGAAACTATAATATACCTCATTGATCAGTTCTATAATAAGAAAATCTTTTTGCGCTTTCGCGACCGACATTACTATTCTTTTCCATCTTCCTAGTCAAGCACATCTTCTGCCCATTGTTGCCGTTCGTTGGCATGTTCGCTGTTTTAATTATTTGACATCTTTCCCTCCCTAAAGATGATGAATATGCCATGCTCTCCTTCTAGCGTTAAAATGTTGGGAGAGAAATTTGGTACAACACCCGTTGAGCTCCCGATGAAGATGGGTGCATGT
Source organism: Oenanthe sinensis (assembly GCA_028671895.1). Taxonomy (NCBI): domain Eukaryota; kingdom Viridiplantae; phylum Streptophyta; class Magnoliopsida; order Apiales; family Apiaceae; genus Oenanthe; species Oenanthe sinensis. Next base: position 12,358,563 of record CM053798.1, on the reverse strand, counting down.
TTGTTTATGATGGATGAAACTGAATTTGCGGGTTTCCGGAGAATAAGGGCCTAGAATGATGCTGCCATGTTCTCGAAATCGTCGATATAGAATGTATATGATTCGTAATGCTTACTCGTACAAACTGCCTACTTACCCTTTATATGTTGTGTTTTATATGATTTTGAATGGTTTAACAGGATCAAATTGGAAGAGGATATGTGCAGAAATAAAAAGAATAGAATTCAAACTTTTCTAGAAGTCATTTTCTATTTTATCTCCAAGGTTTTCCTTATGTATTGAAGTTATAATGTTGTGTACTACATAAAAGTGATCTGCTTATTTAGGCAGATTAATACATAGAAAATAAACAGATTCTATGAACCTCCCGGAATACAAGGCTTTTAAATAAGATACATGAATAGATGAACAGACTTGATTCATGTACTTAGACTTTCAAGAAGCCCAAACAAATAGATTTGAGATTACAAACAACATTATATAGGGATCAAATCTTTACCTAGTTCTAGAGTTTGGGCTCAACCACGTTTGTGATGTGTTTGATGATTATCTAGACATTATCTTGAAATCATCTATGAAAGTAATGAAGTACCTTTTGCCACCAAAAGATCCTGGGGTAATGGGTCCGCATATGACTGAATGTACCAGATTGAGTTGTTCCCTTGTTTTTTATGTCGTTCCCTTTTGGAAATAGTTCCTCCCTTGTTTTCCATATGCGCAGCTTTCACAAAACTCACCATCAAACACAATATCAGGTAGTCCGTGTATCATCTGATTTTTTGCCATCAACTTCAAATCTCTATAATTCAGATGTCCGAATCTCTTGTGCCACACATCTGCCACACTTTCTTCAATCTGTAAACACTTGTCTTGCATATTTTCCAAGTTCACCTTGAACATTCTATTGCTTTTTATCTCAGAACTTATGATCACCCTTCCAGTTTTGTCTCTTAATTGCATCTGCTTCCCCTTTGTATGAATTTCATATCCCTTTTGCAACAACTGTCCAACGCTCTGAATTTTAACTTTACTATCTGGAACATAGTATACATTCTCTACTGCTCCAGTTTCGCCATTCTGCTGTAGAAAGCCTACAACCTTTTCCCATCACTTGCACTTTCGATGCATATCCAAATGAAACGCTCCCACATGCTCTTTCCTTTAGTCTTTAAAACAAATGACGGTGCCCACTCATATGATTACTTGCACCTGTATCTATGTACCATGTGGACTCATTATCTAGAGCCGCTCCTTTGTTTGCAGTTAATAGCAAATTTTCTTCCTCTTGCTTGGTCACCAAAATTTTACATTCTTCATTCTTCTTGTTATTCCAGCACTCTTTTGATATATGCCCAAATTTTCCACAAGTGTAACACTCTCTTCCATAAGTTGTTCTTCCTGATCTGCCTCGTCCACGACCACCTTGGCCTCGATAATTATTTTGGACATGTTGTGTTTTCTGTTCTGGTCTGTACAAGCCGCGTCCATTGCTCCTTCCATAACTATTAGAATTTCTGCCTTCTCGGACTCGTCCTTGATTTCCTTTATATTGTTGTGTGTACAACATCTTTTCTTTATCTTCAACTTTAACTTGCAAAGCTTCTGCCATGGGCTCTTTCTATTTTAGTTTCTTCCTCTGTTCATGAGCTTCGAGGCTTCCAACTAAATCATCTACCTTCAATTCTGAAAGATTTTTTTATTTCTCTATTGCACAGACAATATTTTCGAATTTGCCTGTCAAAGATCTAATAATCTTCTCTACTATTCTTGCTTCAGTTATCTACTCTCCATTGCTCTTTAATTGGTTTGCCACCTTTTCCACCCTTGTGATGTAATCTGAAACACTTTCTGTTTCTTTCATTGTCATAGATTCCATTTCACCTCTAAGTGTCTGTAAACGCACTTGTTTCACCATATCTGCACCCTTGAACGTCTTAAACAAGATGTCACAAGCTTCCTTGAATGTTTCTTCTCCTGCAATTTTCTCGAAAATTGAATCTTCCACTGCATTCTGCAAGGCACTTAGAGCACGCTTGTCTCTCTTTCTTTCATCCCGTAATTTATTTTGTTGTGCTTGTGACAAAGCTCCCAGATTTTCAGGTTCTGTAAAACCATCTCTAACATCTCCCAAGTTTCTTCAGCCTTCAACCATGTCTTCATTTTTATGCTCCAACTATCATAGTTGAGCTTTGTCAGGTTTGGAATTGGAGTCTGTGTATGTGATGAACCTCCGGCCATCTTTTCAATATAATTTCTTCTATAATAGCGCTTCTACTTTGCCTGAGCTCTGATGCCAATTTGTTGTGTTTTATTTGATTTTGAATGGTTTAACAGGATCATATTAGAAGAGAAGATGTGTAGAAATAATAAGAATAGAATTCAGACTTTTCTAGAAGCCATTTTCTATTTTATCTCCAAGGTTTTCCTTATGTATTGAAGTTATAATGTTGTGTACTACATAAAAGAGATCTGCTTATTTAGGCAGATTAATACATAGAAAAAAAACAGATTCTATGAACCTCCGAGAATACAAGGCTATTAAATAAGATACATGAATAGATGAACAGACTTTGATTCATGTACTTAAACTTTCAAGAAGCACAAACAAATAGATTTGAGATTACAACCAGCATTACATAGGGATCAAATCTCTACTAGTTCTAGAGTTTGGACTCAGCCACGTTTGTGATGTGTTTGATGATTATCTAAACATCATCCCTTTTGCTTAATAGACCACCTTGAATTTTCCGTGGAAGAAACAGCTTCCTTATTGATAGGTACTCCCAGCTTCCAGCTCACCTGATCGTCCAGAACACCTGTCACGATGAACCTCCTAAAACCAGTCATGTGAGATGGGCTCCCTCTAACTGTTGGGCCTAAATCTGATCACACCAGATTTTAGACTCAACACATGAATTGTTTGTAGCAATCTAATAAACTCTTTACCATTTTAAATACATACACATAACCGGTAAGTTTCTACGGGGAACTCAAGAATCATATAATAAATAATATTTGATAGTAATATAAATATGTTCTACACTATGTTTTATATTATATTAGTCGATATATATTCTATAATTTATTTTTTTAATATGTTCTTAAACATATTTTTAATAGGTTCTCTTTTATGTTCTTTACTACTATAATTTTACAAAACATATTTACAATATTTTTATAAAATTATTAACATGTATTAATATTCAATTAAATATTTAATTTACATAATTGGACCTTAATAATTGGATTGAATCAAATTAAAAAAATTAGATTTTTTTAGAGTGGTCCCGGAGTTTCCTGTATTTCCGGTACTTTAACCTTAGCCTGCACATAATTATCATTTTACGACTTCACTCGATCAACTTTTAGTTTTAGCTTCATCGTTTTCATTCAATGTACGTATATATGTACTATTATAACTGGAATAGGATGGATAATTTTGATTTAGTTCAACCCATCTAAAAACATTATAAACACTTTAAAAAAATATATATATATAATTTATTTCATTTATAATATAATAGTGTAAATCTAACACAGTAATATCATAGTATATATTTAACACACTTATAAATTTCATTGCAACTCACACTCTTTAAATTATATTAATGTTAAAAAAAATTAATATATGATTTATTTCATTTACTATTTATTAGTATAATTTAACACAATTGTGACTTAATTTACATGCATCAATTTCATTACCACTTAAACTCTTTAAACTCTATTAAAATTATAAATTATTATTTATTATAAAATCCTAATAAAATTCCAAAAAAACTAAAAACATATAATTTATTTAATTTATAATATAATAGTATAATAGTATAGATTTACCACAATTCTAACATGTCTCAATTTCATCCTTACTCAAACTCTTTAAACCATATTAAAATTATAATATATTATTATTAAAAATATATAGTTATAATAGATGTAAATTATTCAAGTCAATTTCATAATATAAACTAATAAATATTATTAAAATATAAAAAATAAAATATTAAATAATATTGAAAATTAAAACCTTTTTAAGAACAAATTCAAAAAAATATTTTATTTATGAACTTATTCAAATTTCTCTTATTTTAAATTAAATATATATAAAGATATGATCTACAATTATCAAATATTTAACAATATCACTAATTTTACTATTCATATTAGAGAGAGATTATTTTTATTATAATTTATAATAATATTATAACAACATTTTTTAATGCAGTATTTTTTATATATAGACATTATCATAATTAGTTTCGCATATATTTTTTAATATATTATAGTTCGAATTGTTTATTAGTTGTGTTAGTTATTGAAGGAAATAAAAAAATATTAAAAAATTATTGGTTATTCGTATATCACACCAGCACCGATCACAAACATAATGAAATCCCCGCTAAGACAAGTGGTATGAATTTTCTGTGAGGGAACCATCATTACTAGGGAGAATATCTGTCACCCCTTTGACCACAAAGAAATCCGCCGCCATAGAAGAAAAAGTGCCCTAACTCGATATTTCGAGGCCGGGAAACGTTCTCAAAACAGTACTCTTTTCATATGTACCCAGATTTATTATATTAAGTTCTTATAGTATACCAAAAATAGGATGTTCTAACCACCTAACCGTTATTCCATTCCCATTATCCATTGAATTTGCCCTCAATAATCCCTCTTTGCCGGATTATTGCGAATTTTATCATATAAAGCTAATTTTTCAGGAATTTTAGACCAAGTTTTTGATAAACTTTGATTTTCGGCAGGTGTCTTGTTTGATTTTTAGAGATCAATTTGACTAAATTTTGACTAAAAATTATATATATAATATAATTATAAAAAATTTAAAAGTAATATCATTAGAAAATATATTATATCTACTTTAAAATGTAACTTTTTATTTTTAAAAATTGTAAAAGGATAATCTTTAATATTCGGTCAAAATTGGTCAAATTGACCACTAAAAGTCAAACAAGCCACTTAATTGGGACGGAAAGAGTATTTGAATAATGTAACTTTGAAAATAATAAATAACAAGAGGTAATTTTGAAAAATTGTTGAAAGAAGATAAGGTCAACTAATTTAGGATAATTTTTTTTACAAAAAGGTTATTTAAAATGGGATGGAGAGAGTACTTAAGAGGGTCAAGGTTCTAAATAATCGATTTTATTTACATTGAGAATATTAAATCACCTATAAATTATAGATTGTATTTACATTATTGAGAATATTATATGAAAAATAATCTTGATCTTTTTGATTCGGAATAATACACTTTTACTGTTCCTTCTAATATCCAATATATGGATGTGAAGGTTGCATGTGAATCAAAATGGTCATATTAAATCGTTTCGTGTTTGACTTTAAAAAAAATTGATTCGTATTTGACTTTAAAAAATAATTTGATTTTCAATAGATTTATAAATGAGTCAATTAAGGTTCACTAATTTATAAATAGACGCATCATGAAATTATCTTCATAAATTTGTTTATAAAAAGTTTAACCCGATAAGTGATACAGACTTAAAAAAATTGCTCAGGACAATATATTAAAAATTGTGGACCGATTTCAAAGAAAATATATTTGAACCTAGAAGTTTTGAACTTGTAACTCTTGTCATCATCATGTTCCAGTTAACTGCATATCCTCACGAAGATAAGCCGGGCAAATCATTTCTTGTAGTCTCTGCAGAATCCTTGAGGTATCCACGCCAAATCTAGAAAATTTCACCTGCAAAAATGGTCATCACATATTCAGATTAATAATTATATATGATATAAAACTGAAGAGCTGGAGTATCAGAGAGTAATGAGCTACCTGAGCATGGAGCGTGTGGAAAACCCTATCTCCAACCCTTGAGATATTAGTGCTGACAACATCCGCACCTTCTTCATGAAGAACACTGATAACATCACGCAACCTGATGTTATTCTCTAGGCCACTAACTACAATCACCTCGATATCACTCGAACACGACTCTCTTAATGTTACCACAGGCACTCGAAATGATGATGATGGTATGGAGCCGGTATTATTACCATTCTTCATTAGAGCTAGTACTTCCTTGTTCACCTTCAGATCATCTATTCTCTTTTTCAGTTGCTTAATGTAAGCTTCTGCCAGGTCTAGCTGATCTTGCTGTGTTAATATCTCCTGATCGATCAATGTTATTTAATCAGCATAAATGAAAGAACATAAACTGTAATAAAACTGATTGATCAGTTCTATAATAAGCAAACCTAAACCCTTTAATTAATCCTAGCTTTATTATTTACCCGACACTTCATCTTGTCACCAGTACCCGTATCGGACATTTAACACTCAGATATGGGTAGGTACATTTGGACACTTATTTTGGGCAAAAAACATGTAAATTTTTTAAAAAGTTGTCAGTTCAGTACTTGAATACGTATTAATACTGAACACTTACAACGGAGTCCAGGTAACATATATAACTTTGATGTAATGATCCCTACCGAAGGGTCTCCCCTCACAAGGAATTAAAAGCTACTCCAAGCCTGCTTCATTGCCAATTAAGTACTAGTGTATACGGTAATATCCTCAGTCGACGACAGATTTAATTAAGGACATATATGTCAGCCATCATATATAGTACTGATCATATATTCGTATGTCAGCCAAAAAAGGACAAAACATTGCTTTCTTTGTTGCTTTATTCCACTTGCTAAATAACATCTGTTCTTAGTTGATTCAAAGACTTTTCAATTTCATATGTATGTTGTGTAGGTACAATCTAGATGGTGACAACTAAAGGATATATATTCTAGGTTTTTGCTAATACCCATCTAAATATCAGGACCAACCCTCATAACAATGTAAAAAGAAATGAAGATGTATATACATGTATCCATGATATATAAAGGGAAGTGTGATCGATGTGCAAATGTAAATATAAATATATATAGTTATGTATACATACCTTAGAGCCATTGAAATGATGGGGTGGGATAAGAGAAGTGAGGTGGCAACAGAGATGTTTCATGTGTATCCTCCTATTCTTCTCCACCGTCTTCCGATCTGGCTTATGCATGCTTCCTGAGGCTGATGGTGCTGCTCTACTCATAATATTTTATTTAACTCTTTCTTGTTAATATAATCTAAATCATACAACACCTGGGTAGAGAATAGCTAGAGTCCTAGAGATACAATTAACAAGCAGGTATGTTATAACGTGTATATATATATATATATATATATATTTAAACATTGATTATGTAGGATGAAAGGCCGGAGAGCAAGTGGACAAATACAAATACTAATACTAATACTACCTTGTTTAACAAGGTCGATGTTTATAACAGTAAACACATGTGGTCAAATTTATAACAGTAGTCACATTTTTTTAAATATTTTATTAGTTTATTTATATAATTTTGAATTTATTTCTCAATAATAATAAACATTATATTAATTTATCAATTTATTTATTTATTTTAATTTTATGTTTTTTTAATTTTATTTATATTTTAAATGAATAATAATACTCGTGAGTTTTGTTTAGAAACATATTTTGTTTTGTGATTAGTTATATACAGGGTCGAAAAGGTTGTTCAGAGATATATTTTAATTTGTTTAAAGATATATTTTAATAACAAAATCAATGTTTGAAAATTAAACTTAATACTCCCTTCGTCCCACCCATTTGTTTACGTTTCGGGTCCGTCACGCATTTTAAGTTGCATATAAAGCATACTTCCGTAACTTATTTTTACAATTTTTTGTTTTTGAATAAAAATTGAATGTTTAAACTTTTTTCAAAAAAAAAATTTAAAAATAAGTTATGGAACTATATTTTATATGCACCTTAAAATCTGTGTCGGATCTTCTCTTCGAAACGTAAACAAATGGGTGAGATTGAGGGAGTAAGTATTCAAAGTCTCAAATATTGACCAATTATCAATTATCAATTAAATTTCAATTTTAATATTGTATGATAGATTATATTGTAGCGTATGTAATTTATAAATATACATGTTGCATTCCTCACTTTTCAGTTATACGTGGTACTTAATTTTACATATTTTATATATAAAATATAAGGTTTTTTCCTGAAAAATATTTAAAAAATTATTATTTTTTGTAAAAATAAGATTTTTTTTATTTTACAAAAATATAAATTTTAATTTTTTTTGTAAAAGTAAGGTTTGTAACCAATACTACTAAAATCAACTTCAAATACAACTATTAGGAATTTCAATTTTTTAAAAAAAATTGCATTCAATTATATTTGAGGTTGATTTTAGTTGTATCAAGTTGTCTTGATTGCAAAACCGTATTTTCGCTAAATAATTCAAAAGATAAAATTGTAAAAAAAGTTTTAAAAAAATAATATTTTTGAGAAATACTACATCCGTCTCACCCAATTGTTATCCTTTCGGAGAGAAGATCCGACACGCATTTTAAGGTGCATATAAAGTATAGTTCCGTAACTTATTTTTAATTAATTTTTTGTTCTGAATAAAAATTTAAATATTAAATTTTTATTCAGAAAAAAATTAAAAATAAGTTATAGAACTATACTTTATGTGCATCTTAAAATGTGTGACGGACCTTCTCTCCAAAAGAATAACAATTGGGTGGAACGGAGGGAGTACATAATTTGATTTAACTAGTTATATTCATTGAATGGGTAATCATTATCGAAAACTATGTCATCTTCTGCCCCTTTAAATATTTAATAAATTATTTTCTAAATATTTTATATTGTTTATTATAATGATTTAGTAATTTATTAATTATTTATAAAATTATTTTAACATTGTATATTTATAAACAGAGTCATCGTCTTCCGATTTATGCATGCTTCCTGAGACTGATGGTGCTGCTCTACTAATAATATTTTATTGACCTTTTCTTGTTAATATAATCTAAATCATACAACACCTGCGTAGAGAATAGCTAGAGATACAATTAACAAGCAGGTATATATGTTATAAGATTCACCAATATATACATTGGAAAACAAATAGATGAAAAATTGAAAATTATTTATTGTTTAATAAAAAAATTTCACAGTTGTCGTTCTAAAAAATATACAAACGAATGTTACTTGTGTACATTAATCATGGAGGGTAAAAGGCGTCCACATTTGTATAGGGGACAAGTGGCCAAGGTTGCGTACAGACAAAGGTCACAAACATATACAAACTTAATTTGTTTCACAAAGTTGATGTTTATAACAGTAAACACGTGGTCAAATTTATTAAAAAGTCTCGGAAATATCTCAGCTTCTCTATTGCATTCCTTAAACAGGGTTCAAGTCGTAGTTTACTTCATGATGTTTAGAATTATCATACAAATTGCATTGCTGTTGGTAACTATAAATATACAATTTGTATTCCTCAATTTTTTTGCCCAAACATGTTTTCTTCCCGCTTTGTGGCCCATGGTTAGGAAAGTTGAACCATAGAAAAATCGTCACCATCCAATTTTAAATGAATTATATAAAAAATTCTAACCATCCAATATAAAGTATTAATATATTATTATAATGTTTAAAACAAGTATATATTTTTCCAATTACACAAATAAAAGGGGTTGGAATACATGTGTCTCTTTTTAACGGTTTAAAACCACCTATACAATGAACAAACACAAAGTTATTGAAAAAATACTATTTGTATTATTGATATGTTAATACAAACTCCACAAATCTTAGCAGCTATTCTGTGTTTATCAAAACAACTCTCTAAAAAATTTTGGAAATACATCTTGCAGTCTTTTCAGCCATAAATAAACATTGCAATCTCAAGGTAAGAGGAAAGTAACACAAGAACTTTCTCGGAATCTTCTTTTTATTAGGATCTTTATGCTTCTTCTATCAGCTTTCATTGCATATATCACAATGTCTCTTATGCCTATCTTCATTGTAAAATAAAATGCAATCATTCTCACAAGCATCAATCTTCTAATATCCCATATTCAATCCATTAATCATTTTTTGCACGGCATAGTAGTTTTTTGGTAGATTATGATCATCTGATCCAATGAGTTCAAGCAACTCATCAAAGCCACTGTTACTACAATTATGTTTGTTTTTGAAATGAAGCAACTTGTTTATGAACTTAAGTGTTGTAAAATTGGCATTATTTGGATAAATTGGTACAGAAGCATCATTCACCATCTTATAAAATTCCTTTGCTGTTGGATTCGGTTTTTCCTCAAAATGTCTATTTGCTTCCACAAAATCTCTTAACATATCACATGCATCATACATGTACATCTCTATAGCCAAAGTTATTAAAGCTCGTTCCAGTTTCACCTTGCGGCATTTCAATTTCTCCATGTAAATCCCATTTAGTATACCACTACATGATTCCATATCAATACAAATCAATTTTTACAGCACTAGGATACTTGTCAAACTTATTTCTACATTATCTACATGGACATCTCATACGCCCATCATCTTTCTCGTCAAGATGTGCACAAGTAAATTTCAAGAAACTATCCACACCAACTTTATATTCTTCCGATAAATGTTTTGACTCATTATATCGGTTATGACTAATCTAACTACAATACAATGCCATATACAAAATCAAGTTAGAAAAATTACAAATTTTAGAAATTAACAATTATTAAGTTATCAACTAACTACAAATTTCAAGTTGTAAATCAAGTTATCAACTAATTACAAATTTCATAAATTAAAATATTAATGTAGCTAGCATAAATATTAACAATCAATAATCAAGTTAATTTTATCAACAATTTAAAGAGATTCTCTTACTTATTATACAAGAATATTACTAAACATATTAAATAAAACAAATTAATTATTGAACTTACTAACATCAAAGAGAGTATGCTTACTTGATGATTTAAAATGACCTCATGAAAAGAAAATATTGGGAACAAAGAAAAATGGTGGAAGTTAACTATGATAACACGAGGAAGCAGTAGCAGAATGCAGAAGACAAACAAAAAGCAAAGATGTAGTACAATTTCTATATTTGATGTGGTTAAATTTGACCGTATTCAGTCGAATTTATAAATACCACCGAACACAATTGTATTTAATTATTCTACCTAAAACGGTTGAATTTATAATTATCACTCAAACCAGTCGCATTTACAAATTCGACCAAACCTAGTTTAATTTATAAATTAGACCAGATATAGACGAATTTCAAAATCGATTGTATTTGGTCAAATTTAAATTTACGACCATTTCTAGTCAAATTTATATTTGTGTAATTTGACCAAAATAGGTAGGAAATTTTCCCGAGTAAATATTAAATTCGACCGCTATAAATTTGACCGTTTCAGGTCGAAATTTAATTTTCAGTTGGAGGGAAACTTCATTTTTTTAGCGGGAGGAATTTTCGACCGTCTAAAAAAAATGGTCAAAATTAATATTAAATTTGATTGGTTATTTTCAACCGCTACTAATTTCGACTAGGGCGGGTCATATATAATTCATGCAGCTAATTTTGACTAGGACCGGTTGTATTTAATATTGGTTATATTCAACCAGTCAAATTTACCATTATTTTCTTGTAGTGTTACTCTCATCTGGTCGTTGCTCTAATTCTTATTAACGATCGATATAGCCTGAAGATAATAAATATCAGGCATGACTTGTTTCAGATTTATAATTATCATATCTAATGATTTTCGTAAAAGAGATAATTAAGGTGATTCTGATGGTGATATAGATATGTAGACAAAGGTTGTGGTGGAAATGATTGTCATAGTGTTGGTAGGTATGGTAGTCAATGGTGATGGTGTTGTGATGATGGTGGTATCATCGGTGATGATGGCAGTAGTGTTGATCATATATATATATAATATATATGTATATGTAATTAAATTTTTATAATAAAATAAATTACACTACACCATAAACAGCCTACTGCAACATAAAATTTATGTTGCAGTAGGGGGTCAATATGTCGCTGTAGGCCACTAAAAGGGCTAAGGCAACATCTTTTATATGATAGTTTTTTCGATGTTGCCTTAGGGTATCTAAGGCAACATTCACTCTGCCTAAGGCAACATAAAAAATATGTTAGGAAAGACTATGTAAGGCAACATTTTATTGTCTTACACCAACATAAAATATATGTTACCTTAGAGTAATTGTTTTTTTTAAAATAGTGGGACCCACTATGACTGACACGTGGCGGTGTTTATAGCTGACATCTGGCACTGTGGGACCCACTATAGATGATATGTGGCACTGTTTGTAGCTGACACGTGGTAATGTAGGCCCCACTATGGGACCCACTATAGCTGACACGTGGCAGTGTTTATAGCTGACACGTGGCAATGTGGGCCCAGTCAGATTGGCAAAACTTTTTCCCCTATGGCAACAGTTTGTTGGAATAAAATTTTACAACATTTTGCCAAGCTACTGCAACATTTCACTAAGCTACTGCAACAATAAAATTTTACAACATTTTGTCAAGCTACTGCAACATTTAACCAAGCTACTGCAACATTTTACCATAAAAACATTGATATATCTACTTTTAATATATATAATACTTCTCAAAATGAGCTGTTCATTTGAATAAATCATTTCAAACATACAAACCAACATCAAATCTAGAATTCAACCAACATCAAATCCAGAATTCAACCAATATCAAATCCAACCAACTACAAATATATATCCATACTAGTACCAACACCAACTATTTAATTTAACCAACTACAAATATATATCCATACTAGTGCAAAATATGTGCTAAACTTAAAATAAACTGTGTTAATATGACTACACAACATGGAATCATAGTTACAACTTTTACTGAACTGAGTATTGTATACCCAAGTTATAAGGCTACATAGCAAGAAGGTTCTGTTGACAATAAATTTTTGGACATCTATACCTGGAAAGCTTGAAATTTAAGAAGTATCTAAAAGTAACTAAAGCATTGCGGTGAAATTTAAGAGTATCACTTGACCATGGCAGCTTGCTGAGCAGCAGCATCCTGCTGTTGCTGGTAGTTGAGGGGCCTCCTAAAGAGCATAATGTGTGGCTCAGGTCGATGAATTGCGTAATGAACCCAGCCTCTGCTCTGCTGTACCCCAATCGCACGCCACTCATTCTAGTTGCACAGCATTCAAAGAATTTTTGAAATTACACATCCACATGAAAATCACAAGTATATAATATTCAGTAAACAAATATTAAAAAGAAGCCTAACATATACTACCACAAATACAATTATGTATAACACACAAATGCGATAGGTCATTTATGGTGTAGTGTTAAAATTAATTTTAAAATTAATAAGGTCTTAGTTCTCATTATAAGTAGGGTCTCATTGGAGTGTCTCCCTATATATATAAGGTTACTCTAATGAGAACTCTCTTATAATGAGAACTAAGAACTTAGGGTAATTTTATAATTATACTAAGTCATATATTTATACTATAAATTAAATTATTTATCTGTTAAATTGTGTATATACACACATGTACCGTCATCTTATCTCTGGGCCAATCTAATTAGTAACACCTGATCAATCAAACTGATGACAACATTACTTTTGTTCATCACTTTTAATCTCACTAATATCACCGATTCAATTATCAATCCCCATTGATTTCTTCTCTCTGATTTACTCATTCTAGTTATATTTTTTCTCCTAAACATTTAGTATCTCCACCAATTCAATCACGAATATCCAACTTAAACGCAAATCACTAAATTACAACTCAAATCACCAAAAATTAAATGCAAATAACTAAAAGCAAAATGCAAATCACTAAAATTAAATCATAGCCTTTTAAAATTAAGAAATAAAAAGCAAATTTGCGGCCCAATCATCACTAATTCAACAAAAATCACTATTTTTCAACAAAAATCACCAAATATTTTTTTATAAAAAACTATTCAATGCGCAATACCTCAAATTAATCATCATATCTACTACAACCAAAATATTTATTCTGACACTCTTTCAACCTCTACTAACATTGTATCTACTATCACATCAAAAGTACTACTTTACGACTTTTCATTCCCTCATTTTGATAATGTGTTTTATGAGTGAAATAGTGGGGGATGAGATGAAGATGATCTCAATATAATTTAGAGTGTAAGATGGTAAAAGAATAACTTTTCATAAAGTTATGGTCTTCGAGGTAGTGTTGTCTTCATGGTGGTTGTAATGTCTTTATCAGATCTGATTATACATGTTGCAAAAGAGGCAGTTAGATCTTATTTTTGTCGTCGAAGATGAAGAACATCTCATCGGATCGAGGATAAGAACAAAATAGATATATGATGTATATATTTATTTGTACATGTATATATATGTGAGGTATGTATGTATATGTGACAGGTAGTGGAGGAAGAGGGTGGTTTGGTTAGAACTATTAGCAGTGATCGAGTGAAGGTTTGGCAACGACAATGCGAAAGAGATGGAAGAGCATAGCAAAGATTTGTGACATTTCTCTGTACATTTTGAAATGGGTGTAAACTTTAGAGAATGAATTTTTATTCGAGCGGCTATAATTTATTTGGATATAAAAATGTTAATGGCTGAGATTGAATCTCAGTTCTCACATTAAGATATATATATATATATATGTGTGTGTGTGTGTGTGTGTGTGTGTGTGTGTGTGTGTGTGTGTGTGAGTGCTCAAATGAGAACTCATCTTAAAATGAGAACATAGATTTAATCTCAGCCATTTATTTGTTTTAATCTCCACTATCCAATTTAAATACACACACACACACACACACACACACACACATATATATATATATATATATATATATATGTATCACCACTACCGATCTAAAATTTCTTCACACAAATAATTTCACCCACGACCTCAGGTGACTCTCCGAGCACCATCTTGATGTCATCTTCTTCCACCATATAATTTAAAATACATACACACATATATATATTACATATACATCTAAAATTTCCTCATTCTACACATGTACCCACAATCTCCGGCAATTCTCCCCCATCACTGCCATATCTTTCCCATCATCATCATTTGTTCATCTTTCATCTCCCTCACATAATCAGTAACCATTTGATCATCATTCCTTTCCCTCACATACCACATAGTCATACAACTACGTTATATATATAAAATCCGAGTACTTCATCCTTTTTTATTCATTTTTTCTATCACTTTCGACATACAAAACTGTTTTCAACAACCACCACAACCTCAAATCTGTATCGATCTATTGATTTTAGTTTCATATTTGAAATCAGAATTTGGTGATTTGTGTTCAAAATTTGATGATTTGCGTGTAAATTATATATTCTTTCTTTCACTTGGAATGCTTGTATTGAAGCTGTGAAGCTGATGTACTATTATTTCATTAAAATCGGTGATCGATCTAAAAAAATATTGAGAAAAAAATTCCAGAAAATTTGGTGATTCGCGAATGAAATTTGGTGATTCCGCTTTATTTTTTATACTTTGAGTTCGAATTTGGTGATTCTGTAAATAGTCATCATGATGGTGATGTATTGATTTAAAATTTTTTTGAGTTTGATTTTTATTTTGATAATTATTTAGGTGGTGTGGTGGTGGTAGTGTAGTGTGGTGTGGTAGAGATGGTGTTAACGTTGATGGTACGATAGTGGTATTGATGGTGCTGCATGGTGGAGGCTGCGATGGTAATGTGTTAGTGATGGGGGTGGAGGTGCTACAACAATATATAATTATATTATGTATATATAGGGAGCTACTCTAATTATAAGAATCTCTTATAATGAGAACTAAGAACCCAACACAGAATTACTATATATATATATATATATATATATATATATATATATATATAATATAATATATATTAGTTGGGCTCTATAGAGAACTACTCCATTGGAGAACTTTGGTGAACACTTCTTATGTTATAAAAATCATTACACTTTTTGTTTAAAATAATGTGTTCAGTAAATACAAACACAATTATATGAGAAAATTCTTTGAATTCGTACAAAAATTAATGAAAATGTTTACAGAACACATACTTATGATTTACATAACATACCAGTACTAACTTCTCATTTCTTTAAAAATATCATATTTTTCATAAGAACACATGTGTTCTGTAAATAAAAACACAACTAGAAGACTAAATTATGCATTTAAAGAAACAAAATAGTGAAAAAATATTTACAAAACACGTGTTATGTAAGTATAGAACATACTAGTTCTCTGGAGAACTAGTTCTCATTTGAGTCTAGCCCTATATAAGTGTGTGTGTGCGCGTGTGTGTGTATGTGTATGTGTTTATGTTCAATGAGGAACTCCTTTATTTGGGTAACTAAGGAACCAACAATAAATATAATTACAGAACACATGAAAAAATTGTTGAACATAGAAAAAACTACACAACACAAAAAATAATCACAAAAAAAGTACAAAACATACGAAAAATATATAACAAAAAATTACAGAACACTATTCAGTATTAGTGTTCTGTAATTTGTGTTCTATATTTTTCTGTATATTATGTATTTTTTTTGTTTGTTTTGCAATTGTTTTTAGTGTTATATGATTTTTTGTATGTTCTATAGTCTTCTATAGTTATTTGTTAATCAAATTCTTATAAAATAGAAATTGGTTCCTCAATTACTCAAATAAGAAGTTCTTCGTTGAGCCTTACTCATATATATATATATATATATATATATATATATATATAGATAGATAGATAGATAGATAGATAGATAGATAGATAGATAGATAGATAGATAGATATCATCTGGAGACTGAGAAATAATTTGGAGACCTATATGCCCCTATCAAATTTTGCTTACACTATATTGTAGAATTATTGCAAAAAATATAAGTTTCCAAATTAGTATATGTCATTATTCTAAAAAAAACCCTTTTATATACAGTATTAGAGAGGACTTTTGATTATAATATAAAATCTTAGAAATAATTTTAAAATTAACTGTACTTATGTTTCATAAAACAAAAAATTGAATTTTAATTTAAAATATTAACCATATATGATATTCATGAAATATTTAAAACTTAAAAAATAAGAATAAAATTGATTTATTGTGTAAAGACACTGTAATGAAAGCCTTGTCACTCAGTTATCGATAGTGTTATTAAGAATCTTGCGAACTTAAATTGTTCAATCTTGATTATATACGTTTGATTATTGTTGTGTTTATCTTATTTAAGATAGACTGTGGAGCCTTTCCTTTTATTTTAGGGTAATAATTGCATTACTCTTATAGTACCTTGCTGAGCCTCAATAGTTCATCCTTGTTTCCACTAAAATTTATGGGTTTTATATCGAAGTGATCAATTATTGCAATTAAATCTCTCACATAGGCCACTTATTTAAACGAGGTCTCATTTAGGCCACTAAAATGCACATATATATCATGCTGTTAACGGGTGACCTATAATTTATTAGAAAATGTTAAAAAATTTAATTTTTAATTAGATTATAAACCAAAGATTCTTATTGATGACCACTTCATCGTTGCACCCATGTTTCAATGATTTTGAACATAGTGTTCCATCATTCTAATAAATTGTAGGTTGTCATCCTGATACAACGTGGATGAAATATGGATTAAAATGTCGAAAATAAGGGCCATTGGTTTATAATCTAATAAAATTTTTAAATATTTAATCATTTTCGCCAAATTATAGATAGTCTGATAACAGCGTGATATATATGTGTCATTTAGTGGTTTAAATGAGAACTCATTTAGATTTATGGCCCAAGTGAAAGATTTGAATGCAATGAGTGACCACTTTGATATAAAACCTAAATATTTATTCTTACAGCTAAAGGTAAGAATGGTAAGAACATTGCGAACCACATAGAAGTCAAGCGGAAGACCCATGATAGGAGTATCAATGGTGTAAGTTAGTTTGAAATAAACTAAGAACTTACTAGACCAAACTTATATTTATGATGTGCAATAATAATCGGCCTTAACAATAATGTTGGCTACTGATGATATAATTTCAAGTAGAGGTTATTATTAGTAATGTAAGATTTTAATATCACTTATGGTTTGTAAAAATTGTTATTGTTTAAGTACTTGTTTCCTAAGATTATAACTATGTGATGGATTAGAATTGGGGTTATTGATTGTGTTGTGAATTATATATAGGATGATTGAAAGTTTATTATGTTGCCTTTCTTGGATCATAATGGCCTAGATCCTTTATCCCGGATCTCAGGGTGTTACACTACTGAGGGTCAATTATATATTTATGACATCTACTCATAAATATATTTTTTAAGAACTTGATTTGTTGATTTTTTTCTGCTATTTTATGTTCTATAAAACTATTTTTAATATATTGTATATTGAAATCTAATAGGTGATAAGTCCGATTTCCTTCTCCATACTATAAAAATGCTAATTCTTGTTTTATTGATTATTTCATCGATTTGATTTAAGAACTATCATTGGTTGATGATAAACCCTTGTCATTATTTTAAATTGTCAAAAGAATGTGAGTTTTAAGATTCAAGATAAATTTTTTATAGTAACATTTGAAAAACTCTTGACTTTTCTAAATACATGCAAATAATTATCATTTAACACTTGACTTTATCAATATTTAGTGTTCATTAGCACTTAACTAATATATATATATATATATATATATATATATATATATATATATATATATATATATATATTGTGCATTAGCGGTCATTTTCATCCAATTCAATGTACTTATGAATTATGATACAACTTGGCACTTGTCATTGTTAGGAATTATGAGTTTTGATGATAACTAATTTCATAGAATTATAATATAGAATCCATTTTAATTGTAACTGGTCAATGGATATAAGACTTATAAATATCCATTGACTAGGAAACCATTTATTAGTTGAAATTATTCATCAACTGATAAAATGGAGTGTAGTAGTTGATTCATGTTTCTATTTTATCAATTGATTGAAATATGTAGACGAATGCCATAATCTAGTCAACTGGTATCTATTTGACTTCAATTGATAGATCTTCAACTGATGAGAAGAATGGCTGACAAATTGTAAATATTGAAAGTCAGAATTCTCTCAAATGAAGTGATCAACATATATTTGAATCAATGGATAAAGGTCAAATCAATGAATCTCCATCAACGGATGAAAGAATCAAGGCTATTAACGGATAAAGGCAGTCAATGGATAAGGAGTCGATGGATAAATTAATTATCCATTGATACATCAATTGATCAATGGATAACCTATCCATCGATGGATAAGCAAAGGAGGATCAACTAATAAGCTTTACAAAAATTATCAGTTGATCAAGGTTTCCCAAATTAGTTAAAGAAAAAATAAATGGGATCTTTGTAGAAACTGAATCAATGGAAGACAGTCATGTCAGGATTGTAAAGACTATCAAGGCAACACAGTCTTCAAGGAAAAGATCAAGACAAAGATTTTTCCAGAACAAGAAAAATGCAAAGGAGACTATGAAAAGAAGCTACAATCTATTTCAGTGAATACATTGTAAAATTTAATTTCAATTCACATTTTATCTCTCAATAGAAAAATAGATGTAGGATGTGAACTGCTATATATAGTCATAGCAGTTCATTGTAACATGAGTGAGAGATAGAACAAAAACAAGAAAAACATAGAAAAGTTAGAAATCATTGTATTACTTTTCATTGTTCAATTTCTTATTTGTAAGCAGCTTAGTTCTTTAGACCAAGAGTCATTGAAAGCAAAATTCTTACTAGTGAAAAAACAATCCACTAGTAATTTTTAAATTGTTTTGCTTTTATTCTATTGATTATTAGTTTTCAATTCATAGTTTAAATAGTTTCTTCACTATATATTTCCAAACACTAAGCCTATAAAAGTACAAACTTGAATCCGCAAGAATTAGTCAAAATTTTTAAGTTTATATTGAACCCCCACTTCTATAAACTTGTACTAAGGAAAAATAACAATTGGTATCAGAGCACAACTTTCAAGATATAGAAAGTTAAGATCTAAGTACATCAAGTATGGGTCAAAAAGACATAGGGGTGAAGAATCTAATTCTTTAAAAAGATGAGTACTTTCCCTGGAAGGTCAAAATGCACTTGCATCTGCTATCCATTGATCCCTCCTATGTTAACTGCGTAGAGAAAGTTCCACATGTACTGTTCACACTTTATTTACGCAAGAGAACGTGGTCACAAGTAATACAGTAATAAGTATGATACGTTCCCACAGAGACTCGACTTGCTTACGTTTAGTTCACTTATGAACTAGAATATGGTTATGTTTCACTGCTAGGAAAATAAACAATTGAAATTTTGATTACACTAATAATTGAAACTTAACGAATTACTTATATGAGATAAACATGGGATTTTAACTTCATTAACTATCTCATCTAGAATCTTATGCCTTTTCAACCTAGCATGTGAAAGTGATGATAACTGATCAGACCCTCTAAACTGATAAACGCCAACTTTCGTTGTGCGCATACCATCCTAATGAACATCCACAAATGATAGAAGTCAATTAGTCAACCACTATACTTAGTCCCTATATGTCTATAGAGATTGAAAACATAATGGCTTAAGCACAAGCATCCATAAAATCACATAGTCAGTACAAGACGGTTAGACTTACACCACAAATTAATACATGCTCTCAACATGCAAAAACTTATGCTAGCATGGCATGTTCTAAACCCTAGATCCACTTTCGCATTCACTAGGGTTTAACAAACAATCATAAATGTTCGCGACGCATTTACAATGAATAAGCTTAACCATACTAGGATATCCATAACAATCACACACTTTGGCATAAAAACAATCAATATCTAGAATTGATAGAAAAATCCATTAAAATCCCATGACAACGATTAGCCCATAATTAGGCTAGCCACCATCATGGGTTCAATTGAAAACATGATAGACAACCAATTATAAATAAACTACTAATATTAATTGCAAGAGTAAAAGAAACAACCGATCATCCACGTGTAGAAAATTATAAAAGAAAATAGTTCGAACTAAATCACCCAAGAATGTTGAAGACCTAATTCTCCCTTGGTGGCTCACAAAGTACTACTATTCTATGATACGATAATAATAAAACTTCCTTAATAAAAATTAATCATCTTTATGTTTTTATACTAGGTTACATAAAAAAAAACAAATATCCATGGGCTTGCTTCTTTCTGGGCCTCGATATCTGACCAAACTGCAAAATCAGTAACTTGAACTCGGATTTGGCGCGGGGGCGCTTGAAAGGGCGCATACACGCCTGCTTAAAGGAGCGAGGGCGCGCTTGTTGAAGGGAGGGCGCACCTGCTGCTTCTGCCCTGCAGTTGAATTCCTTGCATCGTTGCTCCTTTAGCGACTCGTCTTGCCTTCTCTCGATCTCAACTCAAGCCTTGACCTTCCTCCTTTTAATTCCTAGCTCATATACCACCAATTTATGCAATTATTCATCAAACCTGCTTTGCCCGGTAATCTGCACACCAAAGACACAAAACACATCAAAAGACACTAAATACTTGGGCACAAACGATCAATTTAAGCCGAATTGGAACGTATATAGTGGACAAAAAGTCCACTAACACACCCCCAAACTTAAACCGATGCTTGTCCCCAAGCATAAACAGACTCTAAACAATCCAAGGCAATGCAATGCATGAATGCAACTAATATGAGAATGCAAGGACCCCCTCGAAGTCACCAAAACCAATCGACAAGCCAAGCCTCAAAGAGATGCACTACATCCGAACAGAGCTCGACCAAGTCCCCGTATACCAATACTACATGAACAGAAACGTGGGTGTGTGCGACGCTCATCAAATATACTCTTACACTAGACCAAAATCATACATATTTTTCGCCAAGACAATCACATGTTTATAAACAGAATGAGCGGTAAACACTTCATAGCATGCAAACACCTCCGTCATTCATTTGAGTTAGACAAGGAGTCCTACTTTATTGCTAAACAACCACTACGACACATAACACAATACATAGGCTTATTTAACCGTGCAATGGATGAGACCCCTAAAGGCTTATACAATAATACCCATGTAGCGAGCGTTAGGTTAGTGGATCCCAGACTATAAAAAGCCTTAAGTCACTAGGCACAAAGTCCCCTCGAACTTAATTGCTCGAGTATTAAAGAACTCATCCTGGTTAATTTTGCCTCGAATTATTCACACGACTCTTTTTTTTTTTCTTTTCAGAATCTGGAATGAGAATTCTCAATTCTAACCCTAGACTACTCATAAAAATATGAGCCGGCTACTAGCCATTCTCGACAACTATTAACAATTAGCATGAATCCCTGCCACCCCCAAACTTATACTTTGGCATTCTTACATTATCAAGGGAATAACAAACATTCTAGATATAAAAAGGTGATTAAATCTAAAACAACTAAACAGGCATGACTCAACCTAGCCCAAAAGCAACCGATGAGACTGTGTAAAGAAAGTGCTTCTGAAACATGCAAATCAATTTCATAAGGACTGTAAATCATCCCTCTGTTGATCAATACCACACTCAATTTGACATCGACCTAACAATCAGAATTAGCTCATCCTAAGGGATCATGAAATATGCATGCTATGCAATGCAACTAAGATGGAAAAAAAATGCAAACAAAATGCTCCATATGGACAATTAAAACAAAATACATGAAGAATACTACCACTACATGTCCTATATGCATCTAACTACAATCTCCATTTCCCACCCCCAAACTGAAAATATTCAATGTCCCCATTGAAGGCAAGAAACAAAGAAAGTGTGCAGAGATACCTCAATCTTCAGCAGAGTCACCCTCCTCAGTTGAATCCGGTGGTGGATACACGGTGCCAGCTCCATACACAGGCCAATCTACCTGTACACCAGTAGCCAGAAAGGCTGCACCGAGAGCCTGAGTCAGGTTAGCAGCAAACTGGCTCTGTCTGTCATCAACGACGTCCATCCGCCGTGCCAATCGCCGAAAATGAGCCTCACTCATACCAGCACTAGCCACATCTCGCGGTGCCCTAGAAGATCCAGCCCTAGCCTCCCTCTGCTGTCTAGGTGGCACTTCACCACCCACAATATACCCTAAGCCTCTGGGATGTGGTACACCACCGTCCCATTCAGCCAGCCGAGCTATTGCCGCCGTATCAATGGCACTTGCAGGAAGTTGTAACTGTTCCTCCGCCGGCCAGTGAATACCCACATCAACACATAGACGAACAACCACGGAACCATACGGAATCGCTCCAGTGGTACTGCCCTGTAAAAATCTGATCATGTGCCTGTGGATTAGGGAGCCTAGGTCGATGTATCTCCCGCTGAGAATTCCCCACAACAAAATAGCACGATCCACTGTCACCTCATGTGAATGTGACGATGGCACAATATTTGCACATAAAAACAGATGTCAGGCCTTAGCGTACGGGTTCAACGCCATAGCTGAGAAGGTAACCGGTTCAGTAGAGCCCACCCTACGTTTCCAATTAGTGCCTGGAACTGTCATATCTCTCAGAATGGCCTCAAGGTCAACCTCCCCACAGATTTTCAACCCAAAATCTTCCACACCCTCCTGCGGTGCCGGCAAATTCAATACCTTTGTAATAGCGGCAGGCGTATAGTCCACCACATACCCTCGAACTGCAGAATACCCATTCTTCTCTTGCTTGGAATTAGCATAAAACTCCCTAACGATACTCAACGGTATCGCCTCCGCAGCCTCACACACGGTTTCCCAACCGCGCTCACCAATCATCGCAAGCAACGACCCATCAAGAACACCCGGAATAAATCCTCTCTCCTTGGCCACAGATTTGGTCATTAATCGCGTAAATTCAGTTTGAGCCTCCGGTGAATTGAACTGAGGAACGACTCCCCCACTCGAAGAAGAAGTACTTGAAGTTCCTGTTCGCCTAGATCTCTTGGGTGCCATATTGGTGATTTGTAGATGTGAGTATAGGTGAGATGTAAAGATGTAGTGTGTGTAGAGTTGTATGTATAGGTGAGATGGAGAGATGTAAAGCAATTTAAATGGCTAGGGTATTAGGGTTAGGGTGTGCTAAAGGCTATATAAACAAATGTAGAATGGGCTGGATATGTTTTTGAAACTAATTTAAAGATATAAATTTTCTGTTTTTCTTTTGTTTTTTCTTTTTTTTTATTTTTTTTATGTACAGGGGCACAGGCACGCCCGCGCCTCCAGGAGCGCGCCCGCTCCTGGGTCTACTGTCCATTTTCTGTTTTTTTTATATAATATAAAAAAATATTACTTCAGGTCCCACGAGCGCTGTCGTTAACATCATTTAGCCGGATGTTACTTCAGGTCCTCAATCCGAGGTAGACAGAATCGCGATTTCAGCTTCGCGATTTACTCGTTCTCCCAAATAAGGCTTCAATCTCTGACCATTGACTTTAAATGCTTGATCTGGTGTCTTTTCATAAATTTCCACAGCTCCGTGTGGAAACACAGTCTTCACAACAAAAGGCCCTGACCATCTTGACTTAAGTTTTCCTGGAAACAATCGCAGACGAGAGTTAAATAATAAAATTGACTGACCAGGAACAAATACCTTTGTTGTCAACCTACGATCATGCCATCTTTTCACTTTCTCTTTGTAGAGCTTGTTGTTCTCATAAGCTTGTAGACGAAACTCATCCATTTCATTGATTTGCACCATCCGCTTTTCCCCTACGGCTTTACAATCAAAACTTAGCTTCTGCAATGCCCAATAAGCCTTGTGTTCCAGTTCTGCTGGCAGATGACAAGCTTTCCCCTAGACAAATTGATATGGTGACATACCCAAAGGTGTTTTGAACGCAGTTCGATAAGCCCACACGGCTTCATCCAGTTTTAAAGACCAATCCTTACGAGAAGGACTTACCACCTTTTCCAGAATGCGTTTGATCTCACGGTTTGATACTTCAGCTTGGCCATTGGTTTGAGGGTGGTATGTTGTCGCCACCCGATGGTTGATGTTGAATCTTGCCATCAGATTAGTGAACTTCCGATTGCAAAAGTGAGAACCCTCATCACTAATAATGACTCTTGGAGTCCCAAATCTGGTGAAAATGTTCTTGTGAAGGAAATTGAGCACTACATTGGCATCATTAGTTGTGAGTGCCTTGACCTCAACCCATTTAGAGACGTAATCCACAACTAGCAAGATGTATTGGTTATTGCATGATGAAATGAATGGGCCCATGAAGTCGATTCCTCACACATCAAAAATTTCCACCTCTAGCATCACATTAAGGGGCATCTCATCCCTTCTCGAAATGTTGCCTACTCGCCGGCAACGATCATACCTGGTTACAAACTGATGAGCATCCTTGAAGAGTGAGGGCCAATAAAATCCTGCCTGCAGAATACGAGTCGCTGTCTTTTCACCTCCATAATGGCCTCCATAGGCTGTGGCATGATAATCCCTCAGAATAGCTTCTGTCTCACTATATGGTACACACCTTCTGATAACCTGATCAGCCCCTTGTTTAAACAGATATGGTTCATCCCAACGAAACCACTTGACGTCATGCAAGAATTTCTTCCTTTGGGCTGACGACAACTCGGGTGGAACAATTTGACTCACAAGATAATTCACAATATCAGCATACCCTTCTTCTTGTATACCAAACAACTGTTCATCCGGAAAGGATTCATTTATGAGAGTACTGTCTTGTGATGATTTACCAAGATCTTCCAACCGTATACACCGTCACTTTCGTACCAAGCAAGTATGATATGAATTTTTCAAAACCATATACAATGGCTAACAGCTCCTTCTCCGTGGTTGTGTAATTCAATTGCGCATCATTGAGTGTCTTGCTCGCATAGTAGATAACATGAAAAATCTTATCTTTCTTTTGTCCAAGAACAGCCCCCACTGCAAAATCGCTAGCATCACACATCATAGCAAATGGTTCAGTCCAATCTGGAGCAATGATCACTGGTGCTGAGATCAACTTCTTCTTCAATGTCTCAAAAGCTGTCAAACAATCATCATCAAATTTGAAGGGAATATCATTTTCCAATAGCTTACACAAAGGTTTGGAAATTTTGGAGAAGTCCTTGATGAATCTTCTGTAGAAACCTGCGTGACCGAGGAAACTACGAATTCCTCTCACTGAATTGGGAGGTGGAAGGTTTTCAATGGTCTCTATTTTGGCCTTATCCACTTCTAGGCCTCGATGTGACACCTTGTGTTCAAGAATAGTTCCCTCTTGTACCATGAAATGGCACTTCTCCCAATTGAGGACCAGATTAGTCTCCACGCATCTTTTCAGAACCATGCCAAGATTGTGTAGACACTCGTCGAAAGAAGAACCAAATACTGAAAAGTCATCCATGAAGACTTCCACTGTCTTACCAATCATGTCTGAAAAAATTGCCATCATGCACCTCTGAAAAGTGCCCGGTGCACCACATAACCCAAAAGAAACCCTTCAAAAAGCGAAGGTACCAAACGGACATGTAAATGTCGTCTTCTCCTGATCCTCTGGAGCAATACAGATCTGATTGTAACCCGAATATCCATCCAGAAGGCAATAGTACTCATGGCCGGCGAGTCAGTCTAGCATCTGATCAATGAAAGGAAGAGGAAAATGATCCTTCCTAGTAGCTTTGTTCAACTTCCGGTAGTCCATGCAAATTCTCCAACCATTAACTGTCCGTGTAGGAATGAGTTCATTCTTCTCATTAGTTACTACAGTCATGCCTCCTTTCTTCGGCACACATTGAACTGGACTCACCCAAGCACTGTCACAAATAGGATAGATAATCCTGCGTCCAACCACTTGATAATTTCCTTCTTCACTACTTCCTTCATGAGTGGATTTAGCCTTCTCTGATGTTCCACTGTTGGCTTACTTCCTTCCTCCAGCGGAATCTTATGCTGGCAATAGGCAGGGCTGATTCCCTTGATGTCTGCAATAGTCCAACCAATGGCTGATTTGAATTCCCTGAGAACCCTCAACAGTTTTTCTTCTTCAGGACCTGTAAGGTTTGCAGCAATAATCACAGGCAAAGTAGATGAATCCCTAAGAGAAGCATACCTTAAGTGATCAGGTAATGGTTTGAGCTCTAGCTTCAGTGCTTCTTCGATAGATGGTTTCAACCGCTGATGTGATTCTCTCAACTCAGATAAACCCAAAGATTCCACTGGTCTCTCAAACTTTTGTTGCCAAGGGGATGCATTCAGACACTGTACTTGTTCTTCAACCTCCTCCTCTTCAAATGTAGATCCCTCACTTAAAGCCTTTTCCAGCGTATCAGTCATGAGCATGTGTTCAGTTTTTGCTTGCACAGCAGATTCCACTACGTCTACTTTAAAGCATTGTTCTTCTTCTGTTGGAAATTGCATTGCTTTGAACACATTGAATGTGACATTCTGATCGTGCACCCTCATGGTGAGTTCCCCCTTTTGGACGTCAATCAACGTCTTTCCCGTTTCCAAGAATGGTCTACCAAGAATGATAGGGATCTTCTTGTCTTCTTCAAAATCAAGGATGACAAAATCTGCTAGAAAGATTAGTTTGTCGACTTTCACCAAAACATCTTCGACAATTCCTCACGGATAAGTGATTGAACGATCTGCCAACTGTAGCGTCATGTTGGTCGGTTTTGGATCAGGAAGGCCAAGTTGTAAGAATACAAAGTATGGCATGAGGTTGATGCTCGCTCCCAAATCGCACAAACATTTGTCGAATGACAAATTCCCAATTATGCATGTGTTGGGTCCCGGAGATCGTAGAGGGGGGGGGGGGTGAATACGATTCCCATTCAAAAAATATGACTATTAATAATTTTTAGGACAACATAAAAATTACTTTGGTTCAAACCCGGGTACTGTTCATCATCTTCTTCAACCTCAAGAACACCATTAAAATAGCCAAGATAATGAACAGTAAATTATCCAAAGCACACACAATAACAAGGTTCAAGAATATATCTTTATATTCATTGAAGCGGGGTAGATGCTACAATCAAGTTCAAGAACATAAGCTCAAGAACACAACAAAGAAGTGATTTTTGTCTCCTCTAAAACTATTACATTTTGTAGATCTAGGAGACAAAAACCAACCCTATCTTCTATACAAGATTTAGCAAGTGTTTTCAATAGAAAGATAGAGGAGTGGTGTAGATAAAGAAAATCATGGCCCTAAAATATTCAAGATCCAGTTCGACCATGGGGGAGAGAAAAATAATTTTTCTCTCTCTCCCCTTTTCAAATCTCATCCGGATGCACACTATTTTTGGAGACTTGAGTTTCTTCTTTTTATAATTGAAAAGGTGTTGCTTTTTGCTTTTCCACCTTTTACTCTTGTCCACTCAAATCTCATCTTCAAAGTCATGTGCCAAGTATGCCTTTGGAAATATTTAATGTAAAAGTAATATTTAATAAATATATAAAATATAAATAAAGAATATCTTTATTTATAAAATATATAAATAATTAAATAAATACTTTATTTAATTAAATTAAATATTTCCATTCCACTCTTCAATTTGTGTAGACTTCCTTATCCAAATACTTGGCCCCGTATACGTGACTCCACCACGTCCAAGTATTTGGCCTTCTAATCTGTGAAGCTTTAGTAAGATCCAATCAGGTTGTGCCGTCTGTCCCTTATCCATTAGGCTGACATTTCTCCAACACTGATTTACCACCTTTGTTGATCCTCCACATGTCTTAAGAAAATCAACAACTTTAGAATTATTAAAACCATATTAACCGACGAGAGCTTGCCTCCAATGTCTTGACACTTGATGCAACGGTCTGGTTCATAAGTGACTAGTCTTGATAGGGGCTCTTGATTCTGAACATGATTCCACATTCTTCTTTGCAAACCTTACTTGTAGCTTCGATTATAATGCACTAAAATCTTCATAGACTAAGACAATCTTCTATAGTTTCCACATCCTTGAATAGATATCAATATCTTTTATTTTCCACTGAGGCATGAACATGTTAATGAACTTCTTCCAATGGGCTTCAAGTCTGTAGATGATCCTTTGACACTTTGTCTTAACTGAACTCTGTGATCCAAGATTTATGTGCACCTGCATATTATTACATGTCCTATTCTATTGTTGAGTTATCATCAACCATTACATAGAGATTACATTTAGCATTTCTAGTACACATGAAAGTGCAGTGAGTTACTTCCCTTCACTCCTATCTCCCCTTTCAATCTCCCCCTATTTGGTTGATATGGAATAGCAATCAAATACTATTTTCCTTTACAATCTCCCCCAAAAGCAATTAAATAAAATTAACTACTAGAGGATAACTCAACTAACATACAAGAAACAATTAAAGTACTGGACATGAAAATAATATACAAAAGGTTCTGGAAAGATATAATCAGTTAAATCCAGATTTCCTGAGTTGCTGAAAATGAATGATGAATTTCTGAATTTCATTTTCCTTTAGCTTCCTCTACTTCAATGTTCTTCAAAGATGGGGTTCTTTCAATAAAGAAACAAATCATTAGTAAAGACTTCTGAACAATCATTCTCGTTCATCTTGCAATTCGAACTAGAACATACAGCTCTCTATGTTCCCCATAAGAGGTCAACTCATTCTCCCCTTAAGGTTGTTCTCTCTTGGAATGAAAGTCACTTCCTCTTTTTCTTCAGGATGTTCTATTTCCAGGAAACATATTTTTCTTTCTTCCCTGCACTACTCCACTGACTTCATCTATCACTGAAACAAGAAATAGAACACACTTGGACACTTCTCAGATGCCCCTTGAAAATCTCCTTCACATTCTTCTTTACCCAGAAAACTTTTACTTAGCAAAAACTCCCCCTGAGTTGATACTCTTCAAAGAAATCTTCATTTTCATTCATTGATCGTGCTAGAAAGAATTCTTCTGCCGAACCTCTCCTAAGAATGTTCCAAGGACAGATCTTCAAACAAATAGAGCAAAATCCCTTAGATATCTTTTCAGAATAAGATATAGCATTGTAAACCAAGATGTTAAGATTCTCCATAACTTCTCCCCCTTAGTACGACAAGTAACTTCTTCCCAATTGACAAAAAGTAACTTCTCCACTTCAGACAAAAAATCAGTAGTTAAATCTACAACACCTTTAGGGATTAGGCTCCAACCAATTACTAAAAAACTCCCCCTTAGTAATTTCTCCCTTGCATCACTAAGGTTTAAATTTCATCTAATTCTCCCCCTTAGTTCATGCAAGCTCCAATCCACCCTTGTGTCTTTAGATATCTTCTAAGTAACCTCCACAAGATAGGATTGACAGATCTCGTTTCTTGTATCACCAAGAGATCTCGTTTCTTGTTATCCACCGTTGTGTCTTTAGATATCCTCTAAGTAACCTCCACAAGATAGGATTGACGGATCTCATTTCTTGTATCACCAAATTCTCCCCCTTAGTTGAGAATATCCTTTAAAACAATAAAAGTATCATCTACATCCAATCGAATAAGAAACTCTCCTCCAATTGAACATAAAATCCCCCTTAGGTCTAAAAATTAATGTCTCCCCCTTTGAGATTGAGAACAACATGAATCAATAGACCCAAAGGTAATAGTTTGGACATTCCCACTAAGCTTCAGCTAGACTCTTCTTCAGCTTGTCTTCCAGAAAAGAATCTCTTCAACATTTCAGAGCTGGAAAATTCAGTAACAGGATTCAAGCATAGTAGCAAGGTTAGTGTTTGGTCTATGGTTTCCTCACTTCTATTACGTTCTGTTGGTGTTTACACTTTCAAGCGTAAGTGTTCCACTCATTTCTCTCCCTATTTCTCTCACTCAAGTGTATCACTCCCTCACTCCACTCAAGTGTTTCTCTCCCTTACTTGCACTCATTCCATTTATAGCAATTTGTACCTACAAGTAAATCCATGCTAGTCTCACCAAGATATTATGGATCGTTGACTGTAGCATGTTGTCGATCACTAAAGATCTAGGTTCTGAGATGGAATCTCAGACAGGGTTTCAGTTAGGCCGTCACCCAACTCACCATGAGCAAATCCATGCATACGTGGCTCGTCGTCGGGGAATAACCCTTCTGAAATTGGAATCTCCTCCATTCCAGGAGTGACTGAAATCCCAACACCCTGATCCTCAAAAGACTCATCAAATTGGTAAACCAACTGAATCATAGTCTACGAGTTGTTGCTCAGCTACTTTCAGCATCAACAATCTCCCCATATGCAAATCCATGCACTGGATCGTTGAATGTGGTATGCGTACTAGCAGCTATCTAAGCATCAACCGACTCCCCATATGCAAATCCATGCACTGGATCGTTGACGGTGATATGCCTTTAAGTTGTGAGCGATCCATGTATTCCAGAATTTGAATTCCTGGGAGAGTAGACGTGTACAAACGTCTCTCTCAATCACCTGTGAAGATGAATTAACTCACTATTTTCAGTCATGGAAAACTGTTAGTGATTGCCTCTCAACATCAACAGATTGCTCTGCGGATGTGAAATCCCGTTAGGGAACTAGGACTGTTCCTCCTAGGAAGGTTGACAAGGATTCTAATATATGGCAAGAATTCCAAGTTTCCCTCAAATACCTGTAAAGGTGGCTCAACAACTTCATTCACCGTGAATGGTAAACAAAGAAGTTTAGGGGTTTTACCTATACCTCACAATGTGCACTTCTTGCAATGTGTCCTCACAAGTGTTAGTCCCAAGAGAGGCTAGAGAACTGTTAGGTCCTATAACATCCCTTAGAAGCAAATACTTTAGGATTACCATCAGCGTGAATGCTTTTAGTGTGCTTGACTCATTACAAGGTGCTCTGGCTGATGAGCGAATTTTCAATGAAATCACCCTGTTAAGAGAGTTCATTCAGAAACGGTTGAATTGCCTTTTCAGCTCTGCATCCTTTTGAGAGAATATAGATGAGCTACAGTTACCTCAATTTGTATACTTCTTTTCTTCTCTGGAGGTAGAGCTGTGGGTGCACTTCCGACTTCATCCTTATTTGCTGCATCAAGTGCAGTTTCTCCCTTATCAACCTCTAACTAACATAAGTTCCTTATATCACCAAGGGTTGAAAGTTTGAATTTGAATGATAGTGTTTGGTATTAAGGCCTTGGTTAGAAATTGATGGATTATTCAACTTCTTGACCTTCCCCTATAGCCACTAAGGCCAAGCCATTACGGCTAAATAGATAGAGTTGATCAGAGCTATATAAAATTTGGTAGAGTATGATTAAACTTATTCTCTATTCCTTCTCAGAAATATAGCATTGGAGCAATGTGTCCTCAAGAAACAATGCACCAGAGCTAAAATATGGGAATTAATAAAGAATAGGTAAAAGAATATTAAGCCAAATTTCATAAACTCACAATTTTGAAAAAAAAGTTTAACAGATTATCAAAATTGTTCTTTTGAATTTCTCTTAGACAAATATCCAATTGAAATTCAACTCTTTTAACAAAAACATTTTGATTAATAACTCAAATCTATTTCATCTTGCTTACTGTATGTTTTCAGAAATTGTTTTGCAATTCATTCTTATCGGATATTATCTCCGACTTAAAACATAAATCAAAAAAAAATCGAATGAATGCTTTAGTCATACAGTCCAAGGCACTAATCCTAAAGCAAACAACCATTGTTTTAATACTATAGGTCAATGTGAAACAGACATTAACAAGAGTTTTGAAAAACGTTTTACCAATGGTTGATACTTTAAGATCAAAACAATTTACTCAAATAAAATAGCCTGATACCATGCAACTTAAGTTACAAGTTATCAAGTAACTTTATTTAAACAAATCGTGGAGAGAAAACAGTTTTCATTACAAAATATTTAGAGAGAGAGAGGATATATGATTTTGAAATTGAAAGATAATCCTCAAGAAATGTTCTCTTTCAAAGAAAACTTTTAGTGGCTTTTCATTCTCTGGCAAATGAATGCATGTTTAGATAAAACATTTTTCACAAGAAATAGACAAGAAATTTCTTTATGCATTCAAGTTCTAAAGAATGAAAAACATATGTTAATACTAATGAATTATCAAAGATATGAATGACAAGACATTCAAAAGTACTAACATCATTCAATCATTTTGTAATAAAATGCATCTTACTACAAAACAATCAAGCACATAAGATACTTACATTATGCTAGACAATTACCATTTGTCGCTTGAAACAAACACATTTTGCAATATAGATCATGATAATTCTAAAGCATAAAACATAAGCATCCGCTAAACACTGAACATACATTGACCGAATGACAGCATTTAACTTCTTACACTACATCTCAACAATTATCACATAAGCATATTGAAAATACTCATGACAATCAGAATGTATGTAAGCTCGAGGTACTAGTTGCATCAGAGATCAAATA
Organism: Oenanthe sinensis; assembly: GCA_028671895.1. Taxonomy (NCBI): domain Eukaryota; kingdom Viridiplantae; phylum Streptophyta; class Magnoliopsida; order Apiales; family Apiaceae; genus Oenanthe; species Oenanthe sinensis. The sequence continues at coordinate 12,325,257 of CM053798.1, read as the reverse complement.
CCTTTAAATATTAATGTTAAAATTTATGATCTTTGACAACCCCTCGCGATGTAGTAAATTACTTTCAATATTAGTGTTTTTGAAATAATCTTTTTATCACTTATTACAGAAATTCTAAGTGACATCACTAATATAAAAAGAATGACAACTAATATTAATGGATTTTGCAAAAGACATGAATTACAGCACTTAAACTACATATTAAGTGGTTCCATTAATATTAGCTTTAAACAATTAGAAGTAAAGAAAATTACGACTAACTAATATATTCAAATACTTATGCTGAAACATTTGATACATATAGCATGAATAACATATGACAGCACAAAGTACGAGATCCTGGATATAAATTGACTATACAAAGAGATGCTACATTGTTAGGTCCTTAGGTCCCGGGTGATCATAGGTAATCTCATAATGATAATATTGAGTCCCGGGTGGTCACACGCCAAACATTAATCAGTTCCTAGAGATCGTAGACATCTAAATAGCATGAACACTCTCTATAAACATTATGTTTAAATAAATCAATATCAGACTAGAGTGACATACCTTAGTCAATAGAGCTTTTACTGGTGTATGATCGTTGAATGAACAATTACTCCTCTTTGCCCTAGATATCGAACGTTTACTCCTTTCGAGATCGAACGTTTACTCCTTTTGGACAGGAATAACTTTTCAGCTACCAGTTAACATTGTTCCTCGAAACAATACCACGCTCATCCAGACGGAAACTGCATTACCTTCAACACCCAAATATTTCCTTGTAGATATTGGTCTTGGCAACAGCTTCACTAAACTCAGCACTCTAGAAATCAGTAGTCCTGACACTGGCAGAGTAGAACCTTCAAAAACTCCGAACTACCCTTCAGCTTCTGTATCAATACCAAGTCTTCATGTGGATTGATTCCTTGTGCTAAGTGTATCTGCCTCTGGTTCAATTGAGTTAGTTCCTTGATTCGAACCCTACTCAATCTTGATTAGTTAGTGCATCTTCAGTCTTCATTGAATTCACTCAGAAAAACTAATGAAATACTCTTATACATGCACGACCAATCACTACTCTACTACCCAGAATCAAGAACTGACTCTAGGAAATGTTGTTACACAAAACCCTTTGTTATGACAGATGTGTCCTTAATGTTTCCTTAGATATTCAGTGGGTAGAGTAGTCTTCTTTAAATATGATTGAGATCATCTTGCATTATTTTTAAATTGATAATTTCCTTTCTAATATGCAATCACTCAATCTGGATCATTCAGTGCTCCTAAGAATCTCAACTCTTACTCAATGAGCACTGCTAGCCTTTGAACATCAAACACGACTAGTTGATCCAACTTACTGATGCTCCCCCTGTGATGCTGCTTGCAGCTTTTCTTCATCTGGTGTCATCTGATCTTGAGCCCTAAACAGGATGTCAACCTTTAGAAATTCAGAGCTAAAATCAAACGAATGCTAGGGAGCTTGATGATGATGTTCACTGCATCTAGATCATCTTAAATCAATCACAGACTCTGTGTAAGCTTCTTAACTCGAAATAAGATAGCCCTCCATCACACCATGTGACTTCAGGCATGATTAATCTTACTTGATGTCTTCTCTTTACATTTGCTGATTAGACTTGCTGTGTCAACTGATTCAGCCGTAGTGAATAGGAAACCTTAAGTCTATCCATTATCCTTGTAATTTCACTCAAGGTCTGGATTTCCCTATTAACTCCTCCATTTGGTCATGAAGTCCGAAAACTGAACTTTACTCTAGAATACTCCTTTCAGTGCAGACATAACATAGAACTTCATTCGTCAACAAATTCCATTACCTGCCCTCAAAGTGTTCTTACAACAATCTGCCTAATCCTTTGAATGTGATTAATCACTGAGATGCTTCATCTATCGAATACATGAACAAACATCAAAACTAAACAGGGTAGCCTTTGACTTGACTTCCCTTTAACTGACATACTTCACTAATGTCCTTCTTAAAAAGAATTTCATTAGTAGTAGTCCTTCTCACCAACTTCATCTTTACCATCAAATCCGTTGTCTTAATAAACCAAGTGTTAGTTGATAAACCAAGTGTGAGAGCATCACTTGTTGCAGCTAACTCCATTCTGATAAACTTCAACGAATAGTTGACTTCATCATGAGCTTTACATTTCGTGTCAGCTACAACCTCACTTCCAGATTAGTGAGCTTCCATTTCTCTTGACTCCGATCAGCACTGTTCAACTTCGAACTGATGTTAAGAAACCCTTCGTAAATAATTCCCTAAGTCTTTCTTAATATTGTGCTTCAGATCATTCAAGAAAAATAGGTAACCTTGCTTAACCATTTGAATACCAAAGCAAAAGTAGTTACATGCCTCGAACATGAAAATGTCAGAGATATATAACTTGTACATATTGAAAGATACTCTGCATTCACAAATGATTAAGATACGTGGTCCTCAATTTGATTGAGTCCAAGGGTTAGAGATATTTCTAAACATTGTTAACAACAAAGCATTCAAGTTCAACATGCTCATTCTTATCTGACTGATCACTCCTCATCTATATCAGCCTCAACAAGTAGTCTTGGCTATGAGCTCACTGATCCCAACCTAACTTAAGGTGGACTAGCAGTCTATAAGAATCATATCGTACATATATGTAGTCATAGAAGAATCAATCACTCAGATTCCTAATTCTTCTAAATCACCTTTGTTGTTCACTTTAACATTATATTATCTCTAATTACCTGAGTCAATTTAAATTTAAAAATTTAATTCATTGTTTATTAAACTGACCCCTAGGCAATTCCCAAATTAGAAACAAACTTATCTTAACAAGCACATGATCAAATATAGCATTTAATACAACCATGCGAGTATAAACAGATTATTGACAATGTAAACATCAAGGCACTTAGCATGCAGCAAATACTCTTTCCGGTAAATGTACCCCTACAAATACCTAAGACTCTATATGCTAACATGATCAATTATCGTAAAGCAAGCATTAAATCACACAAGATCTAATCATGAAGTCAAATACTGATAAACAAGCAACACTAACAAACTAGCATAAGTTATCTAATTTATATAGAAATCAAGGTGAGACATGCATTACATCAAACTTATAATATAATGCAGTTCAGCACTTAATACTCTATAATTAAATCAAACAAGTATAAACTAGTTAGAAAGTATACCTGTACGATGCTTAACATTCCATCTCGAGTGATAATCAATTGATCCAAATCAATTTCCATTCTACTGACACTCATGGAAGTATCCTTGCATTTGACCTCAGCAACCCTTACTTCAACCCAAACTGATGCCTGACAGTTCTGCTTATAAACCCCGACATAGAATGTCTCATGTTCTGCTTGAAAAGATCACTCTTCTTTGTGTGTGCAGCAATAACCCCTTGATTATCATATGTCAGTGATAATCAAACCTTGTGTATTTCTACCACTGATGTCCTTTAACCAAATCTTCAATTGTTGATTTGGTTCTTTGACCGATAAACTGAATTCCTTTTCAAAATCCCAAATTCTTCAGATATTGATTCGAAAACCACTGATCGAAGACTCTCCCCTAAATGAACTAATCCCCTTTCATTAACCAAATGATCCACTGAGTAGACCGATGTAGAAATACATCTCCAATGGTAAGATCAGGTCTCAACTCCATTAGAATGTTCTTCAGTCAGTTCGTTTGTCCTCAACGAACGAAGAATCAACTCCTGTTGTTTCGTTTAATAAAACATTTTGTTCAAACAGAAGTATTAAATTTTTTAGGAATTTAAATAATCAAAATAAATTGAAAATGCATTTTTGATAAATAATAATAAATTTCTCAATTTCAAATTATAAATAAAATAAAATTCGAAAAGAAAGTTTTGATATAGAGATAACAAAATTTTCAAGGTATATTAAATAATCCTGAAAAAGAAATTATTTCAAATCAAAATTAATTTCCAAAGAATTTTATAGAATTTATAATCCAAAACAGTTTTAATTATAATTAAAATAAAACAGATTGAAAATATAAGTTTGATATAAAAATAATAAATTTTCAAGTCATCTTAGATATTCTTGAAAATAAATTATTTCAACCAAAATGATTTTCCAAAAAGTTTTATGAGATTTATAATTAAAACTTCCAAGCTTAAATTATAATTAAAATAAAACAACTCGAAAACATAATTTTGAAATAGAAATACTAAATTTTCAAAACATTTAAAATGTTCATGAAAATATATTATTTCAATCCAAAAACATTTTCCAAAGAGTTTTATAAAATTTATAATTAAAGTTTTATGAAAAATAAATTATTAAACCTCAAAAATAATTCTCAAAATAATTTTAAGAATATTAAACTCAAAAGAAATTAAATTGGATTTTAAGATTAATTTTAGTTTTCAAATTAATAAAATTCTTAAGTAAGAATATTAAGTATATAAAATATTTGACTCTAAAATTTAAAAGAAAATAAAATATTTTTCAAGATATAAAATAATCTCGAAAAATAAATTATTTAAATTTAAAAATTATTTCCAAAATTTTTATATAATTAAATTCAAATTTAATTATTAAATTATTTATTAACCTAAACTAATTAAAAACATATAAGAAAATCAGTTTTGTCAGCATATATATATACAGTAGCGTATCTCGATCTTCGCCTAGACCCATCTCGATCTCGATCTGTGAAAATCTCGATCTCGCATCATATCGAGATCGAGATTTGCCTTGACCAAAAATCCCTGCAAGTCGATCCACACAATCTCGATTTCTTATATATCGAGATTTGTTCAGTCAATATCGAGATAGTTTTTACAGCATCCGCATCTCGATCCAAGTCTCGGATCGAGATCGAGATGTCGGCTCCTTTTAGCACAAGTCGACCTGGAGGCTCCCGCAAGTCGATCCAGGTTAGCGCGTGTGGTACTATCACGATCCAATGGCGTGTACGGAGCATATATATATATATATACTGCTTGTCTTTCTTTCCATTTAGCAAAAGTCGATCCGCATCTCGATCAACCCAGATCGAGATGTACTTAACCAAAATTTTAACAAACAACAAAAATAGCTACTGTTATTTTTCTGGACACCCATTTGCACCAAAAATAATTTTTATTTTTGTACCCTCTTTAATCTTAAAAATAAAAATAGATCCAATCGATTTGTATGTCAATCGAGTAGCTCTGATACCAATTGTTGGGTCCCGGAGATCGTAGAGGGGGGGGGGGGGGTGAATACGATTCCCATTCAAAAAATATGACTATTAATAATTTTTAGGACAACATAAAAATTATTTTGGTTCAAACCCGGGTACTGTTCATCATCTTCTTCAACCTCAAGAACACCATTAAAATAGCCAAGATAATGAACAGTAAATTATCCAAAGCACACACAATAACAAGGTTCAAGAATATATCTTTATATTCATTGAAGCGGGGTAGATGCTACAATCAAGTTCAAGAACATAAGCTCAAGAACACAACAAAGAAGTGATTTTTGTCTCCTCTAAAACTATTACATTTTGTAGATCTAGGAGACAAAAACCAACCCTATCTTCTATACAAGATTTAGCAAGTGTTTTTAATAGAAAGATAGAGGAGTGGTGTAGATAAAGAAAATCATGGCCCTAAAATATTCAAGATCCAGTTCAGCCATGGGGGAGAGAAAAATAATTTTTCTCTCTCTCCCCTTTTCAAATCTCATCCGGATGCACACTATTTTTGGAGACTTGAGTTTCTTCTTTTTATAATTGAAAAGGTGTTGCTTTTTGCTTTTCCACCTTTTACTCTTGTCCACTCAAATCTCATCTTCAAAGTCATGTGCCAAGTATGCCTTTGGAAATATTTAATGTAAAAGTAATATTTAATAAATATATAAAATATAAATAAAGAATATCTTTATTTATAAAATATATAAATAATTAAATAAATACTTTATTTAATTAAATTAAATATTTCCATTCCACTCTTCAATTTGTGTAGACTTCCTTATCCAAATACTTGGCCCCGTATACGTGACTCCACCACGTCCAAGTATTTGGCCTTCTAATCTGTGAAGCTTTAGTAAGATCCAATCAGGTTGTGCCGTCTGTCCCTTATCCATTAGGCTGACATTTCTCCAACACTGATTTACCACCTTTGTTGATCCTCCACATGTCTTAAGAAAATCAACAACTTTAGAATTATTAAAACCATATTAACCGACGAGAGCTTGCCTCCAATGTCTTGACACTTGATGCAACGGTCTGGTTCATAAGTGACTAGTCTTGATAGGGGCTCTTGATTCTGAACATGATTCCACATTCTTCTTTGCAAACCTTACTTGTAGCTTCGATTATAATGCACTAAAATCTTCATAGACTAAGACAATCTTCTATAGTTTCCACATCCTTGAATAGATATCAATATCTTTTATTCTTCACTGAGGCATGAACATGTTAATGAACTTCTTCCAATGGGCTTCAGGTCTGTAGATGATCCTTTGACACTTTGTCTTAACTGAACTCTGTGATCCAAGATTTCTGTGCACCTGCATATTATTACATGTCCTATTCTATTGTTGAGTTATCATCAACCATTACATAGAGATTACATTTAGCATTTCTAGTACACATGAAAGTGCAGTGAGTTACTTCCCTTCACTCCTATCTCCCCTTTCAGCATGGTATAGTGAAACTACCAGGATCCTTCAACTTTGGTGGCAACTTCTGCTGCAATACTGCACTACACTCTTCCGTCAAAGCAACGGTGTTTAACTCCTCTAGCTTCAGTTTCCTCGACAGAATGCCTTTCATGAATTTGGCGTAGCTTGGCATTTGTTCCAGCGCTTCAGCAAACGGTAAGTTGATGTGTAGTTTCTTGAAAACTTCCAAGAATTTAGCAAACTGTTTGTCCGATTTTTGTTTCTGAAGCCTTTTAGGGAATGGTGGAGGAGGAAATACTTCCTTGTCATCACTCTCTTTCTGTGCACTACTTTTCTCCTCTGAATTACTCATTTTTTTCTTGATCGGCTCCTCCTGCACAACATTTTCTACAGAATTTTCCATCTCGGCAGTGAGGGGAGGCGCGCCCGCGCCTGAGGAAGCGCGCCCGCTCTCCACCTCCTGTCCAGTACGTTCTTCGTTTTGTGGAATTTCGACCTCCTGATTGTTTGTAACCCTTCCAGAACGCAATGTAATAGCGTGTATCTGTTCCTTGCTTTCTTTCTTGCCTGGATTAGCCTCTGTGTCACTTGGTAACTGCCCTTGAGGTCTGTTTAGAAGAACACTTGCTAGTTGACCAATTTGGTTTTCCAACATTTTTAGAGTTACAGCTTGACTCTTATACATCATTCTCAATTCCTCCATCTCTGACTTTTCATTCAAATGCCCTTGTCCTCCTTGAGGTTGTTGATGGAAACCAGGAGGGTTGTATGATGGCCTTGGTGCATAGGATTGTTGAGGACCAGAATTGTTGAAAGGCCTTGGTCCGAATTGCTGACCTTGCGATGGTTGTGGTATGGTATTCTGATTGTTGCTCCAACTGAAGTTAGGATGGTTCCTGTTGTTGGGGTGATATGTATTAGGTGTCGGTTGTGTAGGCCTCTGAAAGTTGCTGATAAAATGCGCCGAATCGCTAGAAATAGCACACTGAGTTATCTCATGAGCACCTGCACACAAGTCACAAACCATAGCGACTTGATGAATCTCTGTCTTGGATAATGCATCCACCTTCATAGATAAAGCCTGTAGCTGAGCTGTTATAGTCGTGGCAGCGTCCACTTCAAAAACACCTGCAGTTTTACTCTGTGGCAATCGCTGAGTAGAATTTTGATACTCGTTAGCAGCCATCATTTCAATCAAGTCATAAGCTTCTTCGTAGCTTTTGGCCCAAAGAGCTCCTCCCGATGCTGCATCAAGCAAAGGTCGTGAATGATTCAACCCATTATAGAAACCGTTAATGACCATCCAATCTGGCATCCCATGATGGGGACACTTTCGAAGCATTTCTTTATACCTTTCCCAAGCTTCATACAACGTTTCTCCAGAATGTTGATTGAACTGTGTAAGAGCGTTCCTCATGGCTTCCGTTTTAGCCATAGGAAAGAATTTAGTCAGAAACTTTTGTGCAAGATCCTCCCAAGTAGTTATAGAACCTGCTGGCAGCGAGTGCAACTAGCTCTTTGCCTTGTCTCGTAGAGAGAATGGAAACAACCTCAGCTTTATAGCATCTTCAGAAACCCCGTTAGTTTTGAAGGTATCACAGATCTCGATGAAGTTTCTGATATGCATATTAGGGTCCTCAGCAGGTGAACCCCCAAACTGCACAGAATTCTGAACCATTTAAATCGTGCCCGGCTTGATTTCGAAATTATTAGCCGCAATAGCCGGCCTAACAATGCTTGACTGAATGTCATTGATCTTCGGCTGGGAATAATCCCGTAGAGCTTTCACTGGATCCCCCATCACTAATCTGGCTCAATTTCTGGAACTGCAATTCCCCTCTCTTCGTCTAAGTGTTCTTCCAGTTTTTCCTTACTCGATTGAGAACGAGTACGCATACACGATCAATTATCTGAAATCACAGAACAACAAAAAAAAATGATTAGTAACAATTCCCAGTCAGTGATATCTAACGACCACTGATGATAAGCACATTAACTAAACAAAACAATGAACCGAGCCCCCGGCAGCGGCGCCAAAAACTTGTTCACACTTTATTCACGCAAGAGAACGTGGTCACAAGTAATACAGTAATAAGTAGGATACGTTCCCACAGAGACTCGACTTGCTTACGTTTAGTTCACTTATGCACCAGAATATGGTTATGTTTCACTGCTAAGAAAATAAACAATTGGAATTTTAATTACACTAATAATTGAAACTTAAAGAATTACTTATATGAGATAAACATGGGATTTTAACTTCATTAACTATCTCATCTAGAATCTTATGCCTTTTCAACCTAGCATGTGAAAGTGATGATAACTGATCAGACCCTCTAAACTGATAAACGCCAACTTTCGTTGTGCGCATACCATCCTAATGAACATCCACAAATGATAGAAGTCAATTAGTCAACCACTATACTTAGTCCCTATATGTCTATAGAGATTGAAAACATAATGGCTTAAGCATAAGCATCCATAAAATCACATAGTCAGTGCAAGACGGTTAGACTTACACCACAAATTAATACATGCTCTCAACATGCAAAAACCTATGCTAGCATGGCATGTTCTAAACCCTAGATCCACTTTCGCATTTACTAGGGTTTAACAAACAATCATAAATGTTCGCGACGCATTTACAATGAATAAGCTTAACCATACTAGGATATCCATAACAATCACACACTTTGGCATAAAAACAATCAATATCTAGAATTGATAGAAAAATCCATTAAAATTCCATGACAACGATTAGCCCATAATTGGGCTAGCCACCATCATGGGTTCAATTGAAAACATGATAGACAACCAATTATAAATAAACTACTAATATTAATTGCAAGAGTAAAAGAAATAACCGATCATCCACGTGTAGAAAATTATAAAAGAAAATAGTTCAAACTAAATCACCCAAGAATGTTGAAGACCTAATTCTCCCTTGGTGGCTCACAAAGTACTACTATTCTATGATACGATAATAATAAAACTTCCTTAATAAAAATTAATCATCCTTATGTTTTTATACTAGGTTACATAAAAAAAAACAAATATCCATGGGCTTGCTTCTTTCTGGGCCTCGAAATCTGACCAAACTGCAAAATCAGTAACTTGAACTCGGCTGGGGCGCGGGGGCGCTTGAAAGGGCGCGGGCGCGCCTGCTTAAAGGAGCGAGGGCGCGCTTGTTGAAGGGAGGGCGCGTCTGCTGCTTCTGCCCTGCAGTTGAATTCCTTGCATCATTGCTCCTTTAGCGACTCGTCTCGCCTTCTCTCGATCTCAACTCAAGCCTTGACCTTCCTCCTTTTAATTCCTAGCTCATATACCACCAATTTATGCAATTATTCATTAAAACTGCTTTGCCCGGTAATCTGCACACCAAAGACACAAAACACATTAAAAGACACTAAATACTTGGGCACAAGCGATCAATTTAAGCCGAATTGGAACGTATATAGTGGATAAAAAGTCCACTAATATGTACCTATGAAAATAGTTACAAGTGTGAATGCTGAAGGTACTCAAGCACCAAACAAGCTTATTCCAAAACCTGTGAGTGAATACACAGATGAGGATGAAAAGGAAGTACACAAGGATAAAAAGGCTATGAATATTTTGTTTAATGGTCTTGACAAGGATATGTTTCACAATGTTAGCAATTGTACAACCTCTAAAGAAGTCTGGGATACTCTTCAAACTATATATGAAGGCACTGAGAAAGTAAGAAAAAACAAGATGCAACTCTTGATTCAGAAATATGAGGCCTTTCACTTCAAGAGTGGTGAAGCAATCAATGACACATATAGTAGGTTTCAAAAGCTATTGAATGAGCTAAAACTATATGGAAGAGTATATGTTATTGAGGATACCAACCTCAAATTCTTGAGGTCATTACTCAAGTAATGGAAACCAATGACTCTTTCTATAAGAAAATCTTCTGACTTTAAAGAATATACTCTTGACGAGCTGTATGGAATCTTGAAGACCTATGAGTTGGAACTATAGTGAGATTGAGAAAAGTCAGAAGAAGAAAAATTTTGTTGCCTTGGTGGTCAAGGATAAGTAAATTGCAGAACCCTGTGAAGATGTTGTTGTTAAAGAAGGGAAGAAGGAAAGTCATGCTAAAGCTGCAAGTGGTACTAGATATGATGAATCTTCAATTAACAAAAGAAAAAAAAATAGTTGAAAGTGATGAATCATATACTAAGGATGAAATGAATGAGATAGATGAGCATCTGAATTTTCTATCAAAAAAATTTTCCCAACTCAAATTCAAGAGGAATCTTGTGCAAAGGCCTGGATCCCAGTTTAAGAGAGATAATCAATAAAGTAAAAATCTTGTTGATAGAACTCAATTCAAATGTTTTAATTGTGGATTGGCTGGTCACTTTTTAATTGAATGCAGAAAGCCAAAAATGGAGAAGAAATTAAAGTATAGTGATAGGATTGACTATAAAAAGAAGTACTTTGATTTGCTAAAACAGAAAGAAAAGGTTTTTGAGAGAGAAGAAAAGGACTGGGCTGCTGAGGATGATTCTGAAGAAGAGAAATTCATCAACCTTGCACTTATGGCCAACCATGATGACCAAGAAGCTAGTTCCTCTAGCAATCAGGTAATTTCTACTAATCTATATGAGTTATCCAAGGATGAATGCAATATTACCATTAATGAAATGTCTAATGAATTGTATAATTTGCATGTCACTCTCAAGTTTTAAACAAAGAGAACACTAGGCTCAATAGCACCTTAGAATCTCTAACTGAAAGAAATACCCATCTAGAGAGTGAGCTAGTGCAAATGGATAGATTCAGGGTAAAAAATAAAGGTGCTAGAAAGGAATTAGTTAAGTGTAAAAAGGAAAGAGAAATTCTTAAAGAAAAACTAAAAGAAGAATTGAAAACCATTGACAAATGGAACAGGTCCAGTAAATCTAGCAAAAATTTGAATGACATTCATGGAACAAACTCCTTCATCATATTGTCTGAATCTCTTGAGAGATTAGTTATTGATGAAAATCAATCTTTGGACAAAGAGCAATCAATTGCTAATCCTGAATCAGCTGATAAGGATTATCCATCGATTGATAATATTGAATCAACGGATGATCATTCATCGATTGAAAAATAAACTGCTAAACAATCTACTTTAAAGACCAAGCTCAACAGACCTATTAAATTTGTAGAAGAAGGTATTTCCTCTAAACCTCAAATCAAAGTTAAAAAGGCCAATATAGGGTTCTTATCTAAAGACCAATTGAAAGAAAAATTAGAAAAGATAAAACCTGATATTAAGCCTCATGAAAAGAATAAAAAGAACAAAAATGGTAAAGTAGGCATAAACAAGCACAATAACTACACACCTGACAAGTATGCTCCTAGAAATATATGTGTTAAGTGTGGTAGTAAGAATCATTTATCTGTACAATGCAAGTCCAATATGCCTGCAACATCCAATGTGCATGTCATGCCTAACATGCACTCTAATTCTGTTTATCCTCAATTAGTTCATCCTCATGCTATCCATGCTCAATATCATCAATGCCTTATATGTTTAATCCATATCTTGCATTTACCAATATGAATATTCCTGTTATGCCCTGGAATATGCACAATAATTTTCAAGCACCAAATTTCTCTAATTCTGCAAGCATGAACATTCCAAGTATTAGCACTGAGAATCCTGAGGTGAGAAAACCAACACCTAAGATTGAAGTGGAAGTAAAACCACCTAAACCAAAGGTACAAAAGTTAGAAACCAAACCAAATGTAGCAACTAATAATAAAGGACCCAAGGCAACTTGGGTACCAAAATCAACTTGATTGTTTTTGAAATGTGTGCAGGGATAGAGAAGGAATCTTTGGTAATTGGATAGTGGATGTTCAAGGTATATGACTAGAGATAAATCCCTTTTCATAAATTTTAAGAAGAGAGTTGGCCCTGGAGTAACTTTTGGATATGACAGCAGCGGTTACACCATGGGATATGGCTTGATTTCAACAGAAAATGTCATCATTGAACCTATTGCTATAATTGATGGCTTAAGACACAATCTATTAAGCATCAGTCAATTATGTGACAATGGAAATAAAGTTTGCTTCACAACTGAAGCTGCATAATTTCCAATAAGAAAGATGGAAGCCTAGTTATGACTGAGAACAGGAAAGGAAATGTGTACATAGTTGACTTCAACTCAACAAAAGCAGATTCCATGACTTGTCTTCTCTCTAAGAAAAAGTAGATGAGAGTTGGCTATGGCATAAGAAATTACCTCACATAAATTTCAAAGCCATGAATTAGTTGGTCAAGAAAAATCAAGTAAGAGGTTGACCACATATGGAATATGTCAAGGATGGACTATGTGATGCTTGTCAGAAAGGAAAACAAAGGAAGGAATCATTCAAGTCAAAATTGGAATCATCAATTGAGAATCCACTTGAGTTATTACACATGGATTTGTTTGGTCTTGTGAACATCATATCCATTGCTAAGAAGAAGTACGCTCTAGTCATTATGGATTACTTTTCTAGATTCTCATGGACTTATTTTATGCATTCAAAAGATGAAGCAAGTGATCTCATCATCAAACACAACAGAGAAGTTGAGAAAAGTCTTGGATTACTCAACAAAATGGGGTAGTTGAGAGGAAAAATAAGGCATTGATTGAAGCAGCTAGAACTATGTTGGAAGATGCTAAATTACCAACATACTTCTGGGCTGAGGCCATTAATGCGGCATGCTATATTCAAAATATCTGCATAGTGAATCAAGCTCAAGGAAAGATTCTATATCAATTGATCAAGAAAGACAGAAAGCTAAAAGTGGGATTTCTTCATGTCTTTGGTAGCAAATGTTATGTTCTGAGAAATCAAGGTGAAAATCTTGGAAAATTTGAGTCCAAGGCTGATGATGCTATAATCTTAGACTACACATTGTTATGGAATCTGTACATGTAGTATTTGATGATAAAAAGATTCAAGTCTTGTTTGATGAAGAAAATCATGACACACTACAGTTTGAGAATCAATCCTCAAAATCAAATCAGTTTGAGTGCAATACCAATGATCATGAAGCCTCATCATCAAGGAAACATTTGCCTCTACAAAGAAAATGGACAAAAAGTCATCCATTTGAGTTAATCATTGGAAATGCAGAAGTTGGTGTCAAAACAAGAATACTCAAAATGAGTGTCTGTATGTTAGGAATCTATATGTAATTTGATGATAACTTTAATCTTAGAATCCTAAAAATTTTAATTGATGTAACTGATCAATTGATATTAAAATTATAAATATCAATTGATCAGGAAACCATTTATCAGTTGAAATGGTTTATGTGAATCAACTGATAATTTGGATTGTAGTATAGGTGTACTTAGTCTATTTCAATCGATAAGGTGTAAGTCAATTTTATAATTCTGATCAATTGATATTAGAGTCGATTGATATAGGTCATCAACTGATGTGTAACTTAGACTGTCAAATTGTAATTATTTGAAGACATGAAATTATACAAGTGAAGGATAATTAGTTCATATTGAAGCATCGATGGATAGAAGATCAATTAAAGAAGCCAAGTCAAGTATTAAAGACCATCAACTGATATGAAGACCCATTGATTGATATATTGATTGGTAACATCTATCAATCGATAAGTCATCATTTATCAATCAATGGATATAAAGATCAATTGAAGAAGAATATCAATTGATGGATAAAAGGAAGAATCAATTGATATGCTTAACATCAAATTATCAATTGATTGAGACAACACAAGTTGAAAAGTTGACAGACAAAAGCACACCTATGGAAGACAGTCTATGATGACTATGAAGAATCAAGTTGAAGCTTTCTTTCCAAGTCTGAAGTACTTTTCCAGAAATGGAAAAAGGTAAACAAGAAAGATAGATCAGAAACTATCCTAGTTTAGATTAATTGTTTTATACTCTTTCTAAGAATTGGAAACACATTTGTAGTATATAAACAAATGTGGTAGCATTGTTAGAAAATATATACAAGTTAGACAATATCTTTTGAATCAACTGTTCAGCCCAAGAGCACTTTTTAAGAACAATTGATTTATTTTCTAACCTTGTAAATCGCATCTAGGTTTCATTAACCTAGATCATTTGAGCAAAAATATATACTGATGGAAAAACCAATCCATCAGTAATTTTAAATATCTTTGTTCAAATTAGTTTTCAGTTTCATTGTTCATATATATTCTCTTAAACACTCAAACCAAAAATGAACAAACATTAAAATATGAAAAGTTTTGGTGATTTGTATTCAACCCCCTTCTATAAATCATATTGACATTGTTCTGGAAAATAACAATTGGTATCAGAGCACTGGCTTTCAACATACAGAAAGCTTAAAGATCAAGAACAGGCAATATGGGTTAAAAAGATTCAGGTGTGAAAATTTCAGTTTAGAAAAAGATGAATACTTTGCATGGAAAGTAAAAATGCATTTGCATCTACTCTCTCTTGACCCTTCTTATGTTAACTGTATAGAGAAAAGTCATCATATTTCCATGAAGCTAGTCACAGCTGTAAACTCTGATGGAACACCTGCATTTGACAAACATGTTCCAAAACTCATCACTTAGTTCACATAAGAGAATGAAAAGGAAGTGTTTAAAGACAAGAAGGCCATACACCTTCTGTTCAATGGTCTAGATAAAGATATGTTTGACAATGTGATAAACTGTACTTCATCAGAAGAAGTATGGGATACTCTTCAAACTCTGTGTGAAGGGACTGAGCAAGTAAAGAAAAATAAGATGTAACTCTTGATACAGAAATATGAATCATTTCATTTCAGGAGTGGAGAGTCTATCAATTACACCTATAGCAGATTCTAGAAGTTGTTAAATGGATTGAAGCTATATGGTACTGTTTATGCAACTGAGGATACAAATCTAAAATTTCTTAGATCTCTTCCAAAAGAATAAAAAATAATGACTATCTCCATTAGACAATCTCAAGACTTCAAGGACTATACTCTTGAGAAACTCTATGATATTCTCAAGACATATGAGTTGAAAATCTAACAAGATGAGGAGATTGAGAAGAATCAAAGAAAAGAGAAAAAAATGTGGCTTTGATGGTCAAGGGAAATGAAGAGAAGAAGGAAATAGGCTGTGTAGAAGGTTCTGTCATGGTGGCTGGTGATGCTGTTGAAGAGTCATTCAAAGGAAAAAGAAAGGACAAGTGTGAAGAAAATGAAGCATGCTCTCAGGATGATTTGGATGAGATTGATGAGCACCTTGCATTTCTGTCAAAGAAGTTTTCAAAGCTAAAATTCAAGAGGAATCCAAATGCTCAAAGGCCTGGATCCCAATTTAGAAGTAATAATCAAAACAAAAATTTGGTTGATAGATCAAAATTCAAAGGCTTTAACTGTAGATTGGCTGGTCATTTCTCAAAAGAGTGCAGAAAGCCAAAACAAGAAAAGGCAAAGTCATATGATGGTATTGACTATAAAAAGAAATACTTTGACCTGCTTAAACAAAAAGAAAAGGTTTTTGTTACTGAAGAGAAAGACTAGGCTGCTGAGGACAGTGATTCTGAAGAGTTCATCAATCTAGCTCTAATGTCCAACCATGAAGATAAAGAAGCTAGTTCATCGTCAAATCAGGTACTAGCTAATATCTTTTCTGAGCTTACAAAAGATGAATGCAATAGTACCATTAATGAAATGTCTAATAAATTGTACAATTTGCATGTCACTCTAACATCTCTAAACAAAGAAAAACTCAATTTAAAGAACACCATTGATGCCTTAACTGAGAGGAATGCTTTTTTCAAAAATGAATCAACAAGCAATGGTGAAGAAAGTGATTATGATGTAGAAATTTCTAGAAATCAAGTGCCCAGAAATTGCCCATCAATTGATGTCAATGCATTAACAGATAACTTATTAGTTGATAATCATCAATCGACTGATAATATATCAATTGATAACCATTCAATGGATAACAACTCTGCTCAACAATCTTCAAGTAGAGTATCCATCTCAGGGGGAGGGTTCTCAAATAATCAATCACATCACAATGATCATAACAATTCCAATGATCATGAAGCATCATCTTCAAGGACAAATTTACCACCACAAAAGAAATGGATAAAAAGCCATCTCTTTGAATTGATCATTGGAGATGCAAATGATGGTGTCAAAACTAAAAATGCAACTCAAAATGAATGTTTGTATAGTAGCTTCCTGTCTCAAGAAGAACTAAAATGGATTGAAGAAGCCTTGAATGATCCTGATTGAATAATTGCTATGCCAGAAGAGTTGAATCAGTTTGAAAGAAACAAGGTATGGAAGTTGTTGCCCAAACCAAAGAACAAGTCTTTCATTGGTACAAAATGGGTGTTCAGAAACAAAATGGATGAATCTGGTACAGTGACAAGGAACAAAGCAAGATTAGTGGCAAAGGGCTACTCACAAGAAGAAGGCATAGATTTTGATAAAACATTTGCACCAGTTGCAAGGTTGGAAGCAATCATAATCTTTCTAGCTTATGCTGCTCATGCTAATTTCAAAGTGTATCAGATGGATGTGAAAAGTGTTTTTCTCAATGGAGAACTAGAGGAAAAAGTATATGTAGAACAACCTCCTGATTTTATTGATCCTATTCATCCTGGATTTGTATACTATCTTCTCAAGGCACTTTATGGATTGAAACAAGCACCTAGAGCCTGGTATGATATATTATCTAAATTCTTGATTGAGAATCACTTCACAAGAGGTACTATTGATAAAACTCTCTTTCATAAAAATGTTAGTGGCTCTATGATTCTTGTTCAAATCAATGTAGATGACATTATTTTTGGCTCAACTAATGAGAAACTTTGTCAAAAGTTTGCTAAGTTGATGCAGAGTAAATATGAAATGAGTATGATGGGAGAACTTACCTATATTCTTGGTTTAGAAGTCAAATAAGTCAAAGATGGTATTTTCATAAGTCAAACCAAATATATTTCTGATTTATTAAAGAGATTTGATTTAAATGAATTTTCTTCCGCAAAAACTCCCATAGACACTACAGCTAAACTTGAATTGAATACTAAAGAAGCTAGAGTGGACATTTCAAGTTATAGAGGCATGGTTGGCTCATTACTTTATTTAACTGCAAGAAGTCCAGACATAATGTTTTCTATATGGCTTTGTGTTATGTTTCAGGCTGATCCTAGAGAATATCATTTGATTGCAATAAAAATAATATTCAGATTTCTCAAAGGAACACCAAATCTTGGAATTTGATACCCTAGAGACTTTGGATTTGATCTAATTGGTTATTTAGATGCAGACTATGCAGGTTGCAGAATTGACAGAAAAAATACCATAGGAACCTGTCAATTTCTAGGAAATAAGCTTGTATCATGGTTTAGCAAGAAGCAAAATTCAGTGTCTACATCTATTGCAGAGGCTGAATACATTGCAGCTAGAAGTAGTTGTGCACAAATATTATAGATGAGGAATCAACTATTTGACTATGGGTTCAACATAAATAAGATTCATATTTATGTTGAACCCATAGTCACTTCCAGAAAATCTTGTGCAACATTCCAGAACCAAACACATTGACATAAGGTATCACTTCATTAGGGAACATGTAATGAATGGTACAGTTGAATTACATTTTGGCCTTAGTGAAAGACAACTTGCAGACATTTTTACCAAACCATTAGATGAATCTACTTTCAATATATTGGTCTGTGATTTAGGTATGCTTAACTATGTTTAATCTATTAAATGTCTGACAAATTATGTATCTATATTAATTTTTAGATAGTAGCCATTGACTATGTTAATCTATTGATTCTTCAATAATCAATTGATAAATATTTTACATATCAATGAATATCTAAAGCTATCGACAGATAAATATATCAATTGATGATATATTTATTTATCAATGGATATTTGCGGCTATCGACATATAAATATATCAATTGATGATATACTTATTTATCGATGGTTAGTCGTACCTGTCGATGGATAAGTTAGTTATCAATCGATAACCTGGAATATTTAGGGTCCATGTCATCAATCGACCTGTACAATATCTAGCCATTGATTACTTATTTTATCAATTGATTGATACAAACATTCCTGTATGTATAACAGTTGATTGCCAAAATTGATAATTTTTACTTTTCATTTCTTTATTTCCAACGGTTACTTTGTAGCAACTGATTGGGGGAATTAAATCGACTGAGAAATTAAAACAATTGTTTATATTGAAAAATATAAATAGTTGTGTCAAAGTTCATTTGACCTTTACTTACTTTTTCTTACTCTCAATCTATTTCTCACTCCCTCTCTTGGTAAGAATCCTAATCTACTTATTATTTATTATTATTTTTGCTTCAACACTAACAAGTTTGCTAGTCAGTTTAATTTCTATATCTATAAACACTATTATGGCATCCTCAAAGAAAGTCTCGCAATCTGGATTCTACTATGAACTCAACAACTTTATTGCTTGCACTATGGTGGAGGAAGCCCCAACAGAATTTCATCCACTAATGGAATTCCTAAGAAGTTCAAGAATCTCAAAGGCCCTCACAGAAGCACCAAAGATAGTGTGCAATATAGTTGAAGAATTCTGGATAATAGCATATGTAGCAGGTGATTTTTCCTCAATTTCCTTTAATTGAAAGGACAAGGGTATATTCTAACCACTTTGGTCTTGGGTGAGTGTTTAAACATTCATGCAAATAATACTGAAAATGCACCCACTTCCACAGATATTAGAAACATGCTTAGGGAAATCAATTACACTGCTCCTGATGCTAGTTTAGGTAATATATTAGAAATAATCTAAGAAAAGAATGGTCATACTTCTTTGATGCTATAATAAAGTGTTTTTCTGGTAAAGTTAGTAATTTTAATGCAATAACTACAAGTATGCATGTAACATCCCAATAGAATGTGTGTGTTTGGACCCTTTATAAGAAAAAGTCAATAACTAATGTATACTAAATTGCTAGCTCTTTTGGGTTGACCTGTGGTGGGTTGTTGGGCCCGGTATGCGTTAAGTTGTGGGCTTGGGTTGTCATCATTTATCAATCAATGGATATAAAGATCAATCGAAGAAGAATATCAGTTAATGGATAAAAGGAAGACTCAATTGATAATTTGATGGATAAAAGGAAGAATCAATTGATATGCTTAACAACAAAGTATCAATTGATTGGGACAACACAAGTTGACAGACAAAAGCACACCTATGGAAGACAGTCTATGATGACTGTGAAGACTCAAGTGGAAGCTGTCTTTCCAAGTCTGAAGTATTTTTCCAAAAATGGAAAAAGGTAAACAGGAAAGATAGATCAGAAAAAATCTTAGTTTAGATTAATTGTTTTATACTCTATTAGGAATTAGAGTTCCACATAAGTGTACAGAGTGGGGGTGAATGTATACTTTAAATTTTTATACTCTTTTAAATATGATGAACCGTTTATTTGATGAATGTAGCTGTAATCAATTCAGGAGTTTACATAAATATAGTGCAGGAAATAGAGTAAACACTGAGTATAAATCTAATTTTGTATTAGAATTGAACATGCTACAATCTGAAATTCAATGTGAATTTCATCTTCTTATTCTTAGAAGATACAAGGTATGAACTTGATAAATTCAAAGACACTTTCTAATGAAAAACAGTGCATAAGCTATATAGACAATATGTCTTTTTGGCACATGTTCTCACTAAACAGTTAATGCTAAAACTAGAAATAGACAAAGATAACTTTACATTTGACCAGTACATATTTCTAGCTAAAACTATATTTTGACAGTCTATAGCTTTCTGTCTTATCACTTCTGTCATTTGTCTTATGTATCTTCCAAGCTTCATTGTAGACTTGTCTATATCATCACAGGTTTGATTGACCCTGTAATGACAGTGCTGCAAATTACTTATCTTGTTCTTCTACAATTTTCCTTGAAACTAGCTCTTTGAACAGTCGAGTACTCTGTTGATTTTGATTCGAGAAGTCATGATGATTGACTTCTCGAATAGGTTCAAGCTTAGACTTCTCGATTATTTTCTTATTGTGACTTCTTGATTAGTTGCTTGAAGTGACTTCTCGATCAGTTGCTTGAAGTGACTTCTCGATCAGTTGTTTGAAGTGACTTCTCGATCAGTTACTTGAAGTGACTTTTCGATTGGTTCAACTTTATGACTTCTCAATTTGTTATTTTGCTAACTTCTCGAATTGATTATTATGGTCTTCTCGAATGTATGGCATTTTCACACTACTCGATTGACTTGCTTTCTTGACTTCTCAATTGAACACTTCTCGATCGAATACTGAGTCAATGAGCATTTTGAGACTTCTCGATTAGTTGCATAATTGTGACTTCTCGAATGTAAGGACTTCTCGAATGAGCTAATTGCCTTGGAAGAATTTCGAAACTGCATTCATTATTCTTCAAATAGCCTTTTTTGTCTTGTTGCATGATTCAACTTGAATCTTCTACCAGACTTTATTCTTGAATTTAAATTACAACTTGGGAATACAGTTTGATCACACTTCTAACTGCAATTATACATTGAAATGACTAAGTCACTAATCTAATACAAAAGAACAAAATATGTTACATCAAGACAAATAATTACATAGAGTAGGCTTAATTTGATCCAACAATCTCCCCCAATTTGGGAAAAGATAATTTCACAAATTAATACAAGATATCAAGCCTACCTATTTTGTTGTTGTTGATGATTGGTATGATCATATCTTTTTTTCCTTTCTTTCTCTTGCCTTATTTTGATTTCTTTAATTGCTTGAAGCATCTGTTGTCTGGCCATTACTTCTTCAATTAGAATATCACCATTTAGTATGTCATCAATAATTTTGAGAGTGTACATAGAGTAATCATGGATAAACTTGAATCTGATTTTGATTGTTGCCCTATTTCTCAGCTTGAACTCAACTCTATCAGGATCCTTGAATACTCTGCACTTTCCTTGTCTTCTTAGTTCTTCAAACAACCTTTCTATTCTTTCTTCTTCCTTTCTCTTCTTTTCCACCATCTCCTCTAAGTACTTGACTTTGTCAATTTTCTTTTGGTACTTCCTAGCCAAGTACTCAACCATTTCCATCATTTTCAATTTGTCAATCATGCACTTTTTGTCAAAAAGACTGATCACTCTTTTAATGTCATGGGTGGATGAAAATGAGTTGTCATGATGGAAACTTTTTCCTCCCCATCAACAGTGGTCACAAACATTCTTTTGTCCCTGATTTTAGCTTTGATAATTATGTTTGCCTTCCATTGCTTGATTTTCACTTTGTCAACTTCAACAATTTCTTGGATAGGTTTAATTTGTAGACCTTTATCAGGAACGATGAGATGCTTTCTCCATTTAGGGCATCTAACTAGGAATGAGCTAGTAGATTTCTTGAATCTTGTTATTGTAGCAGTGTTGACCTTTATCTGTTGACATGGCTTCAAGTTTTTGATATGATTCTTTTCCACTCCTTCCTTATCACTCCATGTGCAGTCACTTTCACAAAATGTCTTCTAGGAGATTTGGATTTAGGGATCATATCAGTTTCAGAAACTGTTGAGACCACACTAGTACCCTGAAGTTTGGTAGGTGTACTAGACTGAAAACCAACAGTTTGCTGATTGGAAGGTTTCTTTCTTTGATATTTCTTTTTCTTTTTAGAGTCCTCTCTCTTTTTCTTGTCCACATTTTCCTTTTTCTTGTCATCTTTCTTTCCGCCCTTATCACTCCTGGACTCAAGCTTCTTATCATTCTTGTCCTGATCCTGGTCTTCATAATCTCTCTTTGATTTCTTCAACTCTTCATTTGCAAAGTCAGAAACTTGATCATTCATAAATTTCTTCATCTTTTCTAGGATCAACTTATCATCTACTTGCTTGACCTTTTTCTTTTCAATCAGCTCAATGAGATTTATGATTTGACTTCTATTTCCTGAATTGAGGTGTTGAAGAATTTTGAAGTGAGCAAGTTTATTTCCTCTTGACATATACATTATACCATCTGGATTGCAGTATGTCTCAGGAAGAGCATTAGGTAGAAGAGCACCCAATATTTGATTTTTTAATTCTTCATCTTCTTGAGTAACTAATTTAACTACTTTGTGCGGGCACTCCAGTTCAGTGAATGACAGAGTCTGAAAATAACCCAACAGATACCTTGAAATAGCCAGATTTCATTTGCACTATTGGTTCTTTAAACATTCTGCCATTTTTTCAAACTTGACTCCCCTTACTGTAACAATAGCATTGTCAAGAATTTTCTTATAGCTCCAATGATTGACCTTGACTTATTTTTTGATGTGTTTCAGAAGGTCCTCCTTATCAGCATTTGGCTTTTGAATTTCTCCTCTCAGCTTTCTCATTAATGCCTTTTGCCTCTCAGCCTCTATTTCTTCTCTTCTTTCTTTCTCCCCCTTAGGGTTGATATCTTGTGGTTGAAGAAATGTAGAGTGACTGGGCTGGATTTAAGTTGGCACTTGAACTGAAGGGGCTTGATTGGCATGTCCCAAGTTGGAGAGAAGAGTTTGCAGAGATGTGAGTTGAGTAGAGATACTTGCAAGTGTGGTGCCTTGAGTGGCAGTAAAGGTGTCAAACTGCTTTTGGAGAGTGCTCACACCGGACACAACTTTAGAGACAGTGGAGGTAAAAGAGTCAACTTTAGCATTCAATTCATCAATTGTCTTGGCCTTAGCAGCTTCATCCTTAGCCTTGGATTGATAATAAATATCCACTTGAAGTGGTGACAAGGTATGAAGGGGCACATCTCCAGGCAACATATCTGCATGTCTATTTGTGTAGAGCACTTCAACCATATTATTGATTCTCCTTTGATTGTCAAGGATGGCTGCATTACTGTGAATCATTTCTTTGTAGGCTTTCTCCATGGCATCCATCTTGGAGTAGAGAGTGGTCGTTTTCCCTGATTCACTTCTAGAGGGCACATTTGCATAGAAGCCTCATGGTCTCAATTTCTCCTCAATTGCATTCAAGGTCCTTTCCACCTTGGTTCTGTGATCATTAATTTCAGTCTGCACACCTCTAGCAAGGTAGTGATTTGATTGAAGTTAAACCTTTACAGCTTCATGGATGACATCATATATGGCACTTGGAGTGAAGATTTTCTCATAAGATCCAAGACAGTTTATGTATTTCTGCCTCATCCACTGTAGCATTTCCTCCATATTTACAGTGGTTTTGCTGTCCAACCAAACATCTACATTGGCCTCTTCATCTTCAGCCAAATTAGCATTCTTGTCCTTTATTTCCTCTTGATCCTTAGCATAAGCCAACATTATTGCAACATAATCTTTGTTGGGCAAATGAGAAGTGAGGAGTTGTGTGCTATGTGGTAAAAACCATCAAATTGATCTCCATATAACTCCTTCAATTGTTTATCTGAAAGTGACCCACCATGAGATGATGGTCCTGATTCCCTGTCATGTTGCACAGGTTTTAGCCACAGTGACAGAGAGTGAGAGCTAGGGCCACTTGTTACAGTGGTCCCCTCAATATCTATTTCATAATCCAATTTCTCATATGATTCTCTAGACACTGGATGGATAGGTGATTTCTCCTGAGGAGACAGACTTTGAATGACTGGGGAGTGTCTAGGGGATGCCATTTGCATGGTGTGGAGGCCTCCTAGATTACCCAATGTTTGTGAAGACACTTGGCTTTCAAATGCCTTAGCCACCACAGAGTCTGAAGTAAAGACTTCTGAAGCCTCTGTGGCTTTGATGGTGTCATCAGGATATGCCTCAGCATACATTCCCTCACCATCTAGATATATGTCCTAAGTGGTGAATAAGGTTTCATGCACCAAGTCACTTGAATTGGACTCACCAGGGAAACAAAAATCCTGATGATCAATAACCTCATGCGTTTGGCTAGACACATTTGGTTGAGAAGAAATTTGGGGAATAAAAGAGAGATTGTGAGTAGTTGTGAGTATTAGCAACTCCCCCTGAAAAAATGGGGAAGTTTTAATAGAAGTCCTTAACTATGAAAGATGTGTCTCCTTTTCTACTTGAACTTCTTCATTGACAAGAGTGGGTTCCTGCAATGGTACAGACTCTGTACAAGATGGAGTGGGGTGGCTCCCAATTTCAATAGATTCACCTTGTTGAAAAAGTGCACCTAAAAGCAGGTTTAATCCCTTGTGTACCTCTAGATCATGTTGGGAGGATGTAGAATGGTCTATTGTGGCCTTTTTATTCTTTTCCCTCATTATTAAAGGTTCCACAGGTAATTTATCAATGTCTTCTTCATTTTCTACTATTGCATCTAAAGTTCTTTTCTTGCTAGCTGGTTTTCCCCTTTTCTTCTTTTCAACTACATCATGTTGAGAGGATGTAGAGGTTGGCTCACTAACATCTATTATATTCAATGAAGGGTCAAAAGTTGGGTTAGAAGTCCTTGGGTTAGGAGCATTAGGTTCTCTTGCAGCCTTAGGACCTCCTACTATATCATGGTAACCATATTTTGGCTGCACTAGTCGGTACCCTTCAAATACAGTCCTCATATGAGGTGTGATTTGAAGAGGCACATTCACTGTGGTTCTCCTAACCAATGTAGCAAAAATGATTTTTGACATGGATTTGGAGTAGCCAATTCTATTTTTATTCATCACAGGCAGTTCAATCAAAGTAGGATTCTTATAATTAAGTACTGATTGAATAAATCGAGGGAATAAAATTTTATTACCTCTCTTAGGAATCCTGGTTGTGAGCTCCCTAAGAATCAACTTCCCAACATTGAGATTCTGGTTGTAAGCCAATGAATATGCCATCTTCAAGGCAATGCTACTTATTTGGTCAAACCCTGTTTTTCTGTAGGTGAACACTCTAAGAATAGTATCAAACAGGAATGACCACTCCTTCCTCGTGAATTTCTTGTTAATTTTGTCCAACTTATACTTCTCAGTCCCTTTCTCCACAGTGTCTGAATACCCAATGAACTCTAGAATGTCTAGAAGATCATTCTCAGATGGTTCAGTATCAAATTTCTCAGTTGGCAGCGACAAACACTTGTTCATATCGTCTTCATTAAAGTTTATGTCCTCCTTTTAGATTTTGCAGGTCACTACAGTCATGGAGCTACCATCTTTCAAAGCTATTTCTTCCCATTTTGCCGTGTTCCAAAACTGCTCCAGTAAATCAATGTAGAGAGTGGGGTTGGCCAACAATGCTTCTTTTAAGTAGGAATCAATGAGAAACCTAGTGAAGCACTTGTATTGCTCCTTTGCATCTTCATCTCTGAAACCTGGTGATTCCTGAAACAAACTTCCTAGCTTTTGCAAGAGATGGAGATGCAAAGGAGCAATACAAGTGCTTCACTAGGTTTAATTTCAATAGAAAACTGTTAGAGTAAAGTTCTCGAATGCTTTAGTTCTCAAATAGTTATATGTTCGAGAAGTGTAGCAAAAGAGAACTCAATAAAACTAAATTTAACTATTTGAGAACTAAAGCATTCGAGAACTTTAGAAATGAACTATTCGAGAACTCTAGAAATGAAATATTCGAGAACTCAAGACATTTGAAAACTCTAAAAATGAACTATTCAAGAATTCAAGACATTCGAGAACTCTACAAATGAACTATTCGAGAACTCAAGAATTTATACCTAGTCGAGAAGTCAGAAACGATGGTAACTTAATCACAAACTCCAGTTTTAAAGAATTATTCTGTTTGCACTTGAAAACCAAAATAATAATTTGTAAACCTCATTTCTTAAATAAACAAAATTCATGTATTCATTTTTAAAGTAAGAAATGTGTTTAATCAATATTCCTTAAATTTAAATTATCATACTTGTTATTTAATAATGCACAAGTATAATAATTTTCTTTAGGTTTCCTTTTAACACAGAAATAGTTCCAAATTAATAAAAAATTTATTTTGAAGCACAACAATATAACTGATATATTTATAAATATATACTAGTTTTGTTTCACTTAGATAAATCATTTTTCTTCATGTCTGTGAAACAATTGTTGTAATAGTTGGGAAGATATATTTATTTGGCCACTTATCCTGAAGAATTTAGCATTCCAATTTCACTAACCAACCTGTTGAAGGTGGCTTCATCAAGTGGTTTGGTAAATATATCAGCCAACTATTTTTGTGTAGATACATAGAATAATTCAATCACTCCATTTTCTGCATGTTCCCTTATGAAATGGTACCTTACATCAATATGCTTTGTTTTGGAATGGTTGACTGGATTGGAAACAATTGAAATTGCACTAGTGTTGTCACACATGATAGGAATTCTTTCCAACACTAGTCCATAGTCTCTTAACTGATTCCTGATCCAAAGTACTTGAGCACAACAGCTTCCAGCAGCAATATATTCAGCTTTAGCTGTGGAAGTGGAGACTGATTATTGCTTTTTACTAAACCAAGACACCAATATCTGTCCAAGAAATTGACATCTTCTTGAGGTGCTTTTTCTATCCACTCTGCATCCAGCAAAATCAGCATCTGAAAATCCAACTAGGTTGAATCCTATTTCTTTAGGGTACCATAAACCCATGGAAGGTGTTCCTTTGAGGTATCTTATAATCCTTTTGACAGCAATAAGATGAGATTCTTTGGGATTTTCCTGAAATCTTACACATAGACATGTAGATAACATAATGTCAGGTCTGCTAGCTGTGAGATAGAGAAGAGATCCAATCATTCCTCTGTAGGTCTTCATGTCCACACTTTTTCCTTTCTTATCTTCATCAAGTTTTGTAGTTTTAGACATTGGAGTTTTGGCAGTTGAGCAATCTTGCATATCAAATCTCTTGAGTAAGTCATTGATGTACTTAGTTTGACTTATAAAAATGCCTATTTCCTTTGACTTATTTGAAAGCCTAGAAAGTAATTGAGCTCTCTCATCATGCTCATCTCATATTCACTTTGCATTAGCTTGGAGAACCTTTGACATAACTTTTCATTTGTAGATCCAAAAATGATATCATCCACATAAATTTAAACTAGTATGATATCCTCACCATGTTTCTTGTAGAAAAGAGTTTTGTCAATTGTTCCTCTAGTGAATTGATTTTCTAGAAGAAATTTTGATAGAGTGTCATACCAAGCTCTAGGGCTTGTTTGAGTCCATACAATGCTTTGATGAGTCTTTAAACAAAGTCTGGAAAATTTGGATCTTCAAAGCCAGGTGGTTGTTGCACAAATACTTCCTCTTCTAATTCACCATTAAGAAATTCACTTTTGACATCCATTTGATAGACCTTAAAGTTTGAGTGTGCTGCATAGGCTAGAAAAAATTTAATTGCTTCCAGTCTTGTAACAAGAGCAAAAGTCTCATCAAAGTCAATGTCTTCTTCTTGTGAATAGCCTTTTGCAACCAATCTTGCCTTGTTTCTTATCACAATTCCATGTTCATCCATTTTGTTCCTATAGACCCACTGCTTTCCCAATTGCACAAGTAGAAGGGGGGGTTGAATACTTGTGTTCCATTTATGCCTGATTTAAAACCAACTCGATATGAATTAATAACAAAGATCAAACACAAAGATATGAATAAGTATTGTTTGTATTATTGATGATTAAATACAAATCTCTCCTAGGGTGTACACAAACCCTAGCAGCTTCTCTGTGTTTATCACAGCAACTCTCTCTATCTCTATGCTCTCATAAAATTTCACTCGGACAATTATGCTTTTACTTCCACACTTTTACAATTAGGTTATATAGAGTTTATATAGAGAGCTGCCTATCAACTAATAACAGAAAGATAAATTACAATAGGAACATAATTCCTAATTATTAGTTGACAGTTTCCTTCTGAAATTCTCTTTCCTTCCCATAGCATATCTGCAATATATTTATCTTGATCTTCGAAGACTTTCCATTCCTGTGATCTTTTTCCAAATTTAACTTTAACTTTATAGACTCTGAAACCTTCAGACTCTGATAATCTTCAGACTCTGATCATATGTAGACTCTGATAGATCATAGACTCTGATAGTCTATAGACTCCGATCACCTTCCAAACTCTGATCTTTATGCAGACTCTGGTTTCACTTTCTACAGAAATTCTTCTAAGTACAAGTAACATGAATGTTGACTATTTAGACTCTGATTATACATTTCAGAGACTAGAAAGACTTATTACAAATAAACTAAGCTAGACCCTGTTCTAGTATTTTGTACATCATCAAATGAATAAATTCCTAAAATCTCCCCCTATTTATGCTTTATAAAATGTAAGCATAAATCCAGGTTTGATGATGTCAAAACTAAAGAATAAAACTATCAATCTAGAACACTATAAAAGAATTATAAAGGAAAAAGAATTACTTCTCATTTAATCTTTTCAAAGGATGGATTGTTCTTCAAAAATGAATTCAGCATATTTTCCTCCACAATTGCCAGAGCTTCACCAACAAATTTCTTAAATTTCTTGATTTCTTCATTTGAGCATTTGATTTGACAGTAAGCTGCTCTCTGATCATTTGCATTGCTTTCTTGATCTTTTAAGTCCTTCAACATTAGAACACTAACTTTCCCACTCATAGGCTGAAACCCAAAGTAATGACCCACACCTTCTTGAAATTTGACTTGTTTTTCTTCTAATGGCATGGCTTGATCATTTCCTTCAGTATCAACATATTTTAAAGAAAATTTGCCCATTTGTCGATTTGCCTGTCTATGCAAAGTCAGCTTCCTGTCAATCTCCTTGAACCATTTGTGTGATAGCCTATTTACTCTTATTTACTTCATATGCAATCTGTAAAAGAAATCTAATGTACTGTAATTCCTCAGCCTGCTTGAAAAAGATAAAGTTTGATTGACTTATCCATCTAACTGATCCACCTTCTAAGAAGTAAACCAGCATCTCATTTTGTACCTTTTCTGTGCCTCTCTGTCCTCCTTGCATCGTCCTTTCAAAAGTATTATAAACAATTTGAGCAGACACCACTTTGTTTAGATGCTTCTATGTGATCTTCTCAAACTGCCTATCTGTCAAGGATTGAGGATCCCTGGTTAGAGTAGATGTTCTGTCAATGTCAGATTCTTTAAAACCTCCAAGTCCTGTCTTCTTTTTAGCTTTAAGTTGCAGATTTGATTGACTGCATTTCCAGTATGAAGGTTCTTGAGTTTGATCAGAGTCTGACTTCTTTCTTTGTTTATCAGAGTCTGACTTAGACTCTAATTTCCCATGTCTAGTCCCTGACTGATGTGTTTGAGTTTTTGCTACTCCAAATTGCTTTCGTTACACATCATCAAGACCCCTAGGACCATGAGAACTATCACCAGTTTCATCATCATCACCATCTCTCCTCCTTTTAACTCCCTTTGATTTATCTTTGCAACCATCATCCTTATGGCTCCAGGAGGATTCACCTTTCTTCTCCCCCTTTTTGACATCATCATTACTGGTGACAGCCAAAAGAATCTGTTCAAGAACTGTGGAGATATTGGCATGTGCTGCAATGACTGAATCAACCTTGAAGGTCAAATCAGAGATTGTAGTTTGGAGAGAGGCTTGAGTTGTACTGATAGCAGCAAGAGCATCCTTGAAAGCCACCTCTTTGGATAATTGAAGGGAGTGAATTCTGTCAAATCTTGTATTAAGCAGAGAAGTTGTATTATCAACACCAGTGAGTTTGATGTTAATATGAGAAATATCATTGACCACAGCAGCCAATTGTGCAGCAACATTCTCTGTCTCAGCCTCAACATTTCCATCTAGAGTCTGATCTTCTTCACCAGGATAGTGACCATGTTCCTGTTGAAATGATTTTTTCTGAAAAGCTTTCAGTCTCTCAGACTGATGAATTTCCAAAATACAGGCAAGAGAATCTTTATCATGTATGCATCTTTGCTGTGCAAACTCCCAAGACTGAGGAAACACCTGATCAAAATAGACAAAAGAAGGGTGAACTGCATCATCATCTTCAGAAGTGCACTCCTCAGCAATAGGCTCAAGCTTTGTAATTGAAGGTGTAGACTCTGGTGGAGTAGACTCTAAAACTGCAACCGGGACTATATACCCTGACTCCTCCTGAGAGTTATCAGAGACTGTAGACTCTGGAAGTCTAGCCCTTATATGCATGATGAAAAGTGGTTCTTCTGACTTGAATGTTGCAGCCTCAGGTAAAATGACAGGGTTATCCACCAAAGCCTCCATGACTCTATCTGCTCTCCTTGCTAGAGAATCCACCAGATGAAGTTGTGGTCTCTGTATAAATGACTTCTGAGCAGCAAGAGCCTCCTCCTGTTTACCAATATTCACAATCAAGAAAAGTGACATTTCATCCATCCCCTGCTCCAACTCATTGGACCAACTCTTTGGAAAATCTTGATCCCAATAAGTAAAGCTAGGTTCAGGATACCCTAATCTCTCATTCTCACAGTGGGGTCGGACACCCACTTTCTCAAGCTCACTCAGGCTCTCTACAGCCTTTTCTACCTCTCCTTTTGCCTGGACCAGTGCCAGCCTCTCAGATATTTTTTCACTCATTTTGGAGGGTGCACTCAAGAATCTTACAGAAGAATCCTGTGAGTATCCTTTTGCGACTAGCCTTGCTTTGTTTCTTACTACAGTTTCATTCTCATCAAGTTTATTTCTGTACACCCATTTTGCACCAACAACTGATCTATTTCTAGGTCTTGGTACAAGTTTCCACACTTTATTTCTCTCAAATTCATTTAATTCTTCTTGCATTGCAATAATCCAATCAGGGTCTTGCAAGGCTTCCTCAATTTTCTTGGGTTCATTCTTTGAGAGAAAATAGCTATAGAGACATTCATTTTGAGTGGTTGTTCTTGTTTGTACACCACTCTCAGGGTCACCAATTATTAAGTCAGGAGTGTGATCCCTTGTCCATTTTCTGGCTGGTGGAAGATTGGTTCTTGAACTTGAAGCTCCCCCTAAATCATTTGCATCTTCTGTATTTGAGTGAAATTCAAATGAAGAGGCTCCCCCTAAATTTATTGACTCTGACAAGGATTCAGAGTTGCTTGATCCAGACCCTGATGAGTTAGACTCTGTTTGTCTAGACTCTGTCTGGATAGACTCTGTCTGGGTAGACCCTGACCTGTTAGACTCTGAATTATTTGGAGTTGAATTTTCTAGCTCCCCCTCAGAGTGTGCAGGTTCCTGTGTTGGTTCAGGATTTATTTGAGGGTCTTCATCCTCTTCTTCTTCATTCATCTCAGAACTTTTTAGATTTTCAAATTCCAGTGTAGTAAACTCTGTCTCATCCTGCAATCCTGTAAACTTTTTGTCATCAAATGCAACATGAATAGATTCCATAACAATTTTGGTTCTGAGATTAAACACTCTGAATGCTTTAGAAAAATTGATTCATCTGCCTTGGCTTCAAATTTGCTTAGATTTTTATGATGTACTTTCAGTACATAACACTTGCATCCAAATATGTGAAAGTGTTTCATACTTGGCTTCTTGTCCTTGATCATTTCATAGGGAGTCTTTCCATGCATTTTTATTAAAGTACAGTTTTGAGTGAAACATGTTGTATTGGCTGCCTCATCCAAAAAATATACTGGTAGCTTAGACTCTGCCAACATTGTTCTGGCAGCTTCTATGAGTGTTCTATTCTTTCTCTCCACAATCCGTTTTGTTGAGGAGTTCCTGGTGCATAAATTTGTTGAGTAATTCCCTTTGATGCACAGTAGTCCTCCACGATTGAATTCTTGAATTCAGTACCATTGTCACTCCTTAGAACTCTAACTGTTTTCTTTGAATTTCTTTCCAGAAAAGTGATATGGTCTATTATGTGTTGTGGAGCTTCATCCTTTGAATGTAGAAAGAACGCCCATGTGAACCTTGTAAAATCATCTACAATAACAAGAGTATATTTCTTTTTATTAATTGACATAACATTTATTGGACCAAATAAATCAAGATGCAATAAATAAAAGGGTTCAGAAATGGTGTTAATTGTCTTGCTCTTGAAGGATGATTTCTTTTGCTTTCCAAGTTGACATGCTTCACAAAGTCCATCTTGCACAAAATCAACCTGTGGTAATCCTCTTACAAGATTCTGTTTAACCAACTTGTTGAGTGTTTTGAAGTTGATGTGTGACAGTTTCTTGTGCCATTTCCAGCTTTCTTCAGTTGATGCCTTGCTGTATAGACATGTGACTTCACTGTGTATGCAATCCTCCAAGCTGGCTTTATAAATGTTACCATGTATGTGTCCTTTGAAAACCAAAATGCCTGTTTCTTTATGAGTCACAAGACACTCTTTGTTGTCAAAGCCAGTATGGTATCCTTTATCTCCAAGTTGACTTATGCTTATCAAATTGTGCCTTAAGCCATCAACTAGAGCTACTTGTTTAATGATGACATTTCCAAGTACAATTTTTCCATATCTCAATGTTTGTCCTTTGTTGCCATCTCCAAAGGATACTTCTGGGCCAGCCATCTCCACAAAGTCTGTAAGCAGGGATTTCTTTCCAGTCATGTGTCCTGAGCATCCACTGTCCAGGATTAGGGTTACTTTCTTTACCCTGGTTCCCTGCATACATAAAGCAACTAGTTAGATGTTTTGAGGACCCAAACAGTTTTGGATCCTTTTCTACTAACTTTAGGAGAAACAGGCTTAATATTTTTCTCTTTTGGCTTACCTGTCTCTTTTGTTACCTTAGACTCTGATGGAGTTTTAACAATGTCATACCATCTCTTATCAATAGAAGATTTTAGCTCATAAAAATTGTAATACAAATCATGATAGTCCCTACACATATATATAGAGTGAAATATGCTACCACAGTGATAACAAGGTTTATGTGGTATGTAGTGACTTTTCAGAGTCTGTGAAGGGCTAGACTCTGATTTCTTCTCAATTTTTGCTTTACAGTCTATAGCTAAATGGTTGTGGTTACCACATCTATAACACTTCTTTCTAGGAGCATTAGGATCCTTTTGATAATTGTTTGCCTTATTAATGCCTTCCTTACCATTCCTATTTCTCCTAGTTTTGGTAGACTCTGATAAGTTCTCTAGCCTTTCTTTTAACTTCGACTTAGACAAGTACCCTATATTAATAATTTTCTTAATTTTATTTACTCCTGTTTCATCTGCCTTTTGGTCAACAACAGGGGGACTATTGACAGATGAGTTTGTGGTTTCAGATTTTTCTTTAAGGTTCACAAACTTAACAGGAACAAATGTACTTTTGTCTTTAGTCTTATTAACTTGGCTAGATTCTTCATTGTTATCATTCTCAACAATAGGTCTTTTATCTTGACACTTGTTATAGCCTAGACCAGCAATTTGACACACATTTTGATTATTGAGAATTTCTTGAACTTTTCTACCAGAGTCTGTCCAGACTCTAAACTTGATTCTCTCTTCTTCTAATTCTTTCTTAACATAGTCATAGGCCTTCAAGATTTCAGTGTAGTTATGACTATGTTTCTCAGAATCCTTTTTGTATTGTTCCATTAATATTAACTCAGACTC
Source organism: Oenanthe sinensis (assembly GCA_028671895.1). NCBI lineage: Eukaryota > Viridiplantae > Streptophyta > Magnoliopsida > Apiales > Apiaceae > Oenanthe > Oenanthe sinensis. Next base: position 12,291,129 of record CM053798.1, on the reverse strand, counting down.
TAAATGATCATTCCTTTTAGTCAAGATTAAATTTTCCTCTCTCAACCTTTCACTTTCATTAGTGAGAGATCTACATGTTGTCATTATTTTATTAACCTCACTTTGCACAATTTTTATACCATCAGAGTCTAAATTAATTAAGGATTCAGGAGTAAAGATTGATACCTGAGTTTTGAGAGATGAGGGTTCTTTGGGGGATTGTGATTTTATTGAGGAGGATGCCATCAATGCTAGATTTTCATAATCAATTTCATCCTCTGAGCTTGAATCTGCTCAATTCTTTCCTGTTGATAAAAGTGTTTTTCCTTTTCCTTGACTTTTTGACTTTCTGCATTCACTGGCAAAGTGCCCCAATATTCCACAGTTGAAACATTTGACCTTTGCTTTGTCAAGTTTGATTATAGTACTCTTGCTCTTCTCAACCTTCTCATCTTCCTTCTTGAATGATGGCCACTTGCTAAATTTGCCAGTTCTTTTGTTAAATTTCATTCTTTTGAAATTTTTAGCAAACATAGTCATCATTTGACTTAGGTCAATCTCTTTATCAGAATCAGAGTCTGTGTCAGTAGACTCTGACTCCACAACAGCTTTACCCTTCTTTCTTGAATCCTTGATTCTTGCTTCTGTGGGTTGTTCCTGTTGTTCTTTCTCAGACTCCATCAAGAGTGCCACAGATTTTGTCTTCACATACTTCTTATTCTTCCTCTGTTGCATCTCCAAATCATATGTCTTGAGTCTGCCATACAATTCTTCTAGAGTTAGTTCATCCAAATCTCTAGCTTCCCTTATGGCTGTAGTCTTATTGTCCCACTCTTCAGGAAGTGTTCTCAGAAACTTGGTGTTTGTATCTTCAGAATCATAAACCTTACCAAACATAGTCATCTCATTCAAGAGTTTTGTAAACCTATCATACATCTCAGTGATAGATTCCCCAGATTTTGCTTCAAAATACTCATACTCTTGAATTAGCAAAGACCTGGCATTCTTCTTGACATCTTTAGTCCCTTGACAGTGCACTTTAAGTTTGGTCCACATCTCCTTAGCAGTCTTGAATGATATGACACAGTTAGTTAGAACAGAATCCAAACTGTTAAAGAGAATGTTTTTTTTACTTTTGCCTCCTTAAGGACATTTTCTTTGTCCTCTTTTGTCCATTCACCCTTTGGTTTCTCAACAAGGTGTTCTTCAGTTATTTTTCCTTCCTCGTTGATTTGAGGCACAATTTTTAAGGGCACATAGGGTCCTTTATGAATTCTCTCAAGATAGTCAGGGTCTGTTGCTTCCAGATGGTGCAGCATCTTAACCTTCTAGTGGGTGAACTCGTTTCTCTTAAGCATAGGAATCTTAAAATTGCCATCTTTGTTTCCAGACATCTTTGATCGATTTTAAACGTTAGGCTCTGATACCAATTGTTTTCCCAGTTGCACAAGTAGAATGGAGGGTTGAATACTTTTGTTCCTTTTATGCCTGATTTAAAACCAACTCGATATGAATTAATAACAAAGATCAAACACAAAGATATGAATAAGTATTGTTTGTATTATTGATGATTAAATATAAATCTCTCCTAGGGTGTACACAAACCCTAGCAGCTTCTCTGTGTTTATCACAACAACTCTCTCTATCTCTATGCTCTCACAAAATTTCACTCAGACAATTATGCTTTTACTTCCACATTTTTACAATTAGGTTACATAGAGTTTATATAGAGAGCTGCCTATCAACTAATAACAGAAAGACAAATTACAATAGGAACATAATTCTTAATTATTAGTTGACAGTTTCCTTCTGAAATTCTATTTCCTTCCCATAGCATATCTGCAATATATTTATCTTGATCTTCGAAGACTTTCCATTCCTGTGATCTTCTTCCAAATTTAACTTTAACTTTATAGACTCTGAAACCTTCAGACTCTGATGATCTTCAGACTCTGATGATCTTCAGACTCTGATGATCTTCAGACTCTGATCATATGTAGACTCTGATAGATCATAGACTCTGATAGTCTATAGACTCCGATCTCCTTCCAGACTCTGATCTTCATGCAGACTCTGGTTTCACTTTCTACAGAAATTCTTCTAAGTACAAGTAACATGAATGTTGACTATCTAGACTCTGATTATACATTTCAGTGACTAGAAAGACTTATTACAAATAAACTAAGCTAGACCCTGTTCTAGTATTTTGTACATCATCAAATGAATAAATTCCTTACACCCACTTAGTGCCAATTACTGATCTATCCTTTGGAGGTGACACAAGTTCCCAAACATTGTTTCTCACAAATTGATTCAATTTCTCTTGCATGGAAATTATCCAGTCTGGATACAACATGGCTTCTTCAATCCTTTTTGGCTCACTTTTAGACGGAAAGCAAGCAAATAAGTATTCATTCATGGTTGTTCTCCTTGTCCTCACACCTTCATCAGGATTTCCAATGATTTAATCAGTTGTATGAGCTCTATTCCATTTAGTTTGATGAACTCCATCTTTATCACTTGAACATGTTTCCTCCTAATTGAAGTTGTTGCCATTTGTTGCAGAACCCTGAGAATCTCCTCCTGAGTTAATGCTAGGGTTGTGTGAAGAGTTCTCAAGTTGAATATGACTGAAGTCATCATTTTATTTTTCCTTATTTATTCCATATGAGATGTCTACATGTGAGTCACCATGAGTATTGATAACATTTTCAGTTGCAAATGTTTCAAGCTCCATTTCATTTTCAAATCTCAATGTGTCACAGTTTTCACTTCTCAGATTCATTGCAGGAAACTTGAAATCATCAAATGTCACATTTTTGATTTCCATTACTTTTTGTTGATCAATCACATATACTCTATAAACAGTTTTGTCCAAAGAATATCCCACAAAAATTCTTTCATATGCCATGGCTTCAAACTTCCCAAGGTTGTTAACACCATCCTTGAGAACAAAGCATTTTGTTCCAAATACATGCATGTACTTTACAGATGGTCTTCTATTTGTCATGATGTGATAAGGTATCTTTCCAATTGGTTTTATGATGAGTGTTCTATTTTGAGTGTAGTATGCAGTCCTGACAGCTTAAACCCAAATATTTGTTGGAAGATTTGCTTCTACTAACATGGTTCTTACAGCTTCAATAAGGGTCATGTTCTTTCTTTCAACAACTCCATTTTGTTGTGGAGTTCTTGGAGCTGAAAATTGGTGAGTGATTCCATTTTATTTGTAGAATTCATTTAGTGTAGCATTTTTGAATTATGTTCCATTATCACTTCTTATGGCTACAACAGGTGTAGGCCATTTGTCCAATCTTCTTAAATTTTCAATAATAACTTCAGGAGCTTCATCTTTAGAATGCAAGAATTCCACCCAAGTGTATTTTGAAAAGTCATCAACCATGACTAGTACAAATATTTTCTTAGACATGGACATGACATTTACTGGTCCAAAGAGATCTATATCAATCAATTGTAGTGGTTTGGTGATTGATGTAAATTCCTTACTCTTGTGACTTGATCTCTTCATTTTCCCTTTTTGACATGCCTCACACAATCCTTCTATGCAGAATTCAAGTGAGGGAAGATCCTTCACTAATTCTCTTTTGACTAGGGAATTAATGTTCTTGAAATTTAAATGAGACAGTCTCTTGTGCCAAAGCCAACTTTCATTTTCTGAGGCTTTAGTGTAGAAACAGAAAATCTTCTCCTTGATTGCAGAGTCCAAGTCTGCTACAAACAAGCTTCCCTTTCTCACTCCTTGTAGAGCAAATTCTTTGGTCTTTCTGTGTGATATGAGACACAATTCCTTGTTAAACTCCACCTTTAAATCTTTATTGCAGAATTGAGTGATCTTGAGTAGATTATGCTTCAAATTACCACTGACCGAAGCTATATCTTCAATGACAACATTTCCATGAATCAGTTTGCCATATCCCATGGTGAAACCAATGATGTTGTCTCCAAAGGTTACCATTGAGCCAGCCTCATCTTAGAATTGTGATAACAGGGCTTTTTCACCAGTCATATGCCTTAAACATCCACTATCCAAGATTCACATGACCTTCTTTTTACCTATACCCTGCAAACACAAACAAATCAAGTTTTCTTTGGTACCCAAACAAGGTTGGGTCATTTATGCTTAGTCACATGAATATCATTCATGTTCATGACAGTCTTAGTCACTTGATCATGCATATTTTCATTTTTCTGGTTTTGGTTTTTAGTTTAATTAGTACTTCTAGAGCTAGATGCATGCTTAGGTGACATGGAGTATTTTCTTTGTTTAACAGGACTAGCAGACTTAGGCATAGGGATGTTGATGTTTAGGTTTTGACTTATGCATCCATCAATAAACTGTATTATGAGCCTAAAGCAAGTGTTCATGATATTCATGTTACATGGCATATAATCAAATTTGTCACAGAATTTATGATTATCATGCATCAAGGGTTTCACATAGCCACAAGCAAATTCAGCATTATCAAAAACAGGTTTCTTGCACATATGTGTAAGGTGATTTGTTGATCCATAATTTTTACAAATCTTCCTGGGAGCATTATGAACAGGTGCATAGTTATTGTGTTTATTAATATCTTGCCATTTCTATTTGCCCTTTTCTTCTTAACATGCATGGTGTCATTTTTCTGGACATTTTGTTTTGAATCAGTTTTAGCAGGAATGAACTTGTCCTTGACAACTGGTTCTTCTATTTTATCAGAAGGCACATCATTCTTAGTTATTTTCTTATCCTCATCATCAACTATTGTTTGATGACCATGCTGACTTCATCAAGTTCAACAATTGATTTCTTAAAAATTGGTGCCTTTACATTTTTCAAAATGTGAGGGTTTCCCAGAATTTCAGTTGTCTTGCCTTTTGTTGAAACAAATTTTTTTTTTTAGAGTGTCATAATCAAAACGAATCCCAATCCTAAAATTTTCCTGATGCTTCTCATGAAATTCTTGAACAATAGTAGATGAGTTTTGATAAGATCTTATTTTCAATTCATTTTCAGAAATTTGTTCTTTAAGAAATTTTTCAATTTGCTCAGAGCAAATAACCTTGTTTTTGAGATACTCATTCTCTTGTTTCAAGTTTTCCAGAGTTATCAAAGACAATTCTAATGTTTCATTCTTAGCAGTCAGTTCATCATTAGCTTTTAGCAACGTAGCAATTTCCTCACATGCAGCACTGGTATGAATATTAAACATTTCAATACTCAATTCTTCAACCATTTTCTTATATTGAGAATTAGACATGTCAAGTGAGACTAATGAAGGTACGTGAGTATTTGAGAATGATGCTCCATCATGTGAGCTAGCCATGAGTGTCAGATTTCCATATTCATCTGTATCATCCCAGCATTTTCCCTCAACTATGTAAGCCTTTCCTATTTGCTTTTTGAGGAGTGCCTCATACTTGGCTTCTAGTTCCAAGTAATCTTTGTCCTTCTTAATTGCTTTAGGTTTTCTACACTCTGTTGCAAAGTGTCGAAGCTCATTACAGTTATAACATCTTATTTTAGATCTATCAACTATTCCAGTTGTATACCCTTCATTGGTATTGCTTCTTGTTGGAGTCTTTCCTTTGCTTGAAGATTTGAAATTTAGTCTTGGTTTAAAACTTTTATTTTTCTTGAATCTTAAGTTTCTAAATTTCTTTTCCATGAAGGTCATGGTTCTGTTGTCCATTCCTTCAAGTTCTTCAATAGTGTAGAAATCTTTTTCACCTGACTCACTCTTGACAGAGTCCCTTTCTTCTTGTTCCTGTTCTTCAAATTCTTCAATATTCAACTTTCTACTTGTGCCAATCTTCTCAATTCTTGAAGGTTCATTTGCAACCAAGGCATTTGAAACATTTGTCATTTTTCCTCTATTTGCTAAAATGGCCTTCTTTTGATAGAACTCAAGTTTATATGTCTTTGAAATTCCATAGGGGGTTTTAAGTGGAAGTTTTGTTAGATCTCTCTCTTCTGTTATTGCAGAGATTTTGTGCTCCAAATTTTCTGGGAGAGTCAACAAGAACTTCATGTTCTTCTCATTTGTTTCATAGTACTTTCCATGGAGTTGAAGGTTGTTCGCACTTTATTCACGCAAGAGAACGTGGTCACAAGTAATACAGAAATAAGTAGGATTCGTTCCCACAGAGACTCGACTTGCTTACGTTTAGTTCACTTATACACCAGAGTATGATTAAGTTTCACTGCTAAGAAAATAACAATTGGAATTTTGATTACACTACTAATTAAAACTTAACGAATTACTTATATAAAATAAACATGGGATTTTAACTTCATTAACTATCTCATCTAGAATTTTATGCCTTTTCAACCTAGCATGTGAAAGTGACGATAACTGAACAGACCCTCTAAACTGATAAACGCCAACTTTCGTTGCACGCATACCATCCTAATGAACATCTACAAAAGATAGAAGTCAAATAGTCAACCACTATACTTAGTCCCTATATGTCTATAGAGATTGAAAGCATAATGGCTTAAGCACAAGGATCCATAAAATCACATAGTCAGTGCAAGACGGTTAGAATTACACTACAAATTAATACCTGCTCTTAACACGCAAAAACCTATGCTAGCATGGCATGTTCTAAACCCTAGATCCACTTTCGCATTCACAAGGGTTCAACAAACAATCATAAATGTTCGCGACGCATTTACAACGAATACGCTTAACCATACTAGGCTATCCATGACAATCACGCACTTAGGCATAAAAAATAATCAATATCTAGACTTGATTGAAAACTCCATTAAAATCCCATAATAACGATTAGCCCATAATTGGACTAGCCGCCATCATGGGTTCATATGAAAACATAGTAGATAAACAATTAAACATAAAAGACTGATATTAAATTGCAATAGTAAAAGAAACAACCGAAAATCCACGTGATGAAAATTACAAAAGAAAAATAGCTTGACGGCTCACAAAGTACTCTGTCCTCTTGTACGATAATAAAAACCCTACTTGCTTTCTTAATTTCCTAGATAATGACAATAATAATAATCCTTATGTTTTTATACTAGGTTACATAAAAACCAAATATTCATGGGCCTGCTTCTAACTGGGCCTTAAAACTTAATCACTGCAGCAAAACAAAACTTTCTGTTCGACTGGGGCACGGGCGCGCCTTCCTGGAGCGCGGGAGCGCGTGTCTCAATGCTGAGGCGCGGCCGCTCTTGCTTTAGGCGCGGGCGCGCTTCCACCTACTGTCCAACAGTTTGCTTTTGCTCTTTTCCCGCCTCGGCTTGCCCTCTCTTGAACTCAACTCGAGCCTAGACCTTCCTCATATGAAATCCCGACTCATATTCTACCAAATTATGCAATTATTCAACAACTCTGCTACGAACGGCAATCTGCACACCAAAGACACAAAACACATCAAAAGACACTACATACTTGGGCACTAGCGATCAATTTAAGCCAAATTGGAGCGTATATAGTGGACCAAAAAGTCCACTAACACACCCCCAAACTTAAACCGATGCTTGTCCCCAAGCATAAACAGACTCTAAACAATCTAAGGCAATGCAATGCATGAATGCAACTACTATGAAAATGCAAGGACCCCCTCGAACTCACCAAAACCAATCGATAAGCCAAGCCTCAAAGAGATGCAATACATCCAAACAGAGCTCGACCAAGCCCCCTTATACTGATACTACATGAACAGAACGTGAGTGTGTGCGATGCTCATCAAATATACTCTGACACTAGATCAAAATCATACCTATTTTTCGCCAAGACAATCACCTGCTTATAAACAGAATGAGTGGTAAACACTCCATAACATACAAACACCGCCGTCATTCATTTGAGTTAGACAGGGAATCACACTTTATTGCTAAACCGCCACTACGACACATAACACAATACATAGGCTTATTTAACCGTGCAATGGATGAGACCCCTAAAGGCTTATAAAATAATACCCATGTAGCGAGCGTTAGGTTAGTGGATCCCAGACTATAACAAGCCTTAGGTCACTAGGCACAAAGGCCCCTCGAACGTAATTGCCCGAGTATTAAAGAGCTCATCCTGGTTAATTTTGCTTCGAATTATTCACATGACTCTTTTTTTTTTTTTCTTTCTCTTTTTTTTTTCTTTCTCTTTTTTTTTTAAACAGAATCTGGAATGAGAATTCTCAATTCCAACCCTAGACTACTCATAAAAATATGAGCCGGCTACTAGCCATTTGACGCCTAGCCATACTTGACAATCATTAACAATTAGCATGAACCTTTGTTTTCCCCAAACTTAAACTTTAGTATTCTTACATTATCAAGGGAATAACAAACATTCTAGATATAAACATGCGATTAAATCTAAAACAACTAAACAGGCATGACTCAATCTAGCTCAAAAGCAACCGATGAGACTGTGTAAATAATGTGCTTCTGAAACATGCAATTCAATTTCATAAGGACTGTAAATCATCCCTCTGCTCATCAATACCACACTCAAATTGACATCGACTTATCAATCAGAATTAGCTCGTCCTAAGGGATCATGAAATATGCATGCTATGAAATGCAACTAAAATGGATTCATATGATAGTCAGACAAAAATTTTCAAACAAAATGCTCTATATGGACAATTAAAACAAAATGCATGACAAAACTACAACTACATGTCCTATATGCATCTAACTACAATCTCCATTTCCCACCCCCAAACTTTAAAATATTCAATGTCCCCATTGAAGGCAAGAAACGAAAAAAGTGTGCAGAAATACCTCAATCCTCAGCAGAGTCACCCTCCTCGGGTGAATCCGGTGGTGGATAAACGGTGCCAGCCCCATAAACAGGCCAATCGACCTGTACACCTGTAGCCAGAAAAGCTGCACCAAGAGCCTGAGTCAGGTCAGCCGCAAACCGGCTCTGTCTATCATCAACTGCGTCCATCCGCCGTGCCAACCTCCTAAAATGAGCCTCACCCATACCAGCACTAGCCACAGCTGGCGGTGCCCTAGAAGATCCAGCCCTAGCCTCCCTCTGCTGTCTAGGTGGCACGTCACCACCCACAATATACCCTAAGCCTCGGGGATGCGGTACACCACCGTCCCATTCAGGGAGTCGAGCTATCGCCGTCGTGTCAATGGCACTCGCAGGAAGTTGCAACTGTTCCTCCGCCGGCCAGTGAATACCCACATCAACACACAGACGAACAACCACTGAGCCATACGGAATCGCTCCAGTGGTACTGCCCTGCAAAAATCGGATCATGTGCCTGTGGATAAGCGAGCCTAGGTCGATGTATCGCCCGCTGAGAATACCCCACAACAAAATAGCCCGATCCACTGTCACCTCATGAGTGTGCGACGATGGCACAATGTTAGCACACAGAAACAGGTTCCAGGCCTTAGCATATGGGTTCAAAGCCATGGCGGAGAAGGTGACCGGCTCAGTAGAGCCTGCCCTGCGCTTCCAAGTAGTGCCTGGAACTGTCATATCCCGCAGAATGGCCTCAAGATCAACCTCCCCACGGGTTTTCAACCCAAAATCTTCCACCCCCTCCTGCGGTGCAGGCAAATTCAAAACCCTAGTGATAGCGGCAGGAGTATAATCCACAACATACCCTCGAACTGCAGAATACCCATTCTTCTCTTGCTTGGCATTGGCATAGAACTCCCTAACGATTCTCAATGGTATCGCCTCCGCAGCCTCACACACGGTCTCCCAACCGCGCTCACTAACCATCGCGATTAGAGACCCATCAAGAACACCTGGAATGAATCCCCTTTCCTTGACCACAGATTTGGTCATCAAGCGTGCAAACTCAATTTGGGCCTCCGGTGAATTGAATTGGGGCACAACTCCCCCACTCGAAGAAGAACTTGATGTCCCTGAGCGCCTATATCTCTTGGGTGCCATTGATTGAGTGTAGATTTGAGAAGAGAGGAGAGGAGGTGCGTGTATAGTTGTGTGTATATGTGAGAATGCAAGAAGTGAAGTAAGTAAGATGCTAGGGTTAGGGTATGCAAAGCCTTTATAAACAAGTGAGATTGGGCTGGGTAGGGCCAAAAACTAATAAAAAGGTAAAAAAGATTCTTAATTTTCGATTTTTGGAATTTTTAAACTAAAAAAAAAAATTTTGGAACCGCGCCCAGGCGCGCCCGCGCCTCTAGGAGCGCGCCCACCCCGGGTGCTTCTGTCCATTTTCTGTTTTTTCAATTTTTTTTTTTTACGAGAATAAAAATTACCATTCAAGCCGTAGGTTGCCTCCTACGAGCGCTGTCGTTAACGTCATTTAGCCGGACGTTACTTCAGGTCCTCAATCCGAGGTTGACAGAATCGCGACTTCAGCTTCGCGATTTACTTGTTCTCCCAAATACGGCTTCAATCTCTGACCATTGACTTTAAACGCTTGATCTGGGGTCTTTTCATAAATCTCCACAGCTCCGTGTGGATACACAGTCTTCACAACAAAGGGTCCTGACCACCTTGACTTGAGTTTTCCTGGAAACAATCGCAGACGAGAGTTAAATAATAAAACTAATTGACCAGGAACCAATACCTTTGTTGTCAACCGCCGATCATGCCATCTTTTCACTTTTTCCTTGTAGAGCTTGTTATTCTCATAAGCTTGTAGACGAAATTCATCCATTTCATTGATTTGCACCATCCGCTTTTCCCCTGCGGCTTGATAATCAAAATTCAGTTTCTGCAATGCCCAATAAGCCTTGTGTTCCAGTTCTGCTGGTAGATGACAAGCTTTTCCATAGACTAGTTGATATGGTGACATCCCCAAAGGTGTTTTGAACGCAGTTCGGTAGGCCCACACAGCTTCATCCAGTTTTAAAGACCAATCTTTACGAGAAGGACTTACCACTTTTTCCAGAATGCGTTTAATCTCACGGTTTGATACTTCAGCTTGGCCATTGGTTTGAGGGTGGTATGCTGTCGCCACCCGATGGTTGATGTTGAATCTTGCCATCAGATTAGTGAACTTTCGATTGCAAAAGTGAGAACCCTCATCGCTGATAATGACCCTTGGAGTCCCAAATCTGGTGAAAATGTTCTTGTGAAGGAAGTTGAGCACTACATTGGCATCATTAGTTGGAAGTGCCTTGACCTCAACCCATTTGGAGACGTAATCCACAGCTAGCAAGATGTATTGGTTATTGCAAGATGAAATGAATGGGCCCATGAAGTCGATCCCCCACACATCAAAAATTTCTACCTCTAGCATTACATTAAGGGGCATCTCATCCCTTCTCGAAATGTTGCCTACTCGCTGACAACGATCACATCTGGTTACAAACTGATGAGCATCCTTGAATAGTGATGGCCAATAAAATCCTGCCTGCAGAATACGAGTAGTTGTCTTTTCACCTCCATAATGGTCTCCATAAGCTGTGGCATGATAATCCCTCAGAATAGCTTCAGTCTCACTATATGGTACACACCTTCTGATAATCTGATCAGCCCCTTGTTTAAACAGATATGGCTCATCCCAACGAAACCACTTTACATCATGCATGAATTTCTTCCTTTGGGCTGACGACAATTCGGGTGGAACAATATGACTCACAAGATAATTCACAATATCCGCATACCATGGTTCTTCTTCTTGTACTCCAAACAGTTGTTCATCCGGAAATGAGTCATTGATGAGAGTACTGTCTCGTGATTTACCAGGATCTTCCAATCGTGAGAGGTGATCAGCTACCTGATTTTCGGCCCCTTTTCTATCTTTGATCTCCACGTCGAATTCTTGAAGTAGGAGAATCCATCGAATCAGGCGGGGTTTAGAATCCTTCTTGGAGAGCAGATACCTAATAGCTGTGTGGTCAGTATACACCGTCACTTTCGTACCAAGCAAGTATGATCTGAATTTTTCAAAGCCATATACAATGGCTAACAGCTCCTTCTCCGTGGTTGTGTAATTCACTTGCGCATCATTGAGTGTCTTGCTTGCATAGTAGATAACATGAAAAATCTTATCTTTCTTTTGGCCAAGAACAGCCCCCACTGCAAAATCGCTAGCATCACACATCATAGCAAAAGGTTCATTCCAATCTGGGGCGATGATCACAGGTGCTGAAATCAACTTCCTCTTCAATGTCTCAAAAGCTGTCATACAATCATCATCGAATTTGAAGGGAATATCCTTCTCCAATAGCTTACACAAAGGTTTAGAAATTTTGGAGAAATCCTTGATGAATCTTCTGTAGAAACCTGCATGACCAAGGAAACTACGAATTCCTCTCACTGAATTGGGTGGTGGAAGATTTTCAATTGTCTCTATTTTTGCTTTATCCACTTCCAGGCCACGACGTGACACCTTGTGTCCAAGAATAGTTCCCTCTTGTACCATGAAATGGCATTTCTCCCAGTTGAGAACCAGATTAGTCTCCACGCATCTTTTCAGAACCATGCTAAGATTGTGTAGACATTCGTCAAAAGAATACCCAAATACTGAAAAATCATCCATGAATACTTCCACTGTCTTACCAATCATGTCTGAAAAAATTGCCATCATGCACCTCTGAAAAGTGCCAGGTGCACCACATAACCCAAAAGAAACCCTTCGAAAAGCGAAGGTACCGAACGGACATGTAAATGTTGTCTTCTCCTGATCCTCTGGAGCAATGCAGATCTGATTGTAACCCGAATATCCATCCAGTAGGCAATAGTACTCATGGCCGGCTAGTCGGTCTAGCATTTGATCGATGAAAGGAAGAGGGAAGTGATCCTTCCTAGTAGCTTTGTTCAGCTTCCTGTAATCCATGCAGATTCTCCAACCAGTGACTGTCCGCGTAGGAATGAGCTCGTTCTTTTCGTTAGTTACCACCGTCATGCCTCCTTTCTTTGGCACACATTGAACTGGACTCACCCAAGCACTGTCAGAAATAGGATAGATAATTCCTGCATCCAACCACTTAATAATTTCCTTCTTCACTACTTCCTTCATGAGTGGATTAAGCCTTCTCTGATGTTCCACTGTTGGCTTACTACCTTCTTCCAGCGGGATCTTATGCTGGCAATAGGCAGGGCTGATTCCTTTAATGTCTGCAATAGTCCACCCAATGGCTGATTTGAATTCCCTGAGAACCCTTAACAGCTTTTCTTCTTCAGGACCTGTAAGGTTAGCAGCAATAATTACAGGTAAAGTAGATGATTCCCCAAGAGAAGCATACCTTAAATGATCAGGCAATGGTTTGAGCTCTAGCTTTGGTGCTTCCTCGATAGATGGTTTCAACCGCTGATGTGATTCTCTCAATTCAGATAAACCCAAAGATTCTGGTTTCTCAAACTTTTGTTGCCAAGGAGAAGCATTCAGAGACTGTACCTGTTCTTCAACCTCATCCTCTTCAGTTGTAAAGTCCCCACTTAAAGCCTTTTCCAGTGTATCATTCATAAGCATGTGTTCAATCTTTACTTGCACAGCAGATTCCACTACATCTATTTTAAAGCATTGATCTTCTTCTGTTGGAAATTGCATTGCTTTGAACACATTGAATGTGACATTCTGATCGTGCACTCTCATGGTGAGTTCTCCCTTCTGTACGTCAATCAATGTCTTTCCCGTTGCCAAGAATGGTCTACCAAGAATGATAGGGATTTTCTTGTCTTCTTCAAAATCAAGGATGACAAAATTTGCTGGAAAGATTAGTTTGTCGACTTTCACCAAAACATCTTCGACAATTCCTCGCGGATAAGTGATTGAACGATCTGCCAACTGCAGTGACATGTTAGTCGGCTTTGGCTCAGGAAGACCAAGTTGTAAGAATATAGAGTATGGCATTAGGTTGATGCTCGCTCCCAAATCGCACAAACATTTGTCGAACGACAAATTCCCAATTATGCATGGTATAGTGAAACTACCAGGATCCTTCAACTTTGGTGGTAACTTCTGCTGCAATACTGCACTACACTCTTCCGTCAAGGCAACAGTGTTTAACTCTTCTAGCTTCAGTTTCCTAGATAGAATGCCTTTCATGAATTTGGCGTAGCTTGGCATTTGCTCCAGTGCTTCAGCAAAAGGTAAGTTGATGTGTAGTTTCTTAAAAACTTCCAAGAATTTAGCAAACTGTTTATCCGATTTCTGCTTCTGAAGCCTTTTAGGGAATGGTGGAGGAGGAAATACTTCCTTGTGATCACTGTCTTTCTCTGAACTGCTTTTAACCTCTGAATCATTCATTTTTTCTTAATCGGCTCTTCCTGCGTATCTTTTTTTGCAGAAAATCCCCCTCCAACAGTAAGGTGAGGCGCGCCCGCGCCTGAGGAAGCGCGCCCGCCCTGCACCTCCTGCCCAGAATGCCAACGTTCTTCGTTTTGTGGAATTTCGACCTCCTGATTGTTCGTAACCCTTCCAGAACGCAATGTAATAGCGTGTATTTGTTCCTTGCTTTCCTTCTTGCCTGGGTTAGCCTCTGTGTCACTTGGTAATTGTCCTTGAGGTCTGTTTAGAAGAGCACTTGCTAGTTGACCAATTTGATTTTCCAATGTTTTCAGTGTCACAGCTTGACTCTTATACATCATTCTCAGTTCCTCCATCTCTGACTTTTCATTTGAGTGCCCTTGTCCTCCCTGAGGTTGCTGATGGAAACCAGGAGGGTTGTATGATTGTCTTGGTGCATAAGGTTGTTGAGGAATAGAATTGTTGAAAGGCCTTGTAAATTGTTGACCCTGCGATGGTTGTGGCATGGCATTCTGATTGTTGCTCCAACTGAAGTTAGGATGATTCCTGTTGTTGGGGTGATATGTATTAGGTGCCGGTTGTGTAGGTTTCTGAAAGTTGCCGACAAAATACGCTGAATCGCTAGAAATAGCACACTGAGTTGTATCATGAGCACCTGCACACAGATCACAAACCATAGCGACTTGCTGAATTCCTGACTTGGACAATGCGTCCACCTTTATAGATAAAGCCTGTAGTTGAGCTGTTATAGCAGTGGCAGCGTCCACTTCAAAAACACCTGCAGTTTTATTCTGCGACAATCGCTGAGTAGGATTCTGATACTCGTTGGCAGCCATCATTTCAATCAAGTCATAAGCTTCTTCATAGCTCTTGGCCCAAAGAGCTCCTCCAGATGCTGCATCAAGCATAGGTCGTGAATGATTCAACCCATTATAGAAACCGTTAATGACCATCCAATTGGGCATCCCATGATGGGGACACTTTCGAAGCATCTCTTTATACCTTTCCCAAGCTTCACACAACGTTTCTCCAGAATATTGATTGAACTGTGTAAGAGCATTCCTCATGGCTGCCGTCTTAGCCATAGGGAAGAATTTAGTCAGAAACTTTTGTGCGAGATCCTCCCAAGTAGTTATAGAACCTGCTGGCAGCGAATGCAACCAGCTCTTTGCCTTGTCTCTTAGAGAGAATGGAAACAGCCTCAGTTTTATAGCATCTTCAGAAACCCCGTTGGTTTTAAAGGTATCACAGATCTCGATGAAGTCTCTGATATGCATATTAGGGTCCTCAGCAGGTGAACCCCCAAACTGCACAGAATTCTGAACCATTTGAATTGTGCCCGGCTTGATTTCGAAATTATTAGCTGCAATAGCCGGCCTAACAATGCTTGACTGAATGTCATTGATCTTCGGTTGAGAGTAATCCTTAAGAGCTTTCACTGGATCCCCCATTACTATTTCTGGTTCAATTTCTGGAACTGCAATTCCCTCTTCTTCGTCTAAGTGTTCTTCCAGTTTTTCCTTACTCGACTGAGAACGAGTACGCATACACGATCAATTACCTGAATTCACGTAACAAACAAGAACGATTAGTAACAAATCTCAGTCAGTGATATCTAACGACCACTGATGATAAGCACATTAACTAAATAAAACAATGAACCGAGTCCCCGGCAGCGGCGCTAAAAACTTGTTCGCACTTTATTCACGCAAGAGAACGTGGTCACAAGTAATACAGAAATAAGTAGGATTCGTTCCCACAGAGACTCGACTTGCTTACGTTTAGTTCACTTATACACCAGAGTATGATTAAGTTTCACTGCTAAGAAAATAACAATTGGAATTTTGATTACACTACTAATTAAAACTTAACGAATTACTTATATAAAATAAACATGGGATTTTAACTTCATTAACTATCTCATCTAGAATTTTATGCCTTTTCAACCTAGCATGTGAAAGTGACGATAACTGAACAGACCCTCTAAACTGATAAACGCCAACTTTCGTTGCACGCATACCATCCTAATGAACATCCACAAAAGATAGAAGTCAAATAGTCAACCACTATACTTAGTCCCTATATGTCTATAGAGATTGAAAGCATAATGGCTTAAGCACAAGGATCCATAAAATCACATAGTCAGTGCAAGACGGTTAGAATTACACTACAAATTAATACCTGCTCTTAACACGCAAAAACCTATGCTAGCATGGCATGTTCTAAACCCTAGATCCACTTTCGCATTCACAAGGGTTCAACAAACAATCATAAATGTTCGCGACGCATTTACAACGAATATGCTTAACCATACTAGGCTATCCATGACAATCACACACTTAGGCATAAAAAACAATCAATATCTAGACTTGATAGAAAACTCCATTAAAATCCCATGATAACGATTAGCCCATAATTGGACTAGCCGCCATCATGGGTTCATATGAAAACATAGTAGATAAACAATTAAACATAAAAGACTGATATTAAATTGCAATAGTAAAAGAAACAACCGATAATCCACGTGATGAAAATTACAAAAGAAAAATAGCTTGACGGCTCACAAAGTACTCTGTCCTCTTGTACGATAATAAAAACCCTACTTGCTTTCTTAATTTCCTAGATAATGACAATAATAATAATCCTTATGTTTTTATACTAGGTTACATAAAAACCAAATATTCATGGGCCTGCTTCTAACTGGGCCTTAAAACTTAATCACTGCAGCAAAACAAAACTTTCTGTTCGACTGGGGCGCGGGCGCGCCTTCCTGGAGCGCGGGAGCGCGTGTCTCAATGCTGAGGCGCGGCCGCTCTTGCTTTAGGCGCGGGCGCGCTTCCACCTACTGTCCAACAGTTTGCTTTTGCTCTTTTCCCGCCTCGGCTTGCCCTCTCTTGAACTCAACTCGAGCCTAGACCTTCCTCATATGAAATCCCGACTCATATTCTACCAAATTATGAAATTATTCAACAACTCTGCTACGAACGGCAATCTGCACACCAAAGACACAAAACACATCAAAAGACACTACATACTTGGGCACTAGCGATCAATTTAAGCCAAATTGGAGCGTATATAGTGGACCAAAAAGTCCACTAACAAAGGTCATTGATGAGTTTGTTGAATCTTTCAAACACTTCAGTTATGCCTTCATTTTTTTTGACATTAACGCCTCATACTGTGAAACAAGAAGTTGCCTTTGGTTGTCCCTTACTTCTTCAGTTCCTTCACACAGAATCTCTATAGTGTCCCATATATGTTTTGCAGATATGCAGTTGATAATATTGTTATACATAACAATGTCTAGAGATTATATTAATATGAGCATTAGACTATTTTCAAGTGACACCTTATTTTTTTCTGTGTCTGTGTACTGAGATGGATCTTTGGGTATCCATGTTGGAGGATTACCTCAGAACCACTGGTAGTTTCAGAAACCAATGTTAGTGGCATAAAGGGGCCATTCTTCACAATTTCTGGATACATGGACTTAGCAGCCCTTATGAACATTAACATTTTTCTCTTCCATAGATTATAATTTTCTCTGTCAAAATTAGGAATCTTTATACTGCTTAGCTTCTGAGAACTCATCTTGATCTTTAAACTGTATGTATGTTAACAACCTGGCTCTAATACCACTTATTAGGAATTAGAGTTCCACAGAAGTGTACAGAGGGGGGGTGAATGCATACTTCAAATTTTTATACTCTTTTAAATTTGATGAACCGTTTGTTTGATGAATGTAGCTGTAATCAATTCAGGAGTTTACATAAAAATAATGCAGGAAATAGAGTAAATACTGAGTAAAATTTTCAATCTAATTTTGTATTAGAATTGAACTTGCTACAATCTGAAATTCAATGTGAATTTCATCTTCTTGTTCTTAGAAGATACAAGGTATGAACTTGATAAATTCAAAGACACTTTCTAATGAAAAATAGTGCATTAGCTATATAGACAACATGTATTTTTGACACATGTTCTTACTAAACAATTAATGTTAAAACTAGAAATAGACAAAGATAACTTTACATTTGACCAGTACCTATTTCTAGCTAACACTATATTTTGACAGTCTGTAGCTTTCTGCCTTACCACTTCTGTCATTTATCTTATGTATCTTCCAAGCTTCATTGTAGACTTGTCTCTATAATTATAGGTTTAATTGACCCTGTAATGAAAGTGCTGCAAATTACTTGTCTTGTTCTTCTGCAATTTTCCTTGAAACTAGCTCTTTGAACAGTTGAGTACTCTATTAATTTTGATTCGGGAAGTCATGATGATTGACTTCTCGAATAGGTTCATGCTTAGACTTCTCGATCAGTTGCTTGTTGTGACTTCTCGATTAGTTGCTTGAAGTGACTTCTCGATCAGTTGCTTGAAGTGACTTCTCAATCAGTTACTTGAAGTGACTTCTCCATCAGTTACTTGAAGTGACTTCTCGATTGGTTCAGCCTTGTGACTTCTCGATTTGTTCTTTTGCTAACTTCTCGAATTAATTATTCTGGACTTCTCGAATGTATGGCATTTTCACACTACTCGATTGACTTGATTCCTTGACTTCTCGATTGAACACTTCTTGATCGAATACTGAGTCAATGAGCATTTTGAGACTTCTCGACCAGTTGCATATTTGTGAATTCTCGAATGTAGTGACTTCTCGAATGAGCTAATTGCCTTGGAAGAATTTCCAAACTGCATTCCTTATTTTTCAAATAGCCTTCTTTGTCTTGTTGCATGATTCAACTTGAATCTTCTACTAGATTTTATTCTTGACTTTAAATTACAACTAGGGAATATAATTGGATCACACTTCTAACTGCAATTATACATTGAATTTACTAAGTAACTAATCTAATACAGATGAACAAAATATGTTACAGCAAGACAAATAATTACATAGAGTAGGCTTGATTTGATCCAACATACTCTTTCTAGGAATTGTAAACACAATTGTAGTATATAAAAAAGTATGGTAGCATTGTTAGAAAATATATACAAGTTAGACAGTATCTTTTGAATCAACTGTTCAGCCCAAGAGCACTTTGTAAGAACAGTTGATTTATTTTTTAACCTTGTAAATCGCAGCTAGGTTTCATTAACCTAGATCATTTGAGCAAAAATATACACTGAGGGAAAAACCAATCCATCAGTAATTTTAAATATCTTTGTTCAAATTAGTTTTCACCCTATTCATATATATTCTCTTAAACACTCAAACCAAAAATGAACAAACATGAAAATACGAAAAGTTTTGGTGATTTGTATTCAACCCCCCTTCTACAAATCATATTGACATTGTTCTGGGAAATAACACTATATAGCAGCTTCATATCTCTAGAAGAACCTAAAAGAGGTGAAGATGCTCTCAAGGATCCTGATTGGGTATTGGATATGCAAGAGGAACTCAATCAA
Source organism: Oenanthe sinensis (assembly GCA_028671895.1). Lineage (NCBI taxonomy): Eukaryota > Viridiplantae > Streptophyta > Magnoliopsida > Apiales > Apiaceae > Oenanthe > Oenanthe sinensis. The sequence continues at coordinate 12,271,566 of CM053798.1, read as the reverse complement.
CTTGAAAGAAACAAAGTGTGGAAGATGGTGCATAAACCAAAAGATAGATCAGTGATTGGTACAAAATGGGCATTCATAAAAAAGATGGATGAAACTGGTACTATGACTAGAAACAAGGCAAGGCTTGTGGCAAAGGGCTACTCACAAGAAGAAGGAATTGATTTTGAAGATACTTTTGCACCAGTTGCAAGGCTGGAAGCAAATAGAATCTTTCTAGCTTATGTTGCATATGATAATTTCAAGGTCTACTAGATGGATGTGAAGAGTGCATTTTTAATGGAGAATTAGAAGAGGAAGTCTATGTGGAACAAACTCCTGGTTTTGAAGATCCAAATTTCCTTGACTTTGTCTACTATTTTCTCAAACCACTCTATGGCTTGAAACAAGTACCAAGGGCCTAGTATGACACTTTATCTCAGTTTCTCATTGAGAATCACTTCACATGAGGTACTATTGATAAAACTATATTTCATATAAATGTTAATGGCTCGATTATTCTTGTCCAAATCTATGTGGATGACATCATATTTGGCTCAACTGATGAAAGACTTTGTAAAAAGTTTGCCAATTTAATGCAAAGTAACTATGAAATGAGCATGATAGGAGAACTTACCCACTTTATTCGTTTGCAAGTCAAAAAAGTCAAGAATGGTATTTTTATAAATCAAACTAAGTACATTCATGACTTGTTGAAAAAATTTGACTTAAGTGAATGTTCTTCTGCAAAAACTCACGTGGTCACTGCCACTAAACTTGAATTGAATACTAAGGAAGCTAAAGTGGACATTTCAAGTTATAGAGGCATGGTAGGCTCACTTTTATATTTAACTGCTAGTAGGCCAGATATAAAGTTCTCTACATGATTATATGCTAGATTTTAGGCTGATCCTAGAGAATCTCATTTAGTAGCTATTAAGAGAATTTTTAGATATCTCAAGGGTACACCAAATTTAGGTACTTGGTATCATAGAGATTCTGGTTTTAATCTAATAGGCTACTCAGATGCAGATTATGCAAGTTGCAAAATAGACAGGAAAATTACTACAGACACCTATCAATTTCTAGGAAACAAAGTTGTGTCATGGTTTAGCCAAAAGCAACACTCAGTATCAACTTCAACTATAGAAGCTGAGTACATTGCTGTTGGAAGTTGCAGTGCATAAATATTATGGATGAGGAATTAACTATTTGACTATGGGTTCAACATGAACAAGATTCCTATTTTCTGTGATAACACAAGTGTCATTGCCATAACTGAAAATCATGTGCAACATTCCAGAATCAAACACATTGACATAAGGTATTACTTCAGTAGGGAAAATGAAATGAATTGTACAGTTGAATTGCATTTTGTCCCTAGTGAGCAACAACTTGCAGATATTTTTACCAAACCTCTAGATGAATCTACTTTTAATAGATTAGTCTGTGAATTAGGTATGCTTAATTTTACTTAATCCTGAATGTTTGCTAAGTTACTTTTTTCTTCATGCAACCATTGTTTATATTTATCTGTTAAAATAAAGTGATCAATTGATAATTGTGTTAATTATTAATAGATATTTTGCAGCTATCAATGGATATATTTGATCAACTGATAAAATATATACCTATCGATGGATATTTATCTATCGACAGATAATTACCCTGATAATTGTTTATCAATTAATAAATTGGTTATTCTGTATCAATGGATAAAATTACCCATCGATGGTAATAGAATTTCTACAGTTTTTATACATCCGTTGATCAAATCATAGTCGTTGATTATTTACTTTATTTGTCAATAGATACATATATCCATTTATATATATCAATCGATTTTCATTTAAAGTAATTTGTTTTAATTCCTTTATCTTTCAATAATTATATTCTTAATTAAACTGACCACTCAAGTCATTTTAATCTCAAAAAATATAAACAATAATTTCATTTCTCATTTCAATCTTACTTGTTATTTTATTCTCAATACTCTGAACTCTGCTTCTCTTTCTCTCTATCTCTCTTTCAAGAACCCTAAGCCAATTACACTAATCTCTTGTTAAGTTCTCATCAATCTCTCTTCTAAGAACATAAATGGCTCCACAAAAGAAGATTTCATCATCAATCGGTTTCACCTATGAGCATAACAATTTCATGGCATGTTTAACAGTGGATGATGCTCCTACAGACTTTCATCCATTGATGAGGTTTTTGGGAGAATGTAAGGTATCCAAGGCTCTCAATGAAGCACCCACAATGGCGTGTTCTTTTGTTAAAGAGATGTGGAACTCTATAGAAGTATCACAGAATGGTAAGGTAATTTCATACACCTGCAAAAGTAATTCTTACACCATCTTTAGTGCTACTATTTTTAAATGTCTAGATATTTCTGCTAATAACTATGAAAAAACCCTAATTGATGAAGAAATTAGGAATATGCTAGCTACTGTTAATTATGCTAATTCTGAAACTGGTTTAGGTGAAGATGTTAGAAAGAATCTTAGGAAATAATGGAGTTATTTCTTTGATGCTATTATTAAAGTATTTTCTGAAAAGATAAGTAATTTTAATGCAATTACCATAACTATGCAAGAAGTTACTTATTGTATCCTATTTGATAAGTACTGTGATTTTAGCACACTGTTCCTAAATGAATTAACTGTTAAGTTAGGAAGTAAAGCATCTAGAAAGAACAACATTTACTTTGCTAGATTTTCATGTTGTTGATTAATGCTGCTATTGGAGAATATGATATTACTGCAGAGATGGAAACAATGGAGCCTTAGACTCAGAACAAAAGGGTCTTCAAGAATTTGATGAGATTCAACCTACATACTAGGTTGTGCCTCATTTATCCTCCCTTTATAAAGGTATATCTCAAAACTCCACAACATTCCTTTTTCTGATGTGGAAATCTCACTTTCTTTGCTTTCTGCAATAATTGAGGGAGATGAAAATGCCCCCATCCCTCCTACCCAAGTTGCACAACCTTCTAAATCCAAATCTAAGAAAACCACCTCAGTAGTTTCTCAACAAATTACTGTTATAAAATATAAGAAAAGAAAAACCACTGAGGGGAGTGTGAAGGTGGGAAGTAAGGGTGAGGGAACTGGTCAACATCAAGAAAGCCAAAAGAATAAAGATGGTAAGAGTGAGAATATCCAACCAGCCACCAGCCCAATCTCTCAAAAGATTAAGGTTGTGATAAAGGATTTAAACACATCCTTAGTTGCACATTCTCAACAAGGTGTAGCTATTGAAAATAGGTCTTAACCAGGACCATCTGATGGGGATAAGGGAACCAAAGTAGTTCAACCCTACAAGAGAATAAAAGAGAGCAATATTAATGCACAATGGTCACACACACCTGTAAATCCAAATGAAAATTTGGTTGAGCCTTCAGTTTCTTCTATTCATGTGTCTCAGGTAAATGCTAAGACACAACCCCGTTCACTATCTATTCATTCTCCTCAATCTCCTTCAAAATATATGTCTTCAGAAACATTGATGATAGATAACATTAATGTTTCAAATTCACCCTTTTTGCAACTCAGGGAGGAGCCAACACTCTCACCTGAATCACCAAATAAGGTTAACACCTTGGTTGATCAGGAAAATATTGAAAATTCTCCTAAGTCAATGGATATTACTCAATTAATTGATATTATTCAACATTCATTGACTAGCACACTTTCATTGATTGATATCCTTACATCAATCGACGAGCTCCAATCAACTAATATTCATTAATTGATGGATATTTCTCATCCATCGATTGACACTTCAATTCCAGTTATTGAACCATCTGTCGAAACAATTCAAGTGGCAAACACACTTTTAGGATTGAGTGGAGTGGGTGAGGTGTGTAAGAGGCAAGGTTTGCATACCTTGGCAAAATGAGAGAGTGTGAACGAGAGGCCTTCAACTTCTTCTGAAGAGGCAAAAGAAGAGGGTGTGAGCACAGAGAGTTCCACCTTAGTAGGTGATGCAAAAGGAGAGCATAATGAGAGAGAGGTGGGAATCTAGGATGAGATCCTGATGCAAGAAAAGAGAGAACAAAGTGAGAGAGAAAAGAATAAAGAGAAACCAAGTTCTTCATCTCATGAAGCATCAACTTCTAAAATTGAGCAATTTGCAGCTGAACTCACGCAAGAGTTGGGATTGGAGTTAGGGGGAGATAGAGGTGATAGAGAGCATAAAGTTCCTGCAGGAGTTATAGATGCCCATAAGGAGGTGGATGAAGAGGTTGAATTTAACCACGATGTTGATACTTTTCAACACAATGATCCTCACTACCAAGAATTAACAGTAGCCACAAATCAAGAGGCTAAAAATATGTTAGGGTTGGTCCAATCTGAAGAAGTTTTCAGGAGTGGAAATGAGAATTTGGCTAGGATTCCTGATGATATTTCTTACATAAATCTTGAGGATTTTAAAATAGATGAAGATGATGATCTGATTGAGCTAGACATGGCAAATGATGAAATTTATCTTGCAGCACTGAAAAGGCCATTCTTTCACACTAAGAAAGATCAATGGCTGAAACCAATGTGGAGGATCCTGTCCATAGAAGAATTCTCAACTTCTATAGGGACAATTTAAAAATCCAAAAGATGCATATCATAGGTTCCAAGTATGAATTGAAGAAGATTAGGGAAGAGATTGACAGTGTAAGGAAACACTTTGACACTACCATTGACTCTAGGCTCAGTCTAACCATGATGACAAGAATCAAGCAAAGGCTTGACACTGAGTCTACAATCAAGGACAAAGTTATGGAATTGGATAAAAGAGTGAATGCTATGGAAGTCGGTATGGAGCAGATTCTGTCAAATCAAGTAACCCAAATCAAGTTAATGAGAAGACTCTTTGAAACACCTCTTATCTCTCAATCCTTAGAGTAAGACCATGTTGTTGATAACAAAAAGGGGGAGAAAAATGAAGAGATAAGGAGGGAGATTGAAGTTGTGGTCAGGAACACAGAGAATGTTATTAAAAAGAAAGACCTAAAGAAGGCATTGGCTCAACAAATTGTAAGGCAATTTGATTCCATTGCCAGCAAAAATAAGGAGATTGATGCACAAGAGTCAATTGCCTTAAATCCATAAATTTTTGAAGTTGTGAAGAAAGGAGAAATAAGGATGGATGAAGGTAGCTCAAAACCTAGTGATAGAAAAGACAAAGGAATCCTAATTGAAGATGGAAAGAAGAAACAAAAATCCATTGCAGGTGGAGGAGACAAGCTATTGGGAAAAGCAATAGTTGTTGGTATAAAATAAAGAGGACAACAAGAAAAAGCTAGAGAAGAATTAGACATTCAAATTCAAAGACAATTTGATGAAGAGAATGTGAGAATTCTAGAAGCCAGAAGGAAAGAAGCTGAGAAGAAACCAAGGTCAAAATAAAGGGCTATGCGAACCTCTTGAGTAAAAAGAAAATGAAATGTTGATGGAGTTGAAGGAGAGAAAGTAAAGAAGGAAAGAAAGATAGAGATCAAAGACCAAGCCTCTAGCAGTAATCAACCAAGGGAAATTGAAGTATTCAAAACCAAGCCAAACAATTTTGTCTCAATCAAAATTGAAGGGATGGTTGTAGTTAAAGGCCAAAGAAAGATGGATGTTGATCTACTTCACATTGATTATGAAGATAGATCTCATTCAACTTACACATTCAAACAAGTCATGGAACAAGGCTATGGTACCTTGAGGAAGATATATACATTGCTCAATAGGAAATATTGTCTCACTGAAGATCTAGGAAAAGAAATTCTAGAGAAAATGAAGAAATTGAGAGAGACGCCACTTTAAGAAGAAAGGGATGAAAAATTAAATCTGAAATCCTGAGGGAAAGAAGGTACTTCATGAACCTTTCTACATGATGATTTACAAGGACAGGGAGGGCCACGAAAAATGCAATGATATTTGTCAAGAATTGGACAAATTGCCCAACCTGGAGTTAAACTTCCTTGCAAGTCAATTGGACTACAATGTAGAGGATGAAAGAATTATGAAGGGATCTCTATTCGGGAAAATGAAAGAAAACTCAGATAGAGAGAATGAGCCAAAGAGTAGAAGAAGAAGATAGAGAATTTAGACTCAAACTCATCAAGGCTCATCTATTACTAGTACATGATCATTCTGTATATGATTACTTTACAGTTCAATAATGTAATTCTCTCCAGATTGATTACACTTAGGGGTTTTGTTATCATCAACAGAAAATTTATGTATATTCCTCACATTCATAAATAGGAGGAGATTGTTAGGAATTATTTGTTTTGATGATAACAAAATTCTTAGAATTACAATATATAATCTATTTTAATTATAACTGGTCAATGGATATAAGACTTATAAATATTCATTGACTAAGAAACCATTTATCAGTTGAAATTATTCATCAACTGATAAAATGGAGAGTAGCATTTGATTCATGTTTCTATTTTATCAATTGATTGTAATATATCAATGGATGTCATAATATAGTCAACTAATATCTATTTGACTTCAATTGATAGCTCTTCAACTGATGAGAAGAATGGCTGACAAATTGTAAATATTCTAAGTTAGAATTCTCTCAAATGAAGTGATCAACAGATATTGGAATCAATGGATAAAGACATTGTTCGATGGATAAAGGTCAACAAAAGTCAAATCAATGGATCTCCATTAACGGATGAAAGAATCAAGGCTATCAACGGATAAAGGCAGTCAATGGATAAGGAGTCGATGAATAAACTAATTATGCATTGATACATCAATTGATCAATGGATAACCTGTCCATCGATGGATAAGCAAAGGAGGATCAACTGATAAGGTTTACAACAATTATCAGTTGATCAAGGTTTCCCAAATTAGTTAAAGACAAAAGGAATGAGATATTTGCAAAAACTGAATCAATGGAAGACATTCATGTCAGGATTGTGAAGACTTTCAAGGTAACATAGTCTTCAAGGAAAAGATCAAGACAATGATTTTTCTAGAACAAGACAAATGCAAAGTAGACTGTGAAAAGAAGCTACAATCTATTTCAGTGAATACATAGTAAAATGTAATTTCAATTTGCATGTTATCGGTCGTTAGAAAAATAGATATAGGATGTGAACTGCTATATATAGTCTTAGCAGTTCATTGTAACATGAGTGAGATAGAACAAAAACAAGAAAAACATAGAAAATTTAGAAATCATTGTATTGCTTTTCTTTGTTCAATTTCTTATTTTTAAGCAGTTTGATTCTTTAGACCAAGAGTCATTGAAAGCAAAGTTCCTACTAGTGGAAAACAAATTCACTAGTAATTTTTAAATTGCTTTGTTTTTGTTCTCTTGATTATTAGTTTTCAATTCATAATCTAAATAGTTTCTTCATTATATATTTCCAAACACTAAACCTATAAAAATACAAACTTGAATCCGTAAGAATTAGTCAAAATTATTAAATTTGTATTCAATCCCCTTCTATAAACTTGTACTAAGGGAAAATAACAGCCATGAAATCGTATAATTTAGAATCTTATAATACAACTAGCTTAGTCCCAAGCAAGACAAGTGGCGTGGAATTAGTTTTTAAGAGGAAACCATATACCATTAATGAATGAGTCAAGTACATGTCATAGAGAAAACGTACAGTACTGCCCGGGCTATTTCGTGCATCATGCGAAACGTACGTTGTCATATATAGGAAGTACAGATAGAGGGTTAGAGGTCTAAAGAATAGAAATGTCTCAAATTATGTGAAGTAAGATTTTTTGATATGTATATTAAGGCCTAAAAGAATAATAGTTATATTTGATATAAATATATATTAAAAATTATAATAAAATTTGTTTAACATCTTAATTTACGTGTTAAAAAGTTAAAACAATTAAAATGAAATAGAAGCCGTAGATATTGTATATGGGGAAAGAAAATAATTTGAAAAACATCTTGTTTTTTTTATTTATATGTATTAAATTATTAATGCGCCTTCTGAAAACCTAGACAGAGGTGTGTAGAAATGCAACATTCATGAACTCCGTGCGGACTCTTTTACTTTACTCAAAAATTTTCATACCAAGAAAATTATTTTGAATGATTGTATTAGAGATAATTATTCATTTTTTCAATACTAGCTTATATCCCGTGCGATGTACGGATGAATTTTTTTAATTTTTTAATATTTTTTAATGATTTGAATTTATTTGTATTTGTATAATAATAATTTAAATTTTATTTAATATTATATGTATATGTTTTTATATAATTTATTTGTATTTATATTTTAATAGGATAATTTTTGTTTATTTTGTATAGAGATGTATTTTACTTAGGAGATTAATGTGAGATATTTTAGTTAGAAGATTAATATGAGATTGTATTTTAATAGTAATGTTTATATTCTTTAGAATTATAATGTTTATGAGTTGTTTGCATAAAAGGAGGATTATTGGTGTTAGAATTGTATGTATGATTATATTCTTTTAAAATTATATTTTATTAAAATTCAACGGTTAAGATTATTTCTATGGTTCACTTAAAATTGGACGGTCAAGATCTTCACCTAGTACCATACCGACCAAAACTTTTAATCTTTCGTCTTTAATAATATAGTATAGATAAGATTTAAGATGGAGGTCACTCTACAATCTCTTCTCAATTCAAAAATCACTAAACTTATAATTATAAATTTTATATTCAAGATAAATCTTCAGCTCTAACTTAATTTAATGGGGTATTTATTTAAATACCTCTCTACAAAATACCAAAAACCATAAACATAAAATATATAAATTACTTCTTTTGTCAATGTAGTTTATATTATGTAATTATTTTAATAAGTATTCAAGTTTTTCATTATACATATTAGTATAAGTTCTGTTAAAGTGTAAGAAAATTTCAATTCTTTATTGAATCCCCTCCAAGAAATTAGCATTGAAGATTAAGGGTATACAACATAATATATACTACTTGTATCCATTAAATAAAATATAAAAATATATTTAAAGATGATATTAAATATGAATTAAATCTCTATTGAAAGAACAAATTTAAAAAATATATATATAAATTAAAACATGAACAAAATAATATAATATTAAAACTAATTATTTTTATCAAAGATGTATTAATAGGATCACATATGATATTAACTAATTTTAAAAAATAAATAAAATACAAAAATAAATAAAAGTTTCACAATAAAAAAAATACGTAAATTATTATAAAAAAAAGTTGTGTTTTGCACGAGATGTAGAAAGTAGTGCATCTAATAAACTTAGCATGGATCTTATCTAAGTATTATTAATGATTAAAATTCGATACTCAGTAACAATTAATTTAAATTTAATATTTATAACTTAAATTAATTTAAATTTCATCAACACCATGTTAAAATTTAATATATATTATTAGTTAGAGCAGAATCTTTAAAGTCTCCTAACACTTTTCAATATAAATAAAATATTGATAAAATATTAGGTTTCTAGTTAAATATTATATTAATAAATGTGTCAACTATAATAATACTATGTATATAAAGACAAATACGAGAAAAATTAGAGATTTTTTTTTTAATAAAAATAAATTAAAAATTATGTAGAAACTCTTAAAATTGGGTCGAAGAGAAAAATTTCTTAAGCAATTTTACTTGGGGCACTAATCTAAACAAAAATCTTTATTTATGTCCTTGAAAACCGGTATAAGAAATATTCGTAGGCTTCAATTGTTCCGATTCACAGATAACCCCTAACTCTAACGGAGGCCAATTTTAAATTCTTTCGTACACCAAAAAAAACACTTGTTCAAGAACCTTCTTAAACGTAATTAAGTTAATTGAACCCCTTTAAACACTCTTCACTCTGATAGATTAGGCATTCTCTAACTAATCAGCCTAAATGCAAAGTATAGTATTATATTTTGGATACTACAACTAAACTAGAAACATTTTTCTTTTTCATGGACAATGATGAACTAAAAAGGCCATAACCTCAACTTCAATTTAATCTGATCTTGAAATATTATTATATTTTTCTTTAAAACTTTTGTTTTTAGTTAAAAACAATTATAATTTACTTTTATTTAAAAATAGTTTTGAAGTGAGTACAAATTTTTAAATCTATATCTATATTCCTATTATATCATTTTAATCAAAACATAAAAATTTTGATAAGTTAGCCGGTATTCTTCGATAAGTCTAACTCATATGTGTATACAGGTAAATTCTCAAATATAAACAAAGTTAAAACTAGAAATTAGAAACTAAAAACTAATTTAAGTCACATATTTTATGTAATCCAATGATTTCTAAAAGTATCACACACAATTAAAATACACCCTCTCATACACAATCTCATCTAATCCCATCATTTTTAATTTGATATTTCTCACCAATTGGTGGACCTTTTTTCAAATCTAATTTCACCATATTTTTTTTTATCTCTCAACGATTAGTTTGCATACTATATGTGCTATATTCCGGAGACTTTCATTTTTTCAGCGACCTCCATATTTATTTATTTAATAAAACTGGTGATTTTAGTGATTTTTATAATATAATTTAATGATTTTTATAGTATATATTAGTGATTTCTTTAATACAAATCGGTGACTGAAATTTAAATCTGATAACTAACTTTAATAAATATTTTAAGATAGTGTTTTTTTTATTGAAGATGATGGCTATTAATGTTGTGATTTGTAAAGTAAATGATAATAGTGCAGTCATGACCATCATGGAGAAAGAATATACAAGGTAGAGATCAAATATGAAAAGAACAATTTAATTTAGTGGAGAAAGAGTCTGGGTTGATATGACAACAATGATGGCGGTGGTCAGAGTAAATCTAAGGTTGTTGATTAAAAAATAATTACAATATGTCATAATATATATATATATATATAAGAGAAAATGATAATTATGTTGGGGAGAGATGAGAGATGCGAACAAGTGGGTAGGTTGGCGAGTTATATATGTAATTTTATTTGAGGTTTCTAGTTTTAGTTTTTAGATTAAACGTGGTTTCTAATGGAGTAAAACTATACACGTATCGATATATGTTATAATAAAAAGCAATCTTATAACAAAAAATAAAAACCACTATCTATCCACCCCTAGATGGCATTATTCACCTTGGACCCCAACTCGCCCCATTGATGACATCACCTTGACATCACATATTTCCTATATGATATCATTCACTCTAGTTTTTAGTTTCTATTCTGATTTTGTTTCTATGAGAGTAGGTAGTACCGGACCTAAATTTTGAGATGCCCTATGCCAATTCAAAGATTTTACCCCATTAAAAGATATTCATAATAATATTTGAGAACTTCACTTTTATTATTATATACTAATTTCTCATGACTTAAAAATTAGTATTTCTCACATTTCAGCTAGCAGAATCATAAAACAACAATTAAGTTCAAGTTTGAATTAAGTCTTCAAAATTAGAATTTGTTAGCATTTTCTTCTCAATTAATAACATAACCAACCCATACAACCGTTTTTGTGATGTACTAAAACGGAGATACGATTTAATCAATTTCAATTTTTAAAACAATACTCTATTTTGCAAAAACTACTATAACCCTAATACTTAAAATATATTCTATAATAATTGTTGGAGTTGGATAAAACTCTATACTCTTCAAATAGTTCAAACATGTCAATTCCTTTTTTCTATTTACTACTCGTGATCTTAACGTTGATTTAATGGAAGCACGTATTTTCTCTCCAGTTGGTTGAGTTGCTTCAGAATTAGAACTAGTTGAAGGAATAACGATAAGAGAAACCCTTAGTTGGTTGAAGAAGAAATCTTAGTCGAAAGTCATGGTTGAGTTGCTTCGGAATTAGAACTAGTTGAAGGAATAACGATAAGAGAAACTCTTAGTTGGTTGAAGAAGAAATCTTAGTCGAAAGTCACGCCAGAGTCTGATTGCGCTCTAACAAGTCAAATACCCATGACTTTAACTTTTGGTTTGGTCATTAAAAATTGCATGAACTTATGTTATCAGTTAAAGTATGTAGGCTTTTTGTTTATTTACCGTTCTGCTAATGAATGTGCTGATAGGTTTTCTAGAGGATCATGTTCTTATCCGAAACCAACTTTTAAGGAATATGTTCATGGTAATATTATGAAATATGTATTATTAGACAACAATTAATGAATGTCTACATTTTGTTTAGAAAAAATTAAAATATGCTCATTTTTCTATTTGTCTATTAAAGTATGCCTTTTTTCATTCTTGACTTGATCAAATAATCAGTTCAGTTTTTCAAAAAAAAAAATCATTTCTAAATTATCCCTAAATGTTTTTAAAAAAATTGTCCACTAATGCGATGCACCATGCGGTGACTTGTATTCAGACTACCCCTTAGAGTAGGACTATTTTGAACTCGAATCATATACATATAATATTAAACATTAAATATAAGTTTCATTTATTATAACTTAAGTACAAACTATATATATATATATATATATATATATATATATATATATATATATATATATTAAATTCTAATTATTATACTTAACTTCACTGACCCAAATATATACAAATTTATATTAAATAAATTTTTACATATTATACATATATAACTTTTAATCATTAACAAGGTAATTTTGTAATTAATTTATTATAACACACATCTTTAATAAATTTGAATAATATATATATATATATATCATATATATTAATCAAATAATTTCTCAATTTTACAGTAATTTAATATAAAAATTTTACAAATCAAATACCACTAAAAATATGTTTACTTGTATATTAATCAATACATATGGCACGCTTATAATCCTGTTATATTATTGAAATTGAAATATTAAGAATTTGATTCGATTATGGTCACTATTTGAACCGGATTAATTCTTCAATAATTGGGATTAATTTTTAAACTTAATTTTTTAATTAAAATATATTAAAAATATAGAAAAATTATTTTATTTAAATATAAATATAAATATAAAATATAAAATAATTTTTTTTATATATGTGATGTTAAATAAAATTGAAATTGTCATTATAAAAATAATAACAAATTTAATTTATAAAAACAAAATATTAAAACTAGAAAAAATAAATCTTAAAAAAAATCCCTATATCATGAATATGATCAAAATATAATGAAAAAAAATATTCTCGGATCCTTTACATGATTTCATGCGAGGAGAAAAATTCATATATGACACGACATATAAGGTAGTATGAATTATGTATTCTTTAGAATTTTATAGTTCTAAACCATGCGGAGGAGTTTTTACATAATTGTTACTCCAATCGTCGTTATTTACATATTTATTTTAAAAAATTATACATACTAAGAAAAAATTAGTTAAATAAAATTTTATTACTAATATCTCTAATTATTATCTTAAAAATTGAGAATTTAGTTAAGTTTTAAATGAGTCGGAGTTTAAAATTAATAAATATAAAGATAATTTTTGAAAATCATCCCTAGATTTTTTTTATTAAAAAAATGAAAATCCACTTGAGACTAAAATTTATTTTGACAATGAATACGGACAAAATAGTTGTTTGTGTTTTATATTTACACATAAGAGGAATCTATACTATATTATTATAAGAAAAACATGAATTTATTGTTGGTTGAGTGTGGTTAGTTAACCCCTCCAAAAAAATTATAAATGACTTTCTAAAAAAATAAATATAAATAATTTTAAAATAATCTCATATTTTGTCAACTGTGTCCTACAAAACTACATACTCTTATATTCTAATTACAATTTCTCAATCTCACCCAACTTCTTCCTAAAACAACTCTATTTTTTGCTTCAATTATTAATCTATTATATAAAATTTGAATCGGGACTACAAAAAATTACTCCCTCCGTCCCGTTGAGTTGTTATCATTTCAAAATGGGGTGTCTGGCACGCATTTTAAGGTGAATTTTAAGGATAGTTCCATAATTTATTTTTGAAATTTTCCTTTTTTGTATAAAAATAGAACAATCCTATTTTTATACAAAAAAAGAAAATTTTAAAAATAAGTTATGGAACTATCCTTAAAATTCACCTTAAAATGCGTGCCAGAAAGTGAAAAAAAAGTGATAACAATTGGGTGGGACGGAGGGAGTATTAATTAATTCAGATTATCAAATTATCAAATATTAATTTATTTATTATGTAAAATTCGAACTGGGAGTAAATAATTTTAATCTATACTATACTAGGTATACTATTAAAAGTGAAGCATAATATAATTGTTGGCTGAGTATAATAGTTTGGTTGGTTGGTTAACACCTTCCAAAAAAATTATAAATGATTTCCCTAAAAAAATAAATATAAATAATTTTAAAATAATCTCATATCTTACGAACTGTATCCTACAAAATTACACAGACTCTTACGTACATTCTGATTATAATTCTACAATTCTACCCAACTTCTATTTAGAATAACTCCTTTCTATGCTTGAATTATTAATCTATTATATAAAATTCGAGTCGAGACTACAAAATTTTTTTAATTAATTTAAATTATCAAATATTAATTTATTTATTATGTAAAATTCGAGCTGGGAGTAAATAATTTTATTTTAAAAATTGTATCCTACAAAACTACATACTCTTATATTCTAATTACAATTCCTCAATCTTACACAACTTCTTCCTAGAACAACTTCATTCTTTGCTTGAATTATTAATTTATTATATAAAATTTGAATCAAGACTGTAAAAAATATTAATTATTTATATTATCAAATTATCGAATATTAATTTACTTATTATATAACATTTGAGTCAGGACTACAAAAAATTATTAATTAATTTAGATTATCAATTTATGTAGAATTATTTTATTCAAATATTTATTAAGTTAAATGATACATTCAAATATTGTAATCAATTTAATGACACAAACAGTAATTATTTGATTATATGTTATTCAACTTTTTTAGTTAGTATACACTTATAATTTTATCTCACTACAACGACAAATTTTTTATCATACTTTATTTCTTTTCAATATATTAAGAATAAAATAATTTAATTTAAAATTTTAGCATTTAAAACAGTTAGAAATATTTATTTATTTTAATTTTATACAACTGTTAATGCACACATATAATGTTTCGAGTCCCATCAAACAAATATTAATATAATTTTTTCAATCTTATGAAACTTATAATATTTATAATAATAATAAATAATTTTGAATTGGGTTAAACAAATTTTATTGTATAAACTAATCAATATAACTAATAATATAATAATATTTTTTCATATGAATATTGTTATAATTCGTTTTGCATTATTTAAATTAATATCTTTTTATATTATTAAATTAATTCAAATTGTATGTTAATGTGTTAATTAGTGAAAAACTAAAACTAAAAATACAAAAATTTATTAAAATTTAATTATAAAATTGTAAAATATGGCTATAAGCTAGTATTATATACCTGATAGAATTTCAAGAAACTAAAAAACAATAGCCATCAAACAGACATATGTTGAGTGTACGTAACAAAAATATGCATGAGAATTTTTTGTTTGCACTGCTTATCTGTAGCGCGTATTGTTTTGACTCTTTTTTTTTTTGGCTATATATATATAACAGAATATTGTTTTGACTCTTTAATAAAGCGCTCCTGTTATGTTGCACTTGTGTTGCACGATCATCGTGCTATTTAATGGTTCGAAAATCAACTAGGTTTATAGTTTAATAATATTATAATTTCTACGAACTAAACTACAAATATGAACAACGTGTTCAGACTTTCCCCACATGTTCCCTCCGTCCCTTATAATTATTAATATTTGCGTGAATTATAGAGATTAAGAAAATTTAAAAAAAATAAAGAAAAAAAATTATGGGTAAATTAGTGTAGCTTACAATTTTTAATGAAATATAAATAATATTTAAAAATCCGTTAAAAGAATGAATAAAACATCCAAAAATGTTAAAATTATGAGTGATACAACAAATCCCCAAACTACCCACACAACATGGCCGATAAATAAATAAATTAACTAAACAAATAATCGTTTTGTTTTCAAGATAAAAAATCGTTTAACATACAAAATATTTTTTGAAATAAATAAGACTATAATGACTTTCCGGGAAATTTAACATACATCATCCTTGAAATCAGCAATTAATTTCAGTTGTAGTGCAATGTTAAGAACTTTCAATTGTACCAACTGAAATTGGAGAGGAACAGATGCCCTCATAATATGAACGATTTTTTATTATGAAAGGGTTAATTTTTGCGATTTCCACTACTGACCAAGCGTCGATGCGGGTTATCCAGATCCCCAAATTACCAATTAAATCATTCTCAAAAAGACAAAACAACAAACCAAAAAATACGAAAACATATCAACCACTCCAAACGAAGGACAAACAAACACAAAAAATTTAGGTAAAGTAACAATCCTCACAAAATAATAATGATTATTGAAGGTAAATAAGAAATACGATAATTAAATAAGAAAAAGGAAAATGAAAGTGAATTTATGAGAAAGAATAATGCTTAATTGATAAAAAAGAGAATAGATCTATATATCTTTTCGTGACCGTTAGTTAGAGTCGGAGGTTTTGTGAATAACAATTAATAATTGTGAAACCGGCCTAGCATTGAAAAATATTTTATTAAGTTCAAAAAATATTTTTATTCTGGATCTGAAAATAAAACGGTTATTTATTTTGCTCGTTTATTTATTTGTCAGTCAAGTTGTATTGTGAGTTTGAAGGCTTGTCTGGCTGTGTCTAGTCTTTTCATTGAAATACATAATATTTTCCTTTAAAAAAAAATTCACAACTTTGAAACTTACTTTAAATAAATATTTCAAATATTATAAACATATTGTAAGATATTTTTGAAAATTGCATAAACAAATATTTAAATATTTCAAAAATAATTTTTGAACCAAAACAGATTATAACAGAAGAAATAAATTTGAAAACGGACCGATTTAAATATATTTGATACTAAAATGAATAGCACCGAATAAAAAAAATAGAAATCCATACTTCAAAAATAAACCCCTAAACTTTATCAATATATCAAACAATCTGTTAAATTCCCTCCTCCTGGTTTAATTTTAATAAATATATAAAATTTATTATTAAAGTGTATATAATGTACCGTAACATAATAATTCAATATTTATCCTTATTAAATTAATTATATCTGACACTAGCCAACCAAGTTGGTGAAAACAAAGTCGGTCGAACAATATAATATTGTTTGCATAATAACTTAAAAAGTATAACATAATATTGATTTATATATTTGGCTGCGTAGTTACAGATTCATGCTAATCGTTTTTGTTCAAGCAAAACTACACGAAGTTATGGTGAATATTTATATATGTACAATTTACTCATGTTATAATCAGTTAATCGTGTGGTCATCATTAACGATGAACATGTTGTTATGTCTAATATTTGGACATGGGTCCTAGGTAGGCCCAATGACATAAATTAACTGGCCCACCTCGCATCTGGGCTCACATAGCCTCAAATCCCATAATCAGTTCGCATCGTTCTAAAGATGATAAAATATTCTAAGGCCATTGGCCCAGCGTGAGGTCGCATCGCTAGCTCACCAGTCTTAGATTCATTCAGCCCCAGCCCGGTTCGCTTCTCATCACCTCCCAGGTCGCATGGACTTGACAGAGAGGTCCTCAGCCCGGCTCTCTTGGCCAGACTCACTGCCTCTGGGTCGCTTCGCTAGCCCAGAGTACTTAGCACAGATTTCTCATAACTAGCTGAAAGGCTTCTAGCCTCATGGGATCACCTCACTTGATATTATTTGCTAATTTGAAGACTGTAGAAGGCCCCCCGGGGGTAATATCTCAACATGTTTATCTATTTGAAGACAGCTAGCCCTACGGGCTCTCATCTCATCAAGGGATCCGCTGAGGATCACCTCCACATTTGCTCCGGCGAGGCCACATCGCGTATAACTCCCTACGGGAACCCCTTGCTCTACAACTCCATGACAGCCACCGGAGCCTAACGGGCTTGGGCCATGGCAGTTACAGATATATGGGAAGCTTGCCCTCCACATCCACACAGACTTGGGTCGAAGCCCAGCATGTCTAAGGATTTGGGCCTGATGGACCGGACCAATACCTAGCCCATATAAGTAACTTGTCCTCCAAGAACTACGTGTAGCTTGAACCCCTATATAAAGGGTACGGTGGCCTCTTGTTTCAGTTGAATCGACATTTGGCAGCAAAAGAGCAAACATTTTCTCTGGCCTTCTAACGAATCAACAACAAGATCAGCTACCAAAATCCATCACTTTCCTCCCGTGTTCTTCGCGTTCTTCATCAAGTTCATCAACAAAATCATCATATTTTGCTCCGTGATTCCAGCAAACCTCCAAATAACTATTATACCAGTTTCTCCCTATAACAATTGGCGCTAGAAGGAGGGCTACTTAACATCTGAGGGAGAAGGATGTCTAACACTAGGAGAACCGAAAATAATTCAGAAAGTGATTGCAAGACAAATGACAAGGCCTATTTGTAATAATTAGATGACAGCTCAACTCTAGCTAATAAAGAGAAGTAAATAATAATCACTAATCAGGAATCAAGACGAAGACTGTCAACTAATCACAAAAGATCTAAGCATTAGAAGAATTTTATGGGATTGCTACTCAACACTGGAAGAAGTTCATTTATATGTTCAAGCGTCAGTGAAAATAATAATTTGGTAGTACTTCTATAGAAGACAGAAGATATAGAAGATTCCAAGTGATTACTACAGAAGATTCCAGAAGAAGAATGAAGACAGTGAAGCAGAAGAATGACAGAAGGCCTTAACTTAAAGTTTTAATAAATGAAGAATATTTATATGTATGACACAAATGAACCAGACAGTACATTTGTGTGTCAACTAAAATAATATTTATTCTTCGTTTAATTCAAGAGGTTTCAAGATCAGAAGACAAAGAAAAGTCAAGAAGATTTCAAAGCTGACTGCAGTTTGATCAGATCTCTATAGTAGTTTTAATTCTACAATATAAGTAAGTTAATTATTTAATTTATTTAATTAAATTAATTCAACTTGAATTTAATTTAATTTATAAATTATTTAATTAATTTAAGTAGAATTAATTTATTATAAAAGAATTGGATTAATATGACTTATATATATATATATATATATATATATATAAGTCATACCGAGCTCTGCCGACCTTCCTTTTTAATAAGTCATACCGAGCTTATTAAAGGAAAGTCATACCGAAGTTTTTATGCTCAAAAGGTCTTACTGGATTGATTTTTTATTTAATTAAAAAGTCATACCGATTTTTTAATTAATAAAATAAGTCATACCGAGGGAAAATGTCATGCCCAGTCTTTTTGAAAAGTCATACAAGGCTTAATTTGAATAAATTAAGTCATACTGATAAAGGTCATACAAGCCTTTTTCATTCTCTATAAATATGAGAAGAATGCTTCACTTGTTAGAAGTTAGAAAATCAGATCAAATTCAGAAATTTGTTTGCATTGTAATATTCACAGATTTCTGTGCAAGTTTGGAATATAATTGTCTAACTCGAACAATTAATGTCAAAATCGTTCTAAGCTTTTAAACAGTTATATAAACTTTCTACTTATTAATTTTGTAATACTTTTCAAGTTAAAATTATATCTTCTACTTGAACAGTATTTCATTTCAATTAATATTTCGTGTGAATTTAAAATAATATTTTTAAATCCAATATTCCGCGATAATTAATAGATATTGTATTCAACCCCCCTTCTACAATATCAGGGACCAACAATTGGCATCAGAGCTGGTTGATATTTATAATATCAGATCCGAACCAAATATTCCGCGACTCATACAGATCTCAAAAATTATTTTCAATTCGAAATAATTTTTTATTCGAAATAATTTTTTCACCAAAAATTATTTCTGATCGAAAATTGTTTTCAGTCAAAAATTAAAATATTTTTTTGAAATACTTAATTTTTAAATCTTATTAAGATGAGTACCCAGAAAGTGACTAGTATTAAAATTCCACAGTTTGACAGAGAACACTACAATCTGTGGAAACATAAAATGCTACTGTTTATCGAGATTGCAAATCCCAAGTACGCATTAGTCATGGCCAAAGGTGTTGAGCCCCCTATATCAGTTATTCTCGAACATACAGTAGATGGGGTCGTAATTCCCCACAGACAGTTTCTGAAAAGTCCAGCAGACTATACAGATGAGGAAGCAGAAGCTGTGTCCCTTGATAACAACCTGAAGCTTATATTAATTGAATCCCTGGACTACGTAATGTACAATCAAGTAGTCAATTGTAAAAATGCAAAACAGATCTGGGAAACAATTGAAATTATCAATGAGGGAACTGAAGAAGTAAAGGAGAATAGACTGGAAATCCTGACCTCCCAATATGAGCAGTTTAGATCCAACCCTGGTGAGGGTATCTCTGAGGTATTTCAGAGACTAAACAAACTGATGAATGAGCTCAATATGAATGGAAAGTTTTATCAGAACCAGGAGGTGAACAGGAAGTTTTTGTTGACCTTACCTGAGCATCTGGAACACAGGATTGCAGCTATCCGGGAATCTAGGGACATGAAGGAAGTAACCCTAGAAAGACTCTACGGAGTTTTAAAGACTTCTGAGCTGGAGCAGATCCAAACAAGAGAGATGTACGGGAGAGGTAAGGTACTGAGTTCCTCCAAGGCATTAGTGGTAGAAGCACCAGAGAAAGTAGAAGCGAAGGCTGTTTCACCTTCTAACAGTTCAACAGAGTATGTGGTTCCAGAATTTGGACATACTTCTAACAAACAAGAAGATGGTGATTTCTACTCGCTGGAAGAACTAGATCAGCTGGAAGATGAATCTCTAGCTATGATTGCCAGGAAGTTTGGCAACATGAGATTCCGAAGAAACTCCTCATTCAGAGTTAAGCCTAATTTTGGAAGATTCCAAAAAGGAGGTTCTTCGACAGCAGTATCAAAAAGCGGCTACAAGACCGGCTTAGTTGATAGAAGCAAGTTTCGTTGCTTCAACTGTAATGAGCTAGGCCACTTCGCAACTGAGTGCAAGAAGCCTAAGCAAGTGAAAAAGAAAGAGTCTTACGAAAAGCTCAAAGAGAAGTATGATGCGCTTGTGAAAAAACATCAGGGAAAGTCCTATCTAGCAGAGGGCAGAAGCTGGGATGACTCAGATAATGATGATGAGGAAGAGTTGGGAAATCTTGCTCTTATGGCCTCATCCGAGGAATCACTATCTCCCACCCGTCAAGGAGGAATAGAGGTAAATCCTTCATGCCCTAAAATGTTTGCATTGCTAGGTAAAGAACTAGATGGCGAAAGAGATAAGGTTAAGAAACTCAGACTCAGACTCAAAGTCAAAGAGTTAGTTGATGAGACTGAAGTTTTTAAACAATTAAAAAGAAATCATGACAAGTTGACTGTTAAGTTGACTGAAGACTTAGCTGTTCAAGTCAGTAAAGTCAGTTGTTGTAATAGAAGCTAATCTCAGAAACCAGATAGAAGAAGAAAAGAAGAAGTGTCTTGCATATAAGAATTCCTCATATATTGTAAAGAACCTAGTTGACCAACAAGAAATAAGTCGTAAAGTTGGAATAGGCTTCGAGTACAATAAATCTGTAGGAAAGCCAAGCAACATAACCCCCTTTAGAAAAAGTGCTGTAGAAAGGGGTACATGTTGTTAAAGACACACCGAAACCTCTCTTCATAATACTGATAGCTGAACCTATCCTTGAGAGCTCTGTACTGATTGCATATGAAATGCAGTTGGAAGATCTTGAGGAAGAGAAGAAGAGAGGAAACCAGGTTAAGGACATAAAAGGAGTTAATGTCCAGAAAGAGAAAAGTACACCAGTGAAAGATGAGGGAACTTCTAAGTCGCTCTATCCTGGTATAGGCACAAAAGACTTAAAGAATAAAATGAACAGACCAAATACTTTTGTAAATAGTAAGGATATTAACAACAAATTTCATTCTACTGAAAACTTCAAATCTGCTGATAAAATTGAAGAAGAATCTGTTAAGCCCCCTACTATATTGAATAACATGCCTACTATTGATGTTTTCCACAGACCTTGTGGTATAATGAATTGTATGTTATGTGCCTTTAATGCTGTGACTGCTTACTTTAAACGCATGATAGCTAAGAAAGATGACATGACACCTAGACAACATATCAATAGTAAATTTGCTAAATCCAAGACTGCTACTCCTTCACCTGAGAAGAAGGAATCATATATTCCTAAGTCTAAACAGAAAGTTGTTAAGACTGTTTTTAGGAAGGTAGGAACAGTCAAGGAAGAAAATGATGTCATTTGAAAAGGATCTGTTGTTAAAGCAGACAAAGGTCAATTCTTTAAGTATGCCGGGCCCAATCAATTTTGGGCTCCGAAGACGAATTAATCCGTTTGGTATGTGCAGGGAGTTAAACAGGTAAACCGAGTTATATGGATCCTGGACAGTGGATCTTCAAGGCATATGACCGGAGATAGAGCCCTGCTATCAAACGTGGTTGAAAGAGCTGGCCCAATCGTCACCTTTGGAGATAACAGCAAAGGAATGACTACGGGATATGGCAAGTTAAATACTGGAAATGTTGTCATTGAAAATGTCTCTTTAGTGGAAGGACTTAAGCACAATCTACTCAGCGTCAGTCAATTTTGTGATAAAGGGTACAAAGCAAACTTTATCAAGGAGAAATGCTTAATAGCTCATTCTAAAGATAACAAACTGGCCTTGCGTGGAGTAAGGAAAGGAAACTTGTACGTAGCCGATCTCAATTCAGGAACTGAAGATGAAGGAAACTGTTTCTACTAAAAGGCTTCATCAGAAGAAAGCTGGCTATGGCACAAGAAACTCTCACATCTAAACTTCAAAACAATGAACTCTTTAGTCAAGAGGGATTTGGTGAGAGAACTGCCTCCGATGGAATTTACACAAGAAGGCTTGTGTGAGGCATGTCAGAAAGGGAAGTCAAAGAAAGCAACTCACAGAGGCACAGACACTACAAACATCACTGAACCACTTCAACTCCTTCACATGGATTTATTTGGTCCAGTAAATATTCTGTCTATGTCAAGGAAGAAATACGCCTTAGTGATTGTAGATGACTTCACAAAGTATACGTGGATTTTATTCCTAAACTCTAAAGATGAAACTCCACACTTGGTAATTGATCATATAAAGTTGATTGAGTTAGATTCAAAGTTAACTGTCCGAGCAATCAGATCAGATAATGGGATAGAATTCAGAAATGAAGTTCTGAATAACTTCTGCTCAGACAAGGGGATAACAAGGCAATACTCAGCTCCAAGAACTCCGTAACAGAATGGAGTTGTAGAAAGGAAGAATCGAACCTTGATTGAAGCTGCAAGAACTATGTTAAGTGAATCAGGTTTACCTATCTACTTTTGGGCTGAAGCACTTAACACAGCATGTTATACCCAGAATCGAACTTTGATCAACAAAGATCACATGAAAACTCCCTATGAATTAATGGCTGGCAAGAAACCTACTCTAAAGTACTTTCATGTATTTGGAGCTAAATGCTATGTGCTAAAGGATGGAGATGAACATCGTGGCAAGTTCGAAGCCAAGGCACATGAAGCTATTTTTGTCGGATATTCAAGAAGAGCATATAGGGTGTACCTAATTGATCAGCACCAAGTAAAAGAAAGTGTCAATGTTACTTTTGATGACACTAAACTCCCAAATATCCAAACTGAAGATTCTTCTGAGTCATTAAAATTTGACAATTTTCCAGACTCACATTCTGATGATGAAGAAGAACCTGAGGTTGCA
Organism: Oenanthe sinensis; assembly: GCA_028671895.1. NCBI lineage: Eukaryota > Viridiplantae > Streptophyta > Magnoliopsida > Apiales > Apiaceae > Oenanthe > Oenanthe sinensis. The sequence continues at coordinate 12,247,797 of CM053798.1, read as the reverse complement.
ACAGGAAATGATAATGACAATAATAATGATGATCCAGGTAATAGTGGTGAAAACAATGATAACACTGGAAATACTACTAATACCAGTGGTGGATCAACAAGTCATCCTGGCAGCAACTCAGGGGGAGATGAAGGATCAACTGGTAGAACACAACATCACAATGAATTTCGAGGTGAATCATCAAGATCAAACCTACCCAGGGACAGGATATGGAGCAGAGATCATCCTTTTGAATTGATCATAGGTGATCCAGATGTTGGAGTTAGAACCAGAAGTGCAACTTCAAATGAATGTTTATTTTCAGTTTTTCTATCTCAAGAAGAACCAAAGAAAATTGAAGATGCATTGATTGATCCAGATTGGGTTCTTGCCATGCAAGAAGAGCTCAATCAGTTCGATAGACAAGAAGTCTGGACACTGGTACCCAGGCCTAATGATAGATCTGTTATTGGCACGAAATGGGTATACAGGAACAAGTTAGACGGTGATGGCATTGTTACAAGGAACAAAGCCAGACTGGTTGCAAAGGGTTACTCTCAGGAAGAGGGAATTGATTATGACGAAACCTACGCACCAGTTGCAAGACTTGAAGCCATCAGAATATTTCTGGCATTCGCAGCACATTTCAAGTTTAAAGTCTATCAAATGGATGTGAAGAGTGCATTTCTGAATGGAGAGTTAGAAGAGGAAGTATATGTGGAACAGCCCCCTGGCTTTGAAAGTCCAGAGTTTGCTGATTTTGTGTATTTTCTATTCAAAGCTCTTTATGGGCTCAAGCAAGCATCGAGGACATGGTATGACACTCTCTCTGTGTTTTTACTTGAAAATGGTTTCATTAGAGGTGTCATAGATAAAACTCTCTTTTATAAATTGCATGAAAAAAATATGATATTTGTCCAAGTTTATGTTGACGATATTATATTTGGTTCTACTAACGAAAACTTGTGCAAAAGATTTGCGAAGTTAATGCAGAGCAGGTATGAAATGAGCATGATGGGTGAGCTGTCTTTCTTCCTTGGACTGCAAGTAAAGCAAAAGGAGGATGGGATTTTTATTTGCCAATCAAAGTATGTAAGAGATCTTCTAAGAAAATACAGTCTAGAAGATTCTTCACCGGCAAAAACCCCAATGCCAATAGCCACCAAGCTTGACAAAGATGAAACTCGTAAGAAAGTTGACATCACAAGCTATAGAGGTATGATAGGCTCATTGTTATATCTAACTGCTAGTAGACCCGATATAATGTTTGCAACTTGCTTATGTGCAAGGTTTCAATCTAACCCTAGAGAATCTCATCTAATAGCCGTTAAACGAATTTTTAGATATCTAAAGGGTACACCAAATCTTGGAATTTGGTACCCTAAAGATACAGGCTTTGAACTAATAGGCTATACAGATTCAGATTATGCAGGGTGCAGGATGGACAGGAAAAGTACTTCTGGAAGCTGTCAGTTTCTAGGAAGACGATTGATCTCCTGGTATAGCAAGAAACAGCACTCGGTATCTACCTCGACAACCGAAGCAGAATACATTACGGCAGGTAGCTGTTGTGCACAGATCTTGTGGATAAGGAATCAGCTAAATGACTATGGACTTGTGTTGAACAAAATTCCAATTTTCTGCGACAACACAAGTGCTATAGCTATTTCCAACAATCCTGTACAACATTCGCGAACCAAGCACATTGACATAAGGTATCATTTTATCCGAGAGCATGTCATGGATGGAACTGTGGTGTTACATTTTATACCCACGAAAGATCAACTAGCTGACATCTTCACGAAACCACTTGATGAATCCATTTTCTCAAAGCTGGTCAGTGAATTAGGGATGTTAAACAATGGCTAAATTTTTGGTTGCTAGGAATTAATTTAAGCTCATAAATATTAAATGTTAATATTTAAAGAGTTTATGAGACTTGAATTAATAAAATCATAGGGCTTATGAATTTTTGGAAAATTATCTTAAGATTAAATCAATATTCTTAAAAGATAATTATTTCAATTAGAGCATAAGTACTTTTGTTTAAATTAAGCTTTTATAAGCATTTATGTAATTAATGTATATTTTCAGTAATTATTGTTATACATTAATATAAATGATTATGTTATTAATCATTCAATTAATTTACTTATTAAATTAATTCAAACATGAGTTAATTTAATTATTAAATTAATTAGAACAATTAATAATGTAAATATTTATTTTATGTCTTTAATAATTTATTAGTATGTAAATTATTGATATTTATCTTAAAGTTTCTAAATAATAATTGTCTGTCAAATAGTTATGTTATCATTATTAATTTTTCTAAAAATCGAATTAGAATTTTATTATTTTATTTCGAATTTAGAAACAGTTAATAATATAAGTTTATATATTATTTGTATTATCTCAGCATGACTTTTATAACAAAACTCTCGGAATGACTTATTTATAATAAAACTCGGCATGACTTTTTATGTTTAATAAAAAGTCATACCGAGAATTAATTCAAATAAGTCATACCGACCTATATCGTTCAGTTTTATGTAAATAAAACTCGGTATGACTTTTGAAAAGTCATACCGAGATATGCTACTGTTTTGTTTTAATAAGTCATACCGAGTCTAATAGTTTTTTTTTCTTTCTTTAAATAAGTCATGCTCAGTCATATACACACACACACACACACACACACACTGCTATATACATATAAAAACCCACGAACTGTTTTTTTTAAAAACCAATCGATTTTCACCCATTTCAACTGATTTCAGTTGCTACTCTCTGATTACAAGTATCTTTACTTGCTAGTTTGTTGAAATTGATTAAAACCTAGCCAAACTCTGCCCATTTTTTTACAAAAATCGCAGTGTTTGGTCTTGTTCTTGGTAAAAATCGAAGCAATTGGTTTTGTTTGTGACTAGAGAACTGTTGTGTAGTGATTTGCTGATTAAAGACGATTTGGGTTTTAATAAGAATTAGGGTTGTTAGTTTTTAAGTGTAATTTTCGAATTTTGACTTGTAATTGTTATTTTTAATTTGTAATCGCACTTTGTAATTTGTTTAATTGTAATAGTTTAAATGAAAATGGCTGGTTTTTGCGAATTAGTAAAAACTAATTTTGTAGGATTTTTTAATCCGGTGAATTGTTCAGTCGAGAGGTTTCAACCATGGATCGTGTTTATGAATGAACATTCACTAGTCAGAACTGCAATAACTCTGGACGCCCCGTTGCAAGTGTTAGCACTTAGGGCTCTGTATTCCACTGCAAGGCACAGGAGTACTGCAGATAGAGTTCAATTCTCATTCACCATAGGAGAACGTGAATATATGGTGACTGAAGACGATGTAAACAAGATATTGGGCTTTCCAACTGACAATTTTGTGGATCCACCCACTGTACAAGAAATTCTAGAATTTTTCTATACTATTCTATATCAGGGTGAGATCAATTTAGTAAGATTGTCTAAAGCCAAGTTGGTAAGCTAGTGGGACTACTTCTTTCACACTCTAGCACAAGTGTTTGCACCCACAACTAAGAGCAACTTCAATAACATTTCCTCACTACTTCAAATTATTGGGTATTTTGTGGCCCATAACCGGAGGATAAATTTTGGAAAGTTGATTCTAAAAGAAATAATCAAGAAAATGGGGAAGCCAGAAAGCAGGGAACAGAACGTACAAGTCTACTATCCGAGGTTCCTGATGCTATTCATGAATGACTTGTTGCTGGATGGAGACAAAGCATTGTTTCAGAATAGTCCTGTAGAAGAATCTCCAACTTCTCAGAACAACTTGTTTGCAAGGCTCCACAACAACCCCAAGTTTCAAAATGTGCCAGTGGTAAGGACAGATTATATGGCTGGGATACTAGATCATATTGTTAATCCTGTACAGGATCAAGAACCAGAACAAGTGCCAATGCAAATAGATCATCCTGTCCAACTTCTACTTGAAGCTGCTCAACATGTTGAACAAGAGGCACTGGATCAACAGGTAATATCTCAATCACTGACTTCTAGTTTCCTACTAATAAATATATCTACTGCACTTCTAGATTTATCTGTGGCGGACTATAATTGTGGTTTTACACTTCAGGAAATCGGCTATGAACCTGACAACACACAGGTTCAAACCCAATCTGTCATAGAACCTCAAACAGTTTCTCCTTCTCCAACTTCTTTATCTCACCTCAGAAAAAGAAAGAAACCTGTTAGGAAAGTGAGAGGTAGAAGTGATTCTGGAAGTAAACCCGCAGCTCTGTCTCCACTATCTAAAAGATTGAGATCTGAACCTGAGACAACTGCAGACCCGGTCTTATCCTCTCAATGGGATATGGATTTTGAAACGGCTATCCAAGAGTCTCTAGATACACTCAATCAAACGGGTGATTCTATTCGCCGTACAGCCACGGCATCCGTTTCAGATTCAAATTCTCACACACTGCTAGCTCTCACACTAGCAGGTCCTCCACTTGAAGAAACTCAAACACAAGAGAGCACAATGATTATTGAACAAAATGTTTTTGAAGAAAACTCGTCGGTTGCCACATTCATAGTGGATCAAGACATTTTGGATGCAGTGCGGCATCAGTTACCCTTAGAGGTACTCAGGGGCACCACAAATTCTCAAGAGCCATTCAATACATTATCTAAGGTGGTGACCCCCTGGATTTCTTACATCCAGTTCTCATTAGAGAAGGTCTCGAATCCACTGGTGGATTTGAGAGGCAACCACTCCATAGAGGGAGATGGGACTCCATTCACGGAGTAGCTAAGTCAGTAGCGGAGCCACTTCAAGTTAAACTTATTGAGGACGCGCCTTCATAGGCATCAGAAGAGCATTTCGACTCTTCAAAAGCTATTGTTTTGTACACAGGTACAACATCTGGAACTGGAAAGGAGCTAAACACTAGTGTTGTGAGGCAAACACAGAGTGAAACACATGCACAGAGTGATAGTGAGTTAAACAGGAGTGCAAGTGAGATGAATGCACACACACACAGTGAACTATTATCCAAAATGGAAGCTCTCCAGAAGGAAATGCAGATTGTCCAAGCTGAGCTGGTAAAAGTTAAAGCACAAGCAGAAGAGAAGTCTACATCTGCCTCTGTAACACAGCAGCTGATAATGGTGCGTGAAGATGTTGAAGATGTCAAATCTTCCATTCTTCTAAAAACTCAAGACATCCAGAACGTTCAGAATCTAATTCCTGAAGATATGAAAGAAGTGAGCAAACTACATGAAAGAATTGATGACGTTGAGAAAAGCTTAACCCTCACAATCTTTGAAAATGAAAAGATCTCTACTCAATGCTTCAGTAAACTGGATGATGGCATGGCGCATCTGAATGAAGGAATGAAGCAAGTCTATTTAACAATGCAGAAATTGATGACATCTTTTGTAGCCTCAAAAACTCAAGAGGATCCCTCAACTAAGGGGGAGAAAGCAAAGAAGAAAGTAGCTGATGAAGAAGGAGCTACTGCTCAAAATAAAGGGAAAGCTAAACTGTATTCTGATGAAGAACAATCTCACTCATTTAATCCAGAACCAGAAGAACAATATTATGCTCAAGAACAATTCATTGATGACAGTGCTCATAATGAATCAAACATTCCTGACTACTGCAGAGCTGAGGAAGAAACTGCATTTGATGAAGAATTTTTGTTTCAAAAAGAAAAAGAAGTTTATCCAGCCTATGAAGAGGCAATAAAGAAACTTAAAGAAGACATCAAGGCAAGTTAGGCAAAGACTGAAAATCTGAAAGCTCTAGTCATGGAAAGATCTCAGGCAGAAAGAGAAGAAAGCCAACAAAAGCAAAATTTGTGGGCTATAGCTGTCAAAAAGAAGAAAGAAGATGTGCGTTTAAAAATAGGGAAGAAATGGGATACCGCCAGAGAGATCATGGACAAACTTCAGAAAGGTCCATTTGAAGATTACAAGTTACAATTTCTAATTGAACGCCTGCAAGATTCAAATGACTGTCTGGATAACTTCATGAAAGCAATCAAAGAAGAAGTTGACTACGTCACTGTGATTGTGGATAACATTCTAGATGACTAGCAGATTCTGTTGTACACACACAAGAATGGCACATTCAGAGTCTCTATGGAATTCTTTCGACAAAGATCTCTATCTGTAATCTGGACGTTAATGAACAAAGTCAAGAGAAGTTCATAAAAAAATGAACTTTTAAGAGACAGACTTCGAGACATAGCAAGAGCTGTTAGTCCACAAATCTTAAACGACCCTCATGAGGTAAGGTTCTACAACAATAAGCTTTATCAGGTTATGAAGCTGGATGAAGAGTCACTAAAGGGCTACACAGTTAAATACATGATTGAAGTTGAAACTATGTTGAGATCCAAGGGATTCAGGTCCCAGGCTAAGTTGGATGCAGCTCAGAAGATCAGAGACTACTGCCTATCAAAGAAGATTCAATCATACATCAGGCAGATGCATAAAATTGATTCAACACAGCCATATGATATAGAAGAAGAGATAGTAGATCCTGTTGAACAGGAAGTGTTGTGGCAGTTAGCAAGAGCTGACCAAAGAAGGTTGGATGGAGAATCCACCATAACAGATCAATCAGTATCTGAAGAAGTACCGAGGACACCAGTTCATAAAGGTTCAAGCCTAGAAGAAGGTGAAGTTGATACATCAGAAGACTGAAGACTTAGATAGAACAAGATAGAAACTTTGTAATATTTGTTCAGTGCTAGAGGAACATCTATCTTGTATTTATCTTTCATGAATGAATCTGGAAAATTGTTAAATATAAAACCAGAACTTTTGTTTATTATTTACAGTCATTACATGTCATACTACTTTCTTAGTTGTTAGTTGAGTTATCCTCTAGGAATTTATGTGTTAAATATTTAACAACAAATAGGGGGAGATTGAAAGGCAAATGACAAGGCCTATTTGTAATAATTAGATGACATCTCAACTCTAGCTAATAAAGAGAAGTAAATAATAATCACTAATCAGGAATCAAGACGAAGACAGTCAACTAATCACAAAGGATCTAAGTATTAGAAGAATTTTATGGGATTGCTACTCAACACTGGAAGAAGTTCATTTATATGTTCAAGCGCCAGTGAAAATAATAATGTGGTAGTACTTCTATAGAAGACAGAAGATATAGAAGATTCCAAGTGATTACTACAGAAGACTCCAGAAGAAGAATGAAGACAGTGAAACAGAAGAATGACAGAATGCCTCAACTTAAAGTTTTAATAAATGAAGAATATTTATTAGTATGACACAAATGAACCAGACAGTACATTTGTGTGTCAACTAAAATAATATTTATTCTTCATTTAATTCAAGAGGTTTCAAGATCAGAAGACAAAGAAAAGTCAAGAAGATTTCAAAGATGACTGCAGTTTGATCAGATCTCTATAGTATTTTTAATTCTACAATCTAAGTAAGTTAATTATTTAATTTATTTAATTAAATTAATTCAACTTGAATTTAATTTAATTTATAAATTATTTAATTAATTTAAATAGAATTAATTTATTATAAAAGAAGAGCTCGGTATGACTTATATATATATATATATATATATATATATATATATATATATATATATATATATATATATATATATATATATATATATATATATATATATATATATATATATATTCCGAATGACTTACTAATAAGTCATACCGAGAGTTATACCGAGCTCTGCCGACCTTCCTTTTTAGTCATACCGAGCTTATTAAAGGAAAGTTATACCGAAGTTTTTATGCTCAGAAATTTGTCTGCATTGTAAAATGCACAGATTTCTGTGCAAGTTTGGAATATAATTGTTTAACTCGAACAATTCATGTCAAAGTCGTTCTAAGCTTTTAAACAGTTATATAAACTTTCTACTTATTAATTTGTTAATACTTTTCAAGTTAAAATTATATTTTCTACTTGAACAGTATTTCATTTCAATTAATATTTCGTGTGAATTTAAAATAATATTTTTAAATCCAATATTCCGCGATAATTAATAGATATTGTATTCAACCCCCTTCTACAATATCAGGGACCAACAGTGATAGAGCTGTAGATGACGAGACCCCGAGAAACACCAACGAGAACCCGCCTCAGACTGACCCAAGCTCTTGGAATTCTTGGATGAGATGGGCCACTAGATGCTCAAGTTCAACAAAAGAATGAGGCGGATAGAGAATAGAAGCGCCTCTAGGAAGGCTAGCATGAGCTCTCGGCGAAGAATGAGGAGGGCCAACAAGTCCAAACAGCTCAGGTCGACTGTGGAGGCTCGTGACCTCATGAACGACTTCAATAGTGAAGCTGGAGATGAAGGAAAGGATGAATCGTTAGAATGGGATGAAGTACCCCCCAGATGGGCACGGCAAGACCCTGGGACCCCTCCCAGGTCACTTCATGGTCCAGCCTCCTCTGAGGCGAAGGCCACCAGTGTTTTTGATAGGGTCGGGAGAAGACTAACGGAATATGATCTAAAGATAAAGCTGGAGAGAGCCCGAGCTAGAAACACTGAGGTAAGGCCCCCGAGTCTAGCACGTGAAGCGGAAGGACTCCCTCGCAATCACGAGCGCGCCAGGTCCCCGCATCGTGCTCATAGACCAGATAGGCCCCCTTCCCGGGGAAGAAATGAGGAAGCTCATTTTGCGATAAGCGGAGAAGGCAGAGGCCGAAGGCGTGAGAAGGCACCACCTCCATCATATAGAGCCAGCAATGAAAACAATAATGATGAGAGGCTGGGAAACCTTCGCATGGATGATCTCAGGCAGCTCTTGGAGCGAATGGAAAAGGAGAAAAATTGTAAGTCATATTACTAGTCCTATTTGTAATAAGTAGATGACAACTCAACTCAGGTAAGAAAGCGAAGTAAATAATAATTATTGAGTATAGAGGAAGAACAAAAGAAGCTAAGACAGGAAATGACAAGACACAAAGACCACTACAGAAGAAATGAGAATCAACATTGTAGTTAGTCATCCGTGAACCAGACCAGTGCACAGGGTGTCAACAATGTCAGTGAAGATTCGTCATCAAATAGTTCAAGTGGTTAAAAAGATTATTGTTGAAGAACAGAAGAGTTTTATCTACATCAACAATAGTCAAGACTTTAATTTAATTCTCTATTAATTAATTAAATTAATTTAGTTAATTTAATTAGTAAATTAATTCACTCAGAATTAATTTATTCCTTAAATTAATTAAAGGATTAATTAATTTAGAATTATTTTAGAATGACAGAAGACAGAAGCTGGAAGCTCAAAGGGATACAGTACTGACTTGAAGAAAAGACGGAAAAAGAAATGACACAGAAGAAATGCAGAGTCATATATTTTTAAAGGTGGAACCCCGGTTGGAATTGATTTATCATTTGCAAGTCAAAAGGAGTTTGGTTCCAGACCATCAGAAGACCGCAGCTTAGAGCGTAAGGATTTATTTAATTAATAAATATTTTATTTATTTAGTAAATTATATTTATAAATATCTAAATAATATTAGATATTTATTTTTATAAATTCTGAATTAAATTTATTATTTATTAATCAAAGATTATAAGCTGTGCGGGTCGAAAAGCATTTCTACGGAGCCTATCCATATAAGACGAAATAGGCCCCTTTCAATTTGAATTTGGCAGGAGAATTCTTCAGCCAATAGGAGCATGACATGTGTCCAAGCAAGTGAAAAGAAAAGAAAAAGCTGTTGAATTCAAAATGTCATACCGAGAGTTCAAACAAATGTCATACCGAGAAAATCATAAGTCATACCGAGCTATTCAAGTTAAAAGGTCATACCAGAGCTTATTCCAAAAGTCATACCGAGTTTATTTAATTAAAAAGTCATACTGACTTTTTTAATTAATTAAAAAAGGTCATACCGAGCTCTGCCGACCTTCCTTTTTAATAAGTCATACCGAGCTTATTAAAGAAAAGTCATACCGAATTTTCTGTGTTCAAAAGGTCATACTGAACCAATTTTGTTTAATTAAAATAAGTCATACCGATTTATTTTAATTAGATAAAATCCGAATATGACTTTAAATAAGTCATACCAAGCTTCAGTAAGTCATACCGACCAAAATAAGTCATGCCCAGTGATTTATAAGTCATACAAGTGTTAAAATAAGTCATACAGACTTATTTTCTTGAAATTAAGTCATAGTCATAAAGGTCATACCAGCCATTTCCATTCTCTATAAATATGAGATGAAGGCTTCACTTCTTCATACTTCCTAGAGTAGAAAAATCAGTACAAATTCAGAATTTGTCTGCATTGTAATATTCACAGACTTTCAGTGCTGGTTTGATTTTAATTTCTTAAATAGAACAATTCATGTCAAATTTGTTCTAGGAATTAAATGTTTATTCTACCGAATACTGTAACACCCATTCAAGTTTAATATACATATTTAACTTGAATCTTGTTTACTTACTTGCTAATTTCTATATCTTAATTGTTATATCATAAAAATAGAAAGCTAGTAAGTCAGCCTCCCAAACACTACAAAGACCCGAACCCTCAGCTTAAGCAATAATTTAATTCCGCAAATTCTGAAAAGAATTTTAAATTGTTGTAAGTATCGCATTCAACCCCCCTTCTACGATACTTCCGGGACCCAACAATTGGTATCAAAGCAAGCTGATTGATATACAAATCAAGATTCGCAGTCCAGTGAAGCTCAGGGTACCGAAGCTGTTTTGAACTCTGAATGTCTAGAGGCCTTGTTAAATAAATTTAGTTTATAAATTTAAATTTAGATAAATTTATTTTATAAATGTTATTTAAAATAAATTTATTTTGTGAATTTAATTTAAATGAGTTTATTTTTTAAACTTGAAAGAATTTCTTTTATAAACTTAATTTAAATAAGTTTACTTTATAAATTTTAATTTAAATAAATTTATTCTTTAAATTTAAATAGATTTCCTTTTATAATTTAAATTTGTTTAGATAATTTTATTTTATAAATTTAAATTTAGATAAATTTATTTTATAAATGTTATTTAAAATAAATTTATTTTGTGAATTTAATTTAAATGAGTTTATTATTTAAACTTGAAAAAGTTTGTTTTATAAACTTAATTTAAATAAGTTTACTTTATAAATTTTAATTTAAATAAATTTATTCTTTAAATTTAAATAGACTTACTTTTATAATTTAAATTTGTTTAGATAATTTTATTTTATAAATTTAAATTTAGATAAATTTATTTTATAAATGTTATTTAAAATAAATTTATTTTCTGAATTTAATTTAAATGAGTTTATTATTTAAACTTGAAAAAGTTTCTTTTATAAACTTAATTTAAATAAGTTTACTTTATAAATTTTAATTTAAATAAATTTATTCTTTAAATTTAAATAGATTTCCTTTTATAATTTAAATTTGTTTAGATAATTTTATTTTATAAATTTAAATAAATTTATTTTATAAATGTTATTTAAAATAAATTTATTTTGTGAATTTAATTTAAATGAGTTTATTATTTAAACTTGAAAAAGTTTCTTTTATAAACTTAATTTAAATAAGTTTACTTTATAAATTTTAATTTAAATAAATTTATTCTTTAAATTTAAATAGATTTCCTTTTATAATTTAAATTTGTTTAGATAATTTTATTTTATAAATTTAAATTTAGATAAATTTATTTTATAAATGTTATTTAAAATAAATTTATTTTGTGAATTTAATTTAAATGAGTTTATTATTTAAACTTGAAAAAGGTTTTTTTTATAAACTTAATTTAAATGAATTTATTTTATAAATTTAATTTAAGTAACTTTATTAGTTAAATTTATATAGATTTAATTTATAATATAAAGATATTAAAACTTGGTCCATTTTTCAAAAAGGGTCTGTAGTTGAAAAATTCTTCGTTTTGGCTCAGAATTAATTCGCAGAGCATATGACCCGGTTTCGAGGAAAGTGGTCATTTCGTATTAGTAGGTTTATTCCGGAGCATTTGAATGTTATTGTGGATGTTACGGCTGTTCATGTTATAGTTCCACAAACTGCTCAAATGTAAAGATAGGATAGATTTATTAGTGGGGAACTCTGAAGATTTTTTTCTGACTCTAATGATCATTCTAGTTTTTGTACTTATACAAAACGGATTTAAGAATCGTTAGAGGTCACAACTGAAGAAACATATGAGGCTACAAGTAGCAAGACAAGATCAGGGCTGTGCTACAATATTCAAGAAGCCTGAACAAGCAAATGATGACAGGGACCGTGCTGAGTTAAAAGCAGGTGCGTTTTTTTTCATATGAATTGCTCACACTCACATAGCTGTACTTAAATGTCAGATCTTATCATGTATTGTTTGTTAAGGTGTAGAAGGATAAGAGATGGTAGAATTATCTAAGTAGTCAGTAAAATTTGTAGATTTGAGGCTTAATCTAAAACTGACTTAGGTAATTAGAGATAATTAAAATGTTAGACAACAACAGAAATGGATTAGACAGAATTAGTAATTAAATTGTTAGTTCGTCTATTCCATGTGCTTTTAGAAAATTATTGAATATCTGTAAATCTACTTGACACCTGTCACAATTGTGTAGAATGGTTAAAGTAGATAGTACTAAATTTTCTAATATGCATAACATGCCTGAATTGCGTAATTCTTATCTATAATGCATTGAAGCTGAATGTTTACCATGTGTTCTTATTTTCATGCTTGTTTATTTAAATCTGAAAATGCATATCTTATGACTTGCATAATCTTAGGCAAAGCATCAATAAGAAACACAATAGGGTAAAGACTGCTAGTCCACCTTAAGATAGGTTGGAATCACTAATCTCATAGCCTTAAGACTACCTTGTCAAGGCTGCTGTGAATGAGAAGTGATCAGTCAAAGATAAGTTTGTGCATGTTAAGGTTGAAACTATTGTTACCATTGTTGAAAGTAATATCTCTAACCCATCTGGACTCAATTGAAGTTGAGTACCAAGAAGCTTAATCATTTGTGATTGCAGAGTATGAAACAAAAGTCAAAAGTTATGTGATTTCGTGACATTTATTGTTCGAGGCATATTACTAGCATTGAAACTCTACTATTACAGTTGATTGAGAAAGCCTACCCGATGGTAACCTTTGGAGATGACAGCAAAGGATGTACAAGGGATATGGCTATCATGATTTAAGAACTGTCATCAGTGGAAGCATCTTTCTTGTCGACGGACTTAAGCACTAAGCACTATCTATAGGGCACTAGGGAATTCTTTGTCAAAGATTTTCTGGAAAAGCATTGAAATAGAAAAGTGTTTGATTTCGAGCAAGAAAGAAGGAAGATCACTCAACTGAGAGTGAATTGGTGATGTTCGTACATTCAACAGATAATTTATCACATATGGTGATTGATCACATCAGGTAGATCAAGTTGGAAGCAAAGTAAGCTGTGAGAACTTTGAAGCCAGATATTGGAACTAAATTTCGCGATGAAGTTCTAAATGAAGTCTGCATTAATAAATGAACTTTGAAGCTGAATCAATTAACACAATATGCTACTTTATTCAACAAAGATCATGAAAAGACATCATATGAGTTAATGGCCAACTAGAAGCAAACACTGAAGTTCTTTCGTGTGTTTGGAGGAAATTGATATTTATTGAAGATTTATATGAGCGTCTTGATAAGTTTGAAATTAAGGCTCATGGAATAATTGTCCTCGGCTACTCATTGAAGTCGAAAGCTTTCAAGTAAGATGTGATGTAAAATCAGAAGGTGATTGAAAGTCTGAATGTGTCGTCCGATTACACCAAGCTCCCGAGTATTAAAATAAAAGTTTATTCTGAATCTGTGAAGCTTGACATCTTGTCAGAGTCATATTCAGATATTGATGATGAAACTGAGGTTGCAGAAGGAATCAATGTTAATGATGACGATTCAGATCCTAGTAGTGGAAATGGTAGTGAATCTACACAACTCATGGACTTTAACAGAATCCACTCAACAAGGTGAAGGATCTTTAACACATCCTAGCAGCAACTCAGGGGGAGCAAATAAAAGAAGGATCTACTAGTCGTACTCAATACAATGAAGATCAAAAGAATACATTAAGAACATATCTGCCGAGACAAAGGGTTTGGAGTCAAAGTCATTCCTGGAGTCTAGTTCTTAGTGATCCGGATACTAGAGTAAAGACTAGAAGTGCTATGCAAAGTAAATGGTTACTCTTCGGGAAAGAACAATTGTTAAACAGTTGGAATCCTAAAGAAGATTGAAGAAGCACTGATTGATCCAGATTGAGTGATTGCAATGCAAGATGATCTCAATCAGTTCGAAGGCAGAATCTACTGAATCTGGAACCCAGACCACAAGACAAAGTTGTAATTGGTACTGTAAGGGTTTTCAGAGACTGGATGATTTTTGGCATTGTTATGAGGGACAAAGCCAAACTGGTTGCTACAGAAGGTATCGACGATGATGGAAACAGAATCTTCGGGACTTTCAAGATCTAACTAAAGCACCAGAGACGAGACTTGATACTATTTAGGGCTGAACAAGTTGATGTACAACAACTCCTGGACTTTGAAGTTTCATATCCACTAGAATTTGTATATCATTCTCTTCACAAAGCTCTCTATGACGGAGGTAAGAGATCAAGCAATCGTCAAGGACATGGTATGACACTCTAACTGCTAATTACATGAAAATGATTTTAGATTAGAGTCGTTATACACATATCTCTCTAGAATACAAGGCACACACAGATAATGTAATATTAGTGCAAGTATACCATGATTATATTATATGTGGGTCTACTGTGCGTAAAGACCATATATTTTATTCTCAATATGCCTATGTGTAAGTTTCCACGTGGATACTAGAGAATCTAATCTTATAGCTAAGATATGAATTTTTAGATATCTTAAGGGATTACCAATTCTAAGAATCAGGTACCCTAAAGATACTAGGTTTAACCTAATTGGCTATATAGATATAGATAATGCAGGTTGAAAGAAAGACAGGGAGGTAATTACCAGAAGCTGTCAAACTCCATCAACTCTGCTGGATAATCTCTTCACTACTCACGGAAACAAGCGCATGGACACCAGGTATCATTTATATCGAGAGTAATCCTTAGTAGAATAACTTGCAGATATTTGCTAAACAGCTTGATAAATTCATTTTTCTAAGTTGGTTAGTGAAGTTGGGATATTATTTATGTGCATATCTGTTGAAAATCTCATATGTAAAGAATTCTTAAATGAGTTCACAAGTATTAAATTTTTCATATTTAAAGGACTTGTGAATTTATTTAAAATCCAGTACCTCATACTTATTGCTACTACTTTAATTATCATGTTTACAATATTATATGCATATGTGGTAATTAGGTGTTCTAGCATAAGTTTGTATATTATCTTAATTGATTTAAAATTATGATGTTAGACAATTCAATGTCTTATCAGTCTCATAATTTAAATGAATTAAAATAATATGCAGCATAATTATTTGTATGTTAAATATTTTATGAGTATCAGTTAATGATATCTTGCTTAATTGTTTTGATATTTTTCTCTGATATTTTTAAATATTCTGTTACAAATAATTGTGACACTTTTAATATTAGTGACATTATTTAGAATTTCTGATCTAAATAATCAATGCATATTCCAAAAACACTAATATTGAATAACGGAAGTATTTTCTAAGTTATGCGTATATAAAATTCTCAATATTTTATATACTTAGAAATATTTCCAAAATTGTTTTTACTTCTAGGTATCAACCATTTGTAAAATGATTTATTTTCAAACACTTGTTTCAATGTTTGTTGCACATTGATTCAAAGTACCTAAACAGTGGTTGTTGCTTTGAAGGCCTTATACTGTATTGCTAAGAATACATCCACCCTTATTGTAATGAAATATTCTATTTTAAGTTAGGGATATTATCAGGTGAACGAAAATGATGAATATCATAATTGCATTATGAGTCGGAAAATCATAGTCCTCTATCTGATAAGGATGGTTTGCAAAACTGTTTTCAAATCATACAGTATTAAGGTATAAAGGAAAAGAGTCATTCTAACGAGATATAATTTGGTAAGAGAGTTGAATTTCTTCTTTGGTATAAATTCTCGCGTTTTATTATGGGAAGTTTGCCTTATAAGAAATTCATAAGGGATAGAAACTTTCTTCTCTGATACACATTCCCGCATTTTATTATGGGATAAGTATCTTAAAGAAAATTTTATATAATGCTTTTAAATGATAAATCTTTAATTCTGACAAAACTCTTTTATTGAAAGTGCTTTAATGCAATCTATTACCATTTCTTATTATATTTTTCCTTCTCCTTGGGATGAAAAATATGTTTTAGAATGTTAAGGTGATTATCTTTTTATCTCGATTGGTTCTTTCCAGTTAGCCCTTAGTGGCTTTTGAAACTGGCCAAGAGGTTGAAAACCCATCAATCTCTTACCCAGGCCATAGTACCAAACACCAATTCATCCACTTCCATATATTAACCCCTGGAGATATAAGGAACTCGTGTAAGTTAGAGGTTGATAAGGGAGAAACTGCACTCGATGCAGCAAATAAGGATGATGTCGAAAGTGCACCCACAGCTCTACCTCCAGAGAAGAAAATGAGTATATAACTAAGGTAACTGTAAGCTCATCTGCATCTTCTCAAAAGGATGCAGAGCTGAAAAGGCAATAAAACTGTCTCTGGAATCATTCTCTCTACATGATGAGTCCATTGAAATTCGCTCGTCAGCTAGAGCACTTTGTAATGAGTCAAGCACACCACCGGCACTCACGCTGATGGTAAGCCTAAATAGATAAATTCTAGGAACACATTGCAAGGCGTGCACAGTGAGAGGTACATGCAACATTTTTAGTTTTGTACAGTTTTATTTAATTGGCATTCATACTGTAAATATATATTTTTTTTCTTAAGAGAATTGAATTTCTTCTTTGATACAAATTCTCGCTTTTTATTATGGGAAATTTGTCTTATAGGAAATTCATAAGTGATAGAAACTTTCTTCTCAGATATAACTTTCCCACGTTTTATTAAGGGACATGTATCTTAAAGAAAATTTCGTATCATGCGCTATAATAATATTTTTTTTTCAACGATTGGCATATTTATTTTTCCTATAAAATTGGCATATTTTTACTTTATAGTTTTTTTTATTATTTCATGTTATTTTTAAAATTTATTTTTGTCTACGAGAAATTGTTCTAAGAATCATAAGTATTAAATGTCAATATTTAAAGGACTTGTGAATTTCTTTACATCTATTTTCTCAAGCTTACATATATCTCTGATATAATGTATGAAGTTAAATGCTAATTTTCATTCCTATGATTATTTAGTATTTGACAATTGTATTTTATCTTATTAAAATTATGAATTGAAGCAATTCATCGTTTATTAGTTTCATAGTTTTAATATGATGAAATATTAGGAGCATAATTTCTTGTTTTTTGAAATTATTATTAATTATCATATTTTGATAATTTGTTATTGTTTCATTGCAATTAGTTATGATTTTTGTTGTTAGTGATAATATATATATATTGTTTATCTGAAAATCACTAATAATAAAAACATATCTGTGTCCTGCCGAACAAGAGCAATCGACTCGAGGTAAAAGCAGGTAATCTCGATCTTGATATATTATCTAATCAATTGATATAAAAATATATACAATTGATATATTGAGCCCTCAGTGGCTATAGGATAAGATCAAGGGATTGAAAACCTACAATCTCTAACACAGATCATAGAACCAAACACTCAAACAGATACAACTTCATCTACTAAACCCTTGAAAAGAAAAGTTTATCAACTAAAGAGGGTGAGAGAGTAAGTGCCTCTAGTGCACTAGAAAAGAGAAGTATCTATGAGTGTTCCAGCAGCTCTGCCTCTAGTTAGAATATGAAATTGAAACCAAGGCAACTGCTAACTAATTTATATCCTCTCAAAAGGGTATAGATTTGCAAATGGCAAAACTGTTACTAGGTTCATTCTCTCAACAGAGTGAGTCTATTGAATTCGGCCTGTCAGCCAAGGCCATTTGTAAAGAGTTAACTTCATCTGGACACTCTCAAACACTGCAAACCATAAATGTATATTCAAATGCACTGTAAGGATTGTCACACACTAAGGATGAATTGACGGAAGCAATTATTCTAGACTTCCATATCAAGGAAGGAATGATGATTGATGATTCTGACTTAATCAACATGCCTTCACAGGCGTCAGGAGGAAACTTGGATCATTTACTACATTATAGATCCTTGTCTCACTCCCCAGATGGAACATATCTGGATTCCCAACGGAATATATCATCTTAGATGATCAGCAACTCATTGAATCTATTCCTGAAGCAATTTAGTTTTCAAAGTCAAATATTTTAATGGATTCAATTGAGGACGGGGATTTACGAAACCCCATTGCACCACCAGTGACCTCTCTTGAAGGGGCTATGGTGATCTTTCTTGCAGGTACAAAAGACTGTGTCATCAGTACTGAGAGAGAGAAATAGTGTTGTGAGGAAAGAGTGAAACACAAGTAAGAAAGAGTGAAAATATATATTCTATGAGTGAAACACTTAGAGAGTATATGAGCGAAACACTTGTGAGAAACACAAAGTAAAATCACACACTAATACAATTACCAAATCCCATTCCCAATTATCTGTTACAGATTTATAATGTTACTCAACTAAGGGGGATGAAATTTCTTCTATTAATAAGGATTCTGAAGAGGATTACTCAACTAAGGGGAGAAGTGTTGAACAGTTCGAACTGTTGAACAAGATCCAAAAAGGGAGAAGTAGATCCAAAAAGGGAAAAGTGTTGAACAAGATCCAAATGGGAGAATTGTTTAACAAAGACTTTTACTAGAAGAGGATTACTCCATTGTTGAAAAGGGGGTATATAACAACATGCTTGGATTGGATCCATTTGATTTTAGAAAATTCTTGTATATAGGATTAACTGGATTTTCTAAAATGCATAACATGTCATAGTTTGCATTTTTTATATCTGCGATGGTTTAATGCTGTATGTATGCCATATTTGTTATTACTTCTATTAAATTGGTTGAATAATTCACATAAGGGGAGAATGAATTCACCTTGGGAGAGAAGTGAAGATAGAAGTTGGAGAAATAGTGGAGAAGCGGTAATAAGAAGAGAACAAGACTTCATCCCTGCCATCCTAAGGGGGAGTAGTGATGAGTCTGAGAAATGAAGATAATACTACTTGTATAATATGTTCAGTGCTAGAGGAACAAACATCTTTCAATTCAGTTTCTCAAGAAATCTGGAAATGCAGAATCTGATCCAGAGAAACCAGCAACTGAGGATCTACCAATGACACCTGATCTCTAGAAGAAGGTGAAGTTGATACTTCTGAAGCTGGTAATGATAGGTAAGTCAAGATAGAACTTTGTTAAATATGTTCAGTCTAGAAGAACATTTATCTTATATTTATCTTTCATGATTGAAATCTGGAAATGTATTATATGATCCAGAAAACAATTTATTATTTACAAGTTCTTAAATGTCGTTTTATTTTCTTAGTTGTTAGTTGAGTTATCCTCTAGGAATTTGTGTGTTAAATATTTAACAACAAATAGGGGGAGATTGTAAGTCATATTACTAGTCCTATTTGTAATAAGTAGATGACAACTCAACTCAGGTAAGAAAGCGAAGTAAATAATAATTATTGAGTATAGAGGAAGAACAAAAGAAGCTAAGACAGGAAATGACAAGACACAAAGACCACTACAGAAGAAATGAGAATCAACATTGTAGTTAGTCATCCGTGAACCAGACCAGTGCACAGGGTGTCAACAATGTCAGTGAAGATTCGTCATCAAAAAGTTCAAGTGGTTAAAAAGGTTATTGTTGAATAACAGAAGAGTTTTATCTACATCAACAATAGTCAAGACTTTAATTTAATTCTCTATTAATTAATTAAATTAATTTAGTTAATTTAATTAGTAAATTAATTCACTCAGAATTAATTTATTCCTTAAATTAATTAAAGGATTAATTAATTTAGAATTATTTTAGAATGACAGAAGACAGAAGCTGGAAGCTCAAAGGGATACGGTACTGACTTGAAGAAAAGACGGAAAAAGAAATTACACAGAAGAAATGCAGAGTCATATATTCTTAAAGGTGGAACCCCGGTTGGAATTGATTTATCATTTGCAAGTCAAAAGGAGTTTGGTTCCAGACCATCAAAAGACCGCAGCTTAGAGCGTAAGGATTTATTTAATTAATAAATATTTTATTTATTTAGTAAATTATATTTATAAATATCTAAATAATATTAGATATTTATTTTTATAATTTCTGAATTAAATTTATTATTTATTAATCAAAGATTATAAGCTGTGCGGGTCGAAAAGCATTTCTACGGAGCCTATCCATATAAGACGAAATAGGCCCCTTTCAATTTGAATTTGGCAGGAGAATTCTTCAGCCAATAGGAGCATGACATGTGTCCAAGCAAGTGAAAAGAAAAGAAAAAGCTGTTGAATTCAAAATGTCATACCGAGAGTTCAAACAAATGTCATACCGAGAAAATCATAAGTCATACCGAGCTATTCAAGTTAAAAGGTCATACCAGAGCTTATTCCAAAAGTCATACCGAGTTTATTTAATTAAAAAGTCATACTGACTTTTTTAATTAATTAAAAAAGGTCATACCGAGCTCTGCCGACCTTCCTTTTTAATAAGTCATACCGAGCTTATTAAAGAAAAGTCATACCGAATTTTCTGTGTTCAAAAGGTCATACTGAACCAATTTTGTTTAATTAAAATAAGTCATACCGATTTATTTTAATTAGATAAAATCCGAATATGACTTTAAATAAGTCATACCGAGCTTCAGTAAGTCATACCGACCAAAATAAGTCATGCCCAGTGATTTATAAGTCATACAAGTGTTAAAATAAGTCATACAGACTTATTTTCTTGAAATTAAGTCATAGTCATAAAGGTCATACCAGCCATTTCCATTCTCTATAAATATGAGATGAAGGCTTCACTTCTTCATACTTCCTAGAGTAGAAAAATCAGTACAAATTCAGAATTTGTCTGCATTGTAATATTCACAGACTTTCTGTGCTGGTTTGATTTTAATTCCTTAAGTAGAACAATTCATGTCAAATTTGTTCTAGGAATTAAATGTTTATTCTACCGAATACTGTAACACCCATTCAAGTTTAATATACATATTTAACTTGAATCTTGTTTACTTACTTGCTAATTTCTATATCTTAATTGTTATATCATAAAAATAGAAAGCTAGTAAGTCAGCCTCCCAAACACTACAAAGACCCGAACCCTCAGCTTAAGAATTAATTTAATTCCGCAAATTCTGAAAAGAATTTTAAATTGTTGTAAGTATCGCATTCAACCCCCCTTCTACGATACTTCCGGGACCCAACAAAAATGCCCCAAGCCCTATCTCCACTCAATCGCCTTTCACTAATGAGATCCGGATCGCACCTCTTCCCACCATCTTCAGGAACAATCCAAACCTCACTTTCAACGGTGAGACCGACCCAGCTGAATACCTGATCTGGTTCAACACCGAGATGGAGGTCTATCAGGTCTCTACGCTAGCCCACTGCCGGCTCTTTACCGCCTCTCTTAGGGATAGCCCCCAACAATGGTTCTCCAAACTCGGCCCCATCGTCATTGATTCTTGGGAGCTGCTGGCAGACATATTCATCAAGCAATTCCAGTCTTCTATGCTCTATGCCCCACCTGTGGCGACTCTCGCTAATGTCAAACAGAGGGAAGGAGAGACCCTGCAAGATTACTTCAAAAGGTTCAACGCCGAAGTACCCCGACTTAGAGGAGCAATTGAAGAGGCTGTGAAGAACTTCCTGATAGCTGGGCTTAAGGAGGGAAATGATTTCTGGAAGATCCTCCAAGCTAAGACAACTGAAACTTTGTCTGAGTTCTATCGACAAGCTGAGCCCTTCAAATGGGTTGAAAAATCTATGCTCAATTTGAAGAAAAGTAACAGCAGTGGAAGTCGGGGGAATAACAGTAAACGTAAAAGATCCTGGAGTCCGAATAATAGAAGTCGGGGTCGTAGAGACAGAAGCTCTAGCCCGAGGAAGTCTGACAGAAAAGAGAGGGATAAATCCCCCCAGAGCTATAGGTCAGGGGACATGAGGCCCTATCAGAAATACGATCAGCATACCCCACTAGTGGCCTCTATCGAGCATATCTATGCTATCAATGCTGCTAAGGGCCTGTTCAGGAAGCCTCCACCCATGTCAAATTATGGTAAAAGGGATTCTCAAAAATTCTGTGCCTACCATGATCAGTCGGGCCATGACACCGCCGACTGCAGGCATTTGAAGGATCAGATCGAGGACCTCATTAGAAGTGGACACCTAACTGAATGGGTAGTCAGAGAAGTGAAGAGACATCAGGGGGTGATTATCATAATGTCCCGCCTCCTCCTCAAAAAGATAAAGCTCCTCAGAATAAAGAGAGACCTGGGCTAGGCAGTACCAGAGAAGGCAGTATCCATGTTATCATAGGGGGTCCTCACCTTGGGGGAGACAGTAAACGAGCTATGGAACGGTACACTCGAGAAGCTAAGGAGCTTCCTCTCACTAACATCCATCATCTCTCGCAGAGACCTCCCAAGTTGTTTAAGGGAGATGAGACTAATATTATGTTCACAGAGGAAGATGCCAAATGGGTTCATCACCCTCATATTGACGCTCTGGTTGTTAAAGTGAAGACCGGATCTTCAAATGTGCACAGAGTACTTGTTGATAATGGGAGTGTTGTTAATATCCTCACTTATGATGTCTACCAAAAGACGGGCCTCCTTGATAAGGACCTCACACCTACTATCGGCTAGCTCTACGGATTCACCGGGGCCTCGGTTAGCGTCAAGGGCCTCATCAAATTCCCCGTCACCCTAGGGGAGAAGCCCTGCATGACCACTCAGGTTGCTGATTTTATGGTGGTAGACCAGCACTCTGCCTACAATGCCATAGTTGGCAGGTCCATACTGAAGGAAATGAGAGTGGTGACCTCCGTTTACCACCTCTCAATGAAGTTCCCCACTCCCAAGGGGGTATGATGCTTTAAGGGCTGCCAATATGATTATCGAGAATGTTATAACAAGGCCCTCAGGTCAGTTGAGAAAGCGAATAGAGAGGTGGAAGCCATAAATGTAGATGATTATAAGCCAAGGTCGGGTGATACCATGATCAAACCAAAAATAGAGGACGCTATGTGCAACATCATCACCATCGAAGAGCTCTCGCAAGATTATTTTGAAAGCATGGGAATTCAAGTAGAGCCAGTACCGGGGGTACTCATGATGGAACCCTCCTAGCCAGTTCAAAATCTGGTAGAAGGAATTGTGGGAGAGGCTAGCAATGATGAGGAGACCCAGAGCAGTTAAAAAAAAGATTCAGTAAAGGGAAATGGGTCCGAGAGGAGACCTCAACAGTGATAGATCTCCCCAACGGAATCACTTATGAAGTCACAGTCACTTCCGAAAGATTAGTCAACCCAAGTGGACCCGGGGGGTACACATTGGAAGATCAAAGCAAGGGAGAGCTCTCTGTTGAAGAAATGGGAGAAGCAAGCAAAACTAAGGGTTTCGAGATGGATATTGATCCACGTATGCCCGCTCACGTAGAAAGAGCTGGGGCAGCTGAAGATACTATCACGATTCTGGTGGACGCACAAGATCCTTCTAAGTGGCTGAAGATTGCCTCTAATCTCGATCCAGACATGAGAGACTCTCTGGTCTCCTTCCTCAAAAGCAACCTGGATGTGTTTGCCTGGTCTCATGCTGATATGGTAGGGATCGATCCGAAAGTTATGTGTCACCATCCCAACATTGATCCAAATAAGAAGGGGGTGAGGCAGAAAAGACGCCCTGTTAGTGGAGAAAGAGCTGAGGCTCTCAAGGAAGAGGTGGATCGGCTCCTCAATGTTGGCCTCATTAAAGAAGCCTTCTATTCCACGTGGCTGGCCAATCCGGTTCTCGTCAAAAATCCAAATGGAAAGTGGAGGACTTGTATAGACTTCACTGATCTAAACAAGTAGTGCCCCAAAGATAGCTTCCCTCTACCAAGAATTGATCAGCTAGTGGATGCTACTGCTGGTCACGCACTACTTAGCTTCATGGATGCTTATTCAGGATACAATCAAATTCCCATGTATGAGCCCGATCAGGAGCACACAACCTTCATCACTGATAGGGGCCTCTATTGCTATGTTGGAATGCCTTTCGGTCTACTCAATATTGGATCTACCTACCAGAGGCTGGTCAATATGATGTTCGAGAAGCAAATTGGTAAAACCATGGAAGTGTACGTGGATGATATGCTGGTTAAGTCTAAGGAGGCCGCGGATCACGTTGGCCACTTAGCCGAGATGTTTGACATCTTGAGGAAGTACCGGATGAAACTCAATCCCATGAAATGTGTCTTTGGGGTAGAATCCGGAAAATTCCTAGGCTTCATTGTTAATCATCGAGAAATCGAGGCCAACCCAGCAAAAATCAAAGCTCTAATAGAAATGAGGTCGCCCAGAAATGTCAAGGAGGTGCAGAGCTTAACTGGTCGGATAGCAGCCTTAAATCGCTTTGTGTCTAAATCATCCGACAAATGCCAAGAGTTCTTCAAGGCGATCAAAAGGATAGGGAAGAAGTTCGAGTATACTCTTGAATGTGAAGAGGCCTTTCAAAAGATCAAAGAGCATCTAGGCAGCCCGTCTCTCCTATCTAAACCTCTAGCAGAAGAAACTTTAATTCTCTACCTGGCTGTCTCAGATTACTCGGTTAGCGCTGTTCTAGTTAGAGAAGAAGAGAGTACTCAATTTCCCGTGTACTACGTGAGCAAGAGAATGCTTGATGCAGAGACCCGCTATACTAACAGGGAAAAGCTGGTTTACGCTCTGATCCTGGCATCAAGGAAGCTCCGACCCTACTTTCAAGCTCCTAAGATTGAAGTGAGAACCGCTAGGTCAGTTCGATGTCTCCTACAAGCCCCGCAGTGCCATAAAAGGGCAGGCTCTCGCTGACTTCATTCTGGAATTTCCACCTCACAGTGAGGAGAGCTCACAAGCCCTTATTGAGGTCTCGAGTACCTAGCAAGAAGAAATCAACGAAAACAGCGCTCCTTGGTGGACCTTATATGTTGATGGAGCTGTGAATAATGAAGGAGCTGGTGCATGAATAGAGCTTGTAACTCCGGAAGGGCATAAACTCAATACAGCTATCCACTTCACCTTGCTGGCCACAAACAATGATGCTGAATATGAGGCCCTCATATTTGGTCTCAAACTGACCTTAGAAATGAAGGTGGAAAACCTTAACGTATTTAGTGACTCTATGCTGGTTGTCTACCAAGTAAAAGGGGGGTTCCAAGCTAGAGGTCCCCGTACTGAGTTATATCTCAATTGCTCCCGGCAGCTTATCAGCCTCTTTAAAGAAGTCAAGATCGAACAACTCCCATGGGATCAAAATGCCCGTGCAGATGCGCTGGCCAAACTCGGCTCTCAGCGCGAGGCCACTCTGTTAGGGGTCATCCCCCTTGAAATCTAGAGGAGGCCTAGTGTCCCTGAGGAACTGAATGAGAAGAAACCTTCATCACTTGAGCTAATGGAGATTGAGGTTGAAAATCCGGCCCCAACCTGGATGACTCAAATATGGGATTATATCAAAATGGGCTTATTACCTGAAAACAAGAATGAAGCTAGAAGAATCAACTATAAAGCTGCACGATATGTTATCTATGATGAGATCCTTTACAAGAGAGGCTTCAATGTTCCACTTCTCAGATGTGTTGATGGGACTGAATGCAACTACATAGTTCGAGAGGTACATGAAGGCATTTGTGAAAATCACATAGGGGGTGGTTCTCTAGCCCACAAGATTCTCCTCCAGGGTTACTACTGGCCTACTCTCAAGCACGATGCCTTTGAATTTGCCAGATCTTGCGACAAGTGTCAGAGGTATGCTAACTTCAACAACATCCCCGCTGCTCCACTCACCTCTCTAGTGATCCCGTGGCCCTTCACCATATGGGGGATTGATTTGATAGGAGAACTCCCAAAAGCTAAGGGAGGGGTCAAGTATGCTGTGATGGTAGTTGATTATTTCACTAAGTGGGCCGAGGCTGAGCCTCTAGCCACTATCATCGCTAAGAAGCTTAAGGATTTTGTGTACAGGGATATTGTGTGCAGGTTTGGGATCCCCTACAAGCTCATTTCTGATAATGGAAAGCAGTTTGATTCCAAGGAAATGCAAGAATTCTGTGACAATTTGGGCATCAAAAAGGATTTCTCAGCTGTCTGCCACCCTCAATCAAATGGCCAGACAGAGGCAGTGAACAAGATAATCAAGCACACTCTGAAAGCTAAGCTTGATGAAAACAAGGGCAACTAGCCCGACCCTAGGGTCATCTGATCCTACAACACTACCCCGAGGAGCATTACTGGTGAAACCCCATTCTCCTTAACATATGGATGTGAAGCCATGATACCTGTGGAAGTCGGCTCCGGATCATTCCGTCGAGATCATTTTGATCCCAATAATAATGAGGTCAACCACCGACTCTACCTCGACATGATTGAAGAAACCCGGGCAGACTCCCAAGCCCGCCTGGCATCATATCATCATAGGACAACTAGGCATTACAATGGGAAGGTGAAGGCTCGCCCCATCCGGGTAGGAGATTTAGTCCTACGTCGGGTCATGCCAAACACCAAGATTCAGGCACATGGAATCTTCGGCACCAACTGGGAAGGCCCCTACAAGGTCAAGACTGTTCTCTGGGAGGTAACATATCACCTCACTGATCTCAAAGACAAGCTTATTCCGCGAGCATGGAATGCGGAACATCTCAAGAAGTATCTACCTTAACTGCCCATGTAACTGGCATCATTATTTATTTCTAGACTTCTTATGAATAAATCATCCTAAGTCTCGGGGGGTAGTAGTGTTATATAAACACCTCTCTGAGCTGATGTAATGACTGCATTGGCCCTATGTTCTTCAATTATCTAAGAAATATGCATGGTTTTCTTCAAAATTTTACGTGATGTGCATCAATATTTCATAAAAGTTCATGCAATTAGAGCCGGGCTATGACAATGTGCGGCCAGAAATTGCGAAGCTAAGCGAGGCCTAACGGCCAGCCAAGCGATGCGACGTGGAGCCCCGTCGTCACATAAGTGAACGATGTGAGGCCATAACCACGGGCCCCGTTGGAACGAGCTCAGGCCAGCATAGGTGCAAGGCCATCTGGTTCAAAGATGAACGAACCAGGACTCCCATGCGAGGCCAAGTAGAACGGGCTGGCAAGACTAGGATCGCAGAAGCGACCTGAAAACAGTTATCAATTATGAGGAAAAATAACAAAGAAAATGACATAGAGGCCAGCACGAAGGCGAGGCCATTTCTGTTCGAAGTTTCTCGAACTAGGCCCCCTCATGCGAGGCCAGATCGAAACAAGCAGATAAGAAACGGATTCAGGATTAGTGACCTGGAAGTAGTTGGTTAGAAATTACAATGACAATGCGTGGCCAGAAATGGCAAAGCTAGGCGAGGCCTAACGGCCAGCCAAGCGATGCGACGTGGGTCCCCGTCGTCACATAAGTGTGCGATGCGAGGCCATAACCACGGGCCCCTTTGGAACGAGCCCATGCCAGCATCGATGTGAGGCCATTCGGTTCTAAGGCATTCGAACCAGGCCCCCATGCGAGGCCAATAATAATGAGATCGCAGAAGCGACCTGGACCTACTTAACATTTATGGAATGAAAGAATAAAGATAGTTGTGAGCATGAGTAGTCTGAGGTCACAATGATCGGTTCATCAATGCGACCGCAGAACAGTTGCGTGCATAAATGTACAATATGCAATATGAGAGCACGCGATGAGAATAAAACATCAATACATATATAAATATTACGATGCGAACAGAAAGGAGATGAAGAAATTAAGGCATTAAAACAAAGTTAAAGTTATTACAAGTGCGAGGCATAGACGGTGCCCGCAACCCATCAAATTCAGCTCGCAAACGAGCGTAAAATACTTGTTCAAATTAATAGATTATAAATAAAGAGATATGAATTATGAAGCTTCATCTTTCTGCTGCTCTTGGGCTCGCTTCGCCTCTAGCTCCGCGGCTCACTGCGCGACCTCCTCCTCCACTTCCTTGCGAAGGGTCTCTGCATAAACTCTTGTCGCCTCTCCCAATTGACCCCAGTCGAAGTCAGACAGCTTCTTCATGAAGGATTTCATAAACTTCACTTGCCCAAGAGCCGAGGCCTCAGCCACTGCCTCCTTCTTCTCGTCCGCGAAGCTTGCGATAGCAGCCTCTTGGATAGTGATCTGAGTTTGTAGTCCGGATAGCTTCTCATCGAACGATTTCTTATCAACGACCATATCCTTCTCGAGACTGCGAACCTTCTCCTCCTCGGTTCGCAGATCCCTCTTCAGGGGCCTGATCTCCTCCTTAAGCTTCTTTTGCTCGTCGATCAGCTTCTTCATCTCCAACTCCTTTGACTCGACCTTGTAATTCAGAATTTGATTTTGAGAGGTTAGGGCCCGCATCTCCTTGTGGCGGCTTGCCTGCCTGTAGAAAAGCTCGGTCGTGGCTCGAGTCAAGGCAAAATTATTCTCCTCGAGAGAGGACTGAGCCCATGAATTGAGGTCACTTTCGGATACGAATGAATGGCCAAGCTTAGCGAAAGCATTGGCCGCTGGATGAGGAGGAGCCGCCGCCATAACAGTCTCTTTCCCCGTACCGCTTCGAAGCTTTTTGGGGTCGGACCTCACGACCTCTACATCCAAGAGCCTCTTTTTTGGCTCGACTCGGGGAGGTTTGCTGCCCGAAGCCTTGGCATCTTTCAACGAGTCGAGTTGAGCCGGCCTCGAGACCACATTCGTGATCGCTATATCATCGTCCTCTTTAGTGAAAGGAGGAGGAACGATGTTAAACTTCGACATGTCTGCACAAGAAACACGAAGCAATCAGAGAACAGATATAGGAAATTATGCAAATGAAGAAGCAAAAATGTATAAAGTATGATGCGATGCAAAGTTATAAAAAAATATGATGCGATGCGGGGTGGTGGATAAAAGTTAAAAAAAAAACATGATATACTGGACTCGGTCCGGGCCCGCTTCGCAGAAGGCTTATGAGTTGAACTCGCGACGGCTTTTCCCTTCTTTGGACTTAGCCTCGCTCCTTCCTTCAGGAATCCGTGAGCGACCAGGTTCGCGGTCGTCACCAATTTCTTCACATTTCCCTCCTCGACAGCGAGGTGTAATACACTATCGGCTCACTCTTTGGCTTCGCCAGTGAGAGGAGTACGAGGAGGAGAAACTTATAAAAAGAATGAATAAATTAGGGTCAGTATCAAGAAAATAAAAGCGAGCTAGAGGGGAATGAAGCGAAATGGCCATACTTACTTGGTTTATAATTAAAATGGGTTTGTACCCGGGACGCATTGAACACGTAGAAGAACGGTTCCTTCCAATGGCCGACGTTGCTCAGGGCGCCGTGCAACAAATTCTCTCCATTGAACTCATGCCATACAGACAAATAAAGATAACCGAAGTCCTTCTTCCCCGAGGACTTCAAATTTAAAAAATATCCAAGAGTCCTCGCATCGAGGTCGGGATACTTCAGCTTCTTGTATAGCATGAACAAGGCGATGGCCGACCTCCAGCCATTTGGGTTTACTTGAAGCGGAGCAACGTGGTAGTACTTGCATACGTCTTGGACAAATGGGTGCATGGGCGATCTGATCCTAACTTTAAGGAGAGAAGTGGAGAGGACCATCCCGGGAACGCGACCACCATTTTCCTTATGATTAAATCTATAACATCTTTGGTGAGGTCGTGGCAAGACGATGCGACCTTCCAGCCTGTACTGTTCAACAGCTTCTGCTAAGGTCTGCGAGGTGAGGTTGGTTGACAGATCCTTGGCGGCAAAGTACCGAGGCGAGGCCGGCCTCGTTGAGGAGCTGCTTGCTTCATCACCCATTGACCTCGCACCCAAGAAAATTGGCCCCTCCAGCTCAGGCTGTGTAGGAGGAACATAGGCCTCGTCCTCAGAATCCTCGGGCACAAAATTGTAATTTTCCAGGTCGATTACCCTGGTCACAGCATCATCATCCTCGCTGTCTGAGGATTCGACCCAATGTGAGGTGACTTCATCTTCCAGGTCAAGCTCGACCTCGGTGCAAATCCGTTTGCCCTTCGAATCGCGGGGCTCGTAATATGCACCCCCAGCTCACTCCAGCTCGAATCGCTATGGATTGGAATAGCCCGGCAAGGATGAAGGGGCTCTTCACCAACTTCTTCCTATACGGCTCGCTCCGAGATTCGCCTAATAATTTCTGCCTCAGCCTCCTCCTTTGATATGCCCCCCGTCCTGCGGTTTAAAAACGAAAGGTCCAGCGAGCTCGGCACCACAGACCTCTTCCGCTTCCAGGCATTGGGATTGCCATTGGGGGGCGAATCCTCAATCGACCAGGTCGGGTCCATGTTAAAGATAAATGAGTTTGAGCTCGACTGCTCGACCCGAGCTATGAGTGCAGCTGCTTCGGGGTTGACTTCAGTCCCTGGGATGATAGGGTGGCGATGCGTGCCCGACATCTCATTGAGCTCCCTTTGGAATTCTCCTGAACCTCGCAGTTCCTTTAGAAAATTGCTAAGGGGAGAGGACGTACTAGTGGCCGAATCACTCGACATCTGAAAAAGATGGTGAATTGATTAAGGTGTGTGCTCTAAGATGCTAAGTGTCCTCACATCGCACATGAGCTGGTCCTAATTCTAAGGTCAAAATTGCGATGCGAGGAGAAGTGAGGTGTGTGAGATGACATGACCTGGGGTGTAGGGTCGCATCGCATGAAATATATACGCATGAATGATTAAGAAAATATTACATATACATGTTATAAAAAGCGAGGATAAATATGATATGTTCGGATCGTTGCCTTTGTTGTGAGAGGGAGGGCTCGAATCCCTTGAAGAAAGTTCGTCGAAACTCTGCTCACTAGAAGATTCCGATGATGGTGGATGAACAAATCGAGTTCGCACTTGAATTCTAGGCATGAAAATCTGCTAAAACCACCGTTTAATCCTTGAGCTCTTGGAGAAGTTTTCTCGAAAATGGTTTTGGAAATGATTGAAAATGATTGGAAAGTCCACATATTTATAGGCAAATGAGGAGAGAGAAATGAAGCGACACGTGGCACGATCTTAGACACTTATCTCAATCCAGTGCATGCGACCACATGGTAACAATGTGCAGCCTCTCCTCCAACGGCTATATTCTAGCTCACATCGCACGAAGAACCCCTTCAATTGCCCTGAAGTTTAAAGGGTTTAATGTGGTCGGCTCAGTCTGTTTAATATCCGGGTCGCATCGTAAATGCATTTTCTTGAGTAAGTGTTGATAACTCACAAAGGCTTGGCAGTTCTCTTTACACCACTATTGGAAGCCTTCTTATGGTCGCTTCACATGAAAGGTTTCTGACATCGACTATTGGCTGATTCCACTTCGCATCGCTAATGGCAAGGAGGAATCGGGGGGTAGTTGTTATGCCCAATATTTGGACATGGGTCCTAGGCAGGCCCAATGACATAAATTAAACCGGCCCACCTCGCATCTGGGCTCACATAGCCTCAAAGCCCATAATTAGTTCGCATCGCTCTAAAGAGGATAAAATATTCTAAGGCCCTTGGCCTAGCGTGAGGTCGCATCGCTAGCTCACCAGCCTTAGATTCATTCAGCTTCAAGAAGGAAGAGAGAAGAGAACCGACCCCCAGCCCGGTTCGCTTCTCATCACCTCCCAAGTCGCATGGACTTGATAGAGAGGCCCTCAGCCCGGCTCTCTTGGCCAGGCTCACTGCCTCCGGGTCGCTTCGCTAGCCCGGAGTACTTAGCACGGATTTCTCATAACTAGCTGAAAGGCTCCTAGCCTTATGGGCTCACCTCACTTGATATTATTTGCTAATTTGAAGACTATAAAAGGCCCCCCGGGGGTAATATCTCAACATGTTTATCTATTTGAAGACAGCTAGCCCCACGGACTCTCATCTCATCAAGGGATCCGCTCAGAATCACCTCCACATTTGCTCCCGCGAGGCCACATCGCGTATAACTCCCTACGGGAACCCCTTGCTCTACAACTCCATGACAGCCACGGAGCCTAACGGGCTTGGGCCATGGCAGTTACAGACATCTGGGAAGCTTAACCTCCACATCCGTACAGATTTGGGCCGAAGCCCAATACCTAGCCCATATAGGTAACTTGTCCTCCAAGAACTACTTGTAGCTTGAACCCCTATATAAAGGGTACATAGGCCTCTTGTTTCAGTTGAATTGACAGTTGGCAGCAAGAGAGCAAACATTTTCTCTGGCCTTCTAACGAATCAACAACAAGATCAGCTACCAAAATCCATCACTTTCCTCCCGTGTTCTTCGCGTTCTTCATCAAGTTCATCAGCAAAATCATCATATTTTGCTCCGTGATTCCAGCAAACCTCCAAATAACTGTGATACCAGTTTCTCCCTATAACACATGTATATCATGTGTCAATTTATAAGCAACGTTGACTACTTTTATTCCTCGTCACCTTTACTTTATGTTGGAAAATAATCTGAAATTTATGGTTAATATTTAAGACGGATATTTAATTTAAACATATTTAAATAATGTAACATTTATATTCCATATAAGTAGTAGCTAGATTAGATTATAGTAGTGTGGAGAATTTTTAGGAATAATCAGTGGAGTCGTGATAGCAAGCTGGTAGATAGTTGCTATTTTTTAGTCACCACTTTGTGTGTTTAGTATTATATATAATGAATATCACAAGCATCTTTCAGTTAATGAATGTCACAAGCAACATTTCTTTTCCAGGTTTCATATTCATACACATACAAACAGCTTATATATGTATATAGTTTAAGTTTACTTTCTACATTTGGTATCCGAGCATCCAAGTCCTCGTGAATGCCAAAATATATGGTCAAACACACAACAATGGAATCATCAAAAGCTAAGCAAGGTTTAGTAGGTCTAAGTTACCCTATGCTGGCACGATCAAACTATACTGCATGGTCGATAAAAATGAAGGTATTCATGCAGGCATAAGGCGTCTGGGAAGCTGTTGAGAAAAGCGACCCAAAGGTGGTAATCGAGCCAAGGCTGGATAATGTGGCATTATCAGCTATCTATCAGGGTATTCCTGAAGATATGTTATTGTCAATAGCTGGTGTGATGAGTGCAAAGGTGCAAACGTTGAGAGCTGAATTTGAAGCATTGAACATGAAGGAGACAGAGCTGCTCAATGATTTTTGTATGAAACTGAATAATATTGCGAGTAATATTCGAGATTTTTATATGAAACTGAATAATATTGTGAGTAATATTCGAGCTCTAGGAGATAGAGTGGAAGAGTCTTATGTTGTTAAGAAACTACTACGGGCAGTCCCATCAAAGTTTCTGCAGATTGCTTCAGCGATTGTATAATTTGGTGATTTGGACAACATGTCTATTGAGGAGTTAATCGGGAGGTTAAAAGCTCATGAAGAGAGGGTTCGTGGGAATGTTGAAGATGATGGTAATCAGCTACTTCTAAATAAAAAATGGAAGGCAAAAGCTCGTGGACGACATTATAAGAGCAAACTAAAGTTCTATAACTACAACATCTTTGGACATTACGCTGCAGAATGTGATAAACCATGATGACACAAAGAACATAGACAAGAAGTGAACCTTGACAGGTCGAGGATGATGAACCAGTTTTGTTATAGACAGAAGTAATGTGCCAGATAGGCAAATAAGATGTGTCAGACGGGTAAACAAAATGTTCTAAATGGGCAAATAAGATGTGCCATACGGGAAAATAAGAACTGTCAGACGGGCAGATAAATTGAAAGCCAAACGGGCTAAGCTGAAAGCCAAACGTGCTGTTGTCAAGTTTCATATTAAGGTGGTGAATGCTGGAAATTAATCTGAAATTTATGGTTAATATTTAAAATGGATATTTAATTTAAACATATTTAAATAATGTAACACTTATATTCCATATAAGTAGCAGCTAGACTAGGTCATAGTAGTAGTGTAGAATTTTTAGGAATAATCTGGTGTAATGGAGTCGTGATAGCAAGCTGGTAGATAGTTTCTATTTTTTAGTCACCACTTTGTGTGTTTAGTATTATGTATATATGCATGTAATCTTTCAGTTAATGAATATCAGAAGCAGCATTTCTCTTCCGATTTTCGTATTCATACACATACAAACAACTTATATATGTATATAGTTTAAGTTTACTTTCTACACTTTACTGTTATAAAAAAAGACATATATAAAAAAGACATATTTAAAAAAAATATTTATTTATTATATATCTTGATTGTCCTTTTGTGGCAACTTATTTTAGTGTTTGGCTATTCATATAACACACACACACACACACACACATATATCATAAATTCAATTAAACTTTTTTTCCTGCTAATTTGCTTAATATTTTATAAAATAAGGTAGTAAAATTATCTTAGCTCCATGTTATCATGGAGAAGGTCACGAGTTGAGCAAAATCTCAATATCCAAATAGAAGAGTTAAATAGAGTCTTGTCACTCAACTGACTATTAACTTTCAA
Source organism: Oenanthe sinensis (assembly GCA_028671895.1). Classification (NCBI taxonomy): domain Eukaryota; kingdom Viridiplantae; phylum Streptophyta; class Magnoliopsida; order Apiales; family Apiaceae; genus Oenanthe; species Oenanthe sinensis. The sequence goes on along the minus strand of CM053798.1, from coordinate 12,213,144 downwards.
TTAGGTCATTCAACTGAAAAAACTTTCAGTCAACTCATTATACCGTTTAAAACTTTCAATCAAGTCAATGGTCGTTAGGCTCGTTAAATATTAGACGGAAAATTGATTCAACAAGTTGATATGGCTGAATTTTAACTGATGTGGAATGTTCAGGTCAGACCATAAAACTCATAACCCATAACTCATGTTGAAAGGCAGAGTGTCTAAACTTATAACACTATAACTTATGTAACTCAACTAAAAGAAAAGATACTTAACCGGAAGACAATCAAGAACATGAAGCCACAAAGAAATCAATATTAAGTGAAGAGAAGGTAATTGATACAATTCAACATGTTAACTATGATCAAACAAAGAAGAAGTCATTGAAAGAAGTTCAAGACAGAGTTGTTCATGCCTCAGTGATTTGTAACTTAAAGATTCAAGATCATAACTATCAGTATCAATAAGACTAATTGATTTCAAGTGAACAAGAAGGAAAGCAATAATGGAAAGCCACATTACTAATTGAATATGGTAATCTATTCAAGAAGCAGAGACACTATCAAGACTAGTTACTTATGAATCAGACCATTGCATCAAGTGTCAGGACATTGATAGCAAGTTTATGTCAGTGATAGAGATCCAGGTTCAAGAGCTTGTTGAAGAATATGGAAGACATAAAGAAATCACAAGTTCAAGATGTTGCATTGAAGTTTCAAGTTGAAGCCCAGAATTTTTCTAAGTACAAAATGTTCGAGATAGCCAAGTAGAACATTCCTATGTAGAAGTTCTACTTAAATGTTCGAGATAGCCAAATAGAACATTCCTATGTAGAAGTTCTACTTAGATGTTCGAGATGGCCAAGTAGAACATTCCTATGTAGAAGTTCTACTTAAATGTTCTAGATAGCCAAGTAGAATATTCATATGTAGAAATTCTACTTAACATTCGAGATGGCCAAGTAGATGTTCTACATAGAAGGCAGTTTCAACATGACACATGGCATCACCTAATTGGCAGATTTCCAAGCTTTCAAGATAAGATAAGATTTATGTGGACATCATTGGGCCACGTATATCTTAGTCTTTGAAGACTACAGGACATAGATTACAAGTAGTATAAATAGAAGTAATTGTGTATTATTTTAAAAGAGCAATATTTTCAAGATAAACACTTGTAAGAGAGAGAGAGAGTATTCACAGAGCTTAGTATCATTTACTACCCTCTTTACTTCTGGTGTACTTTTTAATGAATATTGTGGTAACCCTTTCAAGTTATATATAAGACATATATTCCTTGAATCATTGTGTTCATTTGTTACATGATATTTATTGCTTCTTAAATTCGAAAAGTTGTATTCTGAAAGTGTTTGACCTAAAACCAATCAAGTATGATGAGTTAGGAAAAACTTTCTGCTACTCTTATTTGATTTCATTTGATAATAATAAAGTATTTATGTTACGGGCTTAATCTATTTGAAGTGTATTAAATAAGATGTTCCATAGTTTAGAGCAAAACTCCTAGAATTATAATGAGATTGTAATAATGAGATCTAGAAGATAATAGCTTTAGACTTAAACAGTTCCTGATCATAGGATAACTAATTGGAAATTGGTAAATCCGTAAAGATCAGTACATACTATGCTAGCTCTCTTAGGAGGATGTCTGTTCTCATAGACATTTGTGTGGTGACACTATATCTAGTATGTAGGTGCTTATTAAGGAATAGGTTCACTAAACATGACTCGATAAGTAGAACAACTAATGGAGTTTACTCACGTGTCGATAGTTGTTTATTAAGTAAATAATTGTACAAGTATCCTTAGACTTGAGATCGTTAGAGTAATCTCGTACGCAATGATTTATGCTTTGGTTTAGTCCTTAGTCTCTAGGACATTCATTAGGTCCATTCTGAGCATAGTAATTTGTGTATGGAGATAGTTAACGGATCAATAAAGGATCTGCCCCTTCCAGTAAGGAAGTGAATATCCTATGTTATTTTTAGATATGCAAGTTCAGGAATCTCAGGCCAGAGTGAATGAAATTAGAAAGAGTTTCTAATTTGCATTAAAAGGAACTTTGCATTATGAATAAGAAATCATATGATTAAATTAGATAGGCTTGACACGAGTTTCATGCCTTGTATTTAATCGGGATATTGAAGGGTAGAAGGAATTAATTGTACGGTAACTAATTACTGACAGGTTCTAAGTATTCTAAGCAATGATTTCGTATTATCTGGATAGTCGCGATATGTTGAGAAGCATCACTCACGATGTAGAATAAATATAATTAATCAGATTAATTATATTTAATGAATTAATAGAATTCATATAAATAATAAATAAAATGTTTATTATTATTTATTTCTACTACCGGCTTAATATTGAACCTAAAGAGTCACACCATAAAAGAGATTAAATTATAGATGAATGAATAATTAATAATAGCTAGTCATTATTTATTTATGAAATAAATAATTACTTAGCAAATTTTATAAATTAATTAAATGAGATTTAATTGATTATAAATTATTTAAGATAAGATCTTAATATTATTAATTAAATATTTAATTAAATATGAAGAGTGAATAATTTTCTAAAAGAGTTTAGAAAAAGGAATTAATGATTAAAATATTTTTAATCATTAACTAATTAATTAATAAGATTAATTGATTAAAAAGGGAATTAATAATAAGATATTTATAGAAAATATCTCAGCTGAGATATTTGCCTATAAATATAGGATTATAAACCCTAATACTGTAACCCTAATATTTGTGAGAAATATTTTAAAAGGGAGGCAACCCTAATTTACTCTCTAGCCTCCTCCTTCATCTTTTAGTTTGATTCTTGGTTGATATCTTTAGAGCACTCCACACTTGAGGGGTGATTGCAAGGATTGAAGAACAAGATCTTCTCTAGCTGTTGCCGGAAAGCAATCGAGGTATTCTTCAATTTATAAAATAGTTTTGTATCTATATGTATGTATACATAGGAATATATGCAAATAAATGTTATTCAATGCTTCCGCTGGTGCATAAATTCCTACAATGGTATCAGAGCTTAGGTTGTATGCATATAGATTTGTGGTCAAGTTTTAGAATTTTATGAGCATGTATGTATTTATTATGATTTATACAAGCAATATCATGTTTTAATTATGATTAATATGATACTATTTGTTAAAATTATTTTGATAATTTTCCTGGGTTCTATAATTGTTGTAGATCGTCCAGTTAATATTTCATAATTTTCTGATGCGTAGAATATTTATTATGAATTTTGAAAGCAATAATAATGATTTAATTATGATTAATTCATTACTGTTCCTCAAAATTTATTTTATATTTTTCATGTCTTCTACAAGTGTTGTAGATCGTCCAGGTATTTTTAGAATATTTTTCTGAGCAATAGATTATTTATTATGGATTTTTAAAGTTGTTTTTAATTAATTCATAATTAAATAATAATATCTGGAAAAAAAAAGGTGTGACGCATTCTGCGCATGCGTTACAAGCTAAAAAGGGGGTTTTGACTTGTAACGCATACCCGAGATGCGTGACAGGGTGTCTTGCACGCGCCTGACGCGTGCGCGCGCATGAGGATGCGTCAGAAACTTCTCGGGGGGCGTGCGGGCGCGTGGGAGCTCAGAATGGGGCGTGTAATATACCGTTAGATTTGTTTTTCCGAGACGGTTCTAATGATATATCACAATAATTTTTCTGAAATTGTTTCGAAATGTTTAGAGCTTCCAAAGGTGTTTTAAAGCAAGTTTTAACTGTTTTAAGTTACTTTTAAATACACCATGTGATACATAGAGATGTATAATGCTTATATGTTGTAATATATGATTTAACATGCCTACCTTATGTTTATTCATGATTATATATATGTGATATATGCTTGAATTATCATGAGATGATAGATTTAGGTGAACTTAATTAACATAAGGCGTACGTTAGACAATCTAGAATAGTGAAATTGTTTCGTGACCTTTATTTACATATTATGAATACAATCATGAGATTTTTTGTGTTTATGAAACACGTGATTGAATATGAATTTTCAACTTAAGTGAAAGGATGATTCTGTCAAACAATAGATGTTCTATCTGTAAGAAAGGGGGTTATTAAGAGACGCCTCTTGACAATGCTCTACCCCTGGCCTGGGATGACTCCAAGTATCAATAGTTGATTTGAAATATTTAATCCAATCTAAAACAATCTCTTTATAATATGATTATGATTGTAACATAATATAATCACCTAAAATATAAAGAATATCAAATAGTAATTGGCCATAAAACACAAAGGCCTTGTGTTGGTCATAGCCTTCCAACATAATAGAAAGTATTTCTTATTTTTGAAACTCTGTCGTTTCGTGCTACAGCCGAGGGCGTTGTTTCCGAAAGAAGGGATACTTGTCTATAACATGAGATGTGTATGATGAATTGGAATCTTATGGTCGTTACGTGCTACAGCCGTGGGCTATTTGAAACTAGTTTAATTATACGAGATGTTGGGATTGACTTGACTTAGAATATTGAGTTTGTCGTGCCACAGCCGTGACGCAAGTATTCAAGAGGCTAAAGTAAGATTAGGGAATAACATGAGATGTAGCTGACAAGAGTTGTCTGCCTATTGAACGTTACATGGCGTTTCGTGCTACAGCCGAGGTTGTGTGATGGAATGTAGGATCCCTATCCCACTATCATTATGAATGCTTAATTTCAATAAGGGATATAGAAATTAGATAGAATAGTGGGAGGCACTTATGAATAAAAACCCGATTCATATGGTGTTTTAGATAATGAAATAGAGTATTTGTTAAATGTTGTTATGTGTTTATTATTTGCAGATTTACTATATACATAATGTCTTCTGCACTATCACTCCGTTGCATGCTCGATGCACACAAATTAACTGGTCCCAACTATGCTGATTGGCTTCGAAACCTGAGAATTGTTCTCAGGATTGAGAAGAAGGAATATGTACTAGACTCACCTAAACCTGCTGAACCTGCTCAGGATGCACATAATGATGAACATATTGTGTATCGTAATTGGATAGATGATGCAAGAGTTGCACAGTGTGTTATGCTGAGATCCATGAATGATGAGCTCCAAAAGTAACACGAGCATATGGATGCTCACTCTATCCTTATGCATCTACAAGATTTGTATGATGTGGCAGGAAGGACAGCTCGATATGAGATATCGAAGGAGCTGTTCCGTTGTAGGATGACTGAGGGATCATCTGTGAATGTTCATGTGCTCAAGATTATCAATTTGATTGAGCGTCTTGGACAACTTGGAGTTGTCATGGATGGGGAGCTGAATAAAGATATGGTCTTGCAATCACTTCCAGATTCATTCTCGCAGTTCGTTGTGAACTTTCACATGAACAAGTTGGATGTCAGCTTGCCTGAACTCCATAACATGCTGAAAACTGCTGAGTCAAATTTTCCCACAAAGAAGAGTTCTGTTCTTCTAATTGGTGAAGGCTCTAACCCTAAGAAGAGGAAGATGAGCCCTCCTAAGAAGAAGAAGAAGGTAGGTGAGAAAAGGCCAGTTCCTCCAAAAGCTGAAGATCCCAAAAGCAAAGCTGTTTGCTTTCACTGCAACAAAGTGGGGCACTAGAAGAGAAACTGTAAGGCTTACCTTGCAGAACTGAAGAAGAAGAAGGGTGGTGAGACTACCGCTTCTGCTTCAGGTATGTTCATGATCGAACTAAATATGTCACTTAATCAAACTTCTACTTGGGTATTAGATACCGTCTGTGGTTCTCACATTTACAATTCGTTGCAGGGACTAAGGAAAAGTAAGACTCTTGAAGAAGAGGAGGTGATCCTACGTATGGGCAATGGAGCAAGAGTTGCTGCTGTAGCTGTAGGATCGTTTGATTTACTTATGCCTACGGGCAAGACTATTATTTTGGATAATTATTATTTTGTTCCCTCAATTGTGAGGAATATTATTTCTATTCCCATGTTAGACTTGGATAGTTTTTCGTTTGTTATTGAGAATAATAAATATTCAATTTTTAGAAATAATGTTCTTTATGGTGTTGGTATTCTAAATAATGGTTTGTATGTATGTGACGTAGAACATAGTTTACTTCAAATTGAACATAGTAATAAAAGAAAAAGAGATGATGAAAATCCCACCTACTTGTGGCACTGCAGACTTGGTCATATTAGTGAAAATAGACTTAAGACATTGCATAAGGAAGGGTTACTAGAACCTTTTGATTTTGAATCATATCCTACATGCGAGTCTTGTCTGTTAGGCAAAATGACCAAATCTCCATTTAGTGGACATGGAGAAAGAGCTGCGGAGTTGCTTGGATTGGTACATACAGATGTGTGTGGGCCGATGTCCACGCAAGCCATGGGTGGATTTTCATACTTCATTACTTTTACAGATGATCGATCTAGATTTGGATATGTGTATTTGATGAAATACAAATCTGAAGCCTTTGAAAAGTTCAAAGAATATAAGTATGAAGTAGAGAAACAAACTAAGTATAGTATTAAAACCCTTCGATCAGATCGATGAGGTGAATACTTAAGTGGCGAGTTTCTAGATTATCTCAAAGAAAATGGTATTGTCTCTCAATGGACTCCTCCGGCCACTCCCTAGTTGAATGGAGTATCCGAAAGGAGAAATCGAACTTTGTTGGACATGGTTCAATCCATGATGAGCTATACAGATCTTCCAGTATCACTTTGGGGTTATGCATTGGAAACATCAGCATATATATTGAACAAGGTGCCTTCCAAATCTGTTCCTCAAACTCCGTATGAGATATGGAAAGAAAGGAAACCGAGTCTTAAGCACGTTAAGATTTGGGGATGTCTGGCTTATGTCAAGAAAGGTGACCCCGATAAGCTAGAATCTCGATCCGTGAAATGTAGGTTTGTAGGATATCCTAAAGAGACTTTAGGGTATTACTTTTACACCGAACAAAGGGTGTTTGTCTCCCGACATGCTACCTTCCTGGAAAAACAGTTTATCCTTGAAGGGAATAGTGGGAGCAAGATTGAACTTGATGAAGTTCATGAAGAACAAACTACTACGGTTCAAGAGGAAACACCTGTTCATATTGAACAACCTTCCGTAGAACAGCCCATCCGTAGATCACAAAGGGTGTCTCGCCAACCTGAGAGGTATTATGGCCTTGTCATTGAGAATGACAATGAATTGGCGGTCATTGATGGAGACGACCCTATGACCTTCAATGAGGCTGTGAGTAGTGTTGACTCAGAGAAATGGCAGAGTGCCATGAAATCCGAAATGGACTCCATGTATGCCAACCAAGTTTGGACTTTGGTAGAGGCAACCAAGGATATGAAGCCTATAAGGTGCAAGTGGGTATACAAGAGAAAGATTGGAGTAAATGGCCAGGTAGAGACCTACAAGGCCAGGCTCGTGGCAAAAGGATTCAAACAAAGACAAGGGATTGACTTTGATGAAACTTTTTCGCCTGTAGCCTTGATCAAATCAATTCGGATTTTACTTGCTATTGCAGCTTACTATGACTATGAGATCTGGTAAATGGACGTAAAGACGGATTTCCTCAATGGGGAACTTGAAGAAGAAGTGTATATGACACAGCCAGAGGGTTTTATTTCCATAGGAAATGAACATCTAGTATGTAAGCTATTACGAACCATATATGGGTTAAAGCAAGCTTCTCGAAGATGGAACATTCGTTTTGATGAGACAATCAAAGAGTTTGATTTTATCAAAAACATAGATGAACCATGTGTCTACAAGAAGGTTAGTGGGAGCGCAGTAACATTTCTTATTTTATATGTAGATGACATACTCTTAATAGGAAATGACATACCAATGCTGCAATCAGTAAAAATGTGGCTATCAAAGAACTTCACTATGAAGAACTTGGGAAAAGCGTCCTACATTCTTGGTATGAAGATCTATAGAGATAGATCAAGAAGAATGATAGGTTTAACCCAAGGTACGTACATCGATAAGGTGCTTAAAAGGTTTAGCATGGAAAACTCCAAGAGAGGTCTCATACCGATGAGCCATGGAGTCTCCCTTTCTGACAAGATGTCTCCTAAGACACCTGAAGAAAGAGAGCGTATGAGTAGGATTCCTTATGCGTCGGCAATAGGATCTATCATGTACGCGATGTTATGTACTAGACCTGATGTTGCTCACTCAATTAGTGTGACTAGTAGATATCATTCAAATCCAGGTGAAGACCACTGGAAAGCAGTGAAGAACATCCTTAAGTACTTGAGAAGGACTAAGGATATTTTTCTTGTTTTTGGTGGGTCTGAGTTGAAAATAGAGGGTTACACTGACTCTAGTTTTCAGTCAGAGTGTGATGATAGTACATCCATGTCAGGGTATGTGTTTACTCTAAATGGAAGGGCGATTAGTTGGAGAAGTCGTAAGCAATCTACGACGGCTGACTCCACAGCAGAAGCAGAATATATAGATGCAAGTGAGGCTGCAAAGGAAGCTGTTTGGATGAAGAAATTTGTTTCTAAGTTGGGAGTAGTTCCTGGCATAGAGGGGCCTATTGTGTTATATTGTGACAATAACGCTGCAATAGCTCAAGCCAAGGAACCGAGGTCTCACAAGAATACCAAACATATATTGCGGTGGTTTCATTTGATTAGGGAGATAATTGAAAGAGGAGATGTCAAGATCGAAAGAGTTGACACACATAACAACATAGCAGACCCGTTCACGAAGCCGCTGTCTCAGTTAAATTTTGATCGTCATAAGGAGCGGATGGGTATTAGATACCAGAGTGATTGGCTTTAGGCCAAGTGGGAGATTGAAAGTGTTTGACCTAAAACCAATCATGTATGATGAGTTAGGGAAAACTTTATGCTACTCTTATTTGATTTCATTTGATAATAATAAAGTATTTATGTTACGGGCTTAATCTATTTGAAGTGTATTAAATAAGATATTCCATAGTTTAGAGCAAAGCTTCTAGAATTATAATGAGATTGTAATAATGAGATCTAGAAGATAATAGCTTTAGACTTAAACAGTTCCTGATCATAGGATAACTTAATTGGAAATTGGTAAATCCGTAAAGATCAGTACATACTATGCTAGCTCTCTTAGGAGGATGTCTGTTCTCATAGACATTTGTGTGGTGACACTATATCTAGTATGTAGGTGCTTATTAAGGAATAGGTTCACTGAACATGACTCGATAAGTAGAACAACTAATGGAGTTTACTCACGTGTCGATAGTTGTTTATTAAGTAAATAGTTGTACAAGTATCCTTAGACTTGAGGGGTAGAAAAAATTAATTGTACGGTAACTAATTATTGACAGGTTCTAAGTATTCTAAGCAATGATTTCGTATTATCTGGATAGTCGCGATATGTTGAGAAGCATCACTCACGATGTAGAATAAATATAATTAATCAGATTAATTATATTTAATGAATTAATAGAATTCATATAAATAATAAATAAAATGTTTATTATTATTTATTTCTACTACCGGCTTAATATTGAACCTAAAGAGTCACACCATAAAAGAGATTAAATTATAAATGAAGGAATAATTAATAATAGCTAGTCATTATTTATTTATGAAATAAATAATTACTTAGCAAATTTTATAAATTAATTAAATGAGATTTAATTGATTATAAATTATTTAAAATAAGATCTTAATATTATTAATTAAATATTTAATTAAAGTAATTAAATATGAAGAGAGAATAATTTTCTAAAAGAGTTTAGAAAAAGGAATTAATGATTAAAATAGTTTTAATCATTAACTAATTAACTAATTAATTAATAAGATTAATTGATTAAAAAGGGAATTAATAATAAGATATTTATAGAAAATATCTTAGCTGAGATATTTGCCTATAAATATGGGATTATAAATCCTAATACTGTAACCCTAATATTTGTGAGAAATATTTTAAAAGGGAGGCAACCCAATTTTCCTCTCTAGCCTCCTCCTTTATCTTTTAGTTTGATTCTTGGTGGATATCTTTAGAGCACTCCACACTTGAGGGGTGATTGCAAGGATTGAAGAACAAGATCTTCTCTAGCTGTTGCCGGAAAGCAATCGAGGTATTCTTCAATTTATAAAATAGTTTTGTATCAATATGTATGTATACATAGGAATATATGCAAATAAATGTTATTTAATGCTTCCGCTAGTGCATAAATTCCTACATATTCACCCCCCTCTACAACACTTTTGGACCTAACACATATATTATCCATTCATTAAACAACAAAAATACATATATGAAGAAGCTTTCAATCCACAAAACCCCCCAAACTATTCTGAAACCTTCCTCCATCAATTTCTATTTTAACAAAACAGTTAAAAGTATCAAACATTCAAACACCCAACAACCATAAAAATGGTGAATTATAATTTTATATAATTTGTTTCAACAACCTTACCTCCTCAAGATCTATCCACATGAAATTGATAGTCCAATACTGGTATCAGTTGGCAAATTATTACAGGAAATGGTGTTTAATAATCCAATACTAGTATTTCAAAGTATTACCGGATATGGCTGTTTCCGGTAGGCGGTGGCGGTGATGGACGGGGGGTAAACTGAGGGAGAAAGAAGAGAAAAACGTGGGTAAAAGGATGGGAAGAGGGAAACAAAACTTTTTGTGGTAAAAAGAGAGAAAATTGAGCGAGAGGAGGAGATCGCGAGATAAAGAGAAACTGCGAGGGAGAGAGAAAAATGAAAGAGGAAAGATGAAAATGGGAAAAAGGAGAAAAGAGAGGAAGTAAGAAGAAGAAGAAATATTCTGGTTGTCCGCTCGCCGGAAATAATAGATTTGAAGGTGGTGAGAGGTGAGAGAGAAGAACATGGATGGGTGGGGAAGAAGAGGGGTAGAATTATAATTGGGTGTTTTGTTTTTGTTTTTATTTTATTTTATTTTCTTGGGGTATAATTGGGTCGAATTTTATAATTAGGTGGTCTAATAATGGGGCGGGTTATTTTATATTTTTATTTTATTTTATTTTATGTGGAAACGCAAGGCTAAAAAATCCTCTTTTGTTGTAAGCTACACTTATAAGACCCAAATGTTCCCAACTAACCATAATAAGATCCTTAGCAAGGTCAGTAGAAATGGACTTCCCAACAATATAACTCATTAGAGCATATTCATTCATTAACATAACCTGAACTGTATCAACATTTTCAAGAGCATTAACAGAGAAGTCACGAAATGCAGACATAAAAATAATAACAGTTTCAAAGTATTTCATATAGGGTATTTGAATCTTAAATTTGATGAATCCATTGTCATCAAATGTTCGATCCAGGAGGAAGCTCAGCTTCCTCCAGCTTGGTCCCCTAGGGGAAGAGCCAACATCGTTGGAGAAGTGATTCATGTGATATTTGAGAGATCCTAACCCAGAACAAGACTCGTGAATGGGTGATCGGAGGATCCCAGAGTCATCGGCCCACTCTTTGTTCTTTGATAGTAGAGTTCCACCGTCTTCTGTAACCACGACCCTATGAGGAGGGAGGTCCTCTTTGACAACTTTAAGGGAGGAAGAAAGCAGGTTCCCTGAAAAAGGCAGCATGAGAGACGAAGAAGATTCAGAAGAATCTGGAAACGACGGGGTGAAATGGTGAGGAAACATGGTAGAGAAAACAAGAAGAGGGCAGGGGCAGCGATTAGGGTTAGAGAAAGGAGGGAAACAGGGGAAAGGAGAAAAGGAGGAGCAGCTAGAAGAGAGAAAAAGTAGGTTGACTCTCATTTAGTTGTATTTGGACTTTTCTGCTACTTAGTTTCTATGTGAGAAGGAAATTAAAATTACATTCTTGCCTACTTTTCCGGCCGAACTCAACTTAACACATTTATTTTCAGTCAGGTGAAGTATTGTCTCAAAATTTAACTTTTAGTTCTAAATTTAATTCAAAATCTTTATATTAATCAAGTAATTTAATTAGAAAAAAATTACTTTTCACTTGTTATATTAAAAAATATTTTTTACTTAAAAAATTATGAAAATGTACAAGTCAATTGTAATACAATTATAGTATATAAAAATTATATTATAAATAAAAAATTTGATATAAATATATAAAAAAGGACGTTAATGCAAGTTGTAGACTTGTACTGTAATTAGGCAACTGCCATGGTTTGTAGGCCTGATTAATTTGGTCGATCTGCAGTTCTCTTATAGCAAAAATCTTAGCAGTCAGTTGGCATAACACAGGTCTACTTCGCAGTATTCCAAATAGCTTAGGAAAGCTGAAATTTCTTTAAGTACTAAATCTGAGAGGCACTATCAAGCTGTGGAGCGAGTGCCAGAAGTGCTTAGAAGTGCTTAATCCTTCTTTTACGGCAATTTAAGTATTACTAGATTCTATTGGACTAGTGATTATGTTTAGGTGTTGGTTTGATTGCAAAAATATTGTCCGATCGAACAGGACTGGGAATCTTAAACAACTTCCTAATTATATCTTGGTCAAAACGATGTTAAAACGTTTGCTTGATTTGGTAAAACAATATGAAGAATTTGGAACGCTTATATATGTGTTTTATAATGGTTTATGACTGCTTTTTTGGCATTTTTTCTTTTAGTACGTTACATATGTTACTGACACCCGACTAGGGCGAGAGTCTGTCTTCAACCAAACTATCTACATTGGATAACCGTGCAAGTCCTGGTTTCTCCAATTCCATATTCTGGATTCACAAGCCTACAAATGTACCAGATGTTCGTCGAAGAATCTGAAAACTTCATTTTATTTTATTTTGACTAATTAGGCTTTATAGCCTTTCAAATTAGTATCTGTTCAAAGAAATTCTCGGAGTGAGTCAGAGTTGAACTCAGGACCTGGAACAAGAAATGATAAAACTTCATTTTATTAAGTGCAGGAGCCAGGTAGATTAGTCAAATTCGTTCATTTCATCAGTAACCTCGTTTAAATCTCATTGTTGTAAAGTAAGAATTAAAAGTGTAAAGTTTTACGCCCCACTCCTGAATATTTTAACGGATGAAAGCAAAAGTCTGTAGAGAGAGTAAATATGTAAGGGAATGTAACAAGCTTCACTCGCTAATATAGAGTGAACTTTGTTTTTTTGTGGATTGGAATCAATTTTCTTATAAATCCATATCCAAACACAATAAAATTTTCAACTCACGACAAGGAACCAGGCACCAGCTACAGAATAGGCCGCTCTAGCTAAGTAATGAGCAACTTTACTCACTGATCGCTTAACAAAACACATCTCTATGAAAGAAAGTTCAGATAATAACCTCCTGCACTCCTCAATTGCTAAGCCAAAAGGAGACACTATTTTAACATTGCTATGAATCGCTTACAGCCAGGAGACAATCAGGATCTACCTTCACCATACTCCATCCTTTATTTTTTTTTCCCTAGAGAGCTACTTTGATGCCCATAGCCTCTGCAACTTCAAATTGACCACAATCAGAAAATAACAGCACAAGCACCTCCAATAACTTGCCAGAATGATCTCGACTCTCGAGCAGTATTACTTATACTCGATTTGTTATCCGCTTCAAACACTGCAACATCTACATACAATCACGGGGTCAAGACCTCCTAGCAGCGCTATATTTCTAACTGCAACTTTCTACTGATCTAATATATTAAAAGCAGAGTTCACCACTGCCTCTTTAGGCATCATCTTTTGGAACCAAACAAACTCATTTCTAGTTTTTCAAATAGACCAATACAGCATAGCTATTTTCTCAATTTCCTCTCGACTACAGAACTAACAATTACATTTAACCACTGTCCCCGAAATGTCCCACACTCAACCCAGCATGAGGCCAACAAGACATGCAGAACTTTAAAATTTCAGATGTTAAGTTGAGTTTTGGACATTAAATTGTTTCATAGTAAATATCAATTTTATATTTATATAATTTATTGGTTAAAACTTTAAAAATAAACATAACATTATTAATATATTATATTATAATATCGGTTTTTTATTACGATATTTCGATTAACTTCCCTTAATAAGCAAATTATCAAAAAATTGAATTTTAAAAATAATGTTATAAAAAATCAAACTGAAATGGTATAATTATATAGTCTAATATCGATCATATATTATAGAGTAAGTTAAATTTTGGTAGTCAAAATTTGCACGAAATTTCAAAATAATAGCTGTATTTTCAAATTTGTATATCGGTAGCTAACTTTTTAATTAGGTTTTTAAAAGAGTGACTCTATTTTTGAGAGTTACATAATGGTTGTCATAGTTATCACCGAATTTCAAAATGATATTTGTGTTTTTAATAAAATAAGTTGAATAACAAATATAAAAAATTAAAGTTATTTTTAATAATTTTAAAAATAATTTTGATAGACATATAACTATTGTGTCGATCATAAAATTATAACTAATTCATATCAACTAGTTCAAATTTAACTCAATAAACTCACTTGAACTTTACTTGAACACTTTTTATACATTGAGTATGAACGCATTTTTAAGTTAAAAAATATTTAAAACAAAATTAGAGAGTCTGCAAATTATTCAATCTCGACTCCATATTTTAAATTTCAAAATTATTTATTAATCATCAAAAATATTTTTAAAATTTTAACTTAATATATTCGATATAATATTTTATGATTTTAATTTTCTGTATTTGTCAAACTATTAAATTATAATCACCTTTTTATAATTCGGTGAAAATAATGGTCACCAATATATAAATCTGAAACTAGATCCATCATTTTAAAATTTAGTGCAAACTTTGGCCACCAAAATTTAATTTACTCTCTATTATATTCTCTCTATCACTTTTGTATTATTTTTCACATACAATCAACTATAATTTCAAAAATTAACCAAGGAATCAATATCCTTAAAAATGTTCTAAATATATAAAAAAACATTTTTGAAAACAATATATAACATATTTTTAATATACACAAATACTCCGTATTTATTTGGAGGTGATAAATTATAAAAGGTATGATAAAAAAATGTTATAAGAGTAATTCATGTATCAAGCAACAGTTTATCATACGCCTTACCATTACAAGAGTCCGAACCGACCACTCTGACAGTCGGTTTTAAAGAGAGTGATGTATACATTATATCTTATATTTAATAAAAGTAAGACCGATCTTATTAAAATATTATCGAAGGTCAAGAAACTTATATAAATTTAAAATTTAAATCTAATTATTAAAATTTACCTGCCGCTCAAAGCAGATCAGAAAAATCAACAATCTGATCCTATAATTTAACTTTTTCTCTCTGCAAATCAACTTCCTATTACGTCCATAAACATATATAACTCCATTTTGTTATATCGGTTATAATTCAGCTCGTTTAATTATTTTAATATCAGTTGTTTATTTTTAAAGCATGTTTTTTTTCTTCCGTTTAATGAAATTTTAAATTTTAGTTGTATAACCGGCATTAAATTATATGACTCAACTCTAAATGTCTCATTAGATCGGTGAATGTCATATTATCGTATTATTCATATAAATAATAATATTTATAATTAAAGTTCTCTTATCACCAACATCATTCATTGAATATCCTTCGAAGATCCTATAAAGTGACAAAATAAGATAAATAAAAAATTATCCAATTTAAACACCGGATATGCATTAAACTACTACAAATATAAAGAATATGATAATTATGGAGTTATTGATGACAAGCAACATGAAAGTGAAAAAAAATTAATATTTTTTTAAAATATTTTATCTTGAATAAATTTTTAGGGTAATTTTCGTGTACTCTAACAAATTAAACCGATTATATATATATTAGAAGATTACGCCAAAAAATTATTTTTTATATCAAATTTTTATATACAAATTTAAATTAAATATTCATAACAGTATCCTTATATAATTTTTAATATAGATAAAATAACAATAATAATATTATAATAATTATAAAATTTAATTAGTGAGTAATAATTTTAAATAAATTAAAGATTTTGGTTATGATAAAATTGATATTTAAAAAAAAAATATTTCAACTAAGTATATTATAAATAAAATTTTAATATCAAAATATAAATTTAAGATTCTAATTTAAATATAATCAAATATTAGATTAACTAAAAAATTTGAGGTAATCAAAGATTCCAGAGTTAACAAAAAATATAGAATAACCAAAATTTTGATTTGTTCATATAGACTATGAAATATCTCAAATTCAATTACAATTATATCATTTATATTTTTTAAGCGTTTTCCAAATATTACAAAAACCAAGTTTTGTTATTCACGGATAATTTATTTAAATACAATATTTATAACTTCAAAAATATTAATATAAATTGATATTCAAATTTTCAACAACATATTAAAATCGAAGATATATATAATAAATATTTTATAATTTTCTTATTTATTTTTTATTATCTTTTAACTATTCTTTTAATAGATGTTCTAATTATCGTACAAGTTTATTTGAATATTTTATAATTTTCTTATTTAAATATAATTCAATTAATATATGAACATATAATTGAACATGTTAAAAAAATTATATTATAGTATATTAAAATTTCTTAAAATTATAAAATATTAATAATAATAAAATAAATATATAAATTAATAAGAAAAAAATGTCCTTGTGTAGCACGGGTTAGAATGTTAGAAAACAAACACTGATGATGTCAGAGAATAACAAAAAAACATAGTTTACATTGCTGACGTTATCAGAGAATAAGAAAGTTGTTGGTCAGAGTTTACTCTATCAGAGAATACTCAATCAGAGTTTACTCTAATAGAGAATGCTCAAATCAGGGAATGATAACAGACATAGTTTACAAATCAGAGTTTGTAAAAGAAACAGACAAATCAGAATTTGATTAGGATAGTGAAGAAATAATCCAAATACAAGTCTATTACCTTATTGAAGCTATTATTTTCATAATATCTTTTGTAATTGAATTGTAACTGTTTCTATATAAACACGGACATAAGTTAACATTATTGTAACTTTCAAGTCTTATTTTTCTTAACCTAGTAACTCTTAAGAATATTGATTTTCTTGAGAGAGTTTTGTACACAGTTGATTATTAATACAAAATAATGTTTCTTCCATACTTATGTTCTTAAATCGATTATTTGGTGTATATTATATTCAACCCCCTTCTATAATATATATTATCATCTGGGCAAATAATTGGTATCAGAGCAGGCAGTTAATCACAATTAAAAGATGAAATAAACATGTCTAGAAACAAGTATGAAAGCATAAGAATCTCAATCTTGAAGAAGACTGAATACCCTACATGGAGGGTAAAGATGATGATGTTCTTGGAAGCAACAAATCCTGATTATCTAGACATGATCAATGAAGGTCAGTATCTTCCAACTAAGCTAGTTCCATCAACAATTGTAGAAGGAAGAGATGTTCCTTAATACTACACTTTGAAAGACAAAAACGAGTGGACCAATTAAGAAAAACTAGATGTTCTCAAAGATGCAAAGGTAAAAAATATACTGCATAACAGTCTTGACTCTGTGATGTCTAACAGGGTAATTGTATGTAAAACTGCTAAAGAAATCTGGGATGTACTAGAGGTTCAATGCCAAGGAACCAATGAGATTAAGAAAAATAGGAGATCTGTCATTATACAAGAGTATAAATATTTTGAGGGTAAACAGAATGAGTCTCTCACTGATATCTATGACAGATTTCTTACTTTGTTGAACAATTTGGCATTGGTAGATAAGGTGTATGGCAATGAAGATTCAAACACCAAATTTCTAAGGGCTCTTCCAAAAGAATGGGATCTGCAGACATCCTTGATAAGAGACAGGGCTGATATAGATGAGATATCTTTAGATGATGTCTATGGAAAATTGAAGACTCGTGACTTGGAATTACAGCAAAGAAGAAATAGGAAGAGTAGCAAGGAAAAATCTATTGCTTTGAATGTTGAAGCCAAGATTGAAGAACCAAAAGAAAAAGTCCTTAAGGCCTCAACAAGAAAAGGAAAAGATGTAATGGTCCAGGAAAGCAATGAATCAGAATCTGAGACAAAATCTGATGACTCCACAGACTCTGACATGATGAAGATGGTTGCTATGATTGTTAAAGGCTTCAAAAAGATGAAGTACAGAAAGTACAAGAAGCAAGGAAATTTTCAAAAAAAGCATGGAGAACTAGAAAAGAAAGGCAGATTCAGAAAAAGAGAAGAGAGAGATGGAAAATCAAAGACTATTGAAAAATCAAAGGTTAAGTGTTACAAGTATAACAAGATGGGGCACTTTGCTACTAAATGCAGAAGCAAAGAATCTGGAAAAGTTCTAATCACATCAAAGAAGGATTGGATTGATTCCTCAGACTTTCAAGAAGAAACCAATTATGCACTCATGGCAAACACTGATGCTCTCATCCTAAACTCTGATAAGGTACTAAACTCTGTCTTCAATTTTGATACTAAAAATATCTGTGATTTAAAGATTTTCTTAGATCCTTGCATGTTAGTTTTAAATCACAGTCTCTTGAAAATGAAAGATTAAAATTTGAGATACAAACTCTAACTGTTAGGAATAATATTCTTGAATCTGAAAATTCTAACATGATTAACACTAAGAAGGATTGTGAAAATTCTTTACACATGCCAACTCAGTTAAAAATTCAAGTTGAATATTTAAAAACTGATATAACTAAAGAAAAAGAGACTTTCAGAGTTTGGACAAATTTTGGCAAAAGAGTCCAACAAATGCTTTCTAACAAGAATTGGACTTCTTCCTTAGGTTATGAATCTGATAAGGATACACATACTAAAACACATACAAAAGGAATATTAAATAAACATGTGAAATTTGTTAGAAATGTTGAAGGCAGTCACTAATAAGAACAAACCTAAAAAGGTGAAAAGAAATAGAAATGGCAAAGTAGGAATTACTAAGGAGAATAAATATAAGTATATCTCTAATGCTCCCAGAAAAAATCCGTTTTTATTGTGGTAATTCAAATCATCTTGTCATTGACTGCAAATAAAACAAAAAGAAGGAACTAGAGAGACCTTATTCAGAAGCTAGAAAATAAACTAGATATAGACCACAAAATCTCTGTTTTCACTGTGGAAGTTTATGGCATTCAATTTATACATGCAAAGAATATCATAGTTTCTATTACAATTATTATGAATCGCCTCAACTAAATAAATCTCCAAAACATGTTGTCAAACAAATTTATGTGATAAAAGATGATAATAGAAAGACAAACTCTAACAGTATAAACTCTGAAAATGCAAACTCTGATAATGTAAACTCTGTTAACATAAACTCTGATAAAAGTACTTCTGCTGAAAAAGTTAACAAGTTTCAAAAGGAAAGATCCAAACTTGTTTGGATCCCCAAATCTACTAATTAAATTTGCATTAAATGATTACAGGGAAATAGGAAAAACATCCTTTTAATTGATAGTGGATGTTCTGCACATACGACTGGAAACAAATACCTGTTTTCAGAGTTTGAGGAGAAGGCTGACCTAAAAGTATCTTATGGAGATGGCAATATAGGAAGAATACTGGGATATGGCAATATTGTTATTGGAAATGTCATCATTGAGAATGTAGCTCAGGTTGAAGGACTCAATCATAATTTGTTAAGTGTGAGTCAAATGATAGATAAAGGTTATTCTGTGGAATTTCATGGAACTCGTTGTGAAGTGAAAAGTAAAAAGGATGGAAAAGTTGTACTTATTGGTCACAAACATAACAACTTATTTGAAGCCAGCTTGAATATAAACTCTGATGGTCCCTTAACTTGTTTACTTGGAAAGGCATCATCTATGGAAAGCTGGAATTGACACAAAAAGCTGTGTCACTTGAACTTTGGAAACATAAATGAATTGGTGAAAAAGGATCTAGTTAGGGGTCTTCCAAAAGTTCAATTTCATCCTGATGGACTGTGTGATTCATGTCAAAAGGCCAAACAAAAGAAGATATCTTTCAAGAGCAAAACTGAAAATACTATTGATCAACCATTTCATCTATTGCATCTCTATTTATTTGGTCTTGTCAACATTATGTCCATTGGAAAGAAGAAATATACTCTGGTGATAGTTGATGATTACACTAGATTTACATGGTTGTACTTTTTGCATAAAAACGATGAAACTGTAGAGATCATTTTTGATCATATTGTAATAATTGAAAATGGATCACCACACAAGGTAAAGAATTTAAGGAGTTACAATGGAACAGAGTGTAAGAACTCTGTAATTGAGGAATTCTGCTCAAAAAGAGGAATTATTCAACAATTCTTAGCACCTGACACACTTTAATAAAATGGTGTAGTTGAAAGAAAGAACAGAACTCTAATTGAAGCTGTCAGAACAATGCTAGAAGGAGCAAAGCTACCTACTTATTTTTTGGCAGAATCTGTGAATACTGCATGCATTACTCAGAATTATACTTTGATAAATAAACAGGTAATGACTCTATATGAAACTTTGAAGGGAAGAAAGCCAAATGTTAAATACTTTCACTTTTTTGGAAGCAAGTGTTTTATTCTCAAAACACATCCTAAACAATTGAAGAAGTTTGAACTCAAAGCAGATGAATGAATTTTTGTTGGTTATGCAACAACTTCTAAAACCTCTTCAAGGGCATTCAAAGTATTTAATTTAAGGACAAGGGCAGTCATGGAATTAATTAATGTCTCTTTTGATGATGGAAAAATAGTTGGGTTACATGATGAAGAGGTTCAGGAAACTCTAAGGATTGAAAATGAATTGCAGAACAAAAACTCTGTTGAACTAAAATCTGATGAGATAAACTCTGTTGAACCAAACTCTGGTGAGTTAAACTCTGATTCCTTAAAATCTAATTCAGAAATGATTTAAATAGAAGTTAAAGATTCTGCACATGTTGAGGGGGAGCAACATCAATCAATTACTGACATTGGAGAACAAACCTTATGTTAAGGATTGTGGTGTTACATTGTAATCGACTAATATTTTATTTAGATCAAATAGAAATTAACTAAGTAAAACATACTGTCATTTACTTGTAACAGTATGTATTAAAGCCAAGTAAGTGACAGTAAATATCAATAGTCATTGTCTTATACAAATTTAATAAATGATCTATGAAGTAGAAGTTTACAAAGTGTTCATGCATAACATGGATCAAATCATTGACAGTAACATTCTGAAAACTGAAGCGTATGATAGCATATTCAAGTGACAGCACCATTTAAAACAACTGATAGCCACTATTCCTCGACAGTAAACTTGGAGGAGATTGAAGAATCAAAGACATCAAGTTTTACTAACAACAACTATTCCTTGACAGTAAACTTGGCGGAGATTGAAGAATCGAAGACAACAAGTTTCTCTGATAGTAACTTTGGTAGAGATAGTTGACAGCATATTTGGCGGAATAGTTGACAGTACCTTTGGGCAACAGCAAGTTGAGAAGATTGTCAAGTTTGACAGTAAAGAATGCGGAATCGAAGATACTATCACCAAAGAGAAGAAAAAGGTTGACAGTAACCTTTTGGTAAACCTGACAGTCTATTTCAAGTAGCAGACTAGGTAGTGTTAATTCAAAGATTGATCTTGACAATTCTACCTAGTCGATCAAGTCTACTACTACAACTTGAGAAAAAGCAAGCAAAAAGATAAAGGATGCTCAAGGAGTCAAGAATGTCAAATCATCTTAGATCAACTTTATCTACAAATGGAATGAAGACAAATTTGAATAAGAAAAGTGAAGTTTCTATTTCAAGCATTGTCCTAGGAACAAGAGAAAGTACAGTTATAGGTGGGATATGTGTTTTAACATAAATACACATATCTCACAAACACTTTCCCTTATGAAATTGAGATTAACTTTTCTCAAGTATAGAAACACTAGAAAATTTCTTGTTATTATTTATCTATTGAAGCTGGAAACATCTTTCAGTCAGTTATAGCAAAAAAAATAATAAAATTAATTTTTGAAGTTAAACACCTTTCTTCATTTACTTGCTTACTGTTGTTTGCATTTGTCACTTGGTATTATTACTTCTTGTTTGTTGTTAGTAAGATAATTAATAAATTATCAAGTTGCATTTAACCCCTCTTCTGCAACACTCATACTGTTTAACAACTGGTATCAGAGCAGCAGGTTAAATATACATAACCTAAAAAGATCTAAACATGAGTGCACAGAAAGTAAGCAGCATAAAAATACCCACCTTTGATAAAGAACACTATAACATTTGGAAAATAAAGATGATGTTGTTCATAAAAACAACCAACCCTCTTTACCCTGGAATTCTGGAAAATGGTCCTTTCATTCCTCAAACATATGTACCTGAAACTACAGTAGATGGTGAAACAATACCAGCCTACTTGATTCACAAAAAGGTCACAGAATATACTGACACTGAAAAAGAAAAAGTATCCCTAGATGATTGCTTACAATTTATCATCATTGAGGCACTTGACAATGTCATGTACAACATTGTCAATTGCACCAGTGCAAAGTAAATATGAGAAACCATTGAGATACTCTGTGAAGGAACAGAAGAAGTAAAGGAAAATCAAAGACAGATTCTGGTGTCTCAGTATGAAGCCTTAATGGCTAAACCAAGTTAAGGGTTGACTGAGATGTTTGAGAGGTTTAAAAGATTGATAAATGACTTGCAGTTGCATGAAAAGTTTTATGACAAAAAGGAAGTAAACATGAAATTCATGTTGTCACTTCCTGACCACCTAGAGCACAAGGTTTCTGCCATAAGAGAAGGAAGGGACTTATCAAAATTTTCTCTTTAAAATTTATATGGCATACTTAAAACCTATGAGTTAGAGCTACTACAAAAGAGAGCCATTCAAGCTGGTCAAAGAGGGAAAATGGCCAACATATCAAATGCTCTAGTAGCTCAGGATCCACAGATGATGTAGCTCAAGGAATCTCAGCATCAACAACAAATAAAAATTGAATAAATCACAGATGAAGATGAAAGTGTAACTCTGGAACTCAAGGATGGTGATGAAGATGAGTTCTACACTTTGGAGGAACTAGGCAACATGGAAAACAAAACAATGGCCTACATGGCAAGGAAGTTCTCCAACTTGAGATTCAAGAAGAACAAGGCTTTCAAACATAGAGGACAAAGCTCCATGTTCAACAAGCCAATTATTTCAAAACCTGGAGGAAGTGGCAAAGGTGGATACAAAACAAGTATGATGGATATATCCAAGATAAGGTGTTACAACTGCAGTGAAATGGGGCATTTTGCAACAGAATGCAAGAAGCCAAAACAAGTGAAAAGAAATGACAATGATTATGAGGAACTCAAATCAAAATATAAATCCTTGCTCAAAAAGCGACAAGGAAGGGCTTTTGTGGCTGAAGGAAAGTATTGGAAAGACTCTGATGATGAAGAGGAAGAAGAATAATGAAATCTAACTCTCATGGAAAACTCTGGAGAAGTTTCATGCACTTCATCAAATAAGGTACTCATTCTTACTACTGTCGATATGACTACATCTCAGTATAAGAAAACTATTGAGAGTTTAAGTTCTAAAATTTTCAATATTCATAAAAGTATGTTAACTGCTAATAAGGAAATAGTCAAACTGTCTAGTGCTAACGAGTCATTGAGAATTAAAAATCATGAACTAGAACTTAAACAGAATGCTTTTGAGTTCTTACAAAAAGAAAATGAGATTCTTAAAAACAAGGTAGTTTGTGCTTCCTAGATTGAGGAATTTCTCAGAAAATAGATTTCTGAAAATGATCTAAAAATCAAGGCCTACAAGAATTCTTTTTCCCTGGTAAAATCATACCATGATGATAATACCTAAAATCAAAAAGTAGGTATAGGTTTTAACTATAAAAAGAAAAGTGGAAAGAAACATGCAGTAGAGGAAGACATCAAACATACTGTCAAACCTTCCATTCTAAAGAAAGTTAAGAATCTCATGTTCAAAAAGGAAGAATTTGAATTTGATGAGGAAGCTTTAGGGATTAAACAAGAGATAGATGATGAGGACAATGAAGCTATCATTAAGTCCCTTAAGGCAAAAGATACTGTCAAAATCCCCAAGACAGTTAGTTTTAACCTTGACAGTAACTTTTGTTTAAAATATGCTGTCAACACTGGCAAGACAGTAAGTTCAAAAGATATTGTCAAGACTGTGAGATCCAAACTTACTATCGAGACAACTCCATCTGAACCTACTATCAACACGAGCATGACAGTGACTTCTAATCATACTGTCACGAAGACCAAGAAGAACAGAAATGGAAAACTAGGAATAAATAAGAAGAACAATTATGATTATATTCAAAATGCTTCTAGAAAGTTGTGCAATAATTGTGGGTCTTCTAGTCATCTAACTCATGTTTGCAATAAGAATAATTCAAATGTCAAGAATGTTACCTCTGTTAATGGATATTTATATAGCATGCCTTTAAAGAACAAACAAGTTACTAATTGTGGTGATTTTGATTGCATTTCATGTAAAATGAACTTGATGAGTATGTGCTTTAACATGCCTTTTGCTAATAATCAAGAATGCCTGCATAAGAATGATAAAATCGAAAAGGCAAAGACTCCAAGTCCTCCTAAAGTTAGGACAGACAAGCCACCCAAGAACAAAGCTATCAAACCAGTAATCAAAACTGAATGGGTAGCTACAGGGGTCTTGCTAAAAGTAAGAGAAAGAATTACAACTGAATCAAATTCAAACTGTGATTTATCTAAGAATAATGGACCCAATGAAAGTTGGGTACCAAAAGCAACTTGAAGTATTTGCTTTACAGGGCGACAAGAAAAATAAAATAATCATGTGGATCATTGACAGTGGATGCTCAGGACACATAACAGATGAAAAAGCCCTGTTATCACAATTCAAGGAGATGGTTAGCCCATGTGTAACTTTCGGTGACAACATTGGTTTCACAATGGGATATGGCATACTGGAAGTTGGAAACTTAAAGATAGAGAAGATTGCTCTAGTAAATGGATTGAAGCACAATTTGTTGAGTGAAACTCAATTTTTTGAAAGAGGTTTCAAAGTTGGTTTTGATCAAGATAAATTTTCCATTGTCAACAAGAAGACAAGAGCAGATTATCTACAAGGAGTAAGAAAAGGAAGCCTCTACATAGCTGACTTAGATTTTGTAAGAAAAGACAAAGTCTATTGTTTCTTCAATAAGGCTTCTACATCTGAAAGTTGGCTGTGGCACAAGAAACTTTCTCATTTAAACTTCAAAGCAATGAATTATCTAATGAAGAGAGAATTGGTGAAAGGGCTTCCTCAACTTGAATTTTATCAAGAAGGATTGTGTGAGGATTGCCAAAAAGGAAACTAAGAAGAGCTACACACAAAAGCACTCCTAGTGGCTCAATCAATGAAGCATTTCAACTAATTCACATGGACTTATTTGGTCCTGTGAATGTGAAATCACTAGAAAGAAAAAGATATGCTTTAGTAATGGTTGATGATTTTTTAAGATACACATGGGTGAGGTTTCTAGCATCCAATGATGAAGCTGCACAAGAAATCATTGATCTTGTGAGGGTCCTTGACAAGAATCCCAAGTACAAAGTGCAGACCTTGAGAAGTGATATTGATACTGAGTTCAAAAACAATATCATGAATGATTTCTGTAAAGACAATGGAATCACTCAACAATTCTCTACACCAAGGACACCTCAGCAAAATGGTGTTGTGGAAAGAAAGAATAGAACTCTCATTGAGGCTGCAAGAACAATGTTGAGTGAAGCAAAACTTCCTACCTATTTCTGGGGTGAAGCAATCAATACAGCCTATTATACTCAAAACAGGAATGTAGTCAACAAGGCCTATGAAAAGACACCCTATGAATTGCTTACAGGAAGGAAACCAACTATCAATTATTTTCATGTCTTTGGAAGCAAGTGCTACATCATGAAAGATTCAACTGAGATCAAAAGAAAATTTGCACTAAAGCACTTAAAGGAATCTTTGTGGGGTATGGCATTGACATGACTTCATACCGAGTCTACATCATTGATCACAAGACTGTGGAGGAGAGTGTAAATGTCACCTTTGATGAGTCAAAATTTCCTGGAGTTGAAGGAAGTCAAGAAATAGAACCATTTTTCTTTGAAAATCAATGATATCTAGAAGAGATTGATGAAGATTCACCAAGAGTTGATCACACAATTTCTGGTCCAAAAAATGATCCTATCCAGTCTGGAGATAATGAAGAAACTGCTCAAACAACTGATTTTTCTGGGAATGTTCCCATGAATAGTGGACTTGAAGAAATTGATGTTGTTAACAGTGCAAGAGCAAAAGATGTTGTCAATCAACAAGGTGTTGAAGATTTCAGTGATTCTCTAAGAGAAACAAAATGGAACAGAGATCACACAAATGATTTAATCATTGATGATCCAGGAACTGGAGTCAAAATAAGAAAAAATGTTACCAATGAATGCATGTACTCTTATTTCCTTTCTCAAACTGAACCCAAAACTCTAGAAGAAGCTTTGACTGATCTAGATTGGATTAATGCCATGCAAGATGAGCTTAATCAATTTAAAAGAAGCTGTGTTTGGGAATTGGTGCCAAGACCAAAGAACAAATCCATAATATGCACCAAATGGGTTTATAGTAACAAGATGGATGATTGTGGTACTGTCAAAGGAAACAAAGTGAGGCTAGTGGCAAATGGTTACTATCAACAGGAAGGGATTGATTATGAAGAAATATTTGTACCTGTTGCCAGAGTTGAGGCAATAAGAATCTTTTTGGATTTTGTTGCTTTCAACAACTTCAAAATTTTTCAAATAGATGTTAAAAGTGCTTTCCTTAATGGAGAGTTAGAAGAAGAAGTATATGTTGAACATCCCCTGGCTTTCAGATCCAAAAATGAAGAACTTTCTGTACAGACTACTCAAGGCATTGTATGGCTTAAAGCAAGCACCAAGGTCTTGGTATGATACTCTTTCATCTTCTTGAAAAGGTTTGATATGGAAGACTCATCTCCTGCAATAACTCCAATCTCAACAACAACTCAACTTGACAAGGATCCAAAAGGAAAGAAGGTGGATAACAAAATGTATAGAAGAATGATTGGATCTCTCCTCTAACTAATAGCTAGCAGGCCTAACATCATGTTTGCAACATGGTTGTGTGCAAGGTTCCAGTCTGATCCAAAGGAGTCTCACTTAATGGCTATAAAAATAAAATTTAGATACATAAAAGGGACACAAAACTTAGGCCTTCGGTATCCTAATGATTCTAGATTTGACTTAGTTGGATATTCAGACTAAGATTATGCAGGGTGCAAGATAGACAGGAAGAGCACTACATGTAGCTGTCAATTTCTAGAAGAGAGATAGGTCTCATGGTTTAGCAAGAAGCAACATTTAGTATCAAATTCAACTATAGAGACTGAATATATTGCAGCTGGTAGTTGTTGTGCTCAGTTACTTTGGATGAGGAACTAACTATTGGACTATGGGTTGACTCTTCAAGGAATTCCCATCTTTTATGACAACACTAGTGTCATAACAATTTCTGAGAATCCTGTTCAACATTCCAAACCAAAGCACATTGACATCAGACAACACTTAATTAGAGAGCATGTGGAGGAAGGCACAATCAAGCTTATCTATGTGCCCACGGAGAAGCAACTTGCAAATATTTTCACCAAACCACTAGATGAAAAGACATTCAACAGGCTAGTGAGTGAATTGGGTATGTTAAATATATCCTGTTAATGTAATTATGTTTAGTTGATTTAAAATTTAGTTAACTAAATTTCATTATGAATTAATGGCCTCTTGAGGTGTTTTGATTTTTATCACAATGGAAAGACATGATGATATTTTACTGAGAGGTTAACTAATTTATTTTTAAGTAACTTAAATTCATATGTGGTCAATAAAAGATACTGTCAAGATTCTTGACAGTATGTTTTATTCATAATGTTATATAGTATTAAGTTACTGTCAAAATTCTGTGAAAACTCATTGTCAAATGATTGAGAAGTTTTGACAGTATGGTATGCGGGACTGAAACTTACTGTCGAATCTTGTGGAACTTCCTGTCAAATGTTTGAGAAGTTTTGACAGTATAGTACGTAGAACTGAAACTTACTATCGAATCCTGTGGAACTTATTGTCAAATGTTTGAGAAGATTTGACAGTATAGTACGCGAGACTGAAACTTACTGTCGAATCATGTGGAACTTACTGTCAAATGTTTGAGAAGTCTTGATAGTATAGTACGCGAGACTGAAATTTACTGTCGAATCATGTGGAACTTACTATCAAATGTATGAGAAGTTTTGATAGTATAGTATGCAGGACTGAAACCTACTGTCAAACAACTGACAGTATAGTCTTCTAAAATCCGCGCATAACATACTGTCAACGGTTAATATTAGGGTTATTCATTTATTTTACATATTCTCTAACCTCTAATGTTATTGTCAAGAGTATTTGTGATTTCTAGCACATAAGTTACTATCAAGAAATGGAACTAGAAGACAACTGTCACTTAAAATCGTTTAAATTCATTTTTGACAGTATCTTTTTCACATCATATATATACACCGCTAAATTTCTCTCACTCTTTACTTTTCTTTTTCTCTCTTAACTTCAAATTCTCTCTCGCCCTAAAAAACTCTTCATTTTCTCTATAACATCTCCTTCTCTAAACCATATTTCAAACTCTAGACCGTTCTTCAAACTCTAAGCCCTTCTTCATTTCAAACTTCAACAAATTCTCAACCATGTCTGGACCCTAAATCATTTTTTCTCTTTCCCAGACCAATTTCACCACCATGGATTCAGTGGGTGAAGTTGAAAAAGCCTAAAACCGTTTGTTGGCTTCAAGAATAACTCATACTTGTCATTTGCTCTCAACAACAGCCCAATGCTAGAAATACCAAGGTTATCACAGTTGTGGACCTCTACAACTTGTGAAGGGGAGCAGAACTCAAGCTCCATCAAGTTTCAAATCAATGGGCTCTCCTACACCATTGATTCAACCTACATCAATACTGCTCTTCACACTGAAGTTGAGAAAGATACTCCTTTTTAGGAACCTGCAAGTGAAGAAAAACTCTCCAAGTTTTTCAGAATGATTGGGTATACTAGACCCAAGACAAATCCCGATGGTGATGAATGGTACCCCTCAGGAGGCATGGATAAAAAATTCATAAACAAATAATGGAGCATGATGCTAGATGTTGTTACAAGGTCCATGTCTAGCAAGACTAGTGGCTGGAATGAGGTACCAACCTACATCAGGAAGATTGTGCACTCCATGGTGCACAACTACAGAATCGATATTGGAAAACTCCTGATGCCATTATTTAAACTAGTGATTGGAAAGAAAGAAACAAGGATGCCGGTAATTTACTATCATGGATTATTTATGCTTATCATTAACTCTGTTGTAGGCATAATTAATTTAGATAGCGTTCAATGCATGGAGTCCCCAACTTTAAAGAAAAACACTAATTCTTTGTTAATCAGTAAACCACTTAACACTAAATTGAGTTTGTTTATAACTGATTTCATGATTTCTATTATAAATAGATTAAATTTAAAAAAAAATGGGGACTACAATGTATTTTCCTTGAGTGATGAGAATGGTGTTGACCTCTCCATTCCTAATCCACACTCTAAACCATTTGAAGGAGTCCAACCTTTTAGAGTCACAAAAAATGTTAGCCAAGGGTCCGGTTCCTTTCAAAAGGACCAAGCTCCTAAAAGGAGGAAAATCAATAGCCCTAGGTTAGAAACCATTCCACAAATAGGGGTGAAACTGCACAAGTTGCAACAAATAAGGATGGTAGTCTGAGCACAGAACCTACAGAGGGCCCTGGTGAGCCTATGAGAAAGATGGCAAGTGTATCAACCTCTGTTAGCCATAGTGTGTTCTCTCAAAAGGACATATCTATTAAAAGGGATCAATACACATCTCTGGATGTATCCTCTCAACAGGGGGCATCTATTGAAATTGGCCAGTCTCCCATGGCAACTTGTACAGAGTCAGCACAACAGGTTGAACACACTCAACCTGATCTCACACTTACAGATAATCACACAATAGGTCTAGAAAATGTGGAGCAAATCTCATTTAATTATGGTGCATCACATTTTGCCACAATTGAAGAACAAAATGTTGATGCACTATTCCAATAATTAAATGAGACTGATCATAGCAATCCACAAGAAACTTTCACTCAAAGGGTGGAAGAGATTGTTGTCATAGCCCCTGAAGCTATTAATGACAAAGTTGTTATCAATCCTCCTGACAGTAACTTCTCAATAGATGATGTCAAAGATGTTGTCAACATTCCAAATCCAGACAACCACTCTCCAATGGCCACAACTTCTCTACAAGATGAATATGATGACTTTGCTTTCATTTCTACAATCCTTAAGGTAAAATCGAAATCTCTTGTGCAAGATATACCTGATCAGTCTCTTGCACCTAGGATGAGTGAGGGTGTGAAAAGACAAAGAGAGATAAAAGAAAAGAGAAGTAAGTCTAAAAATGAGGGGCTGGGAAAATCCCAGGCAAAAGGAGAGGGCCCTAAGAAAGGCCAAATGAAAAAACAAAATGTAGGAGCTAAAATATCTAAGGCACTAGGCCTTGAGAGTGAGTTGGTGAGGAGTGATGAGATCACTCAGAAAAAACAAGGGAGTATGAGAACCACAACAGCCTCCAACTCCTCCAAACAAGCTGATGAAAGGTTAAAATCCCTTTCATATAAAGTTTACAAATTGTCCAAGAATCTAGACACTGTTGGCAGAAATCAAGTGAAGTTGATCAACAAGATGGCCAGTCTAGAGCAAACTATGAATGATGGATTCAAGGCCATTTTTGACAAGCTTCAAGAATTCAATTCTAAATTTTCAAACCCTGCTGTTTCTACCACAACTAAAGGGGAGAAAAGTACAAATCAAGCTGAAGTGTTTGTAGATGGGTGTGATAAGGAGAAAACTCAAGCTGCATCTCAGGGGGAGAGTCAACTAGCATTACTGTCTAGTGTGGCTGCTGAGATGGATACACATCTTAGTGATAATAAGGAGGAGAAACAGAAGCATGTTGAAAGGCCTAAGGAGAAAGGCATTATGATTAAGGAAGGAGGTGTTAAGGAGGTTCCAATAGTGCATATAGCTGGGAAAGGAAAGGTAAAGCTACACCATATAGATGTTGATGATACTATTCTGGTGGAGAGGGATGATCTTACAGAAGAAGAAGCTACTATCTTGATGATTGATGAAAATGAGAACAGTAATGCATTTCAGGATGCAAGCTTCTATGAAAGAATTAAAGAAATCAAGATGTCATCCAATGGAGACCCAAAGAAATTCTATGAACAGTTGAAACAGTCAATAGTGGGAGCTGTTATGATGATATATGTCAGTAATAAATGAGTGACAACAGTAAGAATGGCAGGAGGATTAAGTTAGTATGTCAGCCTAGTATTTCTCAGCAAACAGGAGATTCCAGTTATTGAAGCTATTAGACTCAAAATCAAGGCTGAGAAATCATTCCTCAATGAAAATCTCAAAAGAACCCTGTTGAAATTGATAAGGGAAAAGCTTCCAGAAATCACTTACAACCCTCTGAGCATTAGATACAGTTTCTCAAATGATGGCAAGTACAGATTCATGAACCTTGAAAGAGTTAGTGAGTAGAAACTTAAGTTGATTAGAGAAGCATTTGAGTACTTCTGCAAACTGGATCAAAGCGAGGAGGTGACGGATGTAGTGAAGATTCTGAAGAAGGAAATTGAGAGGGTTGAAAAATTATGGGTTGATAGAATGTGAAGAGATAAGGATGGAAATGGTGAAGACAAGGATGAAGGAAAGCCTGATGGAGGTATAGGTAGTTCTAGCCAACACAATAGCAATGGTGAAGGATCTTCTAGATCTGGAAATAAGGTGGATGAAGATGAGGAGAAGAATGAAGTTGAGTACAAGGATGCAATTGAAGGAAATGTATTGAAGTTGGTGGTTCTGGGTTGTTAGAATGACAAGATTGATGCTGTCAGGAGTAATAAGGGTAAACTTGCTATCACAGAACCTACTGTCACAAAACCTGCTGTCATAGAACATACTGTCGCAGAACCTACTGTCAAACCTGCAGTGACAGTAACTTTAAAGTCATTGTCAAGAAAAATCTCTACAACCAAGAAACGCAGGATTGCAATGGCTGAAAGACCTAAGCCACATTCTAGAAGGAAGCCTTGCAGGAAGAGTTGGAAGCTGACAAATGAGAATCTGCATGAAGAATGTCTTCATGTCAGGAGACCCACCATCAATAACATAGATGAGTCAAAGGCTGAATTAATCACTAAAGTTGTTGCTGAGTGGTCTGAGTTTAATTCATTGATCAGGATAAATGTATTTTATGCTACTGGTAAGGTTGAAGCGATGGGACATGAATGAAGGGTTTCGAGGCACAAACGCAGCGGAATAAACGCGAAAAATAAATCAAAATAGCGAAACCCTCCGCAGGATCCATGCGAAAACAAAAGATTTAATTCGGAGATAAAGAATAAATACCTTTAGAAGCTTTAACAGTTCATTAATGGAAGATTAATGGAGGTCCAAAGCTTGTTTAATCAACACGTATCCCGCTCTGGCGATCTACGCTCTACGGTATCCACACGAACACTTTTCATGAAGGATTGATGTGTACTATTACCCGAAAACTGCTTCTCTCTCTCTATCTACCTCTTTTCTCAAAACGACTAGGGTTTTAGTAAAAATATGTCTCTTAAATTAAATCAGCCCATAAACAGATTATATAGAGAGAGGAATAAGTTTTCTAATTATAATCCAATTATAATTAATACTAATCCAAAATTCTAAATTATTTAATTAAGTCTCACTTAATTAATTAATTATTAATTTTAGAATTAGTTTAAATAATTCATTTATTCTATTTATATAATTAATTAAGTCATACTTAATTAATATCATAAATAAAATAAATTACTTATTTAATTTAAATTCATAATTTAAATTATTTCTCATTCAAGTGTTCTTTGTGTGTGACCCTGTAGGTTATTATTACGTTGGAAACAATTTTAATATCTAATTAAAATTGTAAACAATGAGCGGCATCTAGTAATACATCATTGCTACCCAAGTAATAATAGTAAATCGGTGATTCGATTAAGCCTTTCGTGAATAATGTTCCATGTAATATAATCCCTTTAATCTTGATATTATAAATTAAACTCAAGGCATGTCTCGT
Source organism: Oenanthe sinensis (assembly GCA_028671895.1). Lineage (NCBI taxonomy): Eukaryota > Viridiplantae > Streptophyta > Magnoliopsida > Apiales > Apiaceae > Oenanthe > Oenanthe sinensis. The sequence continues at coordinate 12,179,954 of CM053798.1, read as the reverse complement.
GTCATCCTCTTCATAATTTAATCTTTATTTTCTTGATCGATGAGTAGACTATTAAAATCAAATCAACATTTGAGCACGGCCGTGTATTTCATAGTCTCACTCAAATAAGAGGCCAATAATATCACTCCTAAAATTAGGAGGATTAAATCTCATCTAGATCATTCATATTTCTCATACGATTCATAATATACCCAATGTTCACTTTTATCATCACCCTGTCAAAGGTAACTTTTAATGTAATCAAAGTATATTAATTCTCGTATAGAAATATAATGATTTCAGGTTTAAGGGTGCCATGCATTGATACATGCACTTATGTTCTTGACTTTAGTATCACCATACCTATGACCAATGAGATGTGGTCATCTATCAAGAAACATACTAGTCTTTATGCATTATTATTGCCCTTAAATAATAATACTCGACTAGGGAATTTTAGGAATAAGATACTATTCATATAATCTCATTTTTAAGTCACATACTTAAAGATATATAATACGTATCAAAATTCCAAGGACATTTATTATGCTTTCAATTTATTATGCAGTAAATAAAACATAATAAATAAATAATAATCAATAAAACATAATCCTTAATAATAAATATTTTCCTTAAAATATAAAAGGTATTGTCTCTAGAGCACAATTACTAACAATCTCCCACTTGCACTAGAGTCAATTACCCAAGTATCCAATACTCATGGAACTAGTGTGACTTTCGTGCTTCTGCTGCGACAAAGCCTTTAGTCAGTGAGTCTGTAATATTATTATTAGTATGCACTTTACATATATGTATATCTCCTTGATCATTAATCTCATTAATTAGGTGATATCTCCTAAGTACATGCCCAAACAGCCTCATTGGCTGCTTCGCAAGCATCAATATACTCAGGCTCTATTGTAGAATCAACAACTGTCTCTGCTGTGAACCATTCCAGCATACAACATCTCAATAAAAATAGATAAAACATAAAGCCAGACAGAAAGATTAAATCATCTTTGTCTGTCTAGAAACTAGCATCACTGAAACCTCTTACAACTAGCTTCACATCTCCTCCATATAACAAGTATGAATCTTTAGTCCTCTTCAAGTACTTAAGAATATTCTTGACTGCCGTCCAGTGACCTTCACCTGGATTAGATCGGTATCTACTCATCATACATAAAGCATACGAGACATCAGGACGAGTACATATCATTGCATACATTATAAAACCAATTGCTGACGCATATGGAACTTTACTTATGCGGTCCTTATCATCCAATGATTTAGGACAAATTTTATTTTGAGATCATTATCCCATGAGACATTGGGACATATCCATTTAGCCTCTTTGCATTCGAAATTGATGTAAAACTTTGTCAATGTATGTACTCTAACTTAGGCCGATCAATCTTCTTGATCTATCTCTATAGATCATGATCCCTAATATATAGGTCGCATCGCCTAAGTCTTTCATTGAGAAATTATTTCTCAACCAAGTCTCCACAGTCTATAGAGAAGGAATGTCATTCTCTATTAGTAATATATCATCAACATATAATACTAGGAATGCCACATGGCTCCCACTAAACTTCTTGTAAACACAAGTTTCATCTTCATTCTGAATAAAGTCAAACTCTTTTTGACTGTTTCATGAAAATAAATGTTCCATCTCTTAGAATCTGGAGTGTTCATAGATTCTTGATAGGTGAGAAGCTCTTCTTCATCCACAAGCATCACATCACCATCTTGAGTCAAGAGAAATCTATAATATCTCTCGGGCTCATGGCGAATCCTACCAGACCTACGAACAACCTGTGTTTCTTGAGCAGTATTGTTTTCTTGTACATTCTGCTTAGGTTCCTCCATTGGTTCAATGTTATCATGTGGGTCTCGAACTTCATCGAGATCTATTATCCTCTCACTGTCTTTCTTAGAGAGCATCTTTCTCAAGGAACATAGCAGTTCAAGCAACAAACACTTTGTTCTCGGAAGGATTATAGAAAGAATAACCCCTTGTTTCAGTTGGGTATCCCACATAATTACATTTGTCTGATTTTGGTCATAGCTTGTCAGAGATTAGACGTTTCACAAATGCTTCACATCCCTAAATTTTCATAAATGACATGTTGTGACGTTTCTCAGTCCATATCTCATAAGGAATCTTTTGAACCGTTTTAGTAGGAACACGGTTAAGTGTATATGGAGCCGTTTCCAGGGTGCAACCCTAAAAACTAATTGGAAGATTCCTTGACTCAACATTGATCACACCATGTCCAACAAAGTGTGATTCCTCCTATCAAAAAACTTTTCTTTGATATTTTCTACTTCATCTTTATAGTCTTTGAACTTTTCAAATGATTCGGATTAGTTCTTCAAAAGATACATATATCCATATCTACTAAAATAATTAGTAAATTTTATGAAGTTAATAAAATCTACCTTTTGTCATCGTACACATATGACCACATACATCACTATGTATAAGTCATACCCGTTCAATGACCCATTCACCATGTCCGGTAAAAGGAGCTTTAGTCATTTTGCCAAATAAACCAAGATTCGCATCCTTTTGTATAATTCATAATCAAACTTATCCATGAATGCATCCTTATGTATTCTGGAAATGCGTTTCTCATTAATATAGCCTCAATAACAGTGCCAAAGGTAATATTTGATTTAAGTCACTTTAGAACATATAAATTGTTAATTAGTTGTGCAACATTATAAGCCTCATCATCAAAATAGAATAAACAACTATTGTTATTTAATTAAAATGAAAAAGCCTTTCTTGTCCAAACAAGAAACTGAAATAATGTCTCTGTCAATTGCAAGCACGTTATAACAATTATCAAGTTCTAAATTTTCCTTATAGGTTAAAAGTTAAGTAACGAGTTCCTCTAACCAGAGCAACTACTTTTACTCCAATTCCAACCCGATACCTAAATCTTGACCCTTATTGATCATCTTTTTCAGATCTTCCAAATAAGCATGACAGTTTAATTTCCAGTCTACCAATTTTCCAAAGAAGCGACAATCGTCTTCGTAATCAACACCTCATTCAGACTTTAGAGTCTACTTTAGGGATTGGACTTTGGTTTGACAACGGAACTAGATCAAATCTTCTCATTGTCTTTCCATTTTCCTTTCCCTTTTGCATTCCCTATGTTTATCATCAATATAGTAGTAGTTCATGCATTTATCATATTGCTTTCACCAGTTCTCAACATGCTTAGCAACTAAATGGGTGTTTTACCCATCTTATTCATTTTATTGTTCATAACAAACTAAGAATAATATTTGTCCACGGATTGTAAGATCAAATCTAACTAAGTCTCCAGACCAATCTGGAAACCCAAAATATCAAAGGTACTCATTATACCCTATAATCTTTAGAACATGTGGTGTAACCGGGTCTCACTCTCCCTACTTGTAAGTGTATAGTGCCCTTTTATTTTCAAATATATCTTGTGCTCAATCGTCTCATAAACATCTATATGCTCGTGTTGCTTCTTAAGCTCAGCACACATATTTACGAGTATGAGACATGAAACATCAGTCGCAATATCAATTTGCTTCCAATAAGCACTATGATTTGCACATGTTACATTCTCAACTTTAAGAGCAGGGGAAGAGATTTGACTAACATCGTGATGTTCGAGGACTATCCTCAAGCTCCTATGTCAATCAAGGAAATATATTCTCGTCAACTTGTCCTTCTCAAGAACTGATCGCATAGAAAAGTTGTTTGTGTTTATCATTTGATATCTACAATATTAAAGTGTATAAAATAAACTAGATTGCAAATTTAATATTAATTATGTTTAAATGATTATGGTATATCACTATATACCTCCCACTATTTTTATCAAACTAATAGCCCTAACTATTAATTCGGAAAATATTTCTTTAAATCTTTCTAGTGAGCCAAGATCCATATTTCATCCATGTTTTAAGATAGCGTTGGCTAATACACTCAAAACATGACTATTTAGGTAGACAACATTTGTCGATTACATCAAATATAACTCTTGGAAAGTTTGGTGGAATAACCCTTTGTACACATTTATCCAATAAATCTCACCGAACTCTATGCCTCTAAACCCACAATCCTATTGTGATGATTTAGTTAAGTTAGACCCAATGTTTCAATAAACTAAGTACACTTACTTATCACGTCTTCCCATGATTGATAAAAGCACCTTGCTTTGGCAAGCTCACTCCTTCTCAATCTTGATCTTGACGAGTAATAAACATTGGAAGGCATCCGATTAACTTAATATGTATTTAGGGATTTTTATTATTTATTTTAACGATCATGATCCCATCGTAAAGAGATTCTCAATTTTTCCTTGATCAAATAATTTATTTAAATATTCGTCAATGGATTGATTTCCAGGTCGTCGGAGAAGTCACAAGCGGTCTCACTTAAAACCCAACTTCCTTACTAATTAAACTAATAATCCGCTTTTGACAAAATCTCCTCATATCAGAAAAAGAAAATTCATATTTAATATTGTGTTTCATAAACACAAGAATCTCATGATCGTTTGTTCAATTTTAAAATCTTGAATCGTTACAGATTTTATCTTTCTTAAGCAAACATGGCATGGGTGTCGTATCTAATACATATATGATTAATCAATATTAAGCATGCATCTCGATTATATCTATGCATACATACTAACACATGCAATCATATACATATATGTAATGTGCGTAAATTAAACGTGTTTGGTTATAGCCCGATCCTATGTGATCTTTCCAAGCTAATAGAAATATCAAGGTTAGTCTATGGTGGTTTTAAAATACTATCTATTACATGTCTTCTTTCTTCATTGCTCCATCATCCCCTTTTGGATCGCCTCCTTGCTTGGAAGTCTTCATTGATAATTACATTGAATAATAAAAATAAAACTATTCTAATAAAATTATAGGAGAACTCGAGTTACATTCGAGATAATTAAATTACAATGAATAAACGACATGCAAGTCGTATTTAGAAACCAAAACCATAAATCAAAACCACTATACTATGGGTCTTTAGGCCATAACCATCCACCATGCTATCACATAACACATATAATATATCTAAGATTATATAAACATATCATATAATCATATATAACAAATTTCGAAATTTCAGAAAATTAAAAACAGATTTCTGAAGATAATAAATCGCTATTTCGAGGCCCTTAACGACGTCAAATGCCTTACAGACCTGTAGGTGATAGCGTTGCTATCAGCTTTGTTCATTGGCCCGATTCAAGTCAGAAAACACATATCGTTTGCGAAAATCAGATTCGGCAATCAGATTTCACCAAATCTGACGGTGTTTCGGAAATCGTATCATATACAATCCCCATAACAAGAACAAGAATATATCATATATACATACACAGTGATACATACAATCATCACATGATTATACATTACATGAATATCATATATTCATAATATATACATACATATACTCAAAATTTTAGAAAATCAAATAATTTTCAGAAAATAATAAATCACCGTTTTGGGACCTGTAAAGACATCTAATGGCTTAAAGACGCAGAGCTGACGTTGTCAGTATTGCTCAGTGACCCGATTCCAGTCAGAAAACATATATCGTTTGCGAAAATCAGATAAGGGACACAGATTTCAGAAAATCTACGACAGCTGTTTCAGAATTCGTATCGAATACGATTCCCATAATAAGAACAAACATGTATCATATACATACATCAATAAACACAATCATCTCATGATTATACATCATATGAATATCATATATTCATAATATAAAAAAAATATACATATTGTATTAATACAAAATTATGATAGATCGCATACATGCTTATATATCGAAAACTATTAAGCACATAACCGAATTAAAACGTTTCGCAAGTAGCTTTGATACCATAGAAGGGTTTCGAGGCACAAACGCAGCGGAATAAACGCGAAAAATAAATCAAAATAGTGAAACCCTCCGTAGGATCCATGCGAAAATAAAAGATTTAATTCAGAGATAAAGAATAAATATCTTTAGAAGCTTTAACAGTTCATTAATGGAAGATTAATGGAGGTCCAAAGCTTGTTTAATCACCACGTATCCGGCTCTGGCGATCTACGCTCTACGGTATCCACACGAACACTTTTCATGAAGGATTGATGTGTACTAGCACCCGAAAACTGCTTCTCTCTCTCTATCTACCTCTTTTCTCAAAACGGCTAGGGTTTTAGTAAAAATATGTCTCTTAAATTAAATCAGCCCATAAACAGATTATATAGAGAGATGAATAAGTTTTCTAATTATAATCCAATTATAATTAATACTAATCCAAAATTCTAAATTATTTAATTAAGTCTCACTTAATTAATTAATTATTAATTTTGGAATTAGTTTAAATAATTCATTTATTCTATTTATATAATTAATTAAGTCATACTTAATTAATATCATAAATAAAATAAATTACTTATTTAATTTAAATTCATAATTTAAATTATTTCTCCTTCAAGTGTTCTTTGTGTGTGATCCTGTAGGTTATTATTACATTGGCAACAATTTTAATATCTAATTAAAATTGTAAACAATGAGCGGCATCTAGTAATACATCATTGCTACCCAAGTAATAATAATAAATCGGTGATTCGATTAAGCCTTTCGTGAATAATGTTCCATGTAATATAATCCCTTTAATTTTGATATTATAGATTAAACTCAAGGCATGTCTCGTGTCATCCTCTTCATAATTTAATCTTTATTTTCTTGATCGATGAGTAGACTATTAAAATCAAATCAACATTTGAGCACGGCCGTGTATTTCATAGTCTCACTCAAACAAGAGGCCAATAATATCTCTCTTAAAATTAGGAGGATTAAATCCCATCTAGATCATTCATATTTCTCATACGATTCATAATATACCCAATGTCCACTTTTATCATCACCCTGTCAAAGGTAACTTTTAATGTAATCAAAGTATATTAATTCTCGTATAGAAATATAATGATTTCAGGTCTAAGGATCATTACACCATTATCACAGTGAGAATTATTTATGACACTTATTTAACATGTAGAATCTCACGGCGGGTCATTCCAGTGCCATGCATTGATACATGCACTTATGTTCTTGACTTTAGTATCACCATACCTATGACCAATGAGATGTGGTCATCTGTCAAGAAACATACTAGTCTTTGTGCATTATTATTGCCCTTAAATAATAATACTCGACTAGGGAATTTTATGAATAAGATACTATTCATATAATCTCATTTTTAAGTCACATACTTAAAGATATATAATACGTATCAAAATTCCAAGGACATTTATTATGCTTTCAATTTATTACGCAGTAAATAAAACATAATAAATAAATAATAATCAATAAAATATAATCCTTAATAATAAATATTTTCCTTAAAATATAAAAGATATTGTCTCTAGAGCACAATTACTAACAATGAAATGAAAGAAGCAAACTACTTTATGGTGAAAAGGATGCTTCAAATCACAAAAGGTCTTGATATTAGAACACAAGTCTTGAGAGGAGTGTTGATCAAGAAATTCTTGGAGCTAATGGAAACTTTCAAAACACATCATTTGGATTTCAATGAAGCTGAAAACCTGAGATAGTAATGTATTTAGATGGAGTTTTGTTCGAAAATAAAGATGGAGTCAAGGAATTCTAGAGTATAAATTCCTTATAGGACAAAAATACTGAACTCTTGATGAAACTGATGGAGCAACTTCAACAACTTCCTTATCCTAAAGAGAAAGGATTCATTCCCAAACTCTAGGGAATCATCTCAACCAAGGAACAACAGGAGTATGAGAAGAAGGTGGAATATGAGAAGACTCGACAATGTCTGCTAAGAAATCCTGAAAGGATAGTCTTCTATAATTCTGGTGGATCTGCTGAGGAAATTACATTTAAAGAGTTAAAGACTTTGGTTGTGAAGGATCCTGAGATAGTCAAACTGATCAAGAGACAACTCCTCAAAATAAGAAACTTTGAGGTGTTTGATCTCAAACGGAAAGCATATAGATTTGTGACTCCAAAGAAAAGGAAGAAATGGAAAAGAGGGAGAAATTTGAGAGTGAAGTTGAAGCTTCCAAGTTGAAGGTGGAGAGGATTACCAAAATAATTAAAGAGGCTGAGATTTACATGAAGCATGAAATGTTGAATGATCATTTCTCAAAAAAGCCTATGTCTTTCCAGTCCTTTTTGGGCCCCTGAGAATCATTGTTGACAGCATTGATGTCGAGGCTGTCAATTTCAGGGTGCTCAACAATAAAAATTTGAGAAAAATCTTCAGACTCACTACAGGTTCTTTCCTAGAATTTAAGAGGGATCTAAGCAAGAATGGCTGGGAAATTATTGAGTCCTGAGAAGAAGAAGATGAAGCCATAGACAAACTCAGAGTGAAGCAGGTTTTCTCTTCTACAAAGAAAAGATTTGTCAAAGACATGTTTGGTACGAAATATCTGTGTATCTCAAAAGGGCCAACTGAGAACTACTATACCTACAGAGAATTGAAAAATCTTTCTTACAAAATGGTGAAGCTAGTCTTAGATTGTGTCTCTGATCATGCCTAGACAGATGAAGAAAAGTAAAAACTGAAAGCTCTTGAAGGTTTGTATGGAAAAATGACAACAGTAAAGAAGTGAATAAGAAGCTCAAGATAAAGTTGAAGATTTTCTCAGTCTAGGGAGCCTAGTTGAGATAAAATTGTACTTGTAACTTTTCTTTAATATTTTCATGTACAAACACTTCTGTTTTTTTATTAGTTGAGTTAGCACATGCCATTTTCTTTGAATTTGTCTTTATTTTTCATAAAAACAAATTGGGGGAGATTGTTAGGGATTGTTGTGTTAACATTGTAGTCGACTAATATTTTACTTAGATCAATTAGAAATTAACTAAGTAAAACATATTGTCGTTTGCTTATTGACAGTATGTTTTAAATGTGACTTGTAACAGTATGTAATAAAGCCAAGTAGGTGACAGTAAGTATCAATAGTCACTGTCTTGTACAAATGTAATAAATGATCTATGAAGTAGAAGTTCACAAAGTGTTCATGCACAGCATGGATCAAATCATTGACAATAACTTTCTACAAACTGAAGCCTATGACAGCATATTCAAGTCACAACACCTTTTAAAACAACTAACAGTAATTATTCCTCGACATTAAACTTGGCGGAGATTGAAGAATTAAAGACAGCAAGTTTTACTTATATCAACTATTCCTCGACAATAAACTTGGCGGAGATTGAAGAATCGAAGACAGCAAGTACCTCTGAAAGTAACTTTGGCGGGGATAGTTGACAACATGTTTGGCGGAATAGTTGACAGTACCTTTGGGCAATAGCAAGTTAAAACGAATGTCAAGTTTGAAAGTAAAGTATGCAGAGTCGAAAATACTTTCACCAAAGAGAAGCAAAAGATTGACAGTAACCTTTTGGTGAAGCTGACAATCTGTTTCAATTAGTAGGCTAGGTAGTGTTAATTCACAGATTGATCTTGACAATTCTACCTAGTTTGTCAAGTCTACTACTGCAACTTGAGAAAAAATAAGCAAAAAGATTAAGCGTGCTCAAGGAGTCAAAAATATCAAATCATCTCAGAGCAACTTTATCTACAAATGGAATGAAGAAAAATTTGAATAGGAAAAGTGAAGTTTCTATTTCAAGCATTGTCCTAGGAACAAGGGAAAGTACACTTATAATAGGATAAGTGTTTTAGCATAAATACACATATCTCACAAGAACATTCCCTTATGGAACTGAGCTTAACTTTTCTCAAGCATAGAATCACTAGCAAATTTCTTGGTATTGTATCTATTGAAGCTAGAATCATCTTCCAGTCAGTTGTAGCAAAAACAAAAATTAATAAAATTAATTTTTGAAATTAAATACCTTTCTTCATTTACTTGTTTACTGTTATTTGCATTTGTCATTTGGTATTATTATTTCTTGTTTGTTATTAGCAAGATAAGTAATAAATTATCAAGTTGCATTCAACCCCCCTTCTGCAACACTCATACTGTTTAACACCTTAATTATTGAAATGTCAGAGTCTGACATTGGGTATGCTCTATAGGAACCCATGAACTTTTCTACACAGTCTCTGATGAGAATATGGTCGACTGCAAAGGTTAATAATGCTAGTGATGATGAGGAGGCTATCATCACATTCAAATGCAATGGCACTCACTCAATAACAGCTGATGTGGTTTGTCAAGCCCTTCATCTTCCAGAAGTGGTTGTGTATGATGATCTAGTAAATGATGAACATATTAAAGAGTTTTTAAGAGAAATAAGTTATGGAGGTAGTCTATCTAAACTGGAGAGTTTCATAAGGCCCCATTTAAGAAGAGAATGAAGATTCTTCTTTGAATGCATTACAAGGGCTTTCACAGTTAAATGCACGAATTTTGATGCCATTCCGCAGTTGTCTCAACAAATTGGGTATTCTCTGACCCATAATTTAAATTTTAATTTTCCCTGTTTAATAATTAGGCAATTAGCCAGTAAAATAGAGGAAAATGCACATACTATTCATTTTGCTAGATTTTTACAGTTAATCTTTAGTTATTTATTGTCTGATGTAACTTTTGAGAATGATTAGAGTTTATTTAGCTTTTGTATGAATAAAAGAATTTTTGATGATCTATCGAGGAAAGATACAAAAAAGGAGGCTGAAGGTAAATTTCCTAAACTATTTTATCCCACATGGGTCAGGCTTCTCTTACATCAGAGAATGTCTACCATGTATGAGAGGGATTTCTTGACAGTGGCTATGGATCAGAGTTTAGCACCCTCTAGTTTTAACCCAAACCACTCACCAGACACTGACCAACAAACACTGATTCCAAAAGACTATAGTTGTAACAAAAACCTCTCAACAAGGGCCAAGCAGCAAAAGAAAAGGAAAATCAGTGAAGGAATCTTCTCCAAAGAAGAGGAAATTAAAAGATGAAAATACAGATTCTGATGACAGTAATGAAGGTTTGGTTTTTCCTGTGAAGAAGGTTGTTAATAAGGCTTTTGAGATTCCTCTTACACAATTCATGAAGCCATTCACAGTTAATCCAATGCCTGAAATAAAAAAGAAGAGAAGAAGATTGATCAAGGCTATAATCTCTGAAGGTCTAAACTCTGAAGGGTTAAACTCTAATGCAGGAATAAACTTTGACAAATTGTTAAACTCTGATAAAATCTTAAACTTTGATGTTCTAATCTCTGATCAGCCAAACTCTGCTCAACTTCAAGTGCTAAACTCTGATGCTGTTATGAAGGTTTCTGGTAATGTTCAGGAAAGCAATGGAGAATCTCTGGATGATATAGTGGATCAGAATGCTGATGAGTAACATCGGTGAAATTGAGGTAGTAACATATGAATTTGAAAAAGGAACAACCCGGGCACTAGGACTTGAATTGCCTGACCAAATAAACAGTAACATCGGTGGAATTGAGGTAGTTGGTGATGATGAAAATGCCAATAAAAAAGAAAATGATAAATTGGCTGAAATGGATAGTAATTCTCTTCATGTTAATCCTTTTACCAGTCCGGGAATCACCTTGGATCATATTGATGCTGCAAGTAAAGCTATTCCTATGACAATCTCTGATTCTCCTATTCAATCTCCCAAACAAATTATCAAGGAGATATCATATGAAAGAGTAAGGGAGCTGGAAGAAGAAGTAAGAAAAGAAATGGAAGCAAAGAAGTCAAAATCAACTTCAGCCTCTCCTAGTACAAAGAAATTCACAAGAAAGATGAAGAAACAAGTATCTTTTGGCCAAGACACACAAGAACCTACCTCTCAAAGTGAGGTAGCAGTCATTGATAGGCCAGGCCCACAAGAACTTGTTGATCAAAGTTCAACAGCAGCCATTGAAGAAGAAGCAAGTGAAGTCAGCAGGAATCAGGGGTACAACCCACAAGAACCTTCAACTCAAAGGGTTGAAGCAGTTGTTAAGGCCCCTGCCCCACAAGAACCAACCAATCAAAGTTTGGATGCAGGAAATACTACTCTAAATGAAGATTCTACTGTTGTTGATGTTGATAAGTCAAACTCTGAGACCATTCCATTGGCAATCTCTGAAGCTATCATGGTGCAACCTCTTTCTGCACAGCCAATGGAGATACCATCCACATCAATAAACACTCAAGGTATAAACTCTGACTTTTCTTCAGAATTTGCATTTTCTGCTAGTATAAGTTCAAACTTTACCTTTCCTATTTTAACTACTGGGATGACCATGGATAGTCCTGAAAAGGGTACCCCTATTCATGTGACTACAAATATCTTTTATCAATAACCTCTTATTTCTGTAGGACATTGTGTGTTAAGCCTTTCTAGTGAGTATGAGGTAAAATGTGTGAAAAACAGAATTAATAATGAGAGGCAGACACTGGATCTAGAAAAAGGAGAGATAGAATTGAGAAAGAAGTTAGTTACTTCTAGAGAGCAAAATCTAACTTTTAAAAGTTATGATATGTGTGATGTGAGAAGTAATGAGATTACTTTAAAAGAAAAAAGTGATTTAGGTTGTTCAGTTATTTTTGCAGGAACTCAGAGTTTATCAGTCACCACAAACTCTGATCTTTCAATCTCTGATAAAGCTATAAACTCTAATGGGGAGGACACAGACTCTGATGAGCCAATATTCTTGGATGAAGAAGTTACAGATCTGTCTATTCCATATACTCAGAGATACAACACAAAGAGGTGGCCTGTTAATTCTTTTGATGCACATAAAAGACTGAGGATGGATTATCCTGATTACATGGTAGTTGAAAAGCTTAAAGGAGAAATTGAAGTTGCCTTAGATGAAGAAGGTGTCAAAAGAGATTTCAGCTCAAAAGCAGAACTATCAAATGAAGATTTGCTCAACTCTCATAGACAATTCATTTGGGATATGTCCTGGAAATATCCTAATGAAGAAATCTCTTTGCCCCATGTCCATGAATTGATAAATAAAGCTGACAAGGAACTAAACTCTGATGAAAGGAAGACTATTTTGAAGGCTACTACTGTGTTGTCCAAGGGACTTCACAATGAAGTTTGTGAATTAAAAGAATCTGTCATCAAGACCACTGCATCTGTTCAAACTGTTGTTATAGCATCTCAACATGCTCTTGAATTAAAGCTCAAAAATTTCTCAGCAAAACAGGATTCTTTGGAAGTCAAGGTTGATAATCTTTCCACTACTATCAATTCTATGCAGAGCATGCTTCATACAATTGTTGAGATTCTCATAGTCAGAAAAGGCAATGACGTCAGAAAGGGGGAGAAGGTGTCTACAGACAAATGCAAGGAGGATGCTGTACAAAAAGATGACAAACATGATGATGAAGATCAAGGGAGTCAAAAGGATGGGAAGAAAACTATAAAGCAGCAAACTCTGATTGGACAAACTCTAACAACCTCTCAAACTCTAATGACAACAAACTTTGAGATAAACTCTGATAAGCAAGCTCTGATAGATGTTGACTTGGAATTGATAAAAAGGATTGAAGAATAAGAGAAACCTGAGAAGATTGAAGAGCAAAATCTAAAAGATACAGAACTGGAAAGAAAACTTTTTGAAGAAGAAAATCCAGGAATGGATCCAGTTGCTTTGAAGAAGAATTGAAGAAATCTAGTATTGACTATGGTCAAGTCCAGAAGAAAAGAAAGTATGTGAAGAAAGCTCCAACACAAAGGAAGGCACCTGCTCAACAAAAGAAAATTGCATCTAACCCTGTCCAAACAAAACATGTTGAAGAAAAGACAAATCCAACTGCTGAAATCCAAACAAGGTCAATTTCAAGAATCCAGCAAAAAGTTCCAGCAAAACCAAAAACTCCTATCACTGTGTCAGGAACCACATTTCTCCAAGGTGGATCAAGTTTTGAAGATATGAGGAAGATAAACAAACTCTGATCAGAAAGAAAAAGTCTATCTTCTGTTGACCAAAACTCAAACTCTGACTCTCAATGCCAGACTTGGTAAAAACAAGGGTGGTATTGGTGATTCTCAAGCCAAAGTCTACAGGGGTGAAGCCAATATTTTCAGAGATCCTTTCTCATTGAAAGACAAGCCTGAGAAAGATTTAACTCAAGAAGATTTTGAAAAAATGATTTATGTAAACATAGTGAATGATATTTTTGATGGTGCACAAGCAAATGAGAAGCTTCTATATTTTTTGGAGAATGGGAGAGTTATGAAAATTGCTGAAGAAGATCTGATCCACAAAACATCTGAAGAACTTGAACATGTTCTTTATCTACTTAATGATGAAAATGAAGCCACTTCCAGATGGGTGAAGATTCTAGAAGGTGTGATAAATGATAAGAAGAAGAATGAGAGGTTACTCATGATAAACTCTGATGAGTACAAACCTGGTTATTTGCTTGAAGATGGATCAGAAAAGGAAATGGTCAAAGGGAATGCAAAGGTAAAAATGGTGTTAGGTATTCCTACACTTATAATAAATCCTGATGGACAAAAAGCCTGTTGCATTCCCTTAGATGAAAGAATGTAGAGATCATCATTCTATAATTTGAGAGCTGCTATTTTCCAAATTGATGATTCTTCTAAATAAATGAAAGAATTGAAGGAGAAGCTTGTTGAGTTGTTAAAGAATGCTGAGAAAAAACTATTGGACAATTTTCTAAAAGAAGACTTCTCTTACAGAAGGATTTAAACTCTGAATGAAGATTCAAACTCGGATGTATTTGTCCATATTTCTGACATCATAAATGAAATTTGTGTTTCACTTTATAAAGCATAAATTGGGGGTGATTGTTAGAAAACAAACACTGATGCTGTCAGAGAATAACAAATAACAGAGTTTACATTGCTGACTTCATCAGAGAATAAGGAAGTTGTCGGTCAGAGTTTACTCTATTATAGAATACTCAATCAGAGTTTACACTCTAACAAAGAATGCTCAAATCAGATAATGACAACTGATAGAGTTTACAAATCAGAATTTGTAAAAGAAATAGACAAATCAGAATTTGATTAGGATAGTGAAGAAGGAATCCAAATACAAGTCTATTGCCTTATTGAAGCTATTTTTTTCATAATCTGTTTTGTAATTGAATTGTAACTGTGTCTATATAAACACAGACATAGGTTAACATTATTGTAACTTTCATGTCTTATTTTTCATAACCTAGGAGCTCTTTAGAACATTGATTTTCTTGAGAGAGTTTTGTACACAGTTGATTATTAATACAAAATAGTGTTTCCTCTATACTTGTGTTCTTAAATCGATTATTTGGTGTCTATTATATTCAACCCTCTTTTATAATAGATTATTATCTGGGCAAACATAAAATCTAGTAATTAATAATATTTACACCACGCCTTATTTAAGTAGTAATATTTAAAATTTAGAGAATAAAATTCGTATTATATTAAACTTATTTATATATTGAATTACCTCTGAATTAGACCAGGACGGTCTGAAATTATTGGATTTACTTATTTTATACTCACACCTGGGATAAAACCTATAAATCAGTTCTCCTTTATTTTCTGTGGTTTCTGGATTTTATTCCTTCGACTTCGTGCTTGCGGATTCGATTGTATTTCTAAGGATCAACACTTGTTTTTACTAATTTCCAACTGCGTGAAGATGGTATACATATGCTGATATGCTATAGGACCTTTTTTTTTTTTTGCCACCATATGCTATAGGACTTTATTGGTAATATTTTGAACCATAACTGATCAAATAACATAATCAGCTTGGGTTGCATAAACCAAAGCCACTCCTTTCATCCTGTTCCAGTTAATAACAGTGCAGATGTCTTCACAGTGATAAGCATGCAAGGCAAATCAGTTCCTGTAATCTCTGCCAAATACTTGCAGTGTCCACACCAACTCTACAGACCTTTACCTGAAACAAACATTAATGTAAAGAACAATTAATTGAACTATTACAGAACTTGAGAGTGTTTATTTTTTGTGTGCAGACCGAAAGTAATAATCTACCTGAGCATGGAGTGTGTGGATAACCCTGTCCCCAGCTGTAGAAATATTGGTGCTGACTACATCTGCTCCTCCTTCTTGAAGAACACTGATAACATCACATAACCTGATGTTGTTTTCTATGCCACTGACTACAAGGACTTCTATGTTACTCGAACCCGACTCTCTTAATTCGACCACTGGCACTGTGAATGATTCTGATATGGGGCCACTGCTATTACCATTGATGGTCATTAGAGCTAGTACTTCCTTTTTCACCTTGAGTTCATCTATTCTCTCTTTCAATTGCTTAATGTAATCTGTAGCCTGGTCCAACTGATCTTGCTGTGACAAAAACTCCTGATCAATGGCATTTTAGTTTATATCATACGAAGGAATTAGAAATTGTCATATAAATGTTTTCTTTGATCTTTATTATGTGACACTAAGATACATTTGGTTTCGTTTAGATATATTTTTTCAGTGCTGCATTAATACTTATAATGTACGGATAATCTTAAATCTAAAGTGTAAACTACAATGAAAATTAGATATACATGCTAATTAGTGGATGTTTTAATCTTTTCTGTGCTAATTATTGCAGTGAGAATGTATTTAATGTAGGGACAACAGGACAATATACATGCATCATACATGAAGGATAAATAAAGCAAAATCTTGAGTGTACGTTGAAAAAACAATTGTACCTTGGAGAACTTCAGGTGTTGGGGTGGGATAAGGGAAGTGAGACGGAAACATAGTCCTTTCATGTGGATCCGCCTATTCCTCTCCACCGTCTTTCGATCTAATTTGTTCATTTTTCTTAAAGTTGATGATGCTGCTCTCATATTTTCATAAATGTATATAGAGAGGCTAAATGAAGAGACAATGCAGACACAAGTATCCTATATATAGAGAGAGGAATAAGCAGAGGCTATTAAGTCTCAACAAGGTTGAAGTTTTTTTTCTTATTTTTTAGAGCATGTTCAATGAGTGTGCTAAAATAGATAAGATATTGCTATAATTTAGCACCAAAAAGTTGTTTTTTGTAACTCTCCAACTACCTCACTATTTTGAATACAAACTTAATTTTCGGGATTCCTACCTTAATGTTTCACCAACCTTCATTCAACTCTTTCACCTATAATTTTTACATATCATATATACTCCATTATTCATACTCTTCATTCAGCAGTTATCACATTGAATTCAATTTAATGAAAAATATGAGCAACTTAAAGAAAAGGATACAAAGAGGAGACTTTAATGGAGATTCTTCCGGTGATCGAAGATGAGTATGTAATGCTTCAAATGGTAATGATGAGCAGCTAACAACAACTGCAAACAAGTAATAATCGACAAAGAGGACATGTTGGTTCTATCAGCGAGCTTGCATTCGACGTGACAGGGTTGCTGCTAATGAAAGAATACAACGAGATTATTTTTCTGAAAATTCTATTTTCAATGATAAAATGTTTCGACAACGATTTTGAAACCACTGTTTGAGAGGATTTTAAATGAGCTGCAGCAACATGACAATTACTTTGTCCAAAAATGTGATGCTACTGGTGCAACTAGTTTATCTGGTGAAATAAATTTTCTGTGAAAAACTGCATGATTTTAATTTACTGTAAAAAACTGCATGGTATTGAATATATTTTCATTTCCAAAACTAACAATCGTCAAATGCATGGTATTGAATACATTTTAATTTTAGGTAGAAAATTGATGTCCCACCTTTATTCATTTCTCTCCTTATTTTCATTTTTTGATGAGGTGTCAATTATAATTTCATCTATCTTTTATTATATATATAAAACAAATCATAACATTGTGCTATTTTAGCACAATATTTTTACATGGACACCATTAAAGTGTAGAATTTTGATTTTTGTTCTGTAATATAGATATAGAACCAGATACTCCGTATAACATACATTGGACTTAACCTGTGTAAATCTTACAAGCTTATAAAGTAATATAATGTATGTTCTAAGATAACTCTAAACCCAAATCCTAATTTAGGGATTGACAGAGAGGATAAATCTTTATCACTAGATTATCACATCAACCTCGGAAGTCAGAAATTAGTACTATCAGATTGGAATGTGGGACCAACATTCCACAGGTGTGGGTCTGAATGGCCGGTCACTATTAATGAGTCATTAATCTGATTATCTGCCACAGCTGAAACAGTAAGAAGGACAAAGTAGCTGTATTTAAATTACCGACAAAAATTACTTGCAAAACAATTGTACGACATGACAATTCAAATTTGAGAAGAGTCAATGTAAAGTGTAAACTAGCTAGCTAAGAGCACGCGCATCGTTTTGAATGTTGAATACTGTTGTGTTGCACGATCACTGTACTGCTGTTTCTGGCAACTAGTTTCTCCTGTTATAACATTCAAACAAAAAACACATGAATGTTTCGGTAACCAATTTTTCTAAAAGGACCGGTTATACAGACAAAGGTGGATAACTTTGTTTAAAGATCCAACTCATCTAGTACCCTACAAATTTTAAATCAATGGTCCAAATTTGAAAGAAAAAAAAGGCTTACACTGTACGCGGTATAACACAGCGCGCTGTATAATACAGCATAAGCTTAAAATATTTAAAATACCAAGCGTGCCCTTAAAAAGTACGTGACAGATTACGTTGTATTATACAGCATAAGTTTTTAAAATTTACGATATACAAGACAGCGTAAGCGGTTTTTTTCTAAAAACACTGATTTTTTAGCAAAACTTTGGATGAAAATAAGGTAAACCTAAACTATATTCCTCATTCACAACTACAAGTAACCACACAATCAAGGAGTTCCACGATCTCAACATACAAATCACCGAATCATCTACACAATCAATCAAGTGAGCATCTCTTTTTTCGTATATATTCAGTTGTATATATGTTCGTATGTATATATGTAGTTGTGGATTGTTGTTTTAGATTGTTGTTGCGAATTATGGTATTTGTTGTGGATTGAATTGGTATGTATTCGTATGTATATAAGTTTGTATAAGTCGATTGCATTGTTGTTTTCGTATATATTCGGTTGTATATATGTTCGTATGTATAAGTTTGTATAAAGTTTCAATTTTTTTGGTATGTATGTGGATTGTTGTCTCTTTTTCGATTTATCCATATATGTGGATTTATATTCGTATGTATTTCGATTTATTGTATGTTGTAGTAGTTTGTTGTGGATTGTTGTTGTAGTTTATTGTAGTAGTTGTGGATTGTTGTTGTAGTTTGTTGTGGATTATCATATATGTCAAATTATTGTCGAATTATAGTAAATTTACAGTTATGTCGGAGAATATGGGTGGTCTTATAGATCCTTCGGTGATCCATGATCAAGAAAATCATAGAAGTAATGCGATATGGTTTGGAGATCATTCTAGGGATAAATTACAGATTCGGCAAAACACTTCTAAACTAGGGGAATGAACTTTTACGAAATTGCAAAAGGAATTCATACGACAATGGGGTTTCGGGTCATTTTTAGATCTGAAATCAGTGATGCAGAATGATATCTCATTGGTTACTGCATTGGTAGAGCGATGGAGGCCGGAAACAAACACTTTCCATTTTACTTTCGGGGAGATAACTATTACCCTCGAAGATGTTTATATGTTATTGGGTCTTCCGGTTGCTAGTGAAGCGGTTACCTTTGATGATATAGGAGTTAAGAATACATGACTCTTTACTTGGCACGATCCGTGACTCACATATGATGAAAGACTAGCGGTTTTTGAAAGAGGCGGTGTGAGGTTGAATTTTTTGAGGGAAAGATATGGCACTTGCAAATTGAAGAATCTAGAAATGCAGTTGATATATGCACGATCATATATATTGTATCTATGTGGGACGATTTTGTTTCCGACAAAATTGAATAATGTAGTTCACCCGAAGTTTATTTCACCCCTAAATCATCCTGAAAAGATCATTAGGTATTCTTGGGGTTCAGTCGTCCTCTCTTATCTATATCGGCAGTTGGGTGAAACGAGCAACAAGAATTGTAGATCTATTAGTAGATGTACAACTTTGTTGATGCTATGGGTACATGAGAGGTTACTTCCTGGGAAACCCAAAGCAGCACTAAATGAAGACAATACATGGCCTCGGGCATTAGCATGGGTTGTTCAACCTGTTAGAAAGGGATTGTCAAAGTGGGTCAATGTGCATCATAACATTGATTCTTACCGAGGTATGTTTGACAATTTCGATGAGGCATGGCTTAAATGGAGGCCTTACTCCGGTTTTTATTGTCGTCAAGACTATGATTTTGTGAGGGTTCAGTTTGTTGCAACGGCTCGTGTGCCTCTTATCTTCTTTGAAATTATTGAATATCAACTTCCCGAGAGAATGACGAGGCAATTACATCTCACTCTAATCATTCCTCATCCCCCACCCGAGGACATGTACCAACTTCATATGAGTATTGGAAATTCTAGTTTCATGAAAATGTCGGCTGTTAATTTCACAACTTATGTGCAGCGATGGAATGATTTGATAGAACAGGGTATTGGGATAATGCATCAACCTCCCTTTAGTAATTCCATCAAAGAGTATATGGATTAGTACTTGAGGATCACAAGATTGAAAATGGTCCTGCCAACAAAGCCTACAAAGGATCCAAAGCAATTCCAAAAAATAATGATCAAACAAAATTAGATCAAACTACATCAAAACCAATACAATTAGATCAAACTACATCAAAACCAATACAATGATCAAACAAAATTATAAAATTTATTAAAAAATAAGATCAACTAACCATTGCTAATTTAGGTAGACAATTTCCTGCATCATGTTTGGCATCAATCACAATAACTACATTTTCTTGGTTATTTAGATTTAGACATTTCTATACCACTTTTTGCTCTTTCCTTGGGGTGACCTTTGGTTTGAGACATCATAGGGTTCTTCAAATTGTCAAAATTCTCATTATTATCAAAATCTTGACCACCTCATTTATCACCCTCGTTTGCTTGATTCTTAGAATTACAAGGAACCTCATCCGGAAAATGTTCAACATAATCCGTCTCTTTTTCAATCAAACTCATGATATAGTTGAATCTTGTAATTGAACAACTCCATTGAGCCGCTAAACCTTGAAAGGCTTTACATAATGTGCTATACCGGGCGGGTTGTGATTAAATATAATTGCCAATGTTAGAATTTTTATGCGATATAGACCCCGCAACTTTATTTCCTTCAATTGTCCATCTTAAGTTGATTAAATTTGAAGGAATTTCCTTCCATTGCATTTTATTCAAATATCAAATAATGTGACGGCAAATCATTTCGGAATTTTCAAATTTCTGACAAACACAAGTTATCGTGCCATCATTAGTCACAACCATAATATAAACGTTTCCTCATAGTTCTCTCGACACTTTATAGAGCATAGTTCTCCCGCCACCACCGTGATTTTATATGCTTCGTACACTTTATAGAGCATAGTTCTCTCGACCGTTTTCTCATTCACAACATAGGCTCCGCTTTCTTTAAGCTAGTGTTGAAAATGTCTAAATAATTCCTTTGTATAAATAGATGTCGCATGATTCTCCAATGAAGAGGATGTTATTCTTGACCTATCCTTGTACTTTGCCTCAAAGTCCGCTTCTTTCTCACGTAAATATTGTTTTTCCAACGCTTTTTATGAATTCTCTATAAACTCTTTTAAACCGGTGCTCGCATTTACATATTCATCGAAATATGCATTCATCGACTCACTTCTTAAGGTAGTGATCATCCCGCCGGTATAATGAAGTTTAGTAAACACACGAACCCACTTATGTCTAACAGAATACATATCTTGCAACCAACAATGATCAACTAATTTATAGTTTTCAACCAAATCATTCCACATATCTTCAAATTGTTCTACCGTTAATGACTTGTAAATACACAAGTTAAAATCTTCTTTAAATGTGGTTCATTTCCATATAAATTTGACAATTTTTCCCCAAATTTAGTATTATATGCCAAGTACAATAAAAATGGTTTGTGTTTGGCAAAACCTCGGCAATTGCATTTCCAATAGCAATGTCTTGATCGGTGATAATTGAGATTAGAGGCTTGTTCCCTATCGTTTCCAACCAATTCTTAAAAACCCATACATACAAACATTCTTTCTCATCCCTTATTAATGAAAATCCGAACAATATGGATTGGTAGTGGTAGTTTACCCCCGTAATTTGTACAAATGGCATACAATACCTATTCGTACAATATGTGGAATCAAACAGTACCACATCGCCAAAAATTTTATATGCATTTAATGATCTAGGATCAACCCACAACATAGCATGCACCCGATTTTCCTCATCAACATCTACTCGATAGAAAAAATTCCCTAAACTAATACATTTCAATTCTCTAAGTAATGTCAAACCTTCTAGGACATCACTTGAATCAAATACATAATGTCTAATATCACGCAAAACATTTCGAATGTCTTGACTAGTAAATCCAATATTCTCTAAGCATCCCTTAACTCACCCAATACATTCAAATTTTTTAAAGGCCCAATACCCAACTTATTCAAAGTAACAATCAATTATCGAATGATGGGTGTTATATTTCTTGGTCTTTGCATGAAATGTACTTCACTAGGGGGAACCATTGAATGATTGTGCTTCAAATTAACCAATGTCACTTCCCACTTTTTTAATTTCTCTTTATGAACAACATACATCTGCGCCTTACAACTCGTTCTACCAAGAGTATCTCTATTTCTCTTTCTTTTTTGGACATCACCTTCATCCAAAGACTTTAAGCCTAATCTACCTCCCTTTCGACATATGTACAAACACGAACAAATTTTTTTATTTTTCAAGCGTCTATGCGTAGTTTTAATAATTACCTCAAAACCAATACGTCTACCATAATCTCTATAAAAACATCTTCGTTTCATCTAAACTATCAAACAATTGACCAACACAAGGGCAAATATCATTCAAATCATTCAAAGGAACATCAACATTATCTTCCGCATTTTGTGTATTTGTGGTGGGTAAATTTTTCGATTTTGTACAATTTTGTGTGTGTGGTATATCATCATTATCATCAATATCATAAAAATCATCACCATTATTACCATCATCAATATCATCACCATTATCAATATCATCATCATTATCAATAATATCTCTAATAGGACTAGGTTTTTTTATCTTCTTCACTAACATCATCTTCAATTTCCATTTTAAACTTAATAAGAGACTTTTTAGGAGACTTTAATTTTGAAAAGATTAAAGAAGCCATAAAATAAAGAGAGTTAACCTTAAGAAGTTCAGAACTTGAATCGATTAAATCTTCTTCCAAGCTCAAACTTTTAAATTTTGAACCAAATGAATCTTCTTCTACCAAGCTCAAACTTTTAAATCTTCAACCAAATGACAGAAGTTTAAATATGATATAAAATGGGATGTAGTAGAGAAGTGGGAAAATATCACACAAAATAGTATGGCTAGTAACTCAGCTTGAAATGAAATGAAAATGAGGTGCAGTCAAACTACGAAATATAATATAGTGTAAGCTTTACAAGGTCAATCTGGGGATTAAAAAATAAATTACCTTAGTTGTATTATCCAGCGTATATGCTGTATTATACAGCGTAAGGTAAAAAAAATTAATCCTAGCCGTTGATTTGATAAATCAATGGTAAAAAAATGATGTTTGTTAGAATTTAAATTTTATCCAACTGTGATTGGTGAACAGTTTCCTTTTCTAAAACCTTAAATAGTTAGGAAGCGGGTTTATCGAATCGTATTATATTATCTAACAATTTCAAATATGAAGGTACTTCAAACATTTATCTTTTTTTAACGAGTGGTAACTATGTTGAGCACAAGTTGAGGATTTTAGTAAAAATGTTTTAATTATGAGGTACTACGAAAAACAAGGTTTAAATCATTTTTTATTAATTATTAAATATATGTTATTCATTTTTTGATTATTTCTTGAAAATTTTACATTTTTTATGTTTAATCTATGAGTTTGGTAACTTTAGTAAATATATTCCCTTAAAAAAATATAATTTGAGAAGTGCATATATATTTGGAGTGGTCAAAGTTTATGAGAAATAACTTTGGCTGATAAAATGTATTCCATATTATTCTCTAAAATAATAATTATTTCATATTAAAATAAGTTATAATAATATTCTAGGATATATACCAATAAAATTATTTACCTTAAAATCCCGAATTTATTCACTTAAATATCCAATATCTTACACTTCAAAATTTAAAAAAACAACTCAACTATCCAAATTCAAATTTAAATCCATATTTACTAATTCTAACATATGAAAACTAAGAATTAAACAAACTCCCCAAAGTCAGCAACTCGCACTCTTTCCAAAAATTAGTCCACCTAATAATGAATATCTGTCGGGAGAAACAAAGAAACATAGACCGACAGTGAGCGAAAGGCTCATATACGGATATATAAAACAATGCACAAGGTGAACAATGATTAGATGATGACAATATATAATTCAAATTGAATATCAAAATGATGAGCGATGATAAAGAAAATTGAATGAGATAGAGTACCATAAAATACTTAACTCAAAATACAAACGTACATACTTACAATCAAAGAAAACTTACTCACACATACTCGTACAACTTACTAAAAATAATATCAAATAGATCAAAAGCGAACTTACTTACAGAAATGAGAGATAATCTTACACTTATAGGATGTCCTACATTTTCAGTTATCCAGAAATACGTAGTCATCAAAACTTATAGGGGTTTGCACATCACAAAGCAAATACTACCCAAAATCTTACAGGGGCTTGCACGGCACAAAGCACAATACCACCCAAATGGCCAAAACATTCATACACAATAATCATGACTCTATGTATCCCATAACTCTGGTGATACGCCCATACTATTTAAATACACCGTATAGGTGGTGCCAAGCACGAGATTATCCACTAACGACGGAAGTCCTACAAAATTTCCTAAATCAATCATATATCACAAATAAACTGAAATATCTTACTCAAAATATCACAAACGCCAAATATCATAAACTATTACAAATAAAATCAGATCTGACCTGTTCGGACAATTGGCAATTTACTCTATAAAGATGGATTTAAATGAAAAAGCACAAAAAATAAAACTCGTAGAGAATTCTAAGATTTTTTCAGAATTGTAAGACCCGTCAAAAACGGAGAAGTGACGAATGCAGAAAACAAACAAATGCGAGCTGTTGAGCAGAATCAGCTCCTGATTTAACAAGTAATTTGAGATTTACGACCTCAAGATCACAGAATTTGGCAGCAGAATGTAAACAAAGAACGAAGACCTCGAAAATACCTTTCCAGACCTATATTACTCACAAAAATTGAATACAAGTTTAATTAACTATAAATTTCTGAAGGTACACCATAACATTTCCAAATAACCAACCAGATTACACAAAAGGCAGATTTCAACATGCTTGTAAGCATAATTTCATAACACACAAAGAACAAAAGTTGTAGACCATTGAAATACCTTTCTAGGCACAATAAGATCGTAACAATCTGATATATAACGAAGGAGATAAGAAATTTATAAGAATCAGAATTGATATAAACTATACACAATATACATACGATTTTGAAACACAAAACGAGAACAAAGAGAGAATTACGAACACAAAGAGAGTATAGTGAAGATGAATTTACTCTATAAAGATGAATTTAAATTAAAAAGCACAACATCAAACTCGTAGAGGATTCAGAGATCTTTCCAGAATGGTAAGATTCGTCAAAAATGGAGAAGTGACGAATGCAGAAAACAAACAAATGCGAGCTGCTGAGCAGAATCAGCTCCTGATTTAACAAGTAATTTGAGATTTATGACCTCAATATCATAAAATTTGGCAGTAGAATGTAAACAAAGAACGAAGAGCTCGAAAATACATTTCCATAATGATATTACTTATAAAGATCGAATATAATTTCAATTTACTATGAATTTCAGAAGGTACAGCAAAACAACTCTAAATAACCAACCAGATTACACAAAAGACAGATTTCAACATGCTTTTAAGCATAATTTCATAAAACACAAAGAGCAAAAGTTGTAGACCGTTGAAATACCTTTTTAGGCACAATAAGATCGTAACAATCCGATATATAATGAAGGAGATAAGAATTTTACAAGAATCAAAATTGATACAAACTATACACAATAGACATAAGATTTTGAAACACAGAACGAGAACAAATAGAGCATTACGAACACAAAGAGAGTAGTGTGAAGAATCTGTACCTTGAAACTTAGAGATTATGAATGATCCTTAAGAAATCTAGATATCCCAATCACATGATCCTCACTTCAAAACCATAAACCAACCTCTAATGGCCTTTTCTTCTTCTCCTTCTCCTTCTTCCTCTCTTTCTCATCTCTCTCTCTCTCTCTCTCTCTCTCTCTCTCTCTCTCTCTCTCTCTCTCTCTCTCTCCGTTTCTTTATGGTTGCTCCAAGAAAACTTACGTAACTTAGAAAACCCTAATATCCACACTAATTTTAATTCTCCTTTTCCTTTTCTTTTCTTTCTATTTTTTCTTGTCTACTAATAAAATCTTCTAAAATAGCTTAATGATAAAATAAATATAAATATATGCAACTAAAAAATCAATAATAACTTATTAATATTATTTCTAATATTAAATAATAATACATCTAAATATATTCTAAAAAATATGGGATGTTACATTCTTCCCTCCTAAAAGAAATTTCGTCCTCGAAATTAAACTTACACACCTCTACAAAAAAAAAAAAGTTGTGATAGCGTACATGAAACGTCTCATCTAGTCTCTCAAGTAGCTCCATATTGACTTTGCATTCAACTAGAATCATGGTCTTCCTCGATGACTATCACTACGAGTCCTAAATCGGCTGCATACAAGACTGTTATCCTGAAATTATCTTTTATTCCCATTAAGTGTTGTCGGTCTCTTTCCATCGCCGTTACTTTGATAATACCTCTAAAAACCTCGATATCCATAATTAAATCAAACAAAATATCTTACATTATGTCAAAATTGATGATGTCCTTGTTGTCTTCCATGAACCTGATTTTCCTTCAAAAATTTATTACAGTTGAGTCTTCACATTGCATCTTTATTTAGTAGCTTTCATCATATTGCATACACTAACAGTTAAGGATCACGCGAAAAGATGATTCTAAATGCTCACGAAAAGATATCAAAGAAAGAGGAAACACATAATATTCTTAAATAATTAATAAACCTACTGTCTACTCATATTTACAAGTCGAGCCTAAAGGCAAATCTAAATAATCATGAAATTATATCTTACAACTACCTAAATCTCACAAGTCGAGCCTAAAGGCAAGCCCACGGAATCATAAAACTCTAGCTTTGATATCAACTTTAAAATCCTGAACTTATTCACTTAAATAAAATTCTCTAAAAATTTAATAAAAGGTTACAAATTTTCAATATCCAACATCTTACAATCCAAAATTTAAAAAAAACAACTCAACTATCCAAATTCAAAATTAAATTCATATTTACTAACTCTAACATATGAAAACTAAGAATTAAACAAACTCCTCAATGTCAGCAACTCGCACTCTTCCTAAAAATTAGTCCAACTAATAATGAATATCTGCCGGGGGAAATAAAGAAACATAGACCGGGAGTGAGTGAAAGACTCATATATGGATATACAAAACAATGCACAGGTGAACAAGATTAAATAATAATAATATATAATTCAAATTGAATATCAAAATGATGAACGATGATAAAGAAAATTGAATGAGACAGAGTAACATAAATATTTAACCCAAAATACAAATGTATATACTTACAATCAAAGAAAACTCACTCATACATACTCTTACAACTTAATGATAATAATATCAAATCGATCAAAAGTGAACTTACTTACAGATATGGGAGATAATCTTACACTTATAGGATTTCCTACATTTTCGGTTATCTAGAAATACGTAGTCATCAAAACTAGCTTACAGGGGCTTGCACAGGACAAAGAAAATATTACCCAAAATCTTACAGGGGCTTGCACAACACAAATCACAATACTACCCAAATGGTCAAAACATACATACACAATAGTCATGACTCTACGTGTGTCATAACTCCGGTGACACGCATATACTATTTAAATACACCATATAGGTGGTGTCAAGCACGAGATTATTCACTCATGACGGAGGTCTTACTAAATTTCCAAAATCAATCATATATCACAAATAAACTGAAATATCTTACTCAAAATATCACACACGCCAAATATCATAGACTATTACAAATAAAATCAGACCTGACCTGTCTGGACAATTGGCAATTTACTCTATAAAGATGAATTTAAATTAAAAAGCACAACATCAAACTCGTAGAGGATTCAGAGATCTTTCCAGAATGGTAAGATTCGTCAAAAATGGAGAAGTGACGAATGCAGAAAACAAACAAATTCGAACTGCTGAGCAGAATTAGCTCCTGATTTAACAAGTAATTTGAGATTTATGACCTCAATATCATAAAATTTGGCAGTAGAATGTAAACAAAGAACGAAGAGCTCGAAAATACATTTCCATAATGATATTACTTACAAAGATCGAATATAATTTCAATTTACTATGAATTTCAGAAGGTACAGCAAAACAACTCTAAATAACCAACCAGATTACAAAAAAGACAGATTTCAACATGCTTTTAAGCATAATTTCATAAAACACAAAGAGCAAAAGTTGTAGACCGTTGAAATACCTTTTTAGGCACAATAAGATTGTAACAATCCGATATATAATGAAGGAGATAAGAATTTTACAAGAATCAAAATTGATACAAACTATACACAATAGACATAAGATTTTGAAACACAGAACGAGAACAAATAGAGCATTACGAACACAAAGAGAGTAGTGTGAAGATATTTGTACCTTGAAACTTAGAGATTATTAATGATCCTTAAGAAATCTAGATATCCCAATCACATGATCCTCACTTCAAAACCATAAACCAACCTCTAATGGCCTTTTCTTCTTCTCCTTCTCCTTCTTCCTCTCTTTCTCATATCTCTCTATCTCTCCGATTCTTTATGGTTGTTCCAAGAAAACTTATGTAACTTAGAAAACCCTAATACCCACACTAATTTTAATTCTCCTTTTCCTTTTTTTCCTTTTTTTCCTTTTTCCTTTTCTTTTTTTTCTTTTTTTTCTTGTTGACTAATAAAATCTTCTAAAATATCCTAATAATAAAATAAATATAAATATATGCAACTAATAAATCAACAATAACTTATTAATATTATTCCTAATATTAAATAATACATCTAAATATATTCTAAAAAATACGGGATGTTACATTCTTCCCTCCTAATAGAAATTTCGTCCTCGAAATTAAACTTATACACCTCTATAAAAAAAAAAGTTGTGATAACGTCCACGAAACGTCTCATTTAGTCTCTCAAGTAACTTCGTATTGACATTGCATTCAACTAGAATCGTGGTCTTCCTCGATGACTATAACCACGAGTCTTAAATCGCATACTTACAAGACGGTTATCCTGAAAGTATCTTTTATTCCCATTAAGTATCGTCAGCCTTCTTCCATCGCCGTTACTTTGATAATACCTCTAAAAATCTCGATATCTACAATTAAATCAAACAAAATATCTCATATTATGTCGAAATTGATGAAGATGTCCTTGTTTTCTTCCATGAACCTAATTTTTCTTCAAAAATTTATTGCAGTTGATTTTTCACATTACATCTTTATTTAGTAGCTTTCATCATATTGCATACACCAACGGTTAAGGTTCACACAAAAAGTTGATTCTAAATACTCACGAAAAGATATCAAAGAAAGAGGAAACTCATAATATTCTTAAATAAATAATAAATCTACTGTCTACCCATACTCACACGTCAAGTCTGAAGGCAAATCTTAATAATCCTGAAATTATATCTTTCAACTACCTAAATCTCACAAGTCGAGCCTAAAGGCAAGTCTACGAAATCATAAAATTCTAGTTCTGATACCAATTTTAAAATCCCGAACTTATTCACGACACAATGTTACCCGAAATCTTACAGGAGCTTGCACGACACAAAGCACAATACTACCCAAATGACCAAAACATACATACATAATAGTCATGACTCTACGTGTCCCATAACACCCACGACAAGCCCATCCTATTTAAATACACTTTATAGGTGGTGCCAAGCACGAGATTATCCACTCATGACGGAGGTCTTACAAAATTTCCAAAATCAATCATATATCACAAATAAAACTCGAAATATCACACACGCCAAATATCATAGACTATTACAAATAAAATCAGACCTGACATATCCGGAAGATTGGTAATTTACTCCATAAAAATTAATTTAAATGAAAAACCATAAAAAATTAAACTCGTAAAGGTTTTCGAGATCTTTCCAAGATGGTAAGACTCGTTATAAACGGAGAAGTGACGAATGCAGAAAACAAACAAATGCGAGGTGTTGAGCAGAATCAGCTCCTGATTTAACAAGTAATTTAAGGTTTACGACCTCAAGATCACAGAATTTGGCAGCGGAATATAAACAAAGAATGAAGATCTCAAAAAGACCTTTCTAGAATGATATTAATCACAAAAATCGAATATAATTTCAATTTACTATGAACTTCTGAAAGTACAGCAGAACAAATCCAAATAACCAACCAGATTACACAAAAGACAGATTTCAACATACTTGTAAGCAAAATTTTAGAAAACATAACAAATAAAAGTTGTAGATCATTGAAATATCTTTCTAGGCACAATAAGATCGTAACAATCCGATATATAACGAAGGAGATACGAATTTTACAAGAATCACAATTGATATAAACTATACACAATATGCATACGATTTTGAATCATAAAACGAGAACAAAGAGAGCATTACGAACACAAAGAGAGTATAGTGAAGATATATGTACCTTGAAACTTAGAGATTATGAATAATCCTCAAGAAATCTAGATGTCCCAATCACATGAACCCTAGTGCAAAACCTTAAACCAACCTTTCATGGCCTTTTCTCATTCCCCTTCTTCCTCTCTTTCTCCTCTCTCTCTCCCCGTTTCTCTATGGTGCTCCGAGAAAATTTAGGTAACTTATAAAACCCTAATACCCACACTAATTTTAATTCTCTTTTTCCTTTTTTTTTCTTTTCCCTTTACTTTTCTTTCTTTTTTTTCTCTTTTTTCTTGTTGAGTAATAAAATCTTCTAAAATATCCTAATAATGAAATAAATATAAATATATAAAACTAATAAATCAACAAAAACTTATTAATATTATTCCTAATATTAAATAATACATCTAAATATATTCTAAAAAAATACGGGATGTTACATTTACTATTTGTAAAACTATAAATAGCAAAGGATTAGAATTACTTATATTTTTCAATATTTTAAAAAGTTCGATATTACATTAGTAATAAAATAATTTCATTAGTATCATATCAAAACATAAAAAATTAAATAAAAATTAACGAGATACACATATCAGATATGCGTATCACTCCCAAAATATTTGGTTTTTTAATAAAAGATATTTTTTTTGAGAATATATAAAAATAAAAAATAGCCAAATAAAAAATATGTAATTCATAAGTAAAATAATCAAAAATTTAAATATGAATATTCTTATTATTTAGTTTTTTAAAAAAATAGATATTCTCTATTATACCATTATACAATTGGTTTTTGTCAATGGTACTAGTACATTATTGACTTCTATCCATGTGCCTTCATAAATTGGATTTTTCATATATAATACCCTAATATCAAGTAAAAAGTAATATAATTGATTTCAAAATATAAAATATAGACCCCTGTTAATTTAGCTATTAAAATTTCACCTGTCTCTACCTAAGATCTCAACATTACAATTCTGTTTTTGTCTAAATTACGTAGTAAATGAGCTTCTAAATGCAGTATTTCATTAGTGACCCTTTCAGGGCCTTAACTTGTCACATGAGTTTGAATTTCATATTTTCGTATGTGAAAAGAAGTATAAATATTTTTATAAATCAAACGCTCGCTAATGAGTACTACATCTTCAAAATTGTAACATTCCCACGGCATATAAGATACTAATACATTTTTCCCCAAAGCGGGTTCACCACCAACTGTAGCGGCATCATACACTAAAATTTATCCTTAAATTATGTAAAATGGAGTCAAAATATATCCCTAAAAAAATTGATATTTTTATCATTTTTTCAAACCAAAACAGTGATATCATGCAAAATGTAGTGAACATCAGCCAGAAAAATCGTAAAACAGAGACCTCATCCATCAAATCCGCCCATCTTGTCCTTGAGTACCTTAATTTTAGGAATAGGAATTAAACTTCATAACAATAATTGAGATGGCAGTTACACGTTAATATCAAGTATCAACATCTTCGATATTTATTTTTGCATTATTATATATAAAATTATGTACTCTATGTTCCATCCAATTTTTTACGTTTTTTTTTATGTCTCATCCAATTATTTACATTTCAAAACTTTCTAAAAATAGTAAATTTTTATATTATAAAATTTACTTTCACCCCCACTACTTTAATCTAGTTTTTCAAATTTATCAATTAAATATCAATTGACTCCGCCACTTTAACCATTTTTCTTTCTCTTTCATCTACTTTTCCTTCTCTTTCATACTAGTTTATACAATTTTCTTAACCTAGATGTCCAACCCAAATGTAAACAAATGGGTGAGATGGAGGGAGTAACACATTGTATATGTAATAAATTAATAACATGGGGTTTATTCTCTAGCATTTTGAGTTTGACTCTGGCTCACCCGAATTTTTTTAAAACAGTTACTTATTTATAAAATTATAAACTTAATTATTCAAAAAAAAACTATAAATAGCAAAGGATTGGAATTACTTACGGTTGCCAATTTTAAAAAAAAATTGATATTGCATTAGTAAATGATTACTTATTTTTCTGAAATAATAAATATTTAGGATATATTCCATTGTAATTTTTTTAACACAAATCTATAAAATTTAATAAACTTTTGAAAAATAAATGTTACTCTTTCTGGTCTTGTATAATAAATTTTTGACTTTTTGGCACATATATTTAGGATTAAAAAATACATAGTTATAATTAATGTTAGTTTTTGATTTTTTATATCACATAAAAATTTAAATTCTAAACATTTATTTGATATGAATTTTTTTAATATATATATATATATATATATATTTTATTCCTAAACTTACGTGTCAAAAAATCAAAAAAATATTATTAGGAACAAGAGAGATGAATATAATTGATATTGCATTACGTAATGTTAACTTGTATATGATATTCTGATGGCCATAAAAACAAGAAGGGCATGCAAAAAGAATAAAATTAAAAGTTTATAGTAATATTGCGCCGTTTGTTTCCCCTTATAAGTAACATATACTCTCTCTGTTTCATATTAATAGTTCACTTTAAAAAAATAACGGATATTAAGAAAATTTATTGTTAATTAGTTGTACTTATATTTATTTTATTGAATGAATATAATATATATTATGAATTTGATCTTGAAAATATAAATTAGAAATATGTGGAATAGAGTTGATTTTGGAAATATAAATTAGATTAAATTTTATATTGAAAGTTGAAGTGGACAATTATTTTGAAACAATTTTTTTTTGAAAGTGGACTACTAATATGAAACGGATGGAGTAATTTGAAAAATACATGCATTTTTTAACTTATAAGTAACTTATAAGAAATCCCAAACGAGGTATGGCAGGGCGGCGGGTAGCATATACATCGCAGTTCCTACACGTGACCATTAAGAGCAAATCCAACAACTTACATATTTGATGTCCTAACCTAAAATATAGGTAACATTACAAAAAATAGCACTCCAATAGTATCATACTG
The DNA here is from genome assembly GCA_028671895.1 of Oenanthe sinensis. Taxonomy (NCBI): domain Eukaryota; kingdom Viridiplantae; phylum Streptophyta; class Magnoliopsida; order Apiales; family Apiaceae; genus Oenanthe; species Oenanthe sinensis. Next base: position 12,146,045 of record CM053798.1, on the reverse strand, counting down.
ATTACCGAAAACACTACGACATGCATCTCATTACCTATTATTAGATAACCACTAGCCATTACATATTTTATTTCTTTGAATTAAATAATCTTTTCCCTCCATTTTTCTTCATATTTTCTTTTTTTTTCTTTTCCCTCTATTTTACATTCAAATTTATAATAATAATAATAATAATAATAATATGTAATGAATATAAGGATTATTGTTCGAGTTCACATGTCCTAGTCATTACCTAAATCACTAAAACTCATTATTTAATAATATTTATAGGTAACCAACTAGGACATTTTTGGACTTGCTTTAAGACCGAAGAGGTTTATTGGCTGATGGCTTAAAAATAGGATGGTGATATATGCACACCCTAAATTGATTCTTGCACACGCTATTATACTTATTTGACTAAATTACCCTTATTTTATCTGATTCTACCCATTATATCCCTTCATTCTATTATTCGATTAAATTCATTTTTTCCTTTTTACATTTTGATCACACTCATCTTTAACAATTTGATGTCTCTAATTTTTTGTTGAGAATTTTAAATCAAAATTACACCAAAACTTATAATTGAAATAAGTTATTATCCTTAACTCAATTTGAATTTTATTTTAAAACGAGCATATTTTTTACGAACTTGATTATGATGTAACAAATAATTAAAAAGGAAAAAATTTCTTAATAAAAATAAAATTAATAAAATATATTATCAAAACATTAAAAAAATACCAAAATATTAATTTTAAATAAAATTAAAGAAATTTAGGTCATACATTTCAAGACCCTAGGTAAAAGAATAGGTCAACCGCTCTATTTTAAGTTGCATTATAATTTTTGTTGCACTTTTTATTATTAAGTTATAACAATATAAGTTTTTTTTGTTAAGGTAAAAATATAATTTGCATTATATAATATTATTTATAAATAGAATGACTCATGTTTTTTAATATGATTCATTCATTTTATTAAAATGTCTTTATTTTGATTAACTATGATATTTTGAAATAGTTTTATTATTAATAAATTTTCGTATATAAAACATCAAAATAAAAAAATTTGTAAAATTAATTTGTGAAAATTATTTATTGAAATCTAATGAAAATAGTTAACATAGTACAATATTAAAAAATTGAAAAAACAAATGTAAGGTTATTATGTCCAACTACTCTAAAATGGTGTGCATGAATCAATTTAGGGTGTGTATATATGACTATCCTAAAAATATTGTGATAAAATTTTTAATATTTCTTTTTTCCATTGTTAATAATTAAATATATATATATATATATATTATGATTTAATTTAGTTAATGGGAATAATATTTCTTAATAATAAAAATATATCAGCAATATCCTAATATATTTTAATACCCTCTGTCAAGTTGTAGTATAAAATTTCAAATGTCCAAAATGGATGATAAAAAAAATTCAAATTTTCAAATTTCAATCGTCGTCATTGATTTTATTGTCGTTTTGGTTTCGTCTTTTTCGTTGTTTTTGGTTTCATCATCATTGATTTAGTTGTCTTCATTGTCGGTTTCTGATCACCAAACTCTCGGTATAGTTTTGTTTTCTTTATCAATAATTTTTTTCTCCCTCACAGTTTTCTTTCATCAAGTACCCTAACGCGACAAATAACCTGATCCGGCTATGATGTCTTGATAAAATTCTTAATATTTTCTTTTCTCATTCATAATTATATATATATATATATATATATATATATATATATATATATATATATATATATATATATATATATATATATATATATATATATATATATATATATATATATATATATATATATACATACTTGTTGAATCTGATTCTCAGTTGACAGTTCAGGCCATCAATGGTAATGCATCGTTCCAGCTCGAAGTTAGTCACAGTATTGATATTTGTAAGGCTATTTTAGCAGTTAGAAAGGACATTTGTGTCTGCCATGTTAGAAGATTAGCTAATAGGGCAGTCCATTGTATGGCGCATATCCCTTGCGAGCTAAATGCTTGTGTGAATGTTATGATTCCTCCACGGAAAGTGTTGGATTCGGTGTATGATGCTAGTTTTGAATGAATGAGAAGTACCATTTTTCTTCAAAAACAAAAAAAACAATATTACAATATATATTAATATATTCCGTGAACGAAATAATTATAATATCCATATCGGATATCCACTTTGAAACCATCAGATCGTATATCAAAATTTTTGAATACCAGACCAAAAATTAAGATATCTGAATTTTTAGATATTCATACCCACCCTAGTTATGGGATGTCAATTTTAAGTAATGAAACAGGTTTGCTGTACTCAATCCAATTTTAAGGTCAACCGCATTCGACTCGAATCTAAATGGGTTAAAATTTTCAACCTATGTATCTCATTAACCCGAATATAATTTGTTTTGATTCGAAAATTATTAAAAATTAAGTATATTAATTATATTAAGAAATGTATGTATATATATAATATAATAATAATAACTTTATTTGAAAATATGTTAATTAAAATTATTTAAATAATATGTCAACATATCACACATATATAATTGTATAACTAAATTTTAGGTTGCGTTCGAGTATTTTGGATCAACCTAAAATTGATTAAATTTTTCATATAAATTTTTATCATATTCGAATCCCATTGAAACTACGAACTCCTAATTTAGATTCATATTTTTTTGTCAAGTTTTACATCTGCTAAAATTTTGTCACTCCACTTAGTTAAAGCATCTCTAAGATACCCTTTACTTTGACTTTTAACTTCAAATTTGAGGAGGGAAAATGAAATTATTGCTCCCAAATACTTTTAGTAACTCCTAAACTTACTAAGAGTATTATCTCTCTTGTAAGAGCTACTTCCCATTCTAACATTGTTGTTGTAAGAGCTACTTCCCATTCTAACATGGTTGTTTATGCCCTAGACAACAATAAGTTTGTATAAGGTGGGGCTGAATACAAACTCAAAATCTTTCTGAGTTTGTAAAAAACTTAAGTAAAGAATGCAACTTATGTTTTAAGAAACAAATAGCTGAAATAAAATAGAAACTAAATTCAAGAACAACATTAAAATTACTAGTGGTCTAAGGTAGATCCACAAGAGGTCTTGAAAATATTCTAATCCTTGGTACAGCCGCTAACTTTACGGTTTTTGTTTTTTTTGCTATTTACAATCTTTCTATCTCAAAACTAAGGAAGAAGAAAAGTGAATCAAACGGTCAATATCTAAAACTGCTTCTATACATGTTTATTTTTTAGAAAAATAATTTTTAAGTAATAAAAATCGTAAATGCACGGATGTATGTGAGTACAAAAGGAAGTACAGATCGAATCACAGAGAACATGAATTAAGTTTTTTAATTTATAAAATCAACAAAACAAATTAAATTAGTACTCAAAAATATCAATAATCAAAGAATCTAAAGGACGGGTTCATTGGCATAACACATAAAAATTATGGTATAATTTAAATATTAATTCTTCCTAACAATTAAACACATAAGTATTCGGAATAAAGACAACCAATGATTCAAATTAAATATTATTTAAAAGTGGTCAAAACTACTTAGTAAATTTTTTAGCAATTAAATCAATTATCAAAATCATATGTATCCTAACTATATGAACTCTCAACTCTACCTGTATTACTCGCATGAAATTACTCATATAGATATGATATCGGAGATAACTAATAAAATTAATGTATCAATATTAAGCACATACACCATGAAATTCATATATGTTCAGCTGACACATCCGTCGTTTAGAAATGGACTTTTAGCCTAGAAACTTTGACACAATTGTGATAAAAATAAAGAAACTCATACCAGTAATTGAAGATGAACTTGAATTTTTATTGAATAGGGTTTGAGTACATGGGAGAAAGAACAATTATGTTAGAGAATAAGAAAAATAACACTGAAAAAGAGAATGCTCTTATGTTCTTGTCTGGGAACAAAACGACGAATGATTTGGTCCAGAAAATACTGAAAGAGATAGGGATCGTTCCCGAAGTAGTAGTGGATACGAGAAATGAACACACTTTCTCTGTCTTGGTCAAATGAGAAGGAATCTTTTAGGTGATAAGGTAGTTCACTATGTCGGCAAACCAAGGCTCTTGAGAAGAAATGGCTATGAGTTGTTCATCATGAAAGGACTCATTTATTCGGTTATCATCGAATGGAGCATTAGATACTCGTGATAAATGATCAGCTACAACATTCTCAGACCCTTTGTTATCATTAATCTCTACATCAAAATCTTGAAGTAAGAGAATCCAGACGCACTTTAGTGTCTATCTTTGACATAAAATAACTCAAGACAGCATGGTCGATATAAACAATCACATGGGAACCAACCAATTTTGAGCGAAACTTTTCTAGTGCGTAAACTACAGCCAAAAACTCTTTTTCAGTGATTGTGTAATTTAGTTTAACATCATTGAAGGTGCGACTAGCACAGTAAATTACTTTTGGCAACTTGTTTATTCGTTGTCCTAAAACAACCCCTATGAATGTATCAGTGGCATCACACATGGGTTCAAAAGGGTGTGACCAATTAGAAGGGTGCATGATGGGAGAAGAAGTGAGTAGACTCTTTAACTTTTCAAAGGCAAGGACGCATTGGGAATTAATATCAAAAGGTGCATCATTTTCAAGAAATTATGTGAGAAGTCTAGAGAGAGCACTAAAGTTTTGGATGAATCATCGATAAAAACTAGTGTGTCCTAAGAAAGATTGCACCTCATTTACAGATTTAGGTAAAGGAATTTTGTAATGATATCAACCTTGGCTCTATCAACTTGAATGCCATTTTTGGAAACAATATGACCCGGAAAATCCCTTATAACACCATGAAATGATATTTCTCCTAATTAAGGACAATAACTTTTTTCCTCACATCTCACAAGAACTTACTCTAGATTCTTAAAGAAGTTTTCGAAGGAAGATCAATGGATAGAAAAATCATCCATAAATACTTCTTCAAAATCTTAAACTATATCAGAGAAAATAATTAACATGCATATTTGAAAACAACCAGGTCCATTACACTACCCAAAAGACAAACGACGGAAAATGAATTTTTCAAAAGGACACGTCAATATGGTTTTATCTTGATCCTTGGGGGGCAATATAGATTTGGTTATACCCTGTGTATCTATCTAGGAAACAATAATAAATGTGCCCAACCAACCGTTAGAGCATTTGGTCTATGAAGGTGTTGATGAAAAAATCTGGTAAACAACAAAGATTGAGGTTCTTTGCCGGAAAAGATCTTACGGGGATGAATTATCACTGGAGTGTGGTGGTTTGTATGAAATTGGGGGCTAAGATTGCTTGGTTTCAGAATAATTAGAGTTTTATTTTCTGACGGCTGTGAGCTCTAATAATTCTGACCCCCAATAATATGCCTACGTACCTCTATTTATAAGCAAAATAGAGGATCAAACTCACGTAGTTCTTGGCAAAACAGAGGCCCAATAGGAAAAGGAATTTCCTTCTTCGAATCAAATAGTACGGCAAAGGCAAGTGGAACCTTCTTTGAAGAGGACTCTACATTCGGGCTTGTTTGGATAGGTCAAAGCCCAATATAAGGTCCAAGGATTTCATGGATTCGATGTTGACCCGGAAACCATGGGCTCTAGCTGGTCCACTATAGCTATTTCCTTGGATACCTTGACTAGAGGCCAGCACTAGATCCACCACAAATATAGGTCACGTCCTAAACCCCTAGATGAGAGAAACCCGCTTGAGTACAGGGAAAAGATTTTCCAAGACAAGGTTAGCAGCACACCATAACTCCCCTATGAGGGCAACCCGAGGAATATAGAGATATGGACTTCAGCAGACACTGACAGTTATGGACGGTGGAGATATCACTGGATCAAAGCAGTGTATTACAAGAATGAAGGCCGGACCCCCATGAAGGAGGGTGCGCCCTCCATCTGCCATATCCAGGCGCGCCCAGAACATGTGTTGAAAAGCATGCACAATAACTACCCCCGAGTCTTGAGATCATTAAAAAAATTGGGAGAATTCCTACCATATTAGGTATTAGGGTGCGCACTTTATCAAGACATCGTCCTAGATTCAAATTTTCTCCAAACCGTTAACTGAAAAATCTACAAAGCCTCTCAGCACCATCCCTATACCTTGCCAACAAGTGCACCCATACCCGTGGTGTGGTCGCAGAAGCCCAACCGTTTGAATTCATTATCCTTATTTATAGATACAGATACATACACATATATTATACCAGTTGTACACACTTTTTCCCGCAGGGGACACGATGTCATTGGGGACCAATTGGAGTTCACCACGTAACCCCATGTTATACACACACACACACACACACACACACACACACATATATATATATATATATACATCTGTTACCTTTTTCACTTTTAACATCCCATCATTTCTTACTCTCTTTCTTCAAACCACCCTCCAAGCCGCAACAGCCACTTGCAAAGCCATTTTGGGCGACTCGTTCGGCCAAAAGTTACTTTTTTGGACTCAAAAGATCTGTCTTGTTAGTAGGTACATAATGCAACCTTTTTTACTTGATTTCATCCAGTGGTTTTGCTTAAAATTGCAAAAGTCTGTTCAAGTCTTTGTATGTTCTTCAATCATATTTGTGTGTGTATATGTATGTATATTTGTTTGATCCTATTTTACTCCATAGTATCCACAAAAATGTGTTTTTGAAATATGTTAAATCACGACATCTAAGGCGCACCCTTTTGTGTATAACCCATAAATAACGCCTTACCCAATAGGCATTCATGGGACTATAGATACTCCTTATCTTAGCTCTCAAAATGTCTTTCTCTCTCCCTTCCCCCTCAATTAAGTGCGAGAATAATAACCAAACTTGTAAAGCCTAAAATATCTGAGTCATGTTTTGATACCAACACACACCTCAATAGGACGTGCCCTTTTCGTGGCCTATCATTTCTTTCTACTTGACATTATTTCAGGACGCGCCTTCATATGGACGTACTAAGTGTTAATTCCTTTTCTTCATTTTAGATGGTCTGTGAAGGCGCGTCCAGACTCCTCTTCCATCCGTTCTGTGATTTTGTTTTTAAAAAATATGGTGGGACCATCACTCCTACAAGGATTCCTCCACCTCTTTCCCCCAAAACTAGAAGAGAAGTCCAAAAATTTATGGAGCACCTTAGCAGAAATAGACACGAGCTAGGATTTTCTCAAAAAGAACCTTCTCCACCCATTCCTCCTGAAATCACTCTTCTGAAATCACTCTTAAAGAGGCGGTTTCTAGCCACGAAGCGCGCTATCTCCGTTAATATAAACCCCGAAACTGATTTAGAAGAGGGGGAAGTGGCAAAACTTGAAAGAAAGAGGAAAGGCAAGAAAATAGTCGAGGAACCAGCTAAAACATCTTGAGCTGACCATGAAGACGCGCCTAACGATGATGACTTGCCTTTATCTCCTCCTCCTTCCCCATTCCTTTTATCCATTGGGAATTAGAAGATCACGAAATTGACATTAACTAGAATGGAAAGGAATTTACCGAAAAGAAAAGGAAAAACTCATACACCGTCAAGGGAAATTGTCTTGTGTAGGGATCAGGACTTCTGTGACCGATACCGAAGTCGATTGGACCATGAGATATTATGACCAAGAAGGTATGTGGGGAATAACTTCAAGAAAAATGCTCCCTCATAGGTTTGACATTACACCTGTTAAAATCCCTAGGATTGTAGTGACATCAAAGTTGGTGGAACTAGATGTGGGCGCGCCCTTACACCCCTTTTTTAGGGCGATGTGTGAGCGGTTCGACATAGCTCCATTGAAACTTTCACCTAATGCTTGAAAATTCGCCATAGGGCTCTATATAGTGTATCGCACCTTAAATTATAGTGCGCCCACCAGAGAAGAATTCAACCATTTCTTTTCCTTGAGGCAAAGTAGTATTGGATATTTTTTCCTTGTTGTGTGGAAGAAATATATCAGAAGGGATCTCTCTGAGGGAAAAATGTTGAATGTAAAGAAGTGGAAAAAGCCATATTTCTATGTTTATGACACAGAACGGGTTCGCGTGCATTTTAACAAAATTTCAAGTAAGGTCTAGGCACGCCATATCTCTCCATCAATTACTCATCTTCTCCCCTTTCTCTTTCTAATTTTGTTTTATTTTCTAGAACTTAGAACACAACCCCATCTAAGTGGAGATGCCCTAGCTAGGGCAGAGGCAGTCTTGAATTTCCCTCAAGACCAAAAAGACCTTAAAAACTTAATCACATAGGATAAACTAAAAGAAGTCGGTTTCTTGTCTGACAAGGTGGGAACCATAAAACCCATCCCTTCCTCGTATAGCAAGGGCGCATCCTCTGACAAGGAATATTCACTGGGCGAGTCCTTTGAAAATAGTGACACAGAGGCTGGTACTTTTTAAATTTTCCCTTTCAAATCTTAACCCATTGCATAATGTATGTTTTAGTTCCGGTATTGTCTAGGGTGCGCCTTAGTAAATATAATTGTTTCTTCTTCATTCCTAACTAATAATTTCCTTGTTTTATCCACAAATATGCCGAGGATCCCTAGAGGTTTGGGTGCCAAGCCTAAGAAGCCGGAGGCTGCTAAGAAAAAGACTGATCATCCGTCAACTTCCACCAAACCTAAGTCTCTTGCTAAAACTCAACCATCTAACAAGGCGCCACTTCTGCAGGACGCGCCCTTGCAGAAGAAGCAAAAGGTTATTGGGAGCTACGCTTCCAGTACGTTGGTCTCAGCATTCATTGGACAAATCGTTCATCCCCTGATAGTCGACGATGACCTTACTTTTTGGTCGTCCATAAAATAAGATAAACAAGATAATTCCCTCATTCATTCAGTTGAGGACTTATACTTCAATGTGATGTCTAAGTCACACTCCTAGAATGAAGCCAAGTTGCGCCTCAAACAGCTAGAGATGGATAAGGAGCTGAGGAAAATAGAGTTAAAAGCCGCAAACCAGGCCAATAAGACAGATTTGACCATTTCCAAGACCCAACTCTCCACGACTAAAACTAGTCTCTCTCTTGCCAACTCTGAGTTAGAGAGGCTTAGGAATGACAAGAAGAACATGGCCAAAATTATAGACGGCTTTCACATAGAGAGGAGGACTAGGCAGGAGGAGAAGGAAGCTGCTAAGGAGGAAGGCAAGGAGTTGGGTTTCCATGACTTTTTACATGGATTCCTTGCCTTCGAGCCTGATTTGATTGGACAATGTGGGGGCCATCCACTAAGGGTTTTATGGAGGAGTTCAAAGTTGAAGTGATGAAGGCTATTGTTGTAAAGAAGTTAGAGCTAGAGGATGATGTTAAGGCCCAGTTGACAGAGATTTCCCAGGCCGCCTGATATTGATGGCGATCTCAGCACCCAGTTGGTAGAGGGACCTCACACTCAGCCTTTGGTTGATGTTCAGGTGCTTCCTAATATGGTAGGCGATGCTGGTGCTGATTCAACTCAGATAATCCAAGATTTTCCTCTCTCATCTTATGCTCCTCCTCCTCCTGCTTGATGATACTTTTTTATTTGAGGCATGGGCCCTCTGTAAAACCCTACAATTTGTAAACAATATTTGATCTTTGTGGATAATTATTTCTATGTGGTAGGGCGCTCCTTACCACCTTTTGTGAGAATCCTTTAAGATTTTGTTCTGATGCCCTAGCTATAACTTCTATGTATGCATACTTTTAGTGATTTTAACCTGCACTTTAGCTTGATGCCTTATTTTTCTAGCATGCATGTTACTACTGTATTATTGTTTCTTCAACTTAGGGTGCGCCCTAGGTTTGAACCCACATTTTGTTTATTATATTGTATCCTGTGAAATTAATAGCTCTTCATACACCCATTTTTATAATCACCATGTTTCTAAGAGAAGAGGGCATACCCCCATAAGAGGCATGCTAAATATTGTTGCCCGGAGTTTAACTGAACATTATATTCACTGATTTAACATAATTCGTAAAATATGCTTATATTAATACCAAAACCTTAGTGCATATACTTGTACTGGCCAGAACCGCATAGTCGTGAAGTTTCAAAACCGCATATCATATATCTATTACCCCTAGAGTGGGAGTGAAATTAATTTTACTTCTACTACTACTACTGAAAATTTGAAATTTTCTTAAAAACATAACACACACACACATATATATATAGAGAGAGAGAGAGCTTGCCCTACTGATAATACTTCTTCAAGTGCTCTGCATTTCATGCCCTTGGAAAGGGCTTGCCCTCCAAATACGCCAAGTAGTAAGTTCATTCCCATAGTGCTGCAATGATTTTGTAAGGTCCTTCCCAATTAGCCTTAAACACCACATGGCTTGATGTCATGGTGTGCGGCATCACCTTCCTCAGCACTAGGTCACCTAACTGAATTGGCCTCTCCTTAACCTTTGAGTTGTCCTTAGAGTCCTCTACTGGTAGGCTGCTGACCTCACATGAGTATAGGCTCTCGTCTCTTTAAGCAAATCTAGGTAAAGCCTATGATTCACCTCCCAGACTTCTTCCTTAAAAAAAGAGGGAATTGATAATGATAAGGCCTGAGATCCTTTACCAAGACAAAGATCTAAGGCAATGCCTCTTACCTAAAAATTATCTTTTTTGAAAGACCCGGCTCCGATATCAACCGTTACCATGACTTCACACCCATATGTCAAGACGAAGGGTGATTCCGCTTACTTTCCTCTAATTTAGTTTTCAGGGTTTGCCTGATGATTTTATTGATAGCTTCAGTTTGCCCATTGGTCTGAGGATGATACACCGCTGCAAAATTTTTCTTTATAGCCAAGTTTTCACATAAACTCCTTAGCTCTTTGCTGTCAAATTGCTTCCGATTATCAGAGACCAACTTGTAAGGAATCCCAAACCTGCAACCAATAGTGTTGAACACAAAATTTGTTATCTTTTTTGATGTTATGGTTGCAAGGGGAGTGGCCTCCGCCCACTTCGTGAAATAATCAAGCCACTACTACATACCTGACTCCTCCATTGGGCAATTCTCCTATTAGGTCAATCCCCCACATGGCCATGGGATTTTCATAGAGGTGAGAGAAGCTACCGGGCTAGTGACGTAGTTTACGAACCTTTTCCATTTGTCAGATGCCCTAGCGAATTCTTAAGTATTCTTCTTCATAGTAGGCCAATAATACACTTGCATAAGAATTTTCATAGCTAGAGAATTACCCCCCGAGTGATTGTCGCAGATGCCCTCATGCACTTCCCTCATGATATAAGTGCACTCTTCCCCATCAATATACTTGAGTAAAGGTTGGTTGAACTCTCTTCTATATAAGACCCCGTCATACTCTACATACCTAGCTGCCTTATAACGAAACCTATTGGCTTCTCCTTTATCTTCATCAGTTTCCCTTCTTTCAAAAATTCCCATATGGGTGTTTTCCATTTGACTTTTCCCTGATTTTCTTCATCAATCAACATGACCTCTATCTCTGGGACACTTGGCTTCTCCTGAACTTCCAAAGGAATGACTCCTAAAATTGTAGCATCTTTCTGTGACCCCAACTTAGCCAAAACAACAGCGTTGAAGTTTTTATCTCTAAGCACCTGCTCTATACGAACTTTTTTGAATTTTCTTATTAACTGTCTCGCACAATCAAGATACATCTCTGTTTTAGGACCCCTTGCCTGGTACCTCTCATTCACCTAATATACCCCCAGCATTAAATCACTTTGCATAATTAGGTGAGTCACTTTCATCTCTAGGGCAAGCCTCATCCTAGCAATAAAGGCTTAATATTCTACATCATTACTAGTAGCTCGAAAGGTAAAGTGTATAGAGCTTATGAGGTGATGCCCTTCTGGGCTGATAAGTAATATGCCGACTCCAGCCCCTTCATTGTTGACTACTCCATCTATATGTAATGTCCACCATAGCTCGGGAATTTCCCTCTCCCTCTTCAAAGAGGTGTGTGCTTCCTCTAGTGGAACCAAGGCCCGTGTTAGTATTGGTGTCCTAGAGACAATACTTTTAATGTTTTATTGAAAACAATTAAGGATTATGTTTTATGTGATTATTTAATTATTATTTATTATGTCTTTATTTACTGCGTTATAAATTGAAAGGATAATAAATGTCCTTGGAATATTAATACGTAATATATATCTTTAAGTATGTGACTTAAAAATGAGATTATATGAATAGTATTTTATTCCTAAAATTCCCTAGTCAAGTATTATTATTTAAGGACAATAATAATGCAATAAGACTAGTATGTTTGTTGACGGATGATCACATCTCATTGGTCATAGGTATGGTGATACTAAAGTCAAGAACATAAGTGTATGTATCAATACATGACACTGGAAAGACCCGCCGTGAGATTCTACATGTTAATAAGTGTCATAAAAAATCTCACTGTGATAATAATGTAATGATCCTCTGACTTGAAATCATTATATTTCTATACGAGAATTAATACACTTTGATTACACTCAAAGTTACCTTTAACCGAGTAATGATAAAGGTGTACATTAGGTATGCTATGAATCGTATGAGGAATATGAATGATAGATATAGGATTTAACCCTCCAATTCTAGGAGTGATATTATTGGCCTCTTGATTGAGTGAGACTATGAAATGCATGGCCATGCTCAAATATTGATTTGTTTAAATAGTCTACTCATTGATCAAGGAAACTGAGATTAAACGTTGAAGAGGATGACACTATACATGCCTCGAGTTTGATCTATAATATAAGGTTAAAGGGATTATATTACATGGAACATTATTCACGAAAGGTTTAATTGAATCACCAATTATTATTGTTACTTGGGTAGCAATGATGTATTACTAGATGCCACTCATTGTTTATAATTTTATTATTAGATAATAAAATTATTGCCAACGTAATAATAACCTAAAGGGTCACACACAAAGAACGTCAAAACGGAGGTTTATTTAAATTACGAATTTAAATATATTATTGTTTATTCGAATTTAATTATTGAATTAATTAAGTGGGACTTGATTAATTATATTAGAATTCAGATTTAATAATAATAATAACCCAAAGTCATAATGGGTTTTGGAAACCACATGGATTAGGGTTAGGCCCAAAATTTCTCTCTCCCCTATATATACATAATGATGTATAGTATTAGGGTTTAATCATCAAATTTCGTTTTTAGAGAAAAACCCTAGCTGCTCAACATCAAGAGAGGCTAGAGAAAGAGAGAGAGAGAGGCAAACAATTCGGCTAGTATCGACTCCGGTGATCGTAGGACGATCGGGCGTTCGTGTGGACTTCTTTAGAGAGCAAATCTTTGCAACAAAGGACTGCTGTGATTCATCTTTCTGGACCTCCATTAAACAGCATACGAAAGCTTTGTTAAGGTACATACTTCTTCACCATAATCATCCAACGTTATACATGGATCCTGCGATTGGGTTTCGATTTTTTTATTGTTTTTACGTTAATTCCGCTGCGTTTTCATGCCCGAAACCCTTTAATGGCATCAGAGCAACATGTATAATGGGATGATTTGGTTATGTGTTTAACAGTTTTTCGATGTATGTAAACATATATATGATATGCCACGACTATATATTGATATATATGTTTTATATGATTTTGAATATATGATATTCATGTGTTGTATAATCATGGGATGATTGTGTGTATTGCTGTATGTATATGATACATGTTTGTTCTTGTTATGGAAATCGTATTCGATACGAATTCTGAAACGGCTTCGGTAGATTTTCTGAAATCTGTGTCCAGTGTCCGATTTTCGCAAACGATATGTGTTTTCTGACTGGAATCGTATCACTAAGCAATACTGACTTAGTCAGATTCGCGTCTGTAAGTCGTTTGACGACATTACAGGCCCCGAAACGGCGATTTATTATTTTCTGAAATTTATTTGATTTTCTGAAATTTTGAAATTTATTATATATGATTATATGATATGTTTATATAATCTGAGATATATTACATGTGTTATGTGATAACATGGTGGATGGTTATGGCCTAAAGACCCATAGGATAGTGGTTTTGTTTTATGGTTTTGGTTTCTAAATACGACTTGCATGTCGTTTATTCATTGTAATTGTTAATCTCGAATGCAACTCGAGTTCTTCTTGTAATTTCATTAGAATAGATTTATTTATTATTCAATGTAATTGTTCAATGGAGACTTGGAAGCAAGGAAGCTAGGAGGCAATCCAGATGATGGAGCAATAAAGAAGATAAAGACATGTAATAGTGTAGTATTTGAAACCACCATAGATTGACCTTGATAATTCCATTAGCTTGGAAATATCACATATGGGGCCATAATCAAACACGTTTAATTTATGCACAATACATATATGTATATGAATGCATGTGTAGATATGTATGTGTTGGAATGATGTATGTATTAGATACGACACCCATGTCATGTCTGCTTAAGAAAGATAAAATCTATAACGATTCAAGATTTTAAAATTAACAAACGATCATGAGATTCTTGTGTTTATGAAATATGGATTTTTAAAACACGGAATTAAATATTGATTTTTGATATCTATAACTGGGATTTTCTGACAAAAACGGATATGCGTATTCGTAAGGCTGATGGGTTTTAAGTGTGACCACTAGTATCCTCCATCTACCTGGGAAATGAACAATTTAAGATATCAATTTGAAATATTTGGTTCAAGGAAAATTTGAGGATCTCTTTATGATGTGATCGTGATCGTTATAAATTTTCTAAACCCCTTAACAAAATATTAAGTTTTACTCGGATGCTTTCCAATGAATGAACACTCATCGAATCCTAGATCGATTAGGGTAAGGACTGTCAGTGGCAGGGGACTCCTATCTATCGTGGTGAGATGCGACGAATATAAACGGTTATATTCGGCCGTTGTATCATTGGGTCGAACTTAACTGAGTCGTCATAATAAGGTGAAAATAAACGGTTATATTCAACCATTATGAACTTAGAAGCATAGAGTTTGGTTAAAAGTCTATTAGATAGATAAGATCAATCGTTGTTCACCAAACTATCCAAGAATTATATATGATACAATTGACAACTGTTGTCTACCTAAATAATCATTTTTTAAGGACTTCCAGTGGTTGACTTAGGACATGACGAAATATGGATCTTGGCTCACTAGAAAGAATTATGGGATATACTTTCCAAATTAATAGTAAGGGCTATTAATTTGATAAAAATAGTGGGAGATATATTATGAATATATCATAATCATTTGAACATAATAAATAACTCAGACAATCTAATGTTTATTTTATGCATTTTAAACATTGTAGATATTTAAATGGCAAACAATACAAATACTTTCTCCGTACGAGCAACCCTTGAGAAGGACAAGCTGACAGAAACTAACTTCCTGGATTGGTATAGGAATTTGAGGATTGTCCTCAGGCAAGAGCGTAAGCTCCATGTCATTGAAATTCCTTCACCTGCTCCTCCTGCTGAGAATGCAACTCGCGTTCAGCAAAATGCTTATCAGAAGCATATTGATGATGTGAATGATATTGCATGTCTCATGCTGGCAACCATGAGTGTTGAGCTTCAAAAACAACATGAGCATATGGATGCTTATGAGATGATTGAACACCTTCAAAGAATGTTTGAGGGACAAGCTCGTCAAGAAAGGTTTGACACGAGCAAAGCACTGTATGCTTGCAAACAGGGAGAGCGTGAACCTGTTGAACCACATGTTCTGAAGATGATAGGTTATATTGAGTATCTTGATACTTTAGGTTTCCCGATTGGTTTGGAAGCTCAGATTGACTTAATCTTGCAATCTTTGAACCGCAACTATACTCATTTTGTTATGAACTACAATATGAATGAGATAGACAAAACACCCACTGAATTGTTGGCCATGTTACGAACTACTGAAACCAACATGAAAAGGCTGAACCTGCTGCCATGTTGATGGTAGATAACAAAGGTAAGGCTAATAGGAAAGGCAAATGGAAGGGAAAGAAGAAGATTGGATCTGCTTCTGGTCCCAAGCCAAAGGCTAATCCCAAACAGGCTTTAAAGCCTAAGGGTGTTGTTGCAAAGGGTGATTGTCACTACTATGGAAAACCAGGTCATTGGAAGAGAAACTGTCATGCTTATTTGGAGGATCTGAAGAAGAAGAAGGCTGGTCAAGCTTCTGATTCAGGTATTTATGTTATAGAGGTCAATTTGTCAACTTCTACATCATGGGTATTGGATACTGGATGTGGTTCTCACATTTGTATAAATGTACATGAACTACAAAGGAGTAGGACTTTGGCTAAAGGAGAGGTCAACCTACGAGTTGGCAATGGAGCAAATGTTGTTGTTTTAGCTGTAGGGACTTATTATTTATCATTGCCCACTGGGCTTATTTTAGAACTTGAGAACTGTTTTTACGTGCCAGCAATTTGCAGAAACATTATTTCGGTTTCTTGTTTAGACAAGAAAGGTTTTGCATTTTAATTCAGAACAATAGTTGTTCCTTTTCTTTGAATAATGTTACCTATGAGGTTGCACATTTATTTAACAGTTTATATATTCTTGATTTAGACACTCCTATCTATAATGTGAATAACAAACGTCTTAAAATAAATTACTCAAATTAAACATACCTCTGGCACTGTCGTTTAGGCCATATAAATGAGAAGCGCATTTCCAAGTTACATAAGGATGGATACTTGGATAAGTTTGACTTTGAATCATACGAAGCATGCGAACCTTGTCTCATTGGAAAAATGACTAAATCTCCTTTTACTGGACAAGGTGAAAGGGCCACTGAACGATTAGAACTTATACATAGTGATGTATGTGGTCCTATGCGTACTATGACAAGAGGTGGCTTTTACTACTTTATCACGTTTACTGATAATTTCAGTAGATATGTGTATCTTATGAAGAACAAATCCGATTCTTTTGAAAAGTTCAAAGAAACAAAGCTGAAGTAGAAAAGCAAACTGGCGGAAGTATTAAGACTCCACGATCTGATCGTGGAGGTGAATACTTAAGCCATGAATTTAAGAGTTTATTAAAAGAGTGTGGTATTGTATCACAACTCACTCTTCCCGGAACACCACAATGGAATGGAGTTTCTGAAAGGAGGAATCATACTTTATTGGACATGGTACGATCGATGATGAGTCATACAGATCTTCCAATTAGTTTATGGGGCTACGCCCTGGAGACGGCTGCTTATACACTTAACCGAGTTCCTACTAAAACGGTTCAGAAGACTCCATATGAGATATGGACTAAGAAACATCATAGCATGTCATTTATGAAAATATGGGGATGTGAAGCGTTTGTGAAACGTTTAACTTCTGACAAGCTAGGACCTAAATCAGACAAATATAATTTTGTGGGATACCCAATTGAAACAATGGGTTATTCATTCTATAATCCTTCCAAGAACAAAGTGTTTGTTGCTCGAACTACAGTTTTTCTTGAAAGAGAAATGCTTTCGAAGAAAAACAGTGGGAGGATAATAGATCTCGATGAAGTTCGAGGCCCACAAGATAACATTGAACCAATGGAGGAACTTGAGCAGGATGTACAAGACCACATCACTGCTCAAGAAACACAGGTTATTCGTAGGTCTAGTAGGATTCGCCATGAGCCTGAGAGATATTATGGATTTCTCTTAACTCAAGATGGTGATGTGATGCTTATCGACGAAGATAAGCCTCTCACCTACTAAGATGCTGTGAACACTCCAGAATCCAAGAGATGGCTGGATGCCATGAAATCTGAGATGGAATCCATGTATACTAATCAAGTATGGACTTTGGTTGATCCACCTAAAGGGGTAAAACCTATAGGGTGCAAGTGGGTTTTCAAGAAGAAGACCGACATGGATGGTAATGTACAGACCTATAAGGCACGATTGGTGGTAAAAGGTTTCAAGCAAATTCATGGTATTGACTATGATGAGACTTTTTCACCAGTGGCTATGGTCAAGTCCATCAGGATTTTGCTTGCTATAGCTGCTTACTATGATTATGAAATCTGGCAGATGGATGTCAAAACCGCTTTCTTAAATGGGAGCCTTGAAGAAGATATGGATGTGTATATGACACAGCCTGAAGGTTTTGTTAATCCAAAGAATGCTGTAAAGGTATGTAAGCTGCGTCGATCCATTTATGGATTGAAACAAGCCTCAAGGAGATGGAACATTCGTTTTGATGAAACTGTCAAAGAGTTTGGGTTTATTCAAAATGAAGATGAACCATGTGTTTACAAGAAGGTAAGGGGGAGCAATGTGGCATTCCTATAATTATATGTTGATGATATATTAATAATAGGGAATGATATTCCTTCTTTACAGGCTTTTAAGACTTGGTTGAGTAAGAATTTCTCAATGAAAGACTTAGGTGAAGCGACCTATATTTTAGGTATCAAGATCTATAGAGATAGATCAAGAAGAATGATCGGCCTAAGTCAAAGTAGATACTAGTCTAATCCAGTTGAAGGTCACTGGACAGCAGTCAAGAATATTCTTAAGTACTTGAAGAGGACTAAAGATTAATTCTTGGTATATGGAGGAGAAGATAAGCTGGTAGTAAAAGGTTACACTGACGCTAGTTTCTAGACAGACAAGGATGATTCGATTTCTCAGTCTGGATTTGTGTTTTGTCTAAATGGAGATGTTGTATGCTGGAATGGTTCACAGCTGAGACAGTTGTTGATTCTACAATAGAGCCTGAGTATATTGATGCTTGCGAAGCAGCCAAGGAGGCTGTTTGGGGATGTACTTAGGAGATATCACCTAATTAATAAGATTAATAATCGAGGGGATATACATATATGTAAAGTGCATACAAATGATAATATTGCAGATCCACTGACTAAGGCATTGTCGCAGCAGAAGCACGAAGGTCATACTAGTTCCATGGGTATTAGATACATGAGAGATTGGCTCTAGTACAAGTGGGAGATTGTTAGTATTGGTGTCCTAGAGACAATACTTTTAATGTTTTATTGAAAACAATTAAGGATTATGTTTTATGTGATTATTTAATTATTATTTATTATGTCTTTATTTACTGCGTTATAAATTGAAAGGATAATAAATGTCCTTGGAATATTAATACGTAATATATATCTTTAAGTATGTGACTTAAAAATGAGATTATATGAATAGTATTTTATTCCTAAATTCCCTAGTCAAGTATTATTATTTAAGGACAATAATAATGCAATAAGACTAGTATGTTTGTTGACGGATGACCACATCTCATTGGTCATAGGTATGGTGATACTAAAGTCAAGAACATAAGTGTATGTATCAATACATGACACTGGAAAGACCCGCCATGAGATTCTACATGTTAATAAGTGTCATAAGAAATCTCACTGTGATAATAATGTAATGATCCTCTGACTTGAAATCATTATATTTCTATACGAGAATTAATACACTTTGATTACACTCAAAGTTACCTTTAACCGGGTAATGATAAAGGTGTACATTAGGTATGCTATGAATCGTATGAGGAATATGAATGATAGATATAGGATTTAACCCTCCAATTCTAGGAGTGATATTACTGGCCTCTTGATTGAGTGAGACTATGAAATGCATGGCCATGCTCAAATATTGATTTGTTTAAATAGTCTACTCATTGATCAAGGAAATTGAGATTAAACGTTGAAGAGGATGACACTATACATGCCTCGAGTTTGATCTATAATATAAGGTTAAAGAGATTATATTACATGGAACATTATTCACGAAAGGTTTAATTGAATCACCAATTATTATTGTTACTTGGGTAGCAATGATGTATTACTAGATGCCACTCATTGTTTATAATTTTATTATTAGATAATAAAATTATTGTCAACGTAATAATAACCTAAAGGGTCACACATAAAGAACGTCAAAACGGAGGTTTATTTAAATTACGAATTTAAATATATTATTGTTTATTCGAATTTAATTATTGAATTAATTAAGTGGGACTTGATTAATTATATTAGAATTCGGATTTAATAAGTATTATTATTATTCGAATTTAATTATTGAATTAATTAAGTGGGACTTGATTAATTATATTAGAATTCAGATTTAATAATAATAATAACCCAAAGTCATAATGGGTTGTGGAAACAACATGGATTAGGGTTAGGCCCAAAATCTCTCTCTCCCCTATATATACATAATGATGTATAGTATTAGGGTTTAATCATCAAATTTCGTTTTTAGAGAAAAACCCTAGCTGCTCAACATCAAGAGAGGCTAGAGAAAAAGAGAGAGCGAGAGAGAGAGAGAGAGAGGCAAACAATTCGGCTAGTACCGACTCCGGTGATCGTAGGACGATCGGGCGTTCGTGTGGACTTCTTTAGGGAGCAAATCTTTGCAACAAAGGACTGTTGTGATTCATCTTTCTGGACCTCCATTAAACAGCATACGAAAGCTTTGTTAAGGTACATACTTTTTCACCATAATCATCCAACGTTATACATGGATCCTGCGATTGGGTTTTGATTTTTTTATTGTTTTTACGTTAATTCCGCTGCGTTTTCATGCCCGAAACCCTTCAGCCCGTTCATAATTTTCAAAATCTGGAGGAAATTCTAAGATAAAATCTGCTAGGGATTGCCCTTTAATAGCATTCTTTGGCTTGTATTCAATGTCGAATTGCCCTAACTCAACTGCCCACTTCAACATTCTTCCTAATATTTCTGGCATGTGTATGGCCTGTTTGAGTGGGTAAGCCATCCTTACCTTAATTTTGTGTGCCTGGAAATATGGCCTTAGATTTCTCGTAGCTAATATCAACGCATAGACCAGGTTTTCCATGTTGGAGTATCTCGTCTCAGCATCTAGAAGCCTTTTGCTCACTTAATAGAAATGAGATTGCAAGTTGACTTCCTCATTTACCAAGACAACACTAATTGAATACTCAGAAACCGCCAAATAAAGGATTAGTGTTTCCCCTTCGGTTGGCTTAGCTAGTAGAGGAAGTTTGCCCAATTGTTCCTTGATTTTTTGAAAGGCTTCTTCACACTCTAAAGTCCAAACAAAATCTTTGGCTACTCCCTTTATGGCTTGGAAAAATTCATTGCACCTGTCTGATGACTTTGATACAAACCTATTGAGAGCAGTTATCCTCCCAGTTAAGCTTTAAAATTGCTTCACACTCGTATGTGACTTCATATCAAGGAGAGCTTGGATTTTAGCAGGATTTGCTTCAATTCCCCTATGATTGACAATAAACCCAAGGAATTTTCCCGAATCAACCCCAAAAACACACTTTTGAGGATTAAGCTTCATCCTATATTTTCGTAAAATATTGAACATCTCCCCCAAATGCTTCATATGGTCGACCGCCTCCTTGAATTTTACCAACATGTCATTCACATACACCTCCATTGTCTTCCCAGTTTGTTCTTTGAACATCATGTTAACTAACAATAGATAAGTTGTCCCAGCATTGATCAAATCAAAGGGCATACCGATATAACAATATAACCCTTTATCTGTTATGAAGGAGGTGTGTTCCTGATCTGACCCATATATTAGAATTTGATTATAACCCGAGTATGCATCCATGAAACTGAGGAGAGCATGACCAGCGGTTGCATCTACTAACTGATCGATTCTTGGAAGAGGAAAGTTGTCTTTAGGGAAAGCCTTATTTAGATCAGTGAAGTCAATACATGTCATCTACTTCTCATTGGGTTTCTTCACTAAGACGGGGTTGTCTAACCATTCCGGATAGAAGGACTCTTTAATGAGACCGACGTCTAATAGCCTATCCACTTATTCTTGCAATGCTTGAGCTCTTTTTTCACTAACAGGATGACGTTTTTGCCTCATCCCTTTCTTGTTTGGATCAATATTAAGGCGGTGGAATATTACCTCAGGATCAATCATCACCATATCGGCATGCTTCCATGCGAACACATCCAAGTTGGATTTCAGAAACTTTATCAATTCTTCTTGTAAGTCATGTTCTAGGCGTGAGCCAATTTTTAAAACTTTCGAAGGATCCTTCGGATCTATTGGGATGGAAATTGTATCTTCCGGTAGCCCAATTTTTTTAATGCAAGAGGCATTCGGGGGTCCAAGTTAAAATCGAAGTCATCTTCCTTCCTGGCAGGGGAGGAGGGCGCGCCCTCTGTACCATCATCCTATAAGTTGAAATTTTCTTATAAATCAATGATGGGGAGAGATTCAGGAATAACTGCTTTACCTTTCACTTTTCTGGCCAAGGCTTGTTCATGAGTTTCTTTATCACTCGCATCTTCCACAATCCCTTCCATGAACTCTTCCTGAGGTGCCTCTAACATCAAAATTTGAGGACTAGGTTTGTCCTCAGGGTAAAGAACTTCTTCTACCGGATATTCTTCCTCATGAAGTTCTACTGTATACAAGACATTTACTATGGCTTCCCCTTGGCTTTCAATTGTATTGTTTGATTGTGGTTTCCTTCGGCACCTTGTCTTCTCAAATACCTTCACTAATTTGTTATAACATTCTCTTGAATCGAACTGACACCCTTTAACACACCCTACCCCGGCAGGTGTAGGGAATTTCATTGACAAGTGATAGATAGAAGTGATGACCCTCATCTCCTTCAAAAACGGTCTCTCAATCAGAGTGTTGTGAGCTGACTTCAGATCTACTACTAAGAAATCAATGATTTGAGTTGATAACAACTCTCCCTCTCCGAGGGTAACAGGGTGGTGGATTGTTCCTTTTGCAGGAGTAGACTCTCCTCCAAAACTATATAGGTAAATGCTTTCAACAGTCATGTCCTTGTCAAGAAGTCTCATCTTTCGGTATGTGCTATTGTATAAGATGTTTGTCGAGCTCCCATTATCCACAAAAATCTAGTGGACATTTATGCGGGTGATGGACCCATTTGGCGTCTTCCTTTGTGAAAGTAATTTCTATAAATTCTCCCTTGAATAGCTTTGTTGTTCTTGAAGAGAGGTTGTTCACGTTGATGAGAAGTCGGTACTTTGCTTTCTTCGCGTACCTTTCTATTGCGTTTTTACCATCTCCTGCAATATGGTATCCCCCGAAAATAGTATGTATACTGTTGGCACTGACAAAAGTAGGATCTGAGGTCGGCTCCTGATTGTTGGATCCCAGATCGGCCCTAGTCTCTCTCCTTGGGGCGGGGTTAACAACCCTATAATTTTTCACCCATTCAGTGAGGTGGCCTTCTTTGATCAACAACTCAACTTCATCTTTCAGTTGTCGTCATTCGTGAGTATCATGACCCACAGACTCATGGTATTCACAATACTTCTTCTGATCTTTTCTTTGCCAAGCTGATGGAGGAGGAGGTCTCCTGAAAAAACCCTTGTTTTTATTGATATCGTAGATATGCTCTACCCCGGCCACCAGAGGAGTATACCCATCTCGCCTATTATCATAGGAAGGTGGAGGGCTCTAGTTCCTCTTGTCGTGAGCCATATTCACCCTATTCAGGCTTCTAGGCTTCCCCATATATTCAGATGGTGGAGTCATATCCCTCTTTTTGGCTTTGAGCTTTGACCCTGACTGAGTACCCCCTTTTTCGTTATCTTCAAAAGATTGATCGATTCTTTTAAAAGGCTCTACCTCGGCATAGAGGGAGGCCAAAGTCGACGGTTCCTTCCCCTGCAAGTGCTTCCAAAAATCTGTCTCAACCTTCAAACCAGCAATGAGGAAACTTTGCAAAGTATCATCTATTGCCCCTCTAACCCCCTTCACTTCAGAGTTGAACCTTTTGAAATATGCTTGGAGGGCTTCATTGTCCCTTTGCTTGACATTGGCCTGAGTCGTGACCGGATGAGCGTATTTTACCGCGGCTTGTAATTGTTTCAAGAAGAAAAGTTGCATTTGATCCCTTTACGTGACCACTCCTGCCCCGAACTTCTGAAACCATATCTAGGCGTTATCCCTCAATGGAACAGCCAAGAGCCTACATCTAGCCAAAGCGTGCACCTGGTAAACATCCATATCAGTATTAAATTTTCCTAGATATTTGACTGGGTACGAGTTTCCATGATAGCGTAGATCAATAGTGCTTCGACACCCTTGTGGGAGTGGGGCATCCATTACTGCTTGAGAGAAAGGAGAAGGAGCTTGTACCAGAGATGTGCTCATTCCACCGTCCAGAAGGGTGAGGAGGTTTTTCAATTCATCCACGTTCACATTACCTACATCTGGAATATTTTGCATTCCAGATAATTGGGCTAGAGGGCTAGCCTGAACCGAAGTTGACGTGGCATGACCAATAGTAGTGGTGAGAGTGGACGTGCCTTGATGCGTGGTCGCGACCAAAGTCGGTGTAACCAAAATATTATTGGTGGGGGCTGATGCGTGCCCTGAATTATTACGGGGGGCTGAGGCGTGCCCTGAATAGTGACGGGGGGTTGTGGCACGCCCTCTTGCAAAGAAAACATATCATTCTTATCTCGTACATAGACTCTATTAGGTTGAGGAATTACCTGGGCATCCCGCCTCTCTTCAGTGGTGCAGCTTGAGTGATTTGGGTGACGAGTTCGTTGGACTTCTCCATGAAGTACCATTCTCCTCTCAGTATTCTCCTCAAGATTTTGATTGGTAGCCTTGCTCCCAAACTCCAACCTTCGAGGGGTTACATCTTGAAATCTCCTTCCATGATCATCTTCCAGCATCATGCCCTCTTCCTCGAGCATGGGTTCCTTTCCAGAACGGTGCTCAAGAGTGCGTATACGGTCATCAAAAGCTCTCACTAATTTTTCGATTCCCTGGACATTCTCGTGAAGGCCCCTAATTATGTCTCGAATTCGATATAGATGTTCCATTATGTTCATGTTACTCATCATGATGGGAGGGCGGCCAACAAGGATCCTACTAACATCCCTATAATTAGTCACATGTTCTGGAACGTACTCTTCATGGCCATGGCAGTTCTGACCACGCCTTCGGTCAGGCGACGAAGCTTCTTTCTCCTCCCTGCGATTCATTATCTGATCTTTTGGTTGTGACATCTTTTCTCCTTAGATGATGAGAGTGTGCCCTCCTTCTAGCGCCAGTTTATTGATGGAGAAATATAATAATCAACAAATATTGATATTCTTTGCCAGAAAAAGATGTGACAAGGCCGAATTATCACCGGAGTGTGGTGGTTTATATGAAATTGGGGGTTGAGATTGCTAGGTTTCAGAATAATTAGATTTTTGTTCTCTGACGGATGTGAGATCTAATAATTTTGACGCCCAGCAATGTGCCTACGTACCTCTATTTATAAGTAAAATAGAGGATCAAGCCCACGTTGTTCTTGGCAAAGCAGAGGCGCAATAGGAAAATGAGTTTCTTTCTTCGAATCAAATACGTCAAAGGCAAGTGGAACATTCTTGGAAGATGACTCTACATTCGAGCTTGTTTGGATAGGTCAAAGCCCAATATAAGGCCCAAGGACTTCATGGATCCAACGTTGACCCGGAAATCGTGGGCTCTAGCTGGTCAACTTCAACTATTTCCTTGGATAACTTGACTGGAGGCCAGCACTAGATCCACCGCAAATGTAGGTCACGTCCTAAGCCCCTAGACTAGGGCAGCCTTCCTGAGTACAAAGAAAGGATCTTCCAAGACAAGGTTAGCAGCACACCATAATTCCCCTATGAGGGCAACCCGAGGAATATGGAGTTATGGCCTTCAGCAGACATTGATAGTTATGGACGGCGGAGATATTATTGGATCAAAGTAGTGTATTACAAGAACCAAGGTCGGACCCCTACGAAGGAGGGTGCGCCCTCCATCTGCCATATCCAAGCGCTCCCAGAACATGTGTTGAAAAGCATGCATAACAGAAGGGAAGTGGAAAATGATCTTTTCTAGTGACTTCGTTGAGCTTGCGGTAATCAATAAAAAAATGCCATCTAGTTTGGATATGCGAAGGGATCAACTCATTATTATCATTTTTCACTACAATGAATCCATATTTCTTTGGCACAACGTGGATTGGACTAACCCAAGGACTATCAGAAATGGGATATATAATGCCATTATCTAACCACTTAATGATTTCCTTGCAAATAACCTCTTTCATTATGGGATTAAGGCGCCGCTAAAAATCCCTCTTAGGTGTAGCATTTTCTTCAAAATGAATGTGATGTTGCACTATTTTAGGACTTTTACCCTTGATATCAACCATAGACCAACTCATAGCTTATTTGTGATGTTTAAGTAAATTGATTAATTGGGTCTCTTGGTAAAGGGTAAGTATGCATACTTAAGAGTGCAAGGGAGTGGTTTCAAATCAAGTTTAGGAGCCTCAACTGTGAAAGGTTTAACAATGGACCTAGACTCAAGATAGATTTCCTCTTGTTGAGTTTCTCATTTTGCGCTTATGGTATTGAGTTCTTCAAGCATGTCTTTGGAAGACATATCTCTAAACAATTCCTCAAGTTCTTTATTTGTCTCATTTTCTTTTAAAATCTCTTCCATGAGAGACTCAATGGCACAACCTCACGAGTATCTTCATTTAATACTCTATATGCTCATTGGTGAAATTAAAGATGTTCAAATCAGCAATCATATTCCCAAAAGACATTTCCATGGACCCATTGCGATAATTGATGATTGCATTCGAAGTAGCAAGAAATGAGTGACCAAGGATGATAGGAATTTGGCCTTTGTCGCTAGAGACAGGTTGTCTCTCAAGTACAATGAAATTAATGGGGAAGTGGTAGAACTCGCCAACTTTGATGATCACATCCTCAATAATACATTGACGTACCTTGACAGAGCGGTCTACCAGTTGAAGAGTGACTTAGGAGGACTAGCAGTCTTTGCCTTAACATGCTTTCTATTCATGTTCATGTCATTGTTAATGCAACTACTAGATGATGCATTCATGTGATTTAAATAAGAAGACATGATATTAAAAGCACATGGCTTACATCCAATTTTACCACATGGATGAATAGAATTAGACATGGTTGGCATACTAGGAATTTCATTCTTTTCTACTTTAACATGTTTGCATGCATGCGTAATATGTCAAGTACAATTACAGTTATTACAAACTTCCTAGCAGCATTAGGAGCATAGGCATAATCAGATTTCTTGTTAACACCTATTTTACCATTCATGTTAGCCTTTTTCTTTTCAATCTTATAACCTACATCAGTTTTAGGTTTGTCCTTATGATCTTCAATTTTAACTTATTTCTTAGGCAACTTAGCTTTCTCTTCCTCTTCTCTCTTTTCATCCTCAACAATGATCTCTTCTCTAATTGTAATTCAGAATTGAAAAAAAACTTAAAATTATTATATATAAAGAAACTGAATTATAGGTCATTTGTGGTAAAACTGGTAAATGAGAAAATTAATCAATACATAATAATAACAAATAAAGAAACTAATTATGTATTATAAATTTGAGTAATATTATAAAACAAACATTTCTTAAATTAAAATGGGTCATGGGTAAAATAAATAGATTTGGAATAAACAAACTTATAAATAATTAATAAAGACATCTAAAAAAGGAAATATCCATGGCCATGAATATTTGTAGACTTGGAGTTGGATATGTGTAGGTTTGGAGTTAGGTAAGTGTTATTCAACTATTATATATATATATATATATATATATATATATATATTATAACCGAAAGATTAAAAGTTTTGGTCGTTGGTATGGTACTGGGTGAACCATAGAAAAGATCTTAACCGTCCAATTTT
Organism: Oenanthe sinensis; assembly: GCA_028671895.1. NCBI lineage: Eukaryota > Viridiplantae > Streptophyta > Magnoliopsida > Apiales > Apiaceae > Oenanthe > Oenanthe sinensis. The sequence goes on along the minus strand of CM053798.1, from coordinate 12,118,366 downwards.
ATGTGAACCATAGAAACAATCTTAAACATTGAATTTTAATAAAATATAATTTTAAAAGGAATATAATCATACATACAACTATAACCCCAGTAGTCCCCTTTTATATAAGATGGGATAATTTTATATTATATTTAAATTATATTCTATAATTTTTTTTTATAAATCTTACTTATCCTATAATTTTTATTTAATATATCATTAAAGTTTATCCTATAATTTTTATTTAATCTATACTATATTATTAAACTCGCAAGGGCAATTGTTTGGTCCGTCGTCGGTCTGGTCATTTGTGTCTCACTCAACTTCAAATATATGTGCTTGTCTCCTATTCAATTTCAAACACATTCTTTTAATCAATATACTATCATATTTTAATTTTCTCATTAGTCAAACTCTTTAATTTATTTAATATCTTAATTTATTAATTAAATTTTATGAATATTAAAATATTATTATTATTTTATTTATAATATTAATTAAATTTTATTATTGTGCTCTATCTATATTATATATATTTTTATATTATATTACTCTAAACGAACATCTTTTTTAATTAGAATATAAAGTTGTACTCATGTTTCAATTTCCTTATCGCTCAAACACTTTAATTTATTTAAAATTGTAATTTTATAATAAAAAATTTTGAATATTAAAATTATATTAATATTTTATATATATTAAAACATACTCTTTTATATAATTTTAATTAAAATATTTTCTAATATATTCAAAACTCTTTTTATTAATAAAAATTTATTAATGTTTTGCACGGGTTATTAATCTATGTTAATTAATATAAATATATAACAATATATTAATGAGAATTTAAACATATAATATAAATATGATTCAAAAATAATTTATCACATGTACAATATTTTATAAAAAATATTAATAACATAAATAATCAAATTAAATATTTAATTCATTTAAAATATACAATATATTATTTATTACTCTCCTCCCCAATATATATATATATATATATATATATATAAGATAAAAGATTGGTTGGTTCAGTTTTGTTGGTTTGAACCGGTTTGGATCGGTTTTTTCTAAAATAAATTGGTTTAAACCGAACCCATCAAATATAAACCAGCAGGTAATGCAAGTATTTTATATTCATGTGACCTCTCTCTCCAACTCCAAGATATGTACTCTGTACTAAACTACTGCCTATGTATCGAGATTTGTGAGTTGTGAATTGTGATGTGACGTCTAGGCATACAGTTGTCCACCATTCATGAGTAATTGTTACTCCCTCCGGCTCAAAATGTTTTTCTTGTTTTGACTTTTTGTACTGTTCATTATAAGCGATTGACTGCTAATTTACACATAATTTATAAGACAAAATATAGTCATGAGTGATTTTGTTTGATTCGTATTTGTGAGTACTTTAATACAGTAAATTTTTTATATTTAATACTAATACGAAATTAAAAATATTAACGATCAAAAAATGTGTGTTGGCAAACGCGCACATAATTAGCAGGAAAAATAATAAGAGACGGAGGGAGTAGTATAGATATAGTATATGCATGTATAGATATAGTATATGCATGTAAGTGCTGTACATATAATGTGTTCTGTATTCTCTCAACTTACCCTTCACTCCATCATCCACTATGTTCTTCCTCCCAAATTATTATTATTATTATTATAAAATAATAATGTCCACTTATAAATAATTATTGTTATTATTATTATAAAATAATAATAATTTGGGAGAAAGAACATAGTGGATGATGGAGTGATGGGTAATTATAAGGGAGTGATGGATTTGTCAATAATAAATTATAAAATAATAATAATAATAATAAATAGTTGGCTAATAAATTGATAAATTTCTAATTGAGTCATTTTTCTGCAAAAAAAATTATACTTAAAACTATCAAAGTGCAATTAAATATTATTTCACTAACTTCTGTAAAAAAAAATTAACGAAATACAATCAAGTGTTAAAAAATAAATATTTTGACCATCGAACTAACAAATTTTATAATTGAACCATTTTTATACAAAAACAATATAATTCAGACCATCAAAGTACAATTAAATCTATCTTATATTTTAATCTGCAGATTGTTTTCATGTCCAGAAGTTTACTGTATCATAATTCAAAAGATCGAATTGATTTGGCTGATCAAGGATGATAGTATTTCGTGTCCTTGCCCAATAAACCCACAATGCATGCAATCTTTGTTCTGAAATTTAAACCAGCCGCTGTTGGGTTTCCCACCGAAACTAGATACTAGCAGTCTAGCACTAATATCAGTCGAATGAACCGGGTCTAAGATCCCATACCATCACTAATCTGACACAACATATATAAATATATAATCCCAGCCAGACTACATGTTCAAAGAGTTTTCCATCACACCTCTAATATGACCTCTTGCATGATGAAGCATACAATTGAACTACATACTTAAAATACAATTTAAAAGAGTTGATATGAACACCTAAACTCATCCAAAGATTGATGTAACCTGTTTTATGGTAGTGCACTGAAGAAGAAAAACAGAACCACATCAGAACTGACCAAAAATTGCGGCAACTACCAAGACAATAAACTTGATACTCTTGTGACAAGCTTCATAAAAAAACCATTGTTGCCTTCCTACAAACACAACTTTACCATGTTCCCCGTCTTAATCAGCAGCATGCCTTTATTCAGGAATCATTTGCTCATTGTCGGCATCTCCTTCTTGCTCAATTGTAGGTTTCGATGGGCCTCCGGCTCCTGGAGCTTGCTTTTTCTTGATCCCACTCACGATATCATCAATCCTGAGAAGCATACAAGCAGCCTCTATGGCTGTTTTAAAGGTCTGAGCCTTCACATTAAAAGCATCCCAGATCTGGAAGAAAATGTAAAACATAAAAATCAAGTCCAATGACAGAATAAACTGAGGCACAATGTATAAGTCATAAATTTGTGTTTTCTATGTTTAAAAACCACGATGACAAGTTGTATGTGAGTATTAAACCTTGGACTCTTTCATGTCTGCAATTGCACCTGTGTTCCCGTCAATTCCAACCCAAGCATTTTCACCATTAGCATGCTGCAAAAGATTGTTTTAAGAGAAGGCACATTCAAGGACTGACAGCCTTCACATTAACTAATAGTAACAGATTTATGATATAGATGCATATAACAGATTTCTTACCTTCCCTTGGAGAGCAGTCATAGTCCTAATGACATTGACACCACAGTTCTGCGCCAAAGTTCGAGGAATAGCCTCAAATGCTACTGCAGCAGCTTCATATGGCCACTGTTTCAAAAACAAAAGAACACCAGTTAAGTGTCTAGAAACTATTAGTGTAGACAAAACTAGATAAAATTAATGAGACAAAATATGTTACTTTCTCAATGCCTTCAATGGATGAACTCTTCTGCTTCAACGTAGCAGATACAGTTAATTCTGTGGCACCACCACCTGGAACAAGTTTGGGATTCTTTATAATATTCCTAGCCACAGACATGGCATCCTGCATAAAACAAAACATTTCAAAATCTATAGTAATGCTACAGGATGCGACCCTTCAAACAGAAAATCGACATATTACCTGCAAGTTCCGTTCCACTTCATTGAGAAGATCCTTACTAGCACCCCGCAAAAGAACAGTACATGCTTTAGGATCTTTGCACTCAACAATATATGCAAAGAATTCATCTCCAATTTTCTTAACTTCAAAAAGCCCAGCTCCAGTTCCCACATCTGATTCTTGAAGTTCATCCGCTCTGTTTACAATGACGGCCCCACATGCTTTAGCAATTCTGTTGTTGTCAGTCTTCCTTAATCTCCTGATAGCACTAACACCGGCTTTACTAAAGTAATGGCAAGCCAGATCACTAAGCCCTTTCTCGGTTATAACCATGTCTGGCTTGAATTTAAGTATTTGCACACAAAGATTTTCAATGTATTCTTCTTCCATTTTTAGGAGGACACTCCAATCTTCTTCCTTGACCAACTCAGCATTTGTCTGATTCTCACCTTTCTTATACTCAATAGGACTGTCGAGTAGAATAATACGAGGATTGATGATTTTTCTTCTCATTTTTCCAGGGACAACAACATCTTTGTTGATCATGACACCTTTAAGAACCTTTGAGTCTTCCAATTGACCCCCAGGAACCTTCTCAACCTTTATGTACTTCTTAATGTCAACTTCACGGAGTCCTTGACCAAGGTCAACACCAATTGTAGTAGTTGCATCTAATGCTAGATCCTAAAATTCAAAAGGGAAAAATATAATCCCCAAATTAATGAGACATATTATAGTGTATAAATATATGTGTTAGCATTATGTATAGAACTTGCTAGACCAGGGTAATAACACCAAATGAAGAACTACCTAATGTGTGTCCTTACTCCCCCTCTTCACCCACCCCTTTCGTTTTTTACGTCTGTGTTGGTCCAGTTAAGTAAATGGGTTATTGTGCCACATAACAAGGACATCTTGAATCTTCATTGTCAAAAACACGAAACATAATATAATTGGTGCTATTTGGAGTCACATTTCAAATTCAGGAGTTGACGATTTACGACGTAACTGTGAACTAAAGGAATGGCAGTACACACTTTTATCCTCAAGTACATTAGTAGAATAAAAAAGTCATCTGGCCTCCTAATGCATAGAAGCACAGTGACCTCAGAACCGTATATATAGAATCTTATATATAGTTATAACTTACTGCAATGAGGTCCCCAAATTGACTTGTGAATTTTGTGCCGATACAACTCTTGACTAGTCCCAACATTGCAGCACCTGACAATTAAGCCTTACCATTATTATGGAACAATTCAATATAATAGGAACAGGGCAAACATATAATAGCATTTCTAAAATATTAAAATAGATGGGACATCTGTATATTATATTTTGGTTCCATTTACATTTTTTAAAGTTACAATGTGTTCAGAATACCTAGACAAGACTATAAACAGGTGATTTTTCTTTTTTGGAATTGAAGGAAGAAATTAGGTTTCAAATTAGTCTCTTACTAGGCGATACATCATTAACTAAAGGAATATGATTGAAGGTTACAAGTTAATGTAAATATCTTAACTATCAGATAGCTAAGACAGTTGAGGTTTCTTGTTATATTATTCAAGCAATAGCTCTTATACAGCAATGTAGACCTTACACAGCAACGTTCTGGAGCAGTTCGGTCTTATGTGGGAACAGTATTGTTTTGTTAACGCTAACAGTGTCGCTTTGAACTTAATGAGAGAATCGAATATTGATGAATGAGAGGATCGGATAGTGACCACGTGCTTTGTAACATGATCATTCAACCCATTGGCCCCGGACATGTGGCTGTTTGGTTGAGCTAATATAAGGGGTGAATTGTGTGAGGAGTAGACTTGAGAACATGAACTTTCTTTTGTTCTCTTTTTAAAAGTATTATAAATTTTCACCCTGCGATTTACTTTCCTGTACGGCTTTAGTTTCCATTTATTTTCCAGTAATTTTACTGGACCTTGTAATTTCCTTTCCCTGTCAATTATATATTGAGTTAGTATAATTACTTTACTGCTTGTTTATTAACACTATATATGGCATACTGTTAACTTTGCAAAACAAAATTAATTAAAACTAAGAGTGAGATGGTAATGGTAACACTAGATTCTAGATCTACAGAACAAAGCAAACAAAATGCTGAAGCTTACGATCATTCACATCAATGGACACCGCAATCTTTTCAAGTACAGCAAGAGCATCCTCCAGAGCTTTGTTGTACGCTATAAGAGAACAATATCTTTAGTAAGTCTAAGAGAAACAATGCCTTCCTCGACTAAGCAGGAGATCTTCCAGAACCTCACGACATTACCTCGACATATAACCGTAGGATGATAGCTCTTACCAATGAAAGCTTCAGCAACATGAAGCATCTCACCAGCTTCAAAACAATAAACACAACTGTCAGTCATAAAATAAAACGTACACTCGTCAAACCAGAACTAAGAAGTAGATTATGACGGCCCATCACTGTCCCGAATCCCGATTGGTTGTAAACTGTTTAATGACGTTTTCCTATATTACAATATATAATAATTTATTTTCCTTTAAATATAAAAGGAGAATATAATTAACAGATTAAATAAGATGAGGTGTTAGGGCATATTTGCTTGCTGGGCGATACTAACCTGAAGGGAACGAAAAATGAACTAAAGCTTAAAAAACTTTGAAACTGGAAATTTATGTCCAATATATTCTCTTTAAACACTTACTAAATATTAGTAATTTAGTATACAAGTCAAGGTGGCTATAAGATGATATTGACAGGTTCTCTTTAAACCTATAATTTAAAGGTAATATATATGTACAGACAAGGAGAACTAGAACAGATTTGGCAGAAAAAAAGTAGATTACAGAGGTTCAGACTTCAGAAAGAAAATTGGTTTGTTGTTTAGTGAGTCTCATAAGACTGACCCGCTGGTGGCAATATGCACAATATTCAGAATAAGAAAAACTTTACAATCCTTTGCAATTTTATACCAGTAATTTTTTCTGGAAGGAACCGAATGAATAATACACACAATAAAACATCAACAAAATCATTGTAAGCATATCAACATCATTTTGAAGTATTCGGAAATATGAATATCACATTATGAAAGGCTTCTGCAGAAGGCTTTACCAAGAACAATAACTGAGGTCGTTCCATCACCTACTTCTTCATCTTGTGTACGGCTTAACTCTATCATGGACTGTGAAACCATATAACAAAGATTAGGTACAAAAAAGTTATAGTTTAGCAAGCTTTACAACAAGAATCTGGGCGGAAGATAAAGGATGCTCTGAAAGACAACACGGGGTAAATGACAAACAAACAGCATTCATGTAGATAACTAGATATAGGTATCTTTTTTACAGAGATAATATGAAAGAAATACCTTAGCAGCTGGGTGAGCAAGATCCAGCTCACGCAAAATAGCATTTCCATCATTTGTGACCACGATTCCTTCAAGAAATATGAAAAAGTCAGTCAACAAATTCAGGAAATAAGTCAATGTCCAAATTATTTAGTCCAAAAAAGACTCAAAACAGTGGTTGACACTATTATCAAATTTGAGCCATGTTATTTTCAATCAACTACCCCACATAAGATGAATGGTTGGACTTTGAAATCAATTATGGTGGCCAACACAAGTTCTACTCAGTGTCAACCAGGCACAAAATCTCACAAAGGATTTTGAAAGCATAACGATTAAAAAAACTTTGGAGAAATATATAGCTTATCAAAACAATATATACAAACTAGAATGTTTATCAAGACAAGGATAGGATGATCAAAACAATAGAAAAAAAACATATTACATCAACATTTCTTTATTCTAAACTGACAGTTCTGCACAAGAGCAAGCCATATAAACCATTCTATATCTGAATATAGGTTCAATCATTTGCTGTATTCTTAATTGTGCAAGCTGTTATTATATCATACAAGTAGAGAAACCACCTCGACTATTTTTTATGGCAAGAAAGATTTATCTGCTTTAAATGCTACTAAGAACTATCTATCATATCATATAACGTGGCACCAAAAAACGTATGTACCTCCACCAGCATCTAGTAACATCTTTAGCATAGATCTTGGACCCAGTGTAGTGCGAATGATATCAGCCACAGCCTGAACCGTATAGAAAACATAGAGTGGTTGCAGTTAACATACCAAAAAATTTACAGGAAAGAGAGCTTTTATTGTTATAATAGATTTGATACAATTACTTAAAACAGAGTAGCTGACCAAACCAGTAACCTATATACTAACTAGAGTACCAACAGAAATAAATAATTACTTTAACCTATCCGGGTTCAAGCAAGAAAAACAATTAAATCAAGTTGGGTTCAAAGCCAGTAACCAATAGCAGCATTGAAGTGCTGAAACTGAGAGAGAATGTAAATAAAGTCCAGGAATATTATACTGCATCAGATATAATATAAAAGGTGCCTTGCATGTAGTTGAACACTAAAAAAAAATGGGAAGCAAAGGGCCAAATAATCCTCTTCCATTTAAATTTATACCAAATAATCAGCAATACTTCCAAACTAATAAAAACACACACAACTGATAATGCATCTTAATGTCGTATACTCACGAGATGGAAACTCAATACAATACTAGATCACATTGGCAGCAAACAAACTCTATCAAATTTAATTTGTCATAAAGAATAACACACATCAATAATATAATAACACCAATATTCATTCAATCCAACACATAAAAGCCACTAAATGAATAATTAACCTATTTAACTACAAACACACGGCTTATGATAATATTGGATACAAACTACTGCAAGTTTTTAAAATAAGAGGCAACGGGGAAAATTATCACAAGACCTAAGTATTTAATGTTAGTCAGTCTTTCTTTACTGAAACTTATTAGCACCAAAACATATACTGCAACACAGCTAATCTCACCTTTGAGGCTTGAATATTAGCATGTTGCACCTTACTTCCAGATTCACGAGTCAACGAATCCTCTGCCAATTAAATTTGTAACAAAAAATCAGCAATAATTTTAAACTAACAAAAACAAATCAACTGATAATGCATTCAATGTAATTCTGGATCACGATCACACAGTCAGCAAACAAACTCTAACAATATCTAATTTTTCATTTCATATAACAATAAACGCACATGAATGATGTAATAACACTGAATTTTGTCCAATCCAATTAATATAGAAGTCACTAAAATGAATAATTAACCTATATACTGCAAACACAACTCTTATAATAATATCGGATACAAGCTACTTAAATGTGTAGACAATTAGTTCATCAACTAATATTCAAGTCAAACGCCAATCACTGAAATGAATAATTAACAATAAAAGCTACTTCAAGTTTCAAAGTGTATTATTAAGAACCTCATATTTGAAGCAATAAAATCCATTGTGAGTTTTAAACTGTGTTCATAAAAAATGCATATTCAAAGCATATACCAATACCAAATCTAAACATATGCATCACTTATAACCAAATCCAATAAAAGCCACCGCCCCATTCGATATCAAATTATTCACCATCTAAGCAACAATACATCACTTTTCCATACACACTAAAATTATAAGCATAACATAACCAAAAATACAAACAAAACAAAACAAATCCAGATCACATACAAATATCGACAAATAAAGATGGACAAATCACGAGGTAAATCAACAAAACATATGAAAATATATAGATAGATAGATAGATAGATAGATAGATATAATGAGATTGGTGAAATGAGTAAGTGATAAGTGTAAATATAAATGAAAGTTAAACATACTGAGAACAAGTACTGGAGATTGCATGATTTGAAGAGATGTTAATGTAATTTAAATGAATGTAATAAGTAATAATATATAAACCCTAGCTTGGCTTAAATATAAGTGACGAGTGTTATAAATGTATGAAGCTCTTTTGTTTTTGGTTTGAGTTTGAGTTTGGTCGGAGTGTAAAACCCTAGAATGTTCTTTCTCTGTTTGGTTTATTTTATGGGATTTCTGTTCTCTGTTTGTTTTTCAGTTAATTTTTTACCTCACTCCCGTTTGTTTCCCTTTTTTTTTTTTAATAAGGGCTTATTTTCACTATTTTCAGGAAAAGTAGGTAGGTATGTACAGGGGTGAGTATCCGGTTCGGTTAACCGAAAACTGAATCGAATAACCGAAATATTTTCGGTTCGGTTAACCGAAATTAAAATTTCGGTTCGGTTTTCGGTTTTGATTTTTCCTGAAATTCGGTTTTTCGGTTTTTAACCGCGGTTAACCGAAAAACCGAAAAAACCTAAATATATATAATATGTAATAAAACAGAATATATAATATAATATGAGGTAAGTTGTGATTTGTAGTTTAGAGAATTAGGGTTTACTTTGTGCCCGTTTAGCTTAACTTATAATCTGGAAATAAGTGTTTATTTCCAGAAAAAGTAAGTATGTATGTACTTTTTCTGAAAATAAGTAATTTATTTTCAATTTTGAAAATCATATTTGGTTTTAAAATTCTTAAATAAATATTTATCTTTTTTTTTTTTGAAAATATGTAAAAATCATATTTGATTTTAAATTTCGGTTTAATATTTCGGTTTTCGGTAATAACCGAAATAAATATTTCGGTTCGGTTAAAAACCGAATTTATTTCGGTTCGGTTTTCGGTTTTGATTTTTCTGGAATTTCGGTTTCGGTTAACCGAATTAAAATTCGGTTCGGTTCGGTTAAAACCGAATACTCACCCCTAGGTATGTATGTATTTTAACTTAAAATAAATAATTTATATTTTATTTTAAAAATAATATTTGGTTTTAAAATTCTAAAATAAATATTTATCTTTTAAAAAAATATGATAATATGTAAAAAAAATATGAAATAAGTAACTTATTTTAAGTTTAAGAAACCCCAAACGGCCACAATATAACCCGCAAAGGCAAAAATTGGGGCGGGTCGCACGTTTAATTTTGACAAAAATCAAAATAGAAAAAATTAATTTCAAAAGGGAAGCTGATACAGGGCAATCATTTACCATCAAATGATTTCTTAGCCATCGGATCAACTTCTGGATAGTCATGATAAAAAAAATCGAAAACCGCGGCCCGTATACCTTTCATATTTATCTATACATACATCATACAATTGTTGTTCATCTTTATACACACACACATAATCAAGCTGCTACAAGACTTTTGTGAATCAAGTTTCCGCTCAAATTAAAATCACATAAAACACTAGTACTCGTTATCGGTTCTGATTTTAAGTTGGTTGTAGACTATAAAAGGGGTTGTAAATAGGTGGATTCTATGTTGTATCGATTTGAGGAAGTTACGTGAACGAACGAGAACATCTCGCTGTCCCCATTTCTATTTTTTTGTTCCAATACAAAGAAGAAATATACTAGTAGTAATTGATACAAACTGCCCTGTTTTTGTGTTCAGTACAAAATGCTAGGGTTACTCATGAGAAATCGCAAGAAAAAGGTTAGAGGGAACAGGAGTTGTGTTTTAGTAAAGGGGAAGGGGGCGAGCCGCTGTTAACAGCGGCCCATTGTAGCCATGAAGATATATATACAGTTGACTTTAACTACTTCCATATACTACAGACTTGTTAGATAACCTTTAGCTAAGTATAAGGTTATGAGTTATCATTAGGTATAGATGTACATCAGTTTATACTTTATCATCCCCCCTCAATTCTTATATATACAATATTTATTATAGGTCTTTTGTGTTTCATCTCTGATTCGTTTGATTATTATGTAATATTTACAAACCCTTTATGTATTTATTTTATGTTTTTAAAAGTGATTCTTAGACTTTTTATCAGTTTCAATAATGGTGGCAATTGGGTCTGAAAAATCAAGAGTTTGACATTGATCCTTCTACATACTTCGCCGTTGAAGTTATAAGTACCGATTCAGCAAGTATGTATCTTCCCCAACTTCATGTGTGTGTGTATATATGTGTATGTAACTGTGATGGGTTATGTAAAGTTCATTTGTTTTCTATGATTTCAATAGATTTATTAAGTTTTGGATGTTTTGAGTAATTAAGTGTCTATACATAAACAAAAAGGTCTTTCCCTAATAGATATTTTATTTTATATGAACTGATTTTAAGTATTTGTATGTATACTTTTGATTTGCTTATAAGTGACACATCATTTGTTGGGTACAATTAGTCATGATAATGAATGTACTTTTAAAGATTTCCGAGAAAAAGTTATTCTGGTGGGTGTGACCCTTTTTTTGTTTCTTTAATCTCTGAACACATTCATTTAAGTATTTTATTATTATAGTTTTACTTAGTCAATTTCATTTGTTTTATATTATTGTTTATTGACTAGTTTTTCAGCTGATTGATGATACTGGTCATCAAAGTGTTCTTTATTTCTTAATGTAATTATTATTTAATCGTAATCAATAATTTTGCTTTGATGTTTGATATTAAATGTTATTTTTTAAATCTGGATTCGTTTCTTGAAAGTAACTCCTGAATGCCTAGTACATAAATTACAATTTTAAATTTTCTCGCGGCTTTCAAATTCTAAGTTGTATACATTTAATTTCGCGTGTCATGTACTGTTGCATGACTTTTCAAAGAGATGATAAGGAAGAGACTGACCAGTCTATTTGTAGGGGAGATAATTAAGAGTGAATTTATAATTATAATTTTTTATATTATTCATAATTATAATATTTTATCAAGACATGTATACAAACTCACGAGTATATAAAATCTCACACATGACTGCTTGCTCAACCTTGTAGGGTTGACGTTTTCTTTTAAAATTACATTTCAAGTTTTGTTTTCGGGTTAGTAACCCTGCGAGATTGAATTACTTACCTCCCAATTAGACTAAAACTAACGCTACAGGTGCCATTTGCGGTGACATTCCGGTTTGGGTTCATTCGGCCCAAGTCGGGACATTACAATAATTCACTGTATTCATTTTGTACAAAATCCGATCTTTTTCATCATATTTTTTAAGTATTGTTAGTCTACTTTATCATAAGTTTTGGAAATGTCTAACTTCATGAAGGATTTCGAGGCACAAACGCAACGGAATAAACGTGAAAAACAAATCAAAATAGCGAAACCCTCTGCAGGATCCATGCGAAAACAAAAGATTTAATTCGGAGATAAAGAATAAATACCTTTAGAAGCTTTAGCAGTTCATTAATGGAAGATTAATGGAGGTCCAAAGCTTGTTTAATCAACACGTATCCCGCTCTCGCGATCTACGCTCTACGGTATCCACACGAACATTTTTCATGAAGGATTGATGTGTACTAGCACCCGAAAACTGCTTCTCTTTCTCTATCTTCCTCTTTTCTCAAAACGGCTAGGGTTTTAGTAAAAAAATGTCTCTATTATTAAATCAGCCCATAAAGAGATTATAGAGAGAGAGGAATAAGTTTTTTAATTATAATCCAATTATAATTAATACTAATCCAAAATTCTAAATTATTTAATTAAGTCTCACTTAATTAATTAATTATTAATTTTAGAATTAGTTTAAATAATTCATTTATTCTATTTATATAATTAATTAAGTCATACTTAATTAATATCATAAATAAAATAAATTACTTATTTAATTTAAATTCACAATTTAAATTATTTCTCCTTTAAGCGTTCTTTGTGTGTGACCCTGTAGGTTATTATTACGTTGGCAACAATTTTAATGTCTAATTAAAATTGTAAACAATGAGCGTCATCTAGTAATACATCATTGCTACCCAAGTAATAATAATAAATCGGTGATTCGATTAAGCCTTTCGTGAATAATGTTCCATGTAATATAATCTCTTTAATCTTGATATTATAGATTAAATTCAAGGAATGTCTCGTGTCATCCTCTTCATAATTTAATTTTTATTTTTTTGATCGATGAGTAGACTATTAAAATCAAATCAACATTTGAGCACGGCCGTGCATTTCATAGTCTCACTCAAACAAGAGGCCAATAATATCACTTCTAAAATTAGGAGGATTAAATCTCATCTAGATCATTCATATTTCTCATATGATTCATAATATACCCAATGTCCACTTTTATCATCACCTAGTCAAAGGTAACTTTTAATGTAATCAAAGTATATTAATTCTCGTATAGAAATATAATGATTTCAGGTCTAAGGATCATTACATCATTATCACAGTGAGAATTACTTATGACACTTATTTAACATGTAGAATCTCACGGCGGGTCATTCCAGTGTCATGCATTGAGACATGCACTTATGTTCTTGACTTTAGTATCACTATACCTATGACCAATGAGATGTAGTCATCTGTCAAGAAACATACTAGTCTTTGTGCATTATTATTGTCCTTAAATAATAATACTCGACTAGAGAATTATAGGAATACGATACTATTCATATAATCTCATTTTTAAGTCACATACTTAAAGATATATAATACGTATCAAAATTCCAAGGACATTTATTATGCTTTCAATTTATTACGCAGTAAATAAAACATAATAAATAAATAATAATCAATAAAACACAATCCTTAATAATAAATATTTTCCTTAAAATATAAAAAGTATTGTCTCTAGAGTACAATTACTAACACTTCAAACCAATCTCCCCCTCATGTTAATAATTCTTACACTTTATAAAGTGAATCATCTCAAAAGCAACAAGATCATTTTTTTGTGATATTTTTTTTAGGCATAAAAGCCGATTAATGTTCAGAAATGATATCAGGAAAAACAGGCTTCAAAAGATTGACCAGAACTTTTGCTAGAATTTTATATAACACATTTCAAAGGGCAATTGGACGAAGCTCCTTCATACTTTTCGGATTTTCACACTTCAGAATAAGAACAAGGTTGGTGTCATTGATATTAGCATGAAATGATACATCAATAAGCCACTGCTTGCAACACTGATACATTTAAGCACCTGTTTCACCCCAAAAATATTGACAAAAAGTTGGATTCAACCCATCCGGACCAGAAACCTTTTCCGAGTGTGCTTGTTAAATCGCATGAGTAAACTCCTCATAAGAAATTTCTCTAATAAGCATTTTATTATTTTTTCTCATTCACGACGAAGTCGTTATTTAAAAATGGCATAGTAACAGGTACATCAGACCCTGAAAATACTTCATTAAAATAATCACTAATAATTAAACACATACCTTCCTTATTGTCAATGAAAACACTCTCATTGTTCATTAATCCAACAATATTATTCCAAGGGAAAATGTAGAGTATTTTCAAATCCTGAAAGAATTAAGTGTTAGAAATTGGAAAATTTGAGACCTAATTTCTCTTGATGTAATTTCCAAAATCTAATAGTCGGAGGTTATTCCTTGTTATGAGGACTTAAATTTTCATGCATCGTGCTAAAATAATTTCTTAGTGGAATTTATAGAAAAATAAGGAAAATAGTATTCTCGTATATTGAAATATATTAGTCAAAGTTCACACATCAAGTTAGAGATTTCGAGCAGCTCAGGACTCTTTGAGACAATCTTCAAGACCCTGAGATGACCTTCAGGGGCCTGAGCAGGGTCCTGAACATGTGATTGCGAAATTTATTTAAGGGTGTTTTGGTGGTTTGGGACCCTAAGTCTTATGTTCAGACCCTTGAGTTGAAGACTTTTAATTTGACTAGTGAAATACATGATATACATGTATTTATATATTATATATATGAGTAATGATTGTTATTTTTAATAGAATAATTAAAATTATATAAAATTATATAATATAATATATATTGGTATTTGATAATTTATATATATATATATAAGGGCTTCGCTATGAGGAACTAAAAACTTGGGTAACTAAGTAACTCTTATATCAACCACTGATTTGTATTAGAAATGAAGGGCTAAGATTACACTAACATTAAAAAAACCAACTGTTATGCTTCATAAGGGCAAAATAGGAACACAAAAATTATATATACACACGAAAGTTAACTTTTACAAATTCGTTGAAGGTACCCTAGAACACGACATCTCTCGGTAACAAACCACAATCTGATAACTCAAGCAACAATTTTTAATGTAAATCTATCTTAATCTATATCATGTTAGTAATATGATATTTTAGAGATAGAGATTAACATCAGGAGTGTCGTATTTTTACACGGTAGATAAATGAATATTGTACACATACAGAGTTGTAGATATATTGCTTGCGGTAGTTTTTGATGTGTCCTCCGGATAGAAGTAATATAGCAATATGCTTTTTCTTATGCATTGCATTGCTACTCTACTTCGTATTCTGTATTCTTTTATATTATGTTTAATAGTTTATTAGTCAAGTTAATGTAAATTTTCATTATATCTATTTGTCATTTTTAGTACATGAACAACGTGTTATTTATTTGGTGTTGCTCTATTGTGATATAAGAATTTTTTTAGATGTCTAATTGCATTATGTCTATCTTTCGTTTAGTTTTCTGAGTTTACGAATTTTATGTTCTGTAATTGTTTGAGTATACAATTTATATGTTCTGTTCTATATTCTCTTTTTGTTTTGTTCTTAATGAAATTATTTTATCCAAATTACTCATTGTGTAATTGTTCTATTTTATTGTGTTTATTACACGCGTTAATCTAGAAGTAATATGTTTTCCCACTTGTTTGTTAAGATGAATATTTTTGGAACTCATTTTTGTATTGTGTACTATATTTGTAGTTTTTTTGCTGTCTAATTATTTAGTTTTTTTTATTAATGAAATTTCATTTTGTCCACTTCCTAGTTGACAGAAGTTCGAAAATGTCCTTTTTGTTTAGTCAATCAGTTGATTCCAGTTTTGACCACAGGAAAATCCACAAAGCTCTAAAGTACAATGTTTTGGAATTTTGTACAAATATTCCTTACACCATGACTCAGAACTTTTTAGATCTACGACTTTTTCAAGAAGAAATAAATAAAAACTTTCGGCACAAACTTCAAGAAAAAAATGGATCTGGGATTTTCAAGAACCAACTCAAACAACACAATTGGATCTCTGTTAGATGTGTTTAACAGGAGCTTTGATACCAATTGTTAGGTCCAAAGTGTTGTAGAGGGGGGGGGGGGTGAATACAACTGTTTAAAATTAATGAGAGAATAAACAATATGCAGGTAATAAATGATGACACAGAATTTCAAGAATATATCATTATATTCATTGATGGATTTGCTACAACATTCATAAAAGCATCATGATCAGTTGAACAATAAATACAGCAATTAACGCTAGATTCAACTGATCCTCTCTCTCACTTTTTATTTTACAGTAAATGCTCCCTCTTTAAAAATTATCGTTGAATTGTAGAGATGATGAAAAAGTCTTCTTTTATTCTAATAAAAACAAAGTGCTGCTTTTATAATGTCATGTAGTCTTGATCTTGTCCTTTTTGTGTACGTGGCCCAATCAGGACTTCGACAATAAAAAGTACTTTCCCAACAACTCTGGATCAACCGTTCACAATAAGCCACTTGTCCCTTGAACATTAAATGTTACATATCTACCCGCATCTCGATCTTCGCCTGGACCCATCTCGATCTCGATCTGTGAAAATCTCGATCTCGATCTGGGAGAATCTCGATCTCGATCTATGAAGATCTCGATCTCAATCTGGGAGAATCTCGATCTCGATCTACCGTGGATCGAGATTTTCCTTTGCAATGTTTTACTTCAATTATAAATCTCGACCCGTATCTCGATCTGCTGTGGATCGACATTTGCCTTGGCAAATATGCACACATCCAATGTTGACCTTCTTTAGTGACTAATTGAGGATTAACCTTTATGAGCAAGTTTCCCTAGCTTCTTCAATTTCTTTTCCTCACTCAATTCAAATGAGATCTTCTATTACTGACATGAACTTGCCTCCAATGTCCTGACACTTGATGCAATGGTCTGGTTCATAAGTGACTAGTCTTGTAGGGGTTCTTGCTTCTGAATGTCAGTTCTCATTTGTTGATTAACCTTTACATTATCCAGATGTTGATATACAGTACATGAAATCACTTTGGTCTTCTTGATACTTCTTTGACATTAATTTGATTCTCCATTAGATAAGTTAGGGCATGAGCAATACTCAGATTGAACTTCTTCTCACTTATGCATCCTTGATTAACCAAATTAGTTACTTGTAGTTACCAAGTATCATTACCATTTCTTCAGTTGATTGATTCCATGTGCTTCTTCAGTTTCTCTTGTTTTGCTGTTGTTTTATCTTTTACTTAGTTGAGTTACATAGTAATTAAGTGTTACAAGTTAGTACACCTATGCCTTTCAATCTCCCCCTATTTGATTGTCTAACAATGACAACCAAATTCATAATGAGGATAACTCAACTAACCAGGGACTGAAAAAGATAAAATAACATTCATAAAAGATCATGTCAACTTGCATAATGCTTGGCTTGATTAATTACCTTCATGTCTATTACTGATACTTCAAGTGCCAAAATTGGACACCTGTTGGCTCGATTAAATGGCTTCATGCTCTTCTAGAGATTTTCTCTAAGTACTTTAAGAGCACGGTCCACTCAATCTTCAATTATCCTTCTGAAGTCCTTTTAGCAGTATTACCACCGCCGAACTTCGCGAAATAATTGACGCCTAATATAAACCAGTTTCAAGACACTTAGCTAACTAACTTCTACCTTACACTACACAAGAAAACAGATAATATATATTTACAATGCAGGAAAACAAGAAAACTAATTACAACGCAAAGAAACATTACAAGCATAATACATTAAAACTTTGATTTCTTGCGCTCCTCTTCCTCACGAGCTTTCTTCTTGGCTGCTTTTTCTTTCTTCATGAATTCAGGGTTGCAGACTTCATCCATTCTTTTCTTGAGAAGATTAAGTCCTTCTGCTTCCACATGATTTCTGATCTTGTAATCTCGAAACAACCTCAACCACCTTTCAACCATGCTGCGAGTGGTAAGCTTCGTGGGAATGTCTTCAAACCTCAGCTTCGTGACTTTGTCAGGGTACCCCTTTTCCCCTTTCTTCCTTATAACCAGCTGCTTAGGGTATCCAATGACAATAGCGGTGGTGCATTGCTGTAGCCTCTGAATATCAAGCTGTTGTCTTCTCTTACAGAAGTTATCAAACGTGACCCTTAGATAATCCTGATCAAACTCGTCAACATCATCCATCTCATCAATCAATTCCCTTATAATACACAGTGTTTCATGACTGTGTTCTGCAAAGATGTCGTACTTGATTTCAATGACGGTTTCCACCTGATGCTTGTCTGTATAGATCAGTAGATCATTCTCATTCTCAGCTTTGCTTTTGACAAACTTGACATTTGTACCAGCCATTGCATCAGCTTCCTCCCTTATTTCCCCTTCTTCTAGAATGTCTATTCTTGGATCTCCGTATCTTTGCACATGCTCTCTTATTGCCTCGTCTTGCTGCTCGAATGCATAGTCTTCAGGTTCCTTCTTAACCACTGGTAGTGTAGCTTCAGGCAACTTGTATCTAGCGTCTTGCCTTCTTATCAGCTTCTCCAAGTCCTTAGCCACCAACTTCTTTTCCTTTGTTAGAAAACCCTTAGAGAGGACTAGCTTTGCAACTGCCTTCAGCACATTTCCGCTCGGAGTTAGTTTCGAGTCATGCAGATTTACGATCCTCAAGACCTTGTCATGGACATATCTGATCTGGTAGGGATTTAGAATAATGTCAACCCCTCTGTCTTCAGCCATCTTCAACAATTTCTCCTTAAACAGCACTCCAGTCTTGACAGAGGTGTCTACCTTGTGAGCGAATTCTACCAGTTCACTTGCACCCCTTTCATGGAAGAAAGCTTCATCGACCATACACGGCCCGATTTTTGTTATGGGTGTCCAAGTGATCATCAGATTCCATGCCTTCTCCTTGAATATGACTTGTACGGAGGTGCATCCCTGTCTTATACAATTTAGATAATTCAGCAGCCCAGGGTTTAGATTTTCTAGCTTATGAAGAAGAAAGCTCAATCTTTCTGAGTCATGAGCATAGGCTCTTGGTCCAGCTAAGGCTTCTCTAGCCTTGTCCCACTCGGGACCTTCCCTCCTTATGTCAGCCTGGACCTTAGGATCTTTGATCTTTTTCATTTCAAACTCATGCTGAGTTTTCTGAGCCGCTCTCTTCTCCTTTGCCATTAGTTCTTTTTCAACTATCCCTTGTAGCACTTCTTCATTTACTCTTTCTCTGGCTTCCCTGAAAATCTCTCCTTGCATCTCCGCTTCATCAACTTCTTCTTCTGGGACATGCTCGTCAGCAACCGAGTGGTCTCCTGCATCACCTGCAACTCCTGCGCCAGATCCGCCAGGATTTAGACCTCTTTCTTGTTCCCACTCTCTTGCCCGTTGCTCGAGTCTCGACCTCCTTGCCACTAAGGCTTCTACATCCATCTCATCCTCATCAGAATCTTCAATAAAGTCTCCCATAAATGCATCGACGAGAGGTGTTTCTTTCTCAGCTTCTTCTTCAACTACCATCTTCTGCTTGCCTTTGTCCTTAAGAGCCGGTTGAGCCTCCTCCACCTTTTCACCAGATTTGTTTGAGGACTCGATCACCGGACCCTTACTAGTCAGCTTTTTCAGACACTGATCCTCCTTCTCCCCCTTAGGTGTGTTATCCTCATTAGGAGCATCATCATCATCATTATTATCGTCACCACCACCACCGGTTGAAGGACCAGGTCCAGCCCTGTTACGTCCAAAGACAACATCAAGTAGTTCATTCAGCTTCGTCCAAACCTGAGACATGCCATAAGTGACATCATCTACTGACCTCCCAACCTCCACCTGTGCCAATCCAAGATTGTTTATCTTGTCAATCATTTGATTTTGGACGGCAATCAGGTTCTCCATGAACTGAGCTCCAACCTCCAATCTTCCAGAGTGAGAAGAGACAGCAGCAGTAACACCAGCAACTCCAGCCTCCAAAGCCTCCACTTTCTTCACTAGATCCTGCAATTTGGGGGATGATGTTTGGCTTGGGTTAAACTGTTTACTCTCGCCGGGTTCTGTTTAACTCAAGATCCCTAAAAAGAAGGGATCTACTCTCCCTGTCTCTCCCTCGTGTTTAGAGCCTAACAGTACTAGAGCCTCATCCACTAATCGCTGGGGACTAGCGGTGAGTTGGTCGGCGATATCGGTCAGTGAGACTGAGCCTTTAAGCGCTGTGTCTACGATAGGAGATGGCGTTATGATCGTGTCATCCCCTTGTCCACCAAGAACCTTTTCTGGTTCGGTGGGCTGTTCTGGAGGCGTAGACCCACCAGTCACCAGATGTCGTTGCTCTGCGAGCAACTTGTTTTCTGATTTAGATGATGAAGCGTCATCCGTACTAGATTCGACAGACTCTTCCTCATTAAAACTTCCTGAGATACTAGTATCAGAAGTGCTAGTCTCAGTTTGCCATTCCCCTTCCGAGAAATTACTCAAAGAGCCCTGAGCGGACAACTCAGGGGAGGTAGGGCCAGCTCCTATTGGCTGTTGAGCTGGACCCCCTCCTTGACTCTCACCAACATGCCTAGGCGAGTGCGAATGTGTTGAAATGTTTTGGAGAGGAGAGCCACCAGCGTGAGGTGTGGTGGCTGTGAGAGGTGAACTAGCCTTAACAGGTTGTGCAGTTGCCCCTAGGTTTGAATCCACCTTTTGCTTCTTTGGAGGTGGCAGAGCTGCTGAAGTGACTACTCTCACAACTCCTACACTCCCTCTACTCGAATTACTCGACTCAGATAAGCTTGCCTTCCTTTTATCACCAGTTTTAGGGCTGACTGAACGTTTATGAACAGAAGGGCTTGCAGCCTGGGATAGAGCCTGGGGGTTTTCAGGCCCACGGCTATAGAAAACAGGTTGAATTGATGATTGATCAAGATCAGCAAGAATAGGTACCTGACTCAGAAGATCGTCATCCTTGTCAGCTCCAGCTTCTGCAACATTTGCCTCGGCCATGTCAACATCCATACCTGCTTCTTCCAAATTTCTAGGCACTTGATCTCCACCTTCAGCTTCGTTACCGCTACTCTCAGCTTCTACTGCAGTAAACTGAGAAGCATGCCTCCTATCATACTCATCTTGTAGATCCTGGAAGTACGGAGTCAGGCGCAACTCAAAAAGTCTTGACTTTTGCTGGGTTTCCATGGTGGAGATACTCTTTAGAGTCATATCAAAACATGCCATCCTTTCAGAGCCTTGAAATACTCTTCTGTGTTCCTCTGAAAGGACGTCATCCAGAACCATCTGAAGAAATCTTGGCATCCAGCATTTGACTGGACCATCTTCCGAATTCCTAGATGCATTCTTTTCCAATGCCCATCTCTCAAGCAACTGAATCAACAGATGTTTGCCCACATTCACCTTCCTGTTGTTTGCCACTCCATATAGTATTACCCGGCAGCTGTTGTTCATTGGCCTGTAGTCTTTGTCCTTTGGGAACATGCAGCGTTGAATTGCTTGAACTACATAATCCCACTCAGCTGGTAGCATACCGGTGTTAACCTTTGTTACCTTGATAGGACCCGTGGGAGGGCGACAACCTATCTCCGTGAATAATTGCAACATATCCTCCATAGTGGGTTCCAGAGCATAATCTTCTGTAGGAAGCCCGAGTAACTCATTGAACTTCCGCAGACTGACTTCATATTTGACACCACCAATAGTAAAGGATAGGCCTGTTGGATTTGCTTTTCCACCCTGAATTTCTAGTGTTGAGTAAGCAGCTTGAAGGGCTTCGACATTCAGGATGGGAGAGGCGGTTAACGCATGACTTATGATTGAAGTGTTGTTGAGGGATTCAATCCAGAACTGATAGTGAATAAATCTACCAGTTGCTCGATCAGCAGAGAGATTAACAAAGTTGGTCTTGGGAATTGTGAAATTTGGGTTTGCCATTTTAAATTTGTGTTTGAGAAAAGAAATGTTCTGAAATGGTTTTGCAATGGAAATTTTAGAGAACAAGTTCTAAATTTAAACAAAAAAAACGTACACGAACCCCACTAATTACCCCACGTAATTAGTGACACAAATTAAAACAAATTAACTACCCACTATTGACCACTTAATTCCCCACTAATGATTGACGGTTGAGTTTTCGAAAATTAAAGTGAACAGCCGTTACAAAAAAAACACAAACACGGCGGTAAAGTTGCACTTTAAGGATTAAACAATAGTACCCACAACTATTTCGCTCAAGAACACAAAAGAACTTAAGAATAAGAAAGCACGAAACAGAAAACAAACTCACTCGAATGAAAAGAAAACTAAAGAACTATTTGCAAGAACAGTAATGACGTTAAAAACAATACAAGAAGTTCAACAGTTTTAAACAAAATTTTAGCAGAGTTTCGTTTTAGTTATTGATGCTTTTAAGTAACAGTTAGTGATTTTTGTTTAAGAAAATCACAAGAAAACTTGATGTAATGGCAGGGAAAAGAACTCTGGTAATGTATGTATGCACGTGTGTATATGAAGAGCTTAAGCTTTTGAAAGAGAGAAAGAAAGTTAATGTAAATAATGAACAACCTTTTTAATGCTATAATATATACTTGCACGCCTAAAAAGAAGTAACTGAAAAGACAAGTCACATCTCGATCTCGAGATCCGCATCTCGATCCTCATCTAGATGTCGATCTTGATGTCGATCTCGATCCGCATCTCGATCTACATCTCGATCTACATCTCGATGTCGATCTCGATGTGGATAGATCGAGATGTACCTTGACAGTTTTTAAACCAATTTTCACAAGTCGTTCTCGATCTCGATCCAGAACCAGATCGAGATTTGCCTTAGAAAATTTTAATGAAATTATGTGAATTAAACATTTATATGTAAAATTCACAAGATTTCACCATGTGAGATACAGCATTTTCATTAGGTTTTGATTAATTTTGTCTTAACGCTAAGTGTAATTAAATTAGGGTTAGGAAGTTACTAATTAACATAGTAATCCTCCCTTAGGATATTCGAAGTGACAGTCAACGAGTGGAAAGTCAAACTGGGTCAAACCGTTTTATAAACGAAACAAAATGATTTTCTCTCGACATATAATTAGATAAGATTTATCAAAATAATGATAAAATCAAATCTAATTTATTTTGAGGCAAAGACTGAAGACGAACAAATACTGTATTTTTGACACTGCTTTTACGAGACAGAAAATACTTTATTAAATTAAAAGAGTGTCTGTTTTAAAGGTTTTCAAGGGAATATATTTTGAATATATTTTCTAAATTTATTTGTTCAACTTATCTTCAACAAAGTCCTGCCTAAATGTAAAATGCAGATTTTATCCCTAAAGTCTCTAACTGTCTTATTTATTCGGATAAAATACATTTTAATTCAAGCATAAATATTCCTTGGACTTCATAGTCATTATTAATTTGGGAATATTATGTTTGAATATATTACAAGTCAAAACTTTAGTCCAAACGTCGACTAGTTCCGACAAATGGCTATCGAATATTGTTTCGGGCTATAAGGACAACGAAACGAACCTTTTCTTGAAATAATAGCTACACATGTCCAATTGACTTGAAACTTGGGGAATATTACTAGAATATTTAAAAAGAATTTTAGGATTTTTTTCATGATTTTTGGGTGACTTTTATTTTTGGCCTGTACTTTCGATACGTAATTGATTGTTCGGTTAATTAAAAGTCAATGAAGGTCTACTCCAATTTGAGTAGGATTTTGACCATGACCTACTTGGAATATTTCCAGATGGTTCCCAAATTTTCATAATTTTTGGAGCATGTTTTGAAAAACGTCATATTCGTCATTGTATCGTTCGGTTTCGCTTTTATTAGCTTTATTAATTAACTGAATGTTGTTTGCACGTTTTTCCATGCATCCTAGTGGGTTATTACTGCTGAGGGAACATGAATTTGAATTTTTGTACCTTACCTTATCCCTTTGTACTTCTTGTCCCCTCATTCCCCACCCAAAACCCTAATTTCCTTCTTTAAATACACCCCCACCCCCATTCATTTTCCCCAAGCCATTTGAGCCAAGTTTATGCTGCAAATTTCTCTCCCAAGAAGCTCTACACAACTGATATATTTCATCTCTAAGAGTTCTTGAGTTATAAGCTTAGTTCTTTCATAGATCTAACCCCTATCAAGCTTATAAACACATTTGCATGCTCAAATAACACACACACCATACAAGTATCTTTTGGCTACCTACTTACCATATCTTAGCAGCCCCTAGACTTGTTTTGTTGCCCCAAAGTTGTATCAAAAGTTGTTATTCCGACCATTTTCCGGTGACTTTTTCCGGCGACCCTTTTTGTGTGTTTTAGGCTTCAAACTAGCTTTTTCTCTTGATTTCTTCCTAGATCTCAAGGGTTATAAGTTAGTTAGTTATATTATATATATAATATCAGTTGGTACATGTTTAGTAGTGTATACACCTTGCTTGCTTGATTTTTAAGTGTATATACGAACTCTTGTACAAGATCCTAACTCGTATCCCTTGATTTCGTAAGAAATATTGTTGTCTCTCACTATAGAGCACAAGGGTCATAAGTTAGTTATTTCTTGTCTATATTATATATATAATATTCGGCTATACTATATATATATTGATCTTGCCTATTTCGATTTTTAGAATATATATATAGTTGGTCTTGTTTGCGATTTATATATACACGAGCTTTAATCTTCTCTTCTTTTCTCGTATATATAAAGAGTGAACTAAACTAAGTGAGTTAGTAGTCTTTCTTTCTCCTTAGTTGGTTGTTAATATTCTTAATTTATTTAAGGATTAAATACAACACCTATTTACTTTAATTCCGAGTCGAAGCTACTTTGTATAAGTCGATATATACGACATAAGCAAAAGGCTTCCTTGTTGAGTTTTAGTATCTAAACCAAGCTCTTATTACGAGTTTGAGTCGATTAGTATAAATCTTATATAGAGATATAAGCTAAAGACTCCTCGAATATTTGCAAGGTAACTCACTTTTATTTTGAGTTGAGTTTTTGTGTATAAGTCGAGGTACGACATAAACATATATACTCCTTGATTTATAAAGTGTAAGAAATCAACTCACACGTCGAGTCTTATTTTCGTGAGTTTGGTTTATGTTGTTTTAAAGGCCATAGGTTAGTTATATTATTACTTGTCAAGGCCTTTAATAACAAAGTAGATAGAAAACGTACTTGATCACATTCAAGTCAAAAATATTTGGTCTATATCTTGACCTTATATTCCCTATAAATATTATATATATATATATATATATTTACATTTCGTACTTGCATTGCATCATACGCTTTACATATCGCACTTTACTTTAGCATATTTACTTTAAAGCACTGCATTGCATTCATACGCTTTACATAACGCAATTTACTTTAGCACGTTTATTTTAAAGTACTTGCATTCATACGCTTTACATACGCAATTTACTTTAGCATACGCATTTACTTTATTGCATACACATTAGCACACAACGTGTGGTTCGTCCTTTTGACAAAGTGACTCACCCTCTCGAGTGGTTCGTCCTTGTCTCTAGGTGACTTACCCCGACTCACATTTATATATACTGTTGCTTCGGCTATTTTATATATATTTGTTTGTCACTTTGGTCTAGTACTGTAACATACTAGTCCACCACTTTCGTTTCTGAAACAGGTATATTAAAAGTCGTAGTACTTGTTGTCTAGACTTTGTGAGTGAGGTGAAAGTGAAGTGAGGTGATCCTTGTTTTAAGACCCAAGTCCTAGACACGCCGACGGGGAGTTGGGTGTCTTTGCACCGTGAGGAAAAGGAAAGACCCAAGACCTAAGACCCATATCCAAGACCTACATAGTTGTAGAGGAACATAGTCTACGCAGGGATTTTTATGTATCTTTGAGGAGGTAAAGGGGAAGTTACTCTCCAAGATAAGATCGTAAGGGATACTACGTGCCTGTGAAGAGGTAACGGGAAGTTACGCTCTAAGACCAGCTCGTAGGGGTACTACTTGCCTGTGAAGAGGTAACGGGGAGTTACGCTCTAAGACCAGCTTGTAGGGGTTCTACTTTGATTGTGAGGAGGTAACCGGGAGTTACACTCTAAGATAAATCAAGTAGGTTTGCTATTGTATTTTGAGGGGTTAACGGGTAGTTAAGGTCCAAGATAGATACATAGTGTTGTAAAAGGCTTCTCCGCCACTATAAGGAGTACATCTTTTTATAGTGCAAAATCTCGAGTTCAGGGAGGGACTCGGGGACTGGACTAGGGGTGAGCGGATCCGTTAGGGGATTGCGCCATCGCAAACCAGGATAAAAATTCTGTTGTGTACTCTATTTCTTTTCTCTGTTTTTATTTTCCGCACTTATATTACTAGTTGACTGGTAATATTTTAAAAAGAGAAAAGAAAATTTTAAAACGCCAAGCTCAATTTTTAAAACGGTATTAAGCTATTCAACCCCCCCCCCCCTTCTAGCTTATACCCCCCATTTCGGGCCTAACAGTTGGTATCAGAGCAGTGCTCTTAATCGTGTTCCGTGGCCTTTTTCAGTGCCTACGAACGCAACAAAGAGTATATCTTTATGGCGTATTTGAGTACCATTGGTTGTGGTGAAGGTCTCTCAAGTTCGAGACCCCCTCTATTCGATGGCACCAACTTTGCTACTTGGAAAACAAGATTTAGAATTTATGCTAAATCCCAAGGTGTCAAAGTGTGGATGGCTATCGAAGATGGTGTTGTAGTTCCGACAAAAGTAGTTGACGAAATAGTCATCGAAAAGAAAGTCAGTGAATACACCCGTGAAGAGGAAGAGTTAATGAACATTGCCGCCAAGGCAGAAATGGTCTTAACTAGTGCACTTGCAGAAAAAGAATACAAACGTGTTAATAACTGCAAGTCTGCACAAGACATGTGGAACAAATTGGTTATCACCTACGAGGGAACCATGGATATTAAAGATTCTCGAATGGACACGTTGATCCAAGAATACGAGAACTTTAAACTCCTCAAGGGTGAAACCATCATCGATATGGAAACGAGATTCACTCGTATTATCGATGAACTTGCTCAACTCGGAAAGGTATACTCTATTAATGAGAAAAATCGAAGGGTCTTAAAAGCCTTGCCTCCGAGTTGGAAAGTTAAAGTTACCACTATAAAAGAAATGCATAATCTAAATGCATTTACCATCGATAGTTTATTCGGAAACCTTCGTGCTTACGAAGAAGATAATGCTCCGGATAAACCTCTTCCTAAAGTTGAAGAGAAGAGAAAAAGTATGGCCTTAAAGGCAATACTTATCGATGAAGATGAAAACGACGACGATTTGAACGAAGAGTTAGAAAATCTTGATGAGCATGAAATTGCTTTATTATCAAGACAACTCCGTCGCGTTTTACAAAGCAAAGCTCAAAGGTACGGAAAGGGCTTTCTTAAATCGGGTAACCAACAACGAGTTTTTAACTCTAAAGGTAGGCCGAACTATAAGAGCAATTTTCCTACTACGAGCTATGCTAAAGGCAAAGGTGTGCAACAACCACAAGCAAACAATGCTTACAATAACTCGAAATTTACGAGTAATTACGCACCTAAGCCTAAAGAGGCAGTTCCCGAAGAGACCGAGATTGTTTGCTTTGAATGTAAACAACCGGGTCATTTTAAAAGGGAATGTCCAAATTTGTCTAAGGGACAAATCCTTGTAGCCGAGAGTGGATGGGATCTAAGCGAGGATGAGGAAGCTCCTGAACAAAACGAGGAAACTGTAAACCTTGCTTTGATGGCAATCGGAGATGAAGCTACTCCAACGGAAGGCTCCACTTCTCTACAAGAGGTAACATCTAAACCAATCTTGATTTTATCATGTGATAGTAGTGATGTTAGCTTTTCCAAAGTAGATCATTATAGTATGGATATTTCTGAGCTTAGAAACTTGGTCAAAGATTTGAAAATTGGTTATGATGAATTGAATCGAAGTTATGTTAAGACGAAATCCGAAAAAGATAAATATGAGGATTTGTGTCTCGAACTTCAAAAAGAGGTCACTAGTTTGACCGACGTACATGTCAAAGACATAAAATACGTTACTAACATTCTCTCTCAAAATGAAAGCTTGAAAATCGAGACGAACGTAAAGGATGACCAAATTCGTACTCTTGAAGTCGAAAATGTGTCTCTGATTATGCAAGCTGAAGAGATTGAGAATGATAAGCTTCATTTAAACGAATGCAATTGTGAGCTCCATGTTGAGCTTTTAAATCTGAAAATTCAAAATGAATCATTGATTCAAGAGAATTTATCACGATGCGAACGTATAAATGACCTCGAACAATCTCTTACGGGAGATAGAGAGGAAGAGCTTCATGAAGCCTTAAAAGAGCTTGACTTTGATTACCAACTTCAATTAATGAATCAAGACAATGATTATGCCAAACTTCAAGGCAAGATCAATGTTGAATTCGAAAGTCGTCAAAGACTTGTCTCGGAATTAGAAACGATGAAGTTGGAAAATCAAAAGCTTAATGATGAAAATCAAAAGCTCTTGGCTCAAGTTATGGATAAAGAGAGATTCTTAACTAACAAGATTAATAACTTGGTTAAGGAAAAGGAAGATCTCGAATCCACCTGAAAATAATTCACTAAGAGCAATGCTATTTTGGAAAGGATGGTATTTGGCTCTAGGGAATCATTTAATCGTGAAGGCTTGAGTTATGAACATAAAATTCCTACTAAAAAGGAAGATCATAAACCTAACTCTACGATTAGTACTCCACCTAAATCACCTACACCTAAGTGTACATATTGCAATGTAAGTGGACATACTCGTCTATTTTGCAAAGCTAAAGAAGGTGAACTTAAGGGGAAGTACAAGTGGATTCCAAAAGGATCAATTTCTAGAACTAGAGATGGAAAGAAAATATCTCAAAAGAAGAATGATTCTAAAGTGAATGTTTAAAACCAACCAAGGTTTTGGTATCATCAAGAACCAATCCCCTATGGACCAGGAAAAGGTTCTATGACTCATAATCTTAACTATTATGGTCAAACTCGTAACATAAATGCTCCTATGCCTAGAAATGCTAGTTATCATACTAGATCGAGTCATCATGCTAATATGAGTCATCATGCTTACCCTAGTACTTCAAATACTCATGTTAGAAGTAATAATTCGAAATACAATGCCAATGCTAATTCTAGAGATTCGATTATTACCATCTTTCCCTCTAGAAAGAATCATGAATATGCTAGATGTAACAAATATACTCCTAGGAGAAACCCTTATCACATATCTACTAAGAATGAAACATCTAGAAACATACATGATTATATGCAAGTTTATCCCATGCCTAGATTTGTTCATGCTAGTTCATATATGCCTCATGATGTACTAACCCAAGGACCCTTAAGACAAAAGGGTACCAAAAGGTTTAATTAATCCTTTGTGTAGGTATGCCTTACTGCTGCAAAAGATGTGTGGTATCTTGATAGTGGATGTTCACGTCATATGACCGGTAATAAGTCATTGTTGAACAACATTAGAAAGGTAGCCGCCGGAAGTGTAACCTTTGGAGACAGCAGTAAAGGCAACATCATTGGCATTGGAGATATTGGAAATGAAAACTTTAAAATAACAAATGTTCAATTAGTCACGGGACTAAAGTACAACTTGCTTTCAATAAGTCAACTATGTGATAATGGTTGCAAAGTAGTCTTCCGGTGAACACATTGTTCTATTTACAATGTAGACGGAAGACTAGCCTTAAATTGTCCACGTAACAAAAATATATATACGTGTGACACTACGAAATATGAAAATGTTTGTTTGGTATCCTTTAATGATGATCCATGGTTATGGCACCGAAGGTTGGGTCATATAAACATGAAACTCATTAAGACTATATGTTCGAAAGAACATGTCCAAGGATTACCGAAACTCAATTTCATTAAAGATCACATATGCGAAGCTTGTGAAATTGGCAAACAAATAAGAGCAACTCATAAAGCCAAATTCATGGTGTCTACATTTAGACCACTTGAGCTATTACATATGGATCTCATTGGACCTGTTCCCGTGCAAAGCCTAGGAGGAAGTCAATACACCCTAGTGGTTGTTGATGACTACTCTCGCTATACGTGGACTGAGTTCCTAAGGTCAAAGAGTGACGCATTTGAATCTTTTGCGGCTCTTTGCAAACGCATACAAAATCAACACAATAACTCGATTATCTATATCCGGACGGATCATGGAAAAGAGTTTGAAAATGTAAAATTTGTTGATTTTTGTGAGGCGTATGGTATTACTCATAACTTTTCTGCTCCTTATACACCTCAATCAAATGGGGTAGTTGAAAGGAAAAACAGAACGTTACAAGAAATGGCAACGACTATGCTTAATGAATATCGTCGACCAAAATATTTTTGGGCCGAAGCTATGTCTACTGCATGCCATGTTCTTAATAGAGTATTACTACGACCTATCAAAATGAAGACTCCTTATGAGCTTTATTTTGGCAAAACTCCTAAGCTTAGCTACTTCAAAGTTTTTGGAAGTAAGTGCTATATTATGAATACTAAGGATTATCTAACGAAATTTGACCCTAAATCTGGTGAGGGTGTATTTCTAGGATATTCTAGTAATAGCAAAGCTTATCGAGTTTTCAATCTTAATACTTTGGTTGTGGAAGAATCAATGAATGTAGTATTCGATGAATCTAAACCAAATTCAAAGTATAAAGATTTAATAGAGGAAGAACCAGATTCAAATGGTCAAATTCCAAGTGATGTTGAAAATGTTATTCGACAAATTGGAGATATGAATCTTGGATCTGCAATTCCAAAGAATCCTCTTGAAAAAGTTGAGAACGAACTTGAATTGCCTACGGAAATACCGTTGCTTAAAGATCATCCTATTGACTGTGTCTTAGGGGATCTAACTAAAGGTGTTCAAACTCGTGCTCAAGTACAAAACATTGTGAGTCACATGGCCTTTCTATCACAAATAGAACCCAAAACTGCAAAGGAAGTTTTATTAGATGAGGATTGGATTTTTGCTATGCAAGAAGAGCTAAACCAATTCACTCATAATAAAGTTTGGGAACTAGTTCAACATCCCTCTGAAACTTCCATTATTGGAACAAAGTGGGTATTTCGTAACAAGTTAGACGAAAGTGGAACAGTGATAAGAAATAAAGCACGGTTAGTTGCTCAAGGCTATACTCAAATGGAAGGAATAGATTTTGATGAAACCTATGCTCCCGTGGCTCGAATTGAATCGATTCGAATGTTCTTAGCCTACGCTTGTCATAAAGGTTTCAAAGTCTATCAAATGGATGTTAAATCTGCTTTCCTTAATGGTGTCTTAGAAGAGGAAGTTTATGTAAGACAACCACCGGGATTTGAAGATCACTTACATCCTGAGTATGTGTACAAATTGTACAAGGCTTTATACGGACTAAAGCAAGCTCCTAGAGCTTGGTATGAGAGGTTAAGCAAATTCCTAATTGAAAATGGTTTCAAAATAGGAGTTGTTGATACCACTCTCTTTACGAAGTATGAAGGTGATGATATCCTGCTCGTTCAAATTTACGTAGACGATATTATCTTTGGGTCTACCAAGGAATCTCTATGTAAGGAATTCTCAGATATTATGAGTAAAGAATTTGAAATGAGCATGATGGGGGAATTAAATTTCTTTTTAGGATTGCAAATTAAGCAATCTAATGAAGGCATTCATATTTCGCAATCGAAATATTGTAAAGAAATGCTTAAGAAATTTGATATGGAAAATTGTAAAACAATTAGTACCCCTATGTCACCTGCCTTAAAAATGACGGAAGATCCTAGTGATATTTCTGTAGATACGAAGAAATATCGAGGAATGATCGGAAGTCTTCTCTATATCACTGCTAGTAGGCCTGACATACAATTTAGTGTGTGTAAGTGTGCCCGCTTTCAAGTGAACCCTAAGGAATCTCATGTAGCCGCTGTAAAGCGAATATTTAGATACCTCAAGGGAACCACTGAAATGGGTCTATGGTATCCGAAAGGACAACCATTTGACTTAGTGTGCTTTTCTGATTCGGATTATACCGGTCACTTAATTGACAGAAAAAGCACAAGTGGTACGTGTCAGTTTCTTGGTGGATGCCTAGTTTCTTGGTTTTCTAAGAAACAAAATTCTGTGTCAATATCCACTACAGAAGCTGAGTATATAGCAGCTGCAAAATGTTGTGCTCAAATCCTATGGATGAAGCAAACACTAGCTGACTATATTGTGAAATTTGATGTAGTATCAATTCAATGTGATAATATTAGTGCAATCAACTTGAGCAAAAATTCTGTGTTGCACTCATTATCAAAACATATTGATATACGACATCATTTTCTACGAGACCATGTCTCGAAGGGCAATATTAAGATGGTATACATAGATACCGAACATAATATTGCCGATATTTTTACAAAACCTTTGAGCTCAGAAAGATTCAACAAACTCCGTTTGGAGTTAGGTATGCTTGAGTGCTCAAAGTGAGACATAAAGTGTCTTTAATTTTGTTGAATTAATTTTCAATGAAATTTGCTCCGCTTGTAGTTTAGGTTATTATTTGACCGGATTTCAAGGTGAAATTCAGATTTGTCAATAATGACGTTAATTATAAGTTGTTCAAGCTTTATTGTGAAATTAAGCTCAATAAAATAATTTTAATTAACACAGCTATTGATTGGCCTTGGAATATTCTATATTTCAAAACTCGGGAAAATAGTGAGTGTTAATTAAACTGTCCCAAGAATTATTTTCTAAAATAAATTTGTGGGCATTTAGAAATAAATCTCAAATTTAGAAAATATTTTTTCTTGGTTGGATATTATTTTATAAAAATTAATTGTACTCTCTCTTGCAATTAAAATTATAAAATAATTTATAAAAATGAGAGAATATTTTATAAATTGATTACAATTTAATTGTAATTAAAATATAAAATATATAATTAAGATTGTAATATATATATTATTGTTAATATATAAATACAATTTTAATTTTAATTTTCGAGCTGCTTAATTCTCATCCTTTGGATCATTTAGGGATTCAATCATGGCCATCCATTCTAGAAATATAAATAGAAATTAAATTTCTATTCTTCATTTCATTTCCCTAATTCTAGCCGCACAGTACTCTATTTCTCTCGACTGTTCGTCACAAACCCTAATAGCCTCATTCCAAATTGATCTCGATTCATACCGTTCTCGCCTGAATTGATGTTGGAACATCATACTTTACCTGTTTTGCTTTCGAGTGATATCTATATCATCATCTTTCCAGTCCAGTATTGGTCAAATTGATCAATTACTCTATGCAATCAAAACCCTAGATATGAGGCTCTCAATATCAATTAATCGGATAATCTTGTGGCTGCTTCATCAATGAAACCATGATAGTCTCTTGAGTTGCATGAGTTTATTCACAAAATCACTTAGAATAATGAAGATTCGATATGGAATTATGATGTTCTAGCTCGGCTCTGTCTCTTCTACAATCAAAGTGATGATATTCAACAAATAACAGGATCTACATGTCATATTCACAGAGATTTTGTATCGAATCATCTAGGAATATGACATTTCTAAACTCTGATAGCTCTATGTCACTGTTTCATTGAATTGTTTTGAGCATTGAGACGATACTGACCATTTATTTTGCAGGAATAAAGCAAACAAAACGAAAAGTGAAGAAGAATTAAAGAACAATTGAAGTAGATGCTAAGATGGCAGGTTATGCATCCTCCGCGAGGATGCATACAGGTATGTCCATGGTTCTAAGGGCCATGGCTAAGGTACAAACTCAATACCCTAAGCAATCTATGTGCTTTTCTTAATATAGGATTAGTCTGTGATTGCTGAAACTGAGTTTGTGTATTTGAGAAATTGAATCATGTGCTTGAGATTACAAGTCTCTCAATTGCCATCTTTTAAAGTTGTGACTACCTCTGTTTTCTTGCTTGAGTTGATATCATTGTCAGCTATATGAGATGCATGAACATATGTGGTGAAGTTCATAATACTTGAATATGTCTATGCTTTCTTGGCCTATGTGACTGATTGACTATTGCTTGTGCCTGAATAAATGGGGTTCTCTAGTGTTCATAAGTAATGATTTGAAAATTGGAAGTATGAAACTCATTGTGTGCTTTCACTACTCTGGCTGGCAGTTATATGTTAACATGAGTAATTTTGCTATATCTATTGTCAAATATACTTTACTTATCAAGTTGTTGATTTTAAATCTTTACTTGCCAGAGTTTAATGATGAAATTATCTTTGATTATGTCCCAGTATGCATCATTTATAGGACACAGAATTGCACAACAATATCACTTGGATCATGGACTGCCTTGATTAACATGATTAATCATTGATCTGTTCCCAGACCAACTGATCACAGTCAGATCATATGCATTTTTATGTTTGATCTTGTAACATGCCATACATTGATTGTCTGATATATTGCTAAACTATATGGCTGCCTGATTTTATGACACCTATTAAGTTAGCCAGTGCATGTCTACAGTTTTTAATATGTGAACTTGTGCCAAACTGAGTACTATCTTAAATGCTGATTGCTAAGAAAATTGTATGCATGATTCTTGAAGTTTACTGTGTCTAAGTGATCTGTACTTGCTTACAATTTTTCTATACCACAGAGCATGCCTGGAAATGTGTCTAGATAACTACACCTTCAGCCTTGTCTGCAGACTTATGGGACTATCTGTAATTTGCAATCTTGCAATTTTATTTGCCAATATATGCCTTAATTCTTCACATGAAATTATGTGTCTATCCACATGCATAATTATTGAGTATGTTTCACTGGACTTAATTAGTCTAACATCATAGAAAAATTGCTTAATTTTGATAACATGAGAATTTCTTAACATGCTATTTGTCAAAATTATGAGGTTATTGTTCTTGATGATTATATAAACAAGACATGAAGTGTAGAAATAATTAGCATGCATAGCTGAGTACTGCAAAATATGTGAAACATGCTAATTTGATTACTTGGTTATCTGCAACCTCTGATATGATCTCTATATGTATTAAATTTATAGTACTTCAATTTCCAGGCCTTGTATTGTTTATTTGTGAAATTAAGTATTGTACTTAAAATATACATATTTATGCAGAGTAGGTTGCAGCCACTGTAATTAGCCATGCCTGATCTGATCTGTTTTTAATTATTTTTATATAATCTAGTCTGTTACAGGTTTAGATAAATGTATAGACATGGTGTGCTGGCAAGATTATATGGTATTGGCATTTCCTAAATGATAAGAAGCTGTGCATTTCATTAAATGAGCATGGTGCTTGCTTGTACTTACCTATTCTTAAAACTGCTATAAAGGACTATGTACACTGTTTGCCTGCACTTAACTGCAACTTTTCCTGCACTGTTTGTCCTGTTTCTGTGCCAACTGCAACTGTGTGTTCTTATTTTATTATTTGGTCACAGAAACTGCAGTTTATAGATTTTGGTGCTGCATATTTGCTCTTTCTTGGCTATATAAGTAATATTTGTGTGCATTAAGTCCCTGTGTGCCTTAAATACAGTCTCTGAGTTCATGTAATTCATTCCTTGTGTCTGTATTCTTGGTTTGAGTGTTATATTCATAAAGTTGTGTGTCTTCTTGTTCTTAACTGCACTTAATTGCTCTTCATTCTTAAAAATGCAGAGTCATTTAGTTAACACTACTTTAAGTCTAGGACAACCAAACACCACCCCTTCCAGTTCCACCATAAGAAACAGAAATAGGAAGAAACACAAGAAAATGGCTGGTGATATTTCTATGTCTTCAACTCCACCTCATTTGTTGAGTGTCAAACACAAACTACAACCTGGTTGTCTCATTCATCTTGACAAAAGGTCTGAGTTGTATTCCATGTTCAGTAGAGCCAACTGGGAACCTATTCTTTTTCATCCAAACAGAAGAGTTTTACCAAACCTTGTCACTGAATTCTACTCTAATATGCAAGTCAGATATGGTGCTCATGGTACTGTCTTTGTCACCACTGTGATCAATGGCAAGCCCTTGCTACTTGATCACATTGAGTTGGGTAAAGCACTAAAACTTTCTCACAAACTGCTTAATTTACCTAACATTGACATTTCTCAATAATTTGTCTTTAATCAAAGTGAGCTCAAATTGTATCTTTCTGTGCTTTGTGGTTATGAAGTGCCTCAAAACTTGTTCTGTGTTGATAATGGCATATCATATGAGCATTTTACTCCAGTTTTTCAAACTCTAGCACTGATCATAAGGGGCAACATATTTCCTAACACCTCTGGTGACAAGCTTATGAAATTTTGTGAAGTTAAACTCATGTATAAGCTTGTAAGCCACAAGGTGAATTTTAATCTGCCATATATGATACTTGTGCACATGATTTCATCTTACAAAAAGGGGTACATGTCATATGGTTTGCTACTAACCAAGATCTTTGAGCACTTTAAAATCAATGTCAATCAAATTCCTAATTATCAAGTTTCATCCACTATTTCTGACAAGACAAAGAGAGAAAGGATTCCTCTAGTTGGGTACATTGGTGCACCTTTCATTGATCTTGACCCTACTTCACCAAATGTGCTTGACTCATCTATTCCTCCTGCATCCTTTACACCTATTCCAACACCACATCCTCCTACACCTACATTTAATTTTGATAAAGAACTTCAACTCCTTCTCACTAAACACAATGAACTAGAAGCTTTATTCCTAGAACTTCAAACATCCTTCAAAGCCCTAGTTGAAAAGCATGAGCTTACAGAAGCCAAACTTGTTGTTCTTGTTAATGTCATTAGTCACACCTTTCAAAGAGCTGGTAGACTTGAATCTGGCTTGTCCCAATATATTCACATGCAAATGGGCATGTCTGATGGAGCAGTGATGCCAAGGATAGATGTTATGGGACAAATTCCAAGGATAGTACAGTTTATTGATGCTCTAGTTGATGGAGGAGAAGAAGACATGGAGACAGATATGGCTAATCTTGCAGTGATTAACAATCCTGACTATGATGTCATGGATTAAACTGGCCTTGTGTCTGATTTCTAATAAATATGGAGTAGTTCTATGTTGGTGGTGGTGTTAGAGTCTCATCAGTGTGTCTGCATCTTTTTATGTCTTATGTGTTTACTTTTATAACTGCTTGTGTGGCTGCAACAATCATATGTGATTGCTTTTGTTAGTTTAGTACTTAGATGACCTAGGTGTTATCCTGTACTTTACTTTTGTTAGCTACTGGTATGCCTACAGCTTGTTTAGTATGTAAGTTGACCTTTGTGTGTGATTGGTCAATTTAGGAATACTACTTTTGTCTATCCCTGCCAGTTAAATGAAGATGTAATGGAATGAAGCTGATTTTTAATGAAATATCTGATGTTTAACAGTTCTAGTAGCTTCATTATTTAGTAGTTTGAGTTATACTTGTTCTACTACTAACCATTTGATTTTCAGGTAACATCAAGTTGGATTAGGCATTAATGGAGTTTTGTTCCAGTCACAAATTAATCTTTAGTTTGTAACATAAATTGCAGTCTATCAGATTTAATTCTTCTGTGATTTCTGGAACACCATTGCATACACTGACTAAATTTCTTTTCAGGAAAAAGGCAAGCTATGCTTGCAAGAGGTGGAGCACCTGACACAAAGTCTCAAAAATAGTCTTCCTTTAGTTCTATAAGAACTAAGCAGTTGTGAAGATTATTTCCTTGTGTAGTGTAATTTAAATTTGTAAACAGTTACAAATTTAATTTAAGTTCTTGTCTTAAGTTAATTAACTGCTACAGGATTATTTTGCGTGATGCTTAGATTCACTTTGACATCTCAAAGTAATTATAGTAATATGTAGAGGCCTAACAGTTGATAAATATTTGCATTACTTCTATTTAGCACAGGTTTCTACTAATTATTGAATGCATGTGGATCACATTTCATATCAAGAAACAGATGGCAACTGAAGCTTTAGTCAAATTTTGATGGCTCAAGGAGATTTCGAATTTTTCGATTAAATGCAATTGAAATTGAACAAAGTCAACTGAAATAAAAAGGGAAGTATACATATTTCAAATATACATATTTGAAATTAACAGGGAAGTACATTCTTACTCTCTAAACTAATAGAATTGTTAACACATCAGAAAATTATTTTTCGAAAAACATAATCTATTATAAATCTTTTTGATAGTTTGTCAAAAAGGGGAAGATGTTTAGAGGGGTAAAATTAATATTTTTACTACACAATGGGTAGATGAGAGTAAAATAAAATTCTAAAAAGAGAATTTATTTCCAAAAGTCTAGAATTTTTTTTTAGAACTCTTACCTATTCAAAATATTTTGCAGCCTACATGAACATAATGGAAAATTGATAAAGAATTTTCAAAATTCTTATCAAAATATGGAAATGGAGTATACCAAGCTGGAAATGGAAAAATGATAAGTATTCACTTATCAAGGGGTATATACTCAATTATTTCTATGCATTCTATTTGCTGCATAATATTTGTATGCTTATCTGTTATGCATTTAAAACTGGAAAAGATTTTCAACACTGTAGGGGAAGTGTTAATTAGATTTTAATAAATCTAAAAAGGCATAAATTAGATAGTTGCATACACGTAGGGGAAGTTCTAGGCTGTCACACACATATTTAATTTTACACTCGAATGTTTCGACAAAATATCAAAAAGGGGAAGATTGTGAGATACAGTATTTTCATTAGGTTTTGATTAATTTTGTCTTAACGCTAAGTGTAAATTAAATTAGGGTTAGGAAGTTACTAATTAACATAGTAATCCTCCCTTAGGATATTCGAAGTGACAGTCAACGAGTGGAAAGTCAAACTGGGTCAAACCGTTTTATAAACGAAACAAAATGATTTTCTCTCGACATATAATTAGATAAGATTTATCAAAATAATGATAAAATCAAATCTAATTTATTTTGAGGCAAAGACTGAAGACGAACAAATACTGTATTTTTGACACTGCTTTTACGAGACAGAAAATGCTTTATTAAATTAAAAGAGTGTCTGTTTTAAAGGTTTTCAAGGGAATATATTTTGAATATATTTTCTAAATTTATTTGTTCAACTTATCTTCAACAAAGTCCTGCCTAAATGTAAAATGCAGATTTTATCCCTAAAGTCTCTAACTGTCTTATTTATTCAGATAAAATGCATTTTAATTCAAGCATAAATATTCCTTGGACTTCATAGTCATTATTAATTTGGGAATATTATGTTTGAATATATTACAAGTCAAAACTTTAGTCCAAACATCGACTAGTTCCGACAAATGGCTATCGAATATTGTTTCGGGCTATAAGGACAACGAAACGAACCTTTTCTCGAAATAATAGCTACACATGTCCAATTGACTTGAAACTTGGGGAATATTACTAGAATATTTAAAAAGAATTTTAGGATTTTTTTCATGATTTTTGGGTGACTTTTATTTTTGGCCTGTACTTTCGATACGTAATTGATTGTTCGGTTAATTAAAAGTCAATGAATGTCAACTCCAATTTGAGTAGGATTTTGACCATGACCTACTTGGAATATTTCCAGATGGTTCCCAAATTTTCATAATTTTTGGAGCATGTTTTGAAAAACGTCATATTCGTCATTGTATCGTTCGGTTTCGCTTTTATTAGCTTTATTAATTAACTGAATGTTGTTTGCACGTTTTTCCATGCATCCTAGTGGGTTATTACTGCTGAGGGAACATGAATTTGAATTTTTGTACCTTACCTTATCCCTTTGTACTTCTTGTCCCCTCATTCCCCACCCAAAACCCTAATTTCCTTCTTTAAATACACCCCCACCCCCATTCATTTTCCCCAAGCCATTTGAGCCAAGTTTATGCTGCAAATTTCTCTCCCAAGAAGCTCTACACAACTGATATATTTCATCTCTAAGAGTTCTTGAGTTATAAGCTTAGTTCTTTCATAGATCTAACCCCTATCAAGCTTATAAACACATTTGCATGCTCAAATAACGCACACACCATACAAGTATCTTTTGGCTACCTACTTACCATATCTTAGCAGCCCCTAGACTTGTTTTGTTGCCCCCAAAGTTGTATCAAAAGTTGTTATTCCGACCATTTTCCGGCGACTTTTTCCGGCGACCCTTTTTGTGTGTTTTAGGCTTCAAACTAGCTTTTTCTCTTGATTTCTTCCTAGATCTCAAGGGTTATAAGTTAGTTAGTTATATTATATATATAATATCAGTTGGTACATGTTTAGTAGTGTATACACCTTGCTTGCTTGATTTTTAAGTGTATATATGAACTCTTGTACAAGATCCTAACTCGTATCCCTTGATTTCGTAAGAAATATTGTTGTCTCTCACTATAGAGCACAAGGGTCATAAGTTAGTTATTTCTTGTCTATATTATATATATAATATTCGGCTATACTATATATATATTGATCTTGCCTATTTCGATTTTTAGTATATATATATAGTTGGTCTTGTTTGCGATTTATATATACACGAGCTTTAATCTTCTCTTCTTTTCTCGTATATATAAAGAGTGAACTAAACTAAATGAGTTAGTAGTCTTTCTTTCTCCTTAGTTGGTTGTTAATATTCTTAATTTATTTAAGGATTAAATACAACACCTATTTACTTTAATTCCGAGTCGAAGCTACTTTGTATAAGTCGATATATACGACATAAGCAAAAGGCTTCCTTGTTGAGTTTTAGTATCTAAACCAAGCTCTTATTACGAGTTTGAGTCGATTAGTATAAATCTTATATAGAGATATAAGCTAAAGACTCCTCGAATATTTGTAAGGTAACTCACTTTTATTTTGAGTTGAGTTTTTGTGTATAAGTCGAGGTACGACATAAACATATATACTCCTTGATTTATAAAGTGTAAGAAATCAACTCACACGTCGAGTCTTATTTTCGTGAGTTTGGTTTATGTTGTTTTAAAGGCCATAGGTTAGTTATATTATTACTTGTCAAGGCCTTTAATAACAAAGTAGATAGAAAACGTACTTGATCACATTCAAGTCAAAAATATTTGGTCTATATCTTGACCTTATATTCCCTATAAATATTATATATATATATATATATTTACATTTCGTACTTGCATTGCATCATACGCTTTACATATCGCACTTTACTTTAGCATATTTACTTTAAAGCACTGCATTGCATTCATACGCTTTACATAACGCAATTTACTTTAGCACGTTTATTTTAAAGTACTTGCATTCATACGCTTTACATACGCAATTTACTTTAGCATACGCATTTACTTTATTGCATACACATTAGCACACAACGTGTGGTTCGTCCTTTTGACAAAGTGACTCACCCTCTCGAGTGGTTCGTCCTTGTCTCTAGGTGACTTACCCCGACTCACATTTATATATACTGTTGCTTCGGCTATTTTATATATATTTGTTTGTCACTTTGGTCTAGTACTGTAACATACTAGTCCACCACTTTCGTTTCTGAAACAGGTATATTAAAAGTCGTAGTACTTGTTGTCTAGACTTTGTGAGTGAGGTGAAAGTGAAGTGAGGTGATCCTTGTTTTAAGACCCAAGTCCTAGACACGCTGACGGGGAGTTGGGTGTCTTTGCACCGTGAGGAAAAGGAAAGACCCAAGACCTAAGACCCAGATCCAAGACCTACATAGTTGTAGAGGAACATAGTCTACGCAGGGATTTTTATGTATCTTTGAGGAGGTAAAGGGGAAGTTACTCTCCAAGATAAGATCGTAAGGGATACTACGTGCCTGTGAAGATGTAACGGGAAGTTACGCTCTAAGACCAGCTCGTAGGGGTACTACTTGCCTGTGAAGAGGTAACGGGGAGTTACGCTCTAAGACCAGCTTGTAGGGGTTCTACTTTGATTGTGAGGAGGTAACCGGGAGTTACGCTCTAAGATAAATCAAGTAGGTTTGCTATTGTATTTTGAGGGGTTAACGGGTAGTTAAGGTCCAAGATAGATACATAGTGTTGTAAAAGGCTTCTCCGCCACTATAAGGAGTACATCTTTTTATAGTGCAAAATCTCGAGTTCAGGGAGGGACTCGGGGACTGGACTAGGGGTGAGCGGATCCGTTAGGGGATTGCGCCATCGCAAACCAGGATAAAATTTCTGTTGTGTACTCTATTTCTTTTCTCTGTTTTTATTTTCCGCACTTATATTACTAGTTGACTAGTAATATTTTAAAAAGAGAAAAGAAAATTTTAAAACGCCAAGCTCAATTTTTAAAACGGTATTAAGCTATTCAACCCCCCCTTCTAGCTTATACCCCCATTTCGGGCCTAACACACCACAAATTTTCACACCATTTTAGAAACTTACAATTTTGAAATGACAGGGAATTTAGCAAATAAATCATGCATTACAAAATTAAGTATAGCATTAAATCCTATCACATTATTAGACATTAATCATTTAGATACACAGATCAGCACAAGATTAATTTCATGAAACTTTCTAGCTTCCCTTTATAAGATGCAATACATACATTTATGAAGTTAAGTACACATTATTAATTATGAATATTCATGAACAACAATAATATGTACACAAACTGAATTATAACAGATAGGTAGCAAAACTAAAAGGTGTTAAGCATCCCCAATTCACCAACCAATCTAGAAAATGTTGATTCGTCTAGAGGTTTAGTGAATATATCTGCTATTTGACGTTCAGTAGACACAAAATGCAACGCTACAGTTCCATTTTCTACATGCTCTCTAATAAAATGATACCTTATATCAATATGCTTAGTCCTTGAGTGATCCACAGGATTGTTGGTCATTGCAATAGCACTTGTGTTGTCACACATGATAGGAATCTTAGACACTTCCACACCGTAGTCCTTGGGTTGGTTCTTCATCCACAGTATCTGGGCCACACAGCTTCCAGCAGCAATATATTCTGCTTCAGCTGTCGAGGTAGATACTGTGTGTTGTTTCTTGCTTTGCCAAGACACCAACCTTCTTCCAAGAAACTGACAGCTTCCTGGAGTGCTCTT
This sequence comes from Oenanthe sinensis, assembly GCA_028671895.1. Lineage (NCBI taxonomy): Eukaryota > Viridiplantae > Streptophyta > Magnoliopsida > Apiales > Apiaceae > Oenanthe > Oenanthe sinensis. The sequence continues at coordinate 12,074,870 of CM053798.1, read as the reverse complement.
CCTATCTATTCTACAACCTGCGTAATCTGAATCCGAATAGCCAACAAGATTAAACCCTGTATCTCTTGGGTACCAAATCCCAAGATTTGATGTTCCCTTGAGATACCTAAAAATACGCTTTACATCTATGAGATGTGACTCTCTAGGATCCGCTTGGAACCTTGCACATAGGCACGTAGAGAACATAATATCAGGTCTGCTAGCAGTTAAATACAAAAGTGAGTCGATCATACCTCGATAGCTTGAGATGTCTACAGGTTTACCCGCTTTGTCCTCGTCAAGCTTCGTGGCTGTTGCCATAGGAGTCTTAGCTTGTGATACATCTTGGAGACCATACTTCTTCAATAGATCATGAATGTACTTGGTTTGGCAGATAAATATCCCGTCCTTCTTCTGAATAACTTGAATGCCCAGAAAGAACGTCAGCTCTCCCATCATGCTCATCTCATACCTTGATTGCATTAACTTAGCGAATTTAGCGCACAGCTTCTCATTTGCAGACCCAAAGATAATGTCATCCACATATACCTGCACCATTATTAGATCATCTTTGCATTTCTTGTAGAAAAGCGTCTTGTCGATTACTCCTCTGGTGAAACCACTTTCTAGTAAGAAGTCTGACAGAGTTTCATACCACTTCCGCGGAGACTGCTTAAGGCCATATACTGATTTGAAGAGTCGATAAACATAATCACAATATTTGCTGTCGATAAACCCGGGAGGTTGCTCGACATACACCTCTTCATCCAGTTCACCGTTTAAGAATGCACTCTTGACATCCATTTGATAGACTTTAAAACCATGATGTGCTGCGAAAGCCAAGAACATCCTTACTGCTTCTAGCCTTGCTATTGGTGCATAGGTTTCATCATAATCAATTCCTTCTCTTTGAGTATAACCCTTAGCAACCAGGCGAGCTTTATTTCGTGTTACAAGTCCGTCTTCATCCAGCTTGTTTCTGAATACCCATTTTGTCCCAACAATAGATCTATTCTTTGGTCTGGGTACCAGCTTCCACACCTTCTGCCTTTCAAACTGATTGAGTTCCTCTTGCATAGCAATCACCCAATCAGCGTCATCTAGAGCTTCTTCCACCACTTTAGGTTCCATCTGGGAAAGGAACACTGAGTATAGACATTCATTCTCAGTGGCAATTTCAGCTCTAGCTTTTCCTCTAGTAGTCACTCCGGCTTCTGGATCACCAATAATTAGCTCAAACGGATGGTCCTTGTTCCAAGTGCGATCCCTAGCAAATGTTCTTGATGATTCAGCTTGATCTTGTAAGTGAAGGTGACTTAATCTAGAAGCCCTTTCACTAGCTTCCCTTGAGCTAGTACTGGCTCCCCCTGAGTGAGCTGCTCCCCCTGAGTGCATACTGACTCCCCCTGAGTTAGTACCAGGTCTGACGGAAGGTGATCCCTCAGCCCTAGTGTTTTGAATTTGCGAAACACTAGACTCTTGATTAATTTCATTATTTATAGTTGGATCACTACCCTGCACTACAGACTCAGGAACTGTATCCACTTCATCAATATCCATATTTTCAAATCTTAGGGAAGTGGGCTCATTATCTTCTTTTTGTATAGAGGGGAGCTTTGAGTAGTCGAATGTGACATTAAGGCTTTCAACCACCTTGCGATCATTAAGCACAAACACCCTGTATGCTGCTACTACTTCAAGAGAATATCCAATGAAAACCCCTTCATCTGCTTTGGCATCAAACTTTCCAAGTTGTGCATTGTCTCTTAACACAAAGCATTTGGCACCAAATACGTGAAAGTACTTGATAGATGGTTTTCGTTTATTCATCATGTAATACGGCGTCTCATTATGGTCCTTTATAATCAGGGTTCTGTTCTGTGTATAACAAGCCGTGCTAACTGCTTCAGCCCAAAAATATAAAGGAAGTTTTGACTCATACAGCATTGTCCTAGCTGCTTCAACCAGTGTCCTATTCTTCCTTTCTACCACCCCATTCTGCTGCGGTGTTCTCGGTGCTGAATACTGTCGTCTGATCCCTTTAGATATGCAGAAATCCATTAACACTGAGTTCTTGAATTCTGTCCCGTTGTCAGATCGGATAGTCTTCACAGTCAGACTTGCTACATTTTCAATTTCCAGTATATGTCTAATGATCTCATGTGGCACTTCATCTTTCGATGTCACAAACTTCACCCATGTGTATTTGGAAAAGTCATCGACGATTACCAGCGCATATCTTTTCCTTGACATTGACATAACATTAACGGGTCCAAACAAATCCATGTGAAGAAGTTGTAGGGGCTCGGTAATGCTATTCACTTGTTTATCCTTATGCGAGGCTCTTTTTGATTTTCCCATCTCACATGCTTCGCAGAGTCCATCTGGAGTAAACTCCATCTGCGGCAGCCCTCTCACCAATTCTCTCCTTACGAGATTGTTCATTGCTTTAAAGTTCAGGTGAGATAATCTTTTATGCCATAGCCAACTTTCATCAGCAGAAGCCTTGCTGTAGAAACACGTGACTTCAGACTGATCAGCAGAATTCATGTCAGCTATGAACAAATTTGACTTCCTTACTCCTTTGAGAGCAAGGCTTCCATCCTTTTTGCTTCGAATCGAACAGTCATGCTTCCCAAAGTTGACGTCAAAACCCCTGTCGGTGAACTGACTAACGCTGAGAAGATTATGTCGCAATCCTTCCACAAAAGACACGTCCTCAATGATAACATTTCCACAAACGATCTTGCCATATCCCCTGGTGTAACCTTTGCTGTTATCTCCAAAAGTAACCACGGAGCCGGCTCTCAACACCAAATCTGTTAGCAGGGACTTATTGCCGGTCATATGCCTCGATGCTCCACTGTCCAGCACCCATATGACTTTACTCTTTTCCTGTTCACTGCCCTGCAAATCCAGAAAGATTAGGTGTTCTTCGGAACCCAATGATGTTTGGGCCCGGCATCAATAATTTCCTTTTTCTTTTCAGATACAGAAGGCTTTGCCTTGTTGCCATCAGGGGCATCCATCTTGACTTTGTCTTTTCCCTTGTCAACCTTGACTGATTTGTCAGGTTTGGGAACAGACTGGTCACTCCTAACTTTAGGAGGACTTGAAGTCTTAGCCTTTGACCCCTCATGCTTTTTCTTACTACTACTAGATGTATGTTCAACAGATGCGCTAGCAGTATTCATTAAATTAAAATAAGCATGCATGATGTTTACAGCACATGGCATACAATTTGGATTATTGCATTTGGCATGATTTGCATACATGTTAGGCAAAGCAGTAGTTGCAGGCATGGTATTACAACCAACAGATTTTTCTTCCTCTACATAGAACGGGCAATAGTAAGACAAATGATCAGTTTGATTACAGATATAGCATGCCTTTCTAGCTCGTGTAGAAGTAGATACAGATGCAGGTTCAATTTTAACTGCCTTTACAGGTGCTTTCATTTAGTCTGACCCTGCTACCCATTGTTTATATGACACCGTCTTAGCCTCCTTGGTTCCTACACCTCTCTTAGCATAAGCAATCTTACTCGCTCTCTTAGAAGTTGTAGGTTCTACTACTTTTTCTTCTGAATCTCTTTCAATTTTAATTTCTTGTTCAATTTTAGTAGCAACAGGATCTATGGTCCTGGGCTCAAACTGCTTAAAGATAGGTTTTCTAACATCCATTAAAACCTCAGGCACATTTTCTTTGACTAACACTGGCTCTAACAACTCAGCAGCCCTATTTTTCTTTTTCTGGGTGTAGTCAAGTCCTATGTTTACTTTTTCATTTTTACTCTTGCCTGCCAGTTTCATGTACATGTCCCTTTCTACGAAAACTTTATTAGCGGCTTCTTTAAAAGAATGACATGTTATTTTAAGCTCAGCTAATTCATTTTTAAGTTCTTCGTTAAGGTCTTCCCTAATCTTAAGCTTGTGTTCTAAAACGTCTACCTGATTCATTAACTGCCTTTTTTTACTTTCTCCTTATTCTAATTCCTCTACCCTGGCCTCGAGAAGTCTATTCTTAAGGGAGAGTTTAGCATTTTCCTCATTAACAGCAATTAGATTTAGTTGGAGATTGTACATATCTTTAGTCATGGCAGCTAATTCATTTTGGTACTCAGGAATAGACATTTCATTTACGGTTAGAATTGGTACCTCTGATTGTTCTGAAGATTTTGCCATTAAAGCGAAATTGCATAGCTCCTGATCTTCATCTTCATCAGACTCGTCCCAACCCTTCCCTTCAGTCACAACATACGCCCGGCTTCCCCTCTGTTGCTTGCTAACCAAGGCATCATATTTCTTTTTCAAATCAGCATAGGATTCCTTGGGATGAACGTACTTGGGCTTCTTGCACTCTATTGCGAAGTGCCCCAATTCATTGCAGTTGTAGCATCTGAACTTGTTCTTGTCTACCAGGTTAGGTCTGTAGCCACTACCAGATGTGCTACCTCGACCACTGTAACTTCCACGACCACTTACACTACTGCCTCTGCTGCTACTGCTGCCTCTTCGGCTGAAAGAACTACCAAATCGTCTTTTACCACTTCTTTGCTTCCTGAAGCTGATGTGAGCAAATTCTCGAGCAATACAAGCATATGACTTGTCTTCTAATTTGTCCAGCTCTTCAAGGGTATAGTATTCATCCTCACTTTCTTCGGATGGATCTTCAATGTCTAATACCACCCTTTCAGGATTAACAGTTTTCAATGAGACAACTGCAAGTGCCTTTACAGCAGACTCTTCAGCTACAAGTCCAGACTCACTTACCGCTTTGTTTTCTCCACTATTGTAGGATCTTCTTCTGTCATTTTGTTCCTGCTCCAGCTCGTAGGTCTTCAAAACACCATACAGCTTTTCGAGAGAAGTATTTTTCAAGTCTCTTGACTCTCGAATGGCAGTGATCCTGTGTTCCAGATGTTTAGGCAAATTCAAGAGAAACTTGATATTTGAATCTGCTAGTGGATAGACTTTATCTCTTATACTCAGCTCGATAAGCAATTTACTGTAACGTTTGTAAACATCCGCTACGCTTTCTCCTCGTTCGCATCTGAACGATTCATATTCAGATATTAGAATGCGTTTGTGATTATCTCTAACTTCCTCGGTCCCCTCCATCACCACAGCCAGTTTATCCCACATGGCTTTAGCTATTTTTAATCCCTTTATCTGAACATAGTACTCTGAGTTTAGGGATTCAATTATGACGTTGCGTAACGACGCATCCATACCAACCAATTCTTTATCTGCGTCTGAAAACTCCATTTCCTCTTTAGGAACAGACCGGGATGGTATTAGTATCCCTCCTTCCATTCGCTCTGGCTCAATTTTCATGGGTATGTATGGACCGTTTTCCAATATTCTCAAGTATACCTTGTTTATTGATTCAAGGTAAGCTCTCATCCTTCCGGTCCATTCGTCATAATGTTGTGCATCAAACGGAGGTATCTTAAATCTGTGTGCGGCAGCCATTTTAATAAAGTTTAAAATTAAGATAATACACTTTTCAAATTACAATAGATTGTATTTACTTGAAAAATTAATTATCTCACTTTAAAAATCCAACACTTAATATCCAACGGATTTTGCACTTAAGATTCAAGCAAGTTAGTTCTAATCACAGGAACAGTAGCAGGGTCCACCACTTTCTCAAGTCCAAACAAAAAGTTGTCCACTTCCTAGTTGACAGAAGTTCGAAAATGTCCTTTTTGTTTAGTCAATCAGTTGATTCCAGTTTTGACCACAGGAAAATCCACAAAGCTCTAAAGTACAATGTTTTGGAATTTTGTACAAATATTCCTTACACCATGACTCAGAACTTTTTAGATCTACGACTTTTTCAAGAAGAAATAAATAAAAACTTTCGGCACAAACTTCAAGAAAAAAATGGATCTGGGATTTTCAAGAACCAACTCAAACAACACAATAGGATCTCTGTTAGATGTGTTTAACAGGAGCTTTGATACCAATTGTTAGGTCCAAAGTGTTGTAGAGGGGGGGGGGGTGAATACAACTATTTAAAATTAATGAGAGAATAAACAATATGCAGGTAATAAATGATGACACAGAATTTCAAGAATATATCATTATATTCATTGATGGATTTGCTACAACATTCATAAAAGCATCATGATCAGTTGAACAATAAATACAGTAATTAACGCTAGATTCAACTGATCCTCTCTCTCACTTTTTGTTTTACAGTAAATGCTCTCTCTTTAAAAATTATCGTTGAATTGTAGAGATGATGAAAAAGTCTTCTTTTATTCTAATAAAAACAAAGTGCTGCTTTTATAATGTCATGTAGTCTTGATCTTGTCCTTTTTTGTGTACGTGGCCCAATCAGGACTTCGACAACAAAAAGTACTTTCCCAACAACTCTGGATCAACCGTTCACAATAAGCCACTTGTCCCTTGAACATTAAATGTTACATATCTACCCGCATCTCGATCTTCGCCTGGACCCATCTCGATCTCGATCTGTGAAAATCTCGATCTCGATCTGGGAGAATCTCGATCTCGATCTATAAAGATCTCGATCTATGAAGATCTCGATCTCGATCTGGGAGAATCTCGATCTCGATCTACCGTGGATCGAGATTTGCCTTTGCAATGTTTTACTTCAATTATAAATCTCGACCCGCATCTCGATCTGCTGTGGATCGACATTTGCCTTGGCAAATATGCACACATCCAATGTTGACCTTCTTTAGTGACTAATTGAGGATTAACCTTTATGAGCAAGTTTCCCTAGCTTCTTCAATTTCTTTTCCTCACTCAATTCAAATGAGATCTTCTATTACTGACATGAACTTGCCTCCAATGTCCTGACACTTGATGCAATGGTCTGGTTCATAAGTGACTAGTCTTGTAGGGGTTCTTGCTTCTGAATGTCAGTTCTCATTTGTTGATTAACCTTTACATTATCCAGATGTTGATATACAGTACATGAAATCACTTTGGTCTTCTTGATACTTCTTTGACATTAATTTGATTCTCCATTAGATAAGTTAGGGCATGAGCAATACTCAGATTGAACTTCTTCTCACTTATGCATCCTTGATTAACCAAATTAGTTACTTGTAGTTACCAAGTATCATTACCATTTCTTCAGTTGATTGATTCCATGTGCTTCTTCAGTTTCTCTTGTTTTGCTATTGTTTTATCTTTTACTTAGTTGAGTTACATAGTAATTAAGTGTTACAAGTTAGTACACCTATGCCTTTCACATAAAATGCGAGATTACGGTAAAACCTATTACATCATACTGTGTATTGTAACTGTAATTTTTATAGTGCACACAATAAGTGGAATATATTTTGTTATGTTCTGATACCTAATTTATAACTTTATATATCATAAAATCTTATTATGTGCAATTGCTTTTTCCATTTTGAGAACACATATTGTGTGCTACGCTTTATCAATTTAGTTATTTCCACTCTACTTTGTGTTAAAATTTACATTACGCTGACTAATAATTTTCCTTTTTATTAAATTGGGTGTGGATTTATTTCCTCCAACTATTTAAACAATGATATAGGGAGAAGATATTAAAAATGACGATATAGAGTTAGGGGAATCAAAAGATGAGGAATTAAAGCAGTTGGTAAATATCATAGTTTAAAATTGTTGAAATTCAATCATTCAAAGGTTTTACTTCCTTAATTTACTTATTTTTGTGACAGATTTTCCTGACGAGCTTGAAAAAGAAGATTGATATGCTTGGAAAGAAATATGAAAGCTGCGTGGCTGATACCCCAACCATCCAAAAACAACATAGCTAAAAGACAAACTTCTAAAAATGTTTTTAACTAGAAGTTTTTGAGCTGGGCGAAAGAAAACCACATGAAGTAGTGTATCGACCATAGAGCCGTAATTGTGTTTAGAGATGTATGGTTAACAGATTTATTGATCCTTTTCTGTAGCACGAAAATTACTTTGTTTAGATACATTTATATTTGTCAAGGAACTTTAATGAAACTTATTGATGTATTGCTTTTTTTTCCTTACTTCAATGCATTGATGGATTATTATATTACCTTAAATTTGTTGTATTAGTTATTGCGATATAAATGGAGGAAATTAAAATATTTTTAACATGTATGTGTATTTAATAGTTATATTATGCACTAAAAAAATGTTACTGCCCTTTTTAATATATTACAAATCAATTAACAAATAAATCACAACCATATGATTAGATACAATCCATGGTTGAGCAAGAGTTCCTTGGTTATCCAATAATAATGGTTCTCCAATGAGCTAAGGCCTATATAAATATATAATTTATATATATATATATATATATATATATATATATATATATATATATATATGGATATATACAAGATTAGAAAAATGGGATACATACATTACTTTTGTGATAGAAAGTAACAAGCAAAACCCTAGAGGCTCTCTTCTTCTCTTGGCTTTTTCTCACTCTCTCACATATACATACAAGAGATAAATAGGTTTCGGGCGAACTGAGGTGTGGTCATTGTTACACTCTACTGGTCTATATAGAAATTGTGTTGTTGTTTTATCCTGAAAATGAATTCGTGATCCCAACACAGCTAGGTGGGGCGAAATTCTCTTCAAGAAAAATTGTGTCTTTTCTAAGGCTCAGCGACTCAACTAATTTCGTTGATTTGTTAAAATATAATTATTATTTTGTGAATTGTGATTTCCAACAATCTTGAAGAAAATTTCATTATATTAAGTTAATTGATCAATTGCAAGATTGTTAAAGAAATTGATGTTCCCACTAATGTTACTCAATCTGCTAAGAAATCAATAATGACAAGAACAAGGCTAAGAAACCAAATGACAAACAAACCTTGTTGGTCTTGTGGGCACGTTGGTCATTGGAGCAAAGATTGCCTGAATAAGAAAGGAAAGAAACTTGAGGTGGTAGCCCAAGCAAACATTATGCTGGGTCTTGGAACCACTACTGGGCATATGGCTAATATGGTTTTTGGTGAAGTTGTTGCTTCGTAAACTAATGACGAGTATATTACCTACAAGCCTATACTACTATCCACTTATATGTATATGAATAATTGATTGATATTGGAGTTAATGTGTACATTTGTGCTGATAAAACTCTGTTTATATCTTATCAATAGACTCATGGGAGGACAGTGACAATGGGGAATGCTAGTCCTACACAAGTGCATGAAATTAGAAATGTAAACTTGAAGTTTACTTCTGGGCGTATTCTATCCTTGTCTAGAGTTCATCATGTTCCCGAGATTCGTAGAAATATTATAAGTGGATCATGTATAATTAAGATTGGTTTTGAGTTTTCTTTGAAATGTAATATATTATTTATTACACGTATTAGGGTTTTATTTGGCAAAGGTTATTTGTCAGATGGTTTATTTTTGGTTAACAATGAACCTGTTATTGGTGCTTTAATTAATGAAAGTGTTTCTCCTTCTGTTAATTGTATTAAATCATCTTATTTGTGGCATTCTCGTCATGGTCATTTAAATTTTGGTGCTATAAATAATATGATGAATTTAGAGTTCTAAAACATGTCATTGACAAGAAATCTAAGTGTCAAGTATGTGTGATGGCTAAACAAATAAGAAAATATTTTCATAGTGTTGTAAGGGATTCTGAAATATTAGATTTAGTATACACTGACATATGTGAGTTTAATTACATCTTGACTAAAGATAATAAAAGACATTTCATTACTTTTATCGATGATTTTAGTATATATTGTTATGTTTATTTACTTAGACATAAAGATGAAGCACTTGACAAATTCATTATATTTAAAAATGAAGCTGAAACTCAAACTGGTAAAATACATAAAAACTGGTACAATGAAGCACATCTATATATTATAAATTGCTGGATAACCCATTCCTCAGCTTCGGGATCCATATATAGCTTCGGGATCTACGTCTAATATAAATTCATGACCCATTCGGTTTTTAACCCATTAGGTTTGGGACCCATTTCATATCCACATAATAATGTGATGATTCTTTTCAAATTTAAATATGTTTTTGAAAACTAATTTCAAAAGTAATTAATCCTTAATTTGTTCATTACAATAATCGATTCAAGGTGTGATATTGTTGCAAACTTCCTTCTTTTAGTATGCAATTTTACTCTATATTGATTTCATGTTGAAAATTTAGAATTAATTCAATTTTATTAGTATATTTTAATATCAAAATTTATTTTACATACCAATTATATCATATTATATATGTGTGTGTATATATATATATATATATATCTGAAGCAATATACAATTTAGTTTTATTGATGGAATTATGTACTTGGAGTCTAAATTGAGAGATAATTTAGTCCTGAAAAATAATCTATTATTTGCCTATAAAAATAGATAAATAATTTAGACCTTAATTAATGCAATTTAACATTCCAACACAATTTCAAAATATACACTAATATATATACTCAATCCCAATATATGGCATCAACAATGATTATGAAATACGACAAATAATTTAAATTTAAAATTGGATGCAAATCAATGCCAATTAGTTACATCAATTATTTAGGCACAGGGGATTGATTATCATCAATGATTACGATAGGTAAATTATAACCACGGACTTCAAGTATATAAACTCTTCTATATTATTAAGTTTGATGCAACTCATTATTTAATTGTTAGTGTTAGTCTCAAATATCGTATAAAGGGGGTTGAATGTGATATGTCCAGTTTTTAACTTTCTTCACGGAATATATCAATTTGAACACAGTTCATTCGGGAAATATATCATTTTATTAATATAATTCATGAGGGGTGTGCTGCACTTCTAATAAAGTGGTTAGCTATAGCTACTAGAAAAACTGCATATAACATAAGTTGTTAACTGATGTCTGAGAAATTTTCGACCGATATCTACAGATACAAGAGTTCGTTACAAGCAATCAGTACAATCAATACAACAACTAATATCTCATTAATGGCTTCTGTGTATGTATGTCTTGAATGCTCTGTGAAATATTTCTCTCGACTTGTTCTGCAGTTGAATGAATAACAAAGACAAGGTCTTTGCTGCTTTTGTGTAGACTTTCTACCAACTCACTTACGTGGCTTAATGAGGGTCAAGTAAAGTGAATTGCTTCCATTCCATTTTATCAACAATCGAGGAATTAAAACATAATAATCGATGTGTGTAGGATTAACAATCATAGCTGTATAAATCACTTAAATCAATTTGACTTAAATGAATTATAAAAATAGAGTTATTTGATTCAAAGTGGGATAACAATCGGCCTTGTTAATGCCTTGACAATCAGCCCTTCTTTTGCCTTTGATTTTCCTTGATTAATGGCATAACAATCGGCAAGATGAGTTCTTCAAGTGCTATAACAGTCAGCCATCCTAACTCTTGATAGTTGCATAACAATCGACCATGTATAGTGCCTTAACAATCGTGGTTTAATTAAAGAATAAATTCTTCAATTAAATCCTTTTAATGCTTTAACAATCGGCTAAATTGAAGTGTAGGCAATTTCAGTCCTTAACAAAATTGCCTAGTTTCTTAAATCAATTTCTGTTGATTTACCTTTGATTTGCCAACTTAATTCTTTGTTTTGATTGATATCCCTAACCAATTCTTATGTTTCTCAGATGCAGCTCTTAATACCTCTCGTGCTGACATTTAGTGCAACTGGTCTAGTTCACAAACGACTAGCACGATCTTGATCATCACATCTTCTTTACTATGCAATTGGTTTTGTTCCCTATTGATAAATGAATGCTTCTGTAATACACCGGAATCTTCTATCTTCTATGTTGTATATCCTTTAATAGAAATAGAATCTCTGAACCACTTAAACTTTATTCAGTGCTGAGGCTTGAACATGTTAATGAACTTATTTCAACAATCTTCAATGACTTCAAAGCTTCCACTGATACTTAGGATACTGTTTCTTCAAATTATAACTGATTCACAATCGATTCATGTGTGTCATGTAATATTAGTTATCTGTCTTGAGATATTGAGTTAGTTTCCTCGGTTACATATTAAGTTACGTTACATTATACTTTACAGTTAGACTATTTCTTCATAGTTATAGGTATTCTTTAGTTAATGTAAAATATTCTGATATATAAATATTTGTTTGTGTGATAATGCACATGACTGATATGTTTCTATGGTAGTACATGTATGGTTACTAAATTTTATAATAGGTTGGAGTTTTTGGACAAACCAAGTACCGAATGAAGAATCAAAGTACAGGTTACTAGGATGTGGCCAGCGATGCATAACGAAACTTCAGTATGTAAAGGATACAATCTCATTCTCATCGACGACGATGTAAGTCTCTAATCTTTTCAATTGTATCGTGCAAACTATGACATAACTTATATTAATGGCTTTTCAACATGTATTATAATTTTGTTATTATATTTTTAGAGCTAACGCATTCATGCATTCGTGAATGTCTCTAAATGGAAGCAAATCGAAGATGAAATAAAAAAAGGTTCAATCTATATCATTATAACTTTTGAGGTCTACGAAGCTATCGCTAGACTAAGGCATATGTCTTCAAAAATGACAATTAGTTTTACAGAATCTATAACAATTGAACCTGTCAATGAAAATAATCCTTTGATCCCAATGAATAAGTTTGGGTTCGTGACCCACCCTGAAAGACCTTTTTAATTTGGCGACTGAGGCTGATAAAGGTGGAAGTGGAAATCAGAAAGACATCTCCTGAATTTGCTTATAGTATATAAGTGCATATGTAAAAAATTATTTGTTTTATAATTTTTTATGTCGCTGCTAATGTGTTCTGTAATTTTTAATATATTTTTTAGATGTCCTGGGAGTTGTTGTAGAGGATGGCCCTCTTAATGTTAAGTCAATTTCTATTATGTATGGTGAGCGAAAACAATTAAATTTCAAGATTAATGATGGGAGGTATGAAATTTATTTATATACATATATGTATTTCTCTTCTTTTGCAAGTTAAAATATAAGATTATAATTTTTATTACCCTTTCAGACGTAGTGAAAGCGTTATTGTTTGGGGAAATTTGGAAAATTATGTTAAAGACATGATTATAGGAGAAGAAGTGAGGCCAAAAATAATAATATTGACAAGTACAAAAGTTCACATGTATATGAATGAAGTACAGATCAATACCCTACCATCAACAAAAGTTTATATAAATTATGATAATGAATTTTATAAAAGCAATGGTATACTTCATGAGGTAACTCCACCATACACACCTGAGTCTAATGGGATGGAAAAACAAAAGAATAAAACTTTTAAAGATATGATCAATAGTATGCTTCTTAATTCATGATTACCTAAGAACATGTGGGGAGATGCTCTGAATACAGCTTGCAATATTCTGAATAGAGTCCATCTGAAAAATAGAAAAACTAGTTTGAAATATGTTCATGTGTGTGGGGGTGCCTTGCTAAGGTACTTGTCCCAGAATACAAGAGAAAGAAACTAGGGCCCAAAACTGTTGATGCGATCTTTATGGGATATATTGAGACCACAACTTTTATGAGATTTTTAGTATTAAAATCTAATATAGATAGTATTGTGGCCAACACTATAGCTAAATTTCGTGATGTAACTTTCTTTGAGGATGTATTCCCTATGAAGACTAGTTTACCTTAGAGTATTTCTGATGATGATCATACTCGCACATCGAGTTACATTCCTGATCATGTGGAAAATATGACAAATATGAGGGTAGATCTTGGTAGTAGATCTACTTACAATGAAGTAGAGGAACCTAGAAGGAGTAATCGTGTTAGGGTTGTCAAGGACTTTGGAAGTGATTTTATCACTTACAATGTTGAGGATGAACCTTTGACTTTTCAACAAGCCACGTATTCTTCATAATCAAGGCATTGGAAAGGCGTTGTAAAGAGTGAAATGGATTCTATTGTCTCTAATGGGACATGTGAATTAGTTGATCTCCCTCTTGGGTGTACTAATATGGGATGGAAATGGATCTTTAAAAGGAAATTGAAACCGGATGGATCAATTGGTAAGTATAAATCTAGGCTGGTAGCTAAGGATTTTAGGCAAAAAGAAGGAATTGACTACTTTGATACTTACTCTCCAGTTGCTAGAATGACAACAATCAGAATGCTATTGGCTTCCGTACATGGTCTTATCATCCATTAAATGGATGTAAAGACAATTTTTTTCATGGTGATCTTGAGGAAGAGATTTATATGGATTAGTTTCTTGCATCTAGTAACGAATGGAAAGTGTGTAAACTAGTCAAATCTCTTTATGACCAGAAATAAGCTCCTAGAGACTAACACAAAAAGTTTGATGAAACTGTTTTAACTATTAATTTTGTAGTTAATGAAAGTGACAAGTGTGTCAACTATAAGGTTAGAGGTAATATGAGTATTGTGTTGTGCATGTATGTGATGATATTTTTTGTTTGGAACCAATATTGAGATTATTAACGAGATGAGAAGTTTCTTGAAATGGCACTTTGAAATAAAGGATATGGGTGATGTTAGTTTGATTATTGGTATTAGCTAACTCATTCAGTTGATGGAATAACTTTGTCACAATCTCATTATATAGAGAAATATATTTATTCAAATTGTATAATCTCGAGCATACCCTATGATTCAAAAGTTGCACTTGTCAAGAATAAATCAGGAGTTCTCGTATCTCAGTTAAGGTATATTCATATTATTGAGAGTTTGCAGCATCTTTGTAACAGTACTAGACCAAATATTTCTTATTCTATGTCTAAGTTGGATAGATATACAAGTTGTTCGAACAAGACTCATTGGGTGGCTCTTGATAGAGTTCTTAGATATCTGAAATGTACCATATACCTTGGATTGAACTATATGAGACGTCCTGGTGTACTTGAAGGGTATAGTGAGGCGAATTGGATTTTTAAAAAATCTAATTCCAATGTAGTGAATGGATATGTGTTTACCCTAACGAGTAGAGCAACATCCTGGAAGTCTACTAGAAAGACTATTATAACTCGGTCTACTTTTGAGATTGAGTTGTGTGCATTAGATGTCATGGGAAATGAGGCTGAATGGTTACATGGACTTATGTTCGTGATGCCTGTAGTAAGCAAACCACTTTCTACTATTATTGTTCATTGTGATAGCCATACACCTATCGATAAGATCAGCAGTAGAAAGTATAACACAAAACCAAATAGACACATCAAAGTTAGACTAAAGTTTATAAGGGGTTTAATGTCTGATAGAGTCATGGTTGTTGAGTTTATTGGAACTCAAGATAATATAGCTAATCCTTTGACTAAAGGTCTTGAGCATGTTGTAGTCCTTAAGTCGAGGTTGGGGATAAGATTGATAACCCAACAAGATTCACTACGATGAGAACCCAATATACCTAAGAGAAGATCCTTCGAAG
Source organism: Oenanthe sinensis (assembly GCA_028671895.1). Lineage (NCBI taxonomy): Eukaryota > Viridiplantae > Streptophyta > Magnoliopsida > Apiales > Apiaceae > Oenanthe > Oenanthe sinensis. Next base: position 12,059,496 of record CM053798.1, on the reverse strand, counting down.
TATATTCAATGTAGTAATAACAAGTCGTAAGTGTGAGTCGGTTGTACCTTAAAATAGATTGATATTTATGTATCTGAAGTCTATAACCTGAGAGCCTATAAGGTACGGTTAATGCAAGTATATAAAGAGTTTTAAGAACTCTGAATGGGGTCAAGTCACTATGATGTGATGGTAGCAGTACATCTCTGGAGAAGCCCAGCTAAGCGAATGTTATTGCGGGAACGTAATTAAAGGAAAGAGTTATTTTTTGAAGCATTTGACGAATAGGATCAAGACAAGACCATCAACGTCTCAAAGTCGTATATCATCACCATAGCCTTTGACACGTCATCGTCTATAGAGTGTGGTTACACCAAACAGATAGAGATTGAAGGTGAAATATTCCATCTATATTCGGTGACCATCGAAGTAGAGGACTTAGGAAGTAAAATTCGATATGCATTTCTACTATGGTTTTGTTAGGGATTGTTAAAAATTAGAAAGTTTGAGACCTAATTTCACCAGACTCTTGATGTAATTTCTAAAATCTAATATTTGGATGTTGTTCCTTGTTATGAGAATTTAAACTTTCATGTATGGTGCTAAGATAATTTCTTAGTGGAATCTATAGAGAAATAAGTAAAAGAGACATTCTTGTATATTCGAATAGAATAGTCAAAGTTCACACATCAAGTTGGAGATTTCAAGCAGCTCAAGACCCCCTGAGCCGACCTGCAGGACCCTGAGCAGGGTCCTGAACATGTGGCTGCAAAATTTACTTGAAGGAGTGATATTTTGGTGGTTCAGGACCCTGAGTCTTATGTTTAAACTCTTGAGCTGCAACCTTTTAATTTGACTATTGAAATACATGATATATATGTATTTATATATTATATATATGAGAAAACATTATTATTTTTAATATAATAATTAAGACTCATATAGAAATATATAATATAATATATATTGGTATTTGATAATTTATATATATGTGGATATATACAAGATTGGAAAAGTGGTATACACACATTACTTTTGTGATAGAAAGAAATAAACAAAATCCTAGAACCTCTCTTCTCCTTTTGGCTTTTTCTCACTCTCTCACATATACATATAAGAGATACATAGGTTTTGGGTGAACTGAAGTGTGGTCGCTGTTACACTCTACTGGTCTGTGTCGAAATTGTGTTGTTGTTGTTTTATCTTGAAAGTGAATTCGCGGTATTTCAATACAGCCAGGTGGGGCGAAATTCTCTTCAAGAACAGTCGAATCTTCTCTAGGGCTTGGCAACTCGGGAAATTTTATTGATTTGTTAAAACCTACAGTGATAATTAAGTTTTCTTACTCTCTCTTTATATCAATTTATTGTTACTGATTGTTTATGTTTTTTTACCTTCATATTAGTTTCGTTATTTAGTTTTGGTTGTCATCGTTCTTAAAATTGGGATCATATATTTGAATATAATTGTTATTTTGTAAATTGTGATTTCCAACATTAAATTCACTACAAGGTCTGAATTTAAGGCTAAAATCAGACTTGACTTCATCAATTATTATCCATAACTTACTCTACAACTAGTGGTAGACACCTAAAAGATTTAATTCTGATTGAAAAAATCACCTATATACCATTGCAGAAATCCATCTCAAGAAAGAAGCTAAGTTTAAATCTTATATGCTCTATCTCATTTCAAATTCTTTATAATTCTGTTGCAAATAAGTAGATTTATTATCTTGTAAATTAATCTGTTTAAAACAATCTTTTCATAAATTGGGGAAGATTGTTAGATATAGATTTCATGGTCAAATAAGTCTACACTATATTTTATAATTTGTTACTGTATAACAAAGTCTAGAATAATTGTATTGTAAAATTTGGACTTGGTCTATTATGCAAAAAAGCTTTAGTCATTTTAATTCTTTATAATTCAAATTGTAAATATCATGGTCATCAAATAAATGTCCTAGAAAAAGTTCAAGTGATTGTTCATGCATTAGAAGAAATAAGGTTAGGAAAATAAGAATTTCAATATGAAGAAAAATTGATAAAGACAAATATTGAGAAGTCCATAATCAACTGCATGTATAGTGAAATCCATGCATATGTTGAAGATATCATGAAGTGTTGTATATCAAGAAGTTTATGAAAAATAATATCAAGAAATGAAGTATCGTGAAGTTCCATGTCAACAAATTTAAACTCTAAAGGATGTATCGAGAAGTCTAGACTTTGATAGTTCGTGAAATCTGTATTAAGAAGTTTAAACCCGGATGAGATATCGAGAAGTCTGATAATCAAGCATATCGAGAAGTCTGTTGTTAAAATATATTGTGAAGTGATAATATCAATAAGTGTACATGTAAAAATCATTTGTAGTAAAATAAAATATCGAGATGACATATTATATAGCAAAGTGGAGTTATCGACATGCATGTGATTAATATCGAGAATTCTTAATTCGAGTAAAATTGTCATTGTTCGGTGTCTAGCAGCTAAAATAGGAATAGCCTAAAAATGAAAGATAATTTGTTTTCAATCCTGTTTTAGTTATAAAAAAAAGATATTGTTATAATTTTTTGTATAAAATATAATTGCATTTAATTTTATTTTATAGAAAAAGCACAAAATGGTAATGCGTTATCTCATATTTTAATTCATAGTAATTGATTAAGGCAATTGCGTGTGACACAACATAAAAATAATTTATGGATGATTCTGCACACCATTCCCCAAAAGCACAAAAATTAGATACTGTACATGATTGTATAGTCACTGCCTACTAGACCACTCTCTGGTGTACACTGTACTCCTGCATATACATACATCGTTATATTACACACACGCTACCCCTTTAACGCCGTTACTTGACACCGTCTATTCATTTCCGTCTCCCACTTTCTTCTTTCAGTCCACCACTTTCTCTGCCACCAAAATAATAATAAACCCACCTGCCTATACATACATATACTTGTATGTATATATGCGACACGGGTTTTGTTTGGTTTTTTTAAAGCTTTGTAGACTTGTAATGAATCTTGAGGTTCTTGAAATTTCTTGGGTTGAGAGAATTTGATGCGAAATTTGAGAATTTGGGTCTCCAAGATTTGGGATTTGCTATAAGGGTTTGGAACATTTAGGAGTTTGATGGCTATTAGAGGAGTTGATTTTAAGTGGTGAGTTGTTGTTCTTGATGAAAAATGTTGCTTTTTTATTTAGTTTTTTGTGATTTTTATGGAATTTAGGTTTAGTGTTTTGATGTTTGTGAGTTTTGATTGTGGGTTTTGCAGGTATGATGGGTTTTTCTTGTCAATGCTTGCTACTAGTATGTATCCTTTGATGGGTTAGCTTTAAATTCTTTGGATGATATGTGTGTGTGTGTGTGTGTCATTTTTACAGTTGGTAAGATTGTGAAAATGATTATATGTTTGTTGAGCAATTTACTTCTTCTTTGGTGTTAAGAAGTTTACTGTCAAGTGTTTATATCATCGTAATTTTGGGTTTCGGGTTGTTTTCTTGTTTGTACTGTCAATTAATATTTATTGACATTTGATAAAAATGAATTTATAAGCTTAAACTAAAGGGTAATTTCTTTTCTTAAATAAAGGATTCATTTTGGGTCATGGTGTTCTTGTTCTTTTCAATCTGTTACAGTAAATTGTGTCGAATGCATTGATCAAGTAGGGTTTGAGTTGTGTTTTGGTCCATGGTCGTGTCAGACATTGCTACCTTTAGCATATAATCATCTGCCTTGCTAGTTTGATGATGCATTGATAAAGGGATTGTGTTGTTTCCTTAACAAGTTATCAACCAGAATCATTGTGGCAATCAATTGGAAGCGGTACCATTATTGTGAATATCCATTGCATATATGGATTGTGGTGGGTACTTTTAAGAACATTTTGCAAACAAATATGTTTGTATAACTTCATACTTCATCTTTACTGAGTTTATATGTCCATTATGTTTTACTGAACTTGTAGGTGGATTACACTACTGTGTTTGTTTTTCGGCTCCTGATGTTTGTGGATAATGGCCTTGCCGCAGGAATGGGATTGTAAGGCTTCACATCTTAATTTACTTTTTAAAAAGCTAGTGTAAATGAATCTTTATTTAAGCGCCCCCTTCCTCGCACACCCTACACACAAAAATATGGAGTTGCTAAGTGGCAAATTAGTAATATGATGGTAACTGTTAAGCAACATAGTTTTCAGGAGAGCCTTAATGGAAAAAAATTTGAATTGCAGACTAGAAAAATACAGTATGCAATTAAGATTGACAGTTAGACTTTAGAAAGCAATGATGCAGCCTAGGACTACAATTTCTCCCAAAGCTTCAACAGAAGTTTGCTCTACACTTTGTTTGAGTAAATATACGCTCTCAACGTATGAAGTGGAAATGAGTTGTTAACCTAGAGATATTAATTATTTATAATTATATTAAAACTTCTTATTTAGTTGCATCTCTTAACCATTTCACTACTTCCAATAAGAAATAGTTTATAGAAATTTTTACTTCCCAAAAGCTTCAATAGAAGCTTGATCTACACTTAATTTGAGTGTTCTATATATGCTCTCAACGTATTAAATGAAAATGAGTTGTTAACTTGGAGATATTATTCATCTTTAATTATATTCAAACTTCTCACTAAAATGCATCTCTCAACATAGTTAGTAAATTGCAATTAAATAGTTTTAAGGAAAATTTTGCGAGGCTTAAGTACTACACTGGTTACCTTTAACACACAAATCAATTAAACAAGTGAGTTCAAACACATGTTATACGACCCATTGCTAATGGCTATCAGTAAATTTCATTTTCCAGGTTTATTAGGTTCCATATGTATCTGATTAGTTATATCAAGCACAAGGCTGAGTTGAAAAAACTCAATTACCAGTATTTACAAGGGGAAACGAAGTAAGAATTCAAACTAAATGAGCTAATTATAGTTTTGTCACTAAACATTATCAACAGAGGAAACATATGATTAGGAGAAAGAGAGTAGACATCCGGGTGTTGGCTATTCAATATTGGGACCACCACATTTCTTCTGGAAATCCCAACTTTACAAAGGGTTCTTGTTTGCTACGAACTTAATTAAGCTGCTAAGCACTTTGTAAGAACATGCAAATGTAATTGTGGTAGGGGCAGCAAGGTTTTCAGAGCTGTAATAACTCATAAGGGACGGAGGGAGTATATTGATCTGGTGCTTTGGTTTCTGTATTTTACTGTTGTGGCTGGCACTGAATTTCTGGTCTGGGTTATTTTGTCCCTCTTCACAATTTTGATTCCTTGCTTTTAAAGTATAGGTATCATGTCACTGATAGTAGAATGTAAGGTTTTAACATGAGCCTAGCTTGAATTAACCAAATCATACTACTTGACGTGATTAGAACTTATCTAATAATTGGAAGTCAATCTTAAGAATTTAGTTATTTCAGTGTTTCAGTTTAAAGAGTTGACCTTATTACCTTTGATATTCATTAACACACATGATACCATAATTTATCTATCTTTTATGAAACAGGGATTTTGGTTGGCAGCAGAGATATGCTCGGTTTTGTGGAAGGGTAGCAGTTCTTTCAATCCTATCACTGCTACTTTACCCTTTCCTCTGGGCATGGACTATAATTGGTACCATGTGGTTCACTAGTGCAAGAAGCTGTGTAAGTTTTACACTTCAATTCCTTCCTTTTCCTAGTATACCTTTAGGGCTTAAAAGAAAATTGTGTTTAAAAATATATTGCAGTTGCCAGAAGAAGGTCAGAAGTACGGGTTTCTTATTTGGTTGCTTTTTAGCTACTGTGGTCTCATCTGCATTGCATGCATGTCCACCGGGAAGGTTTGTTTTCTGTATTTTGTACTTCATAAAAAGAGTGAAAAAAATATATGGCTGAAGCTTCATGTACATTTTACAAAATGGTCAAGGGATTAGTTACTGTTCATCCAAAATCACGAACTGTATAGTATGATCATTTAATTATGATTTTCTTGCTTGATTGCTATGTTATATGTTTTTAGCTATTTATTGTTTTAAACTACATTTTGCAGTGGATTACTAGAAGACAGGCACACTTACTGCGTGCACAACAGGGGATACCCATCTCACAGTTTGGGGTAAGCTATGCATAAATTGTTGCGTAATTTTTTTTCGTCTTGCTCCTATTGACACATTACTCAAATCCAGAATGTGCAAAACATATAATCTTAATATAGAGTCTCGATGAGGATCATGGGTTTTTTTGACTTGTATCTTTAGTCACAGCTAGGTAGAGATGCATTCATCTTGGTAGATTTAAATCTTTTAACATTGCTCTGTTGGGAATCTAAACTGGCAGTAACATTGTTAATGTATCTGATGTGCCAATTTATACTATTATGTCTTCCAAATGCTTTATTTTTACTTTCTAGGTGATTGAATACTATCTTTTGACCGTACTGTCCATACTCATCTTGTTTGTCAGGTGTTGGTTGACATGATTAGGGTGCCAGACTGGGCATTTGAAGCTGCTGGCCAAGAGATGAGAGGCATGGGCCAAGAAACTGCTGCATACCACCCAGGACTCTACTTGACCCCAACTCAGGTAAGCTATGGCTGTTTTAGAACAGTTCATGTGAAAGATAGAGTGGCTGCACCACACACGCACCTGTTAGACTTGTTGCATTTGAATTCATAAAACAGAATTTTTGATAATACATGTGTATACAAACACATATACACTAGAGTTGTGCATATGAACGTATAATACCTACTTTTATCTTTACCATCATTTGCATGGAATCTGTATTAGTTACTTCCATTCTCACAAGCCAACATTTTACGTGATTTTTATGAAATTATTTCGTTAATTGTTGAAATTCTTTTTACTGCATGTAGAGAGAAGCAGTGGAAGCGCTCATCCAGGAACTTCCAAAGTTCAGGCTTAAGGCTGTTCCAACAGATTGCAGTGAGTGTCCGATCTGTTTGGAAGAATTTCATGTTGGAAATGAGGTAATTGTTTTTATCCAAAGTCATTTCTTGGATTGCTGTTCTATTTGTCTCAATTTTTTTCTCCAAATTTGGAGTAGATCTATGTATTCATTCTGCCATTGAGGTCCATCTAGGAGATGACCTGTGTTTGGCCAGGAAAAGTTATATTTCTTAATCTCTTGATTATGGTCAGAGATTGCCTTTGGTCTCTAGTTTAGGCTGAATTGTGAGAAGTTGCTGTTTATAATATAAGTAGTAGCTGACGTGTTGACAGGTTGTCAGCAGAGGAATTATTGATCTAACATGTCTGAAAACTACAAAATGCCAGTTTACTCAAATTTAATTATGCACCTTCCCTTCATTTTGATGTTTCATAGAAATACATATGCAATGCAGGTTCGTGGTCTTCCTTGTGCTCATAATTTCCATGTGGAATGCATTGACGAGTGGCTTCGTTTGAATGTAAAATGCCCTAGATGTCGATGTTCCGTCTTTCCGAACCTTGATCTTAGTGCACTATCCAATATTCGTGCTGATAGTGATCACTCACCTGCCGCCACTGTGACAGCAGCTGCGTATGTTAGAACACAACCTCCTAGCCAGAGCTATTTGCTGAGGTTGCAGGGCCTTCTTCGGTCGGTTCGTATAGAAAATGCAGGGCCTGCCAGCAATGCAGACATGGCTTTAGAAGCTGCTGAGAATGGTGTTCTGCCTGTGGTAATGCAGCCAAACAGAAGCCCTGAGCCTGGGCAAACACCTGCTGAACGTTCCTCCCCACTACAACATTAAGGTGACTGTCTTGTTGCAGTCTTACAGATTTTACTTTTAATCTAACAAGTAACAAAATGCGGTTAAAGAAAAGCTGATTATATTTTTGTCCATTCCAACTTTTTGTATGCTTCCCATAGGGTAGAATGTGTATGGAAAGATTATGTTTTCGGATTCAGAACTGTAATGGCAGTTAGGGTCACCAGTTGGAGTTGGTGCTTTAATGTTGTGCATATTTTCATGTATTATGTGAAAGTTTTGCCGCATGGCATATAGCCCAGATCAGGTCCTATATATATGGTGTATTCGAATCAATATAGTAATCATGTGTACTAAAATTTCTTTTTAGTTGCATATTTAGACATTTTCATGTGATAGGTGTCCTGATTCAAACTTCAAAGTAGTAGACAACTAAATTTTTCTGCAAGTCAATACTCGATGTATTATCTGTTCATACTATATATTTATAATCAAATGTATCTAAATAATTACTTTCGTAAATTTAAATAGTTATAGGTCACAGGACAATGTTCGAATCTTATATTTGTTATCTTGATCGCTCGTTATTCAAACTTTGTTGAAGTTGAGATTTAACTTCTAACAAAATTTCTAGTTTCTTAGGCCCTGTAATATAGTGAGCGCCCTGTAATATAGTGAGCTATAATATTGGCTACCATGCGTATTGAGGTTCTTAATATTAAGGATTTTTTGATTGCCAGCCCGTTTACATAGTAGATAAAAACAATACTCTTGTAGTGCATATTAAAAAAATATGCAAAAAAAAAAATGCAATATGTAGATACTCGGGGTATATTAAAGTAAAAAATGGGGATCTCCGTCATTTATATTTTTAGTTTGAATACTACGAACTCGTTTGGCTTATTTTATTTTTCAAAACAAGTATTTTTTTTTGGAATAAGCATTTATTTCTCAAGAATAATGAAGGCCAAACACCCACTATATGTTCTTGAATTTATTTCTTTTATTGCGCATATTTCAAAGTGATTTAACAGTATATATAGTATAATTATTTAAGAAAAAATATTTTTATAAATAAAAATATACTTAATTATAATCATCAAAATGAAAATTTTAAAAATAATAATTATAACGATACAATTAAAACACTCAAATACTTAAAAATGTGTGTAAAAAGATAACAAATATCAAATATCAGAGCGAGCAGTAGCAATAATATGGGGAACTTATTTATGAGAAATAAGTGATTATTTTGGGAAAAGGTACATATTTATCTTTTTTTTTTAAAATAAGTACTTATTTCCGAAAAATAAACTAGGTATTAAATTTATTTTTGAGAAATAAATATTTGTTTTAGAAAAAAAGTATATTAGTACTTATTTCTGAAAAATAAACTAGGTATTAAACTTATTTTTGAGAAATAAAGATTTATTTATAAAAAAAGTATATTTATATATACATTTTTCTAAAACAAATATTTATTTTCGAAAAATAAATTTAGTCAACCGGCCCCTAGTCTCTTGAGAAGGTGCCAGATTGCTTCCTATCTACTCATCGTCTGAACTCTAGCAGACCTCTCGAATTTCCTACCCAAGTTGATCATTGTCAAGAGGCATATAGTTGACAAGAATACTTGAGAACAATTTAACTTCTAAACACAATGCCGGTATGCCATCTTACCACAAGTTACACGATCTATGATTAATTACACAAGTTGCACAGTATTGTAAAAAATGGAAATCGGAATTAGACGGTAAAGTTATGGAACATGGATAAATCGGACATTAATCAGAATGATTAATTGAATAATTAGAAATTTAATCAGTTTGGTAAGCTACTAGACATGAATTGATCGATGATTGATGGTGACTAATGATTAATCACCGATTTTTATAACAATGAAATTGCACAATAATTAGCTAATAGCAACAAGTTAGAAAATACAAGTTCCTACCTAAACAATCATAAACTAAAGCCAGTTATATTATTTGATAGGGAGTAATATTTTATTGATAAAAAATATATTTTAATATAAATAAAATCAATCATAACTAATATATTTCGCTCACAACATCAAATGAGTGAAAAATAAATTACATGTAAAAGATAGTCTGAAAAAAATGATCTTTTGGACTTTTTCAAATATTTCAATATTTTCTGAAGAGACGTTACTAAATAATTTTTTATAAACAATAAAATTATATTTTTTTACAAAATAAATAAACAAATATTATGTCCAAACAACTGCATCTTGATATATGTATAAAAATAAATAATTCAATTAAAATATTTTAAAGATAGTATATATATTAAAAATTATCAAAGATGCTAAACTAATATATTAAACGTCTGAATTTTATGAAAATTTGATAATTATATATTTTTTGCAAAAATACGAAAATCTATGTTAAAATTTTAGAATATTTCAATTAATATTAAAATTAATTACTTTATTGTCCAGTAAGTTGCTATCACTATCCAAATTAATAATGACGTGTAGACGTGTAGTAATTAGGGTGTTTAGTAACCCGATCTAATTATGTCGGTGTGAAATTTTTTAACCCAGTTTATAAAAAATGAATATATAATTTAATCATACTTATCTACTCCATCAAATTTCGGTTTAAATAATTAAATTACGTGTTATAATTTAATCAAAAAATCTTAAAATTATAAAATGGATTTTAATGATATAGAGGGCGGAATTCACTAACATTCATTAAAAAGTTAAATTTAATCACTATTTCGCAAAAATAAAAAAGTACACATTATTAAAATGCGATTTAATATATAATTAAATTAGGGTTAAATTGCTTTCGTCACTCAACTGACCATTAACTTGCAACTGTGTCATCTAACTTAAAAAACTTTCAATCAAATCATTATACTCTTTAAAACTTTCATTCACGCCACTTACCGTTATTGACATTAAAAATTTGACGGAAAGATGACTAAGCAAGCTAACATCTCATCTGAAAGTTATACCCAACCCAGTTAATGTACAACCAAATTATATAAATCCAACCCATGAATTCACTATTTCCCCTCTTATACAACTCTCAATTAGGGTTTATTATTTCAAACTTCTTCCATCTCAATATCTAATTCAAAGAGCAATAATTCTTGAATCTTCTATGTACATGATTATCAATTGATTTCAGTTTCATCTTCCACCTATCAACTTACTATGTATCTTCACCACTAATCTCAGTTTTATCTTTAATATCGACTTTGATTTCATCTTCACAAACAACTTCGACTTCATCTTCAATATTGAGTTCAATTTTATATTCAAGTTCTTCGATTTGATTTAAGTGAACCTCAAAACTCGATTGAGTCCTCACCGTCTTTTCAATTAGGGTTTAAAATTGCTATTTTTGAGTGTTTGATTGGATAATTGAGACCGAGTTAAGTTTACTATAATTTGGGGATAATGAGTGTTATAATTTATGATACTGAATAAAGGAGCTGTGAGTTTAAGTTGGGTCGGATTTTACAAATATAGGGTTAATTTAGTGGTCTAGCAGCTGATTTGACATGAATAGATGGAGTTCCGTCTAAACTCAATGCAATTTAACGGTTGTGAAAAGTTTATTGTTTTTAATGGTTGATATGAATACTTTTAGTAGTAGAGTGACTCAATTGAAAGTTTTTTCAGTTAGATGACCGAGTTACAAGTTAGTGATTAGTTGAGTGACGAAACTGCTATTTAATCATATATAATTATATGGAAATCGGTGCTGACAAGTAACTATTACCACCTATTTATTCATTATAATTTTTCGTTCTTATAACTTTTATTCATAAAGAAAATTCTCATAATTATTACACATATAGATTTAAATTTACAAATTTTTCCATATTAAACTAGTCCACAAAAGATTATACTATCTCTATTTGTTTCTTGATTTTTTGACATACATTTTAAGATATTTTAAGCACAATTTCTATTTATGCGGTTAAAACATTTTAAAATGTGTGCGAAAAGATTAAGATACAAATATTCAAGAACGAAGAAGAGAATATTGAATAGATAATTTCAATAATCCCTTATTTGAGATCCGGAACCACATTAATCCCTTCTGTATTAAATTATCTATTTTATGATCAAATTAACCCAATTTTGACAAAAGATTATGTATTATATAAGAGGATAAAATTTCTCAGATTATCTCAAGAAAATTACATAAGGTACTAGTTTTTTTTAGTGTGGCTATTTTTGTAATTGTATATGATTCTCTGTAATTATAATAACACCTCGTATATTTATATGATTTTTTTTAACCTCAAGAATGTTATGTGAGGTAACCTCAGAAACATTAATCTCATTATATAATTAAAAGAAATTATAAAAATTATATTATTAAAAATATATATTAATAATTTGTAACTACTCCCTCCGTCCCATAATACATGTCACTTTTGTAAAAAAAAATTATCCCAAAATACTTGCCACTCTCTTTTTTCAAAACAATTTTTTTAAAGATATTGTCCCAAAATATCTTTCACTCTTTTTTTTCAAATTTTTTATAAAGATTTTTATACAAATTACCCTTGCATTACTATTTTCAATATTTAAATAATTTAAATATATAAACAACTCATCAACATTTAATGCAATTATTAGGGATATACAAGAAAACACATTATTTACCTAACTTTTTCTTAAAATACGTATTTTTTATAAAAGTGACGTATAAAATGAGACCGAGATAATATTTAATGACAACAAATAAAAAAGGACAGATAAATTGAATTACATGGTTAATCTATTGTTGGGAGTGCATTGAAAAGAGCGAAGTCCACCTCTTGTTTCATCTCTTGTGACATCACCCCCCCCTATCATCAGATTATATAAATATCGAGTCAAGTTGATACTAGTGTACTGTATTATTCAACTCAAACAGGGCTTGGCCATGGCGAGTGACTCAGTACCTCCTCCAAATCCAAACCCACCAGGTTCTCTTTTTCCTTATAATATATCACTTTTTGTTGTATTATTACTTTTTTATATGTATATAACCATGCTATTATGTTATACCTCGACCCGATAACGAATAAAAATGATATTATTATGTTGTTAATATTAAGTTGGGTTCTCTATTGGGCTTGAAATTTTAATTCAAGTTTTGAGCAGCTAAAACTCGACTCGAGCTCAAAAACAATGATAAGCTTGTGAACAAGCTCAAGCAATGTGGGTGTTTGGGGTTCCATAAACTTAAAATAAGTAGCTTATTTTTTATTTTTTTTTACATATTTTCATATTTTTTTTAAAGATAAATATTTGTTTTAGAATTTTAAAACCAAATATGAACTTACTTTTTTCTGGAAATAAGGGCTTATTTCTGAAAAGTTAATACATCCCTACTTTTTTCCGGAAATAAGCTCTTATTTCCATAAGTTGCTGTTAGCCAAACAGGCCCAATATAACCAGCTTGAATTGGAACATAATTCTCGAGCTTAATTAGACCTGATAATCGTGTTGTTTCGTGTTTTCGTGTACTCATAGCTAAAACCAAAACCAATCCGAAACCATTTCGTGTACTCGTAGCTAAAATCAAAACCAACCTGAAACCATTTCGTGTACTCGTAGCTAAAATCAAAACCTACCCGAAACCATTTCGTGTACTTTCTGTTTACACGAAACAACCCGAAATAACACGAAACGATTGTACCCGAATACACTAAATATACATAAAATATAAATGAATACATAAAATGAGTGAATTAAACAAGTTTAAAAATAAAACTTCAAAATAAAATGCGGTCATAACTCTTTAAGTTTTAACAAACAAATAGTTCAAAGTTCTCATGCAACTTAAAGAAAGATTAGGAGTACAACTAGATTAAGATAAAGTTCAAGCTCTTAACCAGTGACTTTATATTGACCATTGACTTTCCACTTGCCTAGTTACCCATTCTTTAAAATTGTTATAATATATGTTTTAAAAAATATATATTATGTATATATTATATATTATGATATAATATATAATATGATATAAAAATAAAAATTATATATAAAATATTTCGTGTATTTTCGTGTACCCAAAATGAAAACTCATATCCAATACTAAATTTATCGTGTAATTTCGTGTTCGTTTACTTTCGTGTTTCGTGTATCGAAAATCAAAATCCATATCCATTTTTTTCATGTCATTTCGTGTCGTGTCGTGTTCGCGTGTCACATGTCAAATTGCCGGACCTAAGCTTAATGCCAAGAATTAAAATTAAAAGAGTGTAGCTAAATGAGCTACACACTCTGTTACAGCGGAGCCAGAAAATTTTAGAGGTGGGGACTAAAATAGAATAATTGTATATGAGCTAATATATCTTTATAATATTTCTGTTTTAGTGGGGGCTAAATTTCTTTGATGTAATATCTTTCATTGTAGCGGGTCTCACTATCTCACTAGCCCCTATGTAGCTCATTCTCGGTTAAACTCAGTTCAAATTACTGCCTTTATTTACTAGGGACATTCAGGCAGGGGTATATACGCCAATTTTGGGCTAAAATCTTACTACTACCTTTTCTTGAATGATGCTAAGTCATACAGGTATCCGTTTTGGACACTTTCACCCACTCATTTAGTTAATGTAGCCTGTTCTAGCATCTTCAAGAGTCTCTTAGTACATTATTAAATATAATATAAAATATTATATTCTTAATAAGTTATTAGTACATTGATAAATATGTCAACTCCAATAATTCTCTTTATAATTACTCTCTATTTGCATTATATACATATTTGAACTCCACTGTGATAGAGATTCACATTTAAAGTATGAGAAGAATCGGAAGGAATGAATATTTTATTGATAAAAATAATTTAAGAGTCATATAGAGGTTCTTAAAATTGAGGAGAGAGGAGCGGCTCTTAAGTTTTTAAAGAGTCTCTTGGTACTCTACTTTAAGCGAGACCCTTTATTTTTCAACTTATCATTTAAAGAGTCTCTTGAATATGTTCTTAGAGCATGGCCAACTATGCTAGTTAAAATAGTAGATAAAATAATATAAATTATTAACTAGTCAAATTCTGTTTGTACTCCATATTAGCTAAGTTTGCTAGCCCTTCTATTATCTTATTATAAATACACATATAATAATGGGTTGAGCATACTTGTATATAATATGAAAGCTAGAGAGAAGAAACTATAATATATTGAATGGCGATTGAGTTGCAGCTAGGAAAATGTATCTAGTGCTCTTGAGGGCCAAGTTTTAATATAGTGTTATTTTGGACACTATACTCTTATTTTTGTGCTCTTTTGGGCATTTTCTCTGGACAGGAAGTATCAATATCCAGTATTTTAAACTCCCAAATCTTGCCTAAAAATACAACAAAAGGTACATGTAGGTGATAAAGAAAAACTTCAGATGACTTCCTTTAAATAAGAGCTAGAGGTCTAAAAAATAGTTGCAATTTATTTATACATCTAAGTTCTCTTAGCAAGCTAACTAACTTGTTACAGCTTCACATTACAAAGCACGTGCTGACCCCCTGTAGTAACTAGCTAGGCTCTGAAGTATTAAGTATATGACTTAAAGCAGCTAGCAGATGATTAATAGTGGAAAAAATAGAAGTTACCTATAAAAATTCATTTAGTATTTAATGACTTTGGATGTTTATTAACATGTATAAGAATATACTAACCCATTGTAACTTATGCGTTTCTCTTTGATGTGGCGCACGCCTCGCCTTGCACCTAGGATCCAGAGCCTTTGTGCCTCTCCCCTTAAAACTCAGGATTGTCAACAATGTATTGGGAAAATTTATATTTATAGAATAATAAAACGGGAGAAATTACCACACAAACTGATATCTTGACATAAATGAACTAAAAACTAACATTATTCATAGATTAATAATCTTCTCTCTTCTGGAACAAGAAGCTACTGCCAGTTTTTGGAGATTCTTCATGATAAGTCATAAGAGTCTGGCCAAGCACTATAGAAAGACCAAAAGAGAATGCATTGGCACTTTGGCAGTTGATAAAATCCTCAATCAGCTTTGTGAAAGGGAGTTAAGTTTAAAGAAGTATTAACTAAGAAGTATGTAATCTCGATCACTAAAGATCCTTTTAAGATAATGAACAGTTTCAGTGTAACTTTGTTGTGTAAATTTTTTTGGCCTAGACATAAACTGACTCAGAATTGACGATGAGCGTTTGATGGTAGAATGTATGGGTTCTCGAACGAGCACTTTATAGGAGACAATGTCAGATAGGGGAATGACAAAATCAGGAGATAAAATTTTATGTTGGGCACTCGAAATGTGGACTACTATTACCCTGGAGTTGGCTGGAAGTGTCCATTGATACTTGTCCAAGTGTGTGCCTGGACTTATTTTTAAAAAGCATGTTTATAGCCTCAATGAACTTTTGAAAATTAAGAATCCAGTTAATATTTACAGGACCAGGTGAAAACCAAATTAATCAGTGTCTTTTTGAATGTCAAATGTATATTATGCACTTATGAAGACATACTTCTTTAACAAGAGAGCTATTACAAGACCTACAAATTTTAACACACTCCAAGATTTGTGACTTTAAATTGAGAACACATATAAGTCTCAACAGAAGAGAGAACTTGTTCTATGTCGCCAATCAACAGGAGGATATTATCAACATAGGCCAAGAGAGCAACAATCACTTTCCAGTTCACATGATGCTGATGTTATCAGCAGTTCATGTTCATACTCTCTTTTATGTACCACTTATCAGCTGCCAAGTAGCCATACATTCTCTGAAATAACTCATTACAATTCCAAGAACTCATATGATTAATGGTGTATGGGAAATTGATGTATTACTACTCAGTACTATCATTGTGTTGGAATCTTTGATTCAAAATTGTAACTGAATAATTAATTATATGATTATATTTTAATGTTGCTTGATTGTAAAAGATTTGTAAAATAATTAATTATATGATTATATTTTAATTTTGCTTGATTGTAAAAGATTTGTAAAATAATTAATTATATGATTATATTTTAATTTTGCTTGATTGTAAAAGATTTGTAATTGATTAGGCTTTTAATGTGGCACTAATCATGCACGTTTGATTTGTATGAGCTCTATATGAAGAACATTCTAATGAATAAAATAATAAGTTTCTGAGCTTCCACCACATGCTTCCAACGAATATTATGTCCCTCCCTCTCCTTGTATAAAAAAACCAACATGGTATTAGAGCTTCAATGATATTAAGGGATCTGTGAGTGTAACATGACTCCCAGCATGACAGATTTAAGTTCGTGGAGGGTTGAATTTGAGGGGGAGATGCAACCTCTTGAAAACAACCCAACACTAATTCAAATCAGGGTTTTTGAAGATGAATCAACAAAAACTCCCAAAATATGAAAGAGGGTCAAGAGGATATGATAACGGTAGACACCAAATAGACGTGCTCACGATGAGAAAGAACCCAGGCTGACTGCAAGTAGTCGTGGAAGAATTTTTATTTTAAACTTACTGATGAAAAATCTTCACAGAGAAGTGCTCCAAAATTTTAGTTATTTAATGTTGATGAGAAATTTATAAACATAAATAATTGAAGTTGGTGAGAAGTGCATCAACAAAGAAAAATTGGAGAGAAGTGATTCAATAAATTTGAAGTTGGAAGTTGGTGAGAAGTGCATCAACAAAGGAAAGTTGGAGAGAAGTGCTCCAATAAATTTGAAGTTGGTGAGAAGTGCACGAGAAAAAATGTTTGTGGAGAGAAGTGCTCCACGATGATGATGGGAAGTACATCATGAACACGATTTACAATTTCGAATCAAGAAGGAGTGTTGGAATCTCTGATTCAAAATTGTAACTGAATAATTAATTATATGATTATATTTTAATGTTGCTTGATTGTAAAAGATTTGTAATTGATTAGGCCTTTAATGTGGCACTAATCATGCACGTTTGATTTGTATGAGCTCTATATAAAGAACATTCTAATGAAATAAATAATAAGTTTCTGAGCTTCCACCACATGCTTCCTACGAATATTATATCCCTCCCTCTCCTTATATAAAAAAGCCAACACATTGTATCATTTATTTTACTTCAAAAACTGTTGTTCTTGTGCTAAGCACTTCTAATCTGTTAATCACAGTTTCAGAGGTTGCAAAACCTATATCGGAGGTCCATCAAGATGCAAAGGATAAATCTCCACCATCCGTGTTTGTGAACTCAGAACCAATTCGTGAGGATCAAGTGCAGAATGCTGTCAAATTTCTTTCACATCCAAAAGTTAAGGGATCTCCTGTCATGTACAGACGTTCCTTTCTTGAGAAGAAGGGGCTTACAAAAGAGGAGATAGATGAAGCGTTTCGTCGTGTGCCTGTATTCTTCTTCTTCATCTACATACCATACCTCATGCAGCCCTATTTTTGACTAAATTTCTCAAATATTATCCTCAATAGTTCGGATACGTAGTATTATTATTATTAATTATGAGGACATCTTGTTTACAATGGCAGGATCAAACCCCACCTGTTTCAACTGGTCAACCAGCTGGAGGTAACTTTATAATTCTGAAGCCAGGTTTCTTTCAGTAATAATATATAAAATCCCGAGGGACTGGGTAGTTGTCTTGTTAATTGAGTTTTATTCTTTATGTATATTGATATAGATGGGAACTCGAAGTCACTGAATTTACAACAACAAACCCCAACTCAAGCTTTGCAACCTGCAGCAGCCACTCCTACTGGCACCATCTCTAAAGCAGGGACCATGGCAAGATACCAATTTGGATGGCAACAAGCTCTGCTTGCAGTGGGTTTACTGGCTATATCAGGTGCTGGGACAGCTCTAGTTTTTAAGGTACTTGGGTAGGACCAATATCCTGTTTTTTTGGGTGATATTGCAATATACATACAGGCAAAGCTTTGTCTCTCATATACTTTGACCCTAATTATATGTATACTGTATAAGCATCTTATATGTAGGTTCCTTGTGTTTCTCTGCCGTTATCTGTTTGAGTTTCCTGCAACAGAGATAAATATTGTTAAAGTGGCTTACTCAGTCAGGTTACACTGTTCTGTTTCAGAAAGCTATTGTACCTAGACTGAAGTCTTGGATACGCAAGGTCGTCTCTGAAGAAGATGAGGATCATCTAGAGAAAACAAACACAAAACCAAGTGTGGCAGAAGAAGTTTCTGCTGCTGCAAAAGCTGCTGCTGCCGCCGCCGCTGATGTGGCACGAGCAAGTCAGGATATGTTGATTTCGAAAAATGGAGGTCGGCTTTGATGAGTGTTACTCTGTTTGCGAGCATATTCAGCATAACTTTATCTTTTCTGTCTTTGTATTTTAATAAATTAGGTTTCCTACTTTTAGACTTGCATGGATAATGAATATGTAAAACATTCGTAATTGACATATTTTAGTCTATGCAGAGAAGCAGTACTTTGAGGAACTTATGAATCTTCTAGGACTACAAGTACAGGAAATGAAGTCAATGAGTGATGCCATAAGGAAATTAGAAGGTAATTCAAAATTTCCTGCTTCTAAATTGCTTACAGTTATGATTATTGCTGAAAGAATTGACTGTACAGTGTACATCATTGATTATCTCGATTATGTTGTCATAGTTCACATCATATTATTAAGGGTGCATTTGGGCATATTTAATATCATGTCACAAAAGTCAGTTTAAATCTGGCTTTGTGTAAGTTTGCGTTTTCGTACTTACCATATGTAAACTTTCTTATGAAAAACTTATTAAACGTTCCAAATCCGCATCAAGTATATATATATTTGTGGTCTCATATACAGGTGGTGGTTGAGCTTATCAATTTTTACGAAAAATTCCACTTCAGTATTTTTAACTTAAGAGGCAATTATCCTCTGCTTCCTTTCTTAATAATCTGATTTATTGCAAGTGAGAAATGCATTGTCTGCAGTTACTAAGACATCCGTTACGGTCGTCATTCAATTCAAAGAATCTAGATTTTAGTAGCTATCTACTGATCTTGTAGCTACCTCCTGATCTAAAACTTGAATACAGTTGATATTCTTGTTCATGGAAACTGTTATGATTTTTTGCATGTGCCAAATATGTAATTCTACCTCTTCCATGAGTAATTTTGTTGCATTAATGGCGCAAAATTTGGTCGACACATTATTCATCTTTTATGCTTTTTACAGCACCCGGAGGCCTTAATTTTGAAAATTTATTACTGTACGTCTCAATGTCTCATAGATATCTGGTATATAATATATATGCATATATCTTCAATTACAACTCACACAAACTAATTTGCAGCCCAGGACTTTCTATTCATCATTTTTGAAGTGGGGGGTAGGGTTGTTGTAAAGTAATCTGATAAAACTATAAGTATTGATATATTTACTTTCCTGAAACCATAAAGTATAAACTATTTGAATAACATATCTCAATGCATGTCCCCTTGTTGTAAATGTAATGTTTTTTGTACTGGCCATTGTAAATATGGTTATATTCTTCTTAGAAATTTAGTAGGACGGTAGGCAGCTGCTAATTTGACATTCTGTATAACTCAGGAAATTATACTACTATTTCTGTGAAAGAAGATCAGAGATTGTCCGGCAATAATTCAAAGGTATGTATATAACTGGATTGTTCAAGGATAAATTATGAGTTGCAGCTGACATTCTTTTTACTGTACTGGATTCTTTTTGTTTGAATTTCTTATAACATCAAAATTTCAGCCACCATATGCAAACGGAAAGTCGGACTTCAATTTGAGCGCAGGTTTGTCCTTAAGATATCAATTTTCGAAGATGTAAACCAAATGTTTGAACCTTCAATATCTGAAACATGTAATTTTTTTTTTTACAGCAAGACCATTTTCTCCTCCAAATCCGAATCAGCTGGTACCGAATCCTAATCTAGCACCCAGACCAAAGGTTTTCTATTCCTTATAAACTTTAGATAGTGTAACATTAATTCTGGCAACAAGTTATTCCCTGACTTCTATGTTCTCGTCGCCGTTTTTCTTTTATTCTTGCTAGCAGCATGTATCAATGCATCTGATCTGTCTAATTAGGCTCTGTAGGTTCAGTTCATAGCAGCTCTCTCACTTGAAAGTCCCCTATTTTCTGTCAATGATAAAATAATATTTTAAAATTATAAACATGTCTGACAACGCTAATCTGGATAAGCCATATAAACTACTACGCATACTACCTCTGCACCATGAAACCAAGGGACATTCATCTCTCACATATATATAATTTTAAGTATTAGAGACCACTAGCTCACTTAAAAAAAATTGAATACTTCTAAATGATGTTCACAGTATCTGAAGGTTTATTGGAGTTCTGAAAAGAAGTTCCTTGAGCACACAAGAGACTTGCTTAATCTTGTTTTTCTGAATGTAAAAAATGATATATTCTATTAATCCGCAATTAATTGCATTGGCATAAAGGATTATTTTTGCATGCATTTACATAAAAAGTTTCCAATTAGCTTAATTGTTGTTTCCTCTCCCGAGTAGCCATGGGAAGTTGGTCAGGGGCAGACAAGTTCAAACCAAGTTCTTCAATCTCAAGATAGTGGTCTTCTAAATAATCAGACTAATGGAGACATATCAACACCCTGGTGGCAACAAAAACAATCAAACAATGTGCGAATAAATGAAATTGAATCCGTAGACGAATATAGTGCTGGATCTTCTGGTGCGCAGACTATTGATCGACCTATTCAGCGCTCTTGGGTTCCTCCCCAGCCTCCTCCAGTTGCAATGGCAGGGGCAGCAGAAGCAATTCGACAGCCTAAAAAATCCCCGTTCCAGAGTGAACCATTAACAGACGATCAGTTTTTGGCTCGTTCTTCAGAATTAACCAATGAATTGCAGAGGGTCACAAAATTATCTGAATCAGGAGGCATAACAGAGGAAAATGGTGGGAGCTCTGTGCTCAATACAGAAGTACAGACAGAGGAAAATAGCTCCTACATTGAGGCTTAAATGAATAACTGGAAGACAGGGAAGGGGTTTCAGGGGTTTATAATTGGATTTGGGAATTTAGATAATATTTGTATGGCATGGAGTTAATAATTACTTGCGAAGATGTCTCACACACATTCATGTCTAAACTTTTATGATATTTGGAAGTGAATGCTTAAGTTCAACAATATAATTTCTAGTTGTCACTCACAAATAATGGCCTATATTTAGTTCATTAGTGATGATATATATAGTTTCATGTATCAGTAATTATATGAAAGTCTCCACCCAAACTCCATCTTGATTCTATATCATGTGAGATGGGCAAGTTCTGACTTCTGGTTACTGCAATGCTATTGCTGATAGACAGAATCAGAAAAAGGGCCAAAAGACGATAATGTACAGAAGAGTGGATCAAATACAACGATAACAGGAAATCCTCAAGCTTCAGAAAATGTACCTCACACGTACAATTTGTAGTATCTTGGGTCTGTTCTTCGAATTATGATATTTTGTACCAATTTTTGGTTTTTAATCCAAAATATTCTAGGGTGGTGTTTTGAGGGATGGATGAAAATCAAACCTGAATTTCGTTTCTTTTAAGGGACTGATCCCAGTCCAATTCCCCGGCCTTTCTCCTTTTTTTCTTTCCCCTTTTCGTTTCTCCCTTCTCAGATTGATGAAAATCGAACCTTGTTTCGGTTCAAAACTACCTACAGATTGATTTTACTCTTTTAGATGCTTATTCTCTGGTCATATAATTTGTTCTTTAGAAGATTTTACGCTTGGAGACACAGCATATGGATATTGATTAATTATTGGTATATTTATCCTCTTTCGTCCCAGGTCTTGGGTTCGATTCTGACTCATCACGAGATTTGTTAGAACAGATACGTAAGGCTTCAAGCCAATCTAGTCAAAAAAAAAATGTAGCTAAGTTTTGCCATTGGTGTTTCAACTTTCACGTGCAACTATGCTGCTGCTGAATGTAGCACTCTAATACAAGTTAGGGGTGCGTAGGCTATGGTTTGGGGCGGTTCCGGACATTAATGGTAACTAAACCGCCGACTTCGGTTCGGTTCGGTTAGTTAACATAAACCGTAACCAAACCATTTAAAATGGTTTTTTTGGTTTTGGTTAACCAGGAGTCGGTTACAGTTTTATTTCGATTTTTTTCCCTTGCTTTTTTTTTTTTACATTTTTATACCATTTCATGTTAGTATGCAAACTTTATTAATAAACTTACATTTTTTTCCTACAATTTATAACTAACTTTATTGATATAAGGATTAAAATTATCAAAAGAACATATATTTTTATTTCTTCATTTATTTATTAAAATGATTTTATTGAAAAAGATGACATTTTTTTATAATAGACACTCATACACTTTGTAATGAAGTTCTCACTAGATTATACTAAAATTCATATATCATAAAACTGAATATAAATATTATTCCTTGCTCCCACATGTCCCCGGTATTTTTTGAAGATGAAGCCTTCAACAAATACTTAATTAATTTTGTAATCTTTTATTATCCCCAATCGACTCCTTGAATCCATAAATAAGTTGTTATATCTTAAACTTTGTACACTTCAAAATTGCTAGCACCTTTCGACACAACATAGCCATTGGACACCAAATTTAAGTCTAGCAAGTGAATGATTTGCATCCAAT
Source organism: Oenanthe sinensis (assembly GCA_028671895.1). Taxonomy (NCBI): domain Eukaryota; kingdom Viridiplantae; phylum Streptophyta; class Magnoliopsida; order Apiales; family Apiaceae; genus Oenanthe; species Oenanthe sinensis. The sequence continues at coordinate 12,036,200 of CM053798.1, read as the reverse complement.
GTACTTGCACATTTCCGTTACCTTGTTTATGAGATTTGTAGCTTTTCCTCGATAATGCATCTTTGTGTTCGATTGGACCCAAAATTTTATTGTATGCAGTAAAATGCAAAAAAGTCATTGGTCGCAGAAAAGTCATTGGACGCCACAAAAGTTTCAACTAGTCGTGGATCCATAACGCAAGTCATTCTCAATTCCTCCCTTGTAAATAAACATAAAATTGTTTACAAGCAACAAAACCTTTGGAAGCAAGAAAAATAGCCTTTGGAAGCAGAAATTTGCGTTGGCATACTTCTCAACTTGTATCATTGTCGTCCTGTCAAATATTTCCGATGCATCACAATTTTTGTTTCCAATGATATCATTGAAAAAGTATTGTACTAGTTGATGTCAAATCAATGTTTGAAACTACATATACTTCATGTCAAGTCATCGGATACCGGTTTTCGGTATCCATTTTTTAAAGTTTCCATTATTTGATGTCAAATCAATGTTTCCATTTTTTTTATTTCTGCTGCTGTCAAGGCAAGATTAAAGAAGTTTGAAGCCGATGTTGTTGCTCATGAGAATCAACTTAAAGAAAAGATTTCATTCTTGGAGGAGCAACTTTGTGAGACTGATGATGCTAAACTTAATGTCAAAGGTAATTAATATGGTGTTGGACTCGAGAAAAGACTTCAAATGGTTGAAGAAGCCGATATGGATGTCACCCAACACATGTGTGACTATGAGTTAGAGCTTTAGAAATTGGGGCAAGATGGAGAGAAAAATGTTGATGATGATCTCCCCAATGACGATGTAGAATTGTAAGCTTTGTGCATAGATACTCTAGTTTCCTTTGGGCGCATTTGCTGTAACTAAGCCTTCGAGCACGCAAAACTTATTTATTCATATTTTGTTGACTTTATAACTCCTTTCAGATGTAAATCCTTTGTTAAATATTAATAAGAATTCTATTGACAATTGTGATCAACATGATTGGGTATTCTATTGCCACCAGCTTACATCGAATGGTTGAATGATCATTGTAGATACTTTTTTTAACCATGATAGCATAAAACACAGTTTTCCGGTTCAACATGTGCTTCCAATCCTCGTTACTATGTACGAATATTTTTAGTTTTGCTGGATTGCGCACTGATGAGATATACTATATGATCTATAAAAATGTTAAATCTAAAAAACTATAGATCACCACTTTCTCATCTAGGTTGGACCATCATAACTTCGCACTGAAGCGTATATCCGGCCCGATATATCCTCTGCCCCCAAGTGATTTATTACTTCAATATAAGGTGAAGTGGTACATCACTACTCTAGGGTGGAAGATTTATTTTTTTCTCATGTGAGTGTCAGCAAAATATGAGTTTAGGACTTGATCAGTTTTTTATCCCCAAGTGATCATCAACAAATCGAAAGGTTAGGATTTGATCAATTTTTGCCCCCAGCTGATGGGTTACAAGTATAGGATTAAATCAATTTTTGTCCTCAGTTGATTTCTGATAGGTCACAAATCGGTGATTGTTAGCAAATCAAAGTTGAGACTTTGTCGAATTTTTGTCCCCAGTTGATAGCCGATAGATCGTGAATGTCATGAGTATCGGCGAATCAAAGTTGGGACTTGTTAAAATACTTACCCTCAGTTGATAGCCGATAGGTCATGAATCTTATAAGTGTCGGCCAATCAAAGTTGGGACTTGTCAAATTTTTACCCCTAATTGATTGGTGATATTTCACAACTCGAGGATTTAGATCAATTTGATGCCCCCCGAGTGTTTGACGATTGGGCACTTATTTAGGAGTCCATCGAATTTGTTGCCCCCAAGTGAACCTCGTTGAACACTCGTTTGGGTTGGATAAATTTTTAGTCTTCGTGAACTGGTTTTCTTTGGTTGCGGGCCGAAGCATGTACAATTTTTTGTTTTGACTCTCGCGCATGTATCCAATGCTAGAAAGTTATGTTATGCTTGCTAGTTTTGCTCGGATGTGATGTAGACGATACAATAAAAGACAAGTTAGTTTTTCTTCTACATCTATATGATCCTTGTAGACTGATAACTATTAGCATGTTACAGAAGATTCTCGGAGTAAAATCACATCTACAGCTTCAAATTGATGTTTAAAATCTCATACAATTTGTATGAAGTCGGCTAGTCAATCATAACAAAGTTAAGCACTAAGTTCAATCATAATAATAAAAATCATACATGCATATCAAAATATATGAAAAAAATTAAAATTTTGTTAATATACATCTCATAGCATTCTTAAGAAAAAGGAAATCATAATAAATAATCAAATAAATATCCTAGTAAGATAAATAGATTATTGGATCGTCAATATTATTTTATTTAAACTTATCTGATGACGATGATGTTAGTAATAATTATCTTGGGGCGGATTGCCTCTGATGAGTGATGATCATCCAGATGATCTGTCGGGTGCTTTATGATGATGTCGATCCCTTGACTTGGTGAATGGTCTTTTTGCGTCTGATCCCTCTCGCTCTGCATCGAATGACCTACGATTGAATTCTTGAAGTTGTTTCCTAATCTTTAATGGATATTTATGAATCTTCTCTTTTCTCTACACGATTCCCATAGACGGCGCCAAATGTTGAAGCCAATTTTCGTCGGGTACGAACTTTAATATTAAATTTATTATCGGGTATTCAAATAGATTATAAGAAGAAAATGTATAAATATTAAGAACACAATTAGAGTTTGTATGATTTGGGACTGCTCTTTAGAGTATTATAAGCAATAATAATTTTTGGATCCCCTCTCAAGGTGCCTACGTACCCTATTTATAGGGATCAAGTCCACGTAGTTCTATTCGATTTAGAATCATATTTTTGGTACTATTGAGGCACAGCCCGTGACCAATACTTTAGGAACAAGTAATGTCCGAATGTAAAGTATTTTAGGTATTTGGATACTTCTAGAATTAGGTTTTCGATACCATAATTTATTTTCACCGTCTTTAAGCATCAGACTCAATAATTTGTGGGCTTTTTATTTATTGGATCGGATTCAGCATATGCGTCAAGCTTCCTTGTATTTGTTTGATCCAACCATCGGACTCAACATGATTTTGGGATGTAGACGAAGGCTCGAATATTGATGGACTAATATTTCTCATATGCAAATAACCTTTGGACACGAATATGCAGGTCTAGCCTTTGGAAACATAGTGAACATATTTTGTATCAACACAAAGCATATGTACAACAAGATTGCAAAACAAAACCTGATGAGTATGGTGCTTACGTCAAGTTCAAAGAAACCAAAATCAAAGGACAACTCAAAGAAACCTGATGACATTGTAGGGACTGTGTTTCTTCCAGATGAATCAGCTAAAAAGATTTAAAAAGATTGCCTTCAATTCACAGCTTTAGGCATAGAAATCTTCATTGGATTTGTTACGTGTCATTTAATTTAAATTTCTATTTGTTGAAGCTCAGTTCATTTCCAATTATTGACATTGACATTGATACAGTTTCGAAAGAACTTTAATTGAATGGAATGACATTGACATTGTTTTTATTGTTGTTTGATATTACATGTTATATGTTGAGTTAAAATGTATACACAAATCACTAAAAATTATGTAAAAATCACTAAATTTTAGTTGCACTAGATTTAGTACTTTGTGTTTTAAATATAGTGCTTTGTAAGTAATGTGTGTGCAAGTTCTTAAAACTGATTATTGACATTGTTACAGTTTTAATGAACTTTAATGTAATGGAATGATATTACTGTTAATGTTATTCAAAAGGTGCATACTGAAAGTACCATATGGTTTACATTATATAGCTAAAATGTAGATACATGCAGACATATAAAATAGTTTATTATAGATGAGATTATTTTTTATGTGATGCATATATATAGACCATTAACAAAATTGATGGTGATGTAAAAAGATAAACAAATTATTTAGTAAAATTTACACACAAAGCACTAAAATGTATGTACAAAGCATTAAAATAATAATAATTTTTTATAATATTTCTAAAACCCAAATTGAGAATTATTGAACCCTAAAATAATAAAAATTGATGAATTAAGATTCACACTTAAATTAGGATTTAGGCTTTAGGGCTCAAGACCCCTAAACCCTAACCCCCAAACCCTAATAGCTATGTCTTTTATTTATATTTTCAATATTTTCTAAAACCCATTTTGGGTTTTATTGAACCCTAAAATATTAAAAATCATTGAATTATGGTACATTCTTAATTTTAAAAAATATTAATTAAAAAATATGCATTTGAAACCTCAAAATTTGAACTCAAAATAAATGAAGAGCAAAACTCTATATTATCTTCAGTCTTGGAGTGACATGTAGAGTCATATTATCCATAAGTGACATTTTGGGCATTACTTTATAAAAGTGTGTCATTTTGGACCATTTCTCAGAAAAAATATACCTCATTAATAGCTATATACCTAAAATATATATATACATCTTTAATTCATTTATGTCTCATGACTTTGTCAAAAATCAACTTATGTAAATATGATGAGGTTTTTATATCTGATTTAGCATTAAATTAATTGGTCACTTTAAAATTAAAAATAAAGAGGCTACAGTTAATAATAAAAGTAAGACAACATATACAAAATAAATGATTCATACACAAAGCACTAAAAATGTATACACAAATCACTAAAATATCATGTTCATACAAAACAATTGAAAGGCATATTTAGAAGCCTATTTGTTTAGAAAGATGACAACTCAACTCAAACATAGATAATTTGTAAGTAAATATATTATCTGTCACATGAATCTTCAGCAGATATTATTTGACAAGAAAAAGAAGATCAAAGTCAATCTACAGACTTGAAGCAGTACTACATTGAAAGAAGTTCAATTTAATTGATCATGCCTCAGTGGAGTATTTAAGTTTGAAGAAGCTACAGTGTCAGAAGATTTCAATTTTGTGTGACAACAAATATAGTCAAGTCAGAAGGAGCAGAAGTGAACCATTATAAAAGTCAAGTGAAGAATATTATTTGTTGTGAATCACTCGTGAACCAGACAGTACACGGAGTGTTGGCAAAATACAGAGAAAGTTCTTTATTACAGAAGAAATGGTCAGCTACAGACATTGGTGAGAAGACAGAAGATTTAAAGTTATATCATCAACAGCTGTGGAGTCAAGACTTTAATTTAATTCTCTATTAATTGATTAAATTATTTAGTTAATTTAATTGGTAAATTAATTCAATCAGAATTAATTTATTTCTTAAATTGATTAAGAAATTAATTAATTTAGAATTATTTTAGAATGAAGAAGACTTTAATTTAATTCTATTATCAAAAAGATAATTTATTATGTATCCTAATTACTTAGATTAATTCAAAAAGAATTAATTTAATGTATAAGATATATAATAAATCAAATAGAATTTAAATTAAAATGAAAAGAAAACAAGAAAAGAAATAAAGAAAACAAAAAAAAGAAAAAGGAAAAGTCAGAAGATTCACGTGACATTAGCACATTCAAGTCGGCAGATATATATATATACTCGGGAAGACATTTTGAAAGTCTCCCCGAGACATTTCAAAATGTCTCCCCGAATTTTATTTAAAAAGTCTTCCCGAGCTGCGAAAGTCTTCCCCAACAAATTAAATGATTTTTCATTTAATTCCAGAAGTCTCTTCAAGCCCAGAAAAAGTCTCCCCGAGATCAGAAAGTCTCCCCGAGTGGAAAAAGTCTCCAGCATCTGATTTTGCCTATAAATAGCAGATTAAGTCAGTAGTATTCAGTACTTCAATTCACTTTCTATTCAGCTAAAAAGAAAAATACAGAGCATTCATGTTAAATATTCTGTAGAAATTCTAAAGAGCTATTAGTGTTTATCTGATTTAATCTTGTAACCCACCTCAAGTTTAATATAAGTATTTTACTTGAACTGTGTTTCTTTGATTATTATTTCGTGATAATAATTTAAATTGTTTAATCAAAAATTATCTGAAACAGATTTTAATATTTATTAAAGATTGTATTCAACCCCCCCTTCTACAATCATTTGGACCTAACAATTGGTATCCGAGCCATCTGATTGACATAAAAATCAAGATCCTAATATTTTAATTATTAAAAATTCGAAACTTTTAATTTATTAAAAATTCGAAACTTTTAATTTATTAAAAATTGAAAATTTTAATTTATTAAAAATTCAAAAATTTTAATTTATTAAAAATTCTAAAATTTTTAATTTCTTAAAAATTTGAAATCTCTTTAGCTCCTAAAAATTTCACAACTTTTAATTCATTAAAAATTCGAAACTTTTAATTTATTAAAAATTCAAAATTTTTAATTTCTTAAAAATTCAAAATCTCTTTAAATCTTAAAATTTTCAAAACTTTTAATTCATTAAAAATTCGAAATTTTTAATTCTTTAAAAAATTCGAAAATTTTAATTTATTAGAAATTCGAAATTTTTTAATTTCTTAAAAATTCGAAATCTCTTTAATTCCTAAAAATCTCAAATCATTTTAATCGTCCATTATTTTAATATGAGTACTCAAAGAGTGAGTAGCATTAAAATTCCTCCATTTGATAAAGATAATTATAATCTTTGGAAGAGGAAGATGACCTTGTTTCTTCGAAATGCAAACATTAAGTACAAGGATATTTTGAGGACGGGTGTTGCTGTTCCAATAACAATCATTCCTGAGCATATGAAAGATGGTGTACTTATTCCGCACAGACAATTTGAAAAAGATATTTCTGACTACACTGAAATAGAAAAGGAATTGGATTCGTTGGACACCAGCCTGCAGTTAATTTTGGTAGAATCTCTTGATCCCGGAACGTACAATCATGTTGTTAATTGCAAAGATGCTAAACATATCTGGGAAACGATAGAGATACTCAATGAAGGAACAGAAGAAGTGAGGGAGAACAGATTGGAAATCTTAACGTCTCAATATGAGCATTTTAGATCAAATCCTGGAGAAGGTATCTCTGATATTTTTGAGAGATATAACAAACTGATAAATGATCTAAATCTCAATGGCAAACACTATACAAAGAAGGAGATCAATAGGAAGTTTTTGCTGACAATGCCAGTTCACTTAGAGCATAGGATTACTGCTATCAGGGAGTCAAGGGACATGAATGAAATTTCATTGGAAAGACTATATGGCATACTGAAGACCTATGAGCTCGAGCAGATTCAACAGAAGGAAATATATGGAACAGGCAAAGTGGTCAGCAAGTCTACAGCTCTTGTAGCAGAAGTACCAGAACACAGAGAAGCTATGACTGAATCTTCTTCAGTCAAAGTCATTGATCAGGGTATTGTTGCAGAAGTTGGTGCAACTCAAATGAATTCATCTGAAAGTGAATTCTACTCAATGGAAGAACTTGATCAACTTGAGGATGAATCTCTGGCACTGATTGCTAGAAAATTTGGAAATACAAGATTCAGGAGGAACCCTAGTTTCAAATTCAAGCCTATGGCAAACAGATTTCAGAGAGGTGGTTCTTCTAGCTCATCCAATACAAGAGGTGGATACAAGACAGGGATGGTTGACAGAAGCAAGATCCGTTGCTTCAACTGCAATGAAATGGGACACTTTGCTACAGATTGTAGAAAGCCCAAGCAGGAAAGAAAGAAGGATTCATATGACGAGCTAAACCAGAAATATGAAGCTCTATTGAAGAAGCATCAGGGAAGATCCTACTTAGCAGCAGGAAAAAGCTGGGATGATTCTGACAACGATGAAGAAGAAGATATGGGAAATCTTGCTCTAATGGCCTCTTCTTCTGAAGGATCACAATCCCCACCTCGTCAAGGAATTGAGGTAAACCCTAGCTGTCCTAAAATGTTTAAATTGCTAGGTGAGGATTTAACTAATGCTAGAGATCGAATAAAAGTCTTAATTCTCGAAAACAAAATTTTATCAGAAGAGAATTATGAATTGAAAAAGCTGAAACTTATAAATGAGAAATTAACTGAAGATGTTGCATTTCAAGTTAATAGAGTCAACTGCTATGTTGAAATTGAAGCTTTTTTAAAGGATAAAATTGAAAAAGAGAAAGTCAGGTGTCAAGCCTATAGAACTGCTTCATTTGTTATGAAAGACCTAGTTGACCAACAAGAGATTAAAAAGAAAGTTGGGATAGGTTTTGAATATAACAAATCCGTAGGAAAGGCTAGTAACATCACCCCTTTTAAAGAGAGTGCTATATAGAGGGGTATTCCACATGTTATTAAGGACACTAAGACACCTCTTTTCATAACTCCTATTGCAGAACCAGTTCTTGATAGTTGTGTAATAGTGGATTATGAAATTAAACTTGAAGACCTTAAAGAGGAAGAGAAAGAACAGGAAAAACCGGTTAGGGACATAAAAGGAATAAATGTCCAGAAAGCTAAATATGTACCTAAAAGGCCAATAGAAAATATGAACACTGCTGGTTCATCCACTCCTGGTTTAGGTGCTAAAGAGCTTAAGAAAAATCATAACAGACCTAATAAGTTTGTTAATAGCATGAATAGTAACGACAGATTCCATGCTACTGAGAACTTTAAAAATGTTAATAAAGTTAAGGTAGAAACTGTTAAGACTCCTGCTATTGTGAATAAAATGCCTACTATTGATGCATGTCATAAACCATGTGGTGTAGATAACTGTATGCTATGTGCTTTCAATATTATGTCTGCATATTTTAAAAGCATGCATGCTATGAATGTCAATACTACACCTAGACAGCACATAAATCACAGGCATGCTAGATCAAAGACTGCCAGTCCTCCTGTTTCACAGAAGGAAACATTCTCTCCTAGGCCAGCATACAAAAATGTTAAGGTTGTTTACAAGGAGAAGTTCAGTCAAAGTAGTAGATGAGTTTGTCAAGTTGGGTTCTGTTGTTAAACCTGATAAAGGACAATTTTTCAAATATGCCGGGCCCAATCAATGTTGGGTTCCGAAGAAGGCCTAACTCATTTGATGATTGCAGGGTGTAAAACAGGTGAACCGGGTTATTTGGATTCTCGATAGTGGATCCTCACGACACATGACCGGAGATAGAGCCCTGCTATCAAATGTTGTTGAGAGAGCTGGCCCAGTAGTTACCTTTGGAGATGACAGCAAGGGTATGACTAAGGGATATGGCTGTTTAGAAGCTGGCAATGTCATCATTGATAATGTATCTTTCGTGGAAGGTCTCAAACACAATCTTCTGAGTATTAGTCAGTTTTGTGACAAGGGATACACAGTGACCTTTGTAAAGGAGAAGTGTTTGATTTCTCACAAGAAGGATGAAAAGCTTGCTCTTCAGGGAGTAAGGAAAGGAAACTTGTTCGTAGCCGATCTGAACTCAGGTTGCAGAGATGAAGTCAATTGTTTTTATGCTAAAGCTTCGTCAGATGAAAGTTGGCTATGGCACAAGAAACTTTCACACCTTAATTTCAAATCTATGAATTCTGTAGTCAAAAGAGAATTAGTGAGAGGACTGCCTCAATTGGAATTCACACAAGAAGGACTTTGTGAGGCATGTCAGAAAGGGAAAGCAAAGAAAGCATCACATCCAAGCACTGACACATCTAGTATTACTGAACCACTGCAATTAATTCACATGGATTTATTTGGTCCAGTCAATGTTATGTCAATGTCACAGAAAAGATATGCTTTGGTGATTGTTGATGACTACTCAAAGTATACATGGGTTTTATTCCTGCACTCAAAGGATGAAACTCCTCAAGTAGTGATTGATCATATAAGAATGATTGAGTTGGATTCGAAGCTTCCAGTTAGAGCTATAAGGTCAGACAATGGAACTGAATTCAAGAATGCAGTTCTGAATGACTTTTGTGTTGAAAAGGGAATAACAAGACAATTCTCAGCACCTAGAACTCCGCAACAGAATGGAGTTGTAGAAAGGAAGAATCGTACATTAATTGAAGCTGCAAGGACTATGCTGACTGAATCAAGGCTTCCAATGTACTTTTGGGCTGAAGCTGTAAATACTGCATGTTATACCCAGAATCGGACTCTGATCAACAAGGACTTAATGAAGACACCCTACGAAATAATGGCTAACAAGAAACCAACGCTCAAGTACTTTCATGTATTTGGTGCTAAATGCTTTGTACTTAAAGATGGAGAAGAACGTATTGGAAAGTTCGAGGCTAAAGCTCAAGAAGCTATTTTTGTTGGTTATTCTAGAAGATCTTATCGGGTGTATATTATTGATCAACACTATGTCAAAGAAAGTGTCAATGTAACTTTTGATGACACAAAATTCCCTGACATCCAAAATGATGATCCATCTGAAACTCTTAAGTTCAACAATATGTCAGACTCACACTCAGATGATGAAAACGAACCTGAGGCTGCAACAGGAAACAACAATGTTAATAATGCTGATGATCCAAGTGGTAGTGGTGGAAACAGTGAAAACTCTGGAGATACCACTAACACACAAGGAGATTCATCAAGAGATCCTAGCAGCAACTCAGGGGGAGGAGATGAAGGATCAGCAAATCAAACACAACATCACAATGAAATTCAAGGCGAATCATCAAGATCTAATCTGCCAAGTCAGAGAATTTGGAGTAGAGCTCATCCTTTTGAGCTGATCATTGGTGATCCAGATGTTGGTGTTAGAACAAGAGGTGCTACACAGAATCAATGCAATTATTCTGGGTTTCTATCTGAAATGGAACCTAAGAAAATAGAAGAAGCACTGTCTGATCCTGATTGGGTGATTGCTATGCAAGATGAACTCAATCAATTTGAATCTCAAGATGTTTGGAAACTGGTACCCAGACCAAAGGACAAGACTGTAATTGGCACACGATGGGTATTCAGAAACAAGTTGGATGAAGATGGCATTGTGATAAGGAACAAGGCCAGACTGGTTGCAAAAGGTTATTCCCAGGCTGAAGGAATTGATTATGATGAAACCTACGCTCCAGTTGCAAGACTTGAGGCTATCAGGATGTTTCTGGCATTCGCAGCTCACTCCAATTTTAAAGTTTATCAAATGGACGTGAAGAGTGCATTCCTGAATGGAAAGCTAGCTGAAGAGGTATATGTATAACAGCCCCCAGGCTTTGAAGATCCAGATCACATGGACTTTGTATATTTTCTTTTCAAGGCTATCTATGGTCTCAAACAAGCGCCCAGAACATGGTATGACACTCTTTCAGAATTCTTACTTGAAAATGCTTTTGTTAGAGGAGTCATAGACAAAACTTTATTTTATAAGAAACACAATAATGATCTGATAATGGTACAAGTATATGTTGATGACATAATATTTGGGTCTACTAATGATAACTTGTGCAAGAGGTTTGCTAAGTTAATGCAGAGTAGGTACGAGATAAGATTAATGAGAGAGCTGGAATTCTTCCTTGGACTTTAAGTGAGTCAAAGAATAGATGGAATATTCATTTGTCAGTCCAAGTACCTTAAAGAACTTTTGAAGAAGTATCACATGGAAGATTCAGCATCTGCAAGAACTCCCTCATCTACAGCCGTCAAGCTTGGATTATGTGAAAACTCAATAAAGGTAGACATCACAAGCTACAGAGGTATGATTGGATCTCTACTTTACCTAACTGCAAGCCGACCAGATATTATGTATGCCACTTGTATATGTGCAAGGTTCCAAGCGGATCCTAGAGATATTCATCTTGTTGCTGTGAAAAGAATCTTAAGATATCTTAAGGGTACACCTAATCTTGGTATCTGGTACCCTAAAGAATCTGGTTTTAATCTAATAGGATATACAGATTCTGATTATGCAGGTAGTGTTGTTGATAGGAAGAGCACCTCAGGGAGCTGTCAATTCCTAGGGAGAAGATTGATTTCCTGGTACAGCAAGAAACAACAAACAGTTTCCAATTCTACAGCAGAGGCTGAGTACATTGCTGCGGGAAGCTGTTGCGCTCAGATCTTATGGATAAGAAATCAACTCAGAGATTATGGATTTGTGTTAAATAAAATTCCTATTTTATGTGATAACACAAGTGCCATTGCGATCTCCAACAACCCTGTACAGCACACGAGGACAAAGCACATAGATATCAGGTATCATTTTATTCGAGAACACGTTATGAATGGTACTGTGGAGTTACACTTTGTACCCACTGAAGAACAGACTGCAGATATTTTTACTAAGCCACTGGATGAATCCACATTCACCGGGTTGGTTGGTGAACTTGGGATGTTGAATAGTTCTTCATCTTAAATCCCAGTTCACATCTGCATTATGTTCTTAAATAAAATTACAAGTGTTTGTTATGTGAATATTTGTCATAACACTTGTGAATTTATTTTACTAAATTCTAGTTCTCAAATGTGTGTTTAGTGTATATTATTATAATATTTTATTTTATCTATTTTGATTGTATTCTACTATATTTTAATTTTAGATTATTATCTTTAAAAATAATTTAATCAAAATTTTACAAGTTAGAATTTTGGTAAAAGTTATTTTTATTTGAAAATAATTTAATATTGAAGTATAGTTATTATATATTTGTATATATTTATGTTAAGTTTAACTAATAGGTTAATAGAACTTTGTACAGTTTTATTTAATTGGCAACTTTACTGTATATATATCTTTATTATTTTTGTTTTCCAACAATTGGTACATATTGTTTTTATTTTTAAACCTTTAGTATCATTATTTCTATATATATGTGTGTAAGTTTATTTTTATTCTTAGTTTTATTTTACAGTTATTTTTATTTTTGTCTACGAGAAATTGTTCTAAGAATCATAAGTATTAAATGTCAATATTTAAAGAACTTGTAAATTTCTTTATATTTATTTTCTCGAGCTTACATATATCACTGATAATTGTTATGAGTATAATTGTCATATGCTTGAGTAACAATTATTAGATATAATGTATGAAGTTAAGTGCTAATTTTCATTCCTATGATTATTTAGTATTTAGCGATGATATTTTATCTTATTAAAATTATGAATTGAAGCAATTAAATGTTTATTAGCTTCAGAATTTTAATACGATGAGATATTAGGAGCATAATTACTTGCTTTTTGAAATTATTATTAATTATCATATTTTGATAGTTTGTTATTGTTTCATCGCAATTAATTGTGATTTTCGTTGTTAGTGATAATATATATTGTGGTATCTGAAAATCACTAATAATAAAAGCAGATCTGTGTCCTGCCGAAAAAGAGCAATCGACTCGAGATAAAAGCAGGTAATCTCGATCTTGATATATTCTCTAATCAATTAATATAAAAATATATATAATTGATATATTGAGCCCTCAGTGGCTATAGGACGAGATCAAGGGATTGAAAACCTTCAATCTCTAACACAGATCATAGAACCACAAACACTCAAACAAATTCAACTTCATCTACTAAACCCCTAAAAAGAAAAGTTTGATCAACTAAAGAGGGTGAGAGAGTAAGTGCCTCTAGTGCACTAGTTAAGAGAAGTATCTATGAGTGTTCCAGCAGCTCTGCCTCTAGTTAGAATATGTAATTGAAACCAAGGCAACTGCTAACTAATTTATATCCTCCCAAAAGGGTATAGATTTATAAATGGAAAAACTGTTACTAGGTTCGTCATCTTAACATGATGAGTCTATTGAATTCGGCCTGTCAGCCAAGGCCATTTGTAAAGAGTCAACTTCATCTGGACACTCTCAAACACTGCAAACCATATATGTAATATTCAAATGCACTGTAAGGATTGTCACACACTAAGGATGAATTGACGGAATCAATTATTCTAAACTTTCATATCAAGGAAGGGAGAATGATTGATGATTCTGACTGAATCAACATGCCTTCACAGGCGTCAGGAGGAAACTTGGATCTTTTGCTACATTATAGATCCTTGTCTCCCTCCCCAGATGGAACATATCTGGATTCCTAACGGAATAGATCATCTTAGATGATCAGCAACTCATTGAATCTATTCCTGAAGCAATTCAGTTTTCAAAGTCAAATATTTTAATGGATTCAATTGAGGACGGGGATTTACGAAACCTCATTGCACCACCAGTGACCTCTCTTGAAGGGGCTATGGTGATCTTTCTTGCAGGTACAAAAGACTGTGTCATCCGTACTGAGAGAGAAACAGTGTTGTGAGAAAAGAGTGAAACACAAGTGAGAAAGAGTGAAAATATATATTCTATGAGTGAAACACTTAGAGAGTATATGAGTGAAACACTTGTCAGAAACACAAAGTAAAATCACACACTAGCACAATTACCAAATCCCATTCCCAATTCCCTGTTACAGATTTCTAATGTTACTCACTACGGGGAAAGAAATTTCTTCTGATATTAAGGATTCTGAAGAGGATTACTCAACTAAGGGGGAGAAGTTTGAACAATATCCAAAAAGTAAAGTTTGAACAATATCCAAAAAGAAAGAAGTGTTGAACAAGATCCAAAGTGGAGAAGTGTTGAACAAAGTCTTTTTACTAGAAGAGGATTACTCCATTGTTGAACAAGATCCAAAGGGGGTATATAACAACATGCTTGGATTGGATATAACTAATGATTATTTATTAGTTCTTCTATTCCATTTGAATTTAGAAGATTCTTGTATATAGGATTAACCGGATTTTCTAAAATGCATAACATGTCATAGTTTGCATTTTTTATATCTGCGATGGTTTAATGCTGTATGTATGCCATGTCTGTTGTTACCTCTATTAAAATGGTTGGATAATTCAAGAAATGAGAGAATGAATTCACCTTGGATGAGAAGTGAAGACAGGAGTTGGAGAAACAGAGGAGAAGTGGTAATAAGAAGAGAACAAGACTTCATCCCTGCCATCCTAAGGGGGAGTAGTGATGAGTCTGAGAAATGAAGATAATACTACTTGTATAATATGTTCAATGCTAAAGGAACGAATATCTTTCATTTCAGTTACTCAAGAAATCTGGAAATGTACAATCTGATCCAGAGAAACCAGCCACTGAAGATGTACCAACGACACCTAGTCACAAAAGTTAAACTCTAGAAGAAGGTAAAGTTGATACTTCTGAAGCTGGTAATGATAGGTAAGTCAAGATAGAACTTTGTTAAATATGTTCAGTCTAGAGGAACAACTATCTTGTATTTATCATTAATGTTTGAATCTGGCAATGTTTAATATAAACCAGAACTAAGTTTGTTTATTTACAAGTTTTATTGTTATATCTTTTTCTTGTTTGTTAGTTGAGTTATCCTCTAGTGATTTGCTTGTTATTGTTTAACAAACAAATAGGGGGAGATTGAAAGGCATATTTAGAAGCCTATTTGTTTAGAAAGATGACAACTCAACTCAAACATAGATAATTTGTAAGTAAATATATTATCTGTCACATGAATCTTCAGCAGGTATTATTTGACAAGAAAAAGAAGATCAAAGTCAATCTACAGACTTGAAGCAGTACTACATTGAAAGAAGTTCAATTTAATTGATCATGCCTCAGTGGAGTATTTAAGTTTGAAGAAGCTACAGTGTCAGAAGATTTCAATTTTGTGTGACAACAAATATAGTCAAGTCAGAAGGAGCAGAAGTGAACCATTATAAAAGTCAAGTGAAGAATATTATTTGTTGTGAATCACTCGTGAACCAGACAGTACATGGAGTGTTGGTAAAATACAGAGAAAGTTCTTTATTACAGAAGAAATGGTCAGCTACAGACATTGGTGAGAAGACAGAAGATTTAAAGTTATATCATCAACAGCTGTGGAGTCAAGACTTTAATTTAATTCTCTATTAATTGATTAAATTATTTAGTTAATTTAATTGGTAAATTAATTCAATCAGAATTAATTTATTTCTTAAATTGATTAAGAAATTAATTAATTTAGAATTATTTTAGAATGAAGAAGACTTTAATTTAATTCTATTATCAAAAAGATAATTTATTATGTATCCTAATTACTTAGATTAATTCAAAAAGAATTAATTTAATGTATAAGATATATAATAAATCAAATAGAATTTAAATTAAAATGAAAAGAAATAAAGAAAAGAAATAAAGAAAACAAAAAAAAGAAAAAGGAAAAGTCAGAAGATTCACGTGACATTAGCACATTCAAGTCGGCAGATATATATATACTCGGGAAGACATTTTGAAAGTCTCCCCGAGACATTTCAAAATGTCTCCCCGAATTTTATTTAAAAAGTCTTCCCGAGCTGCGAAAGTCTTCCCCAACAAATTAAATGATTTTTCATTTAATTCCAGAAGTCTCTTCAAGCCCAGAAAAAGTCTCCCCGAGATCAGAAAGTCTCCCCGAGTGGAAAAAGTCTCCAGCATCTGATTTTGCCTATAAATAGCAGATTAAGTCAGTAGTATTCAGTACTTCAATTCACTTTCTATTCAGCTAAAAAGAAAAATACAGAGCATTCATGTTAAATATTCTGTAGAAATTCTAAAGAGCTATTAGTGTTTATCTGATTTAATCTTGTAACCCACCTCAAGTTTAATATAAGTATTTTACTTGAACTGTGTTTCTTTGATTATTATTTCGTGATAATAATTTAAATTGTTTAATCAAAAATTATCCGAAACAGATTTTAATATTTATTAAAGATTGTATTCAACCCCCCCTTCTACAATCATTTGGACCTAACAACAATACTAAAAATTCTTATTCAATCTTCATCAGATTCATCTAACTCGGTAGCTTCTTCATCGCTAGTTTGTTTCTATGTTGGACAAGTTCTTGCATCATGTACCGTTGAACAACACAACTTGCACTTTCTTTGTCGTTTATGTCCACTCTTTATTGCCTTCTCCCTTCCACTCACAAATCTTTTCAAACCGGAACCTTTGTTTTTGCATTCTTTCGGTGCATGAATAATAATTTTTTCTCTTGGTCATGGACCAATAAACATATCTACGTGAGCTTTTTTTGTTATGTAACTATCATCACCGAGACCTGAATTGAGCTCTTTAATAGTCTTGTTAACATAGTGGAGTTTCTCAATGTCAACACCTGCCTTGTTCATAGTTTTTTGGAAATTAAACCAAATATATGTCTGCTACAGAGATACATTCTCCATCTGTGTAAACTCATCGAAAACTCCTAATAATTTCAAGGAAGATGGGCATTTTCTGCATTCTTCTCCATCTGTTAAGAACAAGATTTCTAGGTAATTTAACTACCTCAAAGTGGTTAAGAGCACAAAAACAATGCCTGCAAAGAATTCCGCACATCACAAATTTCTTATAGGAACATTCTGCATGATTTGTGCTAACTCTAACCTGAAAGGTTAAACAAGAAATAAATAAAACACTAAATATGGATATAAAATTACTAAACAATACATATAATGAAGGACCTTATAAGAAATGAAATAATTAAAAGATAACATTACCTCAAAAATTTGGTCTTTCAACATCACATTTTTCATTTGATAATATCTAATGCCATTTACTAAATCACCTATACTCTAAATTCTCATGTCATAACCCGAAGTCAAAATTTCTTTTTGGACTTTATAGAAAATAGGGCGAGTATACAAGTCTGCAACTTCAGCCTCCATAAACATTGTCGTAATTGTTGCAGGCTTTGAAGATAAACCATCCTGATTCAATCGAGATGCTTCGTGTCGTTGTCTATCCATGGCACTCTCTAAGCGCAAATAAAATTCACATAAAGTATCGTTTTGCCTATGGAACTGACTGAAAAAATTATTCTCACTTTCTGAAAAAATTATTCTCACTTTCTGATCTTGATGCCGTCCTCATTAATCCAAACATAGCCTTATCTCGAAAGAAGGTTGAGATCCATGATGATCGAATCGCTTACATCTCCCACATCCACTTATTCCCCTCTAGGTTGAATTCTTTTAAAATCGATTTCCATCCATTTTCAAACTCAATGGGTTCGATAGTGGAAGACCATATGTATTTTTTCATTTTCTCCATTAAATCTGTTTCCTTGTACATGTAGTTCCCAAGCTACAAAAAGGCATTCGTTTGAAATAAACTAATGACAGACATAATAAGCAACATGAAACATCTTATGAAACAACTTTAACTACATAACTAAACTATGCTTTAATAGGAAATTTTTCCATAATATGCCACATATATAATCGATGTTTAGTAGCATGGAATTTATCTGTCGCAGGAAATGACAAGGGGATTGCTTGCTTCATTGCTAGACACTGGTCAGTAACTATGCTCACTGGATTTCAACCCATTGCTTTTAAGAATTCATCGAAACTCCACTTGAAATGAGGAATATCTTCTTTAGAGAGAAGATCAAATCCAAAAGTCACACATTTATAATGCTTATCAACCCCAATAAATGGGCAGAAAACCATATTATACCTGAAATTGCATACAAACAGAAATCAACAATAAAAACTAAAGTGCAAATCACCAAAAAAACTGCAAATCACTAAACCTCAAAAAATGAAGTGCATAACTAATAAATGTAACATACTTATTGATATCGAATGTTGCATCAAACGAAACAACGTCACCATACAACTCATAGTTTTTCCTAGCAACTGAATCTGCCCAAAATAGATTTGTCAAGTGTCCTTCCGGATCAAGATCATAGGCATAATAAAATGATTCATAACTCTCTTACCTCACCTTAAACTTCTCGATTATCATTTGTGCGTCACGTTCACCAACATAATCCTTTAGGTCTCTACTAAAATTTCTATAATCCATCACCGTAGCACCTACATTAGCATAACCACCAACCATTTCCTTCATCAACATATATGCCTTACTTGGACCAATATTTACCTTAGCAGCATCGAACACAAAAATTCAAGAAGTACAAGACATTTCATGATTGACCTTTAAGAACTGCCGACCAACCATAAAAACTATATCATGATTATGTTCTTCTACAAAAGTAGACACTCGATAACTTTGACCAGAAATATTTCTCAGTATAATCTTGGCATTACAACCACATCTAGTAGAAACAGTTTTCCTACTACCACCAACACACTCCTTCTTGTTATTAAAACCAGACCTATTACAAACCATATATTTGCTTATTATAGTGCCATCATCATGTTTTTTCAGCACTCTTACGTGTATCAAATCCATTCATCAACACAAATTGGTACACAATATCTACTACCACTAGGAGAGAACATGTAGCTTGAAACTGCCTCATCATTGTCTATTGAAAGAGATCCATTAACAGAACCACTACCACAATTTGAAACAACATCATCAATACACCCAGTTACGTGTGAAGAATCGGCACTCATAACACCTACATGATAAACACATAAAATTCTGTAAACAAAATAAATAATACAAAGCACTAAAATTAAAATGAAAAGGTACTGAATCCCTAACAAAATGCTAATAGAAAAAACAAATCACCAAATATACTTGACAAATCACTAAAGTTAAAATTGAAAAAAACAACATCCTTAAGCAACTTACATGCCTAAATTAACTATAATAACAAAATGAAGTTATACAAAAAATATGCATATGTTTTACATTAAATCATATTACGTATTTAAATTGTTAACAGAATAAACAAATCACCAATATTCTTGACAAATCACTAAAGTTAAATTTGAAAAAAGTACTCCCTCCGTCCCGGCCAAATGTTTACATTTGGTCCGGGCACGGAGACCAAGGATAGTGGGTGTAATAGTGATTTTATTGTTAAAATAAATGAAGTAGTGGGTGTAATAGTGTAAAGTGTTGAAAAAGTGGAGTGAAGTAGTGGATGTAATAATATATTTATTGTTAAAAGTTACTATTTTTAGTAATGTAAAGAATTGGGTGGGACGTCCCAAAAAGGAAAGTGTAAAGAATTGGTTGGGACGGAGGGAGTAACATCTTTAAGTAACTCAAGCAACTGTAACAACAAACTGAAAAAACACGAAAACAATAATCTTTCTGCAACTCACACTACACAGAAATTAACTAAACCGCAATTCAAATTGAACCCTAACATCTACAAATTTAACAAATTCAACACTATATTAAACAAAATATATAATACATAACATCTAATACAATTGAAACTTAATTCAACAAACAAACTAACTATAATAGGACATAATATATGACAATTACAACAAAAACAAGCAAAACAAGTAACTTTGCCTTGATTAGCACTGATTTTCAATAGATCTTCAGTAATCATCGTACAACAGGTCTAAAAAATCAATTCAACGACTGCGATAACAGAGATGAATCAACATTCGAATTCTTTACAACAAAGAAACACTAGATTGCTATATAAAAATGAAATTTCACGAGTTCGAATAATTGAATCGATGAAATAGTTTACTCAATTTTTCAATCTCACAAAAACTATACAATATCGATTATATCGAGATGATTATACGCTCATAATTTTACCGAGATGAGTTGAGTGAGAGAGAGAGAAAGAGAGAGAGAATGAGTTGAGAGGCAGAGATAGTATGAGAGTGCGTGCGTAAAATTTGTGATTGCCACGTAGATATGTCTGAATTGTATTGTAACAGCAACAAGTGGCCAGGATTAAAAGTTGAGTAAAAAAATGAACGGCTGTGATGAGATCTCAGATCTCATTTTTATTAGGGTTCTCATTTGAGCGCCCCCCCCCCCCACATATATATATATGTGTATATATATATATATATATATATATATATATATATATATATATATATATATATATATATATGAGATTGATGGTTCTGAGGTTATCTAACATAATTTTCCTGAGATTAATAAAAAATTTCATATAAATACACGAGTATGTTATTGTAATTAAAGAAAATTATATACAATTATAAAAATATTCACAATAAAAAACACTTGCACCTTAGATAATTTTTCTGAGTTAATCTCATGAACTTTATTCTCATATATATAATATTCGGTTTGGTTAATTTCGGTGCGGTTTTAACATAAAATCAAAATTGATATCACACCATTAATTTTGATCTTTTTTGGGGTGTGGTTTTTTGGTTTTTTGAGGTTTTGGTTTATTCTGCTCATATCACGTTGATTATTCTAGGAGTGAGCAAAAAACCGAATTGAAATCGAAACCGAACCGAAACCGGCGAAAATCGAACTGAAAAAATCGAAACCGAAACCGAACCGGTGGTTGCGGTTTTTGATTTTTAAAAACCGAGACTTTCGGTTCCGGTTCCGATTATAGGTCAAAACCGAACCGAAAAAAATCGAACTGAACCGATCATTAAAATAAATAAATTTATTATAATATATATATATATATATATAATTTAAGTATTAAATTTTTCTAGAACATAGTTTTTTCAATTATATTTCATATTACATCAACTATGCTAATATTGAATGTGGGAATATGACAACCCCTTTACAACATTTTATTCCACTATTTATCAATTAAAAAACATATAATCAGGAGTAAACATCATTAGACATGACTATGTGCTTTTTAGATTGCATACTATGATAAAAGATATTCACATTTTGTTGATTCAACTTTAAAATTTGATTGTTAAAGTTTTTTACATTTCTTTTGTAGTGTTATTATGCAGAACGTGATCAAGTATTTGATTGTATAAAATTTGAATGTAAAAATATAATGATTTAAATTATATATTTTTCATTTTTATTTATCCGGTTTTTTAACCGAAACCGAACCGATAAAAACCGAACCGGTTTTTTTAAAACCGAAACCGATGGTTCGGTTACGGTTTTCAATTTTTAAAACCGAAAATATGCGGTTCTGGTTTCAGTTTCAGTCAAAAATCGAACCGAACCGAACCGCGTTCACCCCTATATTATTCTTAACACAGTTTTTTTATCACTCGTTCGTCTAACATGAACACCATAAACGAATCAATAAAATCACTGATTCTAACCATATCATCAAACGATAAGTATATTAGGGATGCTCCTGTTTGTCGGTTAACGTACAGTTTCATTTAATTATGGCATAAGTAGCTTATAAGTAATTTATAAGTTAGAAAATATATACATTTTTTTATTTATAAATAATTTAACTTGCTAGATAAACTAAACGCTACCCATAGATTAAATTATTAATATAATTAGCGGCCTAAAATGCAAAAATATATTGCCCATAGATAGTGCAACACTGCAACTGATGGTAGGCAGTTAGGCACTCAAATCAAAGGCAGAGGGCTTATGTACAATCTATCAAACCTCATATAGTGGCCTTCCATTTAAAGACACAAGTAGGGTTCTTGTGAAGATGGTCAACTTAATCAATCAGTCACTTTCTCTCCACTTTCTCTCCTTACTTCAAATGACCAAGTTGTCTATATCTCTAATTGTTCTCTTTGTAGTGGTATTTATATATTTTCTGGTGTGACAAACAATTCCATTAATTTATACCAAACCAAATATTTCATATATCCCACTCGAAAGTATAGTCCAAACGATGAGTAGTGCACAAACCTTTACGAGTCCATATCCTTTTACTCTAGGAAGCTTGTCAATTGTTTTATCAACTATCATGTTATTACTGAAAGATGTTAAATGAGACAGAAAAATGCACCATATGTGTTATCAGACTCAAGTAATCGACTAAATTATAAAATTTAATCTCAAAATACGACTCACTAAAATTTGACACATTGGAATTCAGCTAAAAAATTCCAATAAAATGTAGGAAATAATATAATTGACTTCACTTGAACTCGAACCAAAATCTTGGTTTACAAACATTTGATTAGCACCTGCAGAGACAGGTTAACCAGCGCACACAAGCACTATTAAAACACATG
The DNA here is from genome assembly GCA_028671895.1 of Oenanthe sinensis. Classification (NCBI taxonomy): domain Eukaryota; kingdom Viridiplantae; phylum Streptophyta; class Magnoliopsida; order Apiales; family Apiaceae; genus Oenanthe; species Oenanthe sinensis. The sequence goes on along the minus strand of CM053798.1, from coordinate 12,013,504 downwards.
AAACAAGCCGACAGTGAGAATAAACACTTTCTAAAACGATGAAACTGAGGCAATGATTAAAGAACTAGCATATCAAAAATGAAAATAGCAAAAGTTGAGGGGGAAAAGAGTAAACAACATTTGACAATAATAAACCGATCATCAAAAGAGGCTGCACCAGCTTTCAAGTTACACAAAAAAGTACAATTGACTGCTGATTTTGGTTTAAGTACTGCACGAGATCAATCGAAAATTTCGAGATCCTCAAGTCATTTTTGAAATTGATTCGATTCAGTAGATGCACTAAAATCATCTTTGTTTTAACGTTAATTTGCGAAGTAACATGGTTTTATGTCACATACAGGTCAGAAACTTATTAAGAACAGTAGTTAATTGATAACAGATACTGATCTTTAGAACGGCAGTACATTCTTGCTGACATTGTTCACGTTAGCCAACATCCCTCCAATGTCTTTCATGTATGGTACATACATTCGCCTTCGATCACTTTCCTTCACATTTCCGTTCAGTACACTATACTCCACAGCCATCGGAACCTTGCTGGCGACTGCATTCATGTCTCTCACGGCTTCCTTCTTACCTTTTGTTGTCTTTTTGTTTTTATTAAACGATGTCAAAGAGACGAAACTCTCTTTGCCTTCAGTTTTACTCCTATAGAAGATATCTCGAAACTTCCAACTCGTAGACGAACTATTAGAATTGCTTTTTTTAGAACTCTTTGGTAAGTTCTCCGCCTTCTTTGGCTTCCAAATGCAGTACATTTCCTGTGGAACTCTGTCTAGTTCGTCGTTGTCTGAAGAAGAACATGATAGCAGATCGTGATCATGCTCTTCTTCGTTGAAATGCTTCCTTAATGATGGGGAATTCAGATTGAATTGAACATCATCATAGTTGTCCAATAATAATGTAGTGTTGAATAGTGGATAAGTAGGTTTGATTTGATTGCTACACATGATTTCATCTTCTCTGCTTATAGAGGTGAATTCGAAGTCTTCTTCCTCTTTGCTGTCATGAAGTTTCTTCAATCCTTCTTCTTCTTCTCCATGTTGTTTTTGGTGATTTCTATGGTTATGATGATTGAATATTTGTTGGTGGTGAGATCGAGACAGGAAATTATCGAGATAGGAGTGAGGTGGAAATTCATGGACTACTCTAGCAGCAACGGTAGCAAGTGTGTTGTAAGAAGAATACGTTTCAAAGCTCGGTGATTGCCAGATTACTGAATTTGACTGCATGCTGGTCAAGGAACAAATTCACAGTTCTCTGCTATTACCACTATCATGTTTATAATGCTATCTGTAAATCAATCCGTAATGGTGTTTGTCGCGTTTGTAAAGTGTCTTGTCCGAACACTAGAAATAAATTTGTTTTGCGTGAAAATAGTAAGAAAAAAGAACAGAGGATTTATTCAAAGAAGAACAAAAAGTAAGAAGTGGAGAGGTAGAGAAGTTAGAAGAGGAGGTTGTTAATATGAACTTCAATGTGGAGAAATGTGTTGTTCTGTTAATCTATTTATTCAGGATGTATATACACTACAGAAATAAAGCAAATGGATACATTGCCTTTAACTACACAAACTAAACCTTTATTACAAGATAAACGTTTTGCAATGCAATTATGCAAGGCAAGAGTATATCGATCATCTGCTCAAAACAAAAAACTCTGCCCTTAAAATGAAGATAATATCACTATCTGGCTCTTCTTCTAGTTAAGTTTAAGGTTAAACTTGAATAAGTTAATTCTTTTGGCAGCAACCAGGAATTCTTCCTCTTCGCTGTTGGAACTTGCTTGCTGAATCTTCTCTTGATGCTACAAGACACTGCATCAAATAATTTTTCCGCTTCATTAGCTGATCGATATCAACAAACATTGTAGATAGAGAATGGAGGTATCTAGTACGTTAAGCAATCATTAAAACTAATGCAGAAAAGAAAAAGTTATCAATGTCAAATGCTTAAGGTAAGCAGGCAACAAATTTTTATGTGAACAAAGGATTAACAACTAAACAGATGGCTTGTTTCATCATGAAAAACAAAAAAAAAGTATAACAGGGCAGAAACAAAGTGTCTGTTATTGAATGGGATGTAGGTCTGTGACATATGTCAACAGCAATCGCTTGTTTAGGACAATAACACAACTATACCATCTTTTTATTGTACCTTTGTAAGCATGTCAATTAGACAATTACTAAAACCATTTTCGCTCTATAAGATATCCAACCATTATATCATATCTTAGAGAGGAAGGATGCATTAGGACCTAATACTTTGAGAAGAACTCGCAGTGAAAGACGACGGAGCCATTTGGCCAAACGAAGACATCACAAACCTTAACTACTCTTAACTATCCCTTCGATATTTTATTTTGTTTTCACTAATTGAACCAACTCGCTGAGGTATTTTTTGAAATTTTAGAAGGGCTTGCAGACATTTGATGTGAAGACTTGCAATGTGAAAAATTGACAATTGTTAATTTTGAAGCTGAGATTAAGTTTTGTACGCAGAACCAAGAACTATAAGCCCACTAGATATAGTCATTGCCCACGTACCGGTGGTGATGCCATACTTCTACACAACAAATTTAGCAAGAAAATCTATAGTAACCCAATTGGCTGCAATTTCAGGAGTTTAACATGAATTTTATTTTCACTTTATAACATATACGGAGTAGTAAACTGATAGCCTATACCTACTATATATAATTTCAACATTTAACTACAAGCTTTTAGATAAGATCATCTAGTTTGGTTACAAAGTATTTCGATTGTATTCAAAAGAGGAGTAATGCATTCAAATCAAAGTAGCAAAAATGTTAACATTGTTGTGCAAGAGACTGGAGGACAACATAGAGGAAGTGGAATTTACGAGTACCAAAACAATCAACATTCGTCAAAACATTTTTTTTAGAAGTTCTTTGCCAATCTGTATGTTTGATTCAAATTCAACTACAAAAGACCTTTATACAAAGTAAAAGCCCTATAAACATCTCCATACCTTGTTTCTGTAGGATTTTATGATGGTTGCCAACAACTGGTCTCCTGCTATATGCCTAACTCGCTGTATCAATTCATGCCGCGAGATCTTATTTTCCTGGAAAAGAAAATAAACAATAAGGTTGTTGCCAAAGACAGCAACAAAAGCTAAACACTTCAACAACTATAGATTACTAAAAACTTGCTCTATTATTGCGGTGATGCTTGAGAATCAAATTGATAAGAACTTACTCTATTATCACGGTGATGCTTGACGATCAAACTGATTGCATCAGGAGGCAAGATCTTGGCCAGAGTAGTAATTAGAGTTGGAAATGGCATCCAAGGTGAAGTTGGTTTTCTTGGGGGACTCTGAATACATTGACAACCTAAACAAAGAAAAAAACTAGTACAATCAGTACTGAAACCATCAAACCAACCATGTCGAAATCTGAATTGAACTAGTCTAATGTTCACTTACTTTTTGAGCGAGTTTGAGCTCGGAATGTCACAAGAAATTGAGGCAAAACGTGCGTATTCATCTGAGTACCCCAAACAATATACTTGTTGGGAGATACTAAGCTGTCAACTCCGGTGTCAAACTCACTAGAACTTGGATGACATTGTCGCGAACCAGGGCGAATAACTTCCTGGTTTCCCAATAGAACTTGACAAAGCAGAAGATGCCTTAGGCCTTCATCATCTTCCACAGAAGATTCCACACTATAAAATTAAACAAACTTCTCAGATACCTAAACAATACCTAACAAGGGCTTAAACTAAATATATTCAAGAAAGTCACTAACCATTCAACAGGGGAATCAGCAGGCGATAGATACACACCAGAACCAAAAGAAAGATGGGGTGCAGCATGACTAAAATGACCAAAACCATGAGCAAGAATCTCGTGAATTTCATCCTTAGAACCACCAAACCAAGCATACTTGACATTAGCATCACCTCCACTCTTCCTCTCCACAGCTTTTTGAAATATCCGAAACGACTGAAACCTTGCTTGATAATCCAAACAAGAAAATGGTTTCCTATGAATGGCCTCAACTCTAAAATTTCCTCCTGAATCACTCAAGCCCGAACCAAGCTTTCCTGCAATAGTTTCGTATATGGTCTCATCTTCACTCACCCTTATCAGCTCATCAGCACCACCAGAAGATTGAAACTCACATGTTCGTGTACTAGCAGGACTCACACTACTCTCACAGTCAGAAACTGATGAATCTTGATCCTCATCACTACCCTGATGCTGAATAAACTGAGTGTTTTCATTAAACCCTTCAACTCTAATCTCACTTAAACTTCCTACTGGTGCATAAAATAACCGGAACTTAGGTACCATCTTCTTGATGTGTGTATATATATTCAAGAACGAGCTAGAATGACACGAAATTTTCGCAAAAATTTCTAAAAACTTAACACAAATAAGCTAACAAACATATAGCACTTGAGCTATATGACATAAAATATGTGGAACTGTGCAAGTGAACAAGAAAGTAAGAAGTGTTGTAATAAGTTGGTAAAGAAGATAGTAAATGTTTAGGAACACATGTAAATGCAACTATACAAGCATGTATGTATATATAGAGTAATACTACTAAACAGGTAAATGAAAGATGTGGTAGGGCATTTCTTGAGGAGGAGGAGGGTTTGCTACTTTGAGGTAGTATCGTTGGTTTTATATACAAAAACCATTGGTAATATATGTATAGTTGGGTTTGTATATTAAATATTACTCCCTACATCCCCTTCAAATAACTGATTTGATTTTTCAATGTTAAAATTTTTAAAATTTGGCCCAATATTACATATATTATATAATTAAAAAAATATAAAATATATATCATTGAAAATTTTATATAACTTTCTTTAAAATGTACTTTTCAGATTTTGAAAATTATAAAAATTTATTTTTAAATATTAGTCAAAATTAATTAAATTTAATCGTTAAAAAATTAAATGAGACACTTGAATTGAGACGGGAAATAATATATGCATTACATACAACAGATCGGGCGATGCGGCCGCAAATTGTTTTTACTTTGTGTCCACGGTTTGGTTTTGGTTGGTCACACAGGTTTGTAAACACCAAGTGTTTTTGCCAACTAGGCTAGTGGCTCTGTGGGGTACGGTTCAATATTTAGGAGAGTTGATAACATTTATTAGGACTATAAAAATTAAGAAAATATCAAAATAGCAACAAAAAGAAGGGCCTATAAAATTTAGTAGATAAATTAATACATGATATTTAAAAATTTATTAAGACAGATGTTAAGAAAAATATTGTTCACATCTCCGCCACGTGTTTGATCTCCTACAAAAATTATAATCATAATTTTAATATTTGATTAAAATAAATGCCAACCTTTTTCTTATAATTGAAAATTTTAAATTATTAATTTTAATTTAGGAAACATTGTTTTATAAGAAAATAAGTAACATTTTTCTATACTTTCAAAAAAAAGAAGAATGAATATTTATCTATAAGAAACTCAAATCTGATCTCAAATAATATTGTGTCATAATTAATATATGTAGTCTGATTTTCTATATAATTATTATTTAATTTAGACATTATTTCATTTTGTATTAATGATGATTTAAACAAGTTCTAAAAAAGCTTATTTAAAAAAAAGTTCTCAAACGTGTTCTAAACTAAAATCACACAATAAAATACCAAATTTACGTTGTTAAAAAATAAAAATTAATATAAAATGTGTCATAAAAGAATCATAAAAACCTAAATTGATCCATCAATTCATGATAAAACTAAAAGAAAGAGAGAAGTGAGAAATAAGATAAAATCGGAAGCGGTTATTGATTATATTTAATCTGTTTTAAAATGTTTTTTTATTCTTTAAAAGTATATAACAAAAAAAATTAATTCTCAATCAAAATTTAATCAAATTGACAAAAAAAACACTTTATTTGAGATGGGGCACTTGTATTTTAGACGCGTAACATTTCTATTTGTATTTTACACGCCTAGTCGTTTCTATTTGCTAGCAAGTCCAACAATGTAATAAAATAATGCAAGTAAATAAGGGTTAGAATGCTGATAATATGAACAAATCAAAATATTTGAATAAAAAAATGATGAAACAAATTGAACGAGACAAAGGATATTGGATACTTAACTCACAATATAAACAAGTAAAAAAAACACGATAGATACTTATCTTACAATATCAACTTACATACTCTTAAATCACAAATTTTCTTACTTTTACACATATTCTTACTAGTCACATATTATAAGGACAAAATATTAAAATGTAAATTTGTTTACTGATATGAGAGACAATCTTACACTTAGAGGATGTCTTACATTTTCGGTCATCCAGAAATATGTAGTCATCAAAATTTACGGGGGTTGCAAAGCACATAGCAAATGTTACCCAATATTTTACAGAGGCTTGTACGACACAAAATATATACTACCCAAATGACCAAAACAGTACACATATACAATAGTCATGGTTCTACGTATCCCATAACTCCGGCGACACACTCATACAATTTAAATATACTATATAGGTGGTGTCAAACACGAGATTATCCACTCATGACGAAAGTCTTACAAAATCTCCCAAATCATACATATATCATAAATAAACTGAAAATATCTTACTCAAAATATCACACAAGCCAAATATCATAAACTATTATAAATAAAATCAAACTTGACCTGTTCAGAAAAATGACAATTTACTCAATAAAGATGAACTCAAATGAAAAAGTACAAAATATGAACCTTGTAGACAATTTCGAGACCTTTCCAGAATGATAAAACTCGTCAAAAACAGAGAAATAATGAGTATAGAAAATAAACAAATATGGGTTGTTAAAACAGAATCAACACATGATCACTGTAGTATCTTAAGATTTACGACCTCAAGATGACAGAATTTGACAACGGAATGTAAATAAAGAATAAAGAACTCGAAAATACCTTTCCAGAATGATATTACACATAATTGTTGAACAAATATTCAATTTACTATGAATTTCAGAAACAACAACATATCAACATGAATTAAATCATCAGATTACACAAAAGACAGATTTCAACATACTTGTATATGGAATTTCAAAAAACGCAAAGAACGAAAATTGTAGATAATTGAAATACATTTCCAAGATATAATAAAATCACAATAACCCGACAAAAAACAAATGAGATATGAATTTTATAAGAATTCAGAATGGATACAAATTGATACACATGAATATATAATATACATACAATTTTCAAGTAACAATGCAAATTTTGAAGTAACAATGCGAATATGAAGACAAAGATTAAAGAAAAAATATCTGTAACTTGAAAATCAAAGATTATGAACGATTATCAAGAAATCCAGATGTTCCATCACATAAACTCTAATTGAAACCATAACCATCCTCTTAAACTCCTTTCCTAATCTCCTTCTCTATCTTCCTCTTTTTTTCCTTCTATCTCTCTTAAAAGTAAGGTAACTTCATTTTTTCCAAAACCCTAACTCTTTTCTTCTCTTTCTATTCTTTTTCCTTTTCTTTTTTTCTTTTTCTCTTGTGGACTAATAATATCCTATAAAAATATCGTATTATAAAATAAATATATATAATTAATAAATCAATAATAATTCACTAATATTATTCATAATATTAAATAATATAGTTAAATATATTATAAAAAATTACGGGATGTTACATACGTGAAGGGCCTATAAAATTTAGTAGATAAATATATGATATTTAAAAATTTATTAAGACATGTGTTATGAAAAATATTGTAAATTGTAATTTGTTACATATAATATAATAAATATAAAATTAATATTTTTTATATTATTTCATCATTACTCAATAGTCCATATTTATTTTATAAATTAATGTTTCATTATCATATTAGTATATTTAAGATTTTACTAGTATTATTTTTACACAATTTTCATAATCATATATTAGTGATGAGTTAATATCAAATTTGTTTAATATATTATATTTAAATATTTATTTAATCATTTAAAATTTATAAATGTGATTATTATTGTCCGCATATTCTAACTTAAAAAAATAAACTCTAATATATATATATATATATATGATATTAATTACATTTCTTTTTTCAATTCCTAAATACCTAAAATTAATCTGATTTAATCTGAGAGTTTTAAATTTAATTTTGAATATTATTTTTTGAATTTAAATTTATTTAAAAAAAATTAAATTTAAATGTTGTGTAGAACCCGATATATTGGTAGTTGTCATCCTAATTCAATAGTTGCTCATTGGATTGCTAATTTAATTATTTCATCCCTTCCAAATTAATTGTCTTCTTTTGACTTTTTTTATAGTTAAGTTTGATCAAAGTTTAACAAAAAATTATATAGTATATAATTGAAAAAAATTATAAAAAATATATCATCATAAAGTATATTTAATATATTTTAAAATGTATATTTAGTTTTACAAAATTATATAACAATAATTTTTAATTCTCAATTAAAATTTAGTCAAATTGTCCAAAAAAAGACCGCGAATTTGGGAAAGAGGCAAACCATTTTTTTTTATGTAAAGTAACATTTCTATTCACTTGTATTTTACACGGTGTTTCTATTGCCAAGTATTTTGCTCCCATAGTCCTGTTTGTTTGTTTGTTTGGTTAGCATTCCGAACAATCTCGTAGAGTGTTGTGTTAAATTAAAATTTTGGACATTTTAAATAAATTGGTGTTTCAACAATATCGTAATGCTGCCCTAATATACTAGAACATCTATCACATGTCTTTGGCACTACTACTCATATCTTATTTCATTTTTATTAATAAAATATTTATTTCATTACTTTTTTTATACTTCTTTTCCCTTATTTTATCTTTTCAAATATAAATTTAATTCAAATATACTATTATTTTAATAATAGAACATGAGAATATGGCAAGATATTGAAGTTAATTTATGTGTATAGTGTCCTAAATGAGTAATAGTGTTTATAAGTCATGTTATAAGACATTGTTGGACTGGCTACCCTTTCTCTTTCTCATTCTCGATCATCCCCAAATTCATACTAAATATAATAATTTTATAAAATTATTTTTAAATTTTATTTATTTTTAAATTTTTTTACTACATTTTACCCTTATCTCTATCTCTATCTCTATCCCTATTTTCATTTTTATTAATTTGTCTAATCTCAACTACCAATTTTTATTTTATTATATATTGTTTCCATTCCATAATTCTTATGGTATTTAACTTTTAAAAATTTTAAGATTCAAATTTTTATTAATAATTTTTTATTTTAAAAATTATTATCTAATCGAATGTCATGCGTTTTAGGGAATTTAAACAAAAAAAAAATTAATATCAGAAAAGAAAAGAGAACACTTATCATTAGTAAAATACATGTTAAAATTCAAATTTATGGTAACTGTAACATGTAACAATTATATCACTTGTAGACCATAATCAGGCCTATGGGCTATGTCTACCGCCAATGAAATATTTCTATCATTCGGTTCGAAAAACGTTACTCCATCCGTCTCTTATTACTTTTCCTATTAATTATGTGCACGTTTATCAACACATATTTTTTTATTGTTAATATCTTTAATTTCGTATTAGTATTAAATATAAAAAATTTACTGTATTAAAATACTCACAAATACGAATCAAACAAAATCATTCATGACTATATTTTGTCTTATAAATTATGTGTAAATTAGTAGTCAATCGCTTACAATGAACAGTACAAAAAGTCAAAACATGAAAAAAAATTAAAAACGGAGGGAGTAAAACATATATTTGCTACCAAGTGTTTGTTTGGATTTTTTTTATTTTTCATACTCATTCTCAAATCCACAATATATGAATTTTTAAGATTCAGAAGAGGTAGGTGTATAATTCATGAGTATGATAAATTAATTTAAATTTTATTATTTAGTTTATTATTTAAATAATTTTTTAATCATATATATTTACAAATAATAAAATGAATATTATTATTAATAATAAATATAAATATTTATTTTTATTATAAAAATTAATTTAATTAATAATTTAATAATATTTTATCCAAAATAACAATTCATTTCATAATTAAATGAAATACATATATTAAAAATTAAGTTTCAATCACATATTGATTCCTCATCCCAAACTCACCGCTTACCAAACGGGTACTACCCTTATTAATTGCTTGATATTTACTTCAAATTAAGTCCGAGTTTATTTTACCTACAGGTCAACCCGAATCCGACCCGACTCGAAACGGGTTAAAAAATATCAACCTGAACCCGATATGTTATGTACCTCGTCTATTCGAAAATGACCCGTTTCGACCCGAAAATTATTAAAAAGTAATTATTTTATTTTTATATAATTATTTTTATTTATAATTTAATATATAATAGTAACTTTATGAGAAGATATTTAAATATAATCATTTAAATAAAATGTAAATATATCACTAATTGATATTTTTATAATATAAATTTATATTTATATACTCACTCTGTCCTATTTTATTTGGCTGAGTTACTATATTAGTTTGTCTCAAAAACTTGTACGTTTCCTTTAATATAAATTTAAGTTCTACAAATACTCATATTAATTATACATTGGTAATCTCTATTTAACTTATTCAATGCAAAAACTCCTCCTCTACTCAATTTACTATGTGCTGACTATTCATAAATCACATATACATTAATGGAATAACAAGGATATTATAGTCAATTTAAAGATAAAATTTGCCTTTTCTTAATTTGTGTGTAAAAGTCAAATAAGCCAAATAAAATTAGACGGAGGGAGTATTATATATATTAAATTTTTGGGTCGGGTACTTTAAGTCAACCTGAACCCGAGCAGGTAAAAATTTACCCGATCCGAAATGCAAAAACCCCGACCCTAATTTATATTTTTTTGTGTCAGATTTCGGATCATGTCGGATTTTGTCACCCCTAACCTTGATGTATTTTATAAAGGATAATTTAAAACTATATTTATCACTTTTAATTTAAAATTAAAATTTTTTAGAAGCCAACATCAATTTCGACACTTTTATTAAAATATATGAATTATAATACACATATATAACAAAACAAATTTAAAATTACTTTTAAAGGTAAAAATTATTATTTTTATAAAGATAAATTTTAAAACAAATAACTAAAATTAATACTTTTTATTTTTTAAATTCAACTTATAAATATCTAAAAATTAATTTTACGAATAATACAGATAGTTAAACATTAAATTTGTAAAAAAGATTACTTACAAATTTATTTATCGAATAAAACAAAACTCTCTTTAATTAAATACCGTTTTCACTTTTTGTTACTGCAAACCTGCCCTTAATTAAATATTGTTGTCATTTTGGACTACCAAAAAGTTCATCCACATAACATAGATAAAAACATATGAATAAAAAAATTATATACATAGATAAACATGTGGTTGGGATATCAATATGGCCACGACAACATACAAGGATGTTTATAATTTTGTTATAAAATTTACTAAATAATTATATAAACTAGAAATTACATTCCATTTCTAACTTATAAATTACTCCATCCGTCCCATTTAATTCTTAACATTTCTGAGAGAGTCTCTGACACACATTTTAAGGTATATATAAAATATAATTTCATAACTTTTTTTTAAAATTTTCTTTTTTTAAATAAAAATTTAAACATCAAATTTTTATTAAAAAAATAATTTAAAATAATTTATGCATCTATACTTTATAACAACCTTGTCAAACCTCTTGTCAAACCTTGTCAAATTTTTTTTTTAAATAAAAATTTAAACATCAATTTTTTATTCAGAAAAAAAAAATTAAAATAATTTATGTATCTATATTTTATAACAACCTTAAAATATGTGTCAAATCCTCTGTCTCAAATATTAAAAACCTATCGGGACATATGGAGTATAAGATAAGCGAACCGAAGCCTTGTATGGCGCCCCTGCTTTGTTGCATATGGTATCCGGTAAATTTCAATTGAATAAATCATTTAATTGGACTTATTTTTATTTAATATAAAATGTGATAGGATAAGTTTTGCTTAGAATAAATATTCAATGATCAACCTGATGACATATGCGCGCACGGTTACTGTACTGTGAGTCACCCACCGATTTGGATACGTCCCTCACGAATCTCGATGCTACATATCCTTGGGCATTGACTTCAATAGGTTGAGTTTGTCTGACGCGCTTCAAATTTTGGGTCTAAAAACTTAAACATGTGTATAAATAAATTTAGGTTGTGTATATATTAGTATCCTAAATTTTTCAATAAAAATAAGATTTTAAAAATAATAATTCTAAATAAATGATCAAAATATTTTAAAATACGTTTCAGAAAAATTAATGGATATTTTTTTTAAAATAGGAGTTGTTATAAAATTTACTAAATAATTATATAAACTAAATAATATAAGAAAGTAGCTTAAGAAACAAAGAAGGATGTTTATAATTTTGTTATAAAATTTACTAAATAATAAATGAAAGTAGTTTAAGAAACAAACAAGGATGTTTATAATTCAAATCCGCCTTTGCTTCTTATTTTTGGTGCAAGTATCTGAATGTACATATGCAATGTTTATAGGAGGATTTATACCGCGTATTGCATATGAACATATTGATATCTATGCAGCTATATGTCTTGGAACTTGTACAACATAAATTTGGTTTGGCTTAAAAATGCATGCATTTGTGTATGGGTAAATGAACCACATTTGACTATTACATTTACAATACTCCCCCCTTAATTGTCAAATGTGAGTTATTACAAAAATTGACTGTCTCGTTAAAATCTTCCAAGAAAAAATTTAGTGGAATAAAAATCTTGATGAAGGAAAAAAAGTATAGTCTCCCCCTAAATAAAGTATCTCACACTTTGACATTTTCATGAAGTAAATTTCTCAATCTCCGCATGACAATATTATTTCACAGATTTTCAAATGTTGATATGGGTAGTGACTTTGTAAGCAAATCTGTCGGATTTTTATTTGAGCGAATTTGTTGTACATCAATGTCACCATTTTGTTGGAGTTCATGAGTATAGAAGAATTTTGACAAGATGTGCTTTGTTCGATCTCCTTTGATGTATCCTTCATTGAGTTGTTTAATGCAAGCTGAATTATCTTCAAACATAACTATAAGACTGTCTGAGATGTTTGATAATCAACATGATTCTCAGATATGTTGAATAACATATCGCAACTAGATACATTCCATACGTGCTTCGTGGATTGCTAATAACTCTGTATGATTTGATGAAGTTGCTGTCATAGTTTGCTTTATAGATTTTCAAGAAATTGCAGTTCCATAATATGTGAATAAGTAACATGTCTGTGATCGTCCAAAATGAAGGTCTGACATGTACCCAGCATCTGCATATCCAACCAGCTGTGATTTTATATGTTTGAAAATAATAACCCAACATCAATCGTCCCACGAAGATATCTCAATATATGTTTGACTCCATCCCAATGCCTTTTAGTTGGATTAGAGCTGAACTTTTCCGGTAGATTTACAGCAAATGCAATATCAGGTCGAGTGTTGTTCGCAAGATACATGAGAGCACCAATATCACTGAGATATGAAAATTCAGGTCCAAGAACATCCTCGTCTGATTTTCTAGGACGGAATGGATCTTTTTCAACATCAAGTGACCGAACAACCATTAGTGTGGTTAGTGAATGAGATTTGTCCATGTAGAATTGATCAAGAACCTTTTCTGTGTAAGTGGATTGATGAATAAATATTTCTGAAGATAAGTGCTCCACATGTATACCTAAAAAAAAAATTGTCTTTCCAAAATCTTTCATTTCAAACTCATTTTTCAAATAATTAGCAGTATTAGTAATATCTTCAGAAGTACCAACAAGATTCAAATCATCTACATATACAACAATACTAATAAAACCAGTTTGTGACCTTTTAATAAACACACATGGACAAACTTGATTATTACTATACCCATCATTCAATAAATATTTACTAAGCATGTTGAACATCTCTGTATAGGAACAACACAAGTCCAAATAGGGACATGTGATGTCTGCTGAATATGGGAGTTCGAAGGTGAACGTAGTAATTGTAGGACAGAAAAGAAAGTCTGTCACTAAAAAGGAAAACACTAAACCTAGAAATGACAAGAACAAGGCTAAGAAACCAAAGGCAAACAAACCATGTTGGTCTTGTGGACATGTTGGTGTTTTTGACAAGTGTGAAAGTGTGAAATATGTCGTGGTAGCTGTTAATAAGTGTTTTTTTGTAAATCTTAACACCTAAATATGTATGAACTAATGATATATAATATTTTTATATTATATATTTTATGATAATTTGAAGATATATGTTTCAATATAATTATATAATTAAATACTTCTGATTAATACTTCGATTAATCAATCCAATTAATGATCGATTACTCCATTAATCACCACAAGGTACTTTTACTGTCTAATTCTCATTCTCATTCGCGTATTTTAGAACTCAGTCCTTCACATGTATACATATATAGTCAGCTGCATTATATATTTATATGTACGTCAATCAAGTGAACAGTAAGATGCATGGTTCTCTTTTCTGGTCACTTATGCAATGACAGCCTTGCCCAAGAAGAAAAGAAGCATTAACATGGTTGAGACAAACTCCAGCCCTTAGAATCCCTCCTAAAAAAATGATGTGGTAAATTAGATTTAGAGAATGAAAACAAAAATGCACACTCTAATATAAGCAATCCATATCTATAATTATACAAATTTTAATTCTTATTCTCCAAATTTACTAGTAAATCTCATTCTCTAAAATTGTCATATATACTCCACATATATTTTTCACCACCTTTTTAAGTTAAAAAAACATTTACTCACAAAAAATATTAATTTTATATTATAGCTAATTATTATAAAGAATATCAATGGAACAAAACATTTTTATGATTTTCTATAATTTACCAAATTAATATTATATATTATTATAAATAAGCATTGGAGATGCACTTATCACTCTGCAGAGACAGTATATTTTATTATCATTTCAACCTTTCAAGCATATATACCCGCGCGCGATCAAATATTTGAAATATATAAGAATGAATTCTTAATTTTTTTAAAGAATGTCGAGCATTTAAATTTTGTTAAATATAATTGGAGGGTATTGAATTATTAAAAAAATAATGATTTAAAATATATGCTTATGTGCGTATATAATTGTACAGTGGTGCTTTATAAATGTTATTAATTTATGTCACGTGCAATGCATGGTTGAACTTTTTTAGTATTTTTATATGATTTAAATTAAAATTATTTTTTTAAAAATAATTATAATTTTGTTTAATGTTATAAGTATATATTTTTATTTAATTTTTCATCTATTTTATGTATATTTTAATATGATAATATTTGTGTGTTTTATTTAGAGTTGTGTTTTAATTATGAAAAATATATTTTAGTTAAGAAATTAATATTTAAAAATTAGGTCTAATAATAATTATATAGCCTGAATATCGATCAACGATTAATTATTAAAATGTTAATGTTTTAATTTTAATAATAATATATAGAAGTATAGATAGGGTCCGCCAACTTGTGATCGCAGGACAGAAGATAAGTATATATCCTATATATGACGATGATGATCTATAGCTTCACATTCAAGATTATACAATCTATTAAAGTATTAAAGTTTTCGCGCGTGATATAATATAAAGATCTTTTTCAAATTAAAGATCGAATCGGATCCCATCAATTTAAATAAATAAAACGTATAAAAAAATTAGTGGGTCAAATTTGTATTAGTAAAGAGATTTGTATATGATTACTAGATTTGTATTTCGCAAGCTATATTTTATATTGTTCAAACTTGAAAGATCACTGCAAGACCTAGCTACTGTCTCTGCATGAGAAAAGCGAAAAGCCTCGGGAATTGTGTCAACGGAAAACTAGGCACGAATAGTCATCACTCTCTAAATAAAAGAGATTCTGTAAATATTGATGTTGAATTGGAATTAAATTTTTAAAATATTTATTCACAAAAATATCTACAGCATAGATGCCTACTTTCATTAATTCTATGATAACTTGATGCATAAAATATTAATGTTATGATAAATCTAGATTAATTTTATTTACAATAATATTATTTAGTTATGCTATAGTTAAGTAGGTGGCATTTAATTAGAATTTTTTTGAAACTAAATTTATAACTTCAAATATTTTTCATTCAAATATTCAAATTATATGTATAGTTATCTCAAGTTTTTTTGTCATATTTGACTTTTCATAATCAAACTAAACTGGTCAGAAAAAATTTAAAAAAAAAAAGATAGAAGGAGTATTTAAAAATATGTTTAACATGATGAGAAGATTTATATTTTTACCATTAATTGAAATTTATAAAATTTAACATAATATTTTGTGGATGCTCGTACCGATCAGCGATTGTGATAATCATCTTTCCGTTATAATTTTTTACGGATAGGAAAAATCCTTAAGCAACTCCAAGAAGTGCGGATGAATTATGTGAGTTTCGTAAATTAAAAAAAAATTATGTATTAAACTTATCCAGAAAAAATTATAATAGATAAATGGTTATAATAATGACGTGTGAGCGACCTGGACCATGTTTTATATAGTTGTGAAATGAAAACTAATTTATATAATAAAGTTTGTAAATCCTAAAAGGAAAATAATAAAGTTTGTAAATCATAATAGGAAAATAAAAATGGTGTAAAGGAAGGGGAATCTGTGCCTTGCTTGTGAGTTGGTACCTGGTGGGTTCCACGCGTCAGCCCTAGAAGCGGAGTGGTTTGCGAGCATTTCTGTCTCTCCCTCTCTAGCCAGCAATTTGTAGATGAATGTATATATAGGGCCTGTTTGGCAAAATCACTTATTCTGGAAATAAGTGCTTATTTCCAGAAAAAGTTAGTATGTATGTACTTTTCCTGAAAATAAGTAACTTATTTTCAGTTTTGGAAATCATATTTGGTTTTAAAATTCTAAAATACATATGTATCAAAAAAAAATTTTGAAAATATGTAAAAAAAAAATTAAAATAAGTTACTTATTTTAAATTTAAGCTACCCCAAACACCCCCATAGTAACCTGAGATTGAACTCACCAAATTTGGGTAATAAGGTGTTTTAGTATATAAAATTTTTAATGATAAATTTATAATTATATATAATATTTTAAAATTATAATAATATTCTCGTATTTTAATATGAGATTTGAGTATAATTTTAAAAAAATTATCTGAGATCACGTGAGGATCTTTAATCTCTGTATACGGTATACATTGATTTCTTTTTCTTCATTCTTCTTTATCGAGTACCTCAAATATTCTCTACTCCTGTCACGCCAGACAGTGACACCACCTACCAAATTTTCAGTTACCATTCTATTTCATTGCAATAACACAAAGATCGATAATAACAATGATTAATATTCCATTCGTTTCATGTTAATAGTACATCTTCAAAAAATAACGCATATTAATTTTTTTTATTGTTTATAGATTGTATCAAAAAATAAATTTTGAATAAAAGTATATAACTTATACTAACATTCACAAAAAGATTTTTTTATAAATAATTATTTTAACTATGCAGCCAAAGTATTTTAAATTACGTGCAGAAAAATCAAACGACAAATATAAAAAATAGATGGAGAATATGGTATGGAATTAATCTTGGAAATATAAATTGAAGATATGTGAAATAGAGTTGATTTTGAAAATATAAATTAGATTATATTTATATTGAAAGTTGAAATGGACGATTATTTTAAAACAATTTTTTTGAAAGTGGATTATTAATGTTAAACGGAGGGAGTATATTTTTTCTTAAATATATAATATTAATTTTATTAGTATAAGATTTTATAGGAGATGCTCAAAAACAAATTGGTAAACAATATTGACATAGAGTTTAGAAATTTTACACCGCGAAACATTAACCCCCGCTCCCAAATTTTAATAAGTGAGGAAAGCAAGTAAACAGAAAGTAAATTGTTTTTATTCCAATTTTGAAGTGAAAGTTTTAAAATGAAAGTGTGTCTAATTTATATTCACTTTCACTTGTTTTATTTCGTATTAAAAACTCGAGAGCAAGTGAAAGTGGAACTACTTTATTTTAGGTTCACTTGCTTTCCTCCCTCTTTATTTCACTTTTACTTGCTTTCCTCCCTCTTTAAAACATGGTAGCAAGGTGTAAAAGACTATTGAAATTGGATTATACATCTACTTTGACGAATAAAGAGAACTGGAAATTATGTGATTTCAAATAATATTCTTGTTCGAAAAGAAAGAGCAAAAATGTAAACATTTTACAACCAAGGGAAGATTAACGTAAAAGAAAAGTATCACGCAGATATAACAACTCTTAAGTTATGCATTACACACACTAATCTATCTATGTGTAGATTGACGGCAATGGGGTAGGTCCATAAGATCGACTAAGAAGACACAAAGTACACACTGGGATGGTCCCACTTGAGTTCACAACTCACAAATTTATACGCCTGTTTAGTACATCTCTCTGTATATAAACCGAGGTAGCTAGAGTTGCAAAATGAAACGCATGCAGCAATAGTTTGAAGGTTGCTAAGCTCAACATTCATGGCTCTTACTTCTCTTCAAGTGTGCATCAACTCACCTGATTGGCTTCAGGTACTACATTCTCTTTGATGCCTTATAATTCCTTATGTTTGATACATTTATGTATGATGTTTGTGTGTTTGCAGGGGACAATCAACGAGGAGAATGATTTCGATTCGTCTTCGTTATCGAGCGGTGACATTGTGATGTGTTCAAGGCCATTGATGGAGAGAAGGCTGAGGCCTCCACATGATCAACCCATGAAATGCCCAAGATGTGATTCAGGTCATACTAAGTTCTGTTACTACAACAACTACAGCCTCTCTCAGCCGAGGTACTTTTGCAAAACATGCAGAAGGTATTGGACTAAAGGTGGTACTCTTAGGAACATCCCTGTGGGTGGTGGATGTAGAAAGAACAAAAAGCCTTCAAGTTCCAAGAAATCATCAAACAACAATAATGGTTATAATTCTTCCATCATTAGCCATGTCATTCCCGGGCCCACTTCCTCGACCGATCTTCATCTCTCGTCTCCCGAGGTGCGGTTCTCCCTTCTTGATAGCTTCCTAGGTGGGAGCCAAGATAATGGTTTCATGGACACGAAATATAATTCATTTTTCGGAACAAACCCTAGGCCAGTTGATCTTATGGAAAACAAGTGTAATCGAGAAGCAATGATATTTGAGAACCAAACGCACCCGGTATATCCCGCTGGTAGAGAAATGTCGGGGAATCAAACAACAATAAGCCATAACTTTATGGGGAATGGTGATCATTTAGGCATAATGAGTAATGGTACTCTTAATGACCATCTCCAAACTTTTCAAGAAAATGCCGGTACTACTTTCAATTCCACTCCTTATGGAATATGCTTAGATGGGAATAGTTATGGTGGGGCTTATTTGGATACTTGTCAAACACTCATGCTTCCTT
The DNA here is from genome assembly GCA_028671895.1 of Oenanthe sinensis. Classification (NCBI taxonomy): domain Eukaryota; kingdom Viridiplantae; phylum Streptophyta; class Magnoliopsida; order Apiales; family Apiaceae; genus Oenanthe; species Oenanthe sinensis. Next base: position 11,993,989 of record CM053798.1, on the reverse strand, counting down.
ATAACTATGAAGGGAATGAAGATCAAGGTGGTGGCATTGAAGTAAAGCCAAACACAAAGCTTTTGGCATTGGAATGGCAACAAGATCAAAGTTGTTCTGATCATGTTTCTGGAAAGGATAATCATCAGTACTCTTTTGGTTATCCGAACGCGGGTCTTGCATCGTGGACCGGGTTCATAAATGGGTGCAGATCATCTACTACAAATCCGTTAGTCTAATTTCCATATAGCAAGTGGTATGATTATGAACAAGAAAGTTTACTAATTAGCTTAATTAGCTAGGTATCCAGTGTTTTTTTTTGCTAATTCAGTGTTTTTTTTTTTTTTTTGCTAAGTCTAATTCAGTGTTTTTACTTTTGAGGAAGTATGATCTACAATGTATTTTGTTAAACTAGGTAGCATTAGTACTGCTTTTTTATGCATGTAATCTGGAGGGTTTTGATGATCTTTTGTGTATTAATATGTGACCTATTAACAAAAGAAGTATGAGTAGTATGATTTGAGTTGAATGTTTCTAAATGTTTAGTGCTAATAGTGCTATTGTGCTACTGTATCTATATATTCTATGCTTTCACCAATGCAAATTATACAGAAGAATGCATCTTTTTTACTATGTGATGATGTTTCAATCTATGTATTGTCGTGGATACAAAAGAAATATTGTTAGTAATTAAGGGAAAAGTTGGGACAGGAAATACAACAAAAAAGAAAGTAAAAGCAGTGTTTTCACAAGAATATGAAAAGTTTCTGTTCATATAATGTGCCTTGCATGTGATTTTATTTATGTATTTAACCGTGTTATAATTAAAAATGCAGCTATGCATTATTGCATTAACAGTGTGTTGCTTATTTTGCAAATAGTGTGATTACCTAGTAGACTTGAAACATTCTTGTCAAAGTAAATATCAAAGCATACTTGCAAGAAGACTTACCAGTAGGAATGGTAGTAAAGATCAAATCAGATGAGCAAATCTGGTCTGCAGTCTGCACCAAAGTTATCAAGTCCACCACAGTCTGTGATCTCACAATAAACCTGTAGCAAGACTATTCTACTTAATTTACGAAAAAGGCATGTAAACGGGGAGTAGGGTTTTGTGAGTAGGTCCATTAGGACGAGGTTCTTGGTCTTAAATCTGGTACGCTTATCCTTAACAATGTGTGCACTTAGTTTATCAATTTGGTATCATTCTAAAATTTAAAAATATATATCTGATAAAAATGAGTGTATAACAAACGGTTGCTGTTAGGTCCAAATGATTGTAGAAGGGGGGGTTGAATACAATCTTTAATAAATATTTCGATTTGTTTCGGATAATTTATGATTAAACAATATTAACTATTATCACGAAATAATAATCAAAGAAACACAGTTCAAGTAAAATACTTATATTAAACTTGAAATTGGTTACAAGATTAAATCAGAAAATATTCACTAATTAGCTCTTGAAAATTCTAGAGAGATTTTGACATGAAATACTCTTTGAATTTTGTTTTTAGCCAAAATAGAATGTTAATTGAATTGACAATGAAAGCTGCTGATCTTCTTGTATTTATAGGCAAATCTGGATTTAGGAGACTTTTTCTGCTCGGGGAGACTTTTTCTGCTCGGGGAGACTTTTCTGGTCGGGGAGACTTTCTTCTCGGGAGACTTTTCTGGCTCGGGAAGACTTTCCAGCACTTGAGAGACTTTTAAATCCTTGAGAGACATTTAATAAACTCGGGGAGACTTTTGAATAATTCTCGGAGAGACTTTTCAAAAGTCTTCCCGAGTCATGAAATTGCCGACCTGCTGTACATATGAAATGTATATGTCTACTGACTTGTCTTTTTCTTCTTTCTTTCTGTTTTGATTCATTTTTTTTATTTTAAATTCTATTTGATTTATTATATATCTTATACATTAAATTAATTCTTTTTGAATTAATCTAAGTAAGTAGGATACATAATAAATTATCTTTTTGATAATAGAATCAAATTAAAGTCTTCTTCATTCTAAAATAATTCTTAATTAATTAATTTCTTAATTAATTTAAGGAATAAATTAATTCTGATTGAATTAATTTACCAATTAAATTAACTAAATAATTTAATCAATTAATAGAGAATTAAATTAAAGCCTTGACTCCACAACAGTTGGTGATATAATTTTAAATCTTCTGTCTTCACACCATTGTCTGTAGCTGTCCATTTCTTCTGTAGTAAAGAATTTTCTCTGTATTTTGCCAACACTCTGTGTACTGTCTGGTTCACGAGTGATTCACAACAAATAAAATTCTTCACTTGACTTTTGTAATGGTTCACTTCTGCTCCTTCTGATTTGACTATATTTGTTGTCACACAAATTGAAATCTTCTGACACTGTAGCTTCTTCAAACTTAAATACTCCACTGAGGCATGATCAATTAAATTGAACTTCTTTCAATGCAGTACTACTTCAAGTCTGTAGATTGACTTTGATCTTCTTTTTCTTGTCAGATAATACCTGCTGAAGATTCCTGTGACAGATAATATATTTACTTACAAATTATCTATGTTTGAGTTGAGTTGTCATCTCGCTAAACAAATAGGCTTCTAAACATATGCCTTTCAATCTCCCCCTATTTGTTTGTTAAACAATAACAAGCAAATCACTAGAGGATAACTCAACTAACAAACAAGAAAAAGATATAACAATAAAACTTGTAAATAAATAAACTTAGTTCTGGTTTATATTAAACATTACCAGATTCAAACATTAATGATAAATACAAGATAGATGTTCCTCTAGACTGAACAAGTAGAACAAAGTTCTATCTTGACTTACCTATCATTACCAGCTTCAGAAATATCAACTTCACCTTTTTCTAGAGTTTAACTTTTGTGACTAGGTGTCATTGGTACATCTTCAGTGGCTGGTTTCTCTAGATCAGATTGTACATTTCCAGATTTCTTGAGTAACTGAAATGAAAGATATTCGTTCCTTTAGCATTGAACATATTATACAAGTAGTATTATCTTCATTTCTCAGACTCATCACTACTTCCCCTTAGGATGGCAGGGATGAAGTCTTGTTCTCTTCTTATTACCACTTCTCCTCTGTTTCTCCAACTCCTATCTTCACTTCTCATCCAAGGTGAATTCATTCTCTCATTTCTTGAATTATCCAACCATTTTAATAGAGGTAACAACAGACATGGCATACATACAGCATTAAACCATCGCAGATATACAAAATGCAAACTATGACATGTTATGCATTTTAGAAAATTCGGTTAATCCTATATACAAGAATCTTCTAAAATCAAATGGAATATAAGAATTAATGAATAATCACTAGTTCTTATCCAATCCAAGCATGTTGTTATTTACCCCCTTTTCTTGTTCAACAATGGAGTAATCCTCTTCTAGTAAAAAGATTTTGTTCAACAATTCTCCTTTTTGGATCTTGTTCAACACTTCTTCCTTTTTGGATCTTGTTTAAACTTCTCCCCCTTAGTTGAGTAATCCTCTTCAGAATCCTTAATATCAGAAGAAATTTCTTTCCCCTTAGTTGAGTAACATTAGAAATCTGTAACAGGGAATTGAGAATGTGATTTGGTAATTGTGCTAGTGTGTGATTTTACTTTGTGTTTCTCACAAGTGTTTCGCTCATATACTCTCTAAGTGTTTCACTCATAGAATATATATTTTCACTCTTTCTAACTTGTGTTTCACTCTTTTCTCACAACACTGTTTCTCTCTCAGTACGGATGACATAGTCTTTTGTACCTGCAAGAAAGATCACCATAGCCCCTTCAAGAGAGGTCACTGGTGGTGCAATGGGGTTTCGTAAATCCCCATCCTCAATTGAATCTATAAAAACATTTGACTTTAAAAAAAAACTGAATTGCTTCAGGAATAGATTCAGTGAGTTGCTGATCATCTACGATGATCTATTCCGTTAGGAATCCAGATATGTTCCATCTGGGGAGGGAGACAAGGATCTAAATGTAACACATGATCCAAGTTTCCTCCTGACGCCTGTGAAGGCATGTTGATTCAGTCAGAATCATCAATCATCCTTCCTTCCTTGATATGGAAGTTTAGAATAAATGCTTCCGTCAATTCATCCTTAGTGTGTGACAATCCTTACAGTGCATTTGAATATTACATATATGGTTTGCAGTGTTTGAGAGTGTCCAGATGAAGTTGACTCTTTACAAATGGCCTTGGCTGACAGGCCGAATTCAATAGACTCATCATGTTAAGATGACGAACCTAGTAACAGTTTTGCCATTTGCAAATCTATACCCTTTTGAGAGAATATAAATTAGTTAGCAGTTGCCTCGGTTTCAATATCATATTCTAACTAGAGGCAGGGCTGCTAGAACACTCATAGATACTTCTCTTTTCTAGTGCACTAGAGGCACTTACTCTCTCACCCTCTTTAGTTGATCAAACTTTTCTTTTCAGGGGTTTAGTAGATGAAGTTATATCTGTTTGAGTGTTTGTGGTTCTATGATCTGTGTTAGAGATTGAAGATTTTCAATCCCTTGATCTTGTCCTATAGCCACTGAGGGCTCAATATATCAATTGTATATATATATTTTTATACTAATTGATTAGAGAATATATCAAGATCGAGATTACCTACTTTTACCTCGAGTCGATTGCTCTTGAACGGCAGGACACAGATCTGCTTTTATTATTAGTGATTTTCAGATACCACAATATATATTATCACTAACAACGAAAATCACAATTAATTGCGATGAAACAATAACAAACTATCAAAATATGATAATTAATAATAATTTCAAAAAGCAAGTAATTATGCTCCTAATATCTCATCGTATTAAAATTCTGAAGCTAATAAACATTTAATTGCTTCAATTCATAAATTTAATAACATAAAATATCATCGCTAAATACTAAATAATCATAGGAATGAAAATTAGCACTTAACTTCATACATTATATCTAATAATTGTTACTCAAGTATATGACAATTATACTCATAACAATTATCAGTGATATATGTAAGCTTGAGAAAATAAATGTAAAGAAATTCACAAGTTCTTTAAATATTGACATTTAATACTTATGATTCTTAGAACAATTTCTCGTAGACAAAAATAAAAATAAACTGAAATAAAAATAACTGTAAAATAAAACTAAGAATAAAAATAAACTTACACACATATATATAGAAATAATGATACTAAAGGTTTAAAAATAAAAACAATATGTACCAATTATTGAAAAACAAAAATAATAAATATATATATATATATATACAGTATAGATGCCAATTAAATAAAACTGTACAAAGTTCTATTAACCTATTTATTAAACTTAACATAAATATATACAATAATAACTATACTTTAATATTTGATTATTTTCAAATAAAAATAATTTTTACCAAAAATCTAACTTGTAAAATTTTGATTAAATTATTTTTAAAGATAATAATCTAAAATTAAAATATAATAGAATACAAACAAAACAGATAAAATATAAAATATTATAATAATTTACACTAAACACACATTCGAGAACTAGAATTTAGTAAAATAAATTTACAAGTGTTATGACAAATATTTACATAACAAACACTTGAAATTTTATTTAAGAACATAATGCAGATGTGAACTGGGATTTAAGATGAAAAACTATTCAACATCCCAAGTTCACCAACCAACCTGGTGAATGTGGATTCATCAAGTGGTTTAGTAAAAATATCTGCAGTCTGTTCTTCTGTGGGTACAAAGTGTAACTCCACAGTACCATTCATAACATGTTCTCGAATAAAATGATACCTGATATCTATGTGCTTTGTCCTCGTGTGCTGTACAGGGTTGTTGGAGATTGCAATGGCACTTGTGTTATCACATAAAATAGGAATTTTATTTAACATAAAGCCATAATCTCTGAGTTGATTCCTTATCCATAAGATCTGAGCGCAACAGCTTCCCGCAGCAATGTACTCAGCCTCTGCTGTAGAATTGGAAACTGTTTGCTGTTTCTTGCTGTACCAGGAAATCAATCTTCTCCCTAGGAATTGGCAGCTCCCTGAGGTGCTCTTCCTATCAACAACACTACCTGCATAATCAGAATCTGTATATCCTATTAGATTAAAACCAGATTCTTTAGGGTACCAGATACCAAGATTAGGTGTACCCTTAAGATATCTTAAGATTCTTTTCACAGCAACAAGATGAATATCTCTAGGATCCGCTTGGAACCTTGCACATATACAAGTGGCATACATAATATCTGGTCGGCTTGCAGTTAGGTAAAGTAGAGATCCAATCATACCTCTGTAGCTTGTGATGTCTACCTTTATTGAGTTTTCACATACTCCAAGCTTGACAGCTGTAGATGAGGGAGTTCTTGCAGATGCTGAATCTTCCATGTGATACTTCTTCAGAAGTTCTTTAAGGTACTTGGACTGACAAATGAATATTCCATCTATTCTTTGACTCACTTGAAGTCCAAGGAAGAATTTCAGATCTCCCATTAAGCTCATCTCGTACCTACTCTGCATTAACTTAGCAAATCTCTTGCACAAGTTATCATTAGTAGACCCAAATATTATGTCATCAACATATACTTGTACCATTATCAGATCATTATTGTGTTCCTTATAAAATAAGGTTTTATCTATGACTCCTCTAACAAAAGCATTTTCAAGTAAGAATTCTGAAAGAGTGTCATACCATGTTATGGGTGCTTGTTTGAGACCATAGATAGCCTTGAAAAGAAAATATACAAAGTCCATGTGATCTGGATCTTCAAAGCCTGGGGGCTGTTGTACATATACCTCTTCAGCTAACTTTCCATTCAGGAATGCACTCTTCACGTCCATTTGATAAACTTTAAAATTGGAGTGAGCTGCGAATGCCAGAAACATCCTGATAGCCTCAAGTCTTGCAACTGGAGCATAGGTTTCATCATAATCAATTCCTTCAGCTTGTGAATAACCTTTTGCAACCAGTCTGGCTTTGTTTCTTATTACAATGCCATCTTCATCCAACTTGTTTCTGAATACCCATCGTGTGCCAATTACAGTTCTGTCATTTGGTCTGGGTACCAGTTTCCAAACATCTTGAGATTCAAATTGATTGAGTTCATCTTGCATAGCAATCACCCAATCAGGATTAGATAGTGCTTCTTCTACTTTCTTAGGTTCCATTTCAGATAGAAACCCAGAATAATTGCATTGATTCTGTGTAGCACCTCTTGTTCTAACACCAACATCTGGATCACTAATGATCAGCTCAAAAGGATGAGCTCTACTCCAAATTCTCTGACTTGGCAGATTAGATCTTGATGATTCGCCTTGAATTACATTGTGATGTTGTGTTTGATTTGCTGATCCTTCATCTCCTCCCCCTGAGTTGCTGCTAGGATCTCTTGATGAATCTCCTTGTGTGTTAGTGGTATCTCCAGAGTTTTCACTGTTTCCACCACTACCACTTGGATCATCAGCATTATTAACATTGTCGTTTCCTGTTGCAGCCTCAGGTTCATTTTCATCATCTGAGTGTGAGTCTGACATATTGTTGAACTTAAGAGTTTCAGATGGATCATCATTTTGGATGTCAGGGAATTTTGTGTCATCAAAAGTTACATTGACACTTTCTTTGACATGATGTTGATCAATAATATACACCCGATAAGATCTTTTAGAATAACCAACAAAAATAGCTTCTAGAGCTTTAGCTTCGAACTTCCCAATACGTTCTTCTCCATCTTTAAGTACAAAGCATTTAGCACCAAATACATGAAAGTACTTGAGCGTTGGTTTCTTGTTAGCCATTATTTCATAGGGTGTCTTCATTAAGTCCTTGTTGATCAGAGTTCGATTCTGGGTATAACATGCAGTATTTACAGCTTCAGCCCAAAAGTACATTGGAAGCCTTGATTCACTCAGCATAGTCCTTGCAGCTTCAATTAATGTACGATTCTTCCTTTCTACAACTCCATTCTGTTGTGGAGTTCTAGGTGCTGAGAATTGTCTTGTTATTCCCTTTTCAGCACAAAAGTCATTCAGAACTGCATTCTTGAATTCAGTTCCATTGTCTGACCTTATAGCTCTAACTGGAAGCTTTGAATCCAACTCAATCATTTTGATATGATCAATCACCATTTGAGGAGTTTCATCCTTTGAGTGCAGGAATAAAACCCATGTATACTTTGAATAGTCATCAACAATAACCAAGGCATATCTTTTATGTGACATTGACATAACATTGACTGGACCAAATAAATCCATATGAATTAATTGTAGTGGTTCAGTAATACTAGATGTGTCAGTGCTTGGATGTGATGCTTTCTTTGCTTTCCCTTTCTGACATGCCTCACAAAGTCCTTCTTGTGTGAATTCCAATTGAGGCAGTCCTCTCACTAATTCTCTTTTGACTAGAGAATTCATAGATTTGAAATTAAGGTGTGAGAGCTTCTTGTGCCATAGCCAACTTTCATCTGACGAAGCTTTAGCATAAAAACAATTGACTTCATCTCTGCAACCTGAGTTCAGATCGGCTACGAACAAGTTTCCTTTCCTTACTCCCTGAAGAGCAAGCTTTTCATCTTTCTTGTGAGAAATCAAACATCTCTCCTTCACAAAGGTCACTGTGTATCCCTTGTCACAAAACTGACTGATACTCAGAAGATTGTGTTTAAGACCTTCCACGAAAGATACATTATCAATGACGACATTGCCAGCTTCTAAACAGCCATATCCCTTAGTCATACCCTTGCTGTCATCTCCAAAGGTAACTACTGGGTCAGTTCTCTCAACAACATTTGATAGCAGGGCTCTATCTCCGGTCATGTGTCGTGAGGATCCACTGTCGAGAATCCAAATGACCCGGTTCACCTGTTTTACACCCTGCAATCATCAAATGAGTTAGGACTTCTTCGGAACCCAACATTGATTGGGCCCGGCATATTTGAAAAATTGTCCTTTGTCAGGTTTAACAACAGAACCCAACTTGACAAACTCATCTACTACTTTGACTGAACACTTCTCCTTGTAAACAGCCTTAACATTTTTGTATACAGGCTTAGAAGAAAATGTCTCCTTCTGAGAAACAGGAGGACTGGCAGTCTTTGATCTAGCATGCCTGTGATTTATGTGTTGTCTAGGTGTAGTATTGACATTCATAGCATGCATGCTTTTAAAATATGCAGACATAACATTGAAAGCACATAGCATACAGTTATCTACACCACATGGTTTATGGCATGCATCAATAGTAGGCATTTTATTCACAATAGCAGGAGTCTTAACAGTTTCTACCTTAACTTTATTAACATTTTTAAAGTTCTCAGTAGCATGGAATCTGTTGTTCTTATCCCTACTATTAACAAACTTACTAGGTCTGTTATGATTTTTCTTAAGCTCATTAGCACCTAAACCATGAGTGGATGAACTAGCAGTGTTCACATTTTCTATTGGTCTCTTAGGTACATATTTAGCTTTTTGGACATTTATTCCTTTTATGTCTCTAACAGGTTTTTCCTGTTCTTTCTCTTCCTCTTTAAGGTCTTCAAGTTTAATTTCATAATCCACTATTACACAACTATCAAGAACTGGTTCTGCAATAGGAGTTATGAACAGAGGGTTCTTAGTGTCCTTAATAACATGTGGAATACCCCTCTCTATAGCACTCTCTTTAAAAGGGGTAATGTTACTAGCCTTTCCTACAGATTTATTATATTCAAAACCTATCCCAACTTTCCGATTAATCTCTTGTTGGTCAACTAGGTCTTTCATAACAAATGAAGCAGTTCTATAGGCTTGACACCTAACTTTCTCTTTTTCAATTTTATCCTTCAAAAAAGCTTCAATTTCAACATAGCAGTTGACTCTATTAACTTGAAATGCAACATCTTCAGTTAATTTCTCATTTATAAGTTTCAGCTTTTTCAATTCATAATTCTCTTCTGATAAAACTTTGTTTTCGAGAATTAAGACTTTTATTCGATCTCTAGCATTAGTTAAATCCTCACCTAGCAATTTAAACATTTTAGGACAGCTAGGGTTTACCTCAATTCCTTGACGAGGTGGGGATTGTGATCCTTCAGAAGAAGAAGCCATTAGAGCAAGATTTCCCATATCTTCTTCTTCATCGTTGTCAGAATCATCCCAGCTTTTTCCTGCTGCTAAGTAGGATCTTCCCTGATGCTTCTTCAGTAGAGCCTCATATTTCTGTTTAAGCTCGTCATATGAATCCTTCTTTCTTTCCTGCTTGGGCTTTCTACAATCTGTAGCAAAGTGTCCCATTTCATTGCAGTTGAAGCAACGAATCTTGCTTCTGTCAACCATCCCTGTCTTGTATCCACCTCTTGTATTGGATGAGCTAGAAGAACCACCTCTCTGAAATCTGTTTGCCATAGGCTTGAATTTGAAACTAGGGTTCCTCCTGAATCTTGTATTTCCAAATTTTCTAGCAATCAGTGCCAGAGATTCATCCTCAAGTTGATCAAGTTCTTCCATTGAGTAGAATTCACTTTCAGATGAATTCATTTGAGTTGCACCAACTTCTGCAACAATACCCTGATCAATGACTTTGACTGAAGAAGATTCAGTCATAGCTTCTCTGTGTTCTGGTACTTCTGCTACAAGAGCTGTAGACTTGCTGACCACTTTGCCTGTTCCATATATTTCCTTCTGTTGAATCTGCTCGAGCTCATAGGTCTTCAGTATGCCATATAGTCTTTCCAATGAAATTTCATTCATGTCCCTTGACTCCCTGATGGCAGTAATCCTATGCTCTAAGTGAACTGGCATTGTCAGCAAAAACTTCCTATTGATCTCCTTCTTCGTATAGTGTTTGCCATTGAGATTTAGATCATTTATCAGTTTATTGTATCTCTCAAAAACATCAGAGATACCTTCTCCAGGATTTGATCTAAAATGCTCATATTGAGACGTTAAGATTTCCAATCTATTCTCCCTCACTTCTTCTGTTCCTTCATTTAGTATCTCTATCGTTTCCCAGATGTGTTTAGCATCTTTGCAATTAACAACATGATTGTACGTTCCGGGATCAAGAGATTCCACCAAAATTAATTGCAGGCTGGTGTCCAATGAATCCAATTCCTTTTCTGTTTCAGTGTAGTCAGAAATATCTTTTTCAAATTGTCTGTGCGGAATAAGTACACCATCTTTCATATGCTCAGGAATGATTGTTATTGGAACAGCAACACCCGTCCTCAAAATATCCTTATACTTAATGTTTGCATTTCGAAGAAACAAGGTCATCTTCCTCTTCCAAAGATTATAATTATCTTTATCAAATGGAGGAATTTTAATGCTACTCACTCTTTGAGTACTCATATTAAAATAATGGAAGATTAAAATGATTTGAGATTTTTAGGAATTAAAGAGATTTCGAATTTTTAAGAAATTAAAAATTTTCGAATTTCTAATAAATTAAAAATTTCGAATTTTTTAAAGAATTAAAAATTTCGAATTTTTAATGAATTAAAAGTTTTGAAAATTTTAAGATTTAAAGAGATTTTGAATTTTTAAGAAATTAAAAATTTTGAATTTTTAATAAATTAAAAGTTTCGAATTTTTAATGAATTAAAAGTTGTGAAATTTTTAGGAGCTAAAGAGATTTCAAATTTTTAAGAAATTAAAAATTTTAGAATTTTTAATAAATTAAAATTTTTGAATTTTTAATAAATTAAAATTTTCGATTTTTAATAAATTAAAAGTTTCGAATTTTTAATAAATTAAAAGTTTCGAATTTTTAATAAATTAAAAGTTTCGAATTTTTAATAATTAAAATATTAGGATCTTGATTTTTATGTCAATCAGATGGCTCGGATACCAATTGTTAGGTCCAAATGATTGTAGAAGGGGGGGTTGAATACAATCTTTAATAAATATTTCGATTTGTTTCGGATAATTTATGATTAAACAATATTAACTATTATCACGAAATAATAATCAAAGAAACACAGTTCAAGTAAAATACTTATATTAAACTTGAAGTTGGTTACAAGATTAAATCAGAAAATATTCACTAATTAGCTCTTGAAAATTCTAGAGAGATTTTGACATGAAATACTCTTTGAATTTTGTTTTTAGCCAAAATAGAATGTTAATTGAATTGACAATGAAAGCTGCTGATCTTCTTGTATTTATAGGCAAATCTGGATTTAGGAGACTTTTTCTGCTCGGGGAGACTTTTTCTGCTCGGGGAGACTTTTCTGGTCGGGGAGACTTTCTTCTCGGGAGACTTTTCTGGCTCGGGAAGACTTTCCAGCACTTGAGAGACTTTTAAATCCTTGAGAGACATTTAATAAACTCGGGGAGACTTTTGAATAATTCTCGGAGAGACTTTTCAAAAGTCTTCCCGAGTCATGAAATTGCCGACCTGCTGTACATATGAAATGTATATGTCTACTGACTTGTCTTTTTCTTCTTTCTTTCTGTTTTGATTCATTTTTTTTATTTTAAATTCTATTTGATTTATTATATATCTTATACATTAAATTAATTCTTTTTGAATTAATCTAAGTAAGTAGGATACATAATAAATTATCTTTTTGATAATAGAATCAAATTAAAGTCTTCTTCATTCTAAAATAATTCTTAATTAATTAATTTCTTAATTAATTTAAGGAATAAATTAATTCTGATTGAATTAATTTACCAATTAAATTAACTAAATAATTTAATCAATTAATAGAGAATTAAATTAAAGCCTTGACTCCACAACAGTTGGTGATATAATTTTAAATCTTCTGTCTTCACACCATTGTCTGTAGCTGTCCATTTCTTCTGTAGTAAAGAATTTTCTCTGTATTTTGCCAACACTCTGTGTACTGTCTGGTTCACGAGTGATTCACAACAAATAAAATTCTTCACTTGACTTTTGTAATGGTTCACTTCTGCTCCTTCTGATTTGACTATATTTGTTGTCACACAAATTGAAATCTTCTGACACTATAGCTTCTTCAAACTTAAATACTCCACTGAGGCATGATCAATTAAATTGAACTTCTTTCAATGCAGTACTACTTCAAGTCTGTAGATTGACTTTGATCTTCTTTTTCTTGTCAGATAATACCTGCTGAAGATTCCTGTGACAGATAATATATTTACTTACAAATTATCTATGTTTGAGTTGAGTTGTCATCTCGCTAAACAAATAGGCTTCTAAACATATGCCTTTCAGTTGCTGGTTAGATTTGGGTTAATCAAGTACTTCTTTACGCTTTTAGATAGTCAGGGGAAACTACTGCTTCCACAGGATTGTTGTCTTCCTAAAATGGCTTATAGGATTCAACAAAAAAGAAATGGCTTATAGGATGTTTACGAGGAAACCTCTTTTGTCTCTCTCCGTGTAAAACTGATCCTGTTTCTATCTTATCTAGGGACTGGTCATGGCATCTAATTTACATCTGCATAACCAGGTCAGATCATCCCCCCATTACCATTGTGTAACCTATAACTATAATAGGTTACGACGACCAAGGAGAAGAAAGCTGAGAAAACTGCCTTCGATGTGAAGTTAAAGAAATTCGATACAGCTGCAAAAATTAAGATTTATTCAAATAGATTAGAACATTTAGAAGCCTGGAGTCGGACGCAAAAGAGCTGGTTGAAAAAATACCTGTCATACTTCAACAAAAGATCAGTAAAGAGGGGGGGGGGGGGCAAACGACATAATCGAGAAATAAAAAGCTGCCGGGGGCACTGCCGTGAATGGGTGACATCTTTTCTAGGATTTCCCCTGTTTCTCGATTTTTGTTGCTGTTAGTTGGAGGAATGGGACAGTGTCCTAATCTTCTCAAATATATCAACTCCTGTTCTAGTGTTCTCTATGAACATAACAAGGTGCTGGTTTATTTTATAGGTGCATTTCTGCAATAGATTGTTGTTTTAAGTTGGGTATCAGTCTGTATTGTTGAGTGCTGAATCATTTTATTTGCATATCTTTGTATATATATCCAACAATTTCTTTACAAAGAAAGTCTGATGTATATAGCATGTATTTCTTGTATCCAACAACAAAGATTCATCAAGGAAAACAGATTCTGCTACATTTCAAGAAAGGAAATGATTTCATGTCTGGAAAAAGATTACGTTGAAACTTTCTCCTGCGCTAAAATCATAAATATGGAAGATAATTTAGGGGACAGATGATCTGAGATGGAACTTTGAGACAGTTAAGCATTTGGGTTTACAAATGAAAAACAGCAATAGACTACCACATAGGCAATATAGTCCTTTAGAACACTGCACATAGCAGATATACCAAAAGTTCCTTAATCATAAATTGTCTCAACAGGAGTGTTAATAATGCACTTACATAATCGCGAATTCAGTTAAAATTTAAACATGTTACAACAGCTGTGGAGGAACATGTTCTAAAAAGGTCCAAGGTATTTTGAATTGTTTGTTGACACGGACAAAGTCAGGAACTGTGTTGTAAATAAATCATGAGATACACGATTTTTGTTTCCATATGTAAAGTAAAATTTTTATCTAAAATGCAATAATATTACGTCGGTGAAATCCTGGATAATTATTAACCCAACATAGAAAAGTACATGCAAAGTTTACATGTCCAGAGTATGTTCATGCCAGGAAGTAGCAACCAAAAATTAGATTACTCTTAGCCTAAAACCTATTATACCTGATAAGTCATAACCAGGGGAACCCTTTCATCTTGTTACATCATATTATCATGAAAAGGAGGAACAATACAACCAAAGGGCATAACTAAAGGGTCCCCTGAAAGATCCATGTTGTGACATATAGCAGACGCCTAAATAGAAAGTCTTACATTCTTGCAACTTGTAAATTATCCTACGAGGAAGATGAACCAACCATAGATGTTACCCTGTTCAGAAGGGACTTGATTTCTGTCTCCAACTTGACTCTCATCTCTGGTGATATATTATCTCCTGCATTCTCTAGCATTGACGTCATCATCTGAAGATTCTGTCTAACAAACTGGAGATCAGGAGCCTCTGTGCTCTTGCCTTGAGGGTCACTAATGGTAAAAGGTTTACCCAGGTTCTTGGGCTTTTTACTGGCCCTAGGCTTTGGTGGGCTCTTCACTTTTTCAGCAGGCCAAATCTGATGCATGTTGAGGCCACCATCTGGTCCCGAAACCCCTGGTGCAGGAAATAAAACCTGGAGTCGGTAGTTGACAAGAGCTGGCCCAAAAGGACTATTTTTCTCTAAGCTGCAAAAGGCAGTTCTTGCATCAGAAGAGTTAATAAACACAACTTGGGCTGTTCCAGAATCATTATAAACTTTTGCTTCAGAATCCATTAATGGCCCAAATATGCAAAATGTGGACGTTAGATCTTCTGGTGTGGGCATGGGAGCTTCTGGAGCAAATTTTAAGAGGAGAGCAATTCCCAAAGCTTCTCCATTAGTCTGTGCCTCACTGCTACTGAGATTAATATCCACTAATCCAGCATCCGTTTTCTTTTTTCTACCCTTTCTCTGGGGTTTGACTTCATATAGCTGGGTTTCAGTAGTATTTCCATTCAAGTCCGGTATGGCAGAAGTAACATTTGCAGCTTTTTCCTTTCTCTTTCTTTTCTTTAACCCCGGTGTATCAGAAGGAGAGAGCATGACTGTCTGCTGTATAACCTTCATGACTCTACTAGGTTCAGTGTTCTTACTGATATCTGACTGCTCGAGAGCAAGTTCAGCATTTGGGTGCAAAGAAACTGGTTCATTTGTTCCTTCCTTATTTAGGCCGGGAATATTTTGAAGCGAATAAGGTCCCAAGACCTCAACCTCCTTCAATACAGCACCAAGTATTCCAATGGTTCCATTCTCACCAGGCAAATCGGCACCATTAGTCATAGGGTAATTGGCAGAGGTTGACTCAACTTTCCTTTCAGGCTCAAATTTCCCTTTATTTGTTGTACAAGCACTTGCTGCACTAAATCCTTCTAACTGAGCACCAGCATTACTTCCATTTACATCTGCTAGGCTGGCCATTATTTTAATCTCAGGGAACCCTGGAGCTTTCTTTGCCTTCCTCGTCCTTTTGATAGGTACAGTTTTGCTTTCAGATGCATGAGGATCTGTCTGAAAATCTATCGCTATTGAGCCACTCGTAGTTATATTTCCCGGAAAACCGTCAGTAGGTTTAGAATTCAAACCTAGTGGGGTTGTATTTTTTTTCTTTCTGTTTTTTGGCACAGATTTGATTTTGTTTTTCTCTTCTAGCAAGCCAATTCCCGCACTTATACTGATATCAAGTGCAGCCGTAGCTGCTTTGGTGCTCCCACATTCTCTTGCTTCTTTTTCCATTTGTTCCTCTCTATGAATTTTAATTTCAGACAAAGTTTTAAAAAGGCCCATCTCATTTTCAAAATCCATACAAGCTGTATCCTCTTCTTTTGTTACCTCATGGGAAAAGTCACGGAAAGCAAACCTCCGGAATCTAGGAACAAAACTCTGCATGATATCAAACTGTTTACTTTCATCAGGATACCAACAATCTAGAGCTGTAAATCGCAGTTTGGATAACAGCTCGGCTGAAGAAGCATTTATGACATCTGGAACAGTTATATCGTGGACACTGCTTTTCGTGCATGAATTTTTCTTTGTCCTCTTGTCATGAGATTTAACTGTACGGGCAGACCTAAAAGTGTCATCAGAAGGATCTGCCATTTCGTTTCCTTCCTCGTTATTTAAACTTTTAGATGCCTGGCTAGGATCAATATAAGGAAATGACAGATACTTGCTCTTTCGGCGTTCCCTTGATTCATAGCTCTTTTCAAGCTTCCCGTTGGTCCCGCAGTCAAGGTGCTCCACACTGTCAACTTTATTACCACGCAACTTTGTAGATAAGATGGAGCTGGGCAGCTTCATCTCTGATGAAACTACTGTACAGATAGCTTCGTTTTTCCCATCCTCAGGTTCCCTATGACTCGATCTGGTTCTGGATTTCAACGGCTTCTTGCTTAAGATAACTTCTGATGTCACTGCATTCTGATCATCACTTTTAACATCAGTTGGCTTGAGTTGATGAATTGGCAATTGAAGGTGACCAGTGGACTGATAAAAGGCTGATAGGCGATTCTGGATGACTTTACTCTCTATTGTCCCAGGAAGAGCGACATCCTGAGCAAAACACTTGATACGTGCAAGTAATTTTTCAGGTTCGAACTGAAGCACTGGCAATTCATCAAGTTTGCAAGCTTTCTCCTTCGAAATTTTACCTCCTCCCTCTGCTACATCAGTGATTTTACTTTCTTCCGGATAACAAGGGCAAGTCATCTCCAACTTAACCCGCCTACCAATCTCACCAACAGCCTTTTCAACAGCACAATAGAAGTTTTTGGAGTTGCTCTGCCTTGACATCTGTTCAAAGTACTCGTGAAAAGGCTTCAACTGCGAGGTGCTTCCCCGTAATACGTTACCACTCCCAAAGAGTCTAACCTGGAAATGGTCCTCCTCCGCCTTGGCAGTGTCATTTGAGAGATCAGAATGCTCAAATATCACCCCAGGCCACCATAACTGAGTATTGGTTTTAGCCCACACTAGATCATCAACACTAAACCTATTTCCATTGCAAGCAATGGCCTCTCCTTCCACATCATTCCCTTCTACGATGCTGCCTTTAGTTTCATTATCAGGCAAAAGTGCAATACTTCCTTCCGACAAATTTTCTTCAGTTGAACTTCTTTCGAATGATCCCCTTTCCACCATACAAGAATGATCACCTTGAACACCGGTATCTACTTGACCAAAAACATCCACATATAGAGAAATACCAGATTTAGAAACATCTATTTTGTTGGCAGAATCAACTAGATTCTGTTGCGAAACATACTGTTCTTTGACCCCCTCTTGCATCACCACCTTTGCAGCCTCTACCTCCTTAACCACCTTCTGCATTAATACCTCCTCAGCCTCATTCCCTTCATATTCCCCCTGCATTAACACCTTCTCATCCCCAACCACAGCCTCCTGCATTACCAACTTCTCAGCCCCAAACACTTCAAACCCCTCTTGCATTACCATCTTCTCAGTCCCAACTTCTTCAACTTCAATCGCCTCCTGCATTACCACATCCCCAGCCTCAATATCTATGATCCCCTCCTGCATTACCACAACCTCAGCCCCAACCTCTTCAATACCCTCCTGCATTACGACCTTCTCAACCCCAACTTCTTCAATCGCCGCCTCTTGCATCACCAACATATTAGCCCCAACCTCTTCGATCCCCATATCACTTAAACACACCTCCTGACCCAACTCATACCCACTTCCATTTTCATAGTCATATCGCACCGCCCCTACATCACCTACAAAATCCGGTCCCAACCCACATTCTTTCCCCTCATTCCCCAACACCCCTCTTTCCATTCCCCCAACCCCTCCTACTCCACCACTCAAACCACCCCCTTGAACACCCAACCCCTGATTCCCCACCTCCACATTATCGACACCTCCGTAAAACAAACCATCACTACCTACCACAACCTTATCACCAGCCACCAACCCAGAAACCCCATCCACTCTTTCCCCAGATGGGTTTTGCTCACTCTCCATTTTCGACAAGACAGTATCCTCAACAATTGTTTTCAAACTCTCAAGAATTTCCATTTCAAGAACCCAACCTACCAAAAAAGGTGACACCTTTACTCCAATAATTAAACTCACACCAACTTCATTCCTTCCAACAAAAAAACTCACACACACACAAACCAACCATAAACATCAAACTCTTCACCAATTAAACTACAAACACACACACACATAAAAAATCAAGCTTTTCACTACTTACAAGCAAGAACACAAAAATACAACAAAAATCAAGAAACAAAAAGCAAAAAGATAGAGAAATAGTACCATAAAATCAAGGGTAATGATTTGAATCTTGTGACAACTTGTTTGATTATTATGGATCCAAAAATATTGTACTTGATATATTTTTCAGGGGAAGATGAAATGTAAGTAAGTATGTAAGTATATGAAACCAACCTTAATTAGGGCAAGTGTTGGAGTGTGTGTGAAAGGAGGCACAGTTAGTTAGTTTTAAGAAAAGGGTCCACGTGTTTGCGTGTCGCCTCCTCCAAGATGTTTTTGCATGACTCTAGACTAGTCTTTTCATTTTTCTCGTGCTCATGCCCATTTTTTCATTGTATTTTCTAGGTAGGTGAGAGAAATGAAAATTTTATGTACAATTTCAAGTTTGAGAAATGTTATTTTCAACCCATTTTTTTATTTTTAAAATTTATTTATTATATTTGGTATTAGAATATGTTATAAATTGTGGATTTAAGAGAATATGCAATAAATAATTCTGTAAATAAAAATTGTATTTAGTGTATAATTTATTTAAAAAATTAAAAGTTAAACAATTGTATTTTTATCATATGTGCACATAATTATATTGTTGAATATTTAATATAAAATTTTAAAAAAAATTAATATTATAAATATAATAATTTCAATTATCAAATTAATTATTTAATACTAGTTTTTTCATAAAATTGTAAAAGATACCTCACGTCATTATTGAAATTCAAGTAAGTGAATCCACAATTATCATCTTGTGGGTGCCCTTTATTTAAATATATTTTAATAAAAAAATATCAAAAGTTTATAAAATATTATTAAAACTGAAACGTTTAAAATTAGGTAGGTGGTAGTCCGTCAGTCATTACGTAAATTGATGATTTAATTTAATTTATTATTATTTTCCTAACTAGAATAATTATTTAAATAAAATCATAATTTTATTCACTTTAAACATAAACATAAAAAATATGAATAAAAATATAAAAATATTTTTATACAAAATATTAAATGAAATAAAATTTATTGTAAAATTAAAATAATTTTAGTTATATAAATAAGTAAGAAAATATTATAAAATTTCTGTACATTTAGGGGTATCAAGTTAATAATGTATAAAAAAGAGAGAATAAAAAATTTCTAAAAATTAAAATATTATTATCGGTGATGGGACAAAATTATCATCTACCCGACCCTCGGGAAAGAATGAATTCAAACGTGAGCAAGTATAATGTAGTGCTATATTGGGTTTTATTGGTATTATAGTACTAAATGTATAAAAATCAATTTTAAACGAGTTTAATATTTGGATATATCATACATGAATGTATAAATGCATCATTACTTTTATATTTGAAATAAAGAATGGATTCATTCACCCTTATCCCATCATCAATAATTATAAATGAAGAGTGAGAGTTAAATAATTATTTTATTATATATCATCAAATATAAAAAAAATATTAAAATGGATAAAAGTTTTTTTAAAAATAAATTTGAAACTAATTATGAAATGCAATTTTTATTTTATTATAAAAAAAATACTTTTTAATGTTATATTATATCAATAATAATAAATATTTAATATATAGTATTCTACTTGCTCCGATAGTTACTTCAAAACTGTATTGTTAAAGTCAGGTGTAGATTCATTTTAAATATATAATCATAATAAGTTAATAACTTGATGAACATGTGTTGTATTTCATTTTAATCTTCTTTATTTAATAAATTAGATTTTTGAATTTTTAAAACTATACATACTGAATACATATTCATATAAAATAGTTATATAAATTCTACCTATGTACATCAAAATACAGTATTACATCTTAAGTATTATTTAACTATAAATTCTACCTATGTACATCAAAATACAATATTACACCTTAAGTATTATTTTAAAAAAGTTGTGAATAATTATTGTTGAAGTCCTTTTACCTTTCATTTACAAGACTTTTGGTCTTTGGCCTTTCATGTGTATTGACCTTTGGCCATTCATTTGTAGACTTTTATATTTTCATCATCTAGACCATTGACTTTCTATGTTCTTGTAACTTATACTTTGAAACCTATATAAAGGCAAGTTGTATGAATGTATGAACACACCAAGATATATGAAATTGCTTACTTCTTTTATCTCTCAAACTCTCTCTAGTTTATACTATAATATATAACATGTTATCAGGATGACTTGTTCTTCCGTTCTAATAGTATAATGGTGCATCTTGTATTCAAAAAAATAAGGTTTAAAATTTATTTTGATCGTAGATTTTGGTCAAAGTGCAAGTGGCTAATCGTTTATGGTAATTTTCTGTTAGAAAGCATGGGTTGTCATTTTTCAAGGTTCTTTTCAATACTCAAGTTCAGCTTGAAGGATTCTTAAGGTGCGAATTTGAAATTTTAGAGAATTAGTAATCATACATTAAGATTTTGAGGTATGCATCTCTTTTATCACTCTATTCATTTTCATGATATTAGTCTAAATTTATATGTTTGAATTATGTTAGTTAACATTTCTCGTAAAAATTATATTAAATTCGTTTACCTCATAATTGAATGTTTTTAGACTTTTCGGAAAGATCTGTTAACTGTCTACAACTTTCGTAGTTTAAGATTTTTGAAATTCTACATGTACCTTTATGAAATTTTATCATCATAGATTGTTGGTGTGACTTCAGAAATAAGATACTATAACTTTGAAAAATCATATAAAATTGAATTTACATCTGAAAATTATGTGTAATATCAATTCGGAAAGATCTTTTTGAGACCTTTAAGTTATAATCATACTTTACTGCCTTTTATGATGTTTATTAATTTTAAAAGGTGTAAATTAGAATATGTCCAGGAGCTTATTGTTTTTCAATTATAGCAGCCTACATTTTAATTTATTTTGAATTCGTTACTAATTCACTTTTTAAAAGATTTAATATTCTGGAAAACTTGTTTGATTATCTATAAGTTTCATATTTTACATATTTTGAAATAAAGTCTTTTACATGATGTAAATTGTCTATTTTCTAAAAAGATCAATTCTGAATTTTTACATATAGTTATGTAATTTGTGGAGTAAGTTTATTCTCTAAGTTTTGATTTAGTCAATATATGCAAGTTTCATTTTATATTTGCGTCATGAATATTATATTGTTCACATTAGAACTCATTTTTTTTTATGTGTATCTTACTATCCCTATTTGAAATTCATATCACTTTTATAATTGTTGTGATATGATTTAAGTACATATATATAAGTGATGGTATGTTAGATCTATGTAATAGGAGCAAATAATTATTATAAAAAAAGTTGTTCTAAAACAAGGATTGATGAAGAGAGAGAAAAATTGAATTAGTGAAAAACTAAACGTATTATAAATAGACAAGATGACTTTTGCCCACATACACTATGGCCCTTTTTGGCCGCACTTATTTTCTGGAAATAAACTCTTATTTCCATAAAAAGTAGGTATGTATGTACTTTTTCTTAAAATAAGTAAATTATTTTTTATTTTGAAGATAATATTTGATTTTAAAATTCTAAAATAAATATTTATCTTTAAAAAATATGAAAATATGTATAAAAAAAAGTGAAATAAGTAACTTATTTTAAGTTTAAGGAACCTCAAACGGCCATTATGTCACCTCTATCAAATTGCCTTGTTCACATATTAGAATATATTAAATATTATGCATGGTCCAAATAAGTGAGAATGTAATATTGTCAAGTTTTATGTGATATTTTTTATAGATGATAATATTCAATATCACAATGCGCCTCTTATAAATTATAGTTAACTTATATAACATTATTAGCATTTGTAAATGAGAACTTTTACCACTCAAATGAAATAATCTTGATATTATCAGTAACAACTATTTGACATTATTTTTGATGGAATGATAATAAATAATTGCAATCAGAAGTTACACGAAATAACAACCATAAGTTGTCTTTATGCAAACAAATTTTTTATGACGATTTTTGATATGTTTAGATTTTGTGAAATCCCTGAAGAATATATATTAATATTTTTTTATAGATATGAACAATAGAGTAAATGTTATGCGTTTAGGCATTTGATTACAATTTTTATCAAAATATTCCAGAAGAATAATATATATGAATATAATAGTTCGAATTGGAGTTCTCTTAAAAGTTATGATGTCCTTGAGGGATGAATCTATATAAGGAATAATATAATTTATAAAGTATGGATATAATAGATCTTAATAGAATGAATAAATATTATAATGATGATATGTATCCCGCAGATACAGTTGAGTTACTAAAATTATGAGTTGGTATTGTGACTCCATGTGATTGATTAAATTCACATTGTTGATGAAAAAGTTACGAATTACAAATAAATGATATTGTTCCATTCCCTGAAGTGAATGAGATAGTATTAGAAATTGAAAGATATAGACCATGCATGTATTAATGATCTTAAAAAATATTAACAATTGGTCGTATTCTTATCATGTGTATAAGAAACGTTTCTCTTGATTATAATAAAGTTGGCTAGTGTCAATGCGCTATATATTGAATATGAGTCATCCAGAGAGGGAACATTATATATTGGATGCTTCATCATATGTTTCTTAATATAAGACTCCTGAAGAGCATATATATTTTATCATAGCCAGTATTTTACTCTCTCGACTACATTTTTATTGTAGAAGAACATGTATATTATTGATGTAATTATATTTTCCCAAAAGATTGGAGAATCTTATTTGATATAAACGACCGCATGGAGACACTAAGTGATGTGTTGAAATACTGCAAGCGCACAGTGGTTAATTGTAGCAATCACAGGTCGATCCTCAGAGACTATGAAATTTCCAAACCCTAACAAATAAATCAGGCAGACTAGACAAATAATTGTGAGATGAGATTTGTTTAACCTAATAAGTAAATAAGAACAAATAAATATGGAAAACCTAGGAATCCAGATCCATCAATCAATTACAATTAATATCCAAGTTGCCCTAAAAATCAATTCTCTTTCTTCAACAAATAAATATCAATTAACGAGACAAGCATATACTATGAAACTTATTATCTAACAATAACCCATCAAAACTTCATGGAGCAAGCATAGGCTATGAAAAATAAATTCGGTAACAATAATATATCAAAATCACTTTGTTAATCAAACAATTAAGCACCAAGAAAAATCACGAGAATATGTGGATAGAAACAAGTAAATACTAAAAATAATTAACTAACTTCACCTTCATCCTAGGGCAAGAGAATTAGCTAGACATGCTTGAAGAACAAAACAAAGCAACTAATATAAGACATGTAAATAACGAATAACATAAAAAGTGTTTGAAAGATAAAAACTTTTGTATTGAAAGATCAAGAAAATAAAAGTACTCTACTCCTACTCCTAATTATTAAAAACCAAAGTTAAAGTTAAGGTGCAAGGTTCATGGTCTTGAAATACAAGAGAGGAGACCCATATATATAGGGGAAATAATATAGGTTTTCTATATCGATTATAAATTGAATTCTAAATATTTCCTTCTATTCCTTTTTCTTCTCCAACAAGTATTCGATTTTATCTCCTTTTTCTTTGCCTCCAAGTAATTCCACCTCCTTCCTTGTATTTTCCTTTTTCTGCTACAATTCTGATTTTAATTAATTTCCTACAAAACAAAATAAAAATAATTAATTAACTAATAAAATTACGAAAATAAACATAAAATAGGTATTAAAGATGTATTAATTATGGACCTATCAAATGCCCCCATACCTATCTTTTGCTAGTCCTCGAGAAAAATCAAAAGAAAGAAAAAAAATATTATAAAAGTCCTATGCTCCTTTTCGTAGGCGTGACGGATAATTTTAGGTTTACCAACCCGTTAAACTCGTAGACGATCTCTACCAGAGGAGTGTTGTCTCCTAAGGGTTTACAGAAGATATACCCATAAAATCCGTGAAATATTCTAGCAAGCATCTCACTCTATCAATAACGTTCATCGGTGTCACCAAAAGAAGATTTTTAGGAAAATACATGCCTTAAAGACTCTTCTAATAATAGATAAGATGTAGGTATCTAGAATCCACTTATATCGAAGTTAAACGTTTGCAAAAACTCCCAAGGTGAACTGACCCAATCTCTATCAAAACAAGTATCTAGCCAAATTTCACAGTTTTTTTCACTCTTTTTTTTCCATTGACTTTATAATGTCTGTTTTCTTAGGCTTTCTATGTTACCCATGTAGCGAGCTTTGGGTCAATGACTCCCAAACCAGTTGGTCTTAGGGCACTAGGTTTCAAAATCCCCTACGGACTTAATTACTCGAGTAACAAAGGCCACAAAACAAGACTAGTCAATTATTACTTTTATCTTAGCTCGTCAAGTAATTCTCCAGTAACCAAGGGCAGTGAAAAGTCACCAAGAAAAATTTATTTCTCATACAATCGCACTTAATACCAGCACATGTATATGGATCGTTCCTTTCATATAACATTGTATTTTCCACCCATTGATCTTAAAGGAGTACTTGATGCTTTATATATTTTTTCACAAACATTTGATTCGACATTGTTTTAACATGTGGGCTCTCTCTCAGGTATCGAAACCTTCCCTAGACAATCTTTCCAACAAAGACCTTGTGCAATAAGTGCCGTCTTGGACTTTTAAGCAAAAATTTGTTCGACACAAGTTTCATGAAGAAAACCTTACTCAACTACGTTCGAATTATCTCAAGGCATTACATATATATAATTTTATAAAAAATTGTTAACACCAACTAGCATCATAGTACAAGAGTGGAAAACTTAGCTAAAACATCTCTATTTTTGGATTTTCTAATTTTCTAATTTTTTTGGATTTTTGAATTTTTTATAATACTACTAATTCCCTCCCCCATACCTAAATCATGCATTGTTCTCAATGTATGCAAAGAGAGATATGACAAAGTAAAAGGACGAGAATACCTGATAAAAGCATGATGGAGGAAGCAAAATGAACTACTATACAACACACACACAACGTTACTCCCCCATACCTATACTGGACTATGGGAGACAATCAAGAATAACTTACTAACCAACACCACATCGAGGAAAAACTTCTTTCATCGGAGAGTAAGCACACTGTTGAAACACATTCTTAAGAACAAAATTATCTACTAGAAATATACGATCTTGCAACAAGATAAAACTCATATCACTAACATAATCCATAAACCAATTAGACGCTGCTTTAAATTGTTTAAGCAGATTGATTACTTGATATTTGTGATCATGGACTAAGTCATTAGAAATAAAAGCATGATGAGTTTCATTAAAACCTACAAAGGACTGACCAAAAGTGGATAGAAATGGTTTTGAATCAAGTGGGGGTGACTCACCTACAGAAGTCTTAACAATGGACCTAGGATCAAACGCAATATCCTTCAATTGGGTTTCATGTTTAGAACAAATGATATTCAATTCATCTAACATCTCATCAGAAGTGAAATTTTGGTACAACTCATGAAGTTCTTTATTACTCTCATACTCTAACATAACATCATGTTCAAGAAAAGACTCAATCAAACTATCCTCAAGATTCGACCATGACACAACGTCATTAATGAAATTAAGTCCTATAGGTTGGTCATATAGATCATTGGATTGACTACCCACATTAAAGATATTAAGATCTAGAGTCATGTTTCCAAAAGTTAGTTTCATCGAACCATTCCTACAGTTGATTAAAGCATTGGAAGTAGCAAGAAAAGGTCTTCCTAAAATTATAGGAATTTGATTTTTGAAATTTTTGACAGGTTCGGTCTCGAGAATAACAAAATCCACGGGAAAGATAAAATCACCAACCTTAATTAACACATCCTCCACTATGCCCTTAGGAGTTTTGATAGAACGATCAGCTAACTGAAGAGTGACATTAGTCTTTTTAAGCTCACCTAAACCCAAAGCTTGATAGACAGATAATGGAAGAAGATTTACACTAGCTCCTAGATCAAGTAAAGCTTTGTTAATGAAAGTATCACCTATGATACAAGAGATAGTAGGACAACCAGGATCTTTATACTTCACAGGGATTTGATGCGATATGATGGAACTAATATGAGACGTTAGGAAAGCTTTCTTAGGAACGTGAGTGGTTCTTTTATGAGTACACAAATCTTTTAGACACTTCGCATAAGAGGGAATTTGTTGAATTGCATCTAAAAGAGGAATGTTGATCTTGACTTGTTTAAAGACCTCCAAAATCTTATCCAATTGAGCAGATTGTTTGTTTGAAGTAAGCCTTTGAGGAAATGGGGCTTTTGGCTTGAAGACTTTTTCAAAGATGGGTTTTAAAGGTGGTTCATCCGATTTGAAAGGTTCACTAGATTGCACTACTACTTCAGAATTCTTAGGAAACAAGGATTGGTCAAGACTAGGATTTAAGAGTAAAGGATTTGGTTCAGAAATGAGTTTTTCTTCCTCTTGAGTATTGAGACCAGCATGATTGTTGAATTGATTACCGGACTTAAGAGAGATGACAGAATTCACATTTTCAGGAGCTTTTTGGTTTGGATGAAATTTAGGATTAACCTCAGGTTGACTAGAAAATCGGTTTCTCTCTCTCTCACTGATTGTGTTGGCTAACTGACTCATTTGGACCTCTAGTTTAGATATGGCTTGAGTATTGGAATTTAGTAACTGCCTATCTTGGGTCATAGTTTGTATGAAAGCCTGTTGAGATTCAGTTATGTTAGCTTGGGATTTCAATAACGCCTCAATACTCTTTTCCAAGAAATTCATTTTCTTATCAGATTCATTAAAACTAGGAGGATTCAAAGGGACTGAAAAAGAATTTGGATATGGGTCAAAGTTTTGAGCAGGAAATGAGTTGGGATTTTGAGTTGGAAATGGACTAGGATTGGGATTTTGAAAAATAGTTTGAGATGGTTGGTTATACTGATTGTATTGACCTTGGTTCCATGAGAAATTTGGGTGATTTTTCCAACCAGGATTGTACGTGGGTGAAAAGGGATCATTCCTAGCTTTCGTTTGAAACATGGCATTAACTTGTTGAATTTCAGGACAATTTTCTATCACGTGATTACATGAGTTACAGTTTGCACAGACAGACACTTGTGAAGACACGTTGTTGGTTTCTAAGGCTTCTAATCTGCTTGTGAGTGTAGCTAATTTAGCTGCAGTTGCAATAGAATTACCAACTACATGTATGCCTTTAGATGAGTTAGGTTTTTTGATTTCTTGACTTAGTTCCCTAATTGACTCCCACAACATTGTTTTTTCAGCTAACTCTTCAAAAAATTGCCAAGCTTCTTCTTCATTTTTATCCATGAATTTACCTTGACACATTGACTCTAACAAAGAAGTGGTTGGTCTATCTAAGGCTTCATAAAGAATTTTACAAAGTCTCCATTGTTCTATACCATGTTGAGGACATTGGGACAATAGATTTTTAAATCTATCAAAATATTTCCAAAAAGACTCATTTTGGTTTTGTTGAAATTGGTTGATTTCATTCCTAAGTTTGTTAGCTTTATGGTTTGGAAAATATTTTTTTAGAAATATGCTTACAAATCCCTCCCAAGTTGAAATAGAATTAATGGGTAGACTATATAACCATTTTTTAGCATTCTCTTTAAGAGCAAAGTTGATAAGTCTCAATTTAATAGAGTCATCAGTCAATTGTTGAATTTTCTGTAGGGCACAAACTTCCTCAAACTCTCGGATGAAAAGATATGGATCCTCTCCCTCTACCCCAGTAAACCTAGGTAACATGCTAATGTGGTGAGATTTGATTTCAAAATTATTTCCATTTACTGTTGGTAGGACTATGCACGAGGGTTGGGCGGAACGAGTGGGATAACAACGGTCTCTAAGAGGAATAGACATGATTATTAATGGGGCTTCTACTTCTTGTGACTCAACTTTACTAGGTGAAGAGAAATCAAGTTGTCTTACTATTTTAGGTGATGAAGGGTTTGTTTGTCTCACTAATCTAGATGTAGTGTCACGAACCCAAACACTTTGCATACACAAGAGATTCAAGTAAGCACGCAGCAGAAAAGATATAGAAGTAAACACCTAAAAAAAATGCAAAAGAAAAATCCTATGTCTATGTTAACCTAGAGAAATTCTAGACCTGCTCCTAACTTTAAGATAATACTAAGAGTCACAAATCTAAAAATATTCAAACCGATTGGCCAGGCAGATGGAAGCATTGCCAAGAGGCTAACCACCTTTCTAGACACCAATCCAAATTGGCCAGGTAAGCTCTCGCTTTCCTAGACACCAAAAGTAAGAATACGTAAAGATTTGTTTCTTCTTAGGTTCTCTTCCTAAGTGAGCGCGAAATCCTAGGGGCCAACATCTACTTAATTTTATTAAGGTAAGGGGAATGAAAGATGAACGTATTAGTGATTTGTGGGCCAAGGAAAGGGTGATGAAATCCCTTACCTTATCTTGTATTGGGTGGCACCCTTAAGATTGATTATATGAATGCAACACAAAAAAAAACGAGGAAATAAACAACTATGGATGCACTACACTACGTGAATTAATAATCTAAATTGTACGTACCTCTTTCATTCAGCAATCACCACAATTATAAGATAGAAAGAAATAAAATACAATAAAGAAAAACTAGATGATGTGCTCCTATGTGAGATATGAATGATGCAACAAATTAATTTTTAACAAGACAAATAACTAACTAATTTTTTTTTACTTTTTTTTAATATTTATTTTTTTTGGATTTTTTAATATTTGTGAGAAAAAAATACAAAATTTAGAGAGGTGATACGGAATACCGAAAAGTGTTTCCCAAAAATTTCTAAGGAGACAACGATGCCTTCTAACGATCTTCTTGTCCAAACTTTTCTCCGCTTCACAAATCCCTAAAAAAACAAAGAAAAACAAGAAACTAATCCGAAGAATTAAATATTAAGGAGTAAAAATTACCAGTAGTCCCCGGCAGCGGCGCCAAAAACTTGATGTGTTGAAATACTGCAAGCGCACAGTGGTTAATTGTAGCAATCACAGGTCGATCCTCAGAGACTATGAAATTTCCAAACCCTAACAAATAAATCAGGCAGACTAGACAAATAATTGTGAGATGAGATTTGTTTAACCTAATAAGTAAATAAGAACAAATAAATATGGAAAACCTAGGAATCCAGATCCATCAATCAATTACAATTAATATCCAAGTTGCCCTAAAAATCAATTCTCTTTCTTCAACAAATAAATATCAATTAACGAGACAAGCATATACTATGAAACTTATTATCTAACAATAACCCATCAAAACTTCATGGAGCAAGCATAGGCTATGAAAAATAAATTCGGTAACAATAATATATCAAAATCACTTTGTTAATCAAACAATTAAGCACCAAGAAAAATCACGAGAATATGTGGATAGAAACAAGTAAATACTAAAAATAATTAACTAACTTCACCTTCATCCTAGGGCAAGAGAATTAGCTAGACATGCTTGAAGAACAAAACAAAGCAACTAATATAAGACATGTAAATAACGAATAACATAAAAAGTGTTTGAAAGATAAAAACTTTTGTATTGAAAGATCAAGAAAATAAAAGTACTCTACTCCTACTCCTAATTATTAAAAACCAAAGTTAAAGTTAAGGTGCAAGGTTCATGGTCTTGAAATACAAGAGAGGAGACCCATATATATAGGGGAAATAATATAGGTTTTCCATATCGATTATAAATTGAATTCTAAATATTTCCTTCTATTCCTTTTTCTTCTCCAACAAGTATTCGATTTTATCTCCTTTTTCTTTGCCTCCAAGTAATTCCACCTCCTTCCTTGTATTTTCCTTTTTCTGCTACAATTCTGATTTTAATTAATTTCCTACAAAACAAAATAAAAATAATTAATTAACTAATAAAATTACGAAAATAAACATAAAATAGGTATTAAAGATGTATTAATTATGGACCTATCACTAAGTGCCTTTAAATTTTGAGTATAACTACCAAAGGCATTAAAAGTAATTTGGAGAAAAATTTCAATATCCTCTATTAGTTTATACTAAACGTAAAGATGATTGAAATAGATTTTGAAGTAAACCAGAAGTTTACTGTTGACATCATAGTTGAATATGACTAGCTAAGTCATCCCGGTTTCATAATTATTGTGGATGTCCTTTTGTCTTTCATTTACAAGACTTTTGGTCTTTGACTTTTCATGTGTATGGACATTTGTCTATTTATATGTAGACGTTTGCCTCTTCATCATCTAGACCATTGACTTTCTATGTTCTTGTAACTTTGAAGCCTTTATAAATGCATGTTGTATGATTGTATGGACACACCAAGATATATGAAATTGCTTACTTCTCTTCTCTATCAATCTCTCTCTAGTTTATACTATAATATATAACAAAAAAGAAAATGTTAAATATATGAGAATAAAGTTTATGAGATTAACTCAGAAAAATTACCTAATGTGCTAGTATTTTTTAGTGTGGATATTTTTGTAATTGTATATAATTTTCTGCAATTATAATAACACTCTTATGTATTTATATTAAAAAAAATTTAATCTCAGGAAAGTTACATGAGGTAATCTGAGGGAGATTAATCTCTAAATATATATTACAAAGTTAGTACAAATAATTTATACTACTTATTAATCAGAAAAAGTGTAAAAAATTATATTATATTATTGTACTGTTATAATAAATAAACTTTTTATATTATAAAACCTTCTATAGTATAGTAAATAAAAAAGAGAAAATATATTAATAATTTTTTATTTGTGAGTAAAATTTTATTTTTTTCTCATAACAATTAAAATTATTATTAGCTATTAAGTGTATGTATGTGAAAATGAGAAATAATTATTAGCTATTAAGTGTACGTATGTGAAAATGAGAAATAAGTCTTGTAAAACAAATATCGGATTAATGCTTGAAAGGTTTATTAAAAGGGGCATTCCGAGAATCGAACTCGGGACCTCTCGCACCCAAAGCGAGAATCATACCACTAGACCAAATGCCCAGATGAGAAATATTACAGCTAAGAGCTATAATAAACAAGTAACGTTTGCACAAAATATAGACAGATTCTTTTTTTTTTTTTTGTTTTATTATTCATTTTTCAAGTAAAAAGCCGCTCATTTTAATTGTATAATTGTCAGAAAAATGTTAATTTCATATTTCCCTTCACTTCTTATATTATAATTATTTTATTATTTTTTTAAAATGCGTATTACAATTAAATTTATTCCGATATCCAACCAGTTTATATAGAATACCTTGTACTGGATTTAATTATACTTGCTTGCAAATGAAAATGAGAGTTTTTTTTATCCACAAGCTGAAGTGATATGCCCTCAAGTTAAATTGAGCTTCACGCTTTGGAAAAAAGTACATGGAATTGCAAACCATCCCTTTCACTAGGTTCAGCACATACAAAAGTATTACAAGTCTAACAGCACTGTCAAAATTACAGACCTGGCATTTCTTCTCCAAGGAACATGGCCAATTATTTGTTTATTTCTGTCTTCTGTCAATTGTAGCTAAGCAGCCAACAAAGAACAAAGTAAAGCAGGCTGAAATGTTACAGCGAGAGGTTTTCAAGACTGAAACTGCTATATGGATGTTACAACTTACAACTCACATGATGTCAACCAGGTGAAACAATATACGAGTTTAAATAACTATGTAGTACAAAACACATGACACGGAAGCTTCAGCTAGCAGGTTCATATCTGCAGACACAGTCGTATATATTCCCTTTGATCAATTTCTCGGCCAAACGCTGATTCTTCACCATGGCGAGCTGTAAATGTTAATTGCTATGTTACAAGAGTTTCAAGGACTATTATTGACAATCAGTACGAGGAACTTCCATGTTAGCATGCTAGTTTGCTTGTAAAAATGTCTGTTATGGTGGCACCATGAAAATAGACTAGTGAATAAAATCTACATTCTACTGAAGATGAGGAACTTAAATGAGAATATTTCTTCGGGTTTGGAAAAAATTCCACTAAATAGGTGAAACGCTCTCCCATAGTCCCAAGGATAGTTTCAAACAAAATGGAGGAAAAAACATAATCACTGTGTACATTATAGATATCACAAAACTAATTACCTTGAGAGCATCACATTTAAACTTAGCATTGTAGTTGGTATGCAGAGAACGGCCCATTCCTTCAAGGATGACCTGCAAGTCACAACACGGGACATGCTATTATCTCTAAAACATTTGGAACTTCATGAAATGCCTATGCGGGTTCAGAAAAAAAATGCTGAAGCAGAACTTTAGGTTATTATCATATACCAGATCAGCATCTATCGCCGCAACAGCTAACTCCGAGCTGACCTGTCGCAAGTCTATGCAAGGGCTTCCACACCCATTATCGACAACCATCAAAGGAATCGAAGATGAATTATCTGTAGAGCTATCTTGGCTGCTAATCATTGCATCCACAAGTAGGCCACCTGCTACTGCAGCTCGTCGAAGAATGTCACAATGCTGTGGACACGAGATTGGCTCCTCATTACAGGTGATACCGGAGGAAAGAATGGAAATCAAAGCACATAATCTCAAAATTCTAATGCAATATAGACTGTATAATAGCATCCTAAACTTCACATACATCTAGGATGACAAATATTGTAGAGCTGCTATGTGCCTATGCACAGATAATATGGACCTGTCACGGTCTCATAGGAACTTCATCACCCTCTTTCCAACAAGCATGAATATAATGTATTAAACAATTTAGCAATCCACTGCCTCGCGTTGAAACAAATGTTATATCCAAGTTTTAGTACATCTATATAATCAATTAATCATATCCAAGTTTTTTAAATCTATATAACCAATTGAACCTTCATTAGTAGACAAAGTTGAATATTCTGGACTGACAAATATCTGATAAACCTGAGGATTTATATGTGTCTCTATCGATAATCAGTGAAGATATAGGTGTTATCCTCTCTTTCAACCCATTCTCTATTTCAATATTTCAGTAGACATTTATCTATTGGAAACAATGCACAACCAAATCAGTCAAACATAAGTGAACACATTAGAAGCCACCAATTATCACCTACACAGTGATTCATTAATTTACTAGTACCAACTACAAGTTTCTAAAATTAATAAGTCTTAAAGGAAAGAAGAACTCATTTTCAGCAAAGAGATGCAGGAAAAACAAACCGAGTAGGTAAAAAAAATTGAATTAACACAAAGTCACAAACTATATTTTCTATATTAAAGGTAACCATATTGTAAACTCACAAACAATTCAGTTGACTCACCTTAGCAGCCTCAGCTATAATTTCAGGAAGTTCCAGAGCAGTAACATCATTTAATGCTGGCAGGGAGTTCGCAACCAAAACAACCTGCAAACATGAATTTATTGTTTATTCATAAGAGATGAATTATCACCCTATAGAAAGATATAAACTGTAGAATTGTCAAACTAGTAGAGCATTTATCATTTTAACACCATGAAACTCCTCACAATAGTGTTTATTTATGAAGCACAAACTTCACAGAATCAGAAAGACCACTGACATACAATTTTTTTTTTTTTGGAATTCATATAACTGAACTAAATTTAAAGAACAATCTCAGTAATCCCCACCTATCAAACTAACATACAAATATATAATAATCCATGCATACACGTGGTTAAATAAAACTCATAGGTGAAACAATACTCAAGGGAAGTTGAACTAGTCTTATTTAATTATCAGTATGCAGAAAATTCAGCTGCTATAGCCATTTTACTTACTAGACAGTCTTTTATACATCTCTCAGTGATTTTATTTAAATCAACAGACACTATTTTAATTGCACACTGGATATAAAGATCATAAATTCTGCATAATCGATGTTATTCCTATAATGTTAGGTCTTAAACCCAGTCGAGGGCAACACAAGTGGCGGTATGCTGCCCTGAACTCCATACAAAACAGGGATTGCTCAGTTTTACCCCTGAATTATATATATGGCACGACAAATTCAAACCAAGCATTGTATACATCAAAGTCATCATTAGTTACTTGATTCCAACTAGGTCGGCACTTGAATGATTCTTAAAACATTAATAAAATATTAAAAACATTTATATCAATAAAAACCTCACTTCAGTTCCACGTCGGAGGAGTTCTCGTGCCAGTGGAAGCATTCCTAGAACAATATCGGCACCTGAATTATCCACAAAGAGTAGTGCTCTTTTATGTGGGTGAGACTTCTTGTCACCAGCCCCTAACATTCTCTCCTTGAAAACATCAAAATTGTCCACCTAAAGACAGAAGAAAGGAAAGTTTATTTCACATATTTACTTCTTAAAGATACATAACATTTTTTCCAAATACCAAGTCGTCGGAAAGAAATATAAATGCTCACACATATAGTATGCACATGTAGCTAAACCAAAATTACACAAGCAAAGTTGCTACTCCTTTCTTCCTATAGTTAGTTGGGCTCCTATACTTTTTACAAAATCCGTATTTCTTCCAACAACAGCCATTTTATAAACAAAGGGGAGTGCGATCTATGAGATTTATGGAACGTAAATGAAGATTCCGATCTCAATTCTTTGGAGTGCAGGTCGAAGAAAAAAGAGAATGCAAGTGAAAAGAACTTGGACAAGAGAAAATAGGTGCACAGAACTACAGAAGTAGAAACTATAATAGAATCCCCTCCATCCATATCTTCAGCTACTCTTAGGTAAAAAAAATAAGGCAAACTGGTCTAGAAAAAGCAGGTGCTCAAACATATTGTCCAGTCCATTGGAGGAGTTTATAACTGCCATTTGGGTTTAGCCTGTATTACAATGCAAAAACAGGGTTGCAACTCAGCCAATATAATTAGTTGGAACTATAGCCGATATCTAAAGGCCAATCTGCTCCTCCAAGCCAGTAATGATGTGTACATTTATATACTTAAACGATAGAATTCAAATCATCTAGAGCAATTTATTAATTTGAATGAAAATGGAAAGTTCATATCAATTATCAGCTTGATCTACTCACCCGCCAAGGTCTCTGCATCTTGTCGCGACTCATTCTATATATTTCAATGATCGTTCCTTTATGATAGAGATCAACACAAGCCCGAGATCCCCAATCAAAGATGTTTGCAGCAAGAACACCTTCTATCAACATAAGCAACCTTTTTTCCTGATTAAAATGATTTTGAGCTGATGATTAATTAGCATGCAACTATATTTGGAACACAGCAGATAGCAGTATATGCTGAACAAGTAAAAAGGATTCAAATGATATGATCTTTAGAATGCAACATTACTGAAAAAATAAAAATAAAACACAATTATCTAATTAATATCAAGATATTGCTACTACCTTTTATTTACAAAATTTTCAATGAGAAAAAAAGATAAACTTTTATGTTATGTCACTAGACTCACTACTCCAGTGTGTCATTTTTCTTTTACTATGGTCACATGTTTTATATAATTATTGATATATGGCTCTTCTTCCCCTTGCAGAAGGCAAGGACAGGGTGCATCTGTAACACTATGTACCTCATTCATACCATCAAGCTCCATTAGAAGGTCAGGTAAAACAGCAAGTGATGCCTCATTTTCCCTATCACACAAAAAGAAAAAATAGATAATAATTAGATGACACCAGGTCTGTGAGTCAGTCTTGTCACTTGGCAGCTGGCAAGCTGCAACAAATCTGCATCTCAGGTCAACCTTTAGGCAGGAAACCTTGATAAACCAGAAAGCATGTTACTTTCAAAAAGAAAAAAGCTTTTTTTTCTATGGCCTCACATGAAGCCACCACTTGCTAGTTGCAAAAAATGGAAGAAACAATATACACATGACATTTGTACAAGCCAGTACCTCTGTTTTATGCTTCTATATACATCAAAAAAATAAAACTCCCTCAAGCATTCTTCCCTCAGTTCCAAGAGGTTGGCAAGCCCTAACTTCCCATATGCAGCTGGTTCCTCCATCAACCTAATTCAAAGAGATATTGTCTAATTTTAAGAACTAAAGTTAGAAACAAATTTCCCTGTACTTTAAAATCTGTCATTAGATAAGTTATTCAAATTACTTTAGTACCTGACAGTTTGTACACACAAAATTTTCAACTTTTTCTTTCGGCTTCTTCATTTTGAATTTACATTCATAACAATCAACCTACTTCTACATAATTGTATCAATTGATCTGAACTTCAGGTATCATTTTGCAGCAACCAATAGGGGTGTATTTGGTTCAATTTGATTAGCTTATCCAGTCAGCCAAAAGGCAGCTAATCTAAATTGGAAATTAAAGTTCACCACAAAAGTTTTTCAAATGGTTTCATCTTTGCTTGCCCATATATCACAATTTCACAAAGGATTAAATGACAATGATTTACAATTTCTTACATATAGGTTTTTTCATTCAACATATCATGATTATTATAACAATGAAGAATAAATAAGATGGTGCAATTAAGTTATGCTTTAATATATAACACAAGCTAGAAAAATCCAGGATTCCCCCCCCCCCAAGGTTCTACATAAATGACATGTAGTTAAACATTAAGAAGTCAAGGTTATGTTATTACATATGGCTTCAAAAGTCTCCGCTTGATTTGGTTCGGTTCATGGCCCAGCTAGCACCGGGGTTGACTTCTTCAACTAAATTCATGCCAAGCCAAGCTGTTCAACTAAATTCTCTTTGGAGACTAAATATTACATCCTTCTAATATCAAAAGTTATCATTAAGAAAATTGTTAAACCTTTGTCGACATAAATATATAGCTTCCCAAATTATCCTTGAAGATGTCCAAAATTGTTCAGTAGGTCAGTTATTACTACAATGTTGCTTAAGATCAAGATTGAAAAAAAGCATATATAATAGTGCTATAATACCTTGCCAGGTGGGCGGAAAATGCACGAGCAAATGCATCGCCCCTTCTTTTTGCATCTTCAGTGCCACCTTCGCTTGCCACTGCCTGCAAAATATAGACCGTAGTTATTGAATAAGAAATACATGCTGATTAAAAATATATACAACATAACATTTACTTTTATACACTATATGACGCAAAGTAGTTTACAGAGAATAAAGGCACGTCTCATACAAATCAGCAATTCCGAGTTTTAAGGATAAATGATTAGATGAAGCTGCTAGCATTCCAATTAATGTGTGCATGGAAGAAGAAAAGAGTTGCTGCAGAATGGGACGTGAGAAATATTGGGGAAGAGAAAATGCATATATCCAAATAAATTACTAATAATAAGATTTACCATATCAACGAGGTCTGGTAAGTGGGAAGAAAGCACAGTGAACCAATAACTGCAGTAAAATGTGTCGTATATAAGCTCAGATAATACTGACATTTGTTTATTCATAATAATAACTAGAAACCCATCTAGAGAAATCAAATCAACATGCAACTCACTCTAGCTCACCGTGATCCGACAGGTCTATAGTGTTCGGCTCATATCTGTAGATAAACAAGTGCATAAATTATTATTGTAAGAGAGTTCTACTACAAATCAGCATTTCAATTATTAAAACTAAAAACACTATAGTTGATATTTTATAGTTTGCATAAAGATGCTCAGAAGTCATTATTAATGTAACGGAAACAATAGGAAAGAACGGATAAATATCAGGCATGGTGAACTCGAAAGCATGTTAAGCATGAAAAGCACTGATGTCAGCCCCTAAGTTACAGACCATACAACAAGAAGCTATTTACATGGAAACAGTATAACTAACCAAAGAAACAAATTAACTAAAGGAATGATAATGACCAATAAAAGTACACAAATATAATTTGCATACGTTTTTAAGTTGGCCAATAGTGGAAACACCTCCAATGTGGGTACAAGATGGAGAACACCAACATTTAAATTACTAGCATCTGAACGCAGACTATCTCCTTTTGATGATGGAACTTCAAAGCCACCAAGCCCGGTGGTTCCTGGTGGAGCCATTGGAACAGGAGCAGTGATTTCAGTTCCCTTCTGCACGAATTTTTCCATCCACGATATCTGCAGTTGATTCACATTTACTGCTTGTTATAAACTGACATGAGTCACATGACTTCTAGTTGCTATTAATAGGAACAAGGTGCATAAGTAACAGAGGCACAGAGCGATAAGTTTTGGTATACAACTACATATGTATTCTACATTTCTTCAACTGCATACAATTATATATAATATATTTAAACATATCTACAACAAACCACCAGTTTGGAGCAACAAATTAATACTCAAGCAAAGATGAAAAGCTCACACAACTTTGACATGTTTAAATGAACAAGGCAAGAGTGTATAAACATATGGGGTTACCTTGCGAATCTAACAGATATAATTGACTTGCAACGAGGAACAAAATATTATTGTCATTTATCTCATTTTTTAAAACTCACATAATTCAATCATAAGGAGTCTTAGTCTTTCACTTTTGTAGCTAGCTAACTCGAGCTGTCATCTATCTTCATGGCTACTTCAGATGTAAGAACACTATAGAAGAATCACTCTGTAATCGGGGGTAGCAGGCTGTATAAAATAACAAATATATAATTAAATATGGACAAAATTACAATTTGCATACCTGAAGTTTTTTACTTTTGCACTTTAGTGGCCGGAATAAAAAAGTAGCCATTTACATGGCTAAATATATATTTTTTAAGCACTTTCCAAAACAGGGACATTAGAAAAGTAATGGATCCTTACGTTTTTGAAGGGTAAAGTGGCCAATTTAAGCTTATAGCGGTTATATTGTATATATCCCCACCTTTAAACCCTAATTTAAAACATCTCAGTGATTAGAAACTCAAATTTTATTAAACTCATATACCGTTATAGTACATATTAGCCATTAAATCTGAGTTTCTAATCATTGGGTTGTTTTAAACTAGGGTTTAAAGCCGGGATATATACACAATATAGTCGTTATAAGCTTGAATTGACCATTTTTCTAATGTCCCTGTTTCGGAGGCCTTAAAATGCTTAAAAAAGTATATTTAGCCATGCAAATGGCTACTTTTTTTATTCCGGCCACTAAAGTGCAAAAGTAAAAAACTTCAGGTATGCAAACTGCAATTTAGTCTTAAATATGATGTCCTCGTGCTATGGAGTCAGAGTGCAGTGTTTATGTTTTTCGTGTTGAAATTTGAATACACCAATGTAAGCTTGCACTAAATACAATGTTCAGATGCTGGAAGAGTCCAACCTGCTGTCGTTCAGGTTGGAAGAGAAAAAACAAAGGCTTGAAATACTAAATTTCATCAACACAAGACCTTGCCCTCGGATAGGTATAAAACAGTAAAGGCATACTATTAAATAACATACAAGGTAAATGAACAAATTGTAATGAATGTTGCCAATTAAACTAAAGGTCTTGGAATAATTGTACAACGCAAACATCATATATATACTTTAAGCAGAATTGCCATCAAACTAGATTCCTTTGTTAAAGCAGAAAAACAGTTTAGTGCAGGAAATAGATAAAACAAAGTTATTGTGCTTGCCTTTTCATTCAGATCTCCTAGTGGTGGACCATGAATCTTTCCTCCAGTATATGGTGCACCCATAGGGAACCTCTCCACCAACTGATGGACCATTAAGTCATCCAGCCCATGCTTTTCATTGCTCATAAATGCACCTAATGCTCCCAAAAATCCTTCATGACGCAAGAACATTGCTTTTGCTTCTCCCTTGGACCTGAAGAGCATAGAGAAAATAAACACTTATAATGTCCTTTAAATATAGGAAATTAGGGGAACGACTCCCTTAGCTAGTGTGGTGCGGACAGTGGACCTAGACCATGCTTCGTTTAGTTTATCAGCTGTCAAACCTGCTTACAAGTCAATTTTAAAATTTTGATATGTTTGGTGAATATAAATATACACTTAATTTTTGAGTTATAAATTGAAAAATAATGATAGGGTGCGCCCTCGGCTTATTTTTTCCAGCTTGTATATATGCCACTTGGTCAAACCATTGTAATTATGTATACACCCCCTTTTTCTTACAATCTTGACATAAAATCCTTCTCATTTTCTAACATTTATATATCTTCCTTCTTTCTCTTCTTCAATTTCTTCTGTCATTTAGTAATATTTTAAAGTTACAAGTACATACTTTTTTCTTTTTTGGTAAATACAATTACATATGTACCAGATGAATAGCTATTTATAGAGAATATTATCGAAACAACTAATCATCTTTATTAAAAAGTACTCCCTCCGTCCCACCCAATTGTTATCCTTTTGGAGAGAAGGTCCGGCACACATTTTAAGGTGCATATAAAGTATAGTTCCATAATGTTTAAATTTTTATTCAGAAAAAAAAAATTAAAAATAAGTTATGGAACTATACTTTATATGCACCTTAAAATGCGTGCCGGACCTTCTCTCCGAAAGGATAACAATTGGGTGGGACGGAGGTAGTATTTTTTATCGTAAAGTACTCTCTTTAAGCTAAGCCAAACATGTAGCTAACTTCAACCATCCCATATTTGTTCGTCCATCCACGCCCTACAGCCCGAATAACCACGACAAAATGTATATTAATTGCGTCAGCAAAAACTTTTGACCAACTCCGATAAAATTTGCAGGGGATGTACTTGGTATTTTGTTTCATTCTTGTCCATTGATGTTTGGCTGAATGCCCTAGATGAGTTTCTTAGCATATAGGATTATAAAATTACTAAAGTTACATATAGACAGAAGTGCTCGAGTTCTCTGATAAAAGAAAAACGGCAAAACACTAGAAATATGATTGATACAAATGCTCTTAATATATTAATGAATAGATTTATGTAGAGAGAACTATATAGTTGCTAGCTAGTATGGACAAAATTATTTCATTCTTTAATATTACCAAAATTGTACTGCAAATGAGAGTGTATCCATAGTGTAAGCGTGCCCTCGAATAAAGAAACCTCCGAAAAATATCCTCTTGAGACCAAATCTCAGTGCATTCAAATAAG
This sequence comes from Oenanthe sinensis, assembly GCA_028671895.1. NCBI lineage: Eukaryota > Viridiplantae > Streptophyta > Magnoliopsida > Apiales > Apiaceae > Oenanthe > Oenanthe sinensis. The sequence continues at coordinate 11,952,276 of CM053798.1, read as the reverse complement.
CTATCTACAAAGGTTAGAATTGTATCAAATGCATTGTAATCAACTAAAAAATAATATCTTTGGCAGTTTTAGGGTTATAGGAGATGAAGTTGCCATGCTTAAACCAAGAAACGCTCAATACCAAAAGCAATGTGGGATGTGACTGAATAACAGTGTACACATATGTGATATCTTCTATATAACAGATATCAAATACAGGAGTATATTAAAATTTTCATCTATTTACAATTTCAAGCGGCCAGTTATTTCTGATAGAGAACAGAAACCGAACATAATTCACAATTGAGCATTAAACACTATAAACCACACCGAACATTAATACTGAAAGTCACAGTTATTTGTTTCTTTCGCTTACATGGTGACTAGAACATTCTGTGGATTCTCTTAGAACAAATCATTATGACAATATATTATTATATATATTACAAATAGCATATTGATATAACTAAAGATCTATTGTGAAATGAGTTCTACTGTGTTTAGGTTAAATAATGAGCAGGTATACAAAGCTAGGCCTACACCTGAGGCCAAGTGATGGTGGATTTAGACCTATATGTGAGGTCCAAGTTTGAATTACTTCTCATACACATTTAAACCTCTGCTGATCAAACAAGAAGGATAATGCTGAGCTCTATCTTCTTTTTTTTTGCCTATTTAACATATTGATCTAGAACTGGTCGATACAGGAATCTTTCACATCTAATTACTAATGAACCCTGCAATAACAATAAATAATGTCAATTGTGTACTGTTATCAGAAAATTCCAATTAGTTTCAATGGAACTGTAATATCTTTTGCTATTGTTGGACACGGAATTGGTTTTAACTGTAATTAGTGTTGGCTCAACCCCTAATATATCAGCAACAGAAAACTTGAATTGCTCAACCAATGAAAGTGCAAAGCAAAGTTTAAAACTAAGAGAGTAAAACATACTGTTCACTTGAACACAACAAAATGGTAGTGTGTTTCAATCATTCTGTAGTATAGTATTGATACGTAGAATTAACTTGGAAATATGCATTACAGATTATCAAATTATAAAACCAACCTGTCCAATGTTATATGATATCATTCTTAAGAGAGATAGAGATATGTCTTCTGGTCTATAATCTTCGAGCTCCTTGTTTTCAGATATTGTTTTGCCAAAACTAGAGGCAATTGTCGATGCTGATAGGCCTATCTGTAAGATTGAAGTACTCAATTATTTCACGGAATTGTAAATACAAGACATACATGTAACAGCAGCACAGGCAACGCCAATGAAACAACTCTATCAATACAATATATTAACATAGAACAATCACCTTACAGTCTCAACCCTCAAGAACCTAAAGCATGTATAGTTGCTAGATATGGAACTACAAATTCAATATAGACCACAGACTCGTACCTTTGAGTAATCCATACCACCATAAATGTCACCAACAAGCATGTCTATAGTTCTATTATCCCCTCGTTGACTTAGCTCCAGAAGTTCATCAAAGCTGAATTTAAATTGTTAAAGCACAGGTTTCCTCGCTATAAAAGAGGAGGTATAATTTTGATAGGGAGAGCAGCAGACCTCTTGCACTTAGTCAGAAGGCTTCCCAAACCCCAATATGTACCACCTCCAACATTGGTTCCACTAACACGTTGAAATTTCCCATCCCCATCGACCTGCATTAATTATACATCAAGCCCTAAACATAAGGAGAAGAATATGAAAGAAATTTTTTTGCTAAGGTAAATATTTGAAAAAAAAACAATTGTACCTTTATTATACTAACACCAGATCCAACATTGACCAGAAGATAAGGGAACAAATCATTATGGTCAATTTGCACAAATTCTTTATGACCTTCCAAGTGTGTAAAAGCTTCATGACGAATCGCCTACTCATTGTCAGTATTCAAAATATTAGTAAATAGAAGAAGCTTAGCTGATATGTAAAACGCATGAACATTACCTATTCATATTTACTAAAAGCAACTATAATTTATAAAAAATAATTTCAATAAGACTTAGTAGCACCAAACTGATAACATACATCTACCATATTTGAGCTTCTCTTTATCGATCATAATAATTAAAGTAATGATATTTAAAGTACATTATCTAACCTTGAGGACAACTCAAATTGAATTTAAAAGAAAAATGGGTCATTTGATATAAGGTGTACTATATACTGTATAACAGTATCCACTCGTATTTCCAATCTCTGCATCCATGTTTTCTATGGATTGACTTGTGGTACTTCACTTGCACACATGCCATATGACAGGATTTACCAAAAGAAAAACATGATACAATATGAAAATTCAATTGTTTCCTATATTATCAAATACTGTTAAGTATTAGTTTGTGTGCACACCTTCCAAATTTTATGAGTAAGATTTCAACAGTCTGATAATAAAAAATTATAATAAATGCAATAGAAAGATGAGCTTTCCACCAAAGGAAAAACTATAGAACAAAAGCTAATTTGTTTCTAATTACATTACACAAAATGTTTATACATGCAGTATTAAATACATCAAGAAACTAAAGAATTATAAACAGGAGTTTACAATCACACCTTGAGCAAGAAGTTTGCACCCGCCACAAGACAATCCATTTCATCTTCTTTGTCTATACTGACACCAAGCTTCTCTTTAAAGAGATCAGCGAACTTAAAGGCTCCACCTCCTGTAGCCTTCTCACAATATCTAAATAATTAATAAATACATGCAGTAACATTCGTAGAAAGGAGCATTTCAAAAAGAAATTACCTGTGGAAGGAAACCATACAGTGTACAATGAACAATGAGCAGCACAGTCAAAGTATATGGAAATAAAAGAACGTTAAAATGATCATATCTTGTGTTAAATGATAGTTTGTCACATATAGATCAGATAAGTAGTCTAGGCACCAGTAAAGTTCATCTTAAATTTCCAATTTAGCTGTCAACTGAAAGTAAAACTACAGGGAAAGACAATAGTAAAAATTGTCTGGTGCCGCCAACCTAATTCAACTCGAGAATAATAGAAATGAAATCTCAAAAACTCGGTTTAAATTGTAATACTATTGTGTATCCTTTTTATTCTTTTTCATTCAGGAAAATACCATGGTTCAATATTTTACTGATGCAGCAAGCAAGAAGTTGCAAAACTAAAACCAAGGTGACTTAAGCTACTCGCACTCCATCCGTCCAAGAGATCTATTGCAGATCCTCATTCTCTCATGTGCTTGGTACCCCACTATCCCTCTTCCCCACCCCCCAAAAAAACTATATGTAAAATGAAATTCCTCTACTTTGTTTAGTTTATCGCAAGAATGTAGTTTGCAATTACCTAAATAAATTAAAAAAGGCTCTTATCGTTTCCTAGATTGTTACAGTACGTTTTATTTTTCAATATAACTACATAGCATAGCTAGTATGTCTACCTAACAGTTTTGAGGATCTCCACTTATGATTGTACAGGCAGTTTGCATTCTTCAGTTAGTAACTCGTGAACAATTTGAATATCGTTGTTGATTCATTCAACAAATCAATGTCCAAGGTGACAAATGAGCAAGAGTGGGAAAACAGTATAAACTTTAAGTTCTGTTTTAAGTGCAGCAGAAGGGAAGGAAAACATTTTAAATTTTCACAAACCATTATCAATCTGTTGGGTACTTGAACTAAAATTTGATTTATCAACTTATCCCTCCAAAGATTCCAAACAATGTTAAGAGCATTAAAGTATAATAATATATCATTATTTGATTAGTATTATAGCTAAAGAGCTTGCCGTGTTTCATATAAGAGGTAAAACTATAAGGTCACCTTGATTACTGCATTGGTATTGTTTTGGACCTCAGACTGCCAGCTATGTGAATCCATTCCTGTCAATGATATAGGCAACAATCAATGCTAGAATAGAATATGTTGTTTGTTTGGAAATCAAATTATAATTTGAAGTATAGAAATAAAGATAAAAATCCCAATATGAAAATCTGAAATCCTATTGTTAAAGGGCGGATAAGAGGGAGAAAACATTTTACCACCACGATGAAGTTGCTTTGAGTAAATAAAATCTAAACACTCATTCATCTTGTGTGTCTCAAACTTGACAAAATGGAGTCTTCCTCCAAGTATAGGATAGCTCCTCCTATTACTGGTGGGAAGACCAAATAGCTCCTTCACCGACTTCTTCCTCCTGTTATTCACTAAACGATCCTCATGTCTTGAAAAATAAACTAACTTTATAAGGGATCCTGGATTTAAAATCACAAGACAATCAATTGTAATCACATACAGCTATCTCAGAACTAGGACATGTTACACATAAAAGCTAAAACAAATATAAAGTCATAATGCCATCTAAGTGCTAAAATTGAAGTACTTGCGGTTCGTTTGGATGGAAGAAACAAATCTAAATTTGAGTGGGAATGAAATGAATTTGTATGCTTTGAGAGGTAAATATTCATAATTTTCAATCCTTCCATTCATGATCACAAAAACTAGAGCTCAATCTCACCAATTTAGAAAGAAAATATCATGGAAAATGCTAAAGGTCCCAATTTTGTTCCCAAAATGAATATCACATGTCATGTGTTCAGATTGGCCATAACTTTATTAAAAATAATGGACCTCCTGGATTCACATAAATCTCACCAATTAAAACATCTCATGATGTCACATCATTTGAGAACAATTTTTAGTACCCATTTTGGTACCTTTAGCATTCCTCCTTCCTACCACATTCTCTTCACGAACATTTGCACCCTTTCATTATTACAATCCTCCCCTCTTACATCATCTTGAATCTTAAATTTTGATCACAGTCTCATTCCATTCTTACCTCATTTCAATCCTTCCAACTAAAAAATAGCATTAAAAATCCTCCAAAATTCTTACACTTGCAAAAAATTATCAACGCCACAATACATATAGTGCATTACCAAATGAACCATATCATACCCCAAGCATAATACAATAATTAGTCAAACTAAAAACAATAAACACTAAAATCAAAATAACTACCTCCAATATCCAACGCGAGATGAGAAATATCATCAGATTGATTAGGCAAGAGAATCGTAGGATCCTTCTCTTCGAAATTGCCTTGAATGGCAGCTCCACTAAGATCAAGCTGTGGCCTAGAAGCCGAACGATGAATCAAACTTCCAGAAACGGGAGACATCTCTTTCTCTTTCTCTTTACTATCTAAAACAACACCAGTACTACTAATCCTGTTTTCGAGTCCATCAATCTCATTTAAATTAACAACTTTGTGGTCCTGATTAAGACCAGCCATAACTAACTAACTCAAAGATGTCTTAAGGTCAAAGGTACAATTTGGATTAGTCTTATATGATACGCAATCAACACATGTAATTACTTTACTTAATCATTCATGTGCAAACACATACTACAAATGTAAGCATACATATATGAAAAAAATGCAACCAATGAAAGTGATTGATAACGATACCTCACACCTTCCTTAATTAGACACAAAATTAGGTGAGTAAATACAAAGTATACGTACAAGAGTACTTATATAATCTAACCAACCAGTACTATTTGTAAGTACTGTGGTGCGCTTCAGAGTTGAAACACGAAAATGAGATGAGGTTGTTGTAATAGTAATGGTGCGCTGTGGTGCGCTTCAGAGTTGAGACGACTCTTTAGCTTTAACTTGTCAATCACTATGATATTAAATAATAAATATTTTAAAATCTTAATTGCTGCGTGTTATTCGATTCTTTACCATTTCCTTTTTTTATATCTCATCCAATTATTTAAATTTCAAAATTTTCTAAAAATAATAAATTTTTATATTATAAAATTTACTATCACCCACTACTTTCCTTCACATTTTTAAATTTATCAATTAAATATCAATTGACTCCACCACTTTACTCATTTTTCCTTCTCTTTCATGCACTTTTCCTTCTCTTTCATAATACTTTATATAATTTTCTTAACCTCCGTATTCAATCCAAATCTAAACAATTGGGTGGAACGAAGTGAGTATTTATTAAGAGTATTAAAGTCGGATATTTGATTTTACTGGCCCTAATCATGAATTTAAAATCATTTATTTTTAAATTTAAAAATTATATATAATAATTTTTATATAAAATATATAAAAATAATTGAATCAAGTTCTCATATTTTGTTCAAATAATTAAAACAATAAATATATATTATATGATTTAATATTTCAAAAATAAAAAAATTACAATATTAATATATTTATTTTAAATACGCTTTATTTAACTCATCACTTTAACGACTCTCCTAAAAATAAAGTCAATAATTTGATAATATTTTTTATAATTGTTTAATTTTACTAACGTAAAAAACTTATAAATTTAGATATAAGCTAATTATTATTGTTATTCACATTATTATTTATTTTAATTTGTATAATAATTAAATAATGAAATATTTGAGTTTTTACTTTTTATTTATAAAATAAACTTGATTATTTAAAAAATATCAAAAAAATAATTTATAAATTTTAAAATAATCGATTTTTACAATTTTATTGATAAGTAAGTAAGTAATAAATTATTTTTTAAAATTTTATAATATAACTACATTAAAAATAAGAAAATTTGCATTAACCATGCTCTTACTCAAACATGACAATTCGGATAAACATGATAATCACATCGATTTCGGATCCGATATATTCGGATTGGATCAACTTTTGGGTACGTCATATTTGGATTACTGTTGGATCTAATTCTAATCAGATATATTTCAAATTAAAATTGGTTGAATTTTGAATTAAAATCCGATTAAATTCGGTTCGAATTAATATATAAAAAGGATAAAAATACGAAAATAATTTACAATTTTATTTATTTAGATTTTCAAAGTTTAAACAAATTGTATTTGGGGACGATTTTCTGATACAAATAGAAAATATTCACTCCATCCCAAAATATTAATCTCTTTTAGAGTTTTTTATCCCATAATAATTATCCTATGTAAAAAAATTCAAACATATCCTCTTATTTTGTCATTTTTAATATAAAATTTACTTCAATGACATATAAAATAACTATAATAAATATGATAAGTACTGAATTTTTTTACACAAATAACTTTTTTTAATACACATTATTTTTTCAAAAAATTCCAATACAAATAAAAAAAAATACCAATAGAAATTCATTTAAAAGAAATACTCCGTAGCAATAAAATGTGGGTGTGGCTGCGTGTTAGGGCTAATATTGCCACAATCCAAGAATAGGACACTTTCAGCCGTTCTGATTTTCCAAGTCAGGGCTCAGGGGAAAGATAGTTTTGGTGTGTAGCAGCTGATATTATTAACAATTTAGTTTAGACTTCTATCTGGATTATCACTTTTCCATCTATAATCCAAATTATTAAAATTTTGATTACATGATATCTAGCTTGTAGGAACATCTCATTAACAAATAACAAGGACCAACTGCTTGTTCCAAAGGATCACCTATCTACACAAGCCATCTAGAATATGCTAGTTACACACTAATACTGGCACTTAAGATATACTACAGATATTAGCTGTAGCAACTCAAACCAAGTTTCAGTTCTATTTCATCAGCTGAAATTTTTACATAGTAATGCAGTAGCTAAAAATATCACAAATAATCTAAACTACTCGTTCACCAGACTCTGAACAGGTAAATTTAGAAACTTAAGCCTTTGGTACATCACATGGTACGTACAATCATGTCATCATGCAAAGCAAATCTGTACCAATTAAAAAGAACCAAGAAGAATGAGGATGACGAAGTGAGAAGCATGTATCTAGTCCAACTTTCCAAGCCTCCTTCCCGTAAAACTGATGCACGAAGCTGAAAATGCATATCACCTGAAAATAGAAATATTACAAGATATTTAGCAGGATTTTTAATTATTATAGTGCAGAACACTGTACATTTCACATTCGGATTCAAATAACTTGTGTATGGCTCCATCTATATCTATGTAGTAAATTATAATCTATATCTTTTTCTAAAAAAGACACACGAAAAAGCTGCACAGAGCATAATGGAAACCCAAGAAGAAAGTGACTGGAATAAAGCTAGACCACAGGTCCATAATTGGACTAAGAATCATCTTATAGTATAGGGGTATCTGTCTATTGGCTTCTAATCCAACCTTTGACAGTCAGGGTGACAGCCACGCTCATTTAGCCCCCCTCACACCTTCATTTCTATGTTATAGCAAGTAGCATGAAAACCAATAAAACCAATGTTTCAAATTTTCATTATATCTACAGGCCATGAAGATGGAGAGAATCAAATTATTGATGTAAGTTTCCACGTAAATAGACCAGGGAAACAGAAGATTGTTTTTTTATTTTTCACAAAAGATGGATTAAGAAGAAATATAATTACCTCTAATCAAATGCATAAGGATCATCTGCATATGGATTCAGAGATCCTTCTGAGAACAGATCACCTATATTTGAAGGCTTCTGAAGTCTACCTCCCTTGATTCCCTGTAGAGTTGATACAGTGAGCATGAAGTGCTTACAGTATAAAATACAAGATTATTTCTCAAAGTAAAATGAAAATCACATTTTTTTTATTACTTTGATGAATAATAATGTTATTTGTGTCCTAATGTCTTTTCCTGAAACAGGAGCATGTGTATCACGCATATGATTGCACGCACAAATGCACACAAGTGCTTTCTCTAATTCATAAAGCCTCCTCATACACTGACAAGTATTTCCTACAAAAATAATAATCTACAACTGTTTCCTACAGCTGCTATGTACATATAACAGGAAGAAGTCTTCTAATCTCAGGATATGATATGAGTTGAAAAAGTAGAGACCATCATGATTCAAGATATATAAATTCTAAAAACTGAATAAAATTAAATTAGTTGAATGCATACTTTGACAACATTTCTGGGGGTAATTGCTTTTGGGGTCCTCCTGCTCCTGTTCTTTTCTGGATCCTAATAACAAAAATTACATAATTTTAGTATATACATCCATTAAATTCTCCAAACATCAAACTTTATTGACGACCTTAAGTGCACACAATTATGACTCTTTGCTGCTAATACATACCTCAAACATAACAGTACTTTTTGTTCTTCTCCTCTTTGTTATCGTCCTTCCATTTGTTGTTTCAATCTCGTATTCTCGTCGAGTTACCTGACATGACATGGAAATGTAAATAAAGTTATGAGTCCACTGGTTTAATATCAAATCAAAAGACAATAAACTAAAGATATGTGGCTGGCTTTTCATTGCTTCTATTATGTGAATTTTGTTTCTTCATTCTAGTTTCCAGTGTACAATAAACAAATAGTCTGGACAGGATTCAAACTTTATCACCCTCAAATTTTATACACGCTAAGCCACGAAAAAGTGAAATAAATAGTTTCACTTCCTGTGTTCAGAAGAAATTTATTGAATACATAACTAACCAACCTTTTTACTATGTTTGGGAATACTCCTCATGCTTCCTGTATTCTCATTCTTTGTTTTCTTCAGTATTTCCGAAACTGGAGTTTGTGTTTCCCTCAGGTAAGGTGAATCCTGCAATTAATATAATATCATCAGACATCTTACAGTCAACATTTCGGGAAAAGAGGCAAAATTATCAGCAATTATATAAGTGCAAACACACAGACCTCCTCCTGTTCTTCTCTGACAACAGCACGCTGACCACTTTTGCCACTACTAGAATTCCTCATCTTGCTCGCCAGAATGGGATGATTCTGTCATGTAATGATTTCACCAAGTGATTACATCTTTGGGAGATATTGTGGATTTTTTTGATAAGCCATCACAGTAATCACTTTAAGAGCTCATAATATGACAGAAATATTTAAGTACTCATAAGTATTCACTTTGACACTCAGTTGGCATAACAAAACAATTATTAGGGATTCAGTCATTCTACCATGTTCATTTTGTGAATGAAAAAAAATGTGCACAGTATATCTTAGTATATTTCTGACACGGGACCTTCATAATGAAACTGCAAAAGCAATTCGTTCATTAGGTTTGAACTTATTGAGTAGAGTATGAAACTGAGCAAAATATATATGGCTGAAGTGATGGGTCCTGAGTAGTGGTTCGTACGTACACTGTACAATTATAATTTAAGATAAAAAATCCTCTTATTTAACTAGGAGCCATTGACAAAAGTTTAAAGCAACGATACTTAAGTGATGCAGGAAACTGTTACGGCAGGGCACTGAACAAAATATAGGTGCGCCCTGACCGGTGGTTTATTCTTTTTACTATTATAATTTTTAAATCAAAGACCACTACCCATGTTTCACTAATAAGGCATTTGCAATATTACAAGGATGGATTTAACAAGATGAGAGTGAAGATGATTCTACTGTAAATAAAAGCTGGTATGATTATCAAGTATATGAGTGGGATAAATGAATGTAAACTAGGACAAGGAACTCTTCACGGGAACATAAAAACTATAGCACTATGATAAAGCCTGACTAGGAGGCTGGGAGCAATGGCAGAGTCCAACAAAACTTCAAGGTCACTTGTTCCTATTCATTTACTCACATAAGTGATATCTTTTAATCTGATCGTATACAATATTTAAATTAACATGTCAGTATGCCGTTCCTGATGTGGTTGAAAAATATTAACTATTATGTTACATCTAAGTCAGGCGTCATTAAAGAGAGTAACTAGCAAGAGAAAATAGTATAAAAAATAAGGTTGCTTCTTGGCGTGAAAAAACAAAGCTGCACAGTAACATACACATGCTCACAACTCACATGTAGATAGGAAAGCAGGGAGATATTATCAATCTATTTATCAGTTTATCTAGAACTTTGAAGGACACCTTTTTAGATTCTACTTCTTGATCCTCCTCAGGGCGGTCGCCCATTACTTTCCACTGTAACTGTAATAAAGCCCTCTGCCTCTCTTCCTGTCATAACAACAAATCATGTGAGGAGTGTTCAATAAATTAACTTATAAAAAGAGCTACAATGACAAAGTACTTTGGTCCTCTGGACGTCTAACTCTTCCTGGAGTTGCCTACACTCATCTTCATGTTGATCCCTCAAAGCTCTTAATTGGGCATCGTGTTCTTTTCTCATTGACATTGTCTTCTGAACATACCAAGGAATCAGCAGTTAGAATTATCTACAAAAGTTTATAAGCTGACAACTTTAGTAGTATAAATGTAGTGAGTCATGTACCTCTCTTAATTCATTTTCAGCTTGAAGATTAGCATATTTCAGCTGTTCACCGTGCCTATATATAAGGTTCGTTTCCTTTTCATCATGCTCCTGTTGAATTCGAGATATCTACAAAGATAGGCATCCCATACGGATGTCATTCGAATAGCACTAAAAATAGAAATATCAGTAAAATACATTTAAATACTAAATTAGTAACTGAGTCACACAACATTCAAGCAACATGTGAATCATTTTCAACCAAGCTCATATAATAGGGCCAGAGACTGCCAATACTGATAGCCTAGTAAATTTAAAAGTGATCTGACAAAGAAGGGCATCGACTGTTTTTGTATGAACAGTCATAAATTTGTTTGGCTTGGTCAAAATGGTATATGCCTATATGGTACACCCATAAATGGAATTTTGTTTAATGTCTGAGTTCATTAGTCCAAGGATGTTCAAATACAGAACTAAATAGATTTTAATGAGATAAGAGAAAAACTAATAAGAAGAGAAGCAGTCCTTAATAAGCATAATATTACTTCAAGACTCAGCACAAGTAACACGTAATAAGCCATACAAATTTAAGATGCGACCTTCTTTAAGACATAGTTACATACCAAACCATCTTGTTCTTCTTGTATCCGCTTCAAGTATTGCTTTGATTCCTCCTTGCATTCTGCAAGCTTCTGGTCACATTGTACTTGCATTTCTTCAATAGCTTTGCTCGCCTGGGAGTGTGATGGGTTAGTTATAAATCACAGATCTAGATATCAACAAAGGATTACATACATACCTTTTCTTTTTCAAGGTTAATACTCTCAAGATTTTCCACCTCATACTTTCTCCGAATGTCATTAATCGCCTAATCAAGCTCCTCTGATATTGTCAGTATAACAAATAGGGAAAACCCTGAAGCATCTAGAATCAAGATAGAGGGCTGAACCTGATCATTTTTTTGAGAAATCTCCTTCAAATGCCTTGAGAGTTCTAATTGTTTACTTTCTAACATCAGATCATGCTGCTTCTTAACTTCTGCAAGGTTAATTTCAGCCTTAACCAGCAACTCTTGAATCTGCAGTCAGCTAGTATATTAAAAGACCAATCAAAAGATTTCATAAAATGCAAGGATTAGAAAAGCCGTTTAAATAACCTTGGCATTTTCATCTCCTAGCTCTTTCTCTTTTTCTTTGTATTGCTGAATGAGTCGATCTCTCTCCTCTGATATGGTCTCAAACTGATTTACCTTTTTCTCCTGTGACTCTAAATTCTGTTCATGCTTCTCTATCTCCCTTTTGAGGATATCTATATCTTCTTCTTTTTTCTGTATCTCTGCTTGCAGTTTTTCACAATTATCTTTATTCCCAATTTCTAATTCTGATATCTTCAAAATTAACTCTTGCTGCAAAGTAGAAGTAATAAGATGTTAGGCACAGCAGTATAACCTACATAGTAATGAGTTATTGACAATCACCATTCTTTTCTCAGATAATTGAGCATTTTTAGCTGTGCAGCTCAGTTTCTCCTCCAATCTGGTAATTAACGACTCCATGTCATTCTTCCTGGAAAGAAGACCTTCAGCTTTAGTTTCTAGAGCTAGAATTCTCTGCTCTGCCATGCGGCACTCCTCTGCATGTTGTACCATTGTAAATTCTCGCTCTTTCTGAAAATCAATGACCTTATGTCTCAAGTCTTGATTGACCAAATACAATACATCTTTCTCTGATGTAGCATGCACAAAGCGATCATGAAGCTGATCATATTTCTTTTGAGAGCTTTGAATGCCAAGGTCCCTTTCCTCCTGTGCCAACTTAAAGCAAATATCAAATGAATTGCTGAGCTGCTTGAAGTTATCTGAAATGATTAGGCTCTGGTTATCTAATTCAGTCAAGCTCACAGCCAGAATATTGACAAGATTTTCAAGGTTCTTAATCTCCCCCAATGCCATGTCCAATTTGTTGGCAAACCTTTGGTTGCATGATAGAAGATCAATCTTTTCGTTTTCCAATTTCTCTTTGGAACGACTCAAATTGTTGAAGTTGTCTTCCTTTAACTTGAACTCGAGTTGCAATCTTTCGAACTTATAATTCAAGTCTACCAAGTCAGATCCTTTATTCACTAAAGTTTCTTCAAGCCTCTTAATCTGGATATCTACATAAGAATATTTAATTGTGAAATAAGCATCTGTAATCATTTCAAGGTTTCCTACAGAGCATATTTTTCAATGGATACAACAATTCAAAAGTGCAAGTTGATATTGATGTGCACAGTTGAAGTGAAAACCCCTTATTCAATCACAAGTAGGACATAGTAAGTAGAAAATATATCGTCTGCAAAGTTATTCTAGATGTTTGTAACTAAATGTTATTACTTCCTGCAAGCCGCAGAGAATATTGAGCTGATGTTTAGTAAATGATTTTACTCTTTTAATTCAAGGTAACTTGGTAAAAGAGCATACTAAGTGGGAAACCTTTTGCCTGTGGACAAAGTACCACAAGTATTTAAATCAAATGTTATCTTATGAGTTATGCATTTGTTGGACGTGCTTGGAAAACCAATCTCCTTAAGATCATCAAATGACCATGTTCCTTATAGGACATTACCTTCATCAAGTTGATGATCACTTCAAACAGCTATTTTAAACACCATACTTTAAAAAATGGTTGTCCAGCATGAGCTGTACCCAATTCCTTTAAAACATTTTTTAAATCTTTTAAAAGCAATTGTTGAATCTATAAGCTATAACTTCAGTTACCTAGAAATATATTGTTGGACAACAATGTTTTCAAAAATATGGAGTTAATTATACCAATTCTTTATTTCAACCCAATCAAAATTTATAACACATGAATATCAGAGACCAATTCCTGCTGAATTGACAAGTTTGAGAAACCAGTACAGAGCTTACTACTATTTACAAAGATAGATACAAGAGGAACACTACAATGGAATTGTTATGAATACTTTTACATATAAGAATTTATTACTTCTGATATGGCAGGTATAGAAGACTATAGCAACTACCAAGGCCACCTAAGTATGAATCCAGAATACCTAGAATCCTCACATCGGAACTACAACTCTGATATTTATGGTACAAAACTGTGAACATGATAAGTTTCATTGCATCTACGTATGCATCATGCTGCAAGTTTGATACTGTTACTACAAAAAGGTAAAAACAGCATGTTTCATTGAATTTATTTAATAGGTTTCTAGCTGTTTATAAATTAGACTATGAAACACATCTGTCCCTAGGATGCTATTTACAATCTTAAACTTTTACAGTAAAATGTGTATCAGAAAACAGAAATGATCACCCAACAATAAGATCTAAATCTAGCTAATATAATCAGATTTTGTAGTCCACAGATCAGAACAGTTACCTCTTTCCTCTATAACATTACAGAATCTGCTTCTCTCATCTACAAAATTTTTCTCCCGTTCCTCTCTCTCATAGCATAATTCTTCCAGCTCCTTTTCACCTGCATCCAAAACATGTAACTTATTTCATAACAACATATAAACCTACAAGCAGCACTATCCATAAACCTATAAATTTTATCCTGCATCCCTAATAAGCAAGTACACCTCTATCCTATTTTAGGTATAATACTGGAGTAACTTACGGTTTCTAATAGTTTCATTGGATGATTCCAGCTTCAACGACAAAGACTTCAATTGATCATTTAATCTATCAAGAGCAGCATCTGATGCAGCCAACTTGTTTTCAAAAAATACCTTGTCCTTCTCGGCTGTAAATGTATTTCTCAACAATGACCAACATGAAACAGATCCAAAACACCAAAATTTATACTGTATGTGTAATCATCAAGTGCTTTTTTTTACCTTCTTGAACCTGTGCTGCTAAATGTTGTAAAGTCTCAGATAATTGATCGCACAAAGCCTTTGTCGAAGAGAACTTCGACTCCAGTCCTCTCCAAAGCTTTTCATCCTCTTTCTGCTTCACTTTAAGCTTTGCATTTTCATTAAAAGCATTCTGCAACTTGGCTTCCAGAATACAGATGTGCTCTGTTAATTTCTTCAGCTTACAATTCTGCAATTAACTGAGTCAAATCATACTTCTTTCCACAAAAAACCCAAAATCAATCAACATTTTCATAATTAATCAAATCCGTTATTATTATGCCTACACGTAGCTGCCTAAAAGCATATCTGTGTGTGTTAATATGCGTTTACACATAACATTCACATATCGGAGAAAGAAAGGATGATGATTACAACATACCGCCAAATCAAGATCAGTTTTAGCCGATGCTTGCTCTTTCACCAATTTCTCTGCATAATTAGCATAAAATAACGTGTTTCAGTAGAAACCTAATTAACAACTTCAAATCATCTGCACGCACACAAGAAAGAAGTTATGTGAAAAGAACTGCTTTGAGCTTCGAGATATCCATAAATATGCACATATAGAGATATTGATATACACGTATATATGACCAAGCAGATCATGAGGAAAACCTGCAGGAAGCTTCAATTCAGCTATATATATGCATTCATACATACATAAAAAAGGAAATTATGAAAAAAACACGGCTTTAAGCTTCAATTCACGTCAAATTAGCTATACATATCCACATACACGTACTGATAAAACATATAATATAGGAAATTGTGAGAAAAACTTGGAGGAAGCTTCAATTAAGTTATACAAATGCAATCAGACATATATAACGAAGAAAATTACGAAAAAAACTGTTTTAAGCTTCAATCACCTCAAATTAGCTATACATTTACACATACACATACTGATAATACAGAAAATGAAGGAAATTAGGAGAAAAACCTGCAGTGAGCTTCAAATTAGCGAAGCTCCCAAGCGAAATCGAATCCGAAGGCCTCGGACTATTCGAAAACGTCTTGACAGCTCCAGAAGTCGTCGCGCTTGAATACGATCGAAACTTTTCGAGACTCTTCAATCCTGATAATCCTACAAGCTTATTCATCGCGCAATTACATATAAAACTCGATCGCAAACTCGCTCAATCTACTCCGATCCTCTCGATTAAAAGCAATCACAACTCGAATCGCGATCGCGAGAAATGTACGGACACAGGGAGAATTGAAGAATTCTAGGGTTTGAAGAGAGATAGTGATGTGTATGTATAGATTGGATTGTACGTATTGGTTTGGAGTGGAAAGGAAAGTTTGAAAATTAAAATGAAATTGAGCGGCAAGTGAAAAGGTATTTATAGTGTTTGAGTTTGAGGCGGTTAGAAGGGGTTTGTTTGTCTGGGGGCGTGTCCACTGTGGTTCCGTGGAGTTGGTTTGTGATTTTTTGCTTGGAATGTAAAACAGAGTATTCCGGTATTGCAGAATTCGGTTCCAGTTCGGTTATAAAAATTTGTGCTATATAATTATTTGGATTTTTTAATTGAATTGTCTGAAATTATTGAATTAATCAAAATACATATAAAATTCTATTAATAATCTTTTATGAAATACTAATTAAAAAATATATATGTTAGCACTACAGTCGCCTCTTCGAAGTGGTTTGTCAACCACGCTTTCCCACGAAACACGTTGCGCACTACATTTGCTTCTCCTGTTAGCTCAAAATCTATTGAAAGGCATATGACTAGGCCTATTTGTAATAATTAGATGGCAACTCAACTCTAACTAATAAAGAGAAGTAAATACTAAACACCAAACAGGAATCAAGACGAAGACAGTCAACTAATCACAAAGGATCCAAGTATCAGAGATATTTTATAGGATTGCTACTCAACACTGGATGAAGTTCATTTCTATGTTCAAGCGTCAGTGAAATTAATAATGTGGTAGTACTTCTATAGAAGACAGAAGATATAGAAGATTTCAAGTGGTTACTACAAGCAGATTCCAGAAGAAGAATGCAAACAGTGAAGAAGAATTAATGACAGAAGGCCTCTAGTTAAATGTTATTTAAATGGAGAATATTTATTGGGATGACACAAATGAACCAGACAGTACATTTGTGTGTCAACTAATATAATATTTATTCTTTATTTAATTCAAGAGGTTTCAAGATCAGAAGTCGAAGAAAAGACAGGAAGATTTCAAGACTATCAGCACGGCTGCGACTAAAGATAATATTTTAATTCTACTATCAATTGTTAATTAATTATTTAATTTATCTAATTAAATTAATTCAAGTTGAAATTAATTTAATTTATAAATTAACTAATTAAATTAAGTAGAATTAATTTACTATAAAAGAAATGGATCAAAATGACTTATATATATATATATATAATCAGTTAGTATGACTTTCAATAAGTCATACCGAATTTCTTTATATATATATATATATATATATAAGTCATACCGAGCCTGTTTAAATAAGTCATACCGACCTATTTAAATAAGTCATACCGACCTATTTAAATAAGTCATACCGAAGCAGTTTGATTAAGTCATACCGAGCAGATTTGATTAAAAGGTCATGCTGAGTTGATTTTGTTTAATTAAAATAAGTCATACCGATTTATTTAATTAAATAAAATCTGGATATGATTTTCAAAAGGTCATACCGAACTTTTGATAAGTCATACCGAGTTTTAAAAGGTCATACCGACCAGAAATAAGTCATGCCCAGTCTTTTAAAAGTCATACAAGTGTTAAAATAAGTCATACAGACTTATTTTCTTGAAATTAAGTCTTACTAGAAAAGGTCATACCAGCCTTTTCTAATCTCTATAAATATGAGATGATTGCTTCATTTGTTTGTTGTTCAACTTGTGAAGAGTTAGAAAAATCAGATCAAATTCAGTAATTTATCTGCATTGTAATATTCACAGATTTCTGTGCTGAGTTTGAATATAATTGTTTAAACACGAACACTTCATGTCGAATTCGTTCTAGACTTTATATCAATTATATAACAGTTTTTCTAAAATATTAATTGTGTAATACTAATCAAGTTAAAATAATATCTTTCACTTGAACAGTATTTCATTATAATTAATATTTCGTGAGTAATTAAAATAATATTTTTAATCCAATTATTCCGCGAATAATTATCAGATATTGTATTCAACCCCCCCTTCTACAATATCAGGGACCAACAATTGGTATCAGAGCAGGTTGATATAGAAAATATCAGATCCAAACCAAAAATTCCGCAACTCATACAGATCTCAAAAATTATTTTTAATTCAAAATAATTTTTTATTCGAAATAATTTTTCACTAAAAATTATTTCTGATCAAAAATTGTTTTCAGTCAAAAATTAAAATATTTTTTGAAACACTTAATTTTTAATCTTATTAAAGATGAGTACCCAGAAAGTTACAAGCATCAAGATTCCACAGTTCGACAGAGAACACTACAACTTGTGGAAACAAAAAATGCTACTGTTTATCGGGATTGCAAATCCTAAGTATGCATTGATTATGGCTAAAGGTGTTGAGCTCCCTATATCAGTTGTTCTCGAACATACAGTAGATGGGGTCGTAATTCCCCACAGACAGTTTCCGAAAAGTCCGGCAGACTATACAGATGAGGAAACAGAAGCTGTGTCCCTTGATAATAATCTGAAGCTCATATTAATTGAATCCCTAGACTACATCATGTACAACCAAGTAGTCAATTGCAAGAATGCAAAACAAATCTGGGAAACAATTGAAATTATCAATGAGGGAACTGAAGAAGTTAAGGAGAATAGACTGGAGATCCTGACCACCCAATATGAACAGTTTAGATCCAACCCTGGTGAGGGTATCTCTGAGGTGTTTCAGAGACTAAACAAATTGATAAACGAGCTAAACATGAATGGAAAGTTTTATCAGAACCAAGAGGTGAACAGGAAGTTTTTGTTGACCTTACCAGAGCATCTGGAGCACAGGATTGCAGCCATCCGGGAATCTAGGGACATGAAAGAAGTAACCCTAGAAAGACTCTACGGAGTTTTAAAAACTTATGAGCTGGAACAGATCCAAACCAGAGAAATGTATGGAAGAGGTAAGGTACTGAGTTCCTCCAAGGCATTAATGGTAGAAGCACCAGAGGAAGAAGAAGTGAAGGCTGTTGCACCTTCTAACAGTTCAACAGAGTATGTGGTTCCAGAACTTGGACATACTGCTGATAAACAAGAAGATGGTGATTTCTACTCACTGGAAGAACTAGATCAGCTAGAAGATGAATCTCTAGCTATGGTTGCCAGGAAGTTTGGCAACATGAGATTCCGAAGAAACTCCTCATTTAGAAGTAAGCCTAATTTTGGAAGATTCCAAAGAGGAGGTTCTTCGACAGCAGTATCAAAAAGCGGCTACAAGACCGGCTTAGTTGATAGAAGCAAGTTTCGTTGCTTCAACTGTAATGAGCTAGGCCACTTTGCAACTGAGTGCAAGAAGCCTAAGCAAGGGAAGAAGAGAGAGTCTTATGAAGAGCTCAAGGAGAAGTATGATGCACTAGTGAAAAAGCATCAAGGAAAGTCCTATCTAGCAGCAGGCAAAAGCTGGGATGACTCAGATAACGATGATGAGGAAGAGCTGGGAAATCTTGCTCTTATGGCTTCATCAGAGGGATCACTGTCTCCCACCAGTGACAGAGGAATAGAGGTAAATCCTTCGTGTCCTAAGATGTTTGCTTTGCTAGGTAAAGAACTAGATGGTGAAAGAGATAAAGTTAAGAAACTCAGACTCAAAGTCAAAGAGTTAATTGATGAGACTGAAGTTTTTAAACAGTTAAAAAGAAATCATGACAAGTTGACTATTAAGTTGACTGAAGACTTAGCTGTTCAAGTCAGCAAAGTCAGTTGTCATGTTGTAGTAGAAACTAATCTCAGAAACCAGATAGAAGAAGAAAAGAAGAAGTGTCTTGCTTATAAGAATTCCTCATATATTGTTAAGAACCTAGTTGACCAACAAGAAATAAATCGTAAAGTTGGAATAGGCTTCGAGTATAACAAATCTGTAGGAAAACCAAGCAACATAACCCCCTTTAGAAAAAGTGCTGAAGAAAGGGGTATCCCACATGTTGTTAAAGACACACCGAAACCTCTCTTCATAACACCGATAGCTGAACCCATCCTTGAGAGCTCTGTACTAATTGCATATGAAATGCAGTTGGAAGATCTTGAGGAAGAGAAGAAGAGAGGAGAACAGGTTAAGGACATAAAAGGAGTTAATGTCCAGAAAGAGAAATGTGCACTAGAAACACCAGTGAAAGATGTGGGAACTTCTGATTCCCCCAGACCTGGTGTAGGTGCAAAAGACTTAAAGAATAAAATGAACAGACCCAACACGTTTGTGAACAGTAGGAATAGTAACAATAAATTTCATTCTACTGAAAACTTCAAATATGCTGATAAAATTGAAGTAGAATCTGTTAAACCCCCTACTGTATTGAATAACATGCCTACTATTGATGCTTTCCATAAACCATGTGGTATAATGAATTGCATGTTATGTGCCTTTAATGCTATGACTGCTTACTTCAAACGCATGATAGCTAAGAAAGATAACATGACACCTAGACAGCACATCAATAGTAAATTTGCTAAATCCAAGACTGCGACTCCTTCACCTGAGAAGAAGGAATCATATATTCCTAAGTCTAAACAGAAAGTTGTTAAGACTGTTTATAGGAAGGTAGGAACAGTCAAGGAAGAAAAGGATGTTGTAAGAAAAGGATCTGTTGTCAAAGCAGACAAAGGTCAATTTTTTAAGTATGCCGGGCCCAATCAATTTTGGGCTCCGAAGACAAATTAATCCGTTTGATAATTGCAGGGAGTTAAACAGGTAAACCGAGTTATATGGATCCTGGACAGCGGATCGTCAAGGCATATGACCGGAGATAGAGCCCTGCTATCAGACGTGGTTGAGAGAGCTGGCCCAATCGTCACCTTTGGAGATAACAGCAAAGGAATGACTATGGGTTATGGCAAGTTAAATACAGGAAATGTTATCATTGAAAATGTCTCTTTGGTGGAAGGACTTAAGCACAATCTACTCAGCGTCAGTCAATTTTGTGATAGAGGTTACAAAGTAAACTTTATCAAGGAGAAGTGCTTAATAGCTCATTCTAAAGAAGACAGACTAGCCTTGCGTGGAGTAAGGAAAGGAAACTTGTACGTAGCTGATTTCAACTCGGGAACTGAAGCCGAAGCAAACTGTTTCTATTCAAAAGCTTCAACAGAGGAAAGTTGGCTATGGCACAAGAAGCTCTCACACCTGAATTTCAAAACAATGAACTCTCTAGTCAAGAGGGATTTGGTGAGAGGACTGCCTCCGATGGAATTTACACAAGAAGGATTGTGTGAGGCATGTCAAAAAGGCAAGTCAAAGAAAGCAACTCACAGAGGCACAGACACTACAAACATCACTGAACCACTTCAACTCCTTCACATGGATTTATTTGGTCCAGTAAATATTCTGTCTATGTCAAGGAAGAAATACTCCTTAGTAATTGTGGATGACTTCACAAAGTATACATGGGTTTTATTCTTGAATTCTAAAGATGAAACTCCACATTTGTTGATTGATCATATAAAGCTGATTGAGTTAGATTCAAAGTTACCTGTCCGAGCAATCAGATCAGATAATGGAACAGAATTCAAAAATGAAGTTCTGAATAACTTCTGCTCAGACAAGGGGATAACAAGGCAGTACTCAGCACCAAGAACTCCACAACAAAATGGAGTTGTAGAAAGGAAAAATCGAACCCTGATTGAAGCTGCAAGGACTATGCTAAGTGAATCAAGGTTACCTATCTACTTTTGGGCTGAAGCAGTTAATACAGCTTGTTATACTCAGAATCGAACTCTGATCAACAAAGATCATATGAAAACTCCCTATGAATTAATGGCTGGCAAGAAACCAACTCTCAAGTACTTTCATGTATTTGGAGCCAAATGCTTTGTGCTAAAAGATGGAGATGAACGCATTGGCAAATTTGAGGCCAAGGCACATGAAGCCATTTTTGTCGGATATTCAAGAAGAGCATATAGGGTTTACATAATTGATCAGCACCAAGTGAAGGAAAGTGTCAATGTAACTTTTGATGACACTAAACTCCCAAGTATCCAAACTGAAGATTCTTCTGAGTCATTAAAATTCGACAATTATCCAGACTCACATACTGAGGATGAAGAAGAACCTGAAGTTGCAGCAGGAAATAATGACATCAATGATGGTGATGATCCAGGTATTAATGGTGGAAACAATGGCAACACTGGGGATTCTACTAATACTAGTGATGGATCAACAAGTCATCCTGGCAGCAACTCAGGGGGAGATGAAGGATCAACTGGCAGAACACAACATCACAATGAATTTCGAGGCGAATCATCAAGATCAAACCTACCTAGGGAAAGGATATGGAGCAGAGATCATCCTTTTGAATTGATCATAGGTGATCCAGATGTTGGAGTAAGAACCAGAAGTGCAACTTCAAATGAATGTTTATTTTCAGTTTTTCTATCTCAAGAAGAACCAAAGAAGATTGAAGAGGCACTAATTGATCCAGATTGGGTTCTTGCCATGCAAGAAGAACTCAATCAGTTCGAAAGACAAGAAGTCTGGACACTGGTACCCAGGCCTAAAGATAGATCTGTTATTGGCACAAAATGGGTATACAGGAACAAGTTAGACGGTGATGGCATTGTTACAAGGAACAAGGCCAGACTGGTTGCAAAGGGTTACTCCCAGGAAGAGGGAATTGATTATGACGAGACCTACGCACCAGTTGCAAGACTTGAAGCCATCAGGATATTTCTGGCATTCGCAGCACATTCCAATTTTAAAGTCTATCAAATGGATGTGAAGAGTGCATTTCTGAACGGAAAGCTAGAAGAGGAAGTTTATGTGGAACAGCCCCCTGGCTTTGAAAATCCAGAGTTTGCTGATTTTGTGTACTTTCTTTTCAAAGCTCTCTATGGACTCAAGCAAGCACCGAGGACATGGTATGACACTCTCTCTGAGTTTTTACTTGAAAATGGTTTCACTAGAGGTGTCATAGATAAAACTCTCTTTTACAAATTACATAATGAAGATATGATATTTGTCCAAGTTTATGTTGACGATATTATATTTGGTTCTACTAACGAAAACTTGTGCAAGAGATTTGCTAAGTTAATGCAGAGCCGATATGAGATGAGCATGATGGGTGAGCTGTCATTCTTCCTTGGATTGCAAGTAAAGCAAAAGGAAGATGGGATTTTTATTTGCCAATCAAAGTACGTAAGAGATCTTCTCAGAAAATACAGTCTAGAAGATTCTTCACCGGCAAAAACCCCAATGCCAACAGCCACAAAGCTTGACAAAG
This sequence comes from Oenanthe sinensis, assembly GCA_028671895.1. Taxonomy (NCBI): domain Eukaryota; kingdom Viridiplantae; phylum Streptophyta; class Magnoliopsida; order Apiales; family Apiaceae; genus Oenanthe; species Oenanthe sinensis. Next base: position 11,928,870 of record CM053798.1, on the reverse strand, counting down.
ATGAAACTGGTAAGAAAGTTGACATCACAAGCTACAGAGGTATGATAGGCTCATTATTATATCTAACTGCAAGTAGACCCGACATAATGTTCGCAACTTGCTTATGTGCAAGGTTTCAATCTGACCCAAGAGAATCTCATCTAATAGCTGTTAAACGAATTTTTAGATATCTAAAGGGTACACCAGATCTTGGAATTTGGTACCCTAAGGATACAGGTTTTGACCTAATAGGCTATACAGATTCAGACTATGCAGGGTGCAGGATGGACAGGAAAAGTACCTCTGGAAGCTGTCAGTTTCTAGGACGACGGTTGATCTCCTGGTACAGCAAGAAACAACATTCAGTATCTACCTCGACAGCCGAAGCAGAATACATTGCGGCAGGTAGCTGTTGTGCACAGATCTTGTGGATTAGGAATCAGCTAAATGACTATGGACTTGCGTTGAACAAAATTCCAATTTACTGCGACAACACAAGTGCTATAGCTATTTCCAACAATCCTGTACAACATTCACGAACCAAGCACATTGACATAAGGTATCACTTTATCAGAGAGCATGTCATGAATGGAACTGTGGTGCTACATTTTGTACCCACAGAAGAACAGTTAGCCGACATCTTCACAAAACCACTTGATGAATCCACTTTCTCAAAGCTGGTTAGTGAATTAGGGATGTTAAATAATGGCTAATTTTTGATTGCTAGGAATTAATTTAAGCTCATAAATATTAAGTGTTAATATTTAAAGAGTTTATGAGACTTGAATTAATAAAATCCTAGAGCTTATGAATTTTTGGAAAAATTATCTTAAGATTAAATCAATATTCTTAGAAGATAATTGTTTCAATTGAAGCATAAGTAATTTTGGATAAATTAAGCATTTATAAGCATTATCTGTTGTTTTAATATAGTTATTTTAAGCATGTATATTAATATTTATTTTACTAATTATTATTGTACATTAATATAAATGATTATGTTATTAATTAATCAATTAATTTACTCATTAAATTAATTCAAAAATGAGTTAATTCAATTCTTAAATTAATTAGAACAATTAATAATGTAAATATTTATTATATGTCTTTAATAATTTGTTAATATGTAAATTATAGTATTACTCTTCTAATTATTAATGCTTGTTAATATTTATGTTGTTTTAATTTACTGTAATATGTATTTAATTATATTTCAGTATGTATTTTATTCAAATCTCGGTATGACCTTTCTTTATATAGAAATTCGGCATGACTTTTCATTTTTAATAAAAAGTCATACCGAGTATCTATATAAAAGAGTCATACTGAGGCAACCGAGTTTCTTGTTTATTTATCTTTACTATTTTCCTTAAACAAAACTCGGTATGACCTTTGAAAAGTCATACCGAGTCTTTTTGTAAACAAGTCTTAGCATTTCTTTTACTTTACAATAAGTCATACTCATTAATAAACACAGCTATATTCATATACACACACTGATACACACAAACAGTTTTTTCTTTAGCAACAGTTTTTCAATCGATTTCTTTCCCATTACAACTGATTTCAGTTGCTATCTTCTGATTACAAGTATTTTTACTTGCTAGTTTGTTGAAATCAACTAAAACCTAGCCAAACTCTGCCCATTTTTTTTAAAAATCGCAGTGTTAGTTCCTGTTCTTGGGTTTAGAAAAGTCGAAGCTTTAAAGTGATGTTTGTGAACTAGAACTGTTTGTGTAGTGTATTTCTTATTAAAGACAGTTTGGGGATTATTAGAAATTAGGGTTTCAATTTTCAAGTGTAAATTTTCGAATTATTGGCTTGTAATTGTTAATTTTAATTTGTAATCGCACTTTGTAATTTTTATAATTTGTAATAGCTTAAATCAAAAAAAAATGGCTGGTTTTTGCGAATTAGTAAAAACTAATTTTGTAGGATATTTCAATCCGGTGAATTGTTCAGTCGAGAGGTTTCGACCATGGATCGTTTTTATGAATGAACATTCACTCGTCAGAACTGCAATTACTCTGGACGCCCCGTTGCAAGTGTTAGCACTTAGGGCTCTGTATTCCACTGCGAGGAATAGGAGTACTGCAGACAGAGTTCAATTCTCGTTCAGCATAGGAGATCATGAATACATGGTGACTGAAGAGGACGTGAACAGGATTCTAGGCTTTCCAACAGACAACTTCATGGATCCACCCACTGTACCAGAAATTCTAGAATTTTTCTACAACATTCAATATCAGGGTGAGATCAACTTAGTAAGAATGACTAAGTCCAAGTTGGTAAGCGAGTGGGACTACTTCTTTGACACGTTAGCCAAAGTGTTTGCTCCCACTACAAAGAACAACTTCAACAACATATCTTCAATACTACAGATCATAGGGTTTTCTGTGGCCCACAATCGGAGGATAAATTTTGGGAAGTTAATTCTAAAAGAAATAATCAGGAAAATGGGGAAACCAGAAAGCAGGGAACATAATGTACAAGTTTACTATCCAAGGTTCCTGATGCTGTTTATGAATGACTTGTTGATGGAAGAAGACAAAGCCTTATTTCAGAATGGTCCTGTAGAAGAATCTCCGACTTCTCAGAACAACTTATTTGCAAGGCTCCACAACAACCCCAAGTTTCAAAATGTGCAAGTGGTAAGGACAGATTATATGGCTGAGATACTAGATCTTATTGTTCATCCTGTGCAGGAACAAGAGGCAGAACAAGTGCCTATGCAATTAGAACATCCTGTGCACCTTCTACTTGAAGCTGCTCAGCATGTCGATCAAGTGGCACAAGATCAACAGGATATCAGCTACGAACCTGAAAACACACAGGTTCCACCCCCAGCTGAATTAGAGCCTCAAACAGTTCTTCCTTCTTCCTCCTCTTCGCTTAAAGTCAGAAAAAGGAAGACACCTGTCAGAATAGTTAGGGGTCTTGGTGCTGATGTGAGTGAACCCGCAGCTCTGTCTCCACAATCTAAAAGATCTAAATTTCAACCAGAGACACCTGCAGACTCATCCTTTTCCTCTCAATGGGATATGGATTTTGACATGGCCATTCAAGGTTCTTTAGATACACTTGCTCAACCAGATAGTGAGGAAAGCACACTGCTAGCTCTCACACTAGCAGGACCTCCGCTTGCAGATACACAAACACATGAGGGCACATTTGTTGAAGAAAATGTTTTTGATAAAATCCCGTCGGATGCCACCTATGTTGTGGACCATGACATTTTCGATGCAGTGCAACATCAAACACCCTCCGAGGTATTGAGGGGCATCACAGACTCTAATGAGCCATTCACTACATTGTCTAAGGTGGTGACCCCCCTGGATTCTTTACATCCAGTTCTTTTAAAAGAAGGTCTTGAATCCACTGGTGGATTTGAGAGGCAACCACTCCATAGAGGGAGATGGGACTCCATTCAAGGAGTAGCTATGTCAGTAGCGGAGCCACTTCAAGTTAATCTTGTTGAGGACGAGCCTTCACAGGCATCAGAAGAGCATTTCGACTCTTCAAAAGCAATTGTAATATATGCAGGTACAGCTTCAGGATCTGGAAAGGAGCTAAACACTAGTGATGTGAGGCATACACAGAGTGAAACACATGCACCGAGTGAAAGTGAGTTAAACAGGAGTGCAAGTGAGCTGAGTGCACACACACACAGTGATTTATTATCAAAAATGGAAGCTCTCCAGAAGGAAATACAAATTGTTCAGGCTGAGTTGGTAAAAGTAAAAGCACAAGCAGAAGAAAAATCTACATCTGCCTCTGTAACACAGCAGCTGACAATTGTTCGAAATGATGTTGATAGTGTCAAGTCATCCATTCTTCTAAAAACACAAGATATCCAGCACGTACAGAGTCTCATTGCTGAAGATATGAAAGAAGTGAGCAAATTACATGAAAAAATTGATGACGTTGAGAAAAGTTTAACCCTCACAATCATTGAAAATGAAAAGATCTCTACTCAACGATTCACCAAACTAGATGATGGCATGACACATCTGAATGAAGGAATGAAGCAAGTCTATCTGACTATGCAGAAAATGTTGACATCTTTTGAAGCCTCTAAAACTCAAGAGGATCCCTCAACTAAGGGGGAGAAAGCAAAGGAGAAAGTAGCTGAAGATGAAAGGGCTTCTACGAAAGACAAAGGCAAAGCCAAGCTGTTTTCTGAAGAAGAATTTCAATCGTTTGATCCAGTACCAGAAGAACAGTACTATGCCCAAGAGCAATTCATTGATGACAGTGCTCATGATGAATCAGATATTCCTGACTACTGCAGAGCTGAGGATGAAACTGCATTTGATGAAGAATTTTTGTTTCCGAAAGAAGTTGATCCAGCCTATGAAGAGGCAATGAAGAAACTAAAAGAAGACATCAAGGCAAGTAATGCAAAAACTGAAAATCTGAAAGCTCTAGTCATAGAAAGAACAAAGGCAGAAAGAGAAGAAAGCCAAGAAAAGCAAAATCTCTGGGCCATAGCAGTCAGAGAGAAAAAGAGAGATGTACAGCTCAAAATTGGAAAGAAATGGGATACTGCAAGAAAAATAATGGACAAACAACAAAAGGGTCCATTTGAAGACAAGCATCTGAAATCATTAATTGATCGTCTAGAAAAGACAAACGACAACATTGACAACTTCATGAAAGCTCTGAAAGAGGAAGTGGACTACATCACTATCTTAGTGGATCACATTCTTGAAGACTGGCAGATACTAGTCTATACACACAGGAATGGGACATTCAGAATTTCCTTGGAGTTTTTCAGACAAAGAAGTTTATCAGTAATATGGACGTTCTTGAACAAAGTCAAGAGAAGCTCAGAAGAAAATGAACTTCTCAGGGATAGACTTAGAATCTTTGCAACAGCTGCTAGTCCTCAAATCTTATTTGATCCTCACGAGGTAAGATTCTTTTCAAACAAGCTATATCAAATCTTTCAGTTAAATGAGGAATCATTAAAGGGCTACACAGTTAAGTACATGATTCAAGTTGAAAGGATGCTAAGGTCGAAAGGATTTAAATCCCAAGCTAAGATGGATGCTGCAGAAAAGATAAGAAACTACTGTCTATCAAAGAGGATTCCGTCATACATCAGGCAAATACCAAAGATAGATTCAACACAACCATCTGATGTAGAAGAAGAGATAGTAGATCCTGTTGAACAGGAAGTACTGTGGCAGTTAGCAAGAGCTGAGCAAAGAAGGTTGTATGGAGAGGCCACTACAACAGAACAATCAGTAACCGAAGAGGTACCAAGGACACCTGTTCATAAAGGTTCAATCCTAGAAGAAGGTGAAGTTGATACTTCTGAAGACGGAAGACGTAGATAGAACAAGATAGAATCTTTGTAATATTTGTTCAGTACTAGAGGAACATCTATCTTGTATTTATCTTTTATGTATGAATCTGGAAAATTGTTAAATATAAAACCAGAACTTTTGTTTATTATTTACAAGTCACTACATGTCGTACTACTTTCTTAGTTGTTAGTTGAGTTATCCTCTAGGAATTTGTGTGTTAAATGTTTAACAACAAATAGGGGGAGATTGAAAGGCATATGACTAGGCCTATTTGTAATAATTAGATGGCAACTCAACTCTAACTAATAAAGAGAAGTAAATACTAAACACCAAACAGGAATCAAGACGAAGACAGTCAACTAATCACAAAGGATCCAAGTATCAGAGATATTTTATAGGATTGCTACTCAACACTGGATGAAGTTCATTTCTATGTTCAAGCGTCAGTGAAATTAATAATGTGGTAGTACTTCTATAGAAGACAGAAGATATAGAAGATTTCAAGTGGTTACTACAAGCAGATTCCAGAAGAAGAATGCAAACAGTGAAGAAGAATTAATGACAGAAGGCCTCTAGTTAAATGTTATTTAAATGGAGAATATTTATTGGGATGACACAAATGAACCAGACAGTACATTTGTGTGTCAACTAATATAATATTTATTCTTTATTTAATTCAAGAGGTTTCAAGATCAGAAGTCGAAGAAAAGACAGGAAGATTTCAAGACTATCAGCACGGCTGCGACTAAAGATAATATTTTAATTCTACTATCAATTGTTAATTAATTATTTAATTTATCTAATTAAATTAATTCAAGTTGAAATTAATTTAATTTATAAATTAACTAATTAAATTAAGTAGAATTAATTTACTATAAAAGAAATGGATCAAAATGACTTATATATATATATATATAATCAGTTAGTATGACTTTCAATAAGTCATACCGAATTTCTTTATATATATATATATATATATATATATATATAAGTCATACCGAGCCTATTTAAATAAGTCATACCGACCTATTTAAATAAGTCATACCGACCTATTTAAATAAGTCATACCGAAGCAGTTTGATTAAGTCATACCGAGCAGATTTGATTAAAAGGTCATGCTGAGTTGATTTTGTTTAATTAAAATAAGTCATACCGATTTATTTAATTAAATAAAATCTGGATATGATTTTCAAAAGGTCATACCGAACTTTTGATAAGTCATACCGAGTTTTAAAAGGTCATACCGACCAGAAATAAGTCATGCCCAGTCTTTTAAAAGTCATACAAGTGTTAAAATAAGTCATACAGACTTATTTTCTTGAAATTAAGTCTTACTAGAAAAGGTCATACCAGCCTTTTCTAATCTCTATAAATATGAGATGATTGCTTCATTTGTTTGTTGTTCAACTTGTGAAGAGTTAGAAAAATCAGATCAAATTCAGTAATTTATCTGCATTGTAATATTCACAGATTTCTGTGCTGAGTTTGAATATAATTGTTTAAACACGAACACTTCATGTCGAATTCGTTCTAGACTTTATATCAATTATATAACAGTTTTTCTAAAATATTAATTGTGTAATACTAATCAAGTTAAAATAATATCTTTCACTTGAACAGTATTTCATTATAATTAATATTTCGTGAGTAATTAAAATAATATTTTTAATCCAATTATTCCGCGAATAATTATCAGATATTGTATTCAACCCCCCCTTCTACAATATCAGGGACCAACATCTATCAAAGATAAAATGCAAAGGTCAATTAATGGTTTTGTTGTCAGCCATGTTCGTTCGAGGTCAACCCGACGGCTTCTATGAGGAAGGCGGCGCAAAGGAAGCTCGAGGAACATGGCTCGTTCATTCACTTACTCATGAAATTGACTAGTTTCCTCTGCATTACAGAATTTAATAGAGGATATATACTTCAATTTGTAATTCATTTAAGAGTATTCCATTGAATTCAATCATATAATATAATATAACATATTATAAAATATTTATATATATAATATAAATATTATAAATAATATTATATATATTATATGCTATATATTGTGTTATTTATATATATTATATATAACTTGGAGCAGTCTCCAAGTTGGAGCATCAGTGTCTTTGATCGTTTAGGAAAAACATTGAGTACCAAGGATCTTCGACATCGATTTGAGAGGTATGCTGAGAGAGATAATCAAGATAGGCCACGTTCCTCCATCTTTATAACGTCTGGTGATGCTCAGACACTTTGAATTGTCCATACTCCTCATCTTGTATAAAATATTCACCATAATCTCCTTCCAGGTTCTTACCTCCATCTCTGGTATGGACAGAAACATTATGTGAGTCAGAATTGAGTTCATGGCGATCTTTAGGGGAAGCTGCTTGGTTGGACCTGGTTTTCCTATAACCAGAACGACCCTGAGAACTAGATATGCCCTGCCATCTGTTACTCTTGTGGCCTTCACAACGTGGCATGTCTTGATTATCTCTCTCAGCAGACGTCTCTAATCGATGTCGAAGGTCCTTACTAGTCAACTTTTTTCCCAGACGATCAAAGACACTAAATCCCGTTAAAGATGGATGATTGTTTGAGTGTATTTGAGACTGAGTTTGCAGGCTCTAGAATTGTCAATATATGTGTATATGACTTCTAATGTGTACCCGTATAAAGTGCCTACATACTCTTTATATCGGGATCAAGTCTCATTTAGTTCTTTAGGTTATGGACTCCTTGAATGATTATCGAAACACCTATCCCGATAATAATCGATCTTTAGGAGGTTTCCTAACTCACTTAGACCTTTTAAAGACATTCATGTAACGATAAGGCATGCTCGATGATTATAGGAGTTGAGCCCTAATATGAGTGTAACTTTTCAAACCGCCTAACAGGTTGATAACATTTCCAGTACCTCAACTTAGTCCACCAACAGGAACCTCACCCCATATTAACCTCCATCTGCATATCAACATTATGTATTGCCTTCTCAATCCTTGTCTCTGGTCAGGACACCACAAGGTAGGCACACTTCATTCTACAAGAGGTACCCTTGAACCACCATGCACCTAAATAGTCAATCTGAACAACTTCATATATTACATAGAGCTCCTCCTAGAGCTATAAATGAATCGAACTCGGACGAACAATTAACGAACATGAACAAAAAATTGTCGAATCAAACAATGTTCAGTAAGGTTATCGAACATTTTTTTTTGTCTGAACTCGTGTTCGGTAATAATTGAACCGAACCCGAGTTGTTCGTGAACATAACGAACCGAACCGAGTTCAAACCGAAATTAAAACTGTTCGTTAAGAAACATGTGATATGTGATTCATAAAAAAAAATTGTGCTTTTTTAAATCATGTTAGGCCCACTGCTTAATTTTTCATGGACCAACCTATTAGGTTAACCCAATACAAAGTTTTAAACTTTTAATATTTTTGTTTTTATTAGGTTTTGTCTTTAGAAATTTCAATATATAGTCATAATATTCCTTTGTTCATAGAGACAGTTCCAAACGACGATTCCATTATTCGATAGTTCGAGTCTTCGAGATCTTCTTCAATTCTCAATTAGGCAAGAAAATTTTTTGGCTCCTCATCTTCTTCTTCTTTTTAATGTTTTATTTATAGTTTCTTCAGTTGTATTCAGGGTTTTTTTAATTGATTTTTTTGATTTAGGGGTTTTTGATTTTGAATCGGGTTTTAGGTTATTTGATTTTGTTAATGAGGGTGATTAATTAAGCTATACAGGTTGTTTGCAACTTGGGGTATTAAGGTTTTTAAGGTAGTTGTTTAGGGTTTTGCAGATTCTGCTTTGTTTAGTTGGTCCACCAAGTGTTTGTTATATTGCCTGAAAGAGATATTGATAAACATACTACGTTCATATGTTAGAGGAACTTAAGCATTTTATCGAGATTTTCAGCAATCTTAATATTTAAACTATGACAAAGGAATTTTATATAAAGTTAAAGGAATTATATTAAGTAGTAACACGTCACTAATTAATAAGAGTCTAAGTATGTGTTAAGCTCATGATGTTTACCTAGTGCGCCGTCTCGAGTTGTGGTTGAGTTCAATACATAATAAAAGGTTACATTCAATCAGATTCAGGGTAACATAAAATGTCATCAAATGGTACCAGAAGAGCAAAAAAAGGAAAGAAAATGAGCCATGTAGAAATTATTCCGGAGAATGCTGAATATGAGGAGCATATACGAAGTATTGGAGATGAAACTCCTTCGGATGACACTAGTGAACAAGAAGAGATCTCCACCAGGAAAAGAAAAAGACCTACTAAAACCCCAATACCAGATGCAACTTTCAAGGACAAGTCTGAGCAAACTGAACCTGCTGTCAATCCTTATAATATGAAAGAAAGAAAGAAGATGTCTGCATCATTGAAAATACTTGATACAATATGAAGAGAATGGTGTAAAATGGGTGAGGTGTACATTTTGTCAAACAACGACATAGAGAGACAAAACTTGTTCAACTACACAACTAAATCGACATGTCAACAAGTGTAAGCTGGAACATGGACTTATGAGACAAACTCAACTGCAGTATCAAAAGAATGGAAATACATCTGAGGTGTCACTTGAATTTTTTTATATATGATCATGCTGAAATGAGGAAAACGGTAGCTCATTACATATTGATAAATGAATTACCCTTCATGCACGTAGAGAGCTTTATGTTTAATGAGGTTATGAGGAAAGCTACTCCTTTATAGCAGAAAATAAGTAGGGCCACTGTTAAAGCTGATTGTGTGACTACCTACGAATGTGAGAAGAAAAAGTTGATAGAGATATTTAAATATGTTAGGAAAATTAATATAATAACAGATATGTGGACCTCATCGAACCAAAAAATAGGTTATATGGTTGTTGCATCACATTGGATTGATTCTAATTGGAAATTAAATATGAGGGCACTTAATTTTTGTAATGTCCCTCCTCCACATTCTAGACATGTAATTGTTGAGGCTTTAAGTAGATGTTTTAATGAGTGGGGGATCGATGAGAAAATTGGAACAATTGTTGTTGATAATGTCAAGGTAAATGATCTTGCTTTGCGAAATTCAAAAGACATGTTTAGTATTAGGAACACACTGTCTATTGACGGAAAATTGTTCTACGTTCGTTGTTGCGCACATATATTAAATTTATGCGTGCAAGATGGATTGAAATCAATTGAGTCGATTGTTGATAGAATTAGAAACAATAAAGTATGTGGTTGCGTTAGAAGGTCGTAGAAATAAATTTGTTGAAATTTCTACACAGTTGCATTTGAAATTCAAAAAATTAATATTAGATGTTTCAACTCGTTGGAATTCTACATTTAATATGTTACAATGTGCTCTTGAGTTTAAGCAAGTCTTTTCACGATATGGTGCATATAATTTAGGATTTGTGGATTATAATTTGCATAAAGAGGTGTTGGATCATATCAAGCCTACTAGATAGTATTTTCTTGTCTGTTATGTAATCTTAGACTGTCTTGTAATAGGTGGTGACTTGGTTTGCTTTAAATGTAATTTCTGCAGTTAGAAGTGATCTTTGAGTTGTAATCCAGATTGTAGTTAAAACCATAAATAAAGCTGGTAGAAGATTCAAGTCATAAATCATGCATCAGTGAGAATAAGGTTATAGAAATAAGGATTCAAGTTGAAGAAAGTTTCTAAGGCAAAATGTGTACCATTCGAGAAGTCTCATCATTCGAGAAGTCTGAGCACATACTGGAATTTACTCTAAGTCACAGATTCGAGTAGTGAAGAAAGTGATCAATTCGAGAAGTTCAGTATGGAAACAATTCGAGAAGTCAAGCTATGTATCATTCGAGAAGTCAAGCTATGTATCATTCGAGAAGTCATGTTATGTCTCATTTGAGAAGTGTAAAAGATGGCTCATTCGAGAAGTCTCATCATTCGAGAAGTCTCAATCATTCGAGAAGTGACAAAGCTTGAACAGTTCGAGAAGTCCAAGTACATAACATTACATTGAATTAATTACAGAGAATTCAAATGAATTAAAGGACTGATTTCCAGGAAAATTGCAGAAGCAACAGACAAGATTGTGCAACACTGTTCTATTTAGGATTAGTCAAATCTGAACAGATGGTGACAAGTCTACAATGTAGCTAGGAGAAACAAATAAGACAAAGACAGAAGCTGTGTGCAGATGTAAAGAATTGTCATGTATGAAGACTAAGCTAGAAATGGAATGAAGTGTTTATAAAGTTTCATTCGTACTATTCCAGTTTAGCTAACACTGTCTGCAAAAAACATGTGGAGTTAAAAAGACATGTTATCTATATAGAATAACAAAAGAGTTCTGCAGTCAGATTGTGAAACATTTTGTATTGTTCTTATCCTTGTTTCTCTCTAGAACAAGAAGCTGAGATTTAAGTTTAAATCTCAGATTGTAGCAAAACAAAAATCTAATATACATTAGATTGAAAGTTTAAATTGTGTGTTGTGTAATTGAATCTTTTAATTCTACATTTCTCTATTATACAAACACATTTTATAAACTAGCTACATCAGTTAAATAGATTAAGAAAAATTCGAGTTAATCATTCACCCCCTCTAATTAACTTAACCTGAAACTCATACCTAATAAGATGATTGAGAAAAAGTTGAAAGGGTTTGTTATATTTTGGGAGCATTCAATGAAGTTACCAAAATTGTTATTGGCATTCAATATCCGACTTCAAATATGTTCTTGTCAGAAATTAAAATGGTCAAACACGTCTTAGACAAAAAAGGATCTGACCCAAACTTACATATCAGGGACATGACCAAAAAAATGAAACAAAAATCTGACAAATATTGGGGAGAAAGTAATTTGGTTATGTTGATTGGTGTTGTGTTGGATCCGAGGTTTAAAATGAAACCTCCAATTTTCTATTTTCCAACTCTTTATCCAAAAGAGGGTGAATCTGATAGAAATTTGACGTATTTATCAAATATCTTGAATGATCTTTACCAAGAATATGTGAATGAAGATAAGGCTAGCAAGAAGAAAGAAATTGGTGAATCAAGTGGTCATAGTTCTTTCTATTATGATTTTACTAAGGATTCGAGTGAGATGCCACAAGGTCTAAATGATTACGAGAACTTTATTCGTGATAGTGGTGCCATTCAAGAGTCTTTGAAGTCAGAATTAGATGATTACTTAAGTGAAAAATTATTTTTTCAAGTTCAAAGAATTTTAATGTGCTATTGTGGTTGAGTATTCCAATGAGCACTGTGGCCTCTGAATCAACTTTCAGTGCTGGTGGCAGGGTTATAGAGCCGCACCACTCTTGTTTAAAACCTGAAACCTTGGAAATGCTGTTGTGTGGAGCAGATTGGGCATGTGAGGTGTATGGTCTAAAAAAGATAAATCAACCAAATCAGGTTTGTTTAATATAATTAATAGTTTAATACACACTGATTCTCATATTAATGTTGCTGACATTTTAATTATAATATCTTGTCCAGGATACACTAAAGGATGTCGAGATTGATTTGTATTCAAGTGTTGCTTCATAATATACGCCGGAGGATATTTTCTGTACTAGTACTGCAAGTCATAAATTCTTAACAAGATCACACATAATAAGTAATTTTTTCTAATGATTGTGAATTATGCTTACTTGCCGGTTGCCACCATTTTCTACTCAGTTTTAAATTTTAAAGCACATAAGTAGTTAAGCTACTAGTATATTTTCAATTTTAGAATCAATTTTTGTCTGAATATATATGCTGATATGCATCTTATCTAATTTTTGCAGGACCTGCAATTTTCCAAGTTGATAAGTTAAATCTATATTCCTATATCACTAACTTACTCTCTAATACTTTCGATTTTACTTTTGAATTTTTTGTAATGAGTACTCAGTACCGTAAATTGTAATGAATGTCTAATGATGAATGAAGAATGGATGTATCATTCTTATTTTGATATTTGGATGAATGAATGATGTACGTGTTAACAAGTTAGAAACTTAATAAATTAGAATAGTAGTAAACTAGTGTATTATGTATACATATAATTTTGAATTTTATATATTTTTATGTATTATTGAATGAACTCGAGTCGAATCGAGCGAATTCGAGTCGAACACGTAAAAAGTTCGGTTCGTTAAGCTTATCGAACAAAAAATGTGGTTTGAACTCGAGTTCGGTAGTTTACCGAACCGAGCTTATCGAACTCGAACACGAGTGAGTTTAACGAACAGTTCGATTCGTTTACAGTTCTAGCTCCTCCTATTCACATGGGTATTTTTTTGACGTCACTCCCATATAAACTGCTCTTTAATAGGTTTCAAAGATTCTCTTCTTCTCCGGAAACCTCCTTTCAAAACTAGATGATATCCATAATTCTTCATCATGGGTTAAACCTCTATACTCTGTAGACCTTAGACCCTAAAGGTAATCCTGCCATATTTTGGGCACAACAGCTATATTCAATTATTATCAGATGGATAACTTCAATTTAAAAAAAGAGTTTCAAAACTCATAATTAATCAATCAATTAATAGCGAGTTCAAAACTCATGATAACCAAATAACCAAACTCAATGAATCAAATGACCCGAACTCTACTTGATGGATCGCTATCTAATTTAGATGGCCCACTAATTTTTATTTAGTGTATATACTTTTACACACAATAATACAGTAGTAATATTAATGGACACACCGACAATGTGATACATTAACACAAGCCATATCAACAACTACGAGTTTTGTATTTCGTGCGGGGGAAGTATCAACTTTAAGCTTATTCGTACTCCTCACTTTACTGTATATCAATGGGTTAGGGCATGTCTGAGATTTCTTAAAAATAAGTAATAAGTTATTTTTTTAAAAAAATATGTATTTTATATTTTTTTAAATATTAAAATTTAGTTTAAAATTTTAATATCATATTTTATTTTTAAAATAAAAAATAAGTTATTTACTTTTCCCGAAAATAAGTTAATAAATAATCTGATATGTCGTTTAGTTTCTAGTTCAACACTATATATCAGATCTTCCGCTATAGAAAATATAGAGCATTATATACAGTGAGAAGTGGAGAGGACCAGAACTACTGAAAGTTGTGATTTTTGTAAAGCGAGTTATGTTATTATTATTTTTTGTATGCATGGTAAAATTACATGAATTTAAATATTTGCTTTTGGAACAATCAAAAAATTTAATAATAAATAAATTACCAATTCTTCCAAAATTTTGAGGTGTTGGGAGGAGAATTTAACAAGATTTTATAAATTATATATTATATATGCTTATAGTTTTATCGAGTCTTAAACTCTAAAACATTTAACTAATAGATGTGAGAGTTAATACTTATCCAACTAATGATGAAAAAGAAGTGTATTTGATTCAGATTTTAATTAATTAATAATAAATTATATATTTTAAAATATTTTAATTAATTTTAGCTGTAGATTTATCTTCATGGAGTCGATGTAGCTAAAGTCTCATAAAATTTTATAAAATCTTTCAAAATCCCATGAATTTTAGATGGTTTTTAAAAATGACAAAAAAAATGAAATTCATCAAAATCCACCATTTTATAAAATTAAAAATTTCATCAAATTTTGAATACCCAAATTTTAATAATGAATATTTTAAATTCAAATTATTCATTTAAATACCATTAAAATTTTAATAATTTTTTTTAAAATCTTAATTAAATACACCAAAATTTTAAAAAATATTATAAAATTATTATTGAACACCACCAAATTTATTTTAAAATCCAATTCAAATTGACTACATTTATATTTCTAAAATCCAAAAAAACATCAAGATTATCCAATCTTTTTGTATTATTTGCACACTAATTTATTATTAATGAAAAGAAAAATTAGCACAAAAAATGAAGATTAAAAAGCCTAATCTTTGGTGCAGAAAGACATGTAAATTAAACATTAGTATATGCATGAGAATAGGCCCCCGATTGTAACTTGAAAATGCTACACACAGACACACAGTTATTCTTACAAGATCTCATGTGATATATAGGAGGAAAAAAAGAAGCTTATACTCAAAGCCTCAAAGCAAAACACACACACACACACACACACTACCTCTGTCATTATATTTGTTTTGTCCATGAACAAATAAGTAAAGCATCTTCTTAGAAAATACCACCATCTTTTCCCTGTAAGTAACTTAGTATCATCCTTTGCTTTACCTACAATTAACAACTAGCCACCTTTTTCTTTCTCATATATTATATGTTCATCATGTTTTTTATATATGTATATTTGTAAACTTAAGGATTCTTTGATCTTGTATAATGAATTTTTTTTTTACACTTAGTTCTACATGTGTTTTAAATTTTCATGAGGCCTATATGCATGAGTGAACATAAAATTTGAGTCTCACATTTCTTTAAATTTCATCTTTATTTCAAAATTTTAAGATCGGATTTTGACATATATATTTGATTTTACTGTACATCTTCTTTTGTTCAATTTTTATGTAGGAGAGAATACTGTCTTTACTTCTTTAGACTAGAGCTGCAAATATAGAGATCAGTTTCAGGAACTTGTATAATTGTATATCTGGTAGTTTGCGATTTGGAAGTGTATTTGAAATAATAGCAACTTATTACAACAGAGGCAATTAAAGCATGGAATTCATCACAGGATCATCTAAAAGTTCTTGGCAGCCAGTTGTGACAGTGAATACAACTACTCCGGGCTACTGGCTGAATTGGAGGGTCTTGATTTGTGCCATTTGGGTTTTATCATCCTTGGTTTTAGCATTCTACATCATTTTGAAGTACGAAGGGCCGGAGAATCCAAGAAATGGAAGAAGAGAAACAGAGGAAGAGGAAGAACCTGCTGGAGTGGTGTACGAGGATGAACTTTGGAAGCCTAGTCTTCGAGGAATTCATCCAGCTTGGCTTCTCGGATATCGATTAGCTGTATTTTTTGTGCTTTTGATAATGCTGAGTTTGAATGTTGCAGTTGAGGGAGGCAGCATATTTGACTACTACACTCAGTAAGTTGTCCCTTTTTAACTTTGCATTCTCATTTGGATTTGTTTGCACAGTCTGTTGCTCTCTTGCTTTCTATTAGTGTAATCTTTTAATTACTTCAATCATATGTAGATAAATATAATAAGAGAAATATCGTTAAGTTAACAATCTAAAAGATTTTTGAATACATATTAGCTCATCAACACCTTGTGCAATGCATCTATCTTTTGTGTTCTAATAACTATTATCATCTACTGGTCAGGTGGACTTTTACACTGATTACCTTATACTTCGGGGTAGGTCCAACACTCGCTCATTTGTTTAGTGATTACATAAAGATAATTTACATAATGCATCATTCTGATCATGTTCATGGGCATAACTACAATTGAATTGTAGATTGGAGCTGTGCTCTCCATCCATGGTTGTTACAAATATCACAACAAGGTTGGTGGTGATGGAATGTGTAACTTTGACGGAGATGCTGAGCAAGGCAACCACAATGCTTCTCTATCTGCAGCATATCCTAACATGACCAGCTCTTCAAGAAACTTCTGCAAAATTGAAGTAGGTAATGATAGGCAAATTGCAGGTTTTTGGGGGTATGTTTTTCAAGTCATTTTCCAGGTAAACAAACACACTGATTATTAAATCCGAAACTAAAAGGATCTCGATTCTAATATAGTTTTTTGAACTAGTATGTGTAATTGGGATTTAATTCAGTTTCTCTAAGAAATTTCTTTTCCAAAACAGATGAGTGCAGGTGCAGTGATGCTTACAGACACCATTTTTTGGTTCATAATCGTACCACTTCTTGCCATTAAAGATTATGAACTGAGTTTTGTAAGTATTTTAGCTGATTTAATCTAAATACCAATAAGACTAAATTAATGCCACTAGGGTAGCAGTCTTCTCACCTGTATAGGGGAGGGGACATAGGTTATAATGCATTGTATCTCCCTTTTCCAAAACTTTGACCTGATTCCGGAATAGATTGAACCACAAAAGTAGTACTGAGAATATGTAGTTTTGATATTGCAGCTGGTGATTAATATGCATTCAATTAATGCTATATTTCTGGTTGGCGAGGTTGCGTTAAATTGTATGGTAAGCTTCAGCTCTTGATAGTACTTTTAACCAACTCAGCTTGCACCTTCGCTTATTATTTCATATTCCAATTTGTTTCTCAAACTTATGTTACATTCCATTTCAGCGGTTCCCATGGTTTCGGATTGCATATTTCTTTCTATGGACAACTATATATGTTATTTTCCAGTGGATTTTACATTCACTCAAATCAACATGGTAAGATGTTCTTTTTATATCCTCATATTGATTAGGTATTGCTGTTCTATTCACTTTTCTTATCATTTCATCATCTTCTTTCCGCTTAACACAGGTGGCCTTATCCATTTCTTGACCTGTCAGACTCATTTTCTCCACTGTGGTATGCAATATTAAGTATTAGAACTTGCTATGTAATACAGCAACCAGCATTTCTTGGTTTCGTATTTTATCATTAGAAAGAAGTCGTTTATTTCGTTACACCATTGATCAATTTTTTTATTATATCCTTCCAAAATTTGCCAAGCTTCGATTTTCTGTAATCCACACAGATAAAGAACTTTCTCAGGGAGAGTTATTTATTTTAACTAGTACTGATATGCTGATCTAATTCTTGTGAATACGGGGAATTTCAGGTACTCATCAGTGGCACTGTTACATATACCATGTTATGGCGTTTTTGCTTTGGTAATGAAGGTGAAACACTTTACATATCTGAGATTGTTTCCTCAATCATACCGAAGTACCATTTGATTTGGATCAAATACAGTCAGATGGTGAATTTTTCTCAAGAAGCAGATACATCATATATACATGTTCCTATAGACGAACAACTTTTGTCCAGTAAAGAATACACTCAACTCGCGCAAGTCACTCAATTCACACAGGTCTTAGCAGGATCTGTCGAACCTCCCTATACACCAACATAAGAAATACACAAGTGTGCTAGATATGTTTACACTATTAGACAAGAAAAAGTAAATCAATCTGTATTAGGTATTAACAAAATCAGAGAATTAGTGTGTACTTAAGGTATTGCGATATATATATATATATATTTTTTTAGTGTGGGAATCCGCGGCCATTACCTTTTTTGGATGCGTACTGGGTAAACCCACTCCCGTGAGATTCAAACATGTGACTAAGATGATAATATTTCTCTCTTTAACCAACTGAGTCAACCCTTGCGGGCGGTATTGTGATATTTTAACGACAATTAAGAAACAATCTTTGCATTATTAGAGCATTCTTGATTTTCTTTAGAATGAACAAAATGTTCTCACTAACTTCCCTTGCATTTTTCTTGTAAATTCTGCTCGAAAATGAACAAGTTGCCAAGCACATTCAAATCTAGATTCTCATTTTCGCAATTTTCACTATATTAAAAAAGTTTTATTTTGGGTTCATGAATAGCCTAGTGGTAAATGTCTATCCCTGCCATATTATCCATAACTATTATATCGGTTTCGACTTGAACTCACGACCTCTTATTACGCCTTAATTTTCTAGTTTCTTGTTCTGTTTATAGTAATTTTAGTGACTGCCGACACAAGTTAGAACCATGGTGTTGAAATAAGATTGTTTTTGCTACATGCATATCAAGGAGATCTTGCGTAAGGCCAGGCCAGTCAAAAGATGGGGGTAGTAAAATGAAAGAGTACCATACTCACCTTTATAATAAAATCTAAGTAGGGTAAAAAAGCTCCACCGAGAACAATGTTCATCGAGTGCTGATATCACTAAAATAGAAACAATTTTTTACAAATATTTTATAATAAAAATTTGGGTATATTTTCAAAGAAAATAAAAATTTAGGTATATATCAAAAATACTATTTTTTCAAAACTTTTTTTTTGTGATTTTACTATTTTTTGATTTTTTTTACAAAAATACGGTCTGCAACTAAAAGTAACCAAACACAACTTTTTATCAACAATTTGTAACTAAATATAGCTGAATGTAACTTTTTTTCGAAAAAATTGAATTTACTCGTAGTTGAATTTGAGATTGATTAAAAATCAAAAATATTATAAATATTAATTATGTTTATTTTATTTTACTCTACACCTAATTTTTTCCAGATATTTATTAAAAGTACTACTTTTTTTTCATTTTTTTGTGATTTTACTATCTTTTGAATTTTTTTGCAAAAATATGATTTGCAACTAAAAGGAACAAAATACAATCTTTTCATATACGATTCGTAACAAAATGCAGCAAAATATAACTCTTTTCATATTTTGATTTTAGTTGAATCCGGTTGCAAAACCGTATTTTTGTAAAAAAAATTAAAATTTATTACTTTATAAAATAAAAAATAAAAAAATGTATTTTTACAAAAACAAATAGAAAACTTTGTATTTTTCAGAAACCCCACTTTTTTTACTGATTTTTTAAGTAGCATTTGCTCTGATGGTTACCAAGCAGAACCCTACTTAAAAGCATAACAACCCTACTAAATTAATAATGTACAAAAGCAAAATAACCCTACTATTTTTTTGACAAAATAACCCTACTAAATTAATGATGTACAATTATGCACAAACTAGGCGAAGAATCATATTAGTAAATTAAAAATTTTAATTTTTATTCAATTTCAATATAATTGAGAAATAACCTTTTGTTTGCTCCTTGGGACATCCGATAAATTTTTAATGACACAAAGATGTTATATTTTCAACTTTAATAAAATAATTTTATCAACAAATTAATAAAATTCAGCAATTAATAAATTAATAAAATTCAACAATTTCAAAGAAGTTGATTATTGAGGTTTAAATGTGCTTTTCTTTCATACATGAAACATTACATCTAAAAAAAGTATATTATATTTTTTAAATTTACATTCATTATATTATAAAAACAAAACAAATTCTTTTTTTTAAAATAAACTAAAAAGTAATCAAATTCATCTTTAAGATTATTAAAAAAGACTAAAGTATTATAAAATACACACGAAATATATTCATGAGACGATATGGATTTGGTATCAGATCGGATTATGCTGGTAGGAGGATGTCATTATTGATAATTTGATATCATGTATTTGATTTAGTTTTTGAAAGAAATTGTTTAATTTAAAGTATTATTGAATTAATAGTTAAATAAATTTATTTTCTTATATAAAAAATATAAATATATTTTTTATTATTAGTAATACTTAATTGTATATATATATATATATTTTTAATTATTAATAATAAAATAATAATATTAAAATTGATACTCATACCTTACGTCATACCCAAAAATTTCTGACTACAGAAAAAACTTATCTTTTGTCATTCTGGATTCGACTCTGCATCAGTCAAAAAAATTGAGAACAAATACTTGTTTGTATGACTCTAAACCAAATTATTAAAAAAAATTTCTAAACCCATATCTCTTTACTCTGTTTTATGACCCGACCGGACCACTTTTATAACCCGATCCGAATTTTTCCTAAACCCTAATAAACCCTCTCCTAAAAGTCTAAAACCCCTCCCTGTAACAATCCACCAAAAGAATCCCTAAAATGACCACAACCGCTGCTCCAAACGACGGCGTTTCAGGCCTCGGAACGATTCTCCACCGCCTGAAATCAACAGCGCCGCCTCTATTCTTGTCCCCGTCACAGGAACTCGCCGAGTCAGCTCGTTCCGCTTCTCAACACATCTTCTCTGTTCTCAAACCCTACGCTCCTAAATCGCCTTTCGATAGTTTGTTGATTGACGGATTCGATGCGGAGCAGATTTGGCAGCAGATTGACCTGCAAACGCAGCCTCTCCTCTCGAGTCTACGCCGCGATGTCAAGCGCTTCGAGAAGGCTGATGTGGAGGAGATTAGAGAGCTTTTTGAGGTCGATAGAGAGAGCGAGAACTTAGAGAGAGACAGTGTTGATGTAGAGAGAGAAAGTTTGGATTTTGATGAGGTAGAGAGAGAGAGGGAGGAAGAGGATGAGAGAGAGAGTGAGGAAGAGGAAGAGGAGGAGGAAGAGGAAGAGGAAGAGGAGGAGGAGGAGAGAGATGGAGAGGGTGTGGAGGATAAGTTTTTGAAGATCAAGGAATTGGAGGAGTATATGGAGGATGACGAGGCGAGGGAGTACGGAGTGAAAAAGATGAAGAAAAAGAAACAGAACGATGAGGAAGAGGATGATGACGATGATGATGATGAGGAGGATGAGGTGAGGATAAGGTTTTTTGTGATATATGTTGAGAGTTGTAAATTATTAATTTATTAATTTAAGGAATTTGCTATTGCGAATATCTATTAACGATTTAAGTAATTAATTCGATAATGTGTTACATTGGGTATTGAGTTTATGTGTTTGTTTTGGTAGCTAAAACCAATGTTTTGATTATTCTGCTAATGTTTTGCATTGATTTATTGTAGCTTGGACTTCTTGATGTTGATCTTGGTGAGGATGTCGAGGATAATATCAGGTTTTACTAACTGCCTTTACTGTATTTTTGTATCGTATTGTTTTGTAAATGGAAGACGGCGCATGGCTGTTTGTTATAGAATTTTAAGTGTACCCATAATATAATATATTAATAGGTGTATCGGTGTTACATTTACTTAGGAAGAAGAATTTCAAGAATTGATGTCAGTTTCAAAATAAAAACTACAGTTTTACTGTTTAGGTGTCTTGATTTTATTCTTGTTTTAAGATCTGCATTCAGGCAACACGTTCAACATGCAAATATAAGGGTTGTTTTGCTTACTACTTGCACAACTAGGCTGATTACTTCTCATTCAGTTAGAATTTTCAAGTAGTTTACCAGTGACGAAAATCCCATCATTCTGTTTATTGAGAGTTCATAGGTGGCTATGCGGAGGACAAAAATTAGACCTTGATATGAACTAGTGTGAATCACCTTTGAAAATTTTGTACCCCTAGGTTCCTCACTGCAATCTGTTAGGAGACTTGAATTTATTTTGTGATGTTGTGGGGTTTATATGACTTTCATATAAAGATATACAATACGTTCACTTAGTGTGTAAGATTGAGCTAATTATACTAAAGAATCTATGTAAATGGAGTTTCTTTAGCTATTATATTTAGTTGCATTTCCCTCAAGTAAAAGTTTATTAAACTAACACAACTGTACATATCAGGTTGTTGTAGAGCAGATGCAAGTTTTAAATGAGATTTCCATCTCAGCAACTCTCCCGCATATTGATGTTGCTAAGTATAGCATTTTAAATAATACCAGCCGATATTTTCCTCCCCCAAAATTATAGTTTTACTGATCTTTTGAAGCTACATATTAGTTCAAAGGAACCTATGCATGTTAAGATGCAGTGAAATTATCTTGTATATAGAGAAATCAAGGAGATATAGTGATTCTGCAGTATTCGGTTTTTATTAACAGGGAGAGAACACGCCCAGTAACAATCAAATATGGTTGATGTTTTAAAATTATATCGGATATATATTTTTAACCACATCAATTCATTAATTTTTCTTTATCGCACCTCTCCTTTGTCCAATGTCTTTGGACTTGGTTCTTTTACTATGTTATATAGTATTATAATGTTAAAAAATCTCAAATTCGCTCAATCAGTTGGTCTTCGCATCTCTGATTTTTCTTTCTTTTTCCTTCCAAATGAATTTACTTTCTGCATCTGCCACTTTCAGGTACGAGGATTTTTTTGGAAGTCAAAAGAAAACTGATCCAAAGAAAAAAAATAAACGTGACGATAAATCTGATGACTCAGACTCCAGTGACGGGGAAATGGATGTCTTGGATCATGATAATCAGGTTGTTAACTGATAGATGCATGTTATAGTTATTAAATTTCCCTCTTTCTTCCCCTACTTTATTAGCTTGGATTCTCTGATACTTACAAGATTGGTATTTTGAATACTCACCGAAGTAGCTTAAAAAACTTTTTTGAACAGAGAGGAAAAACTCTTTCGACCTATGAGAAGCAGCTTGAGAAGCAGCGTACTAAGATAGAGGAAATGGAGAAAATGAACTTGGACTCAAAAACCTGGACAATGCGAGGAGAGGTAAGTTCTTGTGAATTTTTAGATGATGATGCCATGTTAGTAGAAAAGAAAATTGCATCTTATTTTTTGGTCTTAAAAATAGGTCACTGCTTCAAAAAGGCCGAAGAATAGTGCATTAGAAGTTGATCTCGATTTCGAGCACAACGTAAGACCTGCCCCTGTAATCACGGAGGAGGTTACTGCTGACATTGAAGAATTAATTAAGAAACGTATCCTTGAGGTAATTAGTCATGATAATTTTGATTATGATATGGCTAGTGTGCAGGATATACAAATAACAATGAAAAGGTTTTTCTATATGCTGTTGCTTTTAACATTCTGGAACATTGAAGTAAATATTGTGGTTTGTAAACAATCATTAGCTTCTTGTGAATTACTGTTATCACCTTTTCGAGGTTGCCTTTGGTTTTCTTTCTATGACAAAAACTATGTATATTTATGTGTGCATGTGTGTGTGTTTATTATGCTTATGTCTTGCGCCCTTCTCTGTAATGATATTTGCATTCTGGCTTGTCTGGTATTTGTATATAGAATGTGTGGCTTTCTAGGAATGAGGAAATAATTGCAAAAATATTCAAGCAATAATTTTGCTGGCTGAGGGATGACTTCTAGTCATCGTAAAGCTGTAATAGTCTTTTAATTTTATCGATTTTGAGTAGAAATTTCATTTGATCATGGTCAAAATGTGCTGTTTAAATGTTCAATTTTTTTTCCGGCATCTTTTATGTTGGTTGATGCTAAGATTATTAATTTAAAGATTGGATCATTCTTAAAATGTTAAAGTATAAATATTGTGTTAAGATGCTGCAACATGTTTAAGCAGGAGACTGTAATGACTGGATATTTCTTATCTGTAAATATTAAAGAGAAAACAATAAATAGCTCTAAGTACTATTATGTTTTCCTCTTATTTATTTTTCATCCAAAATTTTTGAGGTCATCGTAAAGTGTTAATTTTGTATAATTCTATCTCTCTCTTTCTCCCTATATATATATACATATACTTTTATCTAATTCTTATATAATATCTGTAGTTTGAACAAGCTTTCTCAGGCTCACTAATACTCTATATTTTAAATTATAAGGGAAGCTTTGATGATGTTGAGAGAGCTCCTACTTTACAATCTACGGCACCAAAGGAAATTAGGGATCTGGTATGTCCTGTCCAGAAAGTGTACAGAAAATGAAGTGATTTTGGTTTGGACTGAATTTTTGATGCATTTAGATTGTAATTATTTGCTTGTTTTTATCTGTTTTTTATGCAGGACGAGAATAAGAGCAAGAAGGGGCTCGGTGAAATTTATGCTGTAAGTATATACATTTTTGTTATTAACAAAAAGAGGATATAGATTTCACATGCTTTGCTTTTAGTTGTATACGTTGTTAACTAGCATGGAAGTCTTTACATGTTTGAAATTATTGCTATTTTTGTAAAAAAAATTAAGCTAATGAGGGTTATGACAATTGTTTTACTAATAGGCACATGTATTAAAGGTTTGTTCATTTTATACCAATGCAGGATGAATATGTTCAGAAGACTGGTCTGGTTTCAACAGCTTTATCCTTTTCAGATGAGCAAAAGAAGGAGGTGCAGTTTCATTTTCATTTAGCTCCTCTAGGTTATTTAGTATTTATTTAATATAGGCATGTAGCTGAGAAGTTCAGGTTTCTAGTCTATTAATTTCGATATTACATTATGTGTTAAATTTTTTATCTATCGTTATTGATAGATTCTTACCTCTCATCCTTGCTAGAGTTTCAAAACCGCAGCATTTTTTGCCCCCAACTTTTGGATAAAATGTCCTATAAATTTGTATTGGTTTCAGGCAAGTACGTTGTTCCAGAAACTGTGCCTGAAGTTAGATGCTCTATCTCACTTCCATTTCACTCCAAAGCCAGTATGTATCTTCAACTATTATATATACATGCATTTACATTACTACTAGAAAGTTTTTAATGATACTATGATGAAATATATATTTGTACAGGTTATAGAAGATATGTCGATACAAACAAATGTTCCTGCGCTTGCTATTGAAGAGGTAATAAATTTATCTTATTTTATCTGAAATAGACCTGTATCTCCGGGCACTCCGGTACTGGCTGTAAGTTGTAAGCTCAGAAACAATTAAACAAACTTGTATAATGTCTTCTATTTGCAGATTGCACCCCTTGCAGTCTCTGATGCTGCTATGCTGGCTCCCGAGGAAGTATTTTCTGGCACAGGAGATATTAAAGAAGAAGCAGAGTTAACACAAGCTGAGAGAAAGAGAAGGAGAGCCAACAAAAAAAGGAAATTTAAAGGTAAGCACAGAGTCTGAGTTTTTTTTGAAGGAAAACAGCATCATGTAAACGTGAATATGCCCACCCTTCATATTGCAATGTGGTTATGAATTATGATTAATACTTGGCAGTAGCTGTTAAGGAATTAATAATCTGTGGTCAGATTTGACTCATTGTACTAGCTGCAGCATTTGTTAGGAATTCTAACCACCAGAGTATCCTGTGTGGCCGTGTGTAATTCCACAAATAGTTGGGAAAACATGAACACTAACTATATATATTTTCGGTTATTGAAATAATTTATGCCAAATTGAAGGGGGTTAGGATGAACCAGCAAATTTATGTATACTGCTGTCTAAATCAGGCACTGGTTAAGGCAACATAAGCAGTCCTTTACAAACCAAACCTACCCAGTTTATTACGCTCATTGAGCTGGGGAGGGTATGGTGTACATAGACCTTACCTCTTTATAAAAGAGCCGTGTGTGTTTATGTGTGATCCCTCGGGATGGAAACCAAATTATGAATAGTTGACGTAAGTGTAAAAGGTTTCCAGTGTTTTAGTTGCCTTTATTATTTACAAATTACAATTCTTCCTGGAACATGTTCCATGTTAATGATTTCCCTTTCAGCTCTTCTAACTTTGATCAGTTGCATTATTTACAGCTGAAGCAGTTAAAAGGACAGGAAAGAAACCGCGTGAAAGTACACTGCAAGACGGTGAAGGTGATTCTGCATCTTAGTTTGATTTTGGTCTTTTCTGTATTATCAAAACAGAGATGTAACAGTTAGGATTTCTTTTCACTGAATTACAGGGAAGGACAAATTGTGAGTTTCAAGAGGGTTCTTTCAGCTAGCAGTATACTAATGATTCTCAGTTGAAAGCCTCTGTAGTGCATTTGATTTTCCTCAGCATCTTGATGGCTCAAATCTGAAGTTCACCAGAAGGGTAAAAAGAAAAAGGAAAACAGAGGTTGATAGGATTTGTGATAGCAAAGTACAAGCAAAAACTGTCTTGGACTCTTTTTTGTTGGTTTCGTTTCAGTTATAAATTTTTTTGAGCTTAGGCGTTGTAAATTGGTACAGTTTTACCTTGTACAAGCATTTCCTAAAGACGTGACTTGTGGAAGCATTCACAAGTTTAGATGGAACCTTGTAGAGAATAGGGAACACAAGTTCACTTTTGACAGTTTATTATTATCCGAGGGCAGGTGCCTTCTATGTATCAAGTAATAATTTAAAATTTTGGTGACAGTGTTGGTGGTTGTATTGAACAGCATCTGTGCTTATAGGTGTTTTTATTTAACTTTTTTTTCTTTGTTCCCGCTCTTGAAAGGGGAACAGAAACACGATAATATTTTCTGAGGTTAACATACCGACATACGCGATACAAGTGTGGAGGCACATGACAATTTGGCTGAATTACATCTTCAAATT
This sequence comes from Oenanthe sinensis, assembly GCA_028671895.1. Lineage (NCBI taxonomy): Eukaryota > Viridiplantae > Streptophyta > Magnoliopsida > Apiales > Apiaceae > Oenanthe > Oenanthe sinensis. The sequence goes on along the minus strand of CM053798.1, from coordinate 11,901,813 downwards.
TAAAATGTAATTAAAGAACATTTATATATAACAATACTGTAATAAGATTAGCGTCAGTGAACCTGTACAGACTCATTTTTCTGTATTCCTGTGAGCCAGATGAGATATCTGTTTAGATGAGGTGAAATTTGATCAGTGGGCAATCATGAGGTGAAATTTGATCAGCAGGAAATCATAAAAATTCTAATGAGCTCGAGTTTAAACGAGGCATGAAATGCAAACTTAGCAGTTAGCACTCTTGAACTCGTCAAAATGTTCGAACTTTCTTATTTGTGGAGGATTATTAGATCAGGGGGTCTACGGATCTCTCTATGAGTGAAAAAAGTTCTATTGAATTCCCAAAATCTTTGTCGCTCCATCTCTGCAAGGGCAGAGAACCTGCCTACTGCCAAAAGGTCAAGGAAGTTGGTGACCTGGAAAGTTGACATCCTAGTCAGCCCGCCGCGTAAATGTGGAGTAATCCTAGCATTGTTTGGCGGAGTATTTTTGAAGATTTGTTTAATGAACGGGATGCTGAGCTTATCTTAGATATCCCTCTAAATTCAAGTTGTCAATGTGATGTGTGGGACTGGTTCTTTGAGAAATCGGGTCATTTTTCAGTTAAGAGTACTTACAAACACCTGCAAGAAGTCAAGGAGAGAGGGGCACACATAAATGGTTCTGATTTTTGAAGTCCTGTCACATTGCTTGGTTGATTGAGTACTCGTTTGCTCGTGCATGCTGGGACAGGACTAGTGTCGGGTTAAATGTTACTGTTTCAGGCTCCTTCGCAGATTGGCTGGCTCAATGACAAACTGAAGTTGTTTGAAGGTGACAACAGGAACATCATAGCTTGACATGTTGGGCTTTATGGAAGGTTCGTAATGATCTGGTTTGGAATAAGAAAGGCTCGAGTGTAGCTGCAGTCATTGCGTTAGCACATACCTCCCCAGATCAATGGACACAAGCTAAAGATAGAAGTGTAGTCCCCACAGGTTGATGGTAGTGATACATGGAATAAACCAAGGGGAGAAGTGATAAAAATCAATGTCGACGCAGCATTCTTTACTGAAGCAGGAGCATACAGTTTTGCTTATGTTGTGAGGAATGATACAGGGATGTTTTGGAAGCAATTACGAGCTGTCTTGTAGGTCAGATCACACCAGAGATGGCAGTGGCGATCACACCAGAGATGGCAGTTGCGCTAGGAGTAAGGGAGGCCTTGAGTTGGATAAAGAGAAAAGCATGGCACGGGGTCGTGGTGGAGACTGATAGTCTTACGGTTGTCCAATCGATTCGTAGCCCACTCTCCATGTTGTCCTACTTTGGGTGTGTTATTAGTGACTGTAAGTGTCTTCTGCAAAGTTTACCTAATGTTTCGGTGTTATTTATCAGATGATCGGCTAAAGTGTTGCTCACTTCCTTGCTAGAGCATCCTATTATGTTGATGATCGTACTATCTGGACCGAGGATATCTCTCTTGAATTTCTTGATGTAATCTTGAATGATTGCTAGTAATAAAAGCTTTAAATATGTCAAAAAAAGAGGAATTTGGAAACACAGGAATGGTAATTAGCCATTGAAATTGTAACATTTTTTTGATAATTAAATAGTGGCACACCTAGACGAGCCCTGAACCCTCATGAAGGGAGCAAGAGAGTCACTTGTTGATGTTTAAATATTTTTTGATTGTGCCTGTTAATCTGTTATCATTTTTGATCAATTTTATTCGATAAAGTTTGAGGTATTGGTAATCAATTTTATTCGATAGTTTGTTGGTAGGTTGTACGTGGCTGCTCTTAAACACTAGTAGTTAATGTACGCGATACATCAACACATCTCATTTATTTGAAACTGAACCGCGGTTTAATTCGGTTAAAGTGTTTGGATCTGTCTAGCCTGTCTGGAATGGTCAGTTTCGAAAAAAATTGCTCAGCACTAGCTAAGGGTGTTTTTTGTATCACATGAACCCCACAACACTCCACCTCACTTATGCCTTCCTGATCCAGAAATAGAACATTTACACGATCTCCACTTTCAAGTGAGATGTCCTCTCCCCTTATGCTTTCTACCAGTGACTGAACTTCACTCGTAACATGGTTAGGTGCACCCATGGTACGGTGCCTTTTAATACCCCTTGTTACATTAGTAATAACAGCTGTAATGACGGTAGAGACTTCAGTGCTTATGCATTTATAAACAACCCATAGCGCCACACCAAAAAAGTTGTCTCCTAAGCTTAGTGGAATATTGAAAGCGACTGCAGACCGACTTTTATAGCTGAACCATTCTGCAACCTCCCTGTTTGGTAGAGCAGCTTCAAGGGTAAAGATTTGTTCTACCTGTGACATTACAAACAGCATGGATAGATAATAGATACTCTCTCCGTACCACCTAATTGTTAACATTGGGGTGGGACACAGAGTTTGAGACAAGTGAAGAAAAGAGAAGAGAATGTGTGTAAAGTAGTGAGACCTACTAAAAATAGTAAAGAAAAAAAATGCTATTTTAGGAAATATTAAGAAATGGACGGAAGGAAGGAGTATATAAATACAAGGGTGACTGTATAATCTGTTAAGAGAGAGATGATCACCAACATACCATTAGGGAAGTCTCTTTCAAATTGATAGGTTTCATATTGCTGCACCGACTGAACGACAATCTTTGCAATTCCTTTAACATTGACAGTTCTGGTACATCTTGTAGGCTTGTACATTCATCAACGTTAAGTTCTTCAAGATGAGGAGGGAGTTGTGGAAGTGATTGAAGTCTGATGCATCTCCCGATATCCAAAAGTTTTAACCGTTTCATGCTGGATAAGTCAGGTAGCTGTTCCAGTGTTGTATAGTTAAAAAGACGCAAGTGCTCTAGATTCAGAGGGATTTCTAGAATGGAGGACCCGATACTTGTACAGTCCAGCAATGTAAGATCTTCTAGGTTGTAAAGCTTAGAAAGATTTAAGGGTTCGGTTGAAGAGATACTCTGGCCATCATCAACAATATATAAAACTTCTAGAGAAGAGAAGCTTTGAATCAGAGGCAGCCATAATCTCATATTACATCTCACGCTTAATTCTTTCAACTTCATATCTTTTATAGCATCATGCAAATCAATTGTACCATTTTCTGATGCAATCATCAACTTGGGAGAAGCTACAAATAGAAAGTCAACAGGGATAAGAATATGGCAGTTAAAAAACTAATGATTCATCCAACATTCATCTCATTGAGAGATTAAGTTACAATATCTACATACCAATTGTAATGGTTGGATCATTTTCCTGTTGGACAAGATTCAACTTTGTCAGTGATTTAAGATTCCAGATACTACTGGGCACATATTCAAGCGTAGTGATATCAAAGCCATTCACTTCCAACACCTTTAACTTACTCAGTAGTCCAATCGAATCTGGCAATTCTTTAATTCCTGTAAAATGTGCATTTAACTCTTCTAAACATTGCATCTTTCCCAAGTGCTTAGGAAATTGCTCCAGCCTAAAACACAACCCCATATTTAGTACTCGAAGTGACTTTAACTTCCATATGCTATGTGGAAGACTAGAAAGGTTTGTGCAACCATACAATCGCAGATGTTCTAAATTAATTAGCCGTCCAAATGAATTAGGCAACTTTCTAAGGTCATGGCAACTCGTCATATTCAACTCAACCAAATTATTCAGGGCTCCAAAGGAGTCTGGCAGTTTCCTGAGTGCACTATGACTTGCATCAAACGTTCTTAAGCCTTCCATGTTCCCAAAATGTTTGGGTAACATTTTAAGCATATAGCATCTGTTCAAATTCAATTTATCCAATCTTTTCAGCTCAACAATTGAATCTGGCAGTTTCTCAATAGCGGTATTACTTGCATCAATCATCTTTAAGGCTTTCATATCACCCAGTTGGTCCGGCAATTGCTTCAAGTTGGGGCAATTGCGCAGTTCCAAATGGCACAGATTACTTAGTTGTTTGCTAGGCTTTTGTAAGCAACACCAAAGTTAGAACATGTAAAAACAGACAGTGGTTAGCTACATTTTTCTTACAATTTTATAAATTAGGAAAGTCAATCATGTATTGGCAATTGGTAGTACAAAAGAGAATTAATACCATGGGTCTCTTCCACAACATCTTCAATTTGCTATTTGGCATGTACAGAGAGACGAGTTTGTGGATGAAAACTAGGAGATAAATACAGCCATGGGCAACCATGCCACTGAATGCACCTTAGCTCTTGAAATAAATTTTCAAAATTTCCCTCGATGTCACGCACACCGATTATTTCAAGTAATCTCAAGTTGGACAACTTCTCAAATATCTTTGCAGTGATTTGTCTTTTTGTGCACTTGGTCAAGTCTAAGATCAGACCTTCAATTTTGTATGGTGCCTAATATGATCATTAGCTAAAGAAGTAAAAAGATGAAACAAACATAACAATGATCTAGTACTTACTGATCTAAGTAACAGATATGGCTCAATGCCAGAATTTTTAATTTACAGTCTTATATATTTTAGTACATATATTTATATGACAAGAGAAGTATTTATAACTAATTGGATTATTTCAGTAATTTTTGTGCCAGTGAAAAATGAGGCTACCTACTATTTGCAGAGTATATGTTTTGGGATTACCTCTAGATTTTGCATATCCTCTGGTTCTCCTCGCCAGAACAAGCCTCTACTCTTCCCAAGTTCACATCCCATGTCTTGTATAAGATTATGCATCCGGAACTTATTATCTTTGTCGACTGTAACTAGACATCTTTCCACTAGAATTGGTATTCCAGCATCTGGAAAGTAATCACAAGAATTGAATATATAAACAGCCTCATCTTTGTCTTTCCCGACAAAGAAGAATGCAAGATCAAGGAAAGTTGCCTTCTCTGTTTCATCTAATTCATCGTAGCTCAGTTGAAGGATATCCTGTATCTCTTTCTTTGGAATTTTTCGAACTTTTTCAAGTTTAGCTTTCCAAAATGAAACTTGAGTCCTACCGCGCAAAGATGAACCCAACACTTTGAGAGCTAATGGAACACCACCAGCGTAAGCTACAAACCTTACTGTGAGCTCTCTAAAACTTTCAGGTGGCATTGGTGTTCGGAAGGCATGATAACTAAAGAGCTTCAAAGAATCCACTTCTCCCAATTCTTTCACCATGTATAAATCTACTTCCGATATATCTACACTTAATTGAGTAAGCAGGTTTGCATCTCTCGTTGTAATAATAATTCTGCTTCCAGCGTTAAACAAATTGCGAAGCCTTATAAACAAATCCAAATATATTGATTGGAGCAAATCATCCAGAACAATGAGAGCTTTCTTAGAACTAAGAATTTGTTCCAATTGTCTTATTCCACTTTCAACAGTACGGACAGTATAGTCCTTCCTTTTGAGAAGGCCAACTAAGAGTTGCTCAAGTACAGAAAGTAGAGGTGTACCTCCTTGTGAATGCTGTTTAGAATTTTCAATAAAGCAACTGATATCAAATTTGTTTGAATATTTGTTGTAAAAAGATTTAGCAATTGTGGTTTTTCCTATTCCTCCCATCCCACATATCCCAATGGCACGGACTTCATTTGACTCCAAGCTAAGTTTTCGATATATCTCTTCAACAGCAGAATTTATCCCAACTAGATATTCCTCAAGATGTAATGCTCTTGTAGATGTTTGTGCTGCTACATTCTCCACAATTTCTTGAAGGTTGTCAGATTCATTCCTTGTAGTTTTAATCATGGATTGAAATTCTATTAGTCTTGTGTATTATGAGTCATGTGCCACTATAAATTATCTTGACTCGTTATACTCTAAGAGCCTCCTAAAATCACTATATACACATACAAATTTACCATATATTCTGCATATAAAAATGTAGTTTAAAATTCACAAGTACAAGATTCACTAATATGCAGACATATATATAATTCACTGTTTTTAGAATTTGATTAACAAGTAGAAAAAACAATTTCATTCTGTCAAGAGCTCTTATTTTCTTATTTCAACGCATACATGATTTCTAGTTTTCAACCTGCACCCATTATTCCAAATTAGTTGGAGTCGAATAATATGATCCAATTAAGTCATTTCCCTAATATCTTAAGGTTTTAGGGGAACTGGTAATTTAACATGGTATAAGTTGTGGTCAATTAGAATAATAATAAGAAAAAAATAAATTAGTACAAGAACAAACTATGAGGACGTACTCATTTGCATCTTTCTTGAAATGGTATCCTGATAGCATCGCGATTTCCATGAGAGCAGATTTCCACTTCTCTATCATATCAACAGAGTAACGTTTCTTATGAATATTAAGAGCTTCTCCGAAAGTGCCCTTATGGTGCCGAACATCAGATGGATCAACATGGTAAAATACAGGAAGAACCTGATGCTCTGTTCTCTTGCAACTAAGGATTTCTACGAGCTCATCAAGGCACCATGGCGAACGAGCATAGTTCTCTGATAAAACAACGACACACATTTTTGAATCTTTAATTGCTTTAAGTAGACCTGATGATATTTCTTCACCCTTTTCAAGAGCAGGATCATCTCTGAAGGTTAGAATTCCAGCTTGATCCAAAGCAAAGTAAAGATGCGCAATGAAGTTACTGCGAGTGTCCTTACCATAAAAGCTCAAGAAAACATCCCAGCTAGTTCGAGTAGAAGAACAAGGGACTATTAACTGGTTTGTGGTATCCATGAAAGAAAGATGGTGCTTCTTGGAATAATTTTATGTGCAGAGCTTTACTAGTATTCGTGGTTTGTTTTATAGTGGTTTTAATACAACCAAGCAAGTCATGCAACTTTATTGTAACTTCTTTGAAGTTCCTTTGAAGTCACAAATAATGACAATTTGGAGGTTGGTAAGGGTGAATTTAAAATTGCAATTAAAATATTAAATCTATTTATATGTGATAATGGTTGCAAGTTATGTCTTGATGTGCATTTTAAATTGCAATTAGATGATTCTCAGAAATTTGCATGTGAAAGGGATCACCAAACTTAATTATATTTCTACAAATAATTTGCTTCTAGGGTCTAGGGATATATTTTATAGATATAATTGACAGTACATGTTTGTATATATAATATTGATATGTTTTAAAATTTAAGGTACATTTGTTCAAATTATAGCTATATAATAAATATAATAATTAAAAAAAATAAAACCATAAAATAATAATAAATTTTGAACAATAATTTGAAACTGAACTAATCGGTTAAACTATGCATTAGATTTTGTTTGGTTTAGATATATAATTAGTCTATTTTGATTTTCATTTTTAAAAGATTATTTATATTAATCTGATTCAAAAGATATAAAAATTATAATAATTTACATCAATCCAATTCATGAACAAGCCCTTGGAAGAATGAAGTTAGAGAATTTTAAATAATCAACTATTCCCTCCGTGTTTTATGAGCGTTAGGTGAAATATACATTTAAATTCTCTCTTGTATTTTTCAAGATTTTCAAATAATTTCCACGTAAAAGGCTACCCCACAGAGTATTTTTTTTAAAGGAATTTTTATTGGTATTTTTCATATTTTTGTGTTGGATTTTTTTTGAAAAAGTATATATTAAAAAAAGTAATTGTATGACAATTTTCCGTATTTATATTGAAAATGACAAAATATATCGTCAAAAGTAGAAACGAACAATTATTATGGTAAAAAGAAATCTCCAAAAGAGACTAATACTTTAAAACGGAGGGAGTATTTTCTATTTGTATCATAAGTCTATTATAATCTATAGATACAATTTGTTTGTGTTGGATCTAGACAGACAAGCCTACTGTGTTTGAATATCTATACTTGTCATGTTGATTGTAACATAACTAGTATTTCTTATACCCGGTTGTGACTTAGTTCTTATTATGTATATTTGCATATAGAAGTCTATTTCAACTGTAATTCAAGTTTGTAATTAGAAGGTCAATCACAAGAATAAAGTTCTAGTAGCAGATTCAAAATGAAAATGGATCATGCATCAGGAAAAAGAAGATCTCACCAAATAAAGAATGCAGTATGAAAATTCTTCCGAAACAAATGATCTTTCAAGAAGTCAGTTATGGAACTAGTCGAGAAATCTCAAAAGAACAAATGGCTAAGTGGTTACTGAACAAAAGCGGTAGAAACACTCAGGCCCGGCTCAAAAGATAGGGGGGCTGTATTAAATTTGAATATTAGGCCCTTACTATTAAACAAATATACTCCATCCATCTCAAATTAACTATCATGTTTGACTTTTATGAAATCAAATTGACTAAAAATTACATATGATATATAATTGAAAAAAATTATAAAAATATATTATTGAAAAATATATTTAATTTATTTTAAATTTTATTTTTCAGTTTTTTAAAATTATAAAAGAATAATTTTTAATTCTCAGTTAAGCTGATTCAAATTGACCACAATAATGTCAAATTAATTTGGGACGGATGTAATACAATCTATACTATATTATTAAAGCCTTGCAATATTTGGTCCGTCGTCGGTCTAGTTCTTTTGTGTCTCACTCAACTACAAATACATGTGTTTGTCTCTTATTTAATTTCAAACACATTTTTTTAATCAATATACTACAATGTTTTAATTTCATCATTAATTTTATGAATATTAAAATAATATTATTATTTTATTTATATTTACTGAATTTTATTATTGTGCTCTATCTATATTATATATACTTTTATATTATATTACTCTAAACAAACTTTTTTTAAATTAGAATATAGAGTTATACTCACAATCTAATAGCATGTTTTAATTTTCTCATTGCTCAAATACTTTAATTTATTTTAAATTGCAACTTTATAATAAAAATTTTTAAATATTAAAATTATATTAATATTTTATATATATTAAAACATACTCTTTTATTTAAATTTTAATTAAAATATTTATAATATATTCGAAACTCTTTTTATTAATAAAAATTTAATAATGATTTGCACGAGTTATTAATCTATGTTAATTAATATAAATATATAACAATATATTAATAAGACTTTGTACCCATAATATAAATATGATGCAAAACTAATTTATCCCATGTACAAAATTACACAAAAAATATTAATATTGCACTTTTAGGCCCTGTCCTAGAGGGGTGATTGCACTTGCTCTTAGCCCGGCCTGGAAACACTTGACTATTAACTGGTTGTCTGTGGTATCCATGAAAGAAAGATGGTGCTTCTTGGAATAATTGTATGTGCAGAGCTTTACTAGTTTTCGTGGTTTGTTTTATAACAAGTCAGTCAATGCAACTTCATTGAAACTTCACTGTAACTTCGTTGAAACTTCATTGTAACTTTAATTATTCTGGTATGGCCCCCCATTTGGCATGCAACAAAGTTGTTCTTGCAACTACTACGAATTTTCTGAAACTACTCAAGACTATTAGACATATATTAAAACAAAACAAAACAAAACCAAGAAATTTTAATAACTACAAACCTATCAATAAAATCATTGAGCTCTGCATGGACAAGAATCCATAAATTGTTCATAATTAATTAAAAATTTTCAGAATTTAGATCGAATACAACCCCATACGCCATACATGTGTGTTTATTATCAATAATATAAATTTATATTTTGTGCCATGTGCATACTTATTTTTAATATATTATAATTATATTAATTTTTTAATTTATTTAAATTATATATTTTTACATCAACCGAATTAAATATAAATTATAAAATTATAAAATATTAAAAATAAATATGCACATCGCACAAAATATAAATTTATATTATTAATATATAAATATGTAAAATTTTGTGATTCGAAATATTATGAACATGATTTTTTAATATATCAAACAAATGTTTAATATATTTAAGATTATAAATATTAGATTTAAATATATTTTTTATAAGATCTCTATTATGTATATTTTGTATAGAATTTAATAGATATTATGACATATGAGATATAATATATATGTATTTTTTAATAATATGATAAATAATTATTAATTTAAATAAGTTTTTTATGTTATTAGATTTTCAGTAGTATAGTATTAATTGTAATTTATAAATAATTATATAACATATATAATTTAAACCTTATATCAATAAATATATAATATTACTAATGAGATTTAGAGCTTGTTTGACTGTCAGTCAGCTCCATTTGACTTTAAGGGCTTAATGGACTGTTTGGGTACCAACTTATTTGTTGGACGTAAAGGAAGTTTCAGCCCGTTAGTAAAAAAACATCCCACAGCTACTTATTACTTTTTCCCTATCGAGCTTATCCTTCGCAATCTCTAATTTATTAATGTATTTGCTAATGAAATATGTGGGGCTTTATTTATTAATTTATTTCATATTTTGTACCTTCATTTATAAAAAATTATTAAAAAATTAAACATTCTATGTCAAAAGTTACTTTAAGCCAAAATTACCGAAACAGATACGTCCAGCTTAAAGTCACAAATTTTACTTTTAGCTTAAAGTCAATATATTGAATTTAAAGCCATAAGTAACTTATTTTAAGTTAAGCCAAACGGGCTCTTAAACTTTAAGTTAATATTAAAAAAATAAAATGATACATAACAACTACCGTCATAATAATTTTAGCATCCCACTTTTTCATACTAATATATGACAGATTCTTTATTGAATCAAACATATTACTCCATATTAATACTTAATGTGTGTTATGACAATTTAACTTGTATAATAATATTCTTTTAGAAATATAAATGACTTTTAATTATAAAATAGTTAATACTAATCCTCAGTAATTAAAAATTAATTCAATATACTTTTTCGTATATAAATTGATTAAATTTAAAAAATGCATTAATGTTTATTAATTTATATTATTTTAATTTGATTTATTTTATTTATCAAATAACATGATTCAAAGTACGTGATAACGTGTTTTTGATAGTATTATAAATAATATAGTAACAAAATAGAATGTATATTTAATATCTTAGGCTAACTTGTTTGCCGAGAAAGATGATCTATTACAGAAGGGGGGTTGAATGTAATAGTACCTAATAATCGAATATGAACACAAGTATGTTAAAAAGAACACAGTTTTGTATTGAAGATAATGAATGGAATACAAAACTCTCTTAAGAAATTCTTTGTTCTTAAGAGCTGCTAGGTTATGAAAAATAAGACTTGAAAGTTACAATAATGTTAACCTATGTCTATGTTTATATAGACATAGTTATAATTCAATTACAAAACAGATTATGAAAAGAATAGCTTTTATATTATGATTACTTCTTCACTATCCTAATCATATTCTGATTTGTCTTGCTTCTTCACAAACTCTGATTGTTAAACTCTGTCGGTTGTTTATTCTCTGATTTGAGCATTCTCTGTTAGAGTAAACTCTGATTGAGTATTCTCAGATAGAGTAAACTCTAACTGACAGCTTCCTAAACTCTGATGACGGCAACAGTGTAAACTCTGATCTTTATTCTCTGACAGCATCATTGTTTGTTTCCTAACAATTTCCCTCAATTTATGTTTTATGAAGTAAAACATAAATTTTACTTATGATGTCAGAAATATGAGGACAAATGCATCAGAGTTTGAATCTTCATTTTTTAATCAAATTCTTCTGAATAAGAAGTCTTCTTTCAGAAATTGATCCAGCAGCTTTTCCTCAGCATTATTTAACAAATCGACTAACTTCTCTTTTAATTCTTTCATTTGCTCAGAAGAATTATCAATTTGAAATATAGCAGCCCTCAGAGCATAGATTGATTATCTCTCAATTCTTTCATGTAAGGGAATGTAACAGGCCTTCTTACCATCTGGATTTAAAATTAGTGTAGGAATGCCTAACACCATCTTGACCCTTGCATCTCCCTAGCTTTGTCATTGCTTTCTCTGTGTCATCTTCAAAAACATATCCTGGTCTGTATTCTTCAGAGTTTATCATCAATAACCTTTCATTCTTCTTCTTTTCATTTATCACTCATTCAAGGATCTTTACTCATCTGGAAGTGACTTCATTTTCATCATTGAGAAGATACAAAACATGTTCAAGTTCTTTTGAGGTCTTGTGAATGAGATCTTCTTCAGAAATTTTCAATGTTCTTCAATCTTTCAAGAAATATATAATTTTTTCGTTTGCTTGAGCACCATCAAAGACATCCTTGACTATGTTTAAAGATATTAGTTTGTCCAGATGCTTTTCAGATAAATCTTCCCCAGGCTTTTCTTTTAATGGAAAAAGATCTCTGAAAATGTTGGCTTCACCCCTGTAGACTTTGGCATGTGAATCACCAATATCACCCTTGTTTTTACCAAGTTTGGTATTGAGAGTCAGAGTTTGTGTTTTGGTCCACAAAAGATCAGACCTTTTCTTTTTGATCAGATATTATTGTTGCTCTTCTTCATCATCATCAAAACTAGATCCACCTGGGAGAAAAGTAGTTCCTGACATAGTGAGAGGAGTCTTTGGTTTAGCTGTAGCTTTTTACTGAAGTCTTGAAGTTGACCTTGTTTGGATTTCAGAAGTGGGTTTCGATTGAGCAGTTGGTTTAGGAGTTTCAATGGGTTTGATTTGGACAGGCTTAGATTCAAATTTCTTTTGTTGAGTAGATGCCTTCCTTTGAATTTGAGCTTTCTTTACATATTTTCTCTTTTTCTGGACTTGAGCATTGTTAGTACCAGATTTCTTCAATTTTGCTTCCATAGCAACTGGATCTAATCCTGAATTTTCTTCTTCAAACAACCTTCTTGCCAATTCTGCATCCTTTACATTTTGCTCTTCTATCTTGTCAGGCTTCTCTTCTTCTTCTTCAAGCCTCTTTGCTAATTCCATGTCAGCTTCCATCAGAGTTTGCTTCTTATTAGAGATTATCTTCTTATTAGGGTTTGTTGTCATCAAAGTTTGAGAGGTTGTTAGAGTTTGATCAATCAGAGTTTGCTGCTTTAGAGTTTGTTTCCCATCCTTATGACTCCTTTGATATTCATCAACAGGTTTGTCAGATTTTTGTGCAACGTCCTCCTTGCATTTGTCTGAAACCTTCTCCCTCTTTATAACATCATTCCCTTTCTAACTGTAAGAATTTCAACTATTATGTGTAGCATACCCTGCATAAAATTGACAAAAGTAGAAAGATTATCAACCTTAGCTTCCAATGCATCCTGCTTTGCTGAAACAGTCTTGAGCTTCAATTCCAGAGCATGTTGAGATGCTGAAACATCAGTTTGAACAGATGCAGAAGTTTTGTTAACAAATTCCTTAAGATCATAAACTTCACTGTGAAGTCCATTGGACAACACAGCGGTAGCTTTCAACATAGTTTTCATCTCATCAAAGTTTAATTCTTTGTTTGCCTTGTTGATTAATTCATGAACATGTGGCCCAGAGATTTCTTCATTTGCAAATTTCCATGACATATCCCAGACCTTTTTTCTATGAAAGGAGATAAGATCTTCATTAGATGGCCCTGCTTTGGAATTGAAATCCCTCTTTATACCTTCAACATCTAGGGCAGCTTCAATCTCACCCTTGAGGGTTTCCACAACCATATAATCAGGATAATCCATTCTTAATCTTTCATGAGCATCATGTGAATTGACAGGCCACCTTTTGGAGTTGTACCTTTGTGTGTAGGGGATGGACAGGTTTGTGACTTCTTCATCAACAAAAATTGGCTCGTTAGAGTCTGTGTCCTCCCCATCAGAGTTTACATCTTGGTCAGAGTTTAGCAAAGCCCCAGAGTTTGCAGTGACAGATAAACTCTGAGTACCTGCAAAAGTAACAAAACACCCTAAATCACTTTGATTTTTTAAAGTAATCTCATTACTTCTCACTTCACATATATCATAACTTTTAATAATTAGATTTTGCTCACTAGAAGTATCTAACTTCTTTCTCAATTCTACCTCTTCTTTTGCTAGATTCAGTATCTGTATCTCATTATTAATTCTGTTTTTCACACATTTTACCTCATTCTCACATGAAAAGCTCAAATCACAGTTTCCTACAGAAATAAGAGGTGGCTGAGAAAAAAGGTCTGTAGTCATATGAATAGGGGTATCATTTTCAGGACTATTCATGATTATTCCAGCAGTTAAAACAGGAAAGGTAAAATCTGAACTTATACTATCAGAGAATGCAAATTCTGAAGAAAAGTCAGAGTTTATACTTTGAGTATTTGTAGATGTTGAAGGAGTCTCCATTGGCTGTGCAGAGAGTGGTTGCACTATGATTACATCAGAGATTGCCATTGGAGTTGTCTCAAAGTTTGTCTCACTTGCATCAGTAACATCAGAATCTTCATATATGGTAGTTGTGCCTGCATCCAAACTTTGATTGGATGGTTCTTGTGTGGCAGGGGCATTAACAACTTCTTCAACCCTTTGAGTTGAAGGTTCTTGTAGGTTGTACCCCTTATTCCTGCTGGCTTCATCTGCTTCTTCTTCATTGGCTGCTGTTGAACTTTGATCAACATGTTCTTGTGGACCAGACCCTTCAAGGACTGATGCCTCACTTTGAGAGGCAGGTTCTTGTGTGTCCTGGCCAAAAGAGACGGTCTTTTTCTTCTTTCTTATAAACTGCTTTGAAATTGGAGAAACTGAAGATGATTGAGACTTCTTTGCCTCCATTTCTTTTCTAACTTCTTCAGCTATCTCCCTCACCCTTTCATAAGATAACTCTTTGATACTTTGCTTAGGAGAATGAATAGGAGAGTCAGAGATTGTTACAGGAAAACTTCTTTTGGAGTGACATATGACCCATCTTTCAAATAATTGTGTTGTCGCTCCTGTTCAGCCTTGAGCCAAAGATGAGTCAACTTCTCCAAAATATTCTTGTAGACCGTTTTGTCAACAGTAGCCCCCCGTCTAATATGTTCACGGTTATAATGGGCAACATTTGTCCACCAATCAGCTTTTGACTTAACATACCGAAGAATCATGTTCTCAATTGGAACTGGTAATCCATGTTCCTTCCAAGGAATATTTGCCTTCTAGCAACGCCATGCTTCATCAGAGTTTATCAAGACATCAGAGTTTAAAGGATTTGTTGGCTCAGAGTTTAGGATGTCTTCAGAGTTTAAAGCTTGAGGTTTTGGCTGATCAGAGATTAAGATATTAGAGTTTAACTCTTCAGTGTTTGCAGCATTAGATATTGCAGCCTTGACCAATCTTCTCCTTTTCTTTTTCATTTCAGGCATTGGATTTACTGTGAATGGCTTCATAAAAGGTGCAGGAGGAATCTCAGAAGCCTTCTTAACAATCTTCCTCTCAGGAAAAACCAACCCTTCATCAGAATCTGTATCTTTATCAATCAATTTCCTCTTTTTAGAAGAAGATTCTTTCACTGATTTCCCTTCCCTTTTGCTTGTGCCATGTTGAGAGGTGTGTTTTATAACTGCAGTCTTTTGGGAGACTGTAGAGGTTGACAAAAGTGTTTGTTTATCAGTGTTTGGAGGGTATCTTGGGTTTGAATTAGAGGGTGCTAAACTCTGATCCATAGACACAGTGGGAAAATCCCTTCCATACATGTTAAGCATTCTCTGATTTAAGAGAAGCCTGACCCATATGGGATAAAAGAGAAGAGAGATATTACCTTTCTTTACATCTTTCCTAGCTAAGTCAACAAAAATTCTCTTGTTCATACAAAAACAAGCTAGACTCTGATCATTCTCAAAATTTACATTAGGCATTAAATGACTAAAAATCAATTATAAAAATCTAGCAAAATATACTGTATGAGCATCATCATTTATTTTGCTAGCTAACTGCCTAATTATCAAATAAGGAAAATTAAAATTTAGATTATGGGTCAGAGAATACCCAATCTGTTGTGCCAATTGTGGAATAGCATCAAAATTGGTGCATTTGGAAGTGAAGGCTCTAATTATGCAATCAAAGAAGAATCTCCACTCTCTTATTAGATTCGGCCTTGTTAAACTCCCCAACTTGGATAGGCTGCTTCCATGGCCTATTTCTCTTAAAAACTCCCTTATTTGATCATCCCCCACTATTTCATCATACATGACCAGTTCTGGAAGATGAAGGGTCTGTCTCACAACAGTTGGAGTGATAGAGAATTTTCCATTCCATTGAAAAGTGATGATAGGATCTTCATTATCACCTGCATCATTAAACTTAGCAGAAGACCAGATTCTGACTAGAGATTGAGCTGAGAAGTTCGTGGGTTCCTGTAGTGCATACCCAATGTAACTGTTTTGAAGAAAATCCTGTAATACATGAAAATCTTGAGGAGCATCAGTCTTATTTAAAAGAGATATGTAATTAGTAGCAGCAAAAGAGTAGTTGTGGAAAGTATGACCTTTGAATGCCATTAAAAATTTTTTTAAAGGTTTAAAAAACTAGGGTTTTTATGAAACGAGAGAGAGAAAGAGAGAAATATTAGATGTAGATGAATAATTCAAAGTGAAAATAAGAATTAAACTATTCTTTCTCATTTGCATATACTTAGAAGTGGGACACGTGACATAAAATTATTGGAAGAGTAATGAGTAGTGCAATTCTCAAAATACAACTGGTGTGTGTGTATCTGTGTATACAACTGAAACATTTTTGGTGACAGACACACGCCCTATGATTAGTCCAATCAGAGAATAGCTCAGAGTTTAGTGCAAACAGAGTTTATCATGTAACAGAGTTTAAAACAAACAGAGTTTAACAAGAATTAGAGTTTATATAAATCAGAGTTTACATTTTCTATCAGAGTTTACCATAAACACTGATAACTTGTGATCAGAAATTAGATGTTCCAATGATCAGAGTTTACTCCTATTTCCATCAGAGTTTACCACATACTCTGACAGAGTTTATCATATGCTCTGATTGTCTGCTATTTGCCATCTAGAGTTGATCCACATGCCACTATTCCTAATTCAGAAACCAATCTTGTAAAAGTTGCTTCACACAGTGGCTCAGTGAATATGTCTGCTAATTGTTGATCTGAGGGAACAAAATGCATTTCAATTGTTCCTTCCATGACATGTTCCCTTATAAAGTGATATCTGATACTGATGTGCTTTGTCAGAGAATGTTGAACTGGATTTCCTGTCACTGCAATAGCACTTTGATTATCATAATAAATAGGAATTTTAGAAAAGTTCAAACCATAATCTAACAGTAGATTTTTCATCCATAAGATTTGTGCACAACATCTTCCTACAGTTATATATTTAGCCTCTGCTATTGATATTGAGATTGATTTCTATTTCTTACTAATCCAAGAGACAATTCTTTCTCCTAAGAATTGACAACTGCCACTAGTGCTTTTCCTATCAATTTTGCATCCTGCAAAATCAGCATCTGAATAGCCTATTAATTTAAAATCAGACTCTCTAGGATACCATAAACCAAGATTAATGATGCCTTTAAGATATCTAAAAATTCTCTTGACAACAATCAAATGTGGTTCCCTTGAATTTTCTTGAAATCTAACACATAGACATGTTGCAAACATGATGTCTGGTCTACTTGCAATCAGATAAAGTAGAGAACCAATCATGCCTCTGTATGCTGTAATATCAACAGGTTCTGCAATGTCTTGATCAAGCTTTGTTGCAGTAGCCATTGGAGTTGTAGCAGATACAAAGTCTTGCATTTGGAATTTAGTGAGTAGATTCTTTGTATATTTAGACCGATTAATGAAAATTTCTTCCTTAGTCTGTTTTATTTGTAATCCTAGAAAATAACTCAATTATCTCATCATGCTCATTGATGCCTGGACTGCATTAGCTTTGAAAATCTTTCATAGAGTTTCTCATTAGTGGAACCAAATATAATATCATCAACATATATTTGTACCAATGATAAATCCTTACCTTTAGTTATATAAAACAAGGTTTTATCAATTGTACCTCTAGTAAAACCACTTTCAAGTAAAAATTGAGCCAGAGTTTTATATCAGGCTCTTGGTGCTTGCTTGAGTCCATATAAGACTTTATCCAATCTGTAGACATGATTTGGATATTTTGGATTGACAAAGCCATGTGATTGTTCAACATAAACTTCTTCTTCAAGTTCTCCATTTGAAAATGCACTTTTAACATCCACCTGGTAGACCTTGAATTTCTTATGTGCTGCATAAGCAAGAAAAATTCTAATTGCTTCAAGTCTAGTTACTGGTGCAAAGGTTTCATCATAATCAAGTCTAGCTACTGGTGCAAAGGTTTTATCATAATCAATACCTTCTTGTTGAGAATAACCTTTGGCTATCAATCTTGCTTTGTTTCTTATAATGATTCCATCAGAGTCTATCTTGTTTCTAAACACCCATTTTGTGCCAACAATAGATTTATTCTTTGGCCTGGAACTAGGGTCCAAACCTCATTTCTTTCAAACTCATTCAATTCTTCCTGCATTGGAGTAACTCAATCTACATCCTTCAAAGCATCTTCAACCTTCTTTGGTTCTGTTTGTGAAAGAAAAATATGAAATAGACATTCATTCTGAGTAGCTTTCCTTGTATTTACTCCACTTTCTAGATCACCATTAATTAAATCAGGTGTGTGATCTTTTGCCCATTTTCTTGGATGTGGAAAATTTCTTGAACTAGATGCTCCCCCATGATTTGTGCCTTCATAGAATGATTCTTCTGTAAATGTTGATCCTCCCCCTGAAGATGTACTTCCATCAGTGTTTGATGTCTCAGAGTTTAAGTACTCAGAGTTTGAATTATCAGAGATTGAGTGATCAGAGTTTGTGGTCTCAGAGTTTGGTTAGACTCTGATATTTCAATAACTGTGGATTGTTCTCCAATGTCAGTATTTGATTGATGTTGCTCCCCCTCAACATGTGCAAAATCTTCAATTTCTGTTTCAATCATTTCTGAATCAGAGTTTATCTCACAAGAGTTTGGTTGAACAGTGTTTAACTCATCAGAGTTTAGTTCAATAGAGTTTAACTCATCAGAGTCTAGTTCAACAGAGTTTATGTTCTGTAATTCATTTTCAAATCTCAGAGTTTCCTGTGCATCTTCATCATATAATCCATCTATCTTTCCTTCATCAAAAGAGACATTAATTGATTCCATGACTGTCCTTGTCCTTAGATTAAACACTTTGAATGCCCTCGAAGAAGTTTGAGAAGTTGTTTTATAACCAACAAAAATTCATTCATCTGCTTTAAGTTCAAACTTCTTCAATTGTTCAGGATGTATTTTAAGAATGAAATACTTGCTTCCAAAGATGTGAAAGTATTTGATATTTGGCTTTCTTTTCTTCAAAGTTTCATATGGAGTCATTCCATGTTTGTTTATTAAAGAACAATTCTGAGTAAATCATGCAGTATTCACAGCTTCTGCCCAAAAATAAGTAGGTAGCTTTGCTCCTTCTAGCATTGTTCTGGCTGCTTCAATTAAAGTTATGTTCTTTCTTTCAACTACACCATTTTGTTGAGGTGTGCCAGGTGATGAGAATTGCTGAATAATACCTTTTGTTGAGCATAATTCCTCCATTGTAGAGTTCTTAAACTCTGTTCCATTGTCACTCCCTAGATTATTTACCTTGTGTGTTGATCCATTCTCAATTATTGCAATATGATCAAAAATTATCTCTGCAGTTTCATCTTTCTTATATAAAAAGTACACCCAGATAAATCTAGTGTAATCATCAACTATCACGAGAGTATATTTCTTCTTTCCAATGGACATACTATTGACAGGACCAAATAAATCAAGATGCAATAAATGATAAAGGTTAATCAATAGAATTTTTAGTTTTGCTATTGAAAGATGATTTCTTTTGTTTGGCCTTTTGACACGAATCACAGAGTCCATCAGGATGAAATTGAACATTTGGAAGACCTCTAACTAGATCCTTTTTCACTAATTCATTAATGTTTCCAAAATTCAAGTGACACAGCTTTTTGTGCCAGTTCCAACTTTCCAAGAACGATGCCTTTCCAAGTAGGCAAGTTAAGGGACCATCAGAATTTACATCCAAGCTAGCTTCAAATAGGTTGTTATGTCAGTGACCAATAAGAACTACTTTTCCATCCTTCTTACTTTTCACTTCACAATGAGTTCCATGAAATTCCACAGAATAACCTCTGTCTGTCATTTGACTCATACTTAACAGATTATGCTTGAGTCCTTCAACCAGAGCTACATTTTCAATGATGACATTTCCAATCACAATATTGTCATATCCCAGTGTTCTTCCTATGTTGTCATCTCCATAAGATACTGTTGGGCCAACCTTCTCCTCAAACTCTGAAAGCAGGGATTTATTTCTAGTCATATGTGCAGAACATTCACTATCAATCACTAGGATAGTTTTCCTGTTTTCCTGCAATCAGTTAATGCAAATTAATTAGTAGGTTTGGGGACCCAAAATAGTTTGGGTCCTTTCTTTTGAAACATGTTAACTCTTACAGCAGAAGTATTTTTATTAGATTTTATGTTAACAGAGTTTACATGATCAGAGTTTGCATTTTCAGAGCTTATACTGTCAGAGTTTACTTCTCTTTTATCAGATTTTATCACATAAATTTGTTTGACATCATGTTTTGGAGATACATTCTGTTGAGGCATTGGTTTATAATAATTGTAAAACAAACTATGATATTCTTTGCAAGTATAAATTGAATGCCATAAACTACCACAATGAAAACAGGGATTTTGTGGTCTATATCTAGTTTATTTTCTAGCCTCTGATTTAGGTTTCCCAGATTCTTTCTTTTTGTTTTATTTACAGTCAATGGCAAGGTGATATGAATTTCCACAATTAAAGCAAGTTTTTCTAGGAGTATCAGAGATATACTTATAGTTATTCTCCTTAGTAATTCGTACTTTTCCATTTCTATTTCTTTTCACCTTTTTAAATTGTTCTTTATTAGTGACTGTTTTCAACTTTTCTTTAAGTTTCTTCTGAGAAAGTAATCCTATATTGACAGGTTTATTTTCTGACACACTAATCTTTTTACCTTTGTTATTATTAGAGAATTCACCAGAAGTAGTTTTCTTGTCATTACTAGCTCTAACAAATTTTACAGGTTCACTCAGTGTTCTTTTTGTGTGTGCTTTAGTGTGTGTTTCTTTATCAGATTCATAACCTAAAGCAGAAGTCTAATTCTTGTTGGAAAACATTTATTGGACTTTCTTTCCAGAGTTTGTCCAAACTCTGAAAGTCTCCTTTTCCTTAGCTATCTCAGATTTCAAATATTCAAATTGAATTTCTAATTGAGTTTGCATGTGTATGGCATTTTCACAGTCTTTCTTAATGCTAAGCATATTAGAATTTTCAAATTCAAGAGACTTATTGCTAGCAGTCAGAGTTTGTATCTCAGATTTTAATCTTTCATTTTCAAGAGACGGAGATTTAAAAATAACATGCAATGTGTTAGGAATCTACATGTAATTTGATGATAACATTAATCTTGGAATCATAGAAATTTTATTTGATGTAACTGATCAATTGATATGAAAATTTATAAATATCAATTGATTAGGAAACCATTTATCAGTTGAAATGTTTATATGAATCAACTGATAATTTGGACTGTAGCATAGGTGTACTTAGTTTATTTCAATCAATAAGGTGTAAATCAATTGATATTATTCTTATCAATTGATGTTAGAGTCGATTGATATAGATCATCAATTGATGTGTAAATTAAACTGTCAAATTATAATTATTTGAAGACGGGAAATTGAACAAGTGAAGGATGATCGATTGATATTGAAGCATCGATGGATGAGATATCAATCGAAGAAGCCAAGTCAAGAATCGAAGACTATCAACTGATGTGAAGACCCATCAATTGATAACATCTATCAATCGATAAGTCATTCCTTATCAATCGATGGATATAAAGATCAATCGAAGAAGAACATCAGTTGATGAATTAAAGGATGAATCCATTGATATGCTTAACAGCAAGTTATTAATTGATTGTGACAACATAGAAAGACTATCTGTTGTAGATCCACAGAACAAAAGCACACCTATGGAAGACAGCCTAGGGTGGCTGTGAAGACTCAATCCGTAGCTGTCTTTCAAGTCCGTTTTCCTAAAAAGGAAAAAGAAAAAAGAGAGACAGATAGAAATAATCCTAGAATAGGAATTGTAAAAAAACACTTGTAGTATATAAACAAGTGTAGTAGCATTGTTAGAGATATAGAAGTGAGACAATATTTCTTAAATCAACTGTTCAAGCTTTAGAAAACATTGAAAGATCAGTTGATTTTTCTAACCTTGTAAAAACGAAGCTAGGTTTTCTTTTAACCTAGGAACATTGAGCAAAAATATAAACTGATGGAAAAACTAATCCATCGGTAATTTTTAAATCTCTTTGTTCAGTTTAATTTTCAGTTATTATTTGTTCAAACATATTTTCTCAAACTCTCAAACATCAAGAACAAATATTAAAAGAAGCAAAAGTTTTAATATTTGTATTCAACCCCCCCTTCTACAAATATTGTCATTGTTCTAAGGAATAACAATTGGTATCAGAGCAGGCTTTCAACATACAGAAAGTTTAAAGATAAAGAACAGTCAATATGGGCGAAAAAGATTCAGGTGTAAAGATTCAAGTATTAGAAAAGGATGAATACTTTCCATGGAAGGTAAAAATGCATATGCATCTTCTTTCTCTCGACCCTTCCTATGTTCATTACATAGAGAAAGGTCCTCATATTCCCATGAAGCTAGTCACATGTGTGAACCCCGATGGAACTCCTGCACTTGACAAACATATTCCTAAACTCATCTCTGAGTTCACAGAAGAGGATGAAAAAGATGTACTCAAAGACAAGAAGGCCATAAACATTCTGTTTAATGATCTAGATAAAGATATGTTTGACAATGTGATAAATTATACTTCATCAAAAGAGGTATGGGACACTCTTCAAACTCTATGTGAAAGAACTGAACAAGTAAGGAAAAACAAGATGCAACTCTTGATTCAAAAGTATGAATCATTTCATTTCAAGAGTGGAGAATCTATCAATAACACCTATAGCAGATTTCAAAAGTTACTAAATGGACTGAAGCTGTATGGTAGGGTTTATGCAACTGAGGATACAAATCTAAAATTTCTTAGATCTCTTCCAAAAGAATGGAAACCAATGACTGTTTCCATTAGACAATCTCAGGACTTCAAGGATTATACTCTTGAGAAACTTTATGGTATTCTCAAGACATATGAGTTGGAAATCCAACAAGATGAGAAGATTGAGAAGAATCAAAGAAAGGAGAAAACTGTGGCTTTGATAGTCAAAGGAAATGAAGAAAAGAAGGAAAGTGGCTGTGTAGAAGAGTCTGTCATGATGGCTAGTGATGCTGTTGAAGAATCATTCAAAAGAAGAAAGGGCAAGTGTGAAGAAAATGAAACATGCTCTCAGGATGATTTGGATGAGATTGATGAACACCTTGCATTTCTGTCAAGGAAGTTTTCAAAGCTAAAATTCAAGAGGAATCCAAATGCTCAAAGGCCTGGATCCCAGTTTAGAAGTAACAATCAAAACAAAAATTTCGTTGATAGATCTAAATTCAAATGTTTTAACTGTGGATTGGCTGGTCATTTCTCAAATGAGTGCAGGAAGCCAAAACAAGAAAAGGCAAAGTCTTATGATGGTATTGATTATAAAAAGAAATATGATGGTATTGATTATAAAAAGAAATACTTTGACATTTTGAAACAGAAAGAAAAGGCTTTTGTCACTGAAGAGAAGGACTGGGCTGTTGAGGACAGTGATTCTGAGAAATTCATCAATCTAGCACTAATGGCCAAACATGAAGATGAAGAAGCTAGTTCATCATCAAATCAGGTACTAGCTATAAACTTTTCTGAGCTTACAACTGATGAATGCAATAGTACAATTAATGAAATGTCCAATAAATTGTACAATTTGCATGTCACTCTAAAATCTCTAAACAAAGAAAATCTCAAATTGAAGAACACCATCGATGTCTTAACTGAGAGGAATATTTTTCTTGAAAATTAACTTGTTTGTTTAGATAGATTTAAGCAGGAGAGTAAGGATGATAGAGAAGAACTAGTAAATAGTTTGAAAAGAGAAGAATTGTTAAAAGAACAATTGGCTAAAGAAATTGAAACCATTAACAAATGGAATAGGTCTGCTAAAACTTCCAAACAAATTATTGATGTTCAAGGTGTAGATACTCTAGGAGAACTCCCCAAATCAATAGGCAGGCCATTGACTGATACTTCAATGGATAAAGATCAATCGACTGCTAATCCTTCATCAACTGATAAGGATTATCAATCGATTGATGCTGAATCAACTGATAAGCATCAATCGACAAGTAAATCATCAATGACTAATAAAAAGAACAAATTTAGCACTCCTATCAAGTTTGTTAAGGAAACCAAAAATCAAGTTGAGATTGAAGCTGAGAAGATTAATATAGGTAGCTTATCCAAGAAATAATTAAAAGAGAAATTAGAAAAGATAGCACCTGTGAAAAGATAGCACTCCTATGATTTTTACAGATGTGGAGGGCAATACAAAGTTCTTTGATATCTGCAAATATCTGGACAAAATCACAGATGAAGAAATACATTACCTTATGAGGAAACTTGGAGAAACTGATAGGGATGAAGCAATTTTGAGGAGTTCTTTCATGAGGCAACTAAAGGAAAATGCTGAGAAAGGAAGGAAGAGAAGCTAATTGAATCATGGAGACAATGAAGACATTGAAGCTGCTTGCAGGAGTTATCTATCAATCTGGTACTTCCAAAATTAATGTGTTAATTAAATTTCTTAATTTTTTCTGAATATAAATTATTAAGGGTTTTGTTATCATCAAGTAGATTTATGCCTGTTCATATCATAGACACAAATAGGGGGAAATTGTTAGGAATCTACATGTAATTTGATGATAACATTAATCTTAGAATCATAGAAATTTTATTTGATGTAACTGATCAATTGATATGAAAATTTATAAATATCAATTAATCAGGAAACCATTTACCAGTTGAAATGTTTATATGAATCAACTGATAATTTAGACTGTAGCATAGGTGTACTTAGTCTATTTCAATCGATAAGGTGTAAATCAATTGATATTATTCTAATCAATTGATGTTAGAGTCGATTGATATAGATCATCAATTGATATGTAAATTAAACTGTCAAATTGTAATTATTTGAAGACAGGAAATTGCACAAGTGAAGGATGATCGATTGATATTGAAGCATCGATGGATGAGAGATCAATCGAAGAAGCCAAGTCAAGAATTGAAGACTATCAACTGATGTGAAGACCCATCGATTGATATATCGATTGATAACATCTATCAATCGATAAGTCATTCCTTATCAATCGATAGATATAAAGATAAATCGAAGAAGAACATCAGTTGATGGATTAAAGGATGAATCAATTGATATGCTTAACAACAAGTTATCAATTGATTGTGACAACACAGAAAGACTATATGTTGTAGATCCACAGAACAAAAGCACACATATGGAAGACAGCCTAGGGTGGCTGTGAAGACTCAATCTGTAGCTGTCTTTCAAGTCTGTTTTCCTAAAAAGAAAATAGGAAAAAGAGAGACAGATAGAAATAATCCTAGAGTAGGAATTGTAAAAATACACTTGTAGTATATAAACAAGTGTAGTAGCATTGTTAGAGATATATAAGTTAGACAATATTTCTTAAATCAACTGTTCAAGATTCAGATCACATTGAAAGATCAGTTAATTTTTCTAACCTTGTAAAAATGAAGCTAAGTTTTCTTTTAACCTAGGAACATTGAGCAAAAATATAAACTGATAGAAAAACCAATCCATCAGTAATTTTTAAATCTCTTTGTTCAGTTTAATTTTCAGTTATTATTTCTTCAAACATATTCTCTCAAACTCTCAAACATCAAGAACAAATATTAAAAGAAGCAAAAGTTTTAATATTTGTATTCAACCCCCCACCCTCTACAAATATTGACATTGTTCTAAGGAATAACACAATGATCTAAGGAAAGACTTTAATTCAAAGATATTTTCAGTGTCAAAATTAAACACAGAGTTTAGGATGTGAGCACCATGCGGGCATAATTTGTTTCTTCTCCAATATATGAGGAATCCATCCAATCTTTCTTTGATGTGATGAGTGCTTTTCCAGATTCCTTACTTCTTCACTCAGTAGTAAAATGTCCCATCTTTTTATACTTGTAACACTTGACTTTTGATTTGTCAAGAGTTTTTGACTTTCCATCTCTGTCTTCCCTTTTTCTGAATCTGTCTTTTTTGTCTGATTCTCCTTGATTCTTTTAGAAGTTCCTTTGCTTTCTATACTTCCTATATTTCATCTTTTTAAAGCCTTTAACAATCATAGCAACCATATCATTATGTCAGAATCTGAAGAATCATCAGAGTTTACATCAGAGTTTGTCTCAAACTCTGATTCACTATTTTCTTGGACCACTACAGCTTTTCCTTTTCTTGTTGATGCCTTAAGGACTTTTTCAACAGTTTCTTCAATTTTGGCCTCAACATTCAAGGCAACAGATTTTGCCTTCATACTTTTTCTGTTTCTTCTTTGTTGTAATACCAAGTGACGAGTTTTTAATTTTCCATAGACTTCATCTAAAGACATCTCATCCAGATCAGCCCTGTCTCTTATCAAGGATGTCTATAGATCCCATTCTTCAGGAAGAGCTCTAAGAAATTTGGTGTTTGAATCTTCATTATCATACACCTTATCCACCAATGCCAAATTGTTCAATAAAGTAAGAAATCTATCATAGATATTAGTGAGAGACTCATTCTGTTTAGCCTCAAAATATTCATATTCTTGTATAAGCACAGATCTCCTATTTTTCTTAATCTCCTTTGTTCCTTGGCATTGAACCTCTAGTGCATCACAAATTTCTTTGGCAGTTTTGCATGCAATTACCCTGTTAGACTTAACAGAGTCAAGACTATTATGAAAAATATTCCTTACTTTTGCATCCTTGAGGACTTCAAGTTTTTCTTCATTGGTCCATTCTTTCTTGTCCTTTAGAGTGAAATATTCAGGGATTTGTCTTCCTTCCACAATTGTAGATGATACCAGTTTGGTTGGTAGATACTGACCTGTATGGATTCTATCTAAATAATCTGGATCAGTTACTTCCAGGAACATCATCATCTTCACCCTCCATGTAGGGTATTCATCTTTCTTCAAGATTGAAATTCTTATGCTCTCATACTTGTTTCCAAAAATATTTTTATGATCTTTTAGTTGAATTTAACTGTCTGCTCTGATACCAATTATTTGCCCAAAAAGATGATCTATTACAGAAGGGGGGTTGAATGTAATAGTACATAATAATCGAATATGAACACAAGTATGTAAAAAAGAATACAGTTTTGTATTAAAGATAATGAATGGAATACAAAACTCTCTTAAGAAATTCTTTATTCTTAAGAGCTGATAGGTTATGAAAAATAAGACTTGAAAGTTACAATAATATTATCTTATGTCTGTGTTTATATAGACACAGTTACAATTCAATTACAAAATAGATTATGAAAAGAATAGCTTTAATAAGGCAATAGACTTGTATTAGGATTTCTTCTTCACTATCCTAATCATATTCTGATTTGTCTTGCTTCTTCACAAACTCTGATTGTTAAACTCTGTTGGTTGTTTATTCTCTGATTTGAGAATTCTCTATTAGAGTAAACTCTGATTGAGTATTCTCTGATAGAGGAAACTCTGACTGACAACTTCCTAAACTCTGATGACGTCAGCAGTGTAAACTCTGATCTTTATTCTCTGACAGCATCAGTGCTTGTTTCCTAACATAACTCTTACCCGGAGAATTTAAATAATTTTTTTTAAAACCTAATTTATTCAATTCGATCTAAACTAATGAATTAATAAGGTTTTTGAGTTCTTAATATAATAATTTATCCAGTAGGTGTAATTCATTCTCCGAATAAATTTACCCTTATATCTTATATAATATATTAAATATTTTTTATAGAAAAGATTTGGATAAGAAAAACTTTAATCCTCCCTCTCACAAGGAAAATTCAAGGTCTCCATCAATATCTCTATATGTAAAACTCTAATATTATCTCTACTCTAATATAATAATAATACATAATAATGTTTGATATATGATATGTATCTATGTAAATCTAATATAAAAAGTATTTTAATATTTTAAATCAATTATAAAAAAGTTTCCTAAACTGAATAGAATATAAAAATTCATAACTTTCTTTTCTCTTTACATTACGGGCTGTTCCAGTTGGATCTTGGATGTTGGACCACTTCATAATTAAAGACAATTTTGTAAGTTTTACGTGGGCCGTAAAATCATCAAATTCTGACTTCTGAAACTCAAAATATGGTACAAACAATGTTTGTCATGTAAGTAGCACAATAATTAAAAAAATTTCCTTTTTAATCTAACTCTAAAATAGATCTTTAAGTTTAAATTTATATATTACTAAGATATCTAATAGAGTTTGTATAATCAGAAGCGTAAATAAGAAAAATTATAGTTGATAGGAATCTTAATAATAATTATATCTTATAAATAATTAGTATATAATATTATGTAGTTATAAAGAATGGATCATTTGACCTTTAGGGTGCGTTCACTTCACATGAATAGATGGTGACGGAATGGAATGTGGAAAGGAATGAAATAGCGAAAGAAAGGAATAATCATTCCATTCCTTTGTTCATTTACAATTTTTTTTAGAACATAATGAAGTGAATTATTACCTTATTTGATTATCTATATTAACCTTCATTGAAAATGCACATTAATTCTAGGCAAAATTTTAGAAAATAATTTTCACAAAATAATTCCCAGAAGAAATTTCTCGAAAAAAGGTTCCGAAAAAAATCCTCGAAAAATATTCCTGGAAAAAAAATTTGGAAGAATTTTCTCGAAAAAACTACCCAGAAAAAATTTCTCGAAAAAAAAATTCTCAGAAGAAATTTTCGGAAAATTTTCTCGAAAAGATTGCCTGGGAAAAATATCTTGAAAAAAAGACCTAGGAAAAATTTCTCGAAAAAAAGGACCTGAAAAAAATTTCTCAAAAAAATTTCTATGGAAAAATTTCTCAAAAACAAAGTCCCGGAAAAATATTTCTCGAAAAAAAGGTCCTGGGAAAAATTTCTCAAAAAAAAGGTCCCGAAAAAAGTTCCCTAGAAAAATTTCTCGAGAAAAAGGTCCCGAAAAAAGTTCCCTAGAAAAATTTCTCGAGAAAAAGTCAAATTATAGCTATATAATAAATATAATAATTAAAAAAAATAAAACCATAAAATAATAATAAATTTTGAACAATAATTTGAAATTGAACTAATCGGTTAACCTATGCATTAGATTTTGTTTGGTTTAGATATATAATTAGTCTATTTTGATTTTCATTTTTAAAAGATTATTTATATTAATCTGATTTGAAAGATATGAAAATTATAATAATTTACATCAATCGAATTCATGAACAAGCCCTTGGAAGAATGAAGTTAGAGAACTTTGAATAGTCAATCTATCCCCTCCGTGTTTTATGAGCGTTAGGTGAAATATACATTTAAATTCTCTCTTATATTTTTCAAGATTTTCAAATAATTTCCACGTAAAAGGCTACCCCACAGAGTATTTTTTTTAAAAGAATTTCTATTGGTATTTTTCATATTTTTGTGTTGGATTTTTTTGGAAAAAGTATATATTAAAAAAAAAGTAATTGCATGACAACTTTCCGTATTTATATTGAAAATGACAAAATATATCGTCAAAAGTAGAAACGAACAATTATTATGGTAAAAAGAAATCTCCAAAAGAGACTAATATTTTAAAATGGATGGAATATTTTGTATTTGTATCATAAGTCTATTATAATCTATAGATACAATTTCCTTGTGTTAGATCTAGACAAGTCTACTGTGTTTGAATATCTATACTTGTCATGTTGATTGTAACATAACTAGTATTTATTATAGGCTTATTTACAATTTAAACCCTGTGTTATTAACAATATACAATTCAAACCCCCTTTTATTATATTTAATAAATTTAACTCTACGTTTTTTAACTATTTATAATTGAAATCTTTTTTAAAATAATTACTAAAATTTTAAAATAATTAGTAAATTTAACCCTATATTTTTTAACTATGTACAATTGAAACCTTTTTTAAAATAAACAGTAAATTTAACCTTACATTTTAAAACATTTAATAAATTTAACCTTGACTTTTTAATTTTAGAATAAATAAATTTTATATCAAAAAAGTATTTTCAAGAATATATTCGTCGAAGAGTATTTTTGAAAATAAATTATATTCGGTGATAAACATTCATGAATATATTGAGATGGAAGTGTGATGACAAGATGAAATAATATAAACACATATTAAAATCTTATTGAACATATATAATATATTATACATATAGATATATTAATATAGAAAAGAACATCTAAATATCCATTTTTTAAGAAAAAACCCTAATAATTGCAAATATCTATTATGCTTAGATAATATCTATACAAAAAAATTGACAATAGTGCATTTGACGAATATTTATTCAAAATTTGTCGTAAAATTTATTTTATTCCGAAATTAAAAAGTCAAGGTTAAATTTACTAAATGTTTTAAAATGTAGGGTTAAATTTACCATTTATTTTAAAAAAGATTTCAATTGTACATAGTTAAAAAACACAGGGTTAAATTTACTAATTATTTTAAAAAAAGTTTCAATTGTAAATAGTTAAAAAACGTAGGGTTAAATTTACTAAATATATTAAAAGATAGTTTGAATTGTATATTATTAATAACACAAGATTTAAATTACATTTAAGCCTTTATTATACAGGGTTATGACTTGGTTCTTATTATGTATATTTGCATATAGTAGTCTATTTCTACTGTAATTCAAGTTTGTAATTAGAGGTCGATCACAAGAATAAAGTTATGTAGAATATTCAAAATCAAAATGGATCATGCATCAGGAAAAAGAAGATCTCACCAAATAAAGAACGCAGTGTGAAAATTAAGGCAAATGATTGTTCAATAAAGTCACTTATCGAACTGGTCCAGAAATCTCAAAAGAACAAATGGCTAAGCGGTTACTGAACAAAAATCTGTAAAAACACTCATGCCCGGCTCAAAAGACAGGAGGTTTGTATTAAATTTGAATATTAGGCCCTTATTATTAAACAAATATACTCCCTTCATCCCAAATTAACTGTCATGTTTGATTTTTATGAAGTCAAATTGACTGAAAATTACATATAATATATAATTAAAATAAATTATAAAAAGTATATCATTGAAAAATATATTTTAAAATATATTTTTCAGTTTTTTAAAATTATAAAAGAATAATTTTTAATTCTCAATTAAGCTGATTCAATTTGACCACAAAAATGTCAAATTAATTTGGGACGGAGGGAGTACAATCTATACTATATTATTAAAGCCACAAGGGTAAATGTTTGGTCCGTCGTCGGTCTAGTTCTTTTGTGTCTCACTCAACTTCAAATACTTCAAATACATGTATTTGTCTCATATTCAATTTCAAACACATTCTTTTAATCAATATACTACCATGTTTTAATTCATCATTAATTTTATGAATATTAAAATAATATTATTATTTTATTTATATTTACTGAATTTTATTATTGTGCTCTATCTATATTATATATATTTTTATATTATATTACTCTAAACCAACTTCTTTTTTAATTAGAATATAGAGTTATACTCAAAATCTAATAGCATGTTTTAATTTTCTCATTGCTCAAATACTTTAATTTATTTTAAATTGTAACTTTATAATAATTTTTTTTAAATATTAAAATTATATTAATATTTTATCTATATTAAAACATACTCTTTTATTTAAATTTTAATTAAAATATTTCTAATATATTCGAAATTCTTTTTATAAATAAAAATTTAATAATGATTTGCACGAGTTATTAATCTATGTTAATTAATATAAATATATAACAATATATTAATGAGACTTTAAACACATAATATAAATATGATACAAAACTAATTTATCCCATGTACAAAATTACATAAAAAATATTAATAACATAAATAATTAAATTAAATATTTAATTCATTTAAAATATATAATATATTATTTATTACTCTTCTCTCGTGTAAGCTAGTATATATGTATTTATAGACATATTAATTATTATTTTATTGATGCATATGCCCTTAAGAAGTATTTTATTCATTTGCGACTATGTCCATGCATGGTAGCGTCGAAGTGAGCATTTTTAAGTTCAGAATTGGAAATTGAACCGACTAGTTCTGAATCTTCACAATTTGGTTCATATTTTTGGGGAAAAAATTGATCTTTAGTTCAATTGTGCTTCTTGCCGCAAAATATTGAATCGATCTATATACATATATAAAGGACACTCCATATATGAGAATTTTCTTATATTGAGAAGAACCAAAAATTGAATCGATCTATATACATATATAAAGGACACTCCATATATGAGAATTTTCTTATATCGAGAAGAACCAAAAATTGAATCGGTCTATACATATATATATATATATATTTTCTTTCAAATAATTACTATTTGGAGACCTTATAGATTATAAATGTATTGTCTACAGATTGTAAAATATATTATGCTCTTGCAGAATATATATGATCTAATGTACAATTAAAAAATGATTTTCATATAACTTTTCGCTATGATATTTTATATAAATGTTATCTATATGCCGAGCTTCTATACTTTAATTTTATTTTCTAATTTATGGTTTTAATTATTATTATAATAAATTAAGATGGTTGAACATAAGTTATCGTTAATATACAAGTGATCTTAAATCTTAAATTTATTTGAGAAGTTAAACAAGATTTTGCTAAAAATAATATTAGCCAAAATGAATAATTTTGGGTGAAGGAGGTAAATAACCTCTTTTTATATGATTATGACCAATATAACACTTTTCAGTATGTGCGGTTAAAAATAACGGATGTGAGACGCATTTAGTAGTAGGGTATCAAATAATACGCAATTGCAGATCGGGTGATAGCAATAAAGCAGTTAATCCGCATGCATCAATGGATGAACGTAGAAGTATAAAGTTTGTACGAGATAACCTCCATACATGTACACATTTGTTGTTGGTGATTAATCCGTTGTTTTTAGCGTCGACTTTTGAAAATGGTAATTTCAATTTTTTAAGCTAAAAACGTATTTTTAGCATTATTTCAATGATTTTTGGGTTTGATTTGTTTTTTGGAACAGAATTGAACTGTAATTTAAAGTTCAATTCTAGTTCGATTTTATTACAAAACGGTTCTGGTTCGATTTTATAAATTTCTCAATATCAGTTTTTAGTTTTCTTTAGATGTTTATGGTTCAATCTAAACTAATGCTCGAGGATGTGGCGGAGCGGTGGCAATGCTCTCTTAATAATCACGAAACAAATTCCAGTACTAACAAGAATGTGGAGTGGTGTCAATGCTTTCTTAAATATCACGAGACAAATTCCTCCAAAACGAAGTCCTTGCCTATTCGTAATTGTAGGCGGATGACCCCACCCATTGGAAACTTTAAGGTTAGTGTAAATACATCTTAGTAGTTCTTATGTTGGAACTGATTTGGGTGTTATTATGAGGGACAACAGTACTGGTTGTTGCATGTGTTGATGCTAGTTCAAAATTAGCAATACAAGCCTTTGGTTTCTTCTCTGTGATGTCTAGATCAATTTCAGAGTATCCAATATGTGGTATTGTTTTGCTTTTTACGGGAAATATATATATATATATATATATATATATATATATATATATGTGTGTGTGTGTGTAGATACTCAAATGAAAATTCAATTTAAAATGAGAACTTAGATATAATTTCAACCTTCTATTTATTTTAATCCACACCATATAATTAATTATATACATATAAATATGTATATATCACCACTATCATTCTACCATACGATCCATATTTGCTCTCCTCTTCTAATTTTTCATTGATTTACTCCATCAAATCTATTCACTTATCTAAAATCTTATACATACCTATACATATACATCCATCTCCTTCTATTTCTCATTAATCTTAATATACATACATACATACATGCATACATGCATGCATGTGTTGAATAAGAGAAACAAATGAAAAAGTTACACGTTGATGATTAAAGGAATCGATGAGCTACACTCAAATTTATGACATCAGAACTTAATCAGATATGTTTTTTTTGTGATTTTTAGTTCTGAAATTTTGGTGATTCGCGAACAGATTTTGGTGATTCGCGACCAGATTTTGGTGATTTGTGTTAATTTATGATAATTTGGTTATTCTGCATGCGTTGGTGTTTGGGCAATGGTGGTGACAATAATTTAGGGATAGTAGCGTTTGTGGTGCCCATTGTGTAGTTATAGTAGTGTTTGTGTTGTTACTTTAGTTATGTGGTGGTACGTGATTTAAATTTAGATAATAAGGATTTCAATTTGATGATTATATTGGCGGGATAGACGATGTTATGATGGTGGTAATGGTAATGGTAGTTGTGATTGTAGTGATGCTATTGAATAGAATTGTAATATATTTATGTACGTATGTATAATAAAATTTTAGTGATTTGAATTTTAATTTAATGATTCTGTTGAGGTTCTCAGTTATCATTATAAGAGGTTCTCATTTGAGTAACTCCATATATATATATATATATATAGGAGGAGGAGGAAGATCGAGAGAGACCCCAGTTTAGTGAGAGACCGAGAGACCCATGATCTAAGCTGTTGAT
Organism: Oenanthe sinensis; assembly: GCA_028671895.1. NCBI lineage: Eukaryota > Viridiplantae > Streptophyta > Magnoliopsida > Apiales > Apiaceae > Oenanthe > Oenanthe sinensis. The sequence goes on along the minus strand of CM053798.1, from coordinate 11,867,139 downwards.
TCGTGAACAATCTTGTGGTCAAGATTAAATGCAAAGATATTACTTCATATATTTTAAAATTATAAGGATAGTATTGGCAATGCTGAAAATACAAAAATATATACGATCAGTATATATACTCAATCAAATCATTTTCATATATGAGAATATTATGTATCTTTTTTCAAATTTAAGTTGCCATATATTCGTTTATGATATCTTTTGTTTAATTTTTTTATCAGATAAGATTTTCTATTTAATTTATTCCATATATTTCATAGGAGGTAATTTAGATTGAATTAATCCACTTACCATATTTTTATATTTTAAATTTAATATATATATATATGGTTATGCTCAAATGGAACCCACTCTTAAGAGAATTGAGATATAATCTCAGGGACACATTTTATATATCTAAACTAAATCCTAGCCACACAATTAATATTTTTAATTTTATTTTTTCGTTCATGTCTCTCATATACTCCCATTTTCAGATCACCTTCTCCCTTTCTCACATCTCCCCTCCGATACTGCGTACCTAACTCCGGTAATCTCTTCCATGACATCATAACGAGGTACAGGGCCGTTCCTGACTTTTAGTGTAAGACTTGGAAATGTTTAAAATATTGTTGTATTATTAAGTTTAAGTTAATGTAAGCATATACTGAGATTATTAGTATAAAATTTATTCTAAGTGTCAGCCAAACGAATAAAAACCTGAATCTTTAAGTTGTAGAATAAAAATTCAATTGGAGAAAACAAAATTATATATGTATATGAAACATGCATATATAATTAGATGTGTGGAGATGAGTTTGATTACAAACAATTAATCAAAAGAGTTCATGGCCAGAAGCTTAAATAAATATATATGTTCAAAAGAGCACCCAAATGTCGTAATATATTGCCATATATAAATGATCTACAAAACATGCACTCAATCATATAATATATATATATATATATATATATATATATATATTACCAGTTCAAAACAGTTTGATTGATCTCGACTAAAGCTTTAATTCATCTGGTGAAGTAAGTCTTGGGGGAGAAAATTTTGCGTGGCGAAAACATTTTTAAGTACCTAGGTGAAGCAATGGCTTGGATGTTGTTATAATCATGACTAGTATCATGATTAATTATGAACCCTTGTCTCTCAAGGTTATCATCTTCATTCACATTAAGTTGGCTTCTGCTAGGTCCATTGAAAGTTCCATATTTCCTTAATTTACCAACCCATGATTTCTTCTTAGGAGAGTTCTTGTGTGCACCATTCATTCTATCACTTAAATAAACTTTCACTCTGTACAACCCCTGCTCCACCACATCCATAGGAGGCGAAACCAACGGATTGCCTTCGACACTCAACTTATGTAGCTTATTTAGGCACCCCATGGAGTCCGGTAATGTAGAAATATTGTTGTAACTGATGTCGAGTTCGGCTAAGGAGATTAGAAGGCCTATGGAGTATGGCAGGGTTCTTAAGTATTGGAAGTTTTGGCTGACATTGAGAACTTTGAGATTGATTAGGTTTTCGAGGTCGTCGGGGAGGGATCGGAGGCAGTTGAGACGGGCATCTAGAATGCAGAGGTTGGTCAAGTGAGAGGTTGAAGAGGGAAGAAAAGCAAGCTTGTTGGAGTTGACAGAGAGTTTCTTTAAGTTGATGAGCTCAAATCCTAATGTGTCTGTCAGTTTTGTTAACATGTTGAAATTTGCATTTAACTCCTCCAGTGATCTGCATTAAACGGCAGAGTAGTTATAACATCAATTTTCAATGGTTCAAATCAAATTATATCAGAAAATAAATTACCTGCAATTTTCAATGGTTCTAGGGAGGGACTTAAGAAGGTTGCCTGACACATTTAAATTCTTGAGTTTCGACAAACATCCGATTGAATTTGGCAGTGTTTTCAGTTGATTTGAGTGCACGTCTAGAACCGCAACATTTAGCAGCCTTGCTGTTAGAGACTCTGGAATACTCTGTCAATTTGTAACCTTTTTAAGTACAAATATAAATAATTAATTAACTAATTAATATTTAGATACCTATAACAATTCAGAACATTTTTTCCCGAATAGAGAGCTAAAAAGATGAAAATTTAAATAATTTTTTGGGAAATGTTATTTGCACAACAATTTTTTTTTTTATCTCCAGAACATGCACAATTATGTTTTCTCTCTGAAAAAACAAAAAAAATCCACAATTCTAATATAAACTGTTCTGAAAATAAAAAATCTATTCTGGAAATAACATTTCCCAATTTTTTTTTCATTAATTAATTAAGATAAATGTAGTATGAAACGAAACAATTCTATTAATTTTCGGGTGTACAGCTCTATATGTCACAATTTGGGGAGAAAATGTCCTAAATGGCACACCTCAAAAAAATGACCCTAAATAGCACTCCAAAACGCTACATCGTGTAGAGTTTTGAAAAAAAAATTATCCCCAAAATACTACTTTAAGTTGCGTTTTTTAGCCTAGAACTCAAGATAAAGTAGTGTTTTTCTCCAAAAAAAATTAATTTTTTTAAAAAAGTGCAAAACACTACACGAAATAACGTTTTCACCCATTTTCGAGCATGCCACACTATGTAGCGTTTTAGAGTGCTATTTAGGGTCATTGTTACGAGTTGTGCCATTTAGGGCATTTTCTCCCCAAATTTTGACATATACGGTCTTTTCCTTAATTTTCAAGGACAAAGAATTTTCTAATTTAGCATTAGATTAGCCTTATTATACTTATGCATGCCCATAGAGATACAAGGCCCTTTAACTATAAATAATTATAAAATAAAAAATATATGTATTTTCTATCTTATAAGTAGTTTATAAGCTACAGGTACATATATATAATTAACGCGCACATACATACATATATATCATTGTTAGATATTGAATTGCAATACATGCAATGATTTAGTACGTACCTGAAGGTTGTTATTAGAGAGGTCTAATTTGCAGATAAGTGCTAGATTAATAGAAGGATTAGGGAGAGATTCTAAACACATTCCACTCAAATCCAAGACATCAAGCAGTTGTGGCTCATCTTCGCTTATGCCCATCGAATTTGTCATCTTTATTCCATATTCTTTATTTCTAATTACATCTTGTTGTTGCTCGTACATCATCTTTATAATATTTTTAACTCTCGAGATATAACTTAATTACCAGAAAAATCTCGCAAATATATGTATGTATAGATCAATCAAGGAATATATCTATGATATATGTGTATGTAAAAAGTCAACCTCTCCTAGCCTTGGTTATAGGCTTTATACAATATGCATGGTTGACCGCTTATTTCGGTCATAGTCTAGTAAACCATCCGAGAAAACAAAAACATGTATATTATTAAACATGCATGTATGGAAATATAGGTTCCTTAAATTATTTTGCAAGAAAAATGAAGGGAATATGACTAAAACTATTTGTAATAATTAGATGACAACTCAACTCAGATAAGAAAAAATAATAAATAATAATTTTGATAATAGGAATCAGAACAAAGAAAGTAAACTAGACACAAAGAATCAGATTGTCAGAAGTATTTTTATGAGATTTCTACTTTTCACTGGAAGAAGTTCATTTATATGTTCAAGCGTCGGCGAAAAATAAAAAAGTAGAAATTTAGAAGAATTCAGAAGATACATAAGATTCCAAGTGGCTACTACAAAAAGATTCCAAGAAAAAAAAATAATAGAGTCAAAGCTAAAAGCGCGAACAAGACAGAAGATCACAATTTTTAAAGTTAAATAGTGAAGAATATTTATTTTATGCCACAAATGAACCAGACAGTATATTTGGTGTCAATTAATTTAATAAATATTTTTCACCTAACTCAAGTGATTTTCAGACAGGAAGACTCAAGTCAAATTTACAATGGTTGTGCAGTGAAGAAACTAAATTAATTCTACAATCAAAAGTAAATTAATTCATCTTGAATTGATTTAATTTATAAATTATTTGATTAATATTGGTGGAATTAATTAAGTTAAAAAAACCCTTTTAATTATCATTTATCAAAAGTCTTGCCGCACTAATTAGAAAGGTTTTACCGAATTAACTCGACAAGACTTTCTAAAAAGTGTTACCGAATTAATTCAATAAGACTTATTATAAGTCTTTTTGATTTCTGAATTAATTTAAGACTTTTTAGAAAAGTCTTACCGAGCAAGAAAAGTCTTGCAAATCTTTTTCAAAAGTCTTACCGAATATTGAAAAGTCTTACCGAGAGATAAAAAGTCTTGCCCAGCTATTTTAAAAAGTCTTAAAGGCTATTTATAAAGTCTTTCTGATTTTTTAAATAAGTTTTTTTCAAATGTCTTGCTAACTTACATCTCTATAAATATGAGGTCTTTGGCTTCATTATTTACGTCGTTGAAAACATTCAAATTCAGTAATTTGTCTTCATTGTAAAATTCATAGACTTTCTGTGCTGGTTTGGAATATAATTGTTAAACAAGAACAATTCATGTCAAAATCGTTCTAGAATATTTTATCAATTATAAAACACTTTTCATCATATTAATTTTGTAATACTTTTCAAGTTTAAAATTATATGTTCTACTTGAACAATATTTCATTAAAATTAATATTTCGTGATTATTTAAAATAATATTTTTAAATTTGAAATTCCGTGATTAAATTCAGATATTGTATTCAACCCCCCTTATACAATATCATGGACCAACAATTGGCATCAGAGCTAGTTGATATTTTTAATATCAGATCCGAACTAAAAATTCCGCAACTCATACAGATCTCAAAAATTATTTTTTTATTCGAAATAAATTTTACCCAAAAATTATTTTTGATCAGAAATTATTTGAAGTCAAAAATTATTTTTTGAAACACTTAATTTTTAATCTTATTTAAAGATGAGTACACAAAAAGTGACGAGCATTAAAATTCCACAATTTGATAAAGATCACTATAATTTGTGGAAGCATAAGATGCTACTATTCATTGGGATCGCCAATCCCAAGTATGCATTAATTTTGGCCAACAGTATTGAACCTCCAATAACCGTTATTCTCGAGCACGGGGTAGATGGGGTCGTGATTCCTCATAGACAGTTTCCAAAAAGTCTGACTGACTACACGAATGAAGAAAAGGAAGTTGTATCCCTGGATAATAATCTTAAACTCATATTGATAGAATCTCTAGAATACGTCATGTACAATCACGTGGTCAATTGTAAAAACGCCAAACAAATCTGGGATACAATAGAGATAATAAATGAATGGACTGAAGAAGTCAGAGAGAATAGACTGGAAATCATGACCTGTTAGTGTAGGTGCCCTAGAGGCAATACAATGTTTCTTTTAAATAAACCTTTATGTCATATGATTATTCAATAAACGTATTTATTATGACTTTAATTACTACGATATATTTATTAGCATAATAAATGTCCTTAGAATCATGATACACGTTATATAGTTTAAGTACATGACTTGAATTTGAGATTATATAATATATCATATTCTTAAATGTCCCTAGTCGAGTATTATTATTATAGGACAATAATAATACATAAATAGACTAGTATGTTGTTTGACAGATAACCATATCTCATTGGTTATAAGTATGGGGATACTAAAGTCAATGCATAGGTACATGTAGGAGTACATGGTACTGGACAGACCCACAGTGAGATTCTTCATGTTTAATAAAGTCATAAGAAAGACTCACAGTGATAATGGTGTAATGATCCTCTGACTTGAGATCATTATATTTCTATACGAGGATTAATATACTCTGACTACATTAAAAGTTACCTTTGACCGGGTGATGATAAAAGTGGACATCGGGTATATCATGAGTCGTATGAGAAATATGAATGATAGATAAAGGATTTAACCCTCCTATAATTAGGAGAGATATTATTGGCCTCTTGATTGAGTGAGACTATAAAATGCATGGCCGTGCTCAAATAATGATTTGTTTTTCATAGTCTACTCATGGATCAAGTAAACCCGGATTAAATGTTGAAGAGGATGACTAAACACATGCCTCGAGTTTAATCTATAATATATTTGGTTAAAGGAATTATATTACACGGAAACATTAATCATAAAAGGTTTTTTTTATCAAATCACGATTTAATTATTGTTTAATTGGGTAGCAATGATGTATTACTAGATACCGCTCATTGTTTATAATTTTATTGGAGAATAAAATTATTGCTAATTAAATAATAGCCTATAGGGTCACACACATAGAGAATCTAGAGGAATAGTTAATTTAAATTATAGATTTAAATTAATTGATGATTGTTTGAATTTTATTATATTAATTAAGTGAGACTTAATTAATTGAAATAATATAAATTCGAAGTTGAAGAGGATTTCTGCCCATAATAATTAAGTATGACTTAATTATTAATTAAATAATAGAAACATGTTTTATTATTTAATCCTATACCTACATGGGTTAGGTTTTACTGCTTAGGCCCTTTTAACCAGTCATTATAAATAGATAATGATAGGTTAAAAGAGCCACACGTTTTTATATGATAAAACCCTAGAGGCAGAGCAAGTGAGGCAGCAAAGACAGTCATTCGAAATCATCAAAGGAGGCTAGTACATCCATCCCGTAATCAAGATCGTGAGACGCTCTTGAAGGTGCTCGTGTGGATACCATAGAGGTGTTTTCGAGAGGAAGACACAAATCGTGATAGCAAGGATCTCCGTTGAGTTCGTTACATTCAAGATCTTAATAGGTATGATTCGTTTATCACCATAATCCGTCAATTCTTATACATGATCCTGCGTTTGGGTTCCGAAAATTTTCGTTATATTTACGTTTATCCGCTGCGTTTTATGCCTCGGAACCCAACAATGGCATCAGAGCTACGTGTATAAGGGACTGATTTGGTTACGTGTTTTATGTATATGATGCATAAGTGCCTGTTTTGCTACTGCCATGATTATGCCATGCTACTGCCATGATTATGCCATGCCTGTTTGCTACTGCCCTTGCTACTGCCATGTTGCTGCAATGTCATAAACTGTTATGGCATGATGTGTGTAATGCACTGTATGTATATGATACGAGATACAGTCATACGAAGGTCATCGGAAACGTTCTTAAGCGTTTAAAACAAAACTGCATAAAGATGTAGGTTTGCTGTGAATAGTGATTCTGCAGTGAATAGTGTTTTTCGACGGAGTCAGAATGGGTCGAATTTACTCTTTCTGGAAAGGGAAAATCGCCACGAGCAAAAATCACCGCTTCGCTGTGACCTATGGTGTTTTTTGGCCATTTGAGATCGTTTAGGGCCTCAAAAATGCGATTTTCTGTTTATAAATCATGATTTTAAATTTTATGAAATTTTGTGATCATGGCATATGTGATGTATGATGATATGATTAAGTATTCTGAGTTGTCAGTAATTGTTATGTGAGCATGGTGCTGGTTATGGCCTTCAGACCCCTAGATTAATGGTTTTGGTTTTGGTTTTATAAATACGACTTGCATATCGTTTTCTTCGTTCTTGTAATCGTTTAACCTCGAATGTAACTCGAGTCTTCTTATGTAAGTATGTTAGATTAGGTTTTCTTGTAATGTTCTTGAAGACTGAAGAATGATGTAGGAAGAGGAGAAGGCACCAGTGGATACAAGAAGAATGAAGACATGTAATTGTATTTATGTATTACCACCACCATAGACTGACTTTGATCCTTTCATTAGCTCGAAAGGATCACATAGGAAAGGGGCCATAACCAAGCACGTTTACATACTGCACTTTACATATTGATGTATGAATGATGCATGCTTTAATTAGAATAATCATGTATGTATGTATTAGATACGTCATCCATGCCATGATTGTCATGCTAAACAAGATAAAATCTGTAACGATTTAAGATTTTAAAATCAACAAACGATCATGAGATTCTTGTGTTTATAAAATATGGATTTTTAAAACACGGAATTGAATATGAATTTTTGATATCTATAATTGGGATTTTCTGACAAAAGCGGATATGCGTATTCGTAAGGCTGATGGATTTTAAGTGTGACCACTGGTATCCTCCATCTACCTGGGAAATGAACAATTTAAGATGACAATTGAAGTATTTGGTTCAAGGAAAAATTGAGGATCTCTTCATGATGTGATCATGATCGTCGTAAATTTTCTAAAACCCTTAACAAAATATTAAGTTTTAATCGGATGCTTTCCAATGAATGAACACTCATCGAATCCTAGATCGGTTAGGGGAAAGACTGTCAGTGGCAGGGGACTCCTATCTATCGTGGTGAGATGCAACGAATATAAACGGTTATATTCGGCCGTTGTATCATTGGGTCTAACTTAACTAAGTCGTCATGATAAGGTGAAAATAAACGGTTATATTCAACTATTATGAACTTAGAAGCATGGAGTTTGGATAAAAGTCTATTAGATAGATAAGATCAATCGTTGTTCACCAAACTATCCAAGAATTATATATGATATAATTGACAACTGTTGTCTACCTAAATAATCATTTTTAAGGACTTCCAGTGGTTGTCTTTAGACATGACGAAATATGGATCTTGGCTCACTAGAAAGGTTTATGGGATATACTTTCCAAATTAATAGTAAGGGCTATTTATTTGATAAAAATAGTGGGAGATATATTATGAATATATCATAATCATTTGAACATAATAAATAACTCAGACAATCTAATGTTTATTTTGTGCTTTTAATCATTGTAGATACCAAGAAATGACAAACAACACAAACACACTATCCGTACGATCAGTCCTTGAGAAGGATAAGCTGACAGGAGGAAACAACTTCCTAGACTGGCAGAGGAATTTGAGGATTGTCCTCAGACAGGAGCGCAAGCTTCATGTCATTGATATTCCTCCGGCAGGTCCCCTTCCTGAGGGCGCCACTGTTGAGGAACAAGCGGCCCACACAAAGGATGAGAATGATGCAACTGATGTTGCATGTCTTATGTTGGCAACCATGAGTGCTGAGCTTCAGAGACAGCATGTGCATATGGATGCATATACTATCAATGAGCACTTGCAAAGCATGTTTGCAAGCCAAACTCGTCAAGAAAGGTTCAACACGAGTAAGTCACTCTTTAATTGCAAACAAGGGGCAAGTGAACCAGTTGGCCCACATGTTCTGAAGATGATTGGTTACATTGAGTACCTTGAAACTTTGGGTTTCCCGTTAATTCAGGAAATTGGTATTGACCTAATCATGAATTCTTTGAACAACAAATTCACTCAATTTGTTATAAACTACAATATGAATGAGTTTGACAAAACACCTACTGAATTGTTGGCTATGTTGAGAACATATGAGACCAACATGAAGACGGCTGAACCTGCTCCCATACTGATGGTGGGCAATAAAGGTAAGGCAAAAGGGAAAGGCAAGTGGAAGGGTAAGAAGAAGACAGGATCTGATTCTACACCCAAGCCAAAGTCAGGTCCTAAACAGGCTTTAAAGCCTAAAGGTGGGGTCGCTAAAGGTGAATGTCACTACTGTAAGAAAACTGGTCACTGAAAGAGAAACTGTTCAGTTTACTTGGAGGATCTGAAGAAGAAGAGGGCTGAGCAAGCTTCTGATTCAGGTATATATGTTATAGAAGTCAATCTGTCTATTTCTACATCTTGGGTATTGGATACTGGATGTGCTGCTCACATTTGTATAAATGTGCAGGAAATGCAGAGAAGTAGGACATTGGCTAAAGGAGAAATGGACCTACGAGTTGGCAATGGAGCAAGAGTTGCTGCTTTAGCTGTAGGAACTTATTATTTATCTTTGCCCTCTGGGCTTGTTTTAGAACTGGAAAATTGTTATTACGTGCCTGCGATTCGCAGAAACATTATTTCTGTTTCTTGTTTGGACAAGAAAGGTTTTTCGTTTACTATAAGGAACAACAGTTGCTCTTGTGTTTTGAATGATTTAACCTATGGTGTTGCGCGTTTGTTTAATGGTTTATATGTTCTTGACTTAGATACTCCTGTATGTAATATAGAAAACAAACGACTTAAAGTTAATGACTCAAATCAAACATACCTCTGGCATTGTCGTCTAGGCCATATAAACGAGAAACGCATATCCAAATTACATAAGGATGGATACTTGGATAAGTTTAATTTTGAATCATACCAAGAATGCGAATCTTGTTTGCTTGGTAAAATGACTAAAGCCCCTTTCACTGGTAAGGGTAAAAGGGCCACTGAACGACTTGAGCTAATACATAGTGATGTATGTGGCCCAATGCGTGTAATGGCGAGAGGAGGCTACTACTACTTCATAACATTTACTGATGATTTCAGTAGATATGGATATGTATATCTTATGAAGAATAAATCTGATTCTTTTGAAAAGTTCAAAGAATACAAGGCTGAAGTAGAGAAGCAAATTGGCGGAGGCGCAAGTATTAAAGTCTTACGATCTGATCGTGGAGGAGAATACTTGAGCACAGAATTTAAAGATTATTTAAAGGAGTGTGATATTGTATCACAACTCACTCCACCAGGTACACCTCAATGGAATGGAGTTTCAGAGAGGAGAAATCGCACCTTGTTGGACATGGTGCGATCGATGATGAGTCATGCAGATCTTCCAATTAGTTTCTGGGGTTACGCTCTAGAAACAGCGGCTTTTACACTTAACCGTGTTCCTACTAAGAAGGTTCAAAAGACTCCATATGAGATATGGGAGGAGAAACGGTCAGGCATGAGCTTTATGAAAGTTTGGGGATGCAAGGCGTTTGTGAAACGTCAAGTATCTGACAAGCTTGGACCTAAATCTGAAGAGTGCAATTTTGTGGGATACCCTAAAGAAACAAAGGCGTATTATTTTTATAGTCCTTCCGAGCAGAAAGTGTTTATTGCTCGAGATGCTGTTTTCATGGAAAGAGATTTTGTTTCCAAAAGAAACAGTGGGAGAACTATAGATCTCGATGAAGATCGAGAACCACAAAATAGCATTGAACCTGAAATGGAACAAGAGCAGGATAATGACAATGCTCAACAAACACAGGTTGTTCGTAGAACTGGTAGAATTCGGCATGAGCCAGAGAGATATGGATTTCTCTTGACTCAATGTGGTGATTTGATGCTCATAGATGAAGATGAGCCTCTCACATACCAAGATGCTATGATCAGTCCAGACTCTAAGAGATGGCTAGAAGCCACGAAATCCGAGATGGATTCCATGTATGAAAACCAAGTATGGACTTTGGTTGATCCACCTGAAGGGGTGAAACCCATAGGGTGCAAGTGGGTTTTCAAGAAGAAAACTGACATGGATGGAAATGTTCAGACCTATAAAGCAAGGCTGGTTGCAAAAGGTTTCAGACAAATTCATGGTATAGACTATGATGAAACTTTCTCACCAGTGGCTATGGTCAAGTCCATAAGGATTTTGCTTGCTATTGCAGCATTCCATGATTATGAAATCTGGCAAATGGATGTCAAAACAGCTTTCCTTAATGGAACCCTTGATGAGGATGTGTACATGACACAACCTGAAGGTTTTGTAGATCCAAGGAATGTTAGCAAGGTATGTAAATTACGTCGATCCATTTATGGATTGAAGCAAGCCTCTAGGAGATGGAATATCCGTTTTGATGAAACAGTCAAGGAGTATGGCTTTGTTCAAAATGAAGATGAACCTTGTGTTTACAAGAAGGTTAGTGGGAGCCTTGTGGCATTCATAGTACTATATGTTGATGACATACTACTAATGGGGAATGACATACCTTCTCTCAAGGCTGTTAAGATTTGGTTAGGGAGCAACTTCTCTATGAAAGACTTAGGAGATGCATCCTACATTCTAGGAATGAGGATCTATAGGGATAGATCTAGAAGGATGATCGGTCTAAGTCAGAGTACATACATCGATAAGGTTTTGCATCGTTTTGGTATGCAAAATGCAAAAAGGGGATATGTCCCCGTGTCTCATGGGATAACGATCTCTAAAGATCATTGTCCGAAATCATTGGATGACAAGGACCGCATGAGTAAGGTTCCATATGCCTCAGCAATTGGATCTATCATGTATGCAATGGTATGTACTCGCCCAGATGTTTCGTATGCTTTAAGCATGACGAGCAGATACCAATCTAATCCAGGTGAAGGTCACTGGACGGCTGTCAAGAATATTCTAAAGTACTTGAAAAGGACTAAAGATTCATTCTTGGTGTATGGAGGAGAGGAAAAACTGGTTGTAAAAGGTTACACCGATGCAAGTTTCCAAACAGACAGGGATGATACTGTATCACAGTCTGGTTTTGTGTTTTGTCTAAATGGAGGTGCTGTAAGTTGGAAGAGTTCAAAACAAGAAACAATAGCTGATTCTACAATGGAGGCTGAGTACATTGCAGCTTGTGAAGCGGCTAAGGAGGCGGTTTGGATTCGAAAATTCATTACTGATTTGGGAGTGGTTCCATCGATTGCAGATCCCATTGATCTATACTGCGATAATAATGGAGCCATAGCACAGGCTAAAGAACCTAGAGCTCACTCCCGAACCAAACATATACTCAGAAGATATCACCTCATTCGAGAGATTAACGAAAGGGGTGACATACACATATGTAAAGTACACACAAATGATAACATTGCAGACCCACTGACCAAAGGCTTGTCGCAGAAGAAGCACGACGGTCACACTAGTTCCATGGGTATTAGATACATGGGTGATTGGCTCTAGTGCAAGTGGGAGATTGTTAGTGTAGGTGCCCTAGAGGCAATACAATGTTTCTTTTAAATAAACCTTTATGTCATATGATTATTCAATAAACGTATTTATTATGACTTTAATTACTGCGATATATTTGTTAGCATAATAAATGTCCTTAGAATCATGATACACGTTATATAGTTTAAGTACATGACTTGAATTTGAGATTATATAATATATCATATTCTTAAATGTCCCTAGTCGAGTATTATTATTATAGGACAATAATAATACATAAATAGACTAGTATGTTGTTTGACAGATAACCATATCTCATTGGTTATAAGTATGGGGATACTAAAGTCAATGCATAGGTACATGTAGGAGTACATGGTACTGGACAGACCCACAGTGAGATTCTTCATGTTTAATAAAGTCATAAGAAAGACTCATAGTGATAATGGTGTAATGATCCTCTGACTTGAGATCATTATATTTCTATACGAGGATTAATATACTCTGACTACATTAAAAGTTACCTTTGACCGGGTGATGATAAAAGTGGACATCGGGTATATCATGAGTCGTATGAGAAATATGAATGATAGATAAAGGATTTAACCCTCCTATAATTAGGAGAGATATTATTGGCCTCTTGATTGAGTGAGACTATAAAATGTATGGCCGTGCTCAAATAATGATTTGTTTTTCATAGTCTACTCATGGATCAAGTAAACCCGGATTAAATGTTGAAGAGGATGACTAAACACATGCCTCGAGTTTAATCTATAATATATTTGATTAAAGGGATTATATTACACGGAAACATTAATCATGAAAGGTTTTTTATCAAATCACGATTTAATTATTGTTTAATTGGGTAGCAATGATGTATTACTAGATACCGCTCATTGTTTATAATTTTATTGGAGAATAAAATATTGCTAATTAAATAATAGCCTATAGGGTCACACACATAGAGAATCTAGAGGAATAGTTAATTTAAATTATAGATTTAAATTAATTGATGATTGTTTGAATTTTATTATATTAATTAAGTGAGACTTAATTAATTGAAATAATATAAATTCGAAGTTGAAGAGGATTTCTGCCCATAATAATTAAGTATGACTTAATTATTAATTAAATAATAGAAACATGTTTTATTATTTAATCCTATACCTACATGGGTTAGGTTTTACTACTTAGGCCCTTTTAACCAGTCATTATAAATAGATAATGATAGGTTAAAAGAGCCACACGTTTTTATATGATAAAACCCTAGAGGCAGAGCAAGTGAGGCAGCAAAGACAGTCATTCGAAATCATCAAAGGAGGCTAGTACATCCATCCCGTAATCAAGATCGTGAGACGCTCTTGAAGGTGCTCGTGTGGATACCATAGAGGTGTTTTCGAGAGGAAGACACAAATCATGATAGCAAGGATCTCCGTTGAGTTCATTACATTCAAGATCTTAATAGGTATGATTCGTTTATCACCATAATCCGTCAATTCTTATACATGATCCTGCGTTTGGGTTCCGAAAATTTTCGTTATATTTACGTTTATCCGCTGCGTTTTATGCCTCGGAACCCAACATGACCTCCCAGTACGAGCAGTTTAAATCCAACCCTGGTGAGGGTATCTCTGAGGTGTTTCAGAGATTGAATAAATTAATAAACGAGTTTAACCTCAATGTGAAATATTATCAGAACCAGGAGGTCAACAAGAAATTTTTGCTAATCTTGCCAAAGTATTTGGAACATAGGATCGCAGTTATCCGAGAGTCTAGGGACATGAAAGAGGTTACCCTAGAAAGACTCTACGGAGTTTTGAAGACCTATGAATTGGAGCAGATCCAGACAAGAGAAACATATGACAAAGGTAAGCTTCTGAGTTCCTCTAAAGTGCTGACAGTGGAAGCACCAAAGAAGATGGAAGTGAAGCCTGTTGTACCTTTAAATAATTCAGTGGAGTATGTGGTTCCAGAATTTGGACATACTTCAAACATACAAGATGATGGTGAATTCTACTCATTGGAAGAATTGGATCAGTTGGAAGATGAATCTCTAGCTATGGTTTCCAGGAGGTTTGGCAACATGAGATTCCGAAGAAACTCCCCGTACAGAGTTAAACCAAATTTTGGAAGGTTTCAAAAAGGAGGTTCTTTGACAGTTGTATCGAAAAACGGCTATAAGACCGACTTAGTTGATAGAAGCAAGTTTCGTTACTTCAACTGCAATGAGCTAGGCCACTTTGCAACTGAATGCAAGAAGCCTAAGTAAGGGAAGAAGAGAGAGTCTTATGAAGAGCTCAAGGAAAAGTATGATGCACTTCTGAAAAAGCATCAGGGAAAGTCTTATCTAGCAGAGGGCAAAAGCTGGGATGATTCAGAAAATGATGATGAGGAAGAGATGGGAAATCTTGCTCTTATGACTTCATCCGAAGAATCACTGTCTCCAACTCGACAAGGAGGAAAAGAGGTAGATCCTTCATGCCCTAAGATGTTTAAATTGCTAGGTAAAGAACTATATGATACAAGAGATAAAGTTAAGAAACTAATTCTAAAAAACAAAGTTTTAACTGATGAGAATGATGTTTTAAAATTGTTTAAACTCAGAAATGATAAGTTGACTGAGATCCAAAGAATCAAACCAAAATACATGGAACTGAGATTTTTAAATGTAATTTAAACCCTGTGTTATTAACAATATACAATTCACACCATCTTTTAATATATTTAGTAAATTTAACCCTACGTTTTTTAACTATTTATAATTGAAACCTTTTTTAAAATAATTAGTAAATTTAACCTTATGTTTTTGAACTATGTACAATTGAAACCTTTTTTTAAAATAAATAGTAAATTTAACCCTACATTTTAAAACATTTAGTAAATTTAACCTTGACTTTTTAATTTCCGAATAAAATAAATCTTACGATAAAATTTTGAATAGATATTCGTCAAATGCACTATTGGCAATTTTTTTTGTATAGATATTATCTAAGCATAATAGATATTTGCAATTATTAGGGTTTTTTCTTATAAAATGGATATTTAGATATTCTTTTCTATATTAATATATCTATATGTATAATATATTATATATGTTCAATAAAATTTTAATATGTGTTTATATTATTCCATCTTGCCATCACACTTCCCGCTCAATATATTCATGAATGTTCATCACCGAATTTAATTTATTTTCAAAAATACTGTTCGGTGAATATATTCTTGAAAATACTTTTTCGATATAAAATTTATTTTATTCCGAAATTAAAAAGTCAAGGTTAAATTTACTAAATGTTTTAAAACGTAGGGTTAAATTTACTATTTATTTAAAAAAGAGTTTCAATTGTACATATTTAAAAAATATAGGGTTAAATTTACTAATTATTTTAAAATTTTAGTAATTATTTTAAAAAAGGTTTCAATTGTAAATAGTTAAAAAACGTAGGGTTAAATTTACTAATTATATTAAAAGAGGGTTTGAATTGTATATTATTAATAACACAGGGTTTAAATTGTAAATAAGTCTAATTAAAACTTGTCCAAGATTCCAATACGAAATAATAAAAATCCCAAATGATATTAATTGAATTTAATTCGAACCAAACTTAATTTGATCTTATTCCCATTTTAATCCGAATTAGATTCGATCCGAACACTACTCCAAATATATCATAACCAAAAATTGATCCTAGTCTATACAAATCTGATTACCCAAATTGTCATGTCTACTTATACCCTCGTGGTCCTAAGAAGTTTGAATATACAGAATCCCTCTAACTCATTAAAAAGTAGACAATCAATCAACCACCTGGTAAGATTTACACAATTGCACTCAATATCCCTAGCTTAGTATATTCAACACATGCATATTAATTAATTTGATCATTTGTTAATTTGTTAATTTGAGCTTTTAAATGAAGTTATTCAATACTACAAGAAAGTAAACAGGAAAAACAAATATGGCCTACACTTGTACATTTCTTATACATTTTATAAGCCGTTAAAACCCGAATACAAAATTGATAATACTAATGATAAGTCGCATCGTCGTTGATAAAATATTTTACCAAAATCATTTCTATGAAATCACCACATCATATATATGCATTTCTTTTAAGAAAAAACATATATATAGCCCCCAAGAAATCTAAGTAGAATTGTTTTTTTAGGAAGAAACACCAGTTACTAATAATTTTTAAAATAAAATATGTTATTAAAACAAAGTTAAATTATAAACGCCCAACATACACACCAATACTTATATAGGTGTCTTCCTTTAAGTTTTGTCTTAGAATCTTAACAGCATTACGAATATATTAAGATGGTTGGTTGATCACATTTTTTTAAAATTGTTAGAATATATAGAATCTTTAATTTATATTCTTCTCTTTTTTTGAGACAATTCCTAATGAAAAATAATAGAGTAGATCACTTATTTCTCCATCTTATTTTTTAATTTTATCACATATTTTCCAATGGTTAAAATTTTATTTCATATGACCATATAAAATAATTTTCAACGATATAAACTAAAATAGTAATATATCATAGTATTTTACATGTTAAACAAAGCCAACATTTTTTGTTGTTTCCTATAATTAGTTTCTTAATCCGTGTATTTGAACTCGTAACTCACCATCAAATGGTTTCAACAAAAAACAAGAGCTTACATTATATGGGAAAAAAAAGGTTATGATAGTATACAAAATTTTTATGTACTTATGGTGTAAACTAGACAAATACATAAAATGAATTCAAAAGGGAAAAAAAACAGTATATCCATTATTAATATTTAATATTGATGATTATTTAATGTGTTATTACCATTTTGACCGTCAAAGTTTTTCCGCACACCAACCCTTAAAATAGGGAAAAACATATTTCGGCCCCCTTAAAGTTTGACAGTTTTATATCCACATTATCTTTCAAAAAAGGTTTTCCAATTTGACCCCTAATTTTGTTCTATATGATTAATACCTTGATTCAATGTTGTTTTCTTATCTACTCGCACCAATTATTGCAGATTAGTAACTAGGATCCCTCGAATATCTACTGTATGACTTTTAATTTCTTACATTAGTGGCAAGTGTATAAAGGCCCTTCAAAACATTTTCATTAACTTTTGATTGTTTCTAGTGGTGCTTCTAGGACCTCGATTTTTTTTTTTGTCAACTTTTGAGTTATCTAGGAACTTAAATTTCCTTGTAAATAAGTTAAATCACAAAGTTATAAAATAATTCTAATATTTGTATTTGGTTTATTTCTATGTAAGCGATTTGACTTGGAGTGACCATGGTGAACCTGGATAACTAAATTCCCGTGTTTTGTGGTAAACATGGATAACTAAATTCTCGTGTTTTGTAGTAACTATAGAAACCTTCAAATTTAGAGTTCCGTTATCATGCTTAAAATTCGTTAAACCAAACACATGCACCTAATTTGTATCCAAGGAATTTCTAGTTACACAGGTATTCAATTCTAGTTATTGATGCATGTCCATGACCATCTTTGTGTATTAACTAGCTAGTTAATATTCATTCAAAAGATCAACAAACCAAATGAGAATTACAAAACAACACCATAAAAGGGTCAAAATGTATAATAACGCCATATTTTGAGAGTTGATAAGTATTTTCATGCAAATTTTCAGAGTCAAAATTCAAGGTACAAGATCAAATAAGAAAGAAAAATTGAAAAAATATGAAAAAGAGCTAGGATGTACAAGTGTCAAAATTTAAGGGTTTAGAAATAGGTTTTTTATTTTTATTTTGAGGGTTTGTGCGTATTTTAAGGAAAAGTTTGTCAGGTCGACATGGTAAAAACCATTGATTGATTTATAGTCCCCCGTCCCAAAAAATTAACGGTCTTGACGTTAAATTAACTCAAGTTTGACTGAAAATTATATATATAATATATAATTATAAAAATTATGTCATTGCAAAATATATCCAATCTACTTTAAAATATAATTTTTAGTATTTTAAAACTATAAAAGAATAATTTTTAATTCTTAGTCAAAATTGAGTCAAATTGTTCATAAAAAAGTCAAATAAGACAATTAATTTGGGACGGAGGAGTACATAATAGTTGATGTTAAATTTTTATTTATAAAATTTTACTAAGAACCCAAACGTGCACACAAATTATATATATATATATTGAGTAAGACTCAACAAAAAACTCCTTATTGAGTAATTGAGGAACCAATTACTATTTTATAAGAATTTGATTAACAAATAACTATAGAAGACTATAAAACATACAAAAAATCATAGAATACCAAAAATAATTGAAAACAAACAAACAAAATTACATAATCTACAAAAACAAATATAGAACACAAATTACAGAAAACTAATGCTGAACCATGTTCTATAATTATATTTGTTATTGGTTCCTCAGTTACTCAAATAGGGAGTTCGTCATTTAACATAATATATATATATATATATAATTATGTAGTAAAATTTAAATTAACAATCTAACATCTAGTGTTTAAGTTTAAATTATAATTATTTTATATTATGGTATAACATATACATTTACTCTATCCTATCAACTTATAACAAGTAAATAATAACTAAATAAGGAAATTGAGATAAGCCAGAGAAAATACATTAAGTTTGGCAAACCGTAATAAGTAATTATATATGTGTAAAAATATACAGCAGCGGGTGTGAGCAGCTCATACAACTGATGATGACACAATTCACAATTGCTATATTTGCTAAATCGGACAATTGGAGTTTCAGCCCCTAGGCTGCACTATAAAGGAAGTACTTTCAGTTCAGATGATGAGGTCAAAATGAATAAAAGACTTAGATCTTGATTTTACTTTCGATTTAACCGATTTTCTGAGGGTATTTTGATATCTTCATAATTAGGTTGTGTGTGATATTTATGTCGAAGTATGAATGTGTCTGTAAGAATTAGAATTCTTTAATCTCACATGGTTCATTTTTTCAATTTTATGCATTCACTAGGGTTACTGCATATTTCATTTAAAATTAATTAAATTATACATATTAATTGATGATATTACATTGATTTTATTTATAAAATAAAATTATGGCCCTCCACTATTTTTATGCATTTTTTATTATAGTTATTGTTATAGGGAGAAACTGGTATAACAGTTATTTGGAGGTTTCTTGAAAATTCCCTTAGTAGCATTGATGGCATAGATGTGCTCAATTGGGGCCACTAAGGGGGTGTGGCGATTGTATTTTGGATAGGGCCTCCTATCCTCTGATCTGTTGCTTTCAAGGGACCTCTCTCTTTCCCTTTTGTCAAACTTCCTCGGGCAGGGACTTCTTTCCCTACGACCCCTGTTTCTATTATCCGGACTTCGAGATCTCTTGCGTTTGCTGTTCTTTCCCCGGCTTCCACTGTTATTACTTTTCTTCAAATCAAGCATAGATTTTTCGACCCACTTAAAGGGTTCGGCCTGCCGGTAGAACTCAAACAATGTTTCGGGTGTCTTAGTTTAGAGGCTTTTCCAAAAGTCAGTTCCCTCCTTAAGTCCCGCTATTAGGAAGTTCTTTACAGCCTCTTCAGTTGCTCCTCTAACTCTGGGTACTTCGGCATTAAACCTCTTGAAGTAATCCTGCAGGGTCTCTCCCTCCCTTTGCTTGACATTAGCATGAGTCGCCACAAGTGGGGCATAGAGCATAGAAGACTGAAATTGCTTGATGAATATATCCGCCATTAGTTCCCAAGAGTCGATCATAATGGGCCCGAGTTTGGAGAACCACTGTTGGGCACTGCCTTTGAGAGAGGCGGCGAAGAGCCGGCACCAGGCTAGAGTGGAAACCTGGTAGACTTCCATCTCAATATTGAAGCGGATTAGGTATTCGGATGGATCAGTATCACCATTAAAAGTGAGGTTTGGATTGTTTCTGAAGATGGCGGGCAGAGGTGCGACCCGGATCTCATTGGTGAAAGGCGACTGAATGGAGATAGGATTTGGAGCATTATTCTCCTTCTCCATGCGCTCCAAAAGCTATCTAAGATCGTTCATGTGAAGGTTTCTCATCCTTTCCTCGTTATTATTTTCATTGCTGGCCCTATGTGATGGGGGCGGTGTCTGCTCACGCCTTCGACCTCCACCTTCTCCGCTTATCGCGGACTGAGCTTCCTCATTTCTTCCCCTAAGAGGGGGCCTCTCCGGTGCATGAGCACGATGCGGGGACCTGGCACGCTCGCGATGGCGAGGGGGTCCTTCCGCTTCACGTGCTAGACTCGGGGGCCTTACCTCAGTGTTTTTAGTTCGGGCTCTCTCCAGCTTTATCCTTAGATCATGCTATGTTAGTCTTCTCCCGACCCTGTCAAAAACACTGGTTGCCTTCACCTCAGAGGGGGCTGGACCATGAAGTGACCTGGGAGGGATCTCATAGTCCTGCCCCCTGACTGGGGGGCACCTCATCCCATTCTAATGATTCACTCCTTCTTTCACCCACGACTTCATTATTGAAGTCGTTCATGAGGTCTCGTGGCTTCACAGTCGACCCGAGCCGCTTAGACTTGTTGGCCCTCCTCATTCTTCGTCGGCTGCTCATGCTAGCCTTCCTAGAGACGCTTCTCTTCTTCATAGGCCTCATTCTTTTATTGAACTCGAGCATCTGATGGCCCATCTCATCTAAGAATTCCAAGAGCTTGGGATCAGTCTGTGGTGGGTTCTCATTGGTATTTCTCGGGGTCTCGTCATCCCCAACTCTATCACTTTTCGAATGGTTTCCGGTTCTCCTAGAGTTAGACATCCTTCTCCCTCAGATGTCAAGTAGGCCTTCCTTCTAGCGCCAATTGTTATAGGGAGAAACTGGTATAACAGTTACTTGGAGGTTTGCTGGAATCACAGAGCAAAATATGATGATTTTGCTGATGAACTTGATGAAGAACACGAAGAACACGGGAGGAAAGTGATGGATTTTGGTAGCTAATCTTATTGTTGATTCGTTAGAAGGCCAGAGAAAATATTTGCTCTCTTGCTGCCAACTGATGATTCAACTGAAACAAGAGGCCTACGTACCCTTTATATAGGGGTTCAAGCTACACATAGTTCTTGGAGGACAAGTTACCTATATGGGCTAGGTATTGGTCCAGTCCATCAGGCCCAAATCCTTAGACGTACTGGGCTTTGGCCCAAGTCTGTGCGGATGTGGAGGGCAAGCTTCCCAGATATCTGTAACTGCCATGGCCCAAGCCCGTTAGGCTCCGGGGGCTGTCATGGAGTTGTAGAGCAAGGGGTTCCCGTATAGAGCTATGCGCGATGTGGCCTCGCGGGAGCAGTATGTAGAGGTGATCATGTGCGGATTCCTTGATGAGATGAGAGCCCGTAGGGCTGACTTTCTTCAAATATGTTGAGATATTACCCCAGGGGCCTTCTACAGTCTTCAGATTAGCAAATAATATCAAGTGAGGTGAGCCCATGAGGTTAGGAGCCTTTCAGCTAGTTATGAGAAATCTATGCTAAGTACTCCGGGCTAGCGAAGCGATTCAGAGGCAGTGAGCCTGGCCAAGCGAGCCGGACTGAGGGTCTCTTTGTCAGGTCCAGGCGACCTGGGAGATGATGAGAAGAGAACCGGGCTGAGGGCCGATTCTGCTCTCTCTTCCTTCTTGAAGCTGAATGAGTCTAAGACTGGTGAGCTAGCAATGCGACCTCACGCTAGGCCAAAGGCCTTAGAATATTTTACCATCTTTAGCATGATGTGATCTGGTTATGGGTTTAGAAGCCAAGTGAGCTCAGGTGCGAGGTGGGCTGGCCAACTTATGTCATTGGGCCTGCCTAGGACCAATGTCTAAATATTGGGCATAACAGTTATGCAAAATTTAGTGAAAGTTTTGATAGTTTTCACTTGTGTTACCCTATTCATATACACATATATATGTATATACTATGGCATAAGATGATGAATGATGGTTGTTTGGCATAGGGAGAGAAAAGATAAAGTTAAATATCAACATGGCAATGGTGGCGGTGAAAGATGATGGCCAGAAAATAAATTTTAGATCTAATATGTATGGTTGAGATTAATTTGTAATGTTAAATATCAAGCATTCAGATTGAGATTGAGTCTCTTTTCTCATTTGAATTTGGATTCTCATTGGAGCACTAGGTCCACTAATTTATATATAGCACTCGAGATATTTTATAAATAATTTTAAAGCTAACCTTACTCATTCTTTATAAAATAGAAAATTTAATTATGATATAAATATTAACCACCTATAATCTTAACAAAAAATATATATTTAAAAAGTAAGTCAAAAATATGATTTTACTCTAAAATCAATCTGGACGATTTCGTTTTAGTGAAAAATCAGTTTAATTTACTTTTTAATCAGTTTAAATTATTTTTTATGAGTGATTTTCAAATTTTTTCAAAGTAAAAGATTATATAACTTCTTTTATGAATAATGAGATAGATATATGTGTATTGTGTATGTATATATATATATATATATATATGAGCTTGATGTTCCTAAGGATAATTACCTAAGGTTATAATAAAATACAATACAACATTAGGGCTATTTTTGTAAATACAGGGTATATATATTATTATTACAAAATTGTCACTCAATTTTTGTATTGAAATAACTTATATCCTTAGATAATTACCTAAGATCATCCTTATGACCCTTTTTCTCTATATATATAGTGGTTCTTTATTTAAATTTATATAAAAAAAATTCCTTACAATACTTTTATATATATATTATTTTTTAATTTTAGATATCAGTTATTTAAGAATAAACACCTTTAAAATTGAAAAGCAAATGTTAAAAAAACATCAACCTCATATTTTTCATTTTATGGACCGAAGATATTATATTTTTAATTATTAATAATAAGAAAATGATATTGGCCTAGTTTAATTAGGCTGGATCGTGTCTTGGCCGCTATAGAGGGAGAGAGAGTGAGGAAAACCCTAATCTGCTGCCGTTAGCTATGCTGGCAACCAGACCTATATTATTTGAAAATGACGATGGTGAATATGTTGAAACCATGACAGAGAGGTAGAAGAAGAAGAACAAGAAGGCGAGGCCGAGGAAAATCAATATCATCCGAAAATCAAGAATCATCTCATAATCAAGGTTATGAAGAGGGTGATTCTGTAATAATTACCTTTGAGCCTAAGGTGTTGAATTGCTCGTATGCAACTGATCTCTCACCATCCCTGTGTTTCGGGCCCCCCCCCCCCTTTATTTTCTCTTTCTAAAAAGATTTTAGATTGTGTGGGGAATATGGAATTCATTTGAAATGACATGAATTAAGTTGTCGTTTCAAATACCCCCATTTATACTAGTAATTGAATTTTTTAGTTAGTTATCGAAACATGTTATATGATCATATTTAAAATTTTAAATGAAATTCAAGTTCTCAAACATGCCAATAATATCATAAAAATCATCACTGGTTTTTTATTTAATTTGTTGTCTTTCCGGCTATTAATTTTTGTTGCATTATATGTGACCAAAGATGTAAATTCAAGTATTTTTATTGTGTGTATGTATATATATATGTGGTGTAAACTAGACAAATACATAACATGAACTCAAATGGGAAATAAAAAATAGTATATACATTATTATTATTATTAAATATTGATGATTAATTAATGTGTTATTATCATTTTGACCGACAAAGTTTTTCCGCACACCAACCCTTAAAATAGGGAAAAAAACATACTTTCGCCCCCTTAAGTTTGACAGTTTTATATCCACATTATTTTTCAAAAAATGTTTTCCAATATCAACCCTAACTTTCTTTTATATGATTAAGTCCTTGATTTAATGTTGTTTTCTTATCTACTCCACCAATTATTGCACATTAGTAACTAGGATCCCTCTATTATCTAGTGTACGACTTTTAATTGCTTACATTAGTGGCAAGTGCATAAAGGCCTTTCAAAATATTTTCATTGACTTTTGATTGTTTATAGTGGTGCTCCTAGGACCTCGATTTGTTTGTCAACTTTTGAGTTATCTAGGAATTTAAATTTCCTTCTAAGTAAGTTAAATAACAAAGTTATAAAATAATTCTAATATTTGTATTTGATTTATTTATATTTAAGCGATTTAACTTTGAGTGACCATGGTGAACCTCGATAACTAAATTCTCGTGTATTGTGGTAAACCTGAATAACTAAATTCATGTGTTTTGTAGTAACTAGAGAAACCTTCAAACTTAAAGTTTTGTTATCATGCTTAAAATTTATTAAACCAAACACATGAACCTAATTTATATTCAAAGAATTTCTAGTTACGGCTGAGTTACATGGAAACAAACGGTGCCTAGAATTGTTGGTGCCTAGTTATTCAATTCTAGTTATCGATGCATACCCATGACCATCTTTGTGTATTAACTATCTAGCTAATATTCATCCAAAAGATCAACAAACCAAATGAGAATTACAAAAGAACTCGATAAAATGGTCAAGATGTATAACAACGCCATATTTTGAGAGTTGATAAGTATTTTCATGCAAACTTGAGAGTCAAAATTCAAGGTACAAAGTCAAATAAGAAAGAAAAATGAAAAAAATATGAAAAATGGTTGGGGTATACGAGTGCCAAAATTTAAAGGCGTGGAAGTATGTTTTTTTATTTTCCTTTTGAGGGTTTGTGTGTATTTTAAGGAAAAGTTTGACGTTCCACATGGTAAAAACCCTTGATTAATTTATACTCTTTTTGTCCCAAATTAAGTGTCTTGACTCTTCTATAGTCAAATTGACTCAAGTTTGACTGAAAATTATATATAGTATATAATTGAAAAAAGTTATAAAAATTATGTCATTGGAAAATATATGTAATCTAATTTAAAATATATTTTTAATATTTTAAAACTATAAAAGAATAATTTTTAATTATTAGTCAAAATTGAGTCAAATTGACCACAAAAAAATCAAATAATACAATTAATTTGGAACGGAGGGAGTACATAATAATTATATATATATATATACTATTTATTATTCTTTAATTTTTTATATCAACTATTTACGATTAAACACCTTTAAAATTGAAAAGCAAATGTTAAAAAACATCAACCTCATATTTTTCATTTTATGGATAGAAGATATTATATTTTTAATTTTAAATAATAAGAAAATGATATTGACGTTCACATCCGAACACTCGTCATATATATATATATATATATATGGGCATGTGCTCAAATGAGAACTTAACTTAAAATTAGAACTTAAAACCAAACAGCCCAGCCCAATAAAACAGCCAACCCCAATACAAAATTATAATCCTCATATAATCATTCATTTAATCTTGTCGTTGTTTTATAACTTCTATGTCCGACATATATACTGTATAATTAATTAATTTTCTATCTCTCGTCGTGTTTGCTCGGTCTCTCTCATCGTGCTTGCTCTCTCGATTTCTCTGTATCTGTCATACGTCATCTCATCTCTATCTCTTATTGCAACCCTGTATTTCTGTTATCCGATGTATTGAATTTTTAGGTATCAATGTCAATTGGACTGTATCTCTGTATTAGCTTTAATTTATGTTATTTCCCAGAACTATGCCAATATTTGTAAAAGGGGGGGGGGGGGGTTGAATATAAATATTAAAACTTTTTGCTTATTTTAATATTTGTTAATGATGTTTGAGAATTAGAGAGAATATGTTCTAATAAATTAAAAGCTAAAAAATAAACTTAACAAAGAGATTTAAAATTACTGGTGGATTTGTTTTTCTATTTGTGTATATTTTTGCTTAATGTTCCTAGGTTAAAAGAAACCTAACTTCGTTTTTACAAGGTTAGAAAATAAATCAACTGTTCTTACAAAGTGCTCTAAGGCTGAACAGTTGATTCAAAAAATATTGTCTAACTTGTTCCTTCTTCTAACAATGCTACCACACTTGTTTATATACCACAAGTATGTTTTTAGAATTCCTATTTTTGGATTTTTTCTATCTATCTTCCTTTTACCTTTTTCCATTTTAGTAAAAGGTTTGAAAGATAGCTACAGATTGAGTCTTCACAGTCATCATAGACTGTCTTACATATGTGTGCTTTTTTCCTTTGGATCTTCAACATATAGTCCTTCTGTGTTGTCTCAATCAATTGATAATTTACTATTAAGCATATCAATTGATCCTTCCTTTAATCCATCAACTGATGTTCTTCTTCGATTGATCTTTATATCCATCGATAAATAAATAATGACTTATCGATTGATAGATGTTATCAATCGATGTGTCTTCACATCAGTTGATGGTCTTCAATACTTGACTTGGCTTCTTCGATTGATCTCCTATCCATCGATGTTTCAATATCAATTGATCATCCTTCACTTGTGTAATTTCTTGTCTTCAAATAATTATAATTTAACAGTTTAATTTACACATCAATTGATGATCTATATCAATCGACTCTAACATCAATTAATAGGAATAATATCAATTGACTTACACCTTATCGATTGAAATAGACTAAGTACACCTATGCTACAATCCAAATTATTAGTTGATTCATATAAATACTTCAACTGATAAATGGTTTCCTGATCAATTGATATTTATAACTTTCATATCAATTGATCAGTTATATCAAATAAAATTTCTATGATTCTAAGATTAGTGTTATCATCAAATTACATGTAGATTCCTAACAATCTCCCCCTATTTATGTCTGTGAAATGAACAGACATAAATCTACTTGATGATAACAAAACCCATAATTATTTTCATTCAGATAGAATCAAGAAATTTAAATAGCACTTTTGAATTTTGAAAGTACCAGTTTGATGAATAACTTCTGTAAGCTGCTTCAATGTCTTCACCTTCTTCATAATCCAATTAGTTTTTCTTCCTTCTCTTCTCAACATTTTCCTTTAATTGCCTTATGAAAGAACTCCTCAAAATTGCTTCATCTCTGTCAGTTTCTCCAAGTTGCCTCATAAGGTAATGTATTTCTTCATCTGTGATTTTGTCTAGATATTTGTAGATATCAAAAAACTTTGTGTTGCCCTCCACATTTGTAAAAATCATTGCATACTTTGGCTCCAACACCACCTTTTTTACTTGAGACTTCCATAGCTTAAGGGGTGAATCAGGTTCAGCTTCTGCCTTTGATCTCCTTAGCTTTGAAATTTGTTGTTGAATTTCCTGAGCAATTGTTGTGTTGAGTGATAGAGTATATATTTATATATATTTTATAGGATTTTATTATCATATTTCTAGTATTTTATACATAAATAGATAATTATTAATTAGAGTTTAATGTTTTATTGCAGGAAATAAAAAATTCCTAAAATTGGAAGAATTGGAGAATAAAGACTCCAATTTGGAGATAAATTAGAAGGAAATTCGGATTTGATGGGCTGCGCACACACGGTTTACTATTTGGGCCATAACTTGAGTTCTAGAAGTCAGAATTGGGTGATTTTATAGCTCACGCGAAGATAATAGAAAAATCTATAATTCAGAATGGCCCAATATACATATTTCAAGTGGAGCATCCCAGAAACAAGCCTGGAAGGCAGACTACGAATTTCACAATTATAGCCCAACTTATTTTAGGATATATCTTGTGTTTACTTGTAAAGCATTAAAACTCTTATATATTAAGATTTTATATTATTAGAGAGACGATACCATCATACAATACTATCATAAAAAATAATTAGAGGCGGCCGTGTATTACCTAGAGCGAGAATCAGAGAGAAAACTTGGAGAGAGAACTTGAGCAAGGATTGAAGGGATTCACTCCGAGTTCAAGAGATTTTGTCAAGTTGTATCTTCTTAATTCTATACTCTTGTAACCATAATTTTCAGTATTAATATATATTTGTTTTCTTTCTTTGCTATGAGTAACTAATTCTCTAATCTGGGGATTAAATAGTATTCATTGGTTTGCGATATTTATTTAATATTGTATTGTGATTTCTCTGCTTTGCTAATCTGTCATACTGTACTTAACATAATTATGGGAATAGCTAACCTTTAATTGTATCTGTAGGGGTTATTAACGAATCGGGAGAGGAGTTGTAATTCTAGTTCATGATATGATAGACATAAGTCAAATATTTAATTAGGAGATTAATATGTGATTTATGAGACTAAAAATCCTTGGGTCTTGATAGCTTATAGTTGTACTTCAATTGATCATGGGAGTGATGGTTAAAGCATAATTGTAAGTATTATATTGTATCTTGGGAGAGAACATTATAAACTTTAGAAGGATTGTTTTTAGCAGAGTAAGAGACTTGTATGTCGCAATTGGTAGACATTCATCAATGCTAATGAAGAACCCTATTTCCTGGATTGCTTTTTATAATTGTTAATTTAACAATTTAATTTTCTTATTAGTTTAATTTAGTTTATAAACAAACACCCACAACTTCTTCACCACACTTCTAGATTGTAAGAGATAATATACTTAAAATTGATATTGATAATATACTTAAAATCGATACACTCTAAAATACTCGACAACAAATTGGTGCCGCTGCCGGGGAAGGCGACAATATTGATTTTGAGTTAATTGTTTCTTATAGTTTAGATTTTATCTTTTTACATATTTTTTTTGGTGTGTCTACAAGTTACTTTGAGATAGAAAATTGAAGATCTTTTAGTTGAGGGACATGGATAACAATTTTGGTTGGAATAACGCTCAGAAATTTTTTAGCAATCAAGAACGATATCAAGATTTCAATCCTTATCAAGACTTTAATGCTTATCAGGATTTTAATCCATATCAGGTGAATTCGTTCTATTCTGAAAACTCATATTATGCTCCATACCATCCTAGCACAAATTTTTCATACACCTTTGAAAATCAATATCATGATTCTTATATATGCAATAGTGCTGATAAGAGCTTAATTCAATCTAAGCATTCTTTGCTTTCTTTGAGACTTTTTAAACACTTTGATGACCCAACTTTTGAGATTGTTAGTAAAAATAATATTCCATGTGCAGTAGAGTCGCCAGCTTGGTATGAGGAGAATGCTAAAAGAAATAGTTTTATTATGGAAGTTCAACTTGTGATGCATAACGGTTGTCTTCAAGTTCCTCCTTGTGTCAATTTTCCTACTACATGTAATTCTTATTTAGCAATTGATGAAAATTTTGTGTCTGATGAACCTACTAATTTAGTTGATAATTGTCCCATGCTTGATATTTTTAAATTGGATGAGGCTGAAATTCTACCATATTTAAAAGATAACAATGTGCTTAATGAATTGGTAGAAGATGTGAAATTAGATATTGATAAGTGTCCAATTATATTTGAGAAGGTAATTGAGATTGATAAATTTCAAAATCTTACTTTGGAATACAAGGATCCAATTTAGGAGGAGTTTGTAAGTCGTACATACATATCTTATTCTGACGACTTTTCTAACTATTTTAATTTTTCTGAGTCTCTTAAGCAGGTGATGATCATAAAAATTGTCTCTTATTTTTATGGATCAAAGGTATGTTTGTACATTAAAATTTTAATGCTCATTCGTAGGTATGCACATCTATTTGCTTTCTTACCTCAATAGTTATGGTACTTAAATGTATATATCGAGCTAACGACGTTAAAGAAGCACTTATTGGGAGGCAACCCAAGATTATAAATATTATTTTTTATAATTTATATTTTTACTCCCACTTTGTGCAATGATGTTCTTGCTACTTGTTACAGGACTTAAGGATGATTTATTTAGGACTCTATTGACATGCATGTACTGCCACAAGGCTATAAAAATTCTGCTACTTTGGGAATTTTCTTTTGCAACACTACTTTGGCACACTGGAGTAGTTTGGCTGATTGACATGTTCATGCAAGGGGTTAGCACAATCACACATCACTGTAATGATGAAACTATATAATTTTGGCAATTTGGCATGCTCCTGCAGATTTTTTGCACGTTCATGCTGACCCAAATTTGATGTTCGGTGGTACTTCTTAAGTTTGGCATGTTCATGTCAACATCAGTGCATGTTCATGCACACAGAGGATGTTGCAGGGGATTGAGTCACGTCGTACAATTGTGTTTTGTGATTTTAACATGTTCATGCAGACTTATGGCATGTTCATGCAGGGCTTCAGTTTCTTATCAGCATATTCTAGTAGACGATACAACATGATCATGCTCTGTTTTAGCACTCTCATGCAGGGGCTTATTTTAAGTTACTGTAGTGTTTTTTAAATTTAGCATGTTCATGCTAAACACCTAGCATGTTCATGTAGAAAAGTGGATTCATGTCTGACACATTCATGCCATTATTTGGCATGCTCGTGCAAACCCTGTTTTGATTATCTGTGACGGTTTTCCCATTTGGCATGTTCATCCCACATCTATGCATGTTCATTTACAAACAGAAGTCAAAGTCGCACTAAGCACAATCATGTTTTGTGAATTCAGCATGTTCATGCAAAATTGCAGCACTCTCATGCAGAGCCAAAGACTCATCAGGGGACATCATGGAATTGCTAATGCATTAGGGGAGTATTTCAAACTTTTCTTTGTATATTAATTTTCTTTTCTTTCTTTTTTTTAATATTTTTTTTAGAATCTTTTTAGATTTTTTCCTTTTCTTAATTCATTGAGAACAATGAACCATTTAAGTGTGGGGATGCGTTCTTAATATTGTAATATATGTATATATTTTTTTATTTTAGCCTTATAAATAATTAGATGATCATATGGAATGCATGCCTACACTTCATGTTAAATTTAGAAATTTATTGCATTACATAGCATAACATGATCCCATATTAGTAGTAGTCCAAGTCAGTAACTTATGATGATATTATGTATAACTTATTTTTGATTACATCTTGTTATCATTTAATAATATTATTTGCATAGTGTCACTAGTGCAGAGTGTCACTAGTGCAGAGTTTATTTCTTTACACGAAATTATTATGCTCTTTGAATTGAGACTTAGACATATTTGTATCTTGAGGGGTAGTCGCTTGTTGATGATTCGAATTTTGACTATTCCCTTTTGATCTTAGTACGTAGCATAAGTTTAAGGGAGACATGGGATGTAAATGTCTAAAAACAAAAAACAAAAAAGGCAAACAAAGTATCAAGTACTCCTTTGAGATCAATGAGTGTCAAATGCAATGTCATATGAAAGGGATGATCCATGTACATGTGCTGTTATTAAGTGCAGTTGTACTAGAAATAAAAAAATTTTGGTGACTTTTCACTGCCCTTGGTTACTGGAAAATTACTTGACTTCAAAAAAAATGAGATAGTGAAGTCATTTGGTGGTCGTAACTCACTTACCCTGAGAAGTGTCCCGATCTTAGACCAAGCAAAATAAAAAAATGCCTTGTAGCAGAAAAAGAAGCCATAGAAATCCCTTGTTAAACTTGAATGATGGCTAGTTCTAAGTAATAAAGTGTTTAAGATCTTTTCTAGTACTCAACTTGGGAGCTATTAACTCGCATGATTTGTCATGTTGAAACTAGTATGCCTATGTTCTTGAATTAAATCGCATGTTTTTAAGCTAAGCACACATGCACGCTCTATACTTGTGTATACTACATTGTGATATTATACTGAGAGCTTGATGTGTCTAAATTTGTTACATATTCTGAAGGTTATTGCTGACTTGACATACATTATTATATTTGGGATTCTTTGCATTCTCATTCATGTAGATGCATTCATATAGATAGTATAGTTTTCCATTGCATAAGGACATGCATTCATAATTGTCATCGATATTACTTTATATGAGCTAGATGGATTTTATGGGTACATTCACTATAGGCCCTCACGAGACCTTACTCGTCCACTGGGGCTATCTAGGGATTTAAAGGGCTTGTTGCATATACCAAATGCAACCGTGATCACCTACAGAAGTGGTACTAGTTAGTAGCTAGATAGTATTGTTTTACTCGAGGATGAGTAAATGATAAGTGTGTGGATATTTGATAGAGTATATATTTATATATATTTTATAGGATTTTATTCTCATATTTCTAGTATTTTATACATAAATAGATAATTATTAATTAGAGTTTAATGTCTTATTGCAGGAAATAAAGAATTCCTAAAGTTAGAAGAATTGGAGAATAAAGACTCCAATTTGGAGATAAATTAGAAGGAAATTCGGATTTGATGGGCTGCGCACACACGGTTCACTATTTGGGCCATAACTTGAGTTCTAGAAGTCAGAATTGAGTGATTTTATAGCCCACGCGAAGATAATAGAAAAATATATAATTCAGAAGTGGCCCAATACACATATTTCAAGTGGATCAGCTCAAAAACAGGCCTGGAAGGCAGACTACGAATTTCACAATTATAGCCCAACTTATTTTAGGATATTTCTTGTGTTTACTTGTAAAGCATTAAAACTCTTATATATTAAGATTTAATATTATTAGAGAGACGATATCATCATACAATACTATCATAAAAAATAATTAGAGGCGGCCGTGTATTACCTAGAGCGAGAATCAGATAGAAAACTTGGAGAGAGAACTTGAGCAAGGATTGAAGGGATTCACTCCGAGTTCAAGAGATTTTGTCAAGTTGTATCTTCTTAACTCTATACTCTTGTAACCATGATTTTCAGTATTAATATATGTTTGTTTTCTTTCTTTGCTATGAGTAACTAATTCTCTAATCTGGGGATTAGGTAGTATTCATTGGTTTGCGACGTTTGTTTAATATTGTATTGTGATTTCTCTGCTTTGCTAATCTGTCATACTGTGCTTAACATAATTATGGGAATAGCTAACCTTTAATTGTATCTGTAGGGGTTATTAACGAATCGAGAGAGGATTTGTAATTCTAGTTCATGATATGATAGACATAAGTCAAATATTTAATTGGGAGATTAATATGTGATTTATGAGACTAAAAATCCTTGGGTGTTGATAGCTTATAGTTGTACTTCAATTGATCATGGGAGTGATGGTTAAGGCATAATTGTAAGTATTATATTATATCTTGGGAGAGAACATTATAAACTTTAGAAGGATTATTTTTAGCAGAGTAAGAGACTTGTATGTCACAATTGATAGACATTCATCAATGCCAATGAAGAACCCTATTTCCTGGATTGCTTCTTATTATTATTAATTTAACAATTTAATTTGCTTATTAATTTAATTTAGTTTATAAACAAACACCCACAACTTCTTCACCACACTTCTAGATTGTAAGACATAATATACTTAAAATTGATATTGATAACAGCCCTTCTCTACGAACGACACACTCTAAAATACTCGACAACATTGAGTTTGTACTTTCTGTTGAGTAGAGGAAGAATGGTATTCAGAACATTGTAGCTTTACTTCATTATTGCCTTCAATGAATTGGTGATTTTCACTCCATTTTCATACTCCAACCTCATTGATTCTTCTTAGTTAGAGGTTGCAGGTGAGTCCTGATTCCTATCAATCCTTTTTCACTGATCACTGATATTCCTTTAATATCATATCCTTCAATTGTAACCTCCTCCTTGATTAGCCTAGAGGTTTTCCTGAACCACCTTTTCTTGATTAGAATTTGTCATTTTCTTATCCATGGTTATTCTCCTCTTTTTCCTTAGTGGTTGCTCCATTAATTGATCTTTCATGTTTCATTCCATTTCAATTTTCCTTGCAATTTCTTCATTCTCCTTTTCTCTTCTTGCAGCATCTGAAAATCCTGATGAAATGGCTCCTTGAAGAAGCTTCTGGCCAATTGGCTCTTTCCTTTTCTTTTCTTCTTCAATCATTATGGCTTTACCCCTTTTCTTCTATTCAAGGGCTTCAAGATCAATTGTTAGAAAGGCTTCTGCATTTGAATTGCTTTCTTTGGCAGCCTTTTGTGCATTTTCATTTACTTTTCTTGTTTGAGCAATGAACTCATCCAAGTTTCCTCTTTCTGTTGCCTCTGTTACCAACTCAATGATTTTCTTCAAATCTCCAATTCTTTTCCTTTCTCTCTCAATCATTGACTAAATTTCTCTTTCCCTATAAATCCTTCTAGCTTCTAGATCATCTTCAAACTTCTTAAATTCTTTCTTTTTCTGTTCTAAATCATCTTTGGGTGACTTATATGTCTTTGAATATTGATTATCCCTGTTGCTTCCATATTTAGTCCTTTCTGTTGCAGAACCACCAATGCCACTAGACTTGTCCATACCAGAACCACCAACACCACCACTACCACTGCCTTTGCCATCACCAACACCATCATCCTTCTTTTTTGTATTCACCCCCTTTTTGTTATCATCAATTGGAGAAGGTGGTAGTATTCTGTCAAGAAACTTCTAAAGAATGGAATCATATAGACTTTGGCCTTTAATAATATCATCCATCTTCTTTTCTAGAGACCCCACTCTAGTTTCCAAAGCTACAAAATTCTTGGATTCCTTGAAAAGGTTGTCCTTGATTTGACCCATAGTATTAATTGGTAGCTTCTCATCCAACCTTCTCTCCAATGCATCCTTGATAATCTCCAATTCTCTCTTCACTCCTGTCACTGTGATCTTTTGAATTTTCAGTGATTCCCTCATATAGTGAGCAATTCTCCTTTGATTAGGATCTTCAATTTCTCCTTTCACCATTGCCCTCATATATTGAGAAAGAATCTTAATTTCAGCAGCTTCTAAGGAACCATCAATTGTGCTCATCTATGGCTCCTCATCAGAATCATCTTTTAACTCTTCAGATGCCATATAACATGTGTCTGTTGTATTGGCAATTCTCTCCTTCAGATTCCTGGTCCTTTGTTCTGTATGCTCAATTCCCAATAGTTGTTCTGCATCCCTATTACTTGAAGCAGCTAACCCTTGATATTGTGGATCAGGATGAATGAAATTCTGTGGATCCAAGTCACCAGCATCAACTTCCTCTTCAATTTCCTTATCAATTCCACTCCAACTAGTTTCTGCATTTGATACTCCCCCTATCTCCTTGACTCCTTCTTCCTCTAACATCAACTCATTTTCCAACTCCTGTATAAATAATAGAATTATTTTATCTCTCTCACTCATCTCTCTATTTTGCATCAGGATCTCATCCTGGAATCTCACCTCTCCCACACTCATATCTTGTGCACCTTCAAGGTGGGCCCCTCAAGTGTTTCACTCAAATTCCTGGAAAAAATAGGAATGTCCTCACTTACTCCCTCTCCTTTTGTCAGGCTGCAATCCTGCCTCTAACTCAACTCACTCAATCCTAAGAGTATTTGTGCCACATCAATTGATTGAGCATCAATTGGTAAAGATATTATCAGTTGAAGTGGTTGGGATATCAATCAATTGATGCATACCCATCGATTGATCTTGAGTATCGATCGATGGCTTATCAGTCGATGGTTGAACATCAATTGATGAAGAAACATCAATTGATGGAGTAGAAACAATTGAGGTAATAATTTGAGAAGTGATATTTGTAATGACATGAGAAATGAAATCCTGAATTTCCTGGAAAGATAATTCAGGAGAGAGTGTTGGCTTCTCCTTTAAAAATAAAGAAGGAGAGTCTGAAAATGTCTGATTATCTATCAGAACATTTTCTGAAGAAATTTAGTGAGATGGGGAAGGAAAAATAGAAGGGATTGGAATTCAGAGAGAATGGGGTTGCATTTCATCATTTATATGAGATGCATCAAACTGACTTTAAGAAGGCTCCACCACAGTTTCCTGTGATTTTGCAGTGTGTGATTCCCCATATCCAAAGGTGACTTTCTTTTCTCTCCTACCATAAGTTTTTGTAAATTTGGATGGTGTGTCCCCAGATTGGTTCTGTACCCCTGGTTATAGGCTATTTTTAATATTGTCATCCTTTTGAGAGGATGCCAATAGAGATGTTGTATTTTTCATATTAACATCCATAGTCTTTTGAGAGACTGTGAAATGGCTTGGCTTAGGTTGCACACCCTCACTCTCCTTATTCTTCTGGGTTCTTTGATGTTCCTCAGTTCCCTCACCACCTATATTCTCATCTAATCTATCTACCACAGTAGGCGTTTTTCTTTTCTTTGATTTTACAACAACAGGTTTTTGGGAACCTGTTGAGGTTGGCTTTTTAGATTTGGATTTAGAAATTGGATGTGTGACTTGGGTAGGAGGGTTGGGGTCATTGCTAATACCCTTCATGGCCACAGAAGGCAAATAAGATTGAGAGTTGGAAGAAGTTAGGGTTGAGATAAATACCTGAACAAAAGGTGGATAAATCAATTCCACATTACTGTGAAGATTGATTTTTACCAAATCTTTGAAGACCCTTTTGTTTTGAGTCCAACACTCAAGGGTTTCAGTTTCCCTGCAAATCTCAATTTCTTTGACAAAGTGGTTAATAAAAATCATGATAAAACTAGCATAGTATATATGATTAGACCTATCATGCTTCTTACCTAACTTAGCAGCAATCTCAAATAGCAATATAAAAGGTAAATCATGATATTCATCAAACAAGACACTATATGCTATTTTTTGCATGCTAGAAGTTATGGCATCAAAATTTCTAATTTGACCACTAAAACATTTTATTATTGCATCAAAGAAATAAGACCATTCTCTCCTAAGATGCTTTCTAACTACTTGTCCTAAATTGATGTTAGGATTTGCATAATTGACAGCCCTAAGCATGTTTCTAATATTTGATTCACTAGGCACATTATCAGTATTATTTATAAGCAAATCTAAGCATTCAATTAAAATTAAAGTAGTAAGAATGTACTCTTGTCCTTTGCAATTGAATTTGATTCTTGAAAAGTCATCAGCAACTTCTGCAGAGGTCTAAAACTCTTCCACCAGATTGCAGATTATTGTTGGTGCTTTCTTCAACGCCTTTTATACTTTACAGCTTTCTAGGAATTTCATTAAAGGATGAAATTCTTTTGGAGCCTCTTCAACCACAGTGCAAGCCACAAAATTGTTAAGCTCGTAGATGAAACCGGCTTGCGAGACTTTCTTGGATGAAGATGCCATCCCTTAGAGTAGAAATTTAGTAGAATAAAAGCTTTAAAGTTGTAGAAATTTTGAGTATTGAGAGAAAAAGGGTTAGGGATTGAGTTCGTAGCTTGAGAGAGAAACAAAGACAGAGAAATCATTAGTAAAATTGCAAGTAGGAATTAAAAGTTATTTTAATCTCACTATTTATATTTACTGAGTTCCCAATCAATTTCTTACTCAAAATAGAACTTAATCGACCGTTGGAAGAAAAAATGAAAAGCAGAAATTACCATTTTTGGCAATCAACTGTTATACATACAGGAATGTATGTATTAATCAATTGATAGAAAAAGTAATCAACGGCTAGATTTTGTACAGGTCGATTGATGACATGGACCCCTTTAAATTTCAGGTCATCGATTGGTAATTAACTTATCCATCGTCAGGTACTCTTATCCATCGATAAATAAATATATCATCAATTGATATATTTATCTGTCGATAGCTACATATATCCATCAATAAATAAATATATCATCAATTGATATATTTATCTATCGATAGCTACAATTATCCATCGATGAGTAAATATATCATCAATTGATATATTTCTCTGTTGATAGCTACAACTATCCACTGATGAGTAAAATGTTTATCAATTGATTATGGAAGAATCAATAGATTAAGATAGTGTTAGGAATCTACATGTGATTTGATGATAACATTAATCTTAGAATCATAGAAATTTTATTTGTTGTAACTGATCAATTGATATGAAAGTTATAAATATCAATTGATCAGGAAACCATTTATCAGTTGAAATGTTTATATGAATCAACTGATAATTTGGATTGTAGCATATGTGTTCTTAGTTTATTTCAATCGATAAGGTGTAAATCAATTGATATTTTGTTCATCAATTGATGTTAGAGTCGATTGATATAGATCATCAATTGATGTGTAAATTAAAATGTTAAATTGTAATTATGTGAAGACAGGAAATTACACAAGTGAAGGATGATCAATTGATATTGAAGCATCGATGGATGAAGGATCAATCGAAGAAGCCAAGTCAAGCATTGAAGACCATCAACTGATGTGAAGACCCATCGATTGATATATCGATTGATAAAATCTATCAATCGATAAGCCATCTTTTATCAATCGATGGATAGAAAGATCAATCGAAGAAGTACATCAGTTGATGGATTAAAGGACAGATCAATTGGTATGCCTAACAGCAAATTATCAATTGAGTGTGACAACACAGAAAGAATATCTGTTGAAGATCCAGAGAACAAAAGCACACCTATGGAAGACAGTCTAGAGTGACTGTGAAGACTCAATCAGAAGCTGTCTTTCAAACCTTTTTGTAAAATAGAAAAAGGTAAAAGGAAGGCAGGTAGAAACAATCCTAGAATAGGTATTGTAAAAGTACACTTGTGATATATAAACAAGTGTAGTAGCATTATTAGAAAATATACAAGTTAGACATTATTTTACAATCAACTGTTCAAGCTTGAGAGCACATTTGTAAGAACAGTTGATTTGTTTTCTAATCTTGTAAAAACGAAGCTAGGTTTCTTCTAACCTAGGAGCATTGAGCAAAAATACATATTGATGGAAAAACCAATCCATCAATAATTTTAAATCTCTTTGTTCAGTTTTATTTTTTCAGCATTAATTTGTTCGAACTTATTCTCTTATTCTATCAAACATCAAGAACAAATATTAGAACACACAAAAAGTTTTAATATTTGTATTCAACCCCCCCTTCTACAAATATTGACATTGTTCTAAGGAATAACAATTGGTATCAGAGCAGGCTTTCAACGTACAGAAAGTTTAAAGATCAACAACAGTCAATATGGGCCAAAAAGATTCAGGTGTGAAAATTCCAGTTTTAGAGAAAGATGAATATTTTCCATGGAAGGTAAAAATGCATCTGCATCTTCTTTCTCTTGACCCTTCCTATGTTCACTGCTTAGAGAAAGGTCCTCATGTTCCCATGAAGCTGGTCACAGGTGTAAACCCTGATGGAACTCCTACAGTTGATAGACATGTTCCAAAACTCATTTCCGAGTTCACAAAAGAGGATGAAAAAGAAGTACTTAAAGACAAAAAGACCATGAACATTTTGTTTAATGGTCTAGATAAAGATATGTTTGATAATGTGATAAACTGTACTTCATCAAAAGAAGTATGGGACACTCTTCAAACTCTGTGTGAAGGAACTGAACAAGTTAGGAAAAATAAGATGCAACTCTTAATTCAAAAATATGAATCATTTCATTTTAAGAGTGGTGAAGCCATCAATGATACCTATAGCAGATTCCAAAAGTTGTTAAATGGACTGAAGCTATATGGTAGGGTTTATGCAACTGAGGATACAAATCTAAAATTTCTTAGATCTCTTCCAAAAGAATGGAAACCAATGACTGTTTCCATTAGACAATCTCAGGACTTCAAGGATTTTACACTGGAGAAACTTTATGGTATTCTCAAGACATATGAGTTGGAAATCCAACAAGATGAAGAGATTGAGAAGAATCAAAGAAAAGAGAAAATTGTGGCTTTGGTAGTCAAGGGAAATGAAGAGAAGAAGGAAAATGGCTATGAAGAAGAGTCAGTCATGATGGCTGGTGATGCTGTTGAAGAATCATTCAAGAGAAAAGGAAAGAGCAAGTGTGAAGAAGATGAAACATGCTCTCAGGATGATTTGGATGAGATTGATGAGCACCTTGCATTTCTGACAAGGAAATTTTCAAAGCTAAAATTCAAGAAGAATCCATATGCTCAAAGGCCTGGATCCCAGTTTAGAAACAACATTCAAAATAAAAATCTGGTTGATAGATCTAAATTCAAATGCTTTAACTGTGGATTGGCTGGTCATTTCTCAAGTGAGTGCAGGAAGCCAAAACAAGAAAAGGCAAATTCATATGAGGGTATTGATTATAAGAAGAAATACTTTGACCTTTTAAAACAGAAAGAAAAGGCTTTTGTAACTGAGGAGAAGGACTGGGCTGCTGAGGATAGTGATTCTGAAGAATATGTCAATCTTGCATTAATGGCCAACCATGTGTTAGTAATTGTGCTCTAGAGACAATGCTTTTTATATTTTAAGGAAAATATTTATTATTAAGGATTATGTTTTATTGATTATTATTTATTTATTATGTTTTGTTTACTGCGTAATAAATTGAAAGCATAGTAAATGTCCTTGGAATTTTGATACGTATTCTATATCTTTAAGTATGTGACTTAAAAATGAGATTATATGAATAGTATCTTATTCCTAAAATTCCCTAGTCGAGTATTATTATTTAAGGACAATAATAATGTACAAAGACTAGTATGTTTCTTGATAGATGACCACATCTCATTGGTCATAGGTATGGGGATACTAAAGTCAAGAACATAAGTGCATGTATCAATGCATGGCACTGGAATGACCCGCCGTGAGATTCTACATGTTAAGTAAGTGTCATAAGTAATTCTCACTGTGATAATAGTGTAATGATCCTTAGACCTGAAATCATTATATTTCTATACGAGAATTAATATACTTTGATTACATTAAAAGTTACCTTTGACCGGGTGATGATAAAAGTGGACATTGGGTATATTATGAATCGTATGAGAAATATGAATGATCTAGATGGGATTTAATCCTCCTAATTTTAGGAGTGATATTATTGGCCTCTTGTTTGAGTGAGACTATGAAATGCACGGCCGTGCTCAAATGTTGATTTGATTTTAATAGTCTACTCATCGATCAAGAAAATAAAGATTAAATTATGAAGAGGATGACACGAGACATGCCTTGAGTTTAATCTATAATATCAAGATTAAAGGGATTATATTACATGGAACATTATTCACGAAAGGCTTAATCGAATCACCGATTTATTATTATTACTTGGGTAGCAATGATGTATTACTAGATGCCGCTCATTGTTTACAATTTTAATTAGATATTAAAATTGTTGCCAACGTAATAATAACCTACAGGGTCACACACAAAGAACGCTTGAAGGAGAAATAATTTAAATTATGAATTTAAATTAAATAAGTAATTTATTTTATTTATGATATTAATTAAGTATGACTTAATTAATTATATAAATAGAATAAATGAATTACTTAAACTAATTCTAAAATTAATAATTAATTAATTAAGTGAGACTTAATTAAATAATTTAGAATTTTGGATTAGTATTAATTATAATTGGATTATAATTAGAAAATTTATTCCTCTCTATATAATCTCTTTATGGGCTGATTTAATAAGATAGAGATTTTACAAAAACCCTAGCCGCTCTGAGAGAGGAGGAAGATAGAGAGAGAAGAAGTTTTCGGGTGCTAGTACACATCAATCCTTCATGAAAAGTGTTCGTGTGGATACCGTAGAGCGTAGCGCGAGAGCGGGATACGTGGTGATTAAACAAGCTTTGGACCTCCATTAATCTTCCATTAATGAACTGTTAAAGCTTCTAAAGGTATTTATTCTTTATCTCCGAATTAAATCTTTTGTTTTCGCATGGATCCTGTGGAGGGTTTCGCTATTTTGATTTATTTTTCGCGTTTATTCCGCTGCGTTTGTGTCACGAAACCCTACAATGGCATCAGAGCTACTTGCGAAACGTTTTAATTCGGTTATGTGCTTAAAAGTTTTTGATATATAAGCATGTATGCGATCTATCATGATTTTATATTGATATAATATGTATATGTTTATAT
Organism: Oenanthe sinensis; assembly: GCA_028671895.1. Classification (NCBI taxonomy): domain Eukaryota; kingdom Viridiplantae; phylum Streptophyta; class Magnoliopsida; order Apiales; family Apiaceae; genus Oenanthe; species Oenanthe sinensis. The sequence goes on along the minus strand of CM053798.1, from coordinate 11,824,871 downwards.
ATATTATGAATATATGATATTCATATGATGTATAATCATGTGATGATTATGTGTGTTGATGTATGTATATGATACATGTTTGTTCTTATTATGGGAATCGTATTCGATACGAATTCTGAAACGGCTGCCGTTGATTTTCTGAAATCAGTGTCCGTTGTCCGATTTTTGTAAACGATATGTGTTTTCTGACTGGAATCGGGTCACTGAGCAATACTGACATAGTCAGCTCTGCGTCTGTAAGCCATTAGATGTCGTTACAGCCTCCAAAACGGTGATTTATGATTTTTTGAAAATTATTTGATTTTCTAAAATTTTGAGTATATGTATGTATATATTATGAATATATGATATTCATGTAATGTATAATCATATGATGATTGTATGTATCTCTGTATATGTATATATGATATACGCTTATTTTTGTTATGAGAATTGTATATGATACGATTTCTGAAACACCGTCAGATTTGGAGAAATCTGACTGCTGTATCCGACTTTCGTAAACGATATGTGTTTTCTGACTGGAATCGGGCCAATGAACAAAACTGATAGCTATGCTATCACCGACGGGTCTGTAAGGCGTTTGACGTCGTTAAGGGCCTCGAAATAGCGATTTATTGTCTTCAGAAATCTGTTTTTAATTTTCTGAAATTTCGAAATTTGTTATATATGATTATATGATATGATTATATAATATGAGATATATTATATGTGTTATATGATAGCATGGTGGATGGTTATGGCCTAAAGACCCATAGGATAGTGGTTTTGATTTATGGTTTTGGTTTCTAAATACGACTTGCATGTCGTTTATTCATTGTAATTTAATTATCTCGAATGTAACTCGAGTTCTTCTTGTAATTTCATTAGAATAGTTTTATTTTTATTATTCAATGTAATTATCAATGAAGACTTGCAAGTAAGGAGGCGATCCAAAAGGGGATGATGGAGCAATGAAGAAAGAAGACATGTAATAGATAGTATTTTTAAAACCACCATAGACTGACCTTGATATTTCCATTAGCTTGGAAATATCATATAGGATGGGGCCATAACCAAACACGTTTAATTTACGCACTTTACATATATGTATATGATTGCATGTATTGGTATGTATGCGTAAATATAATTGAGATGCATGCTTAATATTGATTAATCATGTATGTATTAGATACGACACCCATGCCATGTTTGCTTAAACAAGATAAAATCTGTAACGATTCAAGATTTTAAAATTAACAAACGATCATGAGATTCTTGTGTTTATGAAATATGGATTTTTAAAACACGGAATTAAATATGGATTTTTGATATCTATAATTGCGATTTTCTGACAAAAGCGGATATGCGTATTCGTAAGGCTGATGGGTTTTAAGTGTGACCATTGGTATCCTCCATCTACCTGGGAAATGAACAATTTAAGTTGTCGATTTGAAATATTTGGTTCAAGGAAAAATTGAGGATCTCTTTATGATGTGATCATGATCGTTATAAATTTTCTAAAACCCCTTAACAAAATATTAAGTTTTACTCGGATGCTTTCCAATGAATGAACACTCATCGAATCCTAGATCGATAAGGGGAAGGACTGTCAGTGGCAGGGGACTCCTATCTATCGTGGTGAGATGCGACGAATATAAACGGTTATATTCGGCCGTTGTATCATTGGGTCTAACTTAACTGAGTCGTCATAATAAGTGAAAATAAACGGTTATATTCAACTATTATGAACTTAGAAGCATAGAGTTTGGTTAAAAGTCTATTAGATAGATAAGATCAATGGTTGTTCACCAAACTATCCAAGAATTATATATGATATAATTGACAAATGTTGTCTACCTAAATAATCATTTTCTAAGGACTTCCAGTGGTTGACTTAGGACATGACGAAATATGGATCTTGGCTCACTAGAAAGAATTATGGGATATACTTTCCAAATTAATAGTAAGGGCTATTAGTTTGATAAAAATAGTGGGAGGTATATGATGATATACCATAATCACTTAAACATAATTAATATTAAATTTGCAATCTAGTTTATTTTATACACTTTAATATTGTAGATATCAAATGATAAACACAAACAACTTCTCTATGCGATCAGTTCTTGAGAAGGACAAGTTGACGAGAATATATTTCCTTGACTGACATAGGAGCTTGAGGATCGTCCTCGGGCACCACGATATTAGTCAAATCTCTTCCCCTGCTCTTAAAGTTGAGAATGTAACATGTGCAAATCATAGTGCTTATTGGAAGCAAATTGATGTTGCGACTGATGTTTCATGTCTCATGCTCGCAAATATATGTGCTGAACTTAAGAAGCAATACAAGCATATAGATGCTTATGAAACGATTGAGCACAAGATATATTTGAAAGGGCACTATACACTTACAAGTAGGGAGAGTGAGACCCGGTTACACTACATGTTCTAAAGATTATAGGGTATAATGAATACCATTGATATTTTGGGTTTCCAGATTGGTCTGGAGACAGTTAGATTTGATCTTACAATCTTTGGACAAATATTATTCTTATTTTGTTATGAACAATAAAGTGAATAAGATTGGTAAAACACCCATTGAGTTGCTAAGCATGTTGAGAACTGCTGAAAGTAATATGATAAATGCATGAACTACTACTATATTGATGGTAAACATAGGGAATGCAAAAGGGAAAGGAAAATGGAAAGGCAAGGAGAAGATTTGATCTAGTTCCGTTGTCAAACCAAAGTCCAATCCCTAAAGCAGACTCTAAAGTCTGAATGAGGTGTTGATAAAGAAGACGATTGTCACTTCTGTGGAAAGTTGGGAGACTGGAAATTAAACTGTCATGCTTAATTGGAAGATCGGAAGATGATGATCAATAAGGGTCAAGCTTAAGGTATCGGGTTGGAATTGGAGTAAAGATAGTTGCTCTGGTTCGAGGAACTCGTTACTTAATTTTTGGCCTATAAGGAAAATTTAGAACTTAATAATTGTTATAGCGTGCTTGCAATTGGCAGAGACATTATTTCAGTTTCTTGTTTGGACAAGAAAGGCTTTTTAATTTTATAACAATAGTTGTTTATCCAATTTTGATGATGAGCCTTATAATGTTGCACATCTAATTAACAATTTATATGTTCTAAAGTGACTCAAATCAAATATTACCTTTGGCACTGTTGTTGAGGCCGTATTAATAAGAAACGCATTTTCAGAATACATAAGGATGCATTCATGGATAAGTTTGATTATGAATCATACAAAAGGATGCGAATCTTGGTTTATTTGGTAAAATGACTAAAGCTCCTTTTACCGGACATGGTGAAGGGATCATTGAATGGGTATGAATTATACATAGTGATGTATGTGGTCATATGTGTACGATGACAAAAGGTAGATTTTATTAACTTCATAAAATTTACTAATTATTTTAGTAGATACGGATATATGTATCTTTTGAAGAACTAATCCGAATCATTTGAAAAGTTCAAAGACTATAAAGATGAAGTAGAAAATATCAAAAAAAAAATTTTGATAGGAGAGATCACACCTTGTTGGACATGGTGCGATCAATGTTGAGTCAATGAATCTTCCAATTAGTTTCTGGGGTTGCACCCTAGAAACGGCTCCACATACACTTAACTGTGTTCCTACTAAATTGGTTCAAAAGACTCCTTATGAGATATGGACTGAGCAACGTCACAGCATGTCATTTATAAAATTTTGGGGATGTGAAGCGTTTGTGAAACGTCTAATCTCTGACAAGCTAGGACCAAAATCAGACAAATGTAATTTTGTGGAATACCCAACTGAAACAAGGGGTTATTCTTTCTATAATCCTTCCGAGAACAAAGTGTTTGTTGCTCGAACTGCTGAGAGACAGTGGGAGGATAATAGATCTCAATGAAGTTTGAGACCCACATGATAACGTTGAACCAGTGGAGGAACCTGAGTAGAATGTACAAGAAAAATAATACTGCTCAAGAAACACAGGTGTTCGTAGGTTTAGTAGGATTCGCCATGAGCCCGAGAGATAATATGGATTTCTCTTGACTCAAGATGGTGATGTGATGCTTGTGGATGAAGATGAGCCTCTCACCTACCTAGATACTATAAACACTCCAGATTCTAAGAGATGGCTAGATGGAATCCATGTATACTAATCAAGTATGGACTTTGGTTGATCCACCTGAAGGGGTAAAACCTATAGGGTGCAAGTGGGTTTTCAAGAAGAAGACCGACATGGATGCTAATGTACAGACATATAAGGCACGATTGGTGGCAAAAGGTTTCAAGAAAATTCATGGTATTGACTATGATGAGACCTTTTCACCAGTTGTTATGGTCATGTCCATCAGGATTTTGCTTGCTATAGCTGCTTACTATGACTATGAAATCTGGCAAATGGATGTCAAAACCGCTTTCTTAAATGAGAGCCTTGAAGAAGATATGGACGTGTACATGACACACCCTAAGGGTTTTGTTGATCTAAAGGATGCTGGAAATGTATGTAAGTTGCGTCGATCCATTTATGGATTAAAGCAGGTCTCGAGGAGATGGAAAATTTGTTTTCATGAAACAGTCAAAAAAAGTTTGACTTTATTCAGAATGAAGATGAAACTTGTGTTTACAAGAAGTTTAGTGGGAGCCATGTGGCATTCCTAGTATTATATGTTGATGATATATTACTAATAGGGAATGACATTCCTTCTCTACAGACTGTGAAGACTTGGTTGAGAAATAATTTCTCAATGAAAGACTTAGGCGATGTGACATATATATTAGGGATCGAGATCTATAGAGATAGATCAAGGTGATTGATCGGCCTAATTTAGAGTACATACATTGACAAAGTTTTGCATCGATTTCAAATGCAAAGAGACTAAAATGGATATGTCCCAATGTCTCATGGGATAGTGATCTCAAAATAAAATTTGTCCTAAATCATTGGATGATAGGGACTGCATGAGTAAAATTCCATATGCGTCAGCAATTGGTTTTATAATGTATGCAATGATATGTACTTGTCCTGATGTCTCGTATGCTTTAACCATGATGAGTAGATACCGATCTAATCCAGGTGAAGGTCACTGGACGACAGTCAAGAATATTCTTAAGTACTTAAAGAGGACTAAAGATTCATTCTTGTTATATGGAGGAGATGTGAAGCTAGTTGTAAGAGATTTCAGTGATACTGGTTTCTAGACAGATAACGATAATTTAATGTTTCTGTCTGTCTTTGTGTTTTATCTAATTTTATTGAGATGTTGTATGCTGGAATGGTTCACAGCAGAGACAATAGTTGATTCTACAATAGAGCCTGAGTATATTGATGCTTGCGAAGCAGCCAAGGAGGCTGTTTGGGCATGTACTTAGGAGATATCACCTAATTAATGAGATTAATGATCAAGGAGATATACATATATGTAAAGTGCATACTAATAATAATATTGCAGACCCACTGACTAAGGCTTTGTCGCAGCAGAAGCATGAAAGTCACACTAGTTTCATGAGTATTGGATACTTAGGTAATTGGCTCTAGTGCAAGTGGGAGATTGTTAGTAATTGTGCTCTAGAGACAATACTTTTTATATTTTAAGGAAAATATTTATTATTAAGGATTATGTTTTATTGATTATTATTTATTTATTATGTTTTGTTTACTGCGTAATAAATTGAAAGCATAGTAAATGTCCTTGGAATTTTGATACGTATTCTATATCTTTAAGTATGTGACTTAAAAATGAGATTATATGAATAGTATCTTATTCCTAAAATTCCCTAGTCCAGTATTATTATTTAAGGACAATAATAATGTACAAAGACTAGTATGTTTCTTGATAGATGACCACATCTCATTGGTCATAGGTATGGGGATACTAAAGTCAAGAACATAAGTGCATGTATCAATGCATGGCACTGGAATGACCCGCCGTGAGATTCTACATGTTAAGTAAGTGTCATAAGTAATTCTCACTGTGATAATGGTGTAATGATCCTTAGACCTGAAATCATTATATTTCTATACGAGAATTAATATACTTTGATTACATTAAAAGTTACCTTTGACCGGGTGATGATAAAAGTGGACATTGGGTATATTATGAATCGTATGAGAAATATGAATGATCTAGATGGGATTTAATCCTCCTAATTTTAGGAGTGATATTATTGGCCTCTTGTTTGAGTGAGACTATGAAATGCACGGCCGTGCTCAAATGTTGATTTGATTTTAATAGTCTACTCATCGATCAAGAAAATAAAGATTAAATTATGAAGAGGATGACACGAGACATGCCTTGAGTTTAATCTATAATATCAAGATTAAAGGGATTATATTACATGGAACATTATTCACGAAAGGCTTAATCGAATCACCGATTTATTATTATTACTTGGGTAGCAATGATGTATTACTAGATGCCGCTCATTGTTTACAATTTTAATTAGATATTAAAATTGTTGCCAACGTAATAATAACCTACAAGGTCACACACAAAGAACGCTTGAAGGAGAAATAATTTAAATTATGAATTTAAATTAAATAAGTAATTTATTTTATTTATGATATTAATTAAGTATGACTTAATTAATTATATAAATAGAATAAATGAATTACTTAAACTAATTCTAAAATTAATAATTAATTAATTAAGTGAGACTTAATTAAATAATTTAGAATTTTGGATTAGTATTAATTATAATTGGATTATAATTAGAAAATTTATTCCTCTCTATATAATCTCTTTATGGGCTGATTTAATAAGATAGAGATTTTACAAAAACTCTAGCCGCTCTGAGAGAGGAGGAAGATAGAGAGAGAAGAAGTTTTCGGGTGCTAGTACACATCAATCCTTCATGAAAAGTGTTCGTGTGGATACCGTAGAGCGTAGCGCGAGAGCGGGATACGTGGTGATTAAACAAGCTTTGGACCTCCATTAATCTTCCATTAATGAACTGTTAAAGCTTCTAAAGGTATTTATTCTTTATCTCCGAATTAAATCTTTTGTTTTCGCATGGATCCTGCGGAGGGTTTCGCTATTTTGATTTATTTTTCGCGTTTATTCCGCTGCGTTTGTGTCACGAAACCCTACACCATGAAGATGAAGAAGCTAGTTCAGCATCTAATCAAGTACTAGCTACCAACTTTTCCGAGCTTAGATCTGAGGAATGCAATAGCACTATTAATGAAATGTCTAATGAACTGTACAATTTGCATGTCACTCTAAAATCTCTAAACAAAGAAAATCTCAAGTTAAAGAACACCATTGATGCCTTAACTGAGAGGAATATTTTTCTTGAAAATGAACTTGTTTGTTTAGAAAGATTTAAGCAGGAAAGAAAGGATGCTAGGAATGAACCAGTAAACAGTTTGAAAAGAGAAGAATTGTTGAAAGAACAATTAGCTGAAGAAATTGAAACCATTAGCAAATGGAATAGGCCTGCTAAAACTGCCAAACAAATTATTGATGTTCAGGGTGTAGATACTCTAGGAGAACTCCCCAAATCAATAGGCAAGTCATTGGCTGATACTTCAATGGATAAAGATCAATCGACTGCTAATCCTTCATCAACTGATAAGGATTATCAATCGATTGATGCTGAATCAATCGATAAGTATCCATCGACAAGTAAATCATCAATGGCTAATAAAAAGAACAAATTTAGCACTCCTATTAAGTTTGTTAAGGAAACCAAAAATCAAGTTGAGGCTGAGGCTGAGAAAATCAACATAGGTAGCTTATCCAAGAAACAACTAAAAGAAAAATTAGAAAAGATAGCACCTGTGGAAATTACTCAACCTAAGTCTAAGAAAAAGAAAAAGAATAGGAATGGTAAAGTAGGCATAAATAAGCACAACAACTACACTCCTGATATGTATGCCCCTAGAAAGGTATGTGCTAAATGTGGTAGTGTAAATCATTTGTCCATGCAATGCAAGAATGAAAAGAAGTCTATATCTGTAAATGATTTAAATATACATGTCATGACTGCAAATGCCATGTTTACCAATCCTATGCTCATGAATGCCATGTCTTCTAATTTGGTTGCACCTAATGTTCATATGCCTTATACACAAGTTCCATACATGTATAATCCCTTCTTTGCATATCCTAATATGAACATGCCTGGTATGCCATGGAACATGCCTAATGTAAATGATGAAATTCATGGAAATTCTGCCATGAATTCCAAGGTGTCAAAGCCCCAAAAGTCAACTCCCAAAGTTAAAGTGGATTTAAACCCACCAAAACAAAAGGAACCTAAGTTGACAACAGGGACTCAGGCTGCAACTAATAAAAGAGGACCCAAGGCAACTTGGGTACCAAAAGTAACTTGATTGTTTTATGTGTGTGCAGGGAAACAGGAAGAAAAATCTCTGGTATTTGGATAGTGGATGTTCAAGGCACATGACTGGAGATTTGTCCCTGCTCACAAAGTTTGTGGAAAAGGCTGGCCCAGGAGTTACTTTTGGAGATAACAGCAAAGGTTTTACTCTGGGATATGGCTCAATTGTAAAAGAAAATGTTATCATTGAATCTGTAGCACTAGTTGATGGATTGAAGCACAATCTGCTCAGTATAAGTCAACTGTGTGATAATGGTAATGGTGTGTGGTTTACAACTGAATCATGCATCATAGCCAACAAAGAATCTGGTGAAATTCTCTTAACGGGAGAAAGAAAAGGAAATGTCTATGTGGCTGATTTTCTCTCTGTAAAAGCAAATTCAATGACATGTCTACTTAGCAAAGCCAATACAGATGAAAGTTGGATTTGGCACAAGAAACTAGCCCACTTGAATTTCAAAGCCATGAATTTATTGGTTAGAAAGAATCTGGTTAGAGGCATTCCACAGATGGAATTCACCAAGGATGGACTATGTGATGCCTGTCAAAAGGGAAAACAAAGAAAAGCATCATTCAAGTCAAAGTCTGAATCATCAATTGATAAGCCTCTGGAATTACTGCACATGGACTTATTTGGACCAGTCAACATCATGTCAATTGCCAAAAAGAAATATGCCTTAGTAATTGTGGATGACTTCACAAGATTTTCATGGGTATATTTCTTACATTCTAAGGATGAGGCAAGCAAATTAATTATCAATCATGTGAAGAATGTTGACAATGGCACTGAATGGAAGGTCAAGAAATTTAGAAGTGATAATAGTACTGAATTCAAGAATTCAACCATGAGAGAATTCTGTGAAGAAAAAGGTATCACTCATCATTTCTCTGCTCCAAGAACTCCACAGCAAAATGGAGTAGTTGAAAGGAAAAATAGGACCTTAATTGAAGCTGCTAGAACTATGTTAGAAGAAGCAAAACTTCCTACATACTTCTGGGCAGAAACAATTAATACTGCTTGTTACACTTAAAATATTTCCATGGTCAATAAACTTCAAGGCAAAACACCATATCAATTGATGAAGAAAGACAAGAAGCCAACAGTTAACTTTCTTCATGTCTTTGGCTGCAAATGCTTTGTACTGAGAAATCAAGGTGAAAATCTAGGAAAATTTGAAGCCAAAGCTGATGAAGCTATATTTGTTGGATATGGAATAACAACCAAAGCATACAGAGTCTACAATCTTAGATTACACATTGTTATGGAATCTATGCATGTAGTCTTTGATGACAAGAAAATTCAAGGGTTGTTTGATGAAGGATTTCATGATCTATTGCATTTTGAAAATGAATCCTCAAGTAATATTGAAGATAGTGATGATGATGAGGAAATTACAAGTATACAAGTTCCTAGAATCCTCTCATCAATTGATGTCATTGCTTCAACAGATAACTTATCAGTTGACAATCATCAATCGACTGATAATACATCAATTGATAATCATTCGATGGATAACAACTCTGCTCAACAATCTTCAAACGGAGCGTCCATCACAGGGGGAGGGTTCTCAAATAGTCAATCACTTCACAATGATCATAACTCTTCCAATGATCATGAAGCATCATCTTCAAGGAAAAATTTACCATCACAAAGGAAATGGACAAAAAGCCATCCCTTTGAATTAATAATTAGAGATGCAAATGATGGTGTCAAAACTAGAAGTGCAACTCAAAATGAATGCTTGTATAGTAGCTTCCTGTCTCAAGAAGAACCAAAAAGGATTGAAGAAGCCTTGAATGATCCTGATTGGATAATTGCTATGCAAGAAGAGTTGAATCAGTTTGAAAGAAACAAGGTATGGAAGCTGGTGCCCAAACCAAAGAACAAGTCTATCATTGGTACAAAATGGGTGTTCAGAAACAAAATGGATGAATCTGGTACAGTGACAAGAAATAAAGCAAGATTAGTGGCAAAGGGCTATTCACAAGAAGAAGGCATAGATTTTGATGAAACTTTTGCACCAGTTGCAAGATTGGAATCAATCAGAATCTTTCTAGCATATGCTGCTCATGCTAATTTCAAGGTGTATCAGATGGATGTGAAAAGTGCTTTTCTCAATGGAGAACTAGAAGAAGAAGTATATGTAGAACAACCTCCTGGTTTTATTGATCCTGTTCATCCTGGATTTGTATACTATCTTCTCAAGGCACTTTATGGATTGAAGCTAGCACCTAGAGCCTGGTATGACACATTATCTAAATTCTTGATTGAGAATCACTTCACAAGAGGTACTGTTGATAAAACTCTCTTTCATAGAAATGTAAATGACTCTATGATTCTTGTTCAAATCTATTTAGATGACATTATTTTTGGCTCAACTAATGAAAAACTTTGTAAAAAGTTTGCTAAGTTGATGCAGAGTAAATATGAAATGAGCATGATGGGAGAACTTACCTACTTTCTTGGCTTGCAAATCAAACAAGTCAAAAATGGTATTTTCATAAATCAAACCAAATATATTTCTGATTTATTAAAGAGATTTGATTTAAGTGAATGTTCTTCTGCTAAAACTCTCATGGCCACTGCAACTAAACTTGAATTAAACACTAAGGAAGCAATAGTGGACATTTCAAGTTATAGAGGCATGGTTGGCTCATTACTTTATTTAACTGCAAGTAGGCCAGATATAATGTTTGCTACATGTCTTTGTGCTAGGTTTCAAGCTGATCCTAGAGAATCTCATTTGATTGCAATAAAAAGAATATTCAGATATCTCAAAGGAACTCCAAATCTTGGAATTTGGTATCCTAGAGATTCTGGATTTGATCTAATTGGCTATTCAGATGCAGATTATGCAGGTTGCAGAATTGACAGAAAAAGTACAACAGGCTCCTGTCAATTTCTAGGAAATAAGCTTGTTTCATGGTTTAGCAAGAAGCAGAATTCAGTGTCTACATCTACTGCAGAGGCTGAATACATTGCAGCTGGAAGTTGCTGTGCACAAATATTATGGATGAGGAATCAACTACTTGACTATGGGTTCAACTTGAACAAGATTCCTATTTTCTGTGATAATACAAGTGCCATTGCTATAACAGAAAATCCTGTGCAACATTCCAGAACCAAGCACATTGATGTAAGGTATCACTTCATTAGGGAACATGTAATGAATGGTACAGTTGAATTACATTTTGTCCCTAGTGAAAGACAACTTGCAGACATTTTTACCAAACCATTAGATGAATCTACCTTCAATAGATTGATCTGTGATTTAGGAATGCTTAATTATATTTAATCCTTTAAATGTCTGACAAGTTATGTAATTATATTGATTGTAGCCATTGATTATGTTAATTTATTGATTCCTCAATAATCAACTGATAAATATTTTACATATCAATGGATATTATTGGAGCTGTCGACAGATAAATATATCAATTGATGATATATTTGTTTATCGATGGATAGGGGTAACTATCGACAGATAGATATATCAATCAATGATATATTTGTCTATCGATGGATAATTGTACCTGTCGATGGATAAGAAATTTATCAATCGATGACCTGGAATTTTAATAGTTCAAGTCATCAATCGATCTGTACAAACTCTAGCCGTTGATTACTTATTTTATCAATTGATTAATACATACACTCATGTATGTATATCAGTCGATTGACAAAATTGGTAACCTTTACTCTTAAATACTCTTCCAACGGTCAATTTTGTTCTATTTTGAGTAAGTAATTGATTGAGAAATCAGAAAATATAAATAGTGAGATTAAAACATCTTTTAATTCTTACTTGCAATTTTTACTAACGACTTCTCTATCTCCTTCTCTTTCTCAATCTTAGATCTCTCTCTCTCTCTGTATCTACACTTTGCTAATAACCCTAATTTACTACTGTTTAATTGTTGTTTCTGCTTTATTACTAACAAGTTTGCCAGTTAATTCTATTATAAATCTTCAAACTCGATAATGGCATCTTCAAAGAAAGTCTCTCAATCAGGATTCTACTATGAGCTCAACAACTTCGTTGCTTGCACTATGGTGGAGGAAGCCCCAACAGATTCCATCCTCTAATGGAATTTCTAAAGAATTCAAAAATTTCAAAGGCCCTCTCAGAAGCACCAAAAATAGTGTGCAATCTAGTTGAAGAATTCTGGACAACAGCAGAAGTAGCAGATGATTTATCTTCCATCTCATTTGATTGCAAAGGACAAAGGTATATTCTAACCACTGTGGTCTTGGGTGAGTGTTTAAATATTCCGTCAAATAATACTGCAAATGCACCCACTGACACAGATATTAGAAACATGCTTAGGGAAATCAATTACCTTGCTCCTGATGCTAGTCTAGGTAGTATTGTTAGAAAGAATCTAAGAAAAGAATGGTCATATTTCTTTGATGCTTTAATAAAGTGTTTTTCTGGTAAGGTTAGTAATTTTGATGCAATAACAACAAGTATGCAACAAGTAGGGTATAGCATTTTATATGATAGATATCATAATTTAGGAAGCCGGTTACTCAATGAAATATCTGCCAAATTGGGGAATAAAATAAATAGATCTAATCATATTTATTATGCAAGATTTATTATGATTATTATTAACCACTTTGTCAAGGATATTGAGATTGACAGGAATACATAAATTTTGGATTGCTGGACTCAAAACAAAAGGGTCTTTAAAGACTTGGTTAGGATCAATCTTCACAGCAATGTGGAATTGATCTATCCCCCTTTTGTTCAGGTATTTATCTCTACTCTAAACACTTCTCAACCTAACTCTTCTTTGCCTTCTGTGACTATGGAGGGTGGTAGTAATGACCCCAACCCTCCTACCCAAGCCACACAACCAATCTCTAAATCCAAATCTAAGAAACCAACCTCAACAGGTTCTCAAAAGCCTGCTGTTGTAAAAACCAAGAAAAGAAAATCAACTAGTATGGTAGATAGATTAGAGGAGGATGTAGGTGGTGAGGGAACTGGGGAGCATCAAAGAACCCAGAAGGATAAGGAGAGTGAGGGTGTGCAACCTCAACCAAGCCACTCCATAGTCTCCCAAAAGACTGTGGATGTTAACATGGAAAATACCACATCCTTATTGCCATTCTCTCAAAAGGATGACAATATTGAAAATAACCCACAACCAGGGGCACATAATCAAATTGGGGACACAAAAGCCAAAACACTAACACCATACAAAAGAAGATAAAAGAAAGTCACCTTTGCACTTGGGGAATCACACACTGCAAAACCACAGGAAACTGTGGAGGAGCCTTCACAAAGTCTGCTTGATGCATCTCATATAAATGATGAGATGCAGCCTCATTCTCTTTCAATTCCTATCTCTTCTATTCTTCTTTCCCCATCTCAAACTTCTTCAGAAAATGTTTTGATAGATTATCGAACATTTTCAGATTCTCCTTCTTTGTTTTTCAAGGAGAAGCCAACACTCTCTCCTGAATCTTCTTCTCAGAATTTTTAGGATTCTATTTCCCATATCATTTCAAACATTACTTCTCAAATTAATTCAACTGTTTCTACTCCATCAACTGATGTTCCTTCAACAATTGATATTCAGCCATCGACTGATAAGCCATCAATCGATACTCAAGATCAATCGATGGGTATGCATCAATTGATGGATATCCCAAACACCACTTCAACTGATAATGTCAATACATCAATTGATGCTCAATCAATTGATGTTGCACAAACACTCTTAGGATTGAGTGAGTTGAGTGAGAGGCAGGATTGTAACCTGGCAAAAGGAGAGGAAGTGAGTAAAAACATTCATATTTCTTCCAGGAATGAGAGTGAAACACTTGAGGGCCCCACCTTAGTAGGTGCACAAGAAATGAGTGAGGGAGAGGTGAGATTCCAGGATGAGATCCTGATGCAAAATAGAGAGATGAGTGAAAGTGATAAAAACATTCTACTTTTTGCACAGGAATTGGAAATTGAACTGATGGCAGAAGGAGTAAAGGAGATAGGGGGAGCAAATAATGCTGAAGCTAGTGGGAGTGGAATTGCTAAAGACTTTGAAGAGGAAATAGATGCTGGTGAATTGGATCCAAAGAATTTCATTCATCCTGATCCACAATATCAAGGGTTGGCTACTTCAAGTAACAGGAATGCAGAACAACTCTTGGGCATTGATCATACAGATCAAAGGACCAGGAATCTGAAGGAAAGCATTGCCAATACAACAGACACTTGTTATATGGCACCTGAAGAGTTGGAGAGTGATTCTGATGAAGAGCCATGGATGAGCACTATTGATGGTTCCTTAGAAGCTGCTGAGACTGAGATTCTCTCTCAATATAGAAGAACAATGGTGGAAGGAGACATTGAAGATCCTACTCAAAGGAGAATTGCTCACTATATGAGAGAATCAATGAAAATTCAAAAGATGACAGTAACAGGAGTAAGGAGGGAACTAGAGAGGATTAAGGACTCTATCTCATCTAATAAGGATGCAATGGACAGGAGATTGGATGAGAAGCTACCATTCAACACCATGAATAGCATCAAAGACAAGCTTTTCAAAGAATCCAAAAATTTTACATCTTTGGAGACAAGAGTAGGTTCTCTGGAAAAGAAGATGGATGATATTATCAGAGGTCAAAATCTCCATGCTTCCATTCTTCAAAAGTTTCTTGACAGACTTCCACCACCCCCTCCAATTGATGATAACAAAAAGGGGGAGAATACAAAAAAGAAGGATGATGGTGATGGTGGTGATGGTAAAGGTGGTTCTGGTATGGATAAGTCAAGTGGCATTGGTGGTTCTGCACCCAAAAGATATAAAAGCAGAAGTAATAGGGACAATCAATCTTCAAAGAAATCTAAGTCATCTAATTCTCCAAAAGATGATTTAGAACAGAAAAAGAAAGATTACAAGAAGTTTGATGATGATCTTGAAGCTAGGAGAATTTCTAGGGAGAAAGAAACTCAATCAATGATTGAGAGAGAAAAGAAGAGAATTGAAGATCTAAGGAGAAACACTGAGTTAGTAACAGAGGCAGTAGAAAAAGGAGACTTGGATGAGTTCATTGCTCAAACAAGAAAAATAAATGAAGATGCACTAAAGGCTGCCAAGGAAAGCAACTCAGATGCTGAAGCCTTTTTATCAGTTGATCAAGAAGCCCTTAAAGAGAAGAAAAAGGGTAAAGCCATAATAATTGAAGAAGAGAAGAAAAGAAAAGAGCCAGTTGGCCAGAAGCTTCTTCAAGGAGCCATTTCATCAGGATTGTCAGATGCTGAAAAGAAAGAGAAAGAAAATGAGGAAATAGCAAGGCAAATGGAAATGGAATGGAATATGGAAGATCATCTAATAGATCAACCACTAAGGAAAAAGAGAAAAGTTACTATGGCTAAGAAAAGGTCAAGTTCTACTCAAGAAATAGTGGTTCAGGAAAACCTCCAGGGTCAATAAGAAGAAATCAAGCAGGAGGTCACAATTGAAGGATATGATTTGAAGGGAATACCAGTAATCAATGAAAAAGGATTAATTGGAGTAAGGACTCACCCGGCAACCTCTAACCATGAAGAATCAATGAGATTGGAGTATGAAAATGGAGTGAAAACCATCTATTCATTGAAGGTGATAATGAAGCAAAGCTACAATGTTTTAAAGACCATTCTTCCTCTACTCAACAGAAAGTACAAACTCAACACAACAATTGCTCAGGAGATACAACAACAAATTTCAAAGTTAAGAAGATCCAAGGCAGAAGCTGAACCTGATTCACCTCTAAAGCTATGGAAGTCACAGGTCAAAAAGGTGGTGTTGGAGCCAAAGTATGCTATGATTTTTACAGATATAGAGGGCAATACAAAGTTCTTTGATATCTGCAAATATCTGGACAAAATCACAGATGAAGAAATACATTACCTTATGAGGCAACTTGGAGAAACTGACAGGGATGAAGCAATCTTGAGAAGTTCTTTCATGAGGCAACTAAAGGAAAATGCTGAGAAAAGGAGGAAGAGGAACTAAATTAAATTATGAAGACATTGAAGTTGCTTGCAGGAGTTATCTATCAATCTGGTACTTCCAAAATTAATGTGCCAATTAAGTTTCTTGATTCTATCTAAATGTAAAAAAAAATTAAGGGTTTATGTTATCATCAAGTAGATTTATGCCTGTTAATAACACAGACACAAATAGGGGGAGATTGTTAGGAATCTACATGTGATTTGATGATAACATTAATCTTAGAATCATAGAAATTTTATTTGTTGTAACTGATCAATTGATATGAAAGTTATAAATGTCAATTGATCAGGAAACCATTTATCAGTTGAAATGTTTATATGAATCAACTGATAATTTGGATTGTAGCATAGGTGTTCTTAGTTTATTTCAATCGATAAGGTGTAAATCAATTGATATTTTTTTCATCAATTGATGTTAGAGTCGATTGATATAGATCATCAATTGATGTGTAAATTAAACTGTTAAATTGTAATTATGTGAAGACAGGAAATTACACAAGTGAAGGATGATCAATTGATATTGAAGCATCGATGGATGAAGGATCAATCGAAGAAGCCAAGTCAAGCATTGAAGACCATCAACTGATGTGAAGACCCATCGATTGATATATCGATTGATAAAATCTATCAATCGATAAGCCATCTTTTATCAATCGATGGATAGAAAGATCAATCGAAGAAGTACATCAGTTGATGGATTAAAGGACAGATCAATTGGTATGCCTAACAGCAAATTATCAATTGAGTGTGACAACACAGAAAGAATATCTGTTGAAGATCCAGAGAACAAAAGCACACCTATGGAAGACAGTCTAGAGTGACTGTGAAGACTCAATCAGAAGCTGTCTTTCAAACCTTTTTGTAAAATAGAAAAAGGTAAAAGGAAGGCAGGTAGAAACAATCCTAGAATAGGTATTGTAAAAGTACACTTGTGATATATAAACAAGTGTAGTAGCATTATTAAAAAACATACAAGTTAGACATTATTTTACAATCAACTGTTCAAGCTTGAGAGCACATTTGTAAGAACAGTTGATTTGTTTTCTAATCTTGTAAAAATGAAGCTAGGTTTCTTCTAACCTAGGAGCATTGAGCAAAAATACATATTGATGGAAAAACCAATCCATCAATAATTTTAAATCTCTTTGTTCAGTTTTATTTTTTCAGCATTAATTTGTTCGAACTTATTCTCTTATTCTATCAAACATCAAGAACAAATATTAGAACACACAAAAAGTTTTAATATTTGTATTCAACCCCCCCCCCCCCTTCTACAAATATTGACATTGTTCTAAGGAATAACACATAGTCAATGGATAAAATTAATATAAATACATAACTTGTCATACATTTAATGGATTAAATACAATTAAGCATACCTAAATCACAGACCAATCTATTGAAAGTAGATTCATCTAATAGTTTGGTAAAAATGTCTGCAAGTTGTCTTTCACTAGGGATAAAATGTAATTCAACTGTACCATTCATTACATGTTCCCTAATGAAGTGATACCTTATGTCAATGTGCTTGGTTCTGGAATGTTGCACATGATTTTCTGTTATTGCAATGACACTTGTGTTGTCATAGAAAATAGGAATTTTATTCATGTTGAACCCATAGTCAAATAGTTGATTCCTCATCCATAAAATTTGTGCACAGTAACTTGCAGCTGCAATGTATTCAGCTTCTGCAGTGGATGTAGACACTGAATTTTGTTTCTTGCTAAACCATGATACAAGCTTGTTCCCTAAAAATTGACAGGTGCCTGTAGTACTTTTTCTGTCAATTCTGCAACCTGCATAGTCTGCATCTGAATAACTAATCAGATCAAATCCAGAATCTCTAGGGTACCAAATTCTGAGATTTGGAGTTCCTTTGAGATATCTGAATATTCTTTTTATTGCAATAAAATGAGATTATCTAGGATCAGCATGAAACCTAGTACAAAGACTTGTAACAAACATTATGCCTGGCCTACTTGCAGTTAAATAAAGTAATGAGCCAATCATGCCTCTATAACTTGAAATTTCCACTTTAGTTTCCTTAGTATTCATTTCAAGTTTAGTTGCAGTGGTCATGAGAGTTTTTGCAGAAGAACGTTCATTTAAATCAAATCTCTTTAATAAATCTAAAATATATTTGGTTTGATTTATGAAAATAATATCTTTGACTTGTTTGACTTACAAACCAAGAAAATAGGTAAGTTCTCCCATCATGCTCATTTCATATTTACTCTGCATCAACTTAGCAAATTTTTGACAAATTTTCTCATTAGTTGAGCCAAAAATAATGTCATTTACATAGATTTGAACAAGAATCATAGAGCCACTAACATTTTCTATGAAAGAGAGTTTTATCAACAATTCTTCTTGTGAAGTGATTCTCAATAAAGAATTTAGATAGTGTGTCATACCAGGCTCTATGTGCTTGTTTCAATCCATAAAGTGCCTTGAGAAGATAGTATACAAACCCAAGATGAACAGGATCAATGAAACCAATAGGTTGTTCTATATATACTTCTTCTTCTAGTTTTCCAATGATAAAAGCACTTTTCACATCCATCTGATACACCTTGAAATTAACATGATCAACATATGTTAGAAAGATTTTGATTGCTTCCAACCTTGCAACTAGTGCAAATGTTTCATCAAAATCTATGCCTTCTTCTTGTGAGTAGCCCTATGCCACTAATCTTGCTTTATTCCTTGTCACTGTACCGCATTCATCCATTTTGTTTCTGAACATCCATTTTGTACCAATAATAGACTTGTTCTTTGGTTTGGGAACCAACTTTCATACCTTGTTTCTTTCAAACTGATTCAACTCTTCTTGCATAATAATTATCCAATCAGGATCATTCAAGGCTTCTTCTATCTTTTTTGGTTCTTCTTGAGACAGGAAGCTTCTATACAAGCATTCATTTTGAGTTGTACTTTTAGTTTTGACACCATCATTTGCATTTCCAAAAATCAATTCAAAGGGATAACTTTTATCCATTTCCTTTGTGATGGTAAATTTGTCCTTGATGATGATGTTTCTTGATCATTGGAATTATTATGATCATTGTGATGTGATTGATCATTTGAGAACCCTCCCCTTGAGATGAACACTCTTCTTTCAGACTGCTATGTAGAGTTGTTATTCATCGAATGATTATCAATTGATGTATTATCAGTCGATTGATGATTGTCAATTGATAAGTTATCTGTTGATGTATTGACATCAATTGATAGGGAGATTTTAGGTTCTTGATTTCTTAAAATGTCCACATCATCATCACTATCTTCACTATTGCTTGTAGATTCATTTTCAAAGTGCAATAGGTCATGAAATCCTTCATCAAACAACCCTTGAATCTTCTTGTCATCAAATACTACATGCATAAATTCCATAACAATGTGCAATCTAAGATTGTAGACTCTGTAAGCTTTGGTTATTATTCCATATCCAATAAATATAGCTTCATCAGCCTTGGCTTCAAATTTTCCCAGATTTTCACCATAATTTCTCAGTACAAAACATTTGCAGCCAAAGACATGAAGGAAATTAAATGTTGGCTTCTTGTCTTTCTTTATCAACTGATATGGTGTTTTACCTTGAAGTTGGTTAATCATGGAAATATTTTGATTATAGTAAGCAATATTAATTGCTTCTGCCCAGAAATATGTAGGAAGTTTTGCTTCTTCTAACATAGTTCTAGCTTGAAGAATAAAACATGAAGGATGCAAAACTGAAAAAAAAATTATTTGAAGAAGAAAATCCAGGAATGGATCCAGTTGTTGTGGAAGAAGAAGTCAAGAAAACTGGAACTGACAATGCTCAAGTCCAGTCAAAGAAAAGATAATATGTAAAGAAGACTCCAGCTCAAAGGAAGGCATCTGTTCAAATAAAGAAAATTGTAACTAAACCTATTGAAAACGAGTACATATCATTGCATACATTATATAACCAATTGTCGATGCTTATGGAACTTTACTCATACGGTCCTTATCATCCAATGATTTTGGATTGTTTTCTTTCGAGATCGATATCCCGTGAGACATTGGGACAAATCCCCTTTTAGCCTCTTGCATTACAAATCGATGCAAAACTTTGTCAATGTATGTACTCTGACTTAAGACGATCAATCTCCTTGATTTATCTCTATAGATCTTGATCCCTAATATATAGGTCGCATCGCTTAAGTCTTTCATTGAGAAATTATTTCTCAACCAAGTTTTCACAGTCTGTAGAGAACGAATGTCATTCCCTATTAGTAATATATCATCAACATATAATACTAGGAATGCCACATGGCTCCCATTAACCTTCTTGTAAACACGTGGTTCATCTTCATTTTGAATAAACCCAAACTATTTAACAGTTTCATCAAAATAAATGTCACATCTCCTCGAGGCTTGTCCCAATCCATAAATGCAATGACATAATTTACATACCTTTCCAGTATCCTTTGGATCAACAAAACCATCAGGTTGTGTCATGTACACATCCACATCTTCTTCAAGGCTCCCATTTAAGAAAGCGATTTTGACATCCATTTTCCAGATTTCATAGTCATAATAAGAAGCTATAGCAAGCAAAATCCTGATGGACTTGGCCATAGCCACTGGTGAAAAGGTCTCATCATAGTCAATACCATGAATTTGCTTGAAACCTTTTGTCACCAATCGTGCCTTATAGGTCTGTACGTTACTATCCATGTCGGTCTTCTTCTTGAAAACCCACTTGCACCCTATAGGTTTTACCCCTTCAGGTGGATCAACCAAAGTCCATACTTGATTAGTATACATGGATTCCATCTCAGATTTCATGGCATCCAGCTATCTCTTAGAATCTGGAGTGTTCATAGCGTCTTGGTAGGTGAGAGGCTCATCTTCATCCACAAGCATCACATCACCATCTTGAGTCAAGAGAAATCCATAATATCTCTCGGCTCATGGCGAATCCTACTAGACCTACAAATAACTTGTGTTTCTTGAGAAGTATTGTTTTCTTGTACATTCTGCTCATGTTCCTCCATTGGTTCAATGTTATCATGTGGGTCTCGAACTTCATTGAGATCTATTATCCTCCCAATATCTTTATTAGAAAGCATTTCTCTTACAAGGAATACTGCAGTTCAAGCAACAAATACTTTGTTCTCAGAAGGATTATAGAAAGAATAGCCCTTTGTTTCAATTGGGTATCCCACAAAGTTACATTTGTCTGATTTAGGTCCTAGCTTGTCAGAAGTTAGACGTTTCACAAACGCCTCACATCCCAAATTTTTATAAATGACATGCTATGACTTTTCTCAGTCCATGTCTCATACGGAGTCTTCTGAACCGTTTTAGTAGGAACTCGGTTAAATGTATAAGTAGCTGTCTCTAAGGCGTAGTCCCCGAAACTAATTGGAAGATTCATTGACTCAACATTGATAACACTATGTCCAATAAGGTGTGTTCCCTCATATCAAAAAAACTTTTCTTTGATATTTTCTACTTCATCTTTATAGTCTTTGAACTTTTCAAATGATTCGGATTTATTCTTCAAAAGATACATATATCCGTATCTACTAAAATAATTAGTAAATTTTATGTGAAGTTAATAAAAGCTACCTTTTGTCATCATACACATATGACAACATACATCACTATGTATAAGTCATACTCGTTCAGTGACCTTTCACATGTTCGGTAAAAGAAGTTTGAGTCATTTTGCCAAATAAACTAAGATTCGCATCCTTTTGTATAATTCATAATCAAACTCATCCAAGAATGCATCATTATGTATTCTGGAAATGCATTTCTCATTAATATGGCCTCAACGACAGTGCCAAAGGTAATGTTTGATTTGGTTCACTTTAGAACTTAACTAGTTGTGCAACATTATAAGCCTCATCATCGAAATAGAATAAATAACTCTTGTTATTTAATTAAAATGAAAAAGCCTTTCTTGTCCAAACAAGAAACTAATATAATGTCTCTGCTAATTGTAAGCACGTTATAACAATTATCAAGTTCTAAATTTTCCTTGTAGGCCTAAAATTAAGTAACGAGTTCCTTCAACTAGAGAAACTACCTTTACTCCAATTCTAACCTGATTCGAAGCTTGACCCTTACTGATCAACTTCTTCCGATCTTCCAAATAAGCATGACAGTTTAATTTCTATTTTCCCGATTTTTCATAGAAGCGACAATCGTCTTCTTTGTCAACACCTCATTCAGACTTTAGATCCTGTTTTGGGATTGAACTTTGGTTTGATAAGGAAACTAGATCAAATCTTCTCCTTGCCTTTCCATTTTCCTTTCCCTTTTGCATTCCCTATATTTACCATAATTATAGTAATAGTTCTTGCATTTATCATGTTGCTTTCAGTAGTTCTCAACATGCTTAGCAACTCAATAGGTGTTTCACCAATCTTATTCATTTTGTTGTTCATAACAAACTAAGAATATTTGTTGTCCGAAGATTGTAAGATCAAATCTAGGTGAGCCTCCAGACCAATCTGGAAACCCAAAATGTCAAGGTATTCATTATACCCTATAATCTTTAAAACATGTGGTGTAACCAGGTCTCACTCTCCCTACTTATAAGTGTGTAGTACCCTTTAATCGTCAATTATATCTTGAAGAGTTTGTTCCTCAAATATCCTTTAAGGGTGCTTAATCGTCTCACAAGCATCTATATGCTCGTGTTGTTTCTTAAGCTCAGCACTCATAGTTGCAAGCATGAGACATCAAACATCAGTCACAACATCAATTTACTTCCAATAAGCACTATCATTTGCACATGTTACATTCTCAGCTTTAATAGCAAGGGAAGAGATTTGACTAACATCGTGGTGCCCGAGGACGATCCTCAAGCCCCTATGTCAGTTGAGAAAATTTGTTCTCATCAATTTGTCCTTTTCAAGAACTGATCGTATAGAGAAGTTATTTGTGTTTATCATTTGATATCTACAATATTAAAGTGTATAAAATAAACTAGATTGCAGATTTAATATTAATTATATTTAAGTGATTATGGTATATCATCATATGCCTCCCACTATTTTTATCAAACTAATAGCCCTAACTATTAATTCGGAAATTATTTCTTTAAATCTATCTAGTGAGCCAAGATCCATATTTCATCCATGTTTTAAGATAGCATTGGCTAATACACCCAAAACACGACTATTTAGGTAGACAATATTTGTCAATTATATCAAATATAACTCTTGGAAAGTTTGGTGGAACAACCCTTTATACACATTTATCCAATAAATCTCATCAAACTCTATGCCTCTAAATCCACAATCCTATTGTGATGATTTAGTTAAGTTATACCCAACTTTTCAACAAACTAAGTATCCTTACTTATCACTTATTCCCATGATTGATAAGAGCACCTTGCTTTGGAAAACCCACTCATTCTCAATCTAGATCTTGACGAGTATTAAACATTGGAAGGCATCCGATTAACTTAATACAAATTTATTGATTTTAATGTTTATATGAACGATCATAATCCCATCATAAAGAGATTCTCAATTTTTCCTTAATCAAATAATCCATTTCAATATTCGTCAATGGTTTGATTTCCAGATCGTCGGAGAAGTTACAAGCGGTCTCACTTAAAACTCAACCTTCTTACGAATAATAATTCACTTTTGACAAAATCTACCCATATCAGAAAAAGAAAATTCATATTTAATACCGTGTTTCATAAACACAAGAATCTCATGATCATTTGTTTAATTTTAAAATCTTGAATCATTACAGATTTTATCTTTCTTAAGCAGGCATGGCATGGGTGTCGTATCTAATACATACATCATTCCAACGCATACATATCTACACATGCATTCATATAAATATATGTATTGTGCGTAAATTAAAAGTGTTTGGTTATGGCCCCATCATATATGATATTTCCAAGCTAATGGAATTATCAAGGTCAATCTGTGGTGGTTTCAAATACTGCACTACAACATGTCTTTATCTTCTTCATTGCTCCATCATCTGGATTGCCTCCTAGCTTCCTTGCTTCCAAGTCTCCATTGAATAATTACATTGAATGATAAATAAATCTATTCTAAAGAAATTACAAGAAGAACTCGAGTTACATTCGAGATTAACAATTACAATGAATAAATTACATGCAAGTCGTATTTAAAAACCAAAACCATAATTCAAAACCACTATCTTATGGGTCTTTAGGCCATAACCATCCACCATGCTATCACATAACACATGTAATATATCTCATATTATATAAACATATCATATAATCATATATAATAAATTTTGAAATTTCAGAAAATCAAATAAATTTTAGAAAATAATAAATCGCCGTTTTTGTGCCTATAACGACATCGAATGGCTTACAGACGCCAAGCTAATTTTTTCAGTACTGCTCAGTGACACGATTCAAGTCAAAAAACACATATCGTTTGCGAAAATCGGACACTGGACACAGATTTCAGAAAATCTACAGAAGTCGTTTCAGAATTCATATCGAATACGATTCTCATAATAAGAATAAACATGTATCATATATATACAGCAATACCCACAATCATCACATGATTATACATCACATGGATATCATATATTCATAATATATACATACATACACATATTGTATCAATACAAAACCATGGTAGATCACATACATGCTTACATATCGAAAATTGTTAAGTACATAACCGAATTAAAACATTTCACAAGTAGCTCTGATGTCATTGAAGGGTTTCGAGGCATAAATGCAGCGGAAAAATGTAAAAATTAAATACAAAACGTAATATAAATCGAAACCCTCCGCAGGATCCATGCAAAAATAAAAGATTTAATTTGGAGATTAAGAACAAATACCTTAAAAAGCTTTAACAGTTCATCAATGGAAGATTAATGGAGGTTCAAAGCTTGTTTAATCACCACGTATTCCGCTCACGCGATCTACGATCTACGGTATCCACACGAACACTTTACATGAAGGATTGGTGTGTACTAGCACCCGAAAACTGTTTCTATCTTCCTCTTTTCTCAAAACGGCTAAGGTTTTAGAAAAATATGTGTCTTACTATTAAATCAACCCATAAAAAGATTATATAGAGAGAGGAATAAGTTTTCTAATTATAATCTAATTATAATTAATACTAATCCAAAATTCTAAATTATTTAATTAAGTCTCACTTAATTAATTAATTACTAATTTTGGAATTAGTTTAAGTAATTCATTTATTCTATTTATATAATTAATTAAGCCATATTTAATTAATATCATAAATAAAATAAATTACTTATTTAATTTAAATTCATAATTTAAATTATTTCTCCTTCAAGCATTCTTTGTGTGTGACCCTGTAGGTTATTATTACGTTGGCAACAATTTTAATATCTAATTAAAATTATAAACAATGAGCGGCATCTAGTAATACATCATTGCTACCCAGGTAATAATAATAAAATCAGTGATTTGATTAAACTCGAGGAATGTATCGTGTCATCCTCTTCAACATTTAATCCGAGTTTCCTTGATCAATGAGTATACTATTAAACAAATGAATATTTGAGCACGACCATGCATTTTATAGTCTCACTCAATCAAGAGGCCAATAATATCACTCCTAAATAGGAAGGTTAAATCATTTATCTATCATTCATATTTTTCATACGATTCATAGTATACCCAATGTCCACTTTTGTCATCACCCGGTTAAAGGTAACTTTTAATGTAATCAAAGTATATTAATTCTCGTATAGAAATATAATGATTTCAAGTCATAAGATCATTACATCATTATCACAGTGAAAATTTTTTATGACACTTATTAACATGTAGAATCTCACGGCGGGTCATTCCAGTGCCATTCATTGAGACATGCACTTATGTTCTTGACTTTAGTATCACCATACATATGACCAATGAGATGTGGTCATTTGTCAACAAACATACTAATCTTATTGCATTATTATTGTCCTTATATAATAATACTCGACTAGGGAATTTTAGGAATAAGATACTATTCATATAATCTCATTTTTAAGTCACATACTTAAAGATATATAATACGTATCAAAATTCCAAGGACATTTATTATGCTTTCAATTTATTACGCAGTAAATAAAACATAATAAATAAATAATAATCAATAAAACATAATCA
Source organism: Oenanthe sinensis (assembly GCA_028671895.1). Lineage (NCBI taxonomy): Eukaryota > Viridiplantae > Streptophyta > Magnoliopsida > Apiales > Apiaceae > Oenanthe > Oenanthe sinensis. Next base: position 11,798,398 of record CM053798.1, on the reverse strand, counting down.
TTAATAATAAAATATTTTCCTTAAAATATAAAAGTAATTGTCTCTTGGGCATAATTACTAACAGCTCAAGCTAAAGAGAAGCTTCTATATTTCTTGGAGAATGGGAGGGTTATGAAGATTGCTAAAGAAGATTTAATTCACATGTCATCTAAAGAACTTGAATATGGTCTTTATCTCCTAAATGATGAGAATGAAGCTATAGCTAGATGGGTGAAAATTCTGGATGGAGTGGTTAATGAGAAGAAAAAGAATGAGAGGCTGTTAATGATAAACTCTGAGGAGTATAGACCAGGATACATGCCAGGATACATGCTTTAAGATGATTCTAAGAAAGAAATGGCAAAAGGGGATGCTAAGATTAAAATGGTGTTAGGAATTCCTACACTTATACTACACCCTAATGGAAAGAAAGCCTGTTGCATTCCTTTGAATGATATAATGGAAAGAACTCCAGTTTACAAATTGAGAGCTGCAATATTCTAGATTGATGATTCTTCTGATCAGATGAAAGAATTAAAAGAAAAGTTGATTGAGTTATTGAAAAATGCTGAGAAGAAGTTATTGGACAAATTTCTATCTGAAGATTTCTCCTACAGAAGAATATAAGTAAAAAGGGAAAACTCAAATTCTGGTACATTTGTCTCTATGTTTATGACATCATAAGTAGAATTTATGTTTTACTGAATAAAGCATCAATTGGAAGAGATTGTTAGATATGCAAACACTGATACTATCAGATAATATCACAAACATAGTTTAGTGAAGAACAAAGTTTATGCTGATGTCATCAGAGTTTAAAAAATTGTCGACAGAGTTTACTCTATCAGAGAATACTCAATCAAAGTTTATTCTAACAGATAATACTCTATCATAGATTATCAACCTACAGAGTTTATGATCAGAGTTTATCAAAGAATGAAACAGATAAATCAGAATTTGATTTGAATAGTATAGGAGGAATTTAAATACAATTATATTACCTTATGGAAGCTATCGTTATCACTATCTATTTTGTAATTGGATTTGTAACTGTGTCTATATAAACACAGACGTAGGTTAACATTATTGTAATATACATAATTATCATTCTCATAACTTAATAGCTCTTAAGAACTTTGTTTTTCTTGAGAGAGTTTTGTATTTAGTTCATTCAAGTTAATACAACACAGTTCATCTTTTATGTACTTATGTTCTTAATCGATTATTTGGTACTATTATATTCAACCCCCCCCCCTTCTATAATATTTGATTATCTGGGCAACATATCTCAAATTTAATTCTAATTTTCATTGTCTTTGCTCGACATGATACTAACGTAAATCAATATTAAAATTTATATTATATAATTATTTATAAATTCTTAACAATTACAACATATTATACAATTGTTTATAAATTATAATAAATAATATAGTAATAAAATTTTAATAGGGTAAAAAAAATTATTCAAATACTATCAAATTTTTTGAATCAATTTGTAATAACTACTTATGTGGGCAAGAATAGCCCTGAGGAAATAATAAATATAGCATTTATTATTTCATTTATTAGACCTAGTATGGTCCAAAGGCTTGGGCCCTTGAAACGAACTAGGAAAATAAATCCTAGGAACAACTGAATTTGTAATCCAAGGATCAACTGGATTGGTAAGTCCAGCCCACAAGCTCTGTTGAAGCCCTATGCCCAGTAAGCTTTTATTATTAATTAATTTCGTAATTAATTAACAAAGGCTCAGTAAAGGCCCAAGAAGCCTGCTGAAGGTCCTCATCCTAGAAGGATCTAGAAACCCAAACGTGGGAAGAGTCCAATGAGGACCACCCTCCTTCCTAAAAGGTTTCAACAACCTTGTCTCTAGGAGACTTGGCCACCAAGTCACCTAATTTTAATTTGATTCCAAGGCCCTCATGAACCTATATAAAGGGTCTGACCCCTCAACATTAGAACTATGTGATTTGGTTGATTCTCACACCCACTGAGATCGTAGGTAGTTAACGAGGACCCGAGATAGTCAGGAAACGATAGTGCAGCCATAAAAGCTCGAATCTCTATCAAAACCTAGTATTAATTGCGTATTAAAGACATCTCATTTTTTATCCGTAACATTTGGCGCCGTCTGTGGGAAACGAATAACAACCATGGCAAGAACACGAAGAACCGCGAGCACCCTCGAAGGAGAGATCCCTAACACCGTTGTTGACACCAACGTTCCCCCTGCTGGGGCGCAAGAACAAGGAACTACTGTTCCCACCACCTCCGTCGAGGACCCTGAAGCAAGTATTCGGCGTGCCGAATCCCTAAGCATCGTTGTTCATCCTTCCAACCCCGACGTGTCCATCCATGCTTCGGTTCCTCCACTCCAGGTAATTTCACCCCTTCGTACAAATTTTATTGCTCCTCCTATTTCGCAGATCTTATCTGCCATAACACCCGACCCTCGTTATGGGCTCCCAAGAAACTATGAACCCCCGTATGAGTAAGGGTTGTTGCCCCATTATACCTCACAATGAAAAAGTCAGGACTTCTCTGGACCTTACTCTACTGACGATGAGGAGTCGTCTGACGAAGATATAAACCCTCGACGGAGGCGACCCGGAAAGGAGCCCTTTAGAGGAAGGAGTACCCAGCCCGGAGGGCCTCAAGATAATGACTCCTTAAGCCATCAAGATAGAATACGCGATCATGAAGTCGAAGCCCAGTGACTGAAGAAGGACCTGGAGGGGGCGTTAGCAAGGCGACAGCGCCCTAGGATTGAAGGTGTTGGGGTCAATAAGAAATGCACATGTGATAGATTTGGATGAGCCCCCAACTAGGAGACAAACAAGGGCAAGTCATGTTAGGACTGACCCCCAAGACCTATTACCACTTGGAGATCGTGATGATCCTACTCCCCCTTTCACTGAGAATATTATGAATGAGATATCAAGGAAGTTTAAGATGCCTACAATTAGGGCCTATGATAGGACAGGAGATCCCTCAAATCATGTTCTCACGTTCTCTAATGCACTGTTGTTGCAGCCCGTAAACGATGCCGTCAAGTGTAGGACGTTCCCCCAAACCCTGAGTGGTATGGCTCAGCGGTGGTTTAGTCGCCTAACACCAAAGTCTGTTGGGTCATTCAAAGATCTAAGCAGGGCCTTCATTGGTCAATTCATCAGCAGCAAGACTCATGAAAAGAGCTCGGCTTCACTAATGAACATGCATCAAGGGAAGAATAAGTCATTGAGGGATTATATGAACAGGTTCACAAAGGAAGCCTTGAAGGACCTTGATTTAGATGAGAAGGTAGCTATATGATAGCCTCACAGCAAGGGACTTTTGATGAAAATTTCAGGAGATCGTTAGCCAAGAGGGCCCCCAAGAGTATGAATGAGCTCTAGGAGAGAGCTGGAAAGTATATCAAGGCCGAAGAAAGTATGAGGAAGGCCCAAGGGTTTTAGGCCTCGAACACCTATTCTAAGAAGCGACTCAGCGATACTGAGTATACTATTGATACCAAGTATGCAAAGAATGATGATGACTCTAAGAAGAAGGGAGTATCCAGGTTCACAGAGTATGTGTTAGGTCCTGGAGATCGTAGAGGGGGGGTGAATACGATTCCCAAATAAAAATCTGACTTTTATTTATTTTTGGGACAACATAAAAATTACTTTGGTTCAAACCCAGGTACTGTTCATCATCTTCTTCAACCTCAAGAACACCATTAAAATAACCAAGATAATGAACGGTAAATCATCCAAAATACACAACACAACAAGATCCAAGAATATAACTTTATATTCATTGAAGTGGGGTAGATGCTACAAACAAGTTCAAGAACATAAGCTCAAGAACACAACAAAGAAGTGATTTTTGTCTCCTCTAAAACTATTACATTTTGTAGATCTAGGAGACAAAAATCAGCCCTATCTTCTAAACAAGATATAACAAGTGTTTACAATAGAAAGATAGAGGAGTGGTGTGACAAAGAAATTCATGGCCCCATAATATTAAAGTATGAGTTCGGCCATGGGGGAGAGAGAAAATAATTTTTTCTCTCTCTCCCCATTTCTTTTTCATCCGAATACACTCTACAAATGATGACTTGGGTTTCTTCTTTATATATTGAAAAAGGTGTTACTTTGTTTTTCCACCTTTTACTTTTGTCCACTCAAATCATATCTTCAAAGTCATGTGCCAAGCATGCCTTTGGAAATATTTAATATAAAAGTAATATTTAATAAATATATAAAATATAAATAAAGAATATCTTTATTTATAAAATATATAAATAATTAAATAATTACTTTATTTAATTAAATTAAATATTTCCATTCCACTCTTCAATTTGTGTAGACTTCCTTATCCAAATACTTGGCCCCGTATACGTGACTCCACCACGTCCAAGTATTTGGCCTTCAAATTTGTGAAGCTTTAGTAAGATCCAATCAGGTTGTGCCGTCTGTCCCTTATCCATTAGGCTGACATTTCTCCAACACTGATTTACCACCTTTGTTGATCCTCCACTTGACTCAAGAAAACCAACAACTTTAGAATGATTAAAATCATATTAACCGACGAGAGCTTGCCTCCAATGTCCTGATACTTGATGCAACGGTTTGGTTCATAAGTGACTAGTCTTGACAGGGGCTCTTGATTCCGAACATGATTCCACATTCTTCTTTGCAAACCTTACTTGTTGCTTCGATTGTAATGCACTAAAATCTTCATAGACTAAGACAATCTTCTGCAGCTTTCACATCCTTGAATAGATGTCAATATCTTTTATTCTTCACTGAGGCATGAACATGTTAATGAACTTCTTCCAGTGAGCTTCAAGTCTGTAGATGATCCTTTGATACTTTGTCTTAACTGAACTCTGTGATCCAAGATTTCTGTGCACCTGCATATTATTACATGTCTTGTTCTATTGTTGAGTTATCATCAACCATTACATAGAGATTACATTTAGCATTTCTAGTACACATGAAAGTGCAGTGAGTTACTTCCCTTCACTCCTATCTCCCCTTTCAATCTCCCCCTATTTGGTTGATATGGAATAGCAATCAAATACTATTTCCCTTTACAATCTCCCCCAAAAGCAATTAAATAAAATTAACTACTAGAGGATAACTCAACTAACATACAAGAAACAATTAAAGTACTGGACATGAAAATAATATACAAAAGGTTCTGGAAAGATATAATCAGTTAAATCCAGATTTCCTGAGTTGCTGAAAATGAATGATGAATTTCTGAATTTCATTTTCCTTTAGCTTCCTCCACTTCAATGTTCTTCAAAGATGGGGTTGTTTCAATAAAGAAACAAATCATTAGTAAAGACTTCTGAACAATCATTCTCGTTCATCTTGCAATTCGAACTAGAACATACAGCTCTCTATGTTCCCCATAAGAGGTCAACTCATTCTCCCCTTAAGGTTGTTTTCTCTTGGAATGAAAGTCACTTCTTCTTTTTCTTCAGGATGTTCTATTTCCAGGAAACATATTTTTCTTTCTTCCCTGCACTACTCCACTGACTTCATCTATCACTGAAACAAGAAATAGAACACACTTGGACACTTCTCAGATGCCCCTTGAAAATCTCATTCACATTCTTCTTTACCCAGAAAACTTCTACTTAGCAAAAACTCCCCCTTGAGTTGATACTCTTCAAAGAAATCTTCATTTTCATTCATTGATCGTGCTGGAAAGAATTCTTCTGCCGAACCTCTCCTAAGAATGTTCCAAGGACAGATCTTCAAACAAATAGAGCAAAATCCCTTAGATATCTTTTCAGAATAAGATATAGCACTGCAAACCAAGATGTTAAAATTCTCCATAACTTCTCCCCTTAATACGACAAGTAACTTCTTCCCAATTGACAAAAAGTAACTTCTCCACTTCAGACGAAAAATCAGTTAAATCTACAACACCTTTAGGGATTAGGCTCCAACCAATTACTAAGAAACTCCCCCTTAGTAATTTCTCCATTGCATCACTAAGGTTTCAATTTTATCTAATTCTCCCCCTTAGTTCATGCAAGCTCCAATCCACCCTTGTGTCTTTAGATATCCTCTAAGTAACCTCCACAAGATAGGATTGACATATCTCATTTCTTGTAGCACCAAGAGATCTCATTTCTTGTATCACCAAATTCTCCCCCTTAGTTGAGAATATCCTTTAAAACAATAAAAGTATCATCTACATCCAATCGAAAAAGAAACTCTCCTCCAATTGAATATAAAATCCTCCTTAGGCCTAAAAATTAATGTCTCCCCCTTTGAGATTGAGAACAACATAAATTAATAGACCCAAAGGTAATAGTTTGGACATTCCCACTAAGCTTCAGCTAGACTCTTCTTCAGCTTGTCTTCCAGAAAAGAATCTTTTCAACATTCCAGAGCTGGAAAATTCAGTAACAGGATTCAAGCATAGTAGCAAGGTTAGTGTTTGGTCTATGGTTTCCTCACTTCTACTACATTCTGTTGGTGTTTACACTTTTAAGCGTAAGTGTTCCACTCATTTCTCTCCCTATTTCTCTCACTCAAGTGTATCACTCCCTCACTTCACTCAAGTGTTTCTCTCCCTTACTTGCACTCATTCCATTTATAGCAATTTGTACCTGCAAGTAAATCCATGCTAGTCTCACCAAGATATTGTGGATCGTTGACTATAGCATGTTGTCGATCACTAAAGATCTAGGTTCTGAGATGGAATCTCAGACAGAGTTTCAGTTAGGCCGTCACCCAACTCACCATGAGTAAATCCATGCACACGTGGCTCGTCGTCGGGGAATAACCCTTCTGAAATTGGAATCTCCTCCATTCCAAGAATGACTGAAATCCCAACACCCTGATCCTCAAAAGACTCATCAAATTGGTAAACCAATTGAATCATAGTCTACGAGTTGTTGCTCAGCTACTTTCAGCATCAACAATCTCCCCATATGCAAATCCATGCACTGGATCGTTGAATGTGGTATGCGTACTAGCAGCTATCTAAGCATCAACCGACTCCCCATATGCAAATCCATGCACTGGATCGTTGACGGTGATATGCCTTTAAGTTGTGAGCGATCCATGTATTCCAGAACTTGAATTCCTGGGAGAGTAGACGTGTACAAACATCTCTCTCAATCACCTGTGAAGATGAATTAACTCACTATTTTCAGTCATGGAAAACTGTTAGTGATTGCCTCTCAACATCAACAGATTGCTCTGCGGATGTGAAATCCCGTTAGGGAACTAGGACTGTTCCTCCTAGGAAGGTTGACAAGGATTCTAATATATGGCAAGAAATCCAAGTTTCCCTCAAATACCTGTGAAGGTGGCTCAACAACTTCATTCACCATGAATGGTAAACAAAGAAGTTTAGGGGTTTTACCTATATCTCACAATGTGCACTTCTTGCAATGTGTCCTCACAATTGTAAGTCCCAAGAGAGGCTAGAGAACTGTTAGGTCCTATAACATCCCTTAGAAACAAAAACTTTAGGATTACCATCAGCGTGAATGCTTTTGGTGTGCTTGACTCATTACAAGGTGCTCTGGCTGACGAGCGAATTTTCAATGAAATCACCCTGTTGAGAGAGTTCATTCAGAAACGGTTGAATTGCCTTTTCAGCTCTGCATCCTTTTGAGAAAATACAGATGAGCTACAGATACCTCAATTTGTATACTTCTTTCCTTCTCGAGAGGTAGAGCTGTGGGTGCACTTCCGACTTCATCCTTATTTGCTGCATCAAGTGCAGTTTCTCCCTTAACAACCGCTAATCTATATAAGTTCCTTATATCACCAAGGGTTGAAAGTTTGAATTAGAATGATAGTGTTTGGTACTAAGGCCTTGGTTAGAAATTGATGGATTATTCAACTTCTTGACCTTCCCCTATAGCCACTAAGGCCAAGCCATTACGGCTAAATAGATAGAGTTGATCAGAGCTATATAAAATTTGGTAGAGTATGATTAAACTTATTCTCTATTCCTTCTCAGAAATATAGCATCGGAGCAATGTGTCCTCAAGAAACAATGCACCAGAGCTAAAATGTGGGAATTAATAAAGAATAGGTAAAAGAATATTAAGCCAAATTTCATAAACTCACAATTTTGAAAAAAAAGTTTAACAGATTAACAAAAGTGTTCTTTTGAATTTCTCTTAGACAAATATCCAATTGAAATTCAACTCTTTTAACAAAAACATTTTGATTAATAACTCAAATCTATTTCATCTTGCTCACTGTATGTTTTCAGAAATTGTTTTGCAATTCATTCTTATCGGATATTATCTCCGACTTAAAACATAAATCATTTATAAAAAAAATCGAATGAATGCTTTAGTCATACAGTCCAAGGCACTAATCCCAAAGCAAACAACCATTGTTTTAATACTACAGGTCAATGTGAAACAGACATTAACAAGAGTTTTGAAAAACGTTTTACCAATGGTTGATACCTCAAGATCAAAACAATTTACTCAAATAAAATAGCCTGATACCATGCAACCTAAGTTACAAGTTATCAAGTAACTTTATTTAAACAAATCGTGAAGAGAAAACAGTTTTTATTACAAAACATTTAAAGAGAGAGAGGATATATGATTTTGAAATAGAAAGATAATCCTCAAGAAATGTTCTCTTTCAAAGGAAAAAAAAACTTTTAGTGGCTTTTCATTCTCTGGCAAATGAATGCATGTTTAGATAAAACATTTTTCACAAGAAATAGACAAGAAATTTCTTTATGCCTTCAAGTTCTGAAGAATGAAAAACATATGTTAATACTAATGAATTATCAAAGATATAAATGACAAGACATTCAAAAGTACTAACATCATTCAATCATTTTGTAATAAAACGCATCTTACTACAAAATAATCAAGCACATAAGATACCTACATTATGCTAGACAATTACCATTTGTCGCTTGAAACAAACACATATTGCAATATAGATCATGGTAATTCTAAAGCATAAAAATAAGCATCCGCTAAACACTGAACATACATTGACCGAATGACAGCATTTAACTTCTTACACTACATATCAATAATTATCACTTAAGCATATTGAAAAATACTCATGACAATCATAATGTATGTAAGCTCGAGGTACTAGTTGCATCAGAGATCAAATACCTTTAAATATTAATGCTAAAATTTATGATCTTTGACAACCCCTCGCGATGTAGTAAATTACTTTTAATATCAGTGTTTTTGAAATAATCTTTTTGTCACTTAGTGCAGAAATTCTAAGTGACATCACTAATATCAAAAGAATGACAACTAATATTAATGGATTTTGCAAAAGACAAGGATTACATCACTTAAACTACATATTAAGTGGTTCCATTAATATTAGCATTAAACAATTAGAAGTAAATAAAATTACAACTAATTAATATATACAAATACTTATGCTGAAACATTTGATACATATAGCATGAATAACATATGACAGCACAAAGTACGAGATCCTGGATATAAATTGACTATACAAAGAGATGCTACAATGTTAGGTCCCTAGGTCCCGGGTGATCATAGGTAATCTCAAAATGATAATATTGAGTCCCGGGTGGTCACACGTCAAACATTAATCAGTTCCTAGAGATCGTAGACATCTAAATAGCATGAACACTCTCTATAAACATCATGTTTAAATAAATCAATATTAGACTAGAGTGACATACCTTAGTCAATAGAGCTTTTACTGGTGTATGATCGTTGAATGAACAATTACTCCTCTTTGCCCTAGAGATCGAACATTTACTCCTTTCGAGATCGAACGTTTACTCCTTTTGGACAGGAATAACTTTTCAGCTACCAGTTAACATTGTTCCTCGAAACAATACCACGCTCATCCAGACGGAAACTGCATTACCTTCAACACCCAAATATTTCCTTGTAGATATTGGTCTTGGCAGCAGCTTCACTAAACTCAGCACTCTAGAAACCAGTAGTCTTGACACTAGCAGAGTAGAACCAAAAAAAACTCCGAACTACCCTTCAGCTTCTGTATCAATACCAAGTCTTCATGTAGATTGATTCCTTGTGCTAAGTGTATCTGCCTCTGGTTCAATTGAGTTAGTTCCTTGATTCAAACCCTCCTCAATCTTGATTAGTTAGTGCATCTTCAGTCTTCATTGAATTCACTCAGGAAAAAAACCAATGAAATACACTTATACATGCACGACCAATCACTACTCTACTACCCAGATTCATCAAGAACTGACTCTAGGAAATGTTGTTACACAAAACCCTTTGTCATGACAGATGTGTCCTTAATGTTTCCTTAGATATTCAGTGGGTAGAGTAGTTTTCTTCAAATATGATTGAGATCATCTTGCATTATCTTTAAATTGACAATTTCCTTTTTAATATGCAATCACTCAATCTGGATCACTCAGTGTTCCTAAGAATCTCAACTCTTACTCAATGAGCACTGCTAGCCTTTGAACATCAAACACGACTAGTTGATCCAACTTACTGATGCTCCCCCTGTGATGCTGCTTGCAGCTTTTCTTCATCTGGTGTCATCTGATCTTGAGCCCTAAACAGGATGTCAACCTTTAGAAATTCAGAGCTAAAATCAAACGAATGCTAGGGAGCTTGATGATGATGTTCACTGCATCTAGATCATCTTAAATCAATCACAGACTCTGTGTAAGCTCTTAACTCCAAATAAGATAGCCCTTCATCACACCATGTGACTTCAGGCATGATTAATCTTACTTGATGTCTTCTCTTTACATTTGTTGATTAGACTTGCTGTGTCAACTGATTCAGCCGTAGTGAATAGGAAACCTTAAGTCTATCCATTATCCTTGTAATTCCACTCAAGGTCTGGATTTCCCTATCAACTCCTCCATTTGGTCATGAAGTCCGGGAACTAAACTTTACTCTAGAATACTCCTTTCAGTGCAGACATAACATAGAACTTCGTTCGTCAACAAATTCCATTACCTGCCCTCAAAGTGTTCTTACAGCAATCTGCCTAATCCTTTGAATGTGATTAATCACTGAGATGCTTCATCTATCGAATGCATGAACAAACACCAAAACTAAACAGGGTAGCCTTTGACTTGACTTCCCTTCAACTGACATACTTCACTAATGTCCTTCTTAAAAGAATTTCATTAGAAGTAGTCCTTTCTCACCAACTTCATCTTTACCGTCGAATCTGTTATCTTGATAAACCAAGTATTAGTTGATAAACCAAGTGTGAGAGCATCACTTGTTGTTGTAGCTAACTCCATTCTGATAAACTTCAACGAATAGTTGACTTCATCATAAGCATTACATTTCGTGTCAGCAACAACTTCACTTCCAGTAGAGTGAGCTTCTATTTCTCTTGACCCCGATCTATATTGTTCATCCTTGAACTGATATTAGGAAACCCTTCGCAAAGAATTCCCTAGGTCTTCCTTAATATGTGCTTCAGATCATTCAAGAAAAATAGGTAACCTTGCTTAACCATTTGAATACCAAAGCAAAAGTAGTTACATGCCTCGAACATGAAAATGTCAGAGATATATAACTTGTACATGTTGAAAGATACTCTGCATTCACAAATGATTAAGACACTTGGTCCTCAATTTGATTGAGTCCAAGGGTTAGAGATATTTCTAAACATAGTTAACAACAAAGCATTCAAGTTCAACATGCTCATTCTTATCTGACTGATCACTCCTCATCTATATCAGCCTCAACAAGTAGTCTTGGCTATGAGCTCAGTGATCCCAACCTAACTTAAGGTGGACTAGCAGTCTATAAGAATCATGTCGTACATATATGTAGTCATAGAAGAATCAATCACTCAGATTCCTAATTCTTCTAATTCACCTTTGTTGTTCACTTTAACATTATACTATCTCTAATTACCTGAGTCAGTTTAAATTAAAAAAAATTAATTCATGGTTTATTATACTGACCCCTAGGCAATTCCCAAATTAGAAACAAACTCATCTTAACAAGCACATGATCAAATATAACATTTAATACAACCATGCGAGTATAAACAGATTATAGACAATGTAAACATCAAGGCACTTAGCATGTAGCAAATACTCTTTCCGGTAAATGTACCCCTACAAATACCTAAGACTCTATATGCTAACATGATCAATTATCGTAAAGCAAGCATTAAATCGCACAAGATCTAATCATGAAGTCAAATACTGATAAACAAGCAACACTAACAAACTAGCATAAGTTATCTAATTTATATAGAAATCAAGGTGAGACATGCATTACATCAAACTTATAATATAATGCAGTTCAACACTTAATACTCTATAATTAAATCAAACAAGTATAAACTAGTTAGAAAGTATACATGTGCGATGCTTAACATTCCATCTCGAGTGATAATCAATTGATCCAAATCAATTTCCATTCTACTAACACTCATGGAAGTATCCTTGCATTTGACCTCAATAACCAATGATGTTCCTGCTTCAACCCAAATTGATACCTGATTGTTCTGCTTAAAGACCCCGACATAGAATGTCTCATGTTCTGCTTGAAAAGATCATTCTTCTTTGAATGTGTAGCAATAACCCCTTGATTATCATATGTCAGTGATAATCAAACCTTGTGTATTTCTGCCACTGATGTCCTTTAACCAAATCTTCAACTGTTGTTTTGGTTCTTTGACCGATAAACTGAATTCCTTTTCAAAATCCCAAATTCTTCAGATATTGATTCGAAAACCACTGATCGAAGACTCTTCCCTAAATGAACTAATCCCCTTTCAATAACCAAATGATCCACTGAGTAGACCGATGTAGAAATACATCTCCAATGGTAAGATCAGGTCTCAACTCCATTAGAATGTTCTTCAGTCAGTTCGTTTGTCCTCAACGAACGAAGAATCAACTCCTGTTGTTTCGTTTAATAAAACATTTTGTTCAAACAGAAGTATTTAATTTTTTAGGAATTTAAATAATCAAAATAAATTGAAAATGCATTTTTGATAAATAATAATAAATTTCTCAATTTCAAATTATAAATAAAATAAAATTCGAAAAGAAAGTTTTGATATAGAGATAACAAAATTTTCAAGGTATATTAAATAATCCTGAAAAAGAAATTATTTCAAATCAAAATTAATTTCCAAAGAATTTTATAGAATTTATAATCCAAAACAGTTTCAATTATAATTAAAATAAAACAGATTGAAAATATAAGTTTGATATAAAAATAATAAATTTTCAAGTCATCTTAGATATTCTTGAAAATAAATTATTTCAACCAAAATGATTTTCCAAAAAGTTTTATGAGATTTATAATTAAAACTTCTATAAAAAATAAATTATTAAACCTCAAAAATAATTCTCAAAATACTTTTAAGAATGTTAAACTCAAAAGAAATTAAATTGGATTTTAAGATTAATTTTAGTTTTTAAATTAATAAAATTCTTAACTAAGAATATTAAAAATATAAAATATTTGACTCTAAAATTTAAAAGAAAATAAAATATTTTCCAAGATATAAAATAAATTATTTAAATTTAAAAATTATTTTCAAAATATTTTATATAATTAAATTCAAAATTAATTATTAAACTAAAAACAATTTGAGAGAAAAACAATTTTTGTTTTAAATAAAAGTTAAACTATGTAGCCATGTGTCATGTTGAAACAGCCTTCTAAGAAAAAAAATTCTACATAGAAATGTTCTACATAGACTCTATCTAGAACATCAAGTAGAAATTCTACATAGAAATGTTCTACTTAGGCTCTATCTAGAACATTAAGTAGAACTTCTGACTTAGAAAATATTTCTAACTCCAGAATTTCTACTTAGGTTCTATCTAGAACATTAAGTAGAATTTCTACATAGAAATGTTCTACTTAGGCTCTATGTAGAACATTAAGTAGAACTTCTGACTTAGAAAATATTTCTAACTCCAGAATTTCTACTTAGGTTCTATCAAGAACATTAAGTAGAATTTCTACATAGAAATTTTCTACTTAGGCTCTATGTAGAACATTAAGTAGAACTTCTGACTTAGAAAATATTTCTAACTCCAGAATTTCTACTTAGGTTCTATCTAGAACATTAAGTAGAATTTCTACATAGAAATGTTCTACTTAGGCTCTATGTAGAACATTAAGTAGAACTTCTGACTTAGAAAATATTTCTAACTCCAGAATTTCTACTTAGGTTCTATCTAGAACATTAAGTAGAATTTCTACATAGAAATGTTCTACTTAGGCTCTATGTAGAACATTAAGTAGAACTTCTGACTTAGAAAATATTTCTAACTCCAGAATTTCTACTTAGGTTCTATCTAGAACATTAAGTAGAATTTTTACATAGAAATGTTCTACTTAGGCTCTATGTAGAACATTAAGTAGAACTTCTGACTTAGAAAATATTTCTAACTCCAGAATTTCTACTTAGGTTCTATCTAGAACATTAAGTAGAATTTCTACATAGAAATGTTCTACTTAGGCTCTATGTAGAACATTAAGTAGAACTTCTGACTTAGAAAATATTTCTAACTCCAGAATTTCTACTTAGGTTCTATCTAGAACATTAAGTAGAATTTCTACATAGAAATGTTCGAGTTAGACACTATCTCGAACATCAAGTCGAATTTCTACATAGAAATATTCTACTTGGCCATCTCGAATATCTATCTCGAATATTCTACATAGGAATGTTCTACTTGGCCATCTAGAACATTTTGTACTTAGAAAAATTCCGGGCTTCAAAAAAATTCTGGATGCCCAGTGAACCAATTGTACCCTCTTTAATCTCAAAAATAAAAATAGATCCAATCGATTTGTATGTCAATCGAGTAGCTCTGATACCAATTGTTAGGTCCTGGAGATCGTAGAGGGGGGGTGAATACGATTCTCAAATAAAAATCTGACTTTTATTTATTTTTGGGACAACATAAAAATTACTTTGGTTCAAACCCAGGTACTGTTCATCATCTTCTTCAACCTCAAGAACACCATTAAAATAACCAAGATAATGAACGGTAAATCATCCAAAATACACAACACAACAAGATCCAAGAATATAACTTTATATTCATTGAAGTGGGGTAGATGCTACAAACAAGTTCAAGAACATAAGCTCAAGAACACAACAAAGAAGTGATTTTTGTCTCCTCTAAAACTATTACATTTTGTAGATCTAGGAGACAAAAATCAGCCCTATCTTCTAAACAAGATATAACAAGTGTTTACAATAGAAAGATAGAGGAGTGGTGTGACAAAGAAATTCATGGCCCCATAATATTAAAGTATGAGTTCGGCCATGGGGGAGAGAGAAAATAATTTTCTCTCTCTCTCCCCCATTTCTTTTTCATCCGAATACACTCTACAAATGATGACTTGGGTTTCTTCTTTATATATTGAAAAAGGTGTTACTTTGTTTTTCCACCTTTTACTTTTGTCCACTCAAATCATATCTTCAAAGTCATGTGCCAAGCATGCCTTTGGAAATATTTAATATAAAAGTAATATTTAATAAATATATAAAATATAAATAAAGAATATCTTTATTTATAAAATATATAAATAATTAAATAATTACTTTATTTAATTAAATTAAATATTTCCATTCCACTCTTCAATTTGTGTAGACTTCCTTATCCAAATACTTGGCCCCGTATACGTGACTCCACCACGTCCAAGTATTTGGCCTTCAAATTTGTGAAGCTTTAGTAAGATCCAATCAGGTTGTGCCGTCTGTCCCTTATCCATTAGGCTGACATTTCTCCAACACTGATTTACCACCTTTGTTGATCCTCCACTTGACTCAAAAAAACCAACAACTTTAGAATGATTAAAATCATATTAACCGACGAGAGCTTGCCTCCAATGTCCTGACACTTGATGCAACGGTTTGGTTCATAAGTGACTAGTCTTGATAGGGGCTCTTGATTCCGAACATGATTCCACATTCTTCTTTGCAAACCTTACTTGTTGCTTCGATTGTAATGCACTAAAATCTTCATAGACTAAGACAATCTTCTGCAGCTTCCACATCCTTGAATAGATGTCAATATCTTTTATTCTTCACTGAGGCATGAACATGTTAATGAACTTCTTCCAGTGAGCTTCAAGTCTGTAGATGATCCTTTGATACTTTGTCTTAACTGAACTCTGTGATCCAAGATTTCTGTGCACCTGCATATTATTACATGTCCTGTTCTATTGTTGAGTTATCATCAACCATTACATAGAGATTACATTTAGCATTTCTAGTACACATGAAAGTGCAGTGAGTTACTTCCCTTCACTCCTATCTCCCCTTTCAGTATGCAAGGCTTAATACTGCCTGTAGCCAAATACTGATGGATATTGAGAAGGGTAAAGACCTTCGATGGTCGAAGCCACTAAGGACTGATCCTAAAACGAGAAATAAGAACGCGTACTGCCGGTTCTATAGGGATGTGTGACATGACACTGATGACTGTCGTCAGTTGAAAGATTAGATAGAGTTTCTGATTAGAAGATGAAAGTTAGAAAAGTACACTAAGGAGGGTGCTAGACATGACAGAGGTCATAATGACAAACGAAGGGACTCAGACCCCAAGGATAGAAACAATCAGCCCTAAGGGCCTGTGATCAACGTAATCTCAGGAGGACCAACTGCAACAGGTAACGCCCGAAACTCCCAGAAGGCATATGCCCTAGAGGTAATGAGCATCGTAGGAGAACCTCCTAAGAGAGCAATGACTGAGGTCTCTTTATCGTTTAATGATTCTGACTTAGAAGGGGTGAGATTCCCCCATGATGATCCCTTGGTAATCACCCCTGTCATAGGAAACTCTCCGGTGAAAAGAGTCTTGGTAGACAATGGATCGTCTGTAGACATCCTATTTTATGAAGCCTTTATGAAGATGGGGTATAACGATTCACAACTGACCCCCTCCAACATGCCTATCTATGGTTTTAATGGAGTGGAATCTCGGATAGAAGGAATTAAACAACTACCCATGACTATAGGCGAAGATCTCGACAGTCTACTCAAATGCTGAATTTCCTCATTATTAAGGCAATCACCACTTACAATGCAATCCTTGGCAGGACTGGGCTGCATGCCTTCAAGGCGATAGCCTCTATGTACCATCTGAAGCTCGAATTCCCAACTAGGAATGGAGTAGGAGCAGAGAAAGGAGATCATAAAATGGCCAGAAGTTGTTATGTGGTCGCCTTAAAGCCTAGTGGCATGGAGGGCAGGTCCTCCCTATTAAAGACATGGATGTCAGGGATCGAGAAGAAAGGAGGGGTAAGCTCGCAGAGGACTTGGAGCCTGCTCCTTTGGATCCTTTATATCTCGAGAAGGTAACATATGTAGGGACTTCACTCCCCAAGGACCTCAAAGAACAACTGATTCAATTCTTACAAGATGACAGGGATGTTTTTGCTTGGACAGCAGCCGACAAGCCAGGGATAAACCTGTTAGTGTAGGTGCCCTAGAGGCAATACAATTTTTCCTTTTAATAAACATTTATGTCATTTGATTATTCAATAAACGTATTTATTATGACTTTAATTACTGCGATATATTTGTTAGCATAATAAATGTCCTTAGAATCATGATACTCGTTATATAGTTTAAGTACATGACTTGAACTTGAGATTATATAATATATCATATTCTTAAAGGTTCCCTAGTCGAGTATTATTATGATAGGACAATAATAATACATAAATAGACTAGTATGTTGTTTGACAGATAACCACATCTCATTGGTTATAAGTATGGGGATACTAAAGTCAATACATAGGTACATGTAAGGGTACATGGTACTGGACAGACCCACAGTGAGATTCTTCATGTTTAATTAAGTCATAAGAAAGACTCACAGTGATAATGGTGTAATGATCCTCTGACTTGAGATCATTATATTTCTATACGAGGATTGATATACTTTGACTACATTAAAAGTTACCTTTGACCGGGTGATGATAAAAGTGGACATCGGGTATATCATGAGTCGTATGAGAAATATGAATGATAGATAAAGGATTTAACCCTCCTATAATTAGGAGAGATATTATTGGCCTCTTGATTGAGTGAGACTATAAAATGCATGGCCGTGCTCAAATAATGATTTGTTTTTCATAGTCTACTCATGGATCAAGTAAACCCGGATTAAATGTTGAAGAGGATGACTAAATACATGCCTCGAGTTTAATCTATAATATATATGGTTAAAGGGATTATATTACACGGAAACATTAATCACGAAAGGTTTTATCGAATCACGATTTAATTATTGTTTAATTAGGTAGCAATGATGTATTACTAGATACCGCTCATTGTTTATAATTTTATTGGAGAATAAAATTATTGCTAATTAAATAATAGCCTATAGGGTCACACACATAGAGCACCTAGAGGAATAGTTAATTTAAATTATAGATTTAAATTAATTGATGATTAATTCGAATTTATTATATTAATTAAGTGAGACTTAATTAATTGAAATAAATTCGAATTTGATGAATTATATTTCTGCCAATAATAATTAAGTGTGACTTAATTATTAATTAAATAATAGAAGCATGTTTTATTATTTAATCCTATGCCTACATGGGTTAGGTTTTTGCTAAAAAGGCCCATTAACCAATCATTATAAATAGATAATGATAGGTTAAATGGCTTGCACATTTTTTGTATAAACCCTAGCAGAAGAGGCAGCATAGGAAGAGGCAGAGAGAATTCGAAACCTATCAAAGGAGGCTAGTACTTCCGTTCCGTGTTCAAGATCGTGAGATGTTCTTCAAGGTGCTCGTGTGGATCTTATAGAGGTGCTTTCGAGAGGAAGACACAAATCGTGATAGCAAGGATCTCCGTTGAGTTCGTGGCATTCAAAATCTTAATAGGTATGATTCGATTATCACCATAATCCGTCAATTCTTATACATGATCCTGCGTTTGGGTTCCGAAAATTTTCGTTATATTTACGTTTATCCGCTGCGTTTTATGCCTCGGAACCCAACAATGGCATCAGAGCTACGTGTATAAGGGACTGATTTGGTTACGTGTTAACTGTATTTGATGCAAATATGCCTGTTTTGGTGACTGCCATGCCACTGCCATGCTACTGCTTTGTTACTGCCATGCTTCTGCCATGCTATGTTCTTCATGTATATTCGAATTGTAATATGTGGTGATGATACTAGCATGTTAATGATTTGTCATGACTGATTTATATGCCATATTGCGATTTGTATATTATGCATGAGGGTCAGTTTGTATAGTGATATAAACTGGTGGACAGATTATGTTGGACATGATCTGTTAACTGGGATATGATAAGTATGTATATGATACATGCTTCTGAAACTGTATAAGATGCAGTGGGAAAAAGGGCCAACAGATATGATCTGTAGTTCAGAAATTGATGATTTCTGAATAGGACTGGTCTTCGAAAATAAAAAAAAATTCTGATTTCGAGCTGACCTGGCAGCTCGACCCCAGCCGGGGGCTGCCGCCCCCAGACCCCGCCTGGGGCTGCCGCCCCAGACCCCGCCCAGGGGCTGCCGCCCCCGGACCCCGCCCAGGGGCTGCCGCCCCGGACCCCCGCAATATTTTATTTTGTGTACTTGAGCATGGTGCTGGTTATGGCCCTTAGACCCCTAGATTAATGGTTTTTGGTTTTGGTTTTATAAATACGACTTGCATGTCGTTTTCTTCATTCTTGTAATTGTTTAACCTCGAATGTAACTCGAGTTTTCTTATGTAAGTACATTAGCTTAGATTGTATTCAATTATTCCATGTAATGTACTTGAAGACTGAAAGATGATCCAAGAAGAGGAGCAGGCACTAGTGGATACAAGAAGAATGAAGACATGTAATTGTATTTATATTTTACTACCATAGATTGACTTTGATCCTTTCATTAGCTCGAAAGGATCACATAGGAAAGGGGCCATAACCAAGCACGTTTACATACTGCACTTTACATATTGATGTATGAATGATGCATGCTTTAATTAGATTAATCATGTATGTATGTATGTATGTATTAGATACGACACCCATGCCATGCTTGTTTAAACAAGATAAAATCTGTAACGACTCAAGATAAAATCTGTAACGATTCAAGATTTTAAAATCAACAAACGATCATGAGATTCTTGTGTTTATGAAATATGGATTTTTAAAACACGGAATTGAATATGGATTTTGATATCTATAATTGGGATTTTCTGACAAAAACGGATATGCGTATTCGTAAGGCTGATGGGTTTTAAGTGTGACCACTGGTATCCTCCATCTACCTGGGAAATGAACAATTTAAGATGTCAATTTGAAATATTTAGTTCAAGGAAAAATTGAGGATCTCTTCATGATGTGATCATGATCGTCGTAAAATTTTCTAAACCCCTTAACAAAATATTAAGTTTTAATCAGATGCTTTCCAATGAATGAACACTCATCGAATCCTAGATCGATTAGGGGAAAGACTGTCAGTGGCAGGGGACTCCTGTCTATCGTGGTGAGATGCGACGAATATAAACGGTTATATTCGGCCGTTGTATCATTGGGTCAAACTTAACTGAGTCGTCATAATAAGGTGAAAGTAAACGGTTATATTCAACCATTATGAACTTAGAAGCATAGAGTTTGGTTAAAAATCTATTAGATAGATAAGATCAATCGTTGCTCACCAAACTATCCAAGAATTATATATGATATAATTGACAAATGTTGTCTACCTAAATAATCATTCTTAAGGACTTCCAGTGGTTGACTTGAGACATGACGAAATATGGATCTTGGCTCACTAGAAAGGATTATGGGATATACTTTCCAAATTAATAGTAAGGGCTATTGATTTGATAAAAATAGTGGGAGATATATTATGAATGTATCATAATCATTTGAACATAATAAATAACTCAGACAATCTAATGTTTAATTTTGTGCTTTTATCATTGTAGATACCAAGTAATGACAAACAACACAAACACACTATCCGTACGATCTGTCCTTGAGAAGGATAAGCTGACAGGAGGAAACAACTTCCTAGACTGGCAGAGGAATTTGAGGATTGTCCTCAGGCAGGAGCGCAAGCTTCATGTCATTGATATTCCTCCGGCAGGTCCCCTTCCTGAGGGCGCTACTGTTGAGGAACGAGCGGCCCACACAAAGGATGAGAATGATGCAACTGATGTTGCGTGTCTTATGTTAGCAACTATGAGTGCTGAGCTTCAAAGACAGCATGTGCATATGGATGCATATACTATCAATGAGCACTTGCAAAGCATGTTTGCAAGCCAAACTCGTCAAGAAAGGTTCAACACGAGCAAGTCACTCTTTAACTGCAAACAAGGGGCAAATGAACCAGTTGGCCCACATGTTCTGAAGATGATTGGTTACATTGAGTATCTTGATACTTTGGGTTTCCCGATTGGTCCGGAAACTGGTATTGACCTAATCTTGAATTCTTTGAACAACAAATTCACTCAGTTTGTTATGAACTACAATATGAATGAGTTTGACAAAACACCTACTGAATTGTTGGCTATGTTGAGAACATATGAGACCAACATGAAGACGGCTGAACCTGCTCCCATACTGATGGTGGGCAATAAAGGTAAGGCCAAAGGGAAAGGCAAGTGGAAGGGTAAGAAGAAGACAGGTTCTGATTCTACACCCAAGCCAAAGTCAGGTCCTAAACAGGCTTTAAAGCCTAAAGGTGGGGTCGCTAAGGGTGAATGTCACTACTGTAAGAAAACTGGTCACTGGAAGAGAAACTGTTCAGTTTACTTGGAGGATCTGAAGAAGAAGAGGGCTGAGCAAGCTTCTAATTCAGGTATATATGTTATAGAAGTCAATCTGTCTATTTCTACATCTTGGGTATTGGATACCGGATGTGCTTCTCACATTTGTATAAATGTGCAGGAAATGCAGAGAAGTAGGACATTGGCTAAAGGAGAAATGGACCTACGAGTTGGCAACGGAGCAAGAGTTGCTGCTTTAGCTGTAGGAACCTATTATTTATCTTTGCCCTCTGGGCTAGTTTTAGAACTGGAGAATTGTTATTACGTGCCTGCAATTCGCAGAAACATTATTTCTGTTTCTTGTTTGGACAAGAAAGGTTTTTCGTTTACAATAAAGGACAACAGTTGCTCTTTTGCTTTGAATGATTTAACCTATGGTGTTGCGCGTTTGTTTAATGGTTTATATGTTCTTGACTTAGATAATCCTGTCTGTAATATAGAAAACAAACGACTTAAAGTTAATGACTCAAATCAAACATACCTCTGGCATTGTCGTCTAGGCCATATAAATGAGAAACGCATATCCAAATTACATAAGGATGGATATTTGGATAAGTTTGATTTTGAATCATACCAAGAATGCGAATCTTGTTTGCTTGGTAAAATGACTAAAGCCCCTTTCACTGGTAAGGGTCAAAGGGCCACTGAACGTTTAGAGCTAATACATAGTGATGTATGTGGCCCAATGCGTGTGATGGCTAGAGGAGGCTACTACTACTTCATAACATTTACTGATGATTTCAGTAGATATGGATATGTATATCTTATGAAGAATAAATCCGATTCTTTTGAAAAGTTCAAAGAATACAAGGCTGAAGTAGAGAAGCAAATTGGCGGAGGTGCAAGTATTAAAATCTTACGATCTGATCGTGGAGGAGAATACTTGAGCACTGAATTTAAAGATTATTTAAAGGAGTGTGGTATTGTATCACAACTCACTCCGCCAGGTACACCTCAATGGAATGGAGTTTCAGAGAGGAGAAATCGCACCTTGTTGGACATGGTGCGATCAATGATGAGTCATGCAGATCTTCCAATTAGTTTTTGGGGTTACGCTCTAGAAACAGCGGCTTTCACACTTAACCGTGTTCCTACTAAGAAGGTTCAAAAGACTCCATATGAAATATGGGAGGAGAAACGGTCAGGCATGAGCTTTATGAAAGTTTGGGGATGCAAGGCGTTTGTGAAACGTCAAGTATCTGACAAGCTTGGACCTAAATCTGAAGAGTGCAATTTTGTGGGATACCCTAAAGAAACAAAGGCGTATTATTTCTATAGTCCTTCTGAGCAAAAAGTGTTTATTGCTCGAGATGCTGTCTTCATGGAAAGGGATTTTGTTTCCAAAAGAAACAGTGGGAGAACTATAGACCTCGATGAAGATCGAGAACCACAAAATAGCATTGAACCTGAAGTGGAACAAGAGCAGGATAATAATAACGTTCAACAAACACAGGTTGTTCGTAGAACTGGTAGAATTCGCCATGAGCCAGAGAGATATGGATTTCTTTTGACTCAATGTGGTGATTTGATGCTCATAGATGAAGATGAGCCTCTCACATACCAAGATGCTATGAGCAGTCCAGAATCTAAGAGATGGCTAGAAGCCATGAAATCCGAGATGGAATCCATGTATGAAAACCAAGTATGGACTTTGGTTGATCCACCTGAAGGGGTAAAACCCATAGGGTGCAAATGGGTTTTCAAGAAGAAAACTGACATGGATGGAAATGTTCAGACCTATAAAGCAAGGCTAGTTGCAAAATGTTTCAAGCAAATTCATGGTATTGACTATGATGAAACCTTCTCACCAGTGGCTATGGTCAAATCCATAAGGATTTTGCTTGCTATTGCAGCATTCCATGATTATGAAATCTGGCAAATGGATGTCAAAACAGCCTTCCTTAATGGAAGCCTTGAAGAAGATGTGGATGTGTACATGACACAACCTGAAGGTTTTGTCAGTCCAGGGAATGTTAGCAAGATATGTAAATTACGTCGATCCATTTATGGATTAAAGCAAGCCTCTAGGAGATGGAACATCCGTTTTGATGAAACTATCAAAGAGTATGGATTTGTTCAAAACGAGGATGAACCTTGTGTTTACAAGAAGGTTAGTGGGAGCCATGTGGCATTCATAGTATTATATGTTGATGACATACTACTAATGGGGAATGACATACCTTCTCTCAAGGCTGTTAAGATTTGGTTAGGGAGTAATTTCTCTATGAAAGACTTAGGAGATGCATCCTACATTCTAGGAATGAGGATCTATAGGGATAGATCTAGAAGGATGATCGGTCTAAGTCAGAGTACATACATCGATAAGGTTTTGCACCGTTTTGGTATGCAAAATGCAAAAAGGGGATATGTCCCCGTATCTCAAGGGATAACGATCTCTAAAGATCAGTGTCCGAAATCATTGGATGACAAGGACCGCATGAGTAAGGTTCCATATGCCTCAGCAATTGGATCCATCATGTATGCGATGGTATGTACTCGCCCAGATGTTTCGCATGCTTTAAGCATGACGAGCAGATACCAATCTAATCCAGGTGAAGGTCACTGGACGGCTGTCAAGAATATTCTAAAGTACTTGAAAAGGACTAAAGATTCATTCTTGGTGTATGGAGGAGAGGAGAAACTAGTAGTAAAAGGTTACACCGATGCAAGTTTCCAAACAGACAGGGATGATACTGTATCACAGTCTGGTTTTGTGTTTTGTCTAAACGGAGGTGCTGTAAGTTGGAAGAGTTCAAAACAAGAAACAGTAGCTGATTCTACAATGGAGGCTGAGTACATTGCAGCTTGTGAAGCGGCTAAGGAAGCAGTTTGGATTCGAAAATTCATTACTGAATTGGGAGTGGTTCCATCAATCGCAGATCCCATTGATCTATACTGCGATAATAATGGAGCCATTGCACAAGCTAAAGAACCTAGAGCTCACTCCCGAACCAAACATATACTCAGGAGATATCACCTCATTCGAGAGATTAATGAGAGGGGTGACATACACATATGTAAAGTGCACACAAATGATAACATTGCAGACCCACTGACCAAAGGCTTGTCGCAGCAGAAGCACGACGGTCACACTAGTTCCATGGGTATTAGATACATGGGTGATTGGCTCTAGTGCAAGTGGGAGATTGTTAGTGTAGGTGCCCTAGAGGCAATACAATTTTTCCTTTTAATAAACATTTATGTCATTTGATTATTCAATAAACGTATTTATTATGACTTTAATTACTGCGATATATTTGTTAGCATAATAAATGTCCTTAGAATCATGATACTCGTTATATAGTTTAAGTACATGACTTGAACTTGAGATTATATAATATATCATATTCTTAAAGGTTCCCTAGTCGAGTATTATTATGATAGGACAATAATAATACATAAATAGACTAGTATGTTGTTTGACAGATAACCACATCTCATTGGTTATAAGTATGGGGATACTAAAGTCAATACATAGGTACATGTAAGGGTACATGGTACTGGACAGACCCACAGTGAGATTCTTCATGTTTAATTAAGTCATAAGAAAGACTCACAGTGATAATGGTGTAATGATCCTCTGACTTGAGATCATTATATTTCTATACGAGGATTGATATACTTTGACTACATTAAAAGTTACCTTTGACCGGGTGATGATAAAAGTGGACATCGGGTATATCATGAGTCGTATGAGAAATATGAATGATAGATAAAGGATTTAACCCTCCTATAATTAGGAGAGATATTATTGGCCTCTTGATTGAGTGAGACTATAAAATGCATGGCCGTGCTCAAATAATGATTTGTTTTTCATAGTCTACTCATGGATCAAGTAAACCCGGATTAAATGTTGAAGAGGATGACTAAATACATGCCTCGAGTTTAATCTATAATATATATGGTTAAAGGGATTATATTACACGGAAACATTAATCACGAAAGGTTTTATCGAATCACGATTTAATTATTGTTTAATTAGGTAGCAATGATGTATTACTAGATACCGCTCATTGTTTATAATTTTATTGGAGAATAAAATTATTGCTAATTAAATAATAGCCTATAGGGTCACACACATAGAGCACCTAGAGGAATAGTTAATTTAAATTATAGATTTAAATTAATTGATGATTAATTCGAATTTATTATATTAATTAAGTGAGACTTAATTAATTGAAATAAATTCGAATTTGAAGAATTATATTTCTGCCAATAATAATTAAGTGTGACTTAATTATTAATTAAATAATAGAAGCATGTTTTATTATTTAATCCTATGCCTACATGGGTTAGGTTTTTGCTAAAAAGGCCCATTAACCAATCATTATAAATAGATAATGATAGGTTAAATGGCTTGCACATTTTTTGTATAAACCCTAGCAGAAGAGGCAGCATAGGAAGAGGCAGAGAGAATTCGAAACCTATCAAAGGAGGCTAGTACTTCCGTTCCGTGTTCAAGATCGTGAGATGTTCTTGAAGGTGCTCGTGTGGATACCATAGAGGTGCTTTCGAGAGGAAGACACAAATCGTGATAGCAAGGATCTCCGTTGAGTTCGTGGCATTCAAAATCTTAATAGGTATGATTCGATTATCACCATAATCCGTCAATTCTTATACATGATCCTGCGTTTGGGTTCCGAAAATTTTCGTTATATTTACGTTTATCCGCTGCGTTTTATGCCTCGGAACCCAACAAAACCCCGAGCTTATAACACATCAGTTGAATGTGAATCCTGGAAGGACATCAGTCAAGCAGAAGAAAAAGAGTTTTGCTCCTGAAAAACAGGAGGCCATTAAACAAGAGGTAGATAAATTATTGGAAGCCGAATTTATTGAAGAAATCCAATTTCCTGAATGGCTGGCTAACCCTGTGATGGTCAGAAAGAGTAATGGGAAGTGGAGAATGTGCGTGGACTTCACAAATTTAAATGATGCATGTCCTAAGGAATGTTTCCTATTGCCAAGGATAGACACGTTGATAGATGCCACAGCTAGGCACGAGATGTTTAGCTTCATGGATGGGTTCAGTGGCTACAACCAAATTAAAATGTACCCCGATGACATCCCTAAGGTATCATTAATCACTGAATTTGGTGTTTTTTGCTATCTGGTTATGGCTTTTCGACTTAAGAATGAAGGAGCCACGTATCAAAGGCTTGTAAATAAAATCTCTAAGCACCTCATCGGTAAGACCATGGAGGTCTACGTCGATGACATGTTAGTCAAAATCCTAGATAAGGCTGATCACTTTGAGTACCTAAAGGAGGCATTCGAAGTTCTGAGAACCCACAAGATGATGTTGAACCCGACCAAGTGTGCCTTTGGTGTACGTTCTGGAAATTTTTTAGACTTGATGGTCTTCAAAAGAGGCATTGAGACCAATCCCGATAAGATTCAAGTAATCTTGGACATGGAACCCCCCAAGACAGTAAACGATGTCCAAAAGCTCACAGGAAGGGTAATAACCCTGGGGTGCTTCATATCAAAGTCAGGAGAAAAGTGCCTACCATTCTTCAAGGCCCTCAAGAAGGTTAGAAACTTCGAATGGAATGATGAGAGCCAAATAGCTTTTGAAAAGCTGAAGAAATATATGGTTGAGCCACCCTTGCTTGCCAAACTGAAACCTGGAGAAGTGTTATACCTGTATCTTGTTGTCTCTGGTTCAGCCTTGAGCGCCGTTCTCGTGAAAGAAGAAGAAGGAAAGGTTCAGAAACCCATTTACTATGTTAGCAAGATTCTGCATGGAGCAGAGCTGAACTACTCAAAGGTTGAGAAGTTTGCCTTAGAATTAATAATGGCTTCAAGAAAGCTACGCCCATACTTCCAGGCACATGTTATTGAAGTCTTGACAGACCAGCCCCTGAAAAACCTACTGCACAGCCCCAAGGCTAGTGGAAGGCTAATAAAATGGGCTATTGAGTTTGGAGAGTTCGAAATCAAATACAAGTCGAGAACGTCCATCAAGGCTCAAGCTCTAGCTGACTTCATGGTTGGATATACCATTCACAACCAAGAAGTCGGGGGGCAGGAAGAAGATAAAGAAACTGGAAAGAATAAGGAAAAAGAGGAGGAACTCAAAGAATACTGGCTACTCTTTTTTTACGGAGCTTCAAAAAAGAGCACTAGCGATGCTGGCTTAGTTTTGCAAAGCCCTGATGGGATTTTTGTCCCGTATGCAATCAAGTTGGATTTCCCCACTACAAATAACGAAGCAGAGTATGAAGCTTTGATCTCTAGACTCGGTCTGGCCAGAACCCTGAGGGTGAGGAAGCTGAAGATATGTGGTGATTCAAGGCTAGTAATCTCTCAAGTAAATGGGGAGTTTGAGGCCCGAGAAGAAACTATGGCCAAATATTTGAAGGTTATTAAGGTCAAGCTACGCAATTTGAAGAATGTCACTTTGAGTATATTCTAAGAGAGGAGAATGTGAAGGTTGATGCCTTATCTAAATTTGCATCGTCAGAAAGTGAGAGTTGTTCTGGCAGCGTTTATTTCCAAGTCTTGAAGATCCCAAGCATTAAAGCTAAACTAGTAGCCCCGATTGGGCTGGGAGCATGTTGGATGGATCTAATCAAGCTCTACTTGGAGACAGGAAAGACACCAACTGACTCCATGGAGGCACGCATGCTATCGGTGAGAGCCTTGAAGTATGCCCTCATAGAGGGAATACTTTATAAGAAATCGTACGTAATACCCTACTTGAAGTGTCTGAGACCCATGAAGCTGAAGTTGCCCTAAGGGGAAGTTCATGAGGGTATATGTGGCCAACACCTTGGAAGCAGGGTTCTTGCTCATAAATTCATGAGACTGGGATTTTATTGGCCTGAGATTCTTAGGGATGCTAAAGCTTATGTTAAGAAATATGATCGCTGCCAAAAGTTTTTTCCATCGTTAGGTAGCCCCCTGAGATGCTGACATCCATTAACTCTTCACTCTCATTTGCCATGAGGGGAATGGATATCTTAGGCCCCTTTCCTATGGCCAGCGCACAGAGGAAGTTTCTCATCGTCGCCATCGACTACTTCACTAAGTGGATAGAAGCAAAGCCCCTGCCAAGATTGATACTAAGAATGTGACTCAATTCCTCTGGGAGAATGTTATATACAGGTATGGGTTACCCCAAATCCTGGTGACCGAAAATGGGTCTCAGTTTAAGAACAAGGATTTCATAGAGTACTGTGGGAACTACGACATTGAACTATGCTTCACCTTAGTAGCTCATTCGCAGTCAAATGGACAAGCTGAAGTAGCCAACAGAATTATCCTGGATGGACTTAAAAAGAGGATTGAACGCTCTCAAGGGACTTGGGTTGACGAGTTACTTCCAATTTTATGGGCATACAGAACTACTTGTAGAGCTTCAACAAGTGCTACACCGTTTCAACTAGCCTATGGGGCTAAGACAGTGGTGCCCGTTGAACTTACTCAGACGTCACCGAGAGTGCAAGAGTTCCAGATTGACACCAATGAGGAAGGCATGAAGCGAACCCTGTGGCGCCCCCAGACCCGGGGTCCAAGGTCTAGGTCGTCACGGTCCAACTTCCAACATTCATACACTTACAATTCACTGATAATCATAATAAAATTTAACCATTCTAAGGTAAATAACAATCTGGTGACCCCCACACACTTTAACACACACACACGAGCTATAGTCTCAGAAAACGAGCATACATTAATATACAAACTTGGGTCTTCATCATTACATTACTAGTTATCAAAAGATTGAGTTCGTACTACTAAATATAGCTTCTGTTTGAAACTATAATAGCAGTCCAAAAGTTAGATTAAATCTCATTAAGTTACATATATTTACATAAACGGTGTTTATAAATAAATCTAACTAGCAGAAGTTGCCATCCTATCCTGCTCAATCTTCCTACCTCTGGAATAGGGCCAAGGGGTCGGTCATAGGGGGTCCTTGCCCTTCGCACGCTCTTTCTCAACGTCCTGCGTACCCCTCGAGGCATGGTCTGCAGCTGTGGTGGTAGAAAGATAAACAGAAAGCAAGGGTGAGCTACAATGCTCAGCAAGTATAGAATCAATCAACATGGCATAATAAAGAAGCAACAACAATATGTGTATCAGAGTAATAAAATGCAACCTGTACTGAAATGGTGAACAGTTCTAGATACTGGACAAAAGAATAATAGGTTGTCGTAATCCTCGTTAACACTATCGGTAACTAAGCACCTGGGCTTTCGTTACAGTGCAACATCAAATTCCAATTGGAAGAAAAGAAGATACTGGAGCATCCACCACGCCTATTGTACACGATGATCAGTCGTATAGTACAATAGTTAAGTAACCTTTTCTACTAGCAGAAGGATGATCCTATACCAGTCATCACCCTAGGCAACACCTGGGCCTTTAAATGCTGGACCGTGCGTCACTCGGCCTCTTACGCTAGATGGACTGTGCCGCACACAAGCCTCTTACACTTTATATCTCCAGTTCCCTTTGAGTACAATCAATAAGTCTAGAAGGGAATTTAATACAACCTTCCAGAACAATAACAAAGCTTTCAAGAATTTATTCAAATCAAAGTGTGGAAGGGAATTTAATCCGACTTTCCCGAATAACAACAAAGCTTTCTGGAATTTCAAAGTTCGATACTAGATTAACTCCCGAAACAAGGTGGAAGTAATCTCTTTATAGGAGTAGGTTGACTTTTAGTCAACGAATGGATAGCTCGAATCAAGATCACGACCGGGGAGTCGCTAGTAGGTGATAAAATAAACTCCACGAAAATATAATACTTTTGGATAAAATAATGGTCCTTACAGGCACCAGTTTTAAATAGAAAGAAGGTTAAAATGGGATATTCCATCCCTAACATGGAGTTATCGGCTCAAAATATGTACAGAATATTCGAGTCATAGCTCAGTATTTATTATTTAATGAAAAATAATATTTAAAGAATTTTTAGATAACTCCGGAATATTTTTAAAGATCCAATAAATATTTAATCAATAAATACGAGACCTTGAATAGTCCCTGAAAATATTTTAAAATAATTAAAATAATTAATTAGGATTTAGTCAAGACTATTTAGTATTTAAATAGTTTTAAATGAATCAACATATTTAAATAATATTTGATCACTATTAAATAATATTTAAATAATCCAAAAAGAATTGAAAGTATTTAATCAAGAATAAATACTTTAAATTAATCCCAAAATATTTAATTAATATTTAATCAATCTTAAATAATATTTAATAAAACCCAATATTATTTAAAATATCGAAGGGATATTAATCAACTTGATTAATCCCAAAACTTATATTCCAGGGAGAATCCCTAGATAGTATCGACTAATAGTCGAGAGATAATACACTGTTCCCGGTCGTCTGTCAAGTACCAAAGAAATGTACTTAACACGGAAATCAGTTAGGCAAAACTGACAGGAAGCGTCCTCTAACTTTTGAGAGTTCAGAGGCGCGAGCAAACAATTCAGTCGAATAAACAATTCAAAGACAGAAACGAATTCCAAGCACCACAGCCTTATAACCAAGAAACATATTATAAGGTCAGAGTTTAGAGAACTTGCCTTTACTGTTGAAGTGGTAGCTCGCTTGTCCCTCCTTGGCACGTGTCTCTATAAGAAAGAAAACACGGGTCCTAATTAGTCATAAAGGTTTTTAATGCTATTTATAGCTACTCATGAATGTATACTAACTTATCTTGCTAACGAGTTTTAGCGCGGATTTTAGTTAGTCATGAACTCATAAGTATTACTAACACATTTCATTAAAAGTTCGTTTGGTAGGCTAGCCTCGAATTCTACTAAGAACATAGTTTATGCAAAGACAATGCAAGCAGTTTTTGCAAGGTGTCCTAACTGCACCTACTTGCTTCCAACAATTACCATAAATCAGATTTTAGTCATTTTAATCCGAAACCTTTTCCCAAGTCTTCCCAGATGTTCCTAGTATTTTGTGTAAAAGTTTCAGATTTTATAAGGCAGTCTAACTAGGCTGATCATCTCCTCCAAGTTGGTTAAAAACAGGGCAGTCATGGTTTCTGCATCTCTTCACCATTTTAGCCATAACTTTTAGATCACAACTCCGTTTGACGCAAAATTAGCGCGCAAACGATCTAGAGACTAATCTCTATCTAACCATATTAAGAAGTCATCAAGAAACACAGGCTAGACCCTTCGGGTGTGGTGAACAGTTGGCAGGCAGAAGAAATTTTCGCATGGTTCCGTTGGTACGTTCGTCGTTTACCTCGTTTTAAACTTATCCAATTCAACTCAAATGACTTCCATATAATTTACACTACTACTTGGGAATGTACTCAAGACATCCCAAGCCCAAACACAATTTAACAATACTCCAAACATTATCAATAATTCATCCAACTCCTTCACCACTGCAGTTAGCTTTTAAAACTGTTTTACTAATTCACAAACAATCAATTCTCTTCATCCTCTTAACATCCACAAGCCTTAATCAAATCATCTCTACATTACACAACTATAGCCAATAAAACAAGCACTTAAACATATGATCAAGCTCATTACATAGCATGCTTAAAATCACATTAATCTCATATAACTAGGGCTTGAGTTTTTCAAGCCATTCATGCTTCATTACTACTACCCATAGCCTAATTATCACTTAACAAACACTAGCAAAGCTTAAGGAACCATAAAACAAGAGTTTAAGAATTTAATCAAAATCATAAGTACTATTCATGTTCTTATTCTTTCATAAAAATCAAGAGATTCTATGGTTAACTTTGCTTCAAATTGATATGGAAGCTAGACAATGATCATACCTTGCTTTTAAGCTCTTAATCAACACAAACAAGCAAGGATTGATGGAGTTTTTGATTTTTCTCCCCCCCTTCTTCTATGTTTCAGCCGATGGTACCTTCTCCAAGGCTAGCTTTCTATTTTTTTTTTCTTTTGTTATGCCTATCACTTAACTTGGCTCATGTCTTTATAATTTCCCAAAGGTCAAGTCAACATCTTAGTCAATGTTACTAGTATTCTTAATACTTCACTAATGCAAGTATTTGCATTAATCAAATTTTATACAAATATATAAAATTGGCTCTTTAATAAATCAAGGAAACTCATTTGATTTTTCTTCGTTTCCATAATAATTCGCAACGATAATTTTAATCTTTAACTCGTTCCGGCAATTCTAATAACTTGAATACCCATCAAAATCTTATTCCATAATTATTATCCAATATATATATTATTATTAATAAGGTTTCAAAAGTACCTGGGAATCGGGAATATTACAGTCTCCCCTCCTTAAAAGGATTCCGTCCCGGAATCTAACTTGAAAACAGGTGAGGGTACTTTTCCAGCATAGCACTTTCTAGTTCCCACGTTGATTCTTCAGTGTTCTGGTTTCTCCATAAGACTTTTACTAGTTTTACCACTTTGTTCCTGAGCACTTGCTCCTTTTGGTCTAAGATTTCCACCGGTCGTTCCACATAGGTCAGATCCGGTTGTAGATCTACTTGCTCATACTCTATCACATGCCTGGCATCTGCTTTATACCTTCTCAGCATTGACACGTGAAACACATTATGAACTTGTTGTAAGTTTGGAGGCAGGGCTAACTCATAGGCTACTTTTCCAATACGTCTTAATATTTCAAATGGTCCAATAAATCTTGGACTTAACTTTCCCTTCTTACCAAACCTCATTAAACCTTTCCACGGAGACACCTTTAGAAGCACTGAGTCTCCCACTTCGTACTCTCTGTCTTTTCTGGTCTGATCGGCATACTTTCTTTGCCTGTCTTGAGCTGCCACTAGTCTTTTTCTAATAAGATCTATTACCTCTTTGGTTTGCTGAACCAATTCGGGTCCCAACATCTTCCGTTCACCTACTTCGTCCCAACACAAGGCTGATCGACACTTTCTGCCATACAAGGCTTCGTAAGGTGGCATCCCAATACTAGCATGATAGCTGTTGTTGTAGGCAAACTCAATTAATGGCAAATGATCATCCCAATTACCCTTGAAATGTATGGCACAGACTCTTAACATATCTTCTACTGTTTGGATGGTTCTCTCACTCTGCCCATCAGTTTGTGGATGATAAGCGGTGCTCATATTCAATCTTGTCCCCAAGCATTCTTGAAAGCTTCTCCAAAATCTAGAATTGAATCTTGGGTCTCTATCCGACACAATTCCCACTGGAACTCCATGACGTACCACTATCTCTTTCAAATAAAGCTCGACTAATCGGTCGACTGAATACCTTTCATTGATAGGAAGGAAATGCGCTGATTTTGTCAATCGATCAGTTATTACCCAAATAGCATCGTGGTTCATTTTCGTTCTTGGTAACCCTACTACAAAATCCATTGCAATATGCTCCCATTTCCATTCTAGAATCTCCAGGGGCTGTAAAAGTCCGCTCGGTCTTTGGTGCTCTGCTTTCACTCTCTGACAGGTCAAACATTTACTTACCCAATCGGCGATGTCTCTCTTCATACCTGGCCACCAATAATGCATTTTCAGGTCTTTATACATCTTAGTACCTCCAGGGTGAATAGAGAACCTAGAGTTATGTGCCTCATTCAATACCTCATCTTTCAATTCCTGAACGTTAGGAATCCAAATTCTATTAGCAAATCTTAGAATCCCTCTCTCATCCTTAACACATCTTCGTTCATCTCCAATCATCTTTTCCTCTTTTTCTTCCATTGTCTTTTCTTGACATATCCTTACTTTCTCAATTAGTTCTGACTCAACTCGAATCTCAAATAGCGTCTCCATACCATCTTCAGGAAACTTTACTTCTAAATTCATCCGTTCAAACTCTCGTATCAATTCCTCAGAAGAAACCATCATTTTTAGTCTTTCCTTTCTACTTAGGGCATCGGCCACCACATTGGCCTTCCCTGGGTGGTAGTTAATCGAATAGTCGTAATCCTTGATCAACTCTAGCCATCTTCTTTGCCTCATGTTTAATTCTTTCTGTGTGAAAATGTACTTAAGGCTCTTATGATCTGTATAAATCTCGCACCTTTCTCCATATAGATAATGCCTCCATATCTTTAATGCGAAAACTATCGCTGCTAATTCTAAGTCATGAGTTGGATATCTTATCTCATACTCTTTCAGTTGTCTGGATGCATAAGCAATTACTTTGCCATGCTGCATCAGTACACATCCTAGTCCCTTATGAGATGCATCGCTATAAATCACAAAATCACCTTTTTCATCTGGTAGGGCTAATATCGGCGCGGTAATTAACCTCTTTTTCAATTCCTGAAAACTCTCTTCACATTTTTCAGTCCACTCAAACTTTTCGGTTTTACGGGTGAGTCTCGTCAATGGAGTAGCTATCTTAGCAAAGTCCTGGACGAATCTCCTGTAATATCCTGCTAATCCCACAAAACTTCTTACTTCAGTTGGCGTCGTTGGCCTTTCCCAATTTGAAATAGCTTCAATCTTAGCAGGGTCGACTAGCACGCCTTTACTACTTATCACGTGTCCCAAAAATTGAACTTCCTTCAACCAAAACTCACATTTTGAAAATTTAGCATAAAGCTTCTCATTCCTTAATATTTCCAGTACTATCCTCAAATGTTCTTCATGCTCTTCCCTTGACCTTGAGTAGATCAATATATCATCTATGAAGACTATGACAAACTTGTCCAGATATTTCTTGAAAACTCGATTCATCAAGTCCATGAAAGCTGCGGGGGCATTGGTTAATCCAAAGGACATTACCAAAAACTCGTAGTGTCCATATCGGGTACGAAATGCTGTCTTCGGAACATCTTCGCGTTTAATCTTTAGCTGGTGATATCCCGTTCTCAGGTCGATCTTTGAAAAGTAAACGGCATCCTTTAACTGATCAAACAAATCATCGATCCTGGGTAAAGGATACTTATTCTTGATGGTTAGCTTGTTGAGTTCCCTATAGTCTATACACAATCTCATACTTCCATCTTTCTTCTTGACAAACAACACTGGTGCCCCCCATGGAGACACGCTCGGTCGAATCATTCCTTTATCCAATAGTTCTTGTAGCTGGATGGCTAATTCTTTCATCTCTACCGGGGCTAATCGGTACGGAGCCTTTGACACGGGTGCTGTCCCTGGTGCTAACTCGATGGCAAACTCTATGTCTCTGTCAGGAGGTAGCCCTGGAAGGTCATCGGGAAATACATCTTCAAATTCATTGACAACTGCTATGTCACTTATACTAGTTAATTCCTTCTCGGTGTCTACTACATAGGCTAAATAAGCTTCACACCTTTGACGTAACAACCTCTTGACCTGCATCTTAGTCAAGAATTTATTAATCTGCCTCTGCCCTTTAAACACCACTTCTTCTTGGTTGGGCAACTTTATCCTCACTTTCTTTCCTTTGCAATCAATATTAGCTCCATAACTTGTCAGCCAATCCATCCCCAAAATGACATCAAACTCCCCTAGGGAAAAAGGAATTAAGTCTAGGATGAATCGCTGCCCTTCGATTTCTAATTCACAGTTATTACATACGTAACTAACAGGAATAACCTCCTGATTAGCTATTTCTACACGTAAGGGATCGCTTAACGGTTTTGACTCAAGATTCCATTTACGCGTAAAGTCTCGAGATATAAAAGACCTAGTTGCTCCGGAGTCAAACAAAACATTTGCATTGACGGAATTAAGTAAGAGTGTACCTGCAATAACATCCGTGTTCCTCACGGCATCCCTCACCGTCATGTTGAAAGTCCTAGCAGTAGGAGCCTTATTAGAAGCAGCTCCACTTTGTCTCGTTACCGCTGGTCCAGAAGATTTACAGTCTTTCTTTACATGTCCCATCTGTCCGCAGTTGTGACAAACCATGCTATTCTGAGGGCAGTTATACGCGAAATGCCCCACTCGCCCACACTTGAAACAGGTAACCCCTGACTTGTTACACGTGCCTAAATGCCTCTTCCCACATGTCTTACAATCTGGCAGTGGGGGTCGTGATGGATTGGAATATGCCACCCCTGACTGCCTGCCGCCTTGGTTAACACTTGCACTCTCGGCCTTCTTGAACCCAACATTCCTCCGAAACTGAGATCCTCGCCCTCGATTAAATTTACTCGGAAAGTTCCCACTTGCTGAACCTCCTCGCTGGCTTTCTGCCTTTTTCTTCTTCCCATCCCTTTCCTTTTGGATCAGATCACTCCCAGCCTCTACAATCGAAGCTTTCTGTACCAACATTGCATAATCAGTCAACTCAAGTATTGCTACACGATTTTGAATCCACTGTTTCAATCCCTGCTGAAACCTCCTAGCTCTTTTCTCGTCCGTGTTCACAAAATCTGGCACGAACCTAGACAGTTCAGTAAACTTTGCTTCATACTCGGCTACGGTTAGGTTATTCTGTTTCAACTCTAGAAATTTCAGCTCCATCTGGTTTTCCATGAATTTGGGGAAATACTTCTCTAAGAATAGTTGTGTGAACCTTTCCCATGCTACTACTCCTTCTCCCTCCAGATTCCTTTTCGCTTCCCACCAGAAATTGGCCTCCCCCTTTAGGAGATAAGTGGCGAAGACCGTCTTCTGTCCCTCTTCTATTTGCAGTATCTCAAAGGACTTTTCCATTTCTTTTAACCAGGCCCTAGCCTCTACTGGGTCCGCAGTCCCTTGAAACTCAGGTGGTCGCAAGGACTTGAAAGCTCGGAAGGAATTGGCAACGGGGTTATGGGGAACTGGTGGCGGCTGATTTGAATTGGGATTAACATGCTGCCTGAGAAAATCCATGAACACATTCATGGGGTCCATATTTCGGTTTTCCCCTTGGTGACCCTGACTCTCATTTTCTCCCTGTTCATTCTGGTTTTGATTCTGACTATGACCCGAGGCACTAGAACTCACATACTCCCCTTCTGCATACTCTTCATCATCAAATTCATTATAGTCTTCTGAGTCACTTTCCTCCTCGTGAACACTTGACTCGTACAAATCCCCATTGACTACAGGGTGCAATCTAGTATTCCTCCTTGGTGGCATTTTCTGATACAATCAAATAATATTGGTCAATCTTTCTATTATTCTGAAACACTATATTATTCGCTATATTAAACAATCAAGAATAAGGGTTTGCATTTACATCTAACACGGTCTGTTCAACATATACATAACAAGTCATTTCTGAACAATCTCGATATCAAGAACAAGAAGATGTATAAATACAGTGTGCAAAATAAGACTGCATTTAAGGAAACTGAAACAACATATATATACATAATTCCTTGGTTACATCTTCCATCCTAGTTTCTAGTTACATCAAAAGTATGTCAGCAAGCTATCTTCTAGTCAGAGCGGGACTACTACTATATACACAAAATACTATTCCCTCAAAAACGGCACATCTATACATAATGCCAAAATCTGATACTAGAAGACTATATCATCCCATAGAAGTCACTGAAACCTACCACGGATCAGGTCCCTAACCTGAACCATCACACCCTCAACCATCTCATTTGCATCACTGCTCCCTATCGGCCCTCCCCCTAAGGGTGCCCTCAACTCACGGAAATATCATGCCCACGTCTGAATCTCGGTAAGGCCTGTCGCAACGTCCTGTGGAATGCCATCCTGAGAAGTGCTGCTCGGAGGTAGGCCGCCCTGAGGTCCAACACGTCCTGGAATCATCCTGTCTACTATGCGCCTCAACTCATCCACACGACCGGTCGAGACATCCTGTTCCCTTATGAGGGAAGATACTATCCATGATGGTACTGGTTCTCCTGCAACTGGCGGAGGTGGAGGTGGTGTTGCCGGTGCTGCTGGTGGTGGTGATGGTGTGTCATGCGGAGCATCCTCTGGCTTCGAGAGATCTGGGATGAATCCCTCTGGCTCGTCCTCCTCGGAAGGTATGGGGCTAGCTGGGGGTGAAGGTGGAATCACTACTGGTGGTGGTATCATGGGGATATCTCTGTATACAACCTCTGATGGTCCGGCCTGATCAGCCACTGGGAGGTTAGGTACTGGTACTGCTGGCAC
Organism: Oenanthe sinensis; assembly: GCA_028671895.1. NCBI lineage: Eukaryota > Viridiplantae > Streptophyta > Magnoliopsida > Apiales > Apiaceae > Oenanthe > Oenanthe sinensis. The sequence continues at coordinate 11,759,684 of CM053798.1, read as the reverse complement.
GGCGCCCTCCTCTAATGGAGCCTCTATCGGGTCCTCCTCGGGGTCGTCATCCTCCCCTAGCAACGCTCTATCAAGCTGAGCCTCATAGTCCTCATCGTCGGGTATCTACAATAAAACAATAACTAGTCACTATCGTGTAACGAATAGTTCCCTTTTTGGGTTTTAATCTTCTTAAAGTTTTTTTAGTCTTTTACTTAAGTTGATTTTATTACCGACACTCCTCTCGTTTCTGAGTACTATAACCTGGCTCTGATACCATCTCTGTGGCGCCCCCAGACCCGGGGTCCAAGGTCTAGGTCGTCACGGTCCAACTTCCAACATTCATACACTTACAATTCACTGATAATCATAATAAAATTTAACCATTCTTAGGTAAATAACAATCTGGTGACCCCCACACACTTTAACACACACACACGAGCCATAGTCTCAGGAAACGAGCATACATTAATATACAAACTTGGGTCTTCATCATTACATTACTAGTTATCAAAAGATTGAGTTCGTACTACTAAATATAGCTTCTGTTTGAAACTATAATAGCAGTCCAAAAGTTAGATTAAATCTCATTAAGTTACATATATTTACATAAACGGTGTTTATAAATAAATCTAACTAGCAGAAGTTGCCATCCTATCCTGCTCAATCTTCCTACCTCTGGAATAGGGCCAAGGGGTCGGTCATAGGGGGTCCTTGCCCTTCGCACGCTCTTTCTCAACGTCCTGCGTACCCCTCGAGGCATGGTCTGCAGCTGTGGTGGTAGAAAGATAAACAGAAAGCAAGGGTGAGCTACAATGCTCAGCAAGTATAGAATCAATCAACATGGCATAATAAAGAAGCAACAACAATATGTGTATCAGAGTAATAAAATGCAACCTGTACTGAAATGGTGAACAGTTCTAGATACTGGACAAAAGAATAATAGGTTGCCGTAATCCTCGTTAACACTATCGGTAACTAAGCACCTGGGCTTTCGTTACAGTGCAACATCAAATTCCAATTGGAAGAAAAGAAGATACTGGAGCATCCACCACGCCTATTGTACACGATGATCAGTCGTATAGTAAAATAGTTAAGTAACCTTTTCTACTAGCAGAAGGATGATCCTATACCGGTCATCACCCTAGGCAACACCTGGGCCTTTAAATGCTGGACCGTGCGTCACTCGGCCTCTTACGCTAGATGGACTGTGCCGCACACAAGCCTCTTACACTTTATATCTCCAGTTCCCTTTGAGTACAATCAATAAGTTTAGAAGGGAATTTAATACAACCTTCCAGAACAATAACAAAGCTTTCAAGAATTTATTCAAATCAAAGTGTGGAAGGGAATTTAATCCGACTTTCCTGAATAACAACAAAGCTTTCTGGAATTTCAAAGTTCGATACTAGATTAACTCCCGAAACAAGGTGGAAGTAATCTCTTTATAGGAGTAGGTTGACTTTTAGTCAACGAATGGATAGCTCGAATCAAGATCACGACCGGGGAGTCGCTAGTAGGTGATAAAATAAACTCCACGAAAATATAATACTTTTGGATAAAATAATACTTTTGGATAAATATTTAATCAATAAATACGAGACCTTGAATAGTCCCTGAAAATATTTTAAAATAATTAAAATAATTAATTAGGATTTAGTCAAGACTATTTAGTATTTAAATAGTTTTAAATGAATCAACATATTTAAATAATATTTGATCACTATTAAATAATATTTAAATAATCCAAAAAGAATTGAAAGTATTTAATCAAGAATAAATACTTTAAATTAATCCCAAAATATTTAATTAATATTTAATCAATCTTAAATAATATTTAATAAAACCCAATATTATTTAAAATATCGAAGGGATATTAATCAACTTGATTAATCCCAAAACTTATATTCCAGGGAGAATCCCTAGATAGTATCGACTAATAGTCAAGAGATAATACACTGCTCCCGGTCGTCTGTCAAGTACCAAAGAAATGTACTTAACACGGAAATCAGTTAGGCAAAACTGACAGGAAGCGTCCTCTAACTTTTGAGAGTTCAGAGGCGCGAGCAAACAATTCAGTCGAATAAACAATTCAAAGACAGAAACGAATTCCAAGCACCACAGCCTTATAACCAAGAAACATATTATAAGGTCAGAGTTTAGAGAACTTGCCTTTACTGTTGAAGTGGTAGCTCGCTTGTCCCTCCTTGGCACGTGTCTCTATAAGAAAGAAAACACGGGTCCTAATTAGTCACAAAGGTTTTTAATGCTATTTATAGCTACTCATGAATGTATACTAACTTATCTTGCTAACGAGTTTTAGCGCGGATTTTAGTTAGTCATGAACTCATAAGTATTACTAACACATTTCATTAAAAGTTCGTTTGGTAGGCTAGCCTCGAATTCTACTAAGAACATAGTTTATGCAAAGACAATGCAAGCAGTTTTTGCAAGGTGTCCTAACTGCACCTACTTGCTTCCAACAATTACCATAAATCAGATTTTAGTCATTTTAATCCGAAACCTTTTCCCAAGTCTTCCCAGATGTTCCTAGTATTTTGTGTAAAAGTTTCAGATTTTATAAGGCAGTCTAACTAGGCTGATCATCTCCTCCAAGTTGGTTAAAAACAGGGCAGTCATGGTTTCTGCATCTCTTCACCATTTTAGCCATAACTTTTAGCTCACAACTCCGTTTGACGCAAAATTAGCGCGCAAACGATCTAGAGACTAATCTCTATCTAACCATATTAAGAAGTCATCAAGAAACACAGGCTAGACCCTTCGGGTGTGGTGAACAGTTGGCAGGCAGAAGAAATTTTCGCATGGTTCCGTTGGTACGTTCGTCGTTTACCTCGTTTTAAACTTATCCAATTCAACTCAAATGACTTCCATATAATTTACACTACTACTTGGGAATGTACTCAAGACATCCCAAGCCCAAACACAATTTAACAATACTCCAAACATTATCAATAATTCATCCAACTCCTTCACCACTGCAGTTAGCTTTTAAAACTGTTTTACTAATTCACAAACAATCAATTCTCTTCATCCTCTTAACATCCACAAGCCTTAATCAAATCATCTCTACATTACACAACTATAGCCAACAAAACAAGCACTTAAACATATGATCAAGCTCATTACATAGCATGCTTAAAATCACATTAATCTCATATAACTAGGGCTTGAGTTTTTCAAGCCATTCATGCTTCATTACTACTACCCATAGCCTAATTATCACTTAACAAACACTAGCAAAGCTTAAGGAACCATAAAACAAGAGTTTAAGAATTTAATCAAAATCATAAGTACTATTCATGTTCTTATTCTTTCATAAAAATCAAGAGATTCTATGGTTAACTTTGCTTCAAATTGATATGGAAGCTAGACAATGATCATACCTTGCTTTTAAGCTCTTAATCAACACAAACAAGCAAGGATTGATGGAGTTTTTGATTTTTCTCCCCCCCTTCTTCTATGTTTCAGCCGATGGTACCTTCTCCAAGGCTAGCTTTCTATTTTTTTTTTTCTTTTGTTATGCCTATCACTTAACTTGGCTCATGTCTTTATAATTTCCCAAAGGTCAAGTCAACATCTTAGTCAATGTTACTAGTATTCTTAATACTTCACTAATGCAAGTATTTGCATTAATCAAATTTTATACAAATATATAAAATTGGCTCTTTAATAAATCAAGGAAACTCATTTGATTTTTCTTCGTTTCCATAATAATTCGCAACGATAATTTTAATCTTTAACTCGTTCCGGCAATTCTAATAACTTGAATACCCATCAAAATCTTATTCCATAATTATTATCCAATATATATTATTATTAATAAGGTTTCAAAAGTACCTGGGAATCGGGAATATTACAAACCCTTACAAGCTTCGCAAGTATTTGTTGTTTATGTTCAAGTTAGACATGAAAAACAAGCAAAACAATGGCAGAAAGTAAAAGACAAAAATGTGAAAAAACACGAGTACATAAATAAAAGCCCGAGGGCCAAATGTTTTTACAAAGCCACTAAGGGCCAACATAAATACAAGGATAGAAAACCTAACTACTTAGACAATTCCTCCTCTTCTGAAAACTCCTCCCCACTAGAAGAAGACGAATCTTCTCCGTCTTCACTTGATTCTTCCTCTTCAGAAGAACTTTCCTCCGCTGGTTTCTAAGGAGTTGTCTCAGGAACAATATTCTCATGAACGGCTTGATGAGGGGAAGGAGTAAGGCTAGGCTTGCGAGCCCTCTTTTGCCTAACATCAGGACTATTGTCCCCTTCAATTTTTTCTTCTTGGGTCTCGAACAGACCCAGATGTTTCTCCAGCACCGCCTGCAGCGCCTCATTCAACCCGATTATGTAATTGGTAGGAAAGAGGAGGTTGTCATGCTGTAAGATCAAGTTTTGGTATTCCTCCGAGACCAAATACTTGTCGATGATAGCATTTTTATTGGCCCGGAGTTCAACTATTTCAGCCTGGGCCTGTTTCAGGATTTCCTCCTTCTCGACCAGTTTCTCTTCCAATTGCTTAATTTTGGCATTTGCCACAGTAAGTTCCTTCATATGCTTCCCTGCTCGAGCCTTCCACGACTCTGTTTGATGAACGGAAGCCTGAAAATAGGCATTAACCTAAAAAGCCAACAAATCAAGGTGAGTCATGATAAAAAGTCAAATCATAAAAATGGCTAAATAGAAAGATGTTAAAGCTAAAAGATAAGAGTGTGTGCTAGCAACGTAAAATCCAAATTAGTCGGGTAAGGAAACTTACCGATGCTAGTGCCTGTGCACCCGAAACCTTGGTGTTCTCCTCGTCTCGTCCCAACATAATGTCCTTGTAATCACAAGGAGTGAGGGAATGAAGAGACCAATCCCTAGCGTGGTCTGTGCAACCTACCACTGTATCAGACTTCCTGAATCCTCAGCTTGGTTTGTACGACAGGGATTTTGGTGCTTTGGCGGATCCGCTGCCTTCAACCTCGATTGGCCCAGTATGAGGTTGCAAGAAAGTCGGAGGCTCTTTCCCCTGCCTGGGGTCATTCATCAACCTTAGCCGCTTCATGCGGCCTATTTCTTCAACGGGTGGAATGGTTCACTCGTTAATTTACGCAACAGCTGAAAAAGGAACATAAATACGTTAGTAAAACAATAGGACGATTAAAGTGAAAAGAAAAACCTAAGTAAAGTGATATACCTTTGCTTAAGGCCCTAGATAGGCACACAACTTTCAACCGACGCTCATCTAGAAGAGCCCAAGAAACCTTTTTGGCCTCCACCTGAGTGAGCGTGATATAAGCTGCCTGCTCCTCCTCTGAGAGCTTAATGGAGTCAACGCTCCCATCAGTAACTTTTCCGAAGGTGGGCCTAAAAAGAGTCCACTAATCTCCCCCCTCCCATTTGATTTGAACAAAACTCTCTTTCCAGTGGAGGTTATTATCAAGGATGGAAGAATTGTCAAAAATGTGGGGTTTGTTGGGTCTATGGGCTATGTGAACCTAGCCCAAGGAAAGGCTAGAAGAATTTTTGAATTGAAAAATTGTACGAAAGAGGGGGACGGTCATTTTGATTTTCTTTTCCAAATACAAAACCATGAAACAATGGATGATTCTCCACCCATTGGGTACAATTTGGCAAGGATTTAGTTGGGCATCGGCCAAGAGTGTGGGGATGAATTCATGAACAGGGAACCTAAGCCCCGCTAGCAGGGCATCTACATAAATGAATAAGTAATTGGGTTTCCAATGACAGGTCCTGTCACCAGGTTCTACCAAAGAAATAGTGAAACGAGGGGGAAAGTTAAACAAGCGATTATTTTCTTCTACTAAATCAGTATCAAAAAATTTATTGCTACGGCTATACAAATCTAAATGGGATTGACTAGGATACTCATTCCCCCTTTGATTAATCATATCTAACAAAGACATGTACTAGGAAAAGATGGGGATTCGACGGAGGGGTTTACCTCTTTTTACAGACCCCGCATTCATAGCTGCCAATCGAGAAATCTTCTAATCGGCCATTGATCCTTCCACTTTGTGAATACCCTCGAGAGAATTGGAAGCTGGATTTGCTTGAAGGCTTGAGAGCTAAAGTGTTTGTGAGAAGTGAGAAGTGAGAAATGAGAAGTGTGAGAAGTGAAGCCCCTCACACCACTCATATATAACCTTATAGACGGTCATCCAACCGTTCAAATTCTTCTTTTTACATGTGTTTCTAGGACACATGACCGTTGAAGGGTAAATCAACCGGTACAACCGGTGAAGGGGCTCATATGACAAGGCCCAAAAACGAAGGCCCAAAGGTTAAAAAAGAAAAAAAAAGAGTTTTCTAGAACACAGAAGAAGGATCTAGAAGTTGGGCCTATGAAACCCATGACCTATAAGCCTTGAAGGCCCTTTAATCAATGGCAAAAGCCTCGAAGGCCTAGAATCTAGAAGATCGAAGACCTTGAAGGCCCAATAAAGGTGAAAGTTTAGTAAGATAATGGAGGCCCATGATCCAAGAACCTTGGGGGCCCATAATCCAAAAACCTTGAAGACTCATTATTTAGAGAAACCAGTTGAACTCTTCAATAAAAGGCCTAGTAAAGGCCCATATTGTTTAGGGCCCAAAAGCCCAAAGCCTGTGAGTCTCAATTTACTCGAATCCTTAATGGGGCAACTATTTTTGACCTAGCTGGGAATTTGAGGTTCAATTCGATCTCAATTTCAGTCAGAAAACATCAAGACATGAAGCCCATTATAAGACGACCTGGAGGGTAAAATAAGGGATAATTCGACCTCAATTTAGGTCGAACACAACATAGGTTTTGAAACTCAAACAATTTCGACATGGGAGAAAAAATAAGGTTTTAATCGACCTCAAACCAAGTTCAAAATCACCAAATATTGAAAAATAAAAAGAATCGACTTGGATGTACATTTGAGGTATAATTCGACCTCAGTCAAGGTCGAAATAAAGATGAAAGCCTACTTGACCTCAATACCGTGATCGACTTCAAATGAGATCGATAAATCAAATTGACTATTATTCGACCTCGAAATGGATTTAGGGCATAATTCCACCACAAATGAGGTCAAAAATGAAGCCCAAGCCAAGATGGCCTATTCGATCTCAAAGCACCGTTCGACTTCAAATAAGATCGATAATCAACCTCAATCCCCAATAGATCTCAGTGTAAATTTGAGGGTTAGTTCGACCTCGTTTCAAGTCGACGATCGACCTCGAATCCAAAATCGACCTGAAGGTATATTTAAAGCTATAATCGACCTCCATCCAGGTTTATTGAATGACAAGCCATGAAGGCCTATTCGACCTCAATCGAGGTCGAAATCGATCTTAGTCTCATGTTTCGCCTCAAAGAGCCATGAAGGCCTGTTTGACCTCAATCGAGGTCAAAATCGACCTCAATCGAGGTCGAAATCGACCTTAGTCTCATGTTTCGACCTCAGGGAGTTTTGAGGTCTAATTCGATCTCAATCGAGGTCGAAATCGACCTCAGTCCCATGATTCGACCTCAAAGAGTTTTGAGGCCTAATTCGACCTCAATCAAGGTTGAAATCGACCTCAATCCCCCAAATCGACTTGGGATAAAAATGAGCCCATGTTCGACCTCAATCCAGGTCGATTTAGGGCAGACCTATAAAAAACTCATCATTGACAAGTTTGCTAGAAATAAAGTCCTTTGGGGACTAGTTTATATAATATTAATTCTTTGAAAGGATTAATAATGAAAAGGCCTAAGCCCAAAAGATGAGATGAAATTGACTAAAACAAGTCAAAAGCCCAAAAAGGCATTGAAAACACTTTGAGAAACTTTTACGAAAACTCACAAAGTTTTCCCAAAAGTTGGGGGGGAAATGATGTGGGTAAGAATAGCCCTGAGGAAATAATAAATATAACATTTATTATTTCATTTATTAGATCTAGTATGGTCCAAAGGCTTGAACCCTTGAAACGAACTAGGAAAATAAATCCTAGGATCAACTGGATTTGTAATCCAAGGATCAACTGGATTTGTAAGTCCAGCCCACAAGCTCTGTTCAAGCCATATGCCCAGTAAGCCTTTATTATTAATTAATTTCATAATTAATTAACAAAGACTCAGTAAAGGCCCAAGAAGCCTGTTGAAGACCCTCATCCTAGAAGGATCTAGAAACCCAAACGTGGGAAGAGTCCAACGAGGACCTTCATTCCTAAAAGGTTTAAACAACCTTGTCTCTAGGAGACTTGGCCACCAAGTCTCCTAATTCTAATCTGATTCCAAGGCCCTTGTGCGCCTATATAAAGGGTCTAACCCCTCAATATTAGAACTACATGATTTGGCTTGATTCTCACACCCACTGAGATACGTAGGCAGTTAACGAGGACCCGAGATAGTCACGAAACGTTAGTGCAGCCATAGAAGCTCGAAGTTCTCTCAAAACCTAGTATTAATTGTGTATTAAATGCATCTCGTTTTTTATCCGTAACAACTACATAGTAGTATATTATTCCCTTCGTCTCATATTAATAGTCTCTTTTGAAAAAATAAGGTATAATAAGAAAAGTTAGTTGTATAATAATTTTTCGTGCATATCATGTTTATTATGACTATTTTATACAAAATAAAGTAAGTTTTATATTGAAAATGATAAAAAAAAGAGGGTAAGTTTGATTTTTTACATTAAAAATAGAAATCGACAACTATTATGGGAAAAAAATTTCTCAAAAGTGACTAGTATTGCGGGACGGGGGGTGTATTAATTATAAGTTACAATTAATACTATACCAGTAAAAATATAATATCCAATACCAAACTAATAATATATTTTAATATAATATTTATAATTTTTAAAAATTTTAATAAATTTCTATTTTTAAATATTATCTTACAGCGTACTAATTTTTAATATGTATACTATTACTTTAAAAAATATTTACACTGGTTTTAGATTGTAATTGCATTAATACATATTAAAATTTAATAATCCATATTATTTTTCTAACAAATATTTATCTATTATATCTTATATATAATAAAAGTAAAAAAAACTATTATTCAAATACTAAAATTTATGGGTTGATATTTATTAATATATTTAAATTTAATATTTATAAATTTGTGAATCTAAAAATATTAAATATTAAAAAAGAATTTGTACTTTGAACGGTTTAAAATCTATTAGAAAACAGTATCCTTTTAAATATGTGTGTAAAATTAATTGTAATTTTGAGTTCGAATTCAATACTTTGTGAGGATAATATCCTAATAAGCGATCAAATCACCTACGATATAATGGGCCTGTTTGGCTAACACTTATTTCCGGAAATAAGCTCTTATTTCCGGAAAAAAAATTGGGATGTATATACTTTTCAGAAATAAGCTCTTATTTCCGGAAATAATTAAGTTCATATTTGATTTTAAAATTCTAAAACAAATATTTATCTTTAAAAAAAATGAAAATATATAAAAAATAAAAATAAAATAAGCTACTTATTTTAAGTTTAAGGAACCCTAAACGGCCACAATATTAAAATTTTAGAACCCTAAAAAGTTATAATTCATGGATTAGGAAAAAGGAAAAATCTGAAATATATAGCATAATTTCGGTAATTAATTTAACTTTTAGTGCATTTTAAAATAAGTAATTATATAACTCGAATGGGCATGGATAAACTATAAAATATAGTTGGATTCGAACAAGCAATCTCAATCTTATTTTAAATAAGGTGAACTGGGCTTCTTAAAATTTTAATTTATTTTACGACCTTAAATTTATTAATCTTTTTTTTTTGAAAAAAGGAAATCAATTCATTAATAAAAAGCCAGAAGGTATATACATGTACAATCGAAATTGAATAAACGCTTAAACATGTCGATGTTGAATCCTTCTTTCTTGAAGAGGTAACCAAACGATTTTTTGAAGATATTATAGATGTATGCAATTGTTGTTACCCAACTGTTTTGAGCAATTGATCATGTTGTTTTGAACAATCGACTGTGTTATGCCCAATATTTGGACATGGGTCCTAGGCAGGCCCAATGACATAAGTTGGCCAGCCCACCTCGCATCTGGGCTGACATAGCCTCAAAACCCATAATCAGTTCGTATCGCTCTAAAGAGGATAAAATATTCTAAGGCCCCTAGCCTAGTGTGAGGTCGCCTCGCTGGCCCGCCAGCCTTAGACTCATTCAGCTTCAAGAAGGAAGGGAGAAGAGAACCGGCCCTCAGCCCGGTTCGCTTCTCATCACCTCCCAGATCGCATAGACTTGACAGAGAGGCCCTCAGCCCAGCTCACTTGGCCAGACTCACTGCCTCTGGATCACTTCTCTAGCCCGGAGTACTTAGCACAGATTTCTCATAACTAGTTGAAAGGCTCCTAACCTCATGGGCTCACCTCACTTGGTATTATTTGTTAATCTGAAGACTATGAAAGGCCCCCCGGGGTAATATCTCAACATACTTATCTATTTGAAGACAGCTAGCCCCACGGGCTCTCATCTCATCCAGGGATCCGCACATGATCACCTCTACATACTGCTCCCGTGAGGCCACATCACGCACAACCGCTCCCGCGAGGCCACATCGGGCATAACTCCCTACGGGAACCCCCTGCTCTACAACTCCATGACAGCCCCCGGAGCCTAACGGGCTTGGGCCATGGCAGTTAGACATCTGGGAAGTTTGCCATCCACATCCGCACAGACTTAGGCTAAAGCCCAGCACGTCTAAGGATTTGGGCCTGATGGACCGGACCAATACCTAGCCCATATAGGTAACTTGTCCTCCAAGAACTACGTGTGGCTTGAACCCCTATATAAAGGGTACGTAGGCCTCTTGTTTCAGTTGAATTGACAGTTGGCAGCAAGAGAGCAAACATTTTCTCTGGCCTTCTAACGAATCAATAGCAAGATCAGCTACCAAAATCCATCACTTTTCTCCCGTGTTCTTCGCATTCTTCATCAAGTTCATAGCAAAAATCATCATATTTTGTTTCGTGATTCCAGCAAACCTCCAAATTACGGTTATACCAGTTTCTCCCTATAACAATTGGTGCTAGAAGGAGGGGTACTTGACATCTGAGGGAGAAAGATGTCTTACTCTAGGAGAACCGGAAACTAATCAGAAAGTGATAGATCTGAGGATGACGAGACCCCGAGACATGCCAACGAGAACCCGCCTCAGACCGACCCCAAACTCTTGGAATTCCTGGATGAGATGGGCCAGCAGATGCTCGAGTTCAACAAGAGAATAAGGAGGATGGAGAGGAGAAGCGCCTCTAGGAAGGCTAGCACGAGCGCCCGGCGACGAATGAGGAGGGCCAACAAGTCTAAGCGTCTCTGGTCGACCGTGAAGCCTCGTGACCATAGTTGCATGGATCACGGGTCGATTGGGTACATGGTACGAGTACGGGTACGTGGGACGTTAGTTTGCATGAATTGGGTATGACGAGTCATGAATCGGGTTCACGGGTCGATACAAGGATCCCTCTCTATAGTTATTTTTTAAATAAATATTATGTATTTATTTGTTATTACATTTATGATTTAGTTATTGTTTTATAATTAAAATATTTATTTTAACCAAAAATATAAAAGTTAATCAAAAAATGTAAAATTACTAATAAAGTGGTGAGGACTTTCAAACATTATTTTTAAGGAGATTACAATTTATTCTTGTAATCGAGGCATGTGTTATGTGTCTTGGTGTGTCTTGTCTTCCATCTGCATTATCTTCCCCACTTCATCCTTTTATTATTCCTTTTAGAGATTTACCTCTCAAAAATAATTTTAATCTAGATAATGTCAAGGTATATTCTTTTATTATTATTATTATTTCTACTCTTTTACATAATGATCGCTAGAGTTAAAGGTGGATCGCTGGAGTTGGCGAATTGGAGCGTGAACCCCAGCGATCCGGGTCGAAGAGGAATCGTGTTCCGGTACGAGGGAACTGGATCGGGGTTCCATAGGCTGACCCACGAACCATGCAACTATGCTCGTGACCTCATGAATGACTTTAATGATGAAGCCGGAAATGTAGGGAGGGATGAATCGTTAGAATGGGATGAGGTGACCCCAGTCAGGTGCGGTAGGCCCATGAGACCCCTCCCAGGTCATTTCATGGCTCAGCCCCCTCTGAGGCGAAGGAAACCAGTGTTTTTGACAGGGTCGGGAGAAGACTAACAGAGCATGATCAAAGGATAAAGCTGGAGAGAGCCCAAGCAAAAAACACTGAGGTAAGGCCCCCGAGTCTAGCATGTGAAGCGGAAGGACCCCCTCGCCATCGCGAGCGTGCCAGGTCCCCGCATCGTGCTCATGCATCGGAGAGGCCCCCTCCCAGGGGAAGAAATCAGGAAGCTCAGTCTGCGATAAGCGGAGAAGGTGGAGGCCAAAAGCGTGAACAGACACCGCCCCCATCACATAGGGCCAGCAATGAAAATAATAACGAGGAGGGGCTGGGAAACCTTCGCATGAACGATTTTAGGCAGCTTTTGAAGCGCATGGAGAAAGAGAAAATTGCTCCAAATCCTATCTCCACCCAGTCACCCTTCACAAATGAGATCCGGGTCGCACCTCTGCCTGTCGTCTTCAGAAACAATCCAAATCTCACTTTTAATGGTGATACTGATCCAGCCGAATACCTAATCCACTTCAATATTGAGATGGAGGTCTACCAGGTCTCCACTCTAGCTCGATGTCGGCTCTTCGCCGCCTCTCTCAGAGGCAGTGCCCAACAGTGGTTCTCCAAACTCGGGCCCATTATGATCGACTCTTGGGAACTACTGGCGGATATATTCATCAAGCAATTTCAGTCTTCTATGCTCTATGCCCCACCTATGGTGACTCTTGCTAATGTCAAGCAAATGGAGTGAGAGACCCTGCAGGATTATTTCAAGAGGTTTAATGCCGAAGTACCCCGAGTTAGAGGAGCAACTGAAGAGGCAGTAAAGAACTTCTTGATAGCGGGACTTAAGGAGGGAACTGACTTCTGGAAAAGCCTCCAAGCTAAGACACCCGAAACATTGTCTGAGTTCTACCGGCAAGCCGAACCCTTTAAGTGGGTCGAAAAATCTATGCTTGATTTGAAGAAAAGTAATAACAGTGGAAGTCGGGGAAAGAACATCAAACGCAAGAGATCTCGAAGTCCGGATAATAGAAACAGGAGTCGTAGGGAAAGAAGTCCCAGCCCGAGGAGGTTTGGCAAAAGTGAAAGAGAGAGGTCCCTTGAAAGCAACAGATCAGAGGATATGGGGCGCTATCCGAAATACAATCGCCACACCCCCTTAGTGGCCCCAATTGAGCACATCTATGCCATCAATGCTCCCAAGGGAATTTTCAAGAAACCCCCACCGATGACGAATTACGGTAGAAAGGACTCTCGGAAGTTCTGCACCTATCATGATCAGTCAGGCCACGACACGGCTGATTGCAAACATCTAAAAGACCAGATCGAAGATCTTATCAGGAGCGGTCACCTCACTGAATGGGTGGTGAGAGAAGTGAAGAGACATCAGGGGGCGATTATCATAACGTCCCGCCTCCCCTTTAAAAGATAAGGCTCCTCCGAATAAAGAGAAACCTGGTCTAGGCAGTACTAGAGAAGGCAGTGTCCATATTATCATAGGGGGTCCTCACGTTGGTGGAGATAGTAAACGAGCTATGGAAATATATGCTAGAGTGGCTAGGGAGTGTCCCCTCACTAATATCTACCACCTCTCACAAAGACCTCTCAAGCTATTTAAGGGAGAGGAGACTGATATTATGTTCATCGAGGAGGATGCTAAATGGGTCCATCACCCTCATAGCGATGCTCTGGTCGTTAAAGTAAAGATCGGATCTTCAAATGTACACAGAGTACTTGTTGACAACGGAAGTGCTGTGAATGTCCTCACTTATGGTGTCTACCAGAAGATGGGTCTCCTTGACAAGGACCTCACACCTACTATCGGCCAGCTCTATGGCTTCACCGGGGCCTCGGTTAGCGTCAAAGGCCTCATCAAACTCCCCGTCACTCTAGGGGAGGAGCCCTGCATGACCACCCAGGTTGCTGATTTCATGGTGGTAAACCAGCACTCTGCCTACAATGCCATAATTGGCAGGCCCATACTGAAGGAAATGAGGGTGGTGACCTCTATCTACCACTTCTCAATGAAGTTTCCCACTCTAAGGGGGGTAGGATGTGTCAAGGGCTGCCAGTATGATTCTCGAGAATGTTATAACAAGTCCCTCAGTTCAGCTGAGAAGGCAAGCAGAGAGGTAAAGGCCATCAATGTAGACGATTACAAACCAAGGTCGGGTGATACCTTGATCAAATCAGAAATAGAAGACTCTATGTGTAACGTCATTACCATCGAAGAGCTCCCGCAAGATTATTTTGAAAGCATGAGAATTCAAGTAGAGCCGGTACCGGGGGTACTCATGATGGAGCCCTCTCAGCCAGTTCAAAATTTGGTAGAAGGAATTGTGGAAGAGGCCAGCGACGATGAGGAGACCCCAGAGCGGTTAAAAAAAAGATTCAGTAAAGGGAAATGGGTTCGAGAAGAGACCTCAACAGTGATAGATCTCTCCAACGGAGTCACTCACGAAGTCATAGTCACTTCTGAAAGATTGGTCAACCCAAGTGGAACCGGGGGGTACATATTGGAAGAACAAAACAAGGGAGAGCTCTCTGTTGAAGAGGTGGGAGAAGCAAGTAAGACTAGAGATTTTGAGAGGGATATTGATCCATGTATGCCTACTCACGTAGAAAGATCTGGGGCAGCTGAAGATACTATCACGATTTTAGTGGACGCACAGGATCCTTCTAAGCAGCTGAAGATTGGCTTTAATCTCGATCCAGACATGAAAGACTCTCTGGTCTCCTTCCTCAAAAGAAACCTGGATGTGTTTGACTGGTCTCATGCTGATATGGTAGGAATCGACCCGAAGGTTATGTGTCATCATCTCAACATTGATCCAAATAACAAGGGGGTGAGGCAGAAAAGACACCCTGTTAGTGGAGAAAGAGCTGAAGCTCTCAAGGAAGAGGTGGATCGGCTCCTCAATGTGAGCCTCATTAAAGAATCTTTCTATCCCACATGGCTTGCCAATCCAGTTCTCGTCAAAAAGCCAAACATGAAGTGGAGGACTTGCATAGACTTCTCTGATCTAAACAAACATTGCCCCAAAGATAGCTTCCCTCTACCAAGAATTGATCAACTAGTGGATGCAACTGCTGGTCACGCACTACTTAGCTTCATGGATGCTTATTCGGGATACAATCAAATTCCCATGTATGAGCCCGATTAGGAACACACAGCCTTCATCACTAATAGGGGTCTTTATTGTTATGTTGGGATGCCCTTCGACTTACTCAATGCCGGATCCACCTACCAGAGGCTGGTTAATATGATGTTCGAGAAGCAAATTGGTAAAACCATGGAAGTATATGTGGATGATATGCTGGTTAAGTCTAAGGAGGCCGCGGATCACTTTGGCCACTTAGCCGAGATGTTTGACATCTTGAGGAAGTACCGGATGAAGCTCAATCCCCATAAATGTGTTTTTGGGGTAGAATCCGGGAAATTCCTGGGCTTCATTGTTAACCACCGAGGGATTGAGGCCAACCCGGCCAAAATAAAAGCCCTAATAGAAATGAGGTCGCCCAGAAATGTTAAGGAGGTGCTGAGCTTAACTGGCCGAATAGCAGCTTTAAATCGCTTTGTCTCCAAATCATCTGATAAATGCCAAGAATTCTTTAAGGTAATAAAGAGTATAGGGAAGCGATTCGAGTGGACTCGTGAATGTGAAGAGGCCTTTCAGAAGATCAAAGAGCATCTAGGCAGCCCGCATCTCCTATCTAAGCCTCTAGCAGAGGAGACTCTAATTCTCTACCTTGCTGTCTCAGACTACTCGGTTAGTGCTGTGCTAGTGCGAGAAGAAGAGGATACTCAGCTCCCCGTATACTACGTGAGTAAGAGAATGCTCGATGCAGAAACCCGCTATACTAACATGGAAAAGCTGGTTTACGCCCTGATCCTGGCATCAAGGAAGCTCCGACCCTACTTTCAAGCTCATAAGATTGAAGTGAGAAACGCTTATCCGCTAATACAGGTGATGCACAAACCAGAAACATCCGGCAGGTTATTAAAGTGGGCGGTTGAGCTTCGCCAGTTCGATGTCTCTTACAAGTCCCGCAGTGCCATAAAGGGGCAGGCTTTCGCAGATTTCATCCTGGAATTTCCACCTCACAGTGACGAGAGCACACAAGCCCTCACTAAGGTCTCGAGCACCACGCAAGAAGAAATCAACGAAAACAGCGCTCCTTGGTGGACCTTATATGTTGATGGAACTGTGACTAATGAAGGAGCAGGTGCAGGAATAGAGCTTGTGACTCCGGAGGGGCACAAACTCAGTACAGCTATCCACTTCACCTTTCAGGCCACAAACAATGATGCTGAATATGAGGCCCTCATATCTGGTCTCAAATTGGCCTTAGAAATGGTGGAAAACCTTAACGTATTCAGTGATTCTATGTTGGTCATCTACCAAATAAAAGGGGGGTTCGAAGCTAGGGGTCCTCGTACTGAGCTATATCTCAATTGCTCCCGACGGCTCATCAGTCTCTTTAGAGAAGTTAAAATCGAACAACTCCCACGGGGTCAAAATGTCCATGTAGACGCGCTGGCCAAACTCAGCTCTCAGCGCGAAGCCACTCTGTTAGGGGTCATTCCCCTTGAAATCCAGAGGAGGCCCAGTGTCCCTGAGGAACTGAATGAGAAGAAAACTTCATCACTTGAGCTAATGGAGATTGAGATTGAAAATCCGGCCCCAACTTGGATGACTCCAATATGGGATTATATAAAAATGGGTTCATTACCTGAAAATAAGAACGAAGCTAGAAGAATCAAGTACAAAGCCGCACGGTATGTTATTTATGATGAGGTCCTTTACAGGAGGGGCTTCAATATCCCACTTCTCAGGTGTGTTGATGGGGCCAAATGCAATTACATACTTCGAGAAGTACATGAAGGCATTTGTGGCAATCACACGGGGGGTGGTTCTTTAGCCCACAAGGTTCTCCATCAAGGTTACTACTGGCCTACTCTCAAGCATGATGCCTTTGAATTTGCCAGATCCTGCGACAGGTGTCAGAGGTATGCTAACTTCAGCAACATCCCTGCTGCTCCAGTCACCTCTCTGGTGAGCCCGTGGCCCTTTGCCATGTGGGGAATTGATTTGATAGGGGAACTCCCAAAAGTTAAGGGAAGGGTCAAGTATGCTGTGGTAGTAGTTGATTATTTCACCAAGTGGGCTGAGGCTGAACCATTAGCCACTATCACTGCCAAGAAGCTCAAAGACTTTGTGTATAGATCTATTGTATGCAGGTTTGGGATCCCTTACAAGCTCATCTCAGATAATGGAAAGCAGTTTGATTCTAAGGAAATGCGAGAATTTTGTGACAACTTGGGTATCAAGAAGGATTTCTCAACTGTCTGTCACCCTCAATCAAATGGCCAGACAGAAGCAGTGAACCGGATAATCAAGCACACTCTGAAAGCCAAACTGGATGAAAACAAGGGCAACTGGCCCGAAGAGCTCCCTAGGGTCCTCTAGTCCTACAACACTACCCCGAGGAGCACTACTGGTGAGACCCCATTCTCCTTATCATATGGATGTGAAGCTATGGTACCTGTGGAAGTTTGCTCCAGGTCATTCCGTCGAGATCATTTTGACCCCAATAATAATGAGGTCAACCACCGACTCTACCTCGACATGATTGAAGAGACCCGGGCAGACTCTCAAGCCCGTCTGGCGTCATACCATCAGAGGACAGCCAGACACTACAATGGGAAAGTAAAAGTCCGTCCCATCCGAGTTGGGGACCTAGTCCTACGTCGGGTCATGCCAAACACCAAAATTCAGGCACATGGAGTCTTCGGCGCCAACTGGGAGGGCCCCTACAAGGTCAAGACTGTTCTTTGGGAGGGAACTTATCATCTCACCGACCTCAAGGACAAGCCTATTCCACGAGCTTGGAATGCAGAACATCTCAAGAAGTATTTACCTTAGCTGCCCATATGACTAGCAGCATTATTTATTTCAAGACTTCGTATGAATAAATCATCCCAAGTCTCGGGGGTAGTAGTGTTATATAAACACCTCTTCGAGCTGATGTAATGACTCTATTGGCCCTATGTTCTTCAATTATTCAAGAAATATACATGGTTTTCTTCCAAATTTTGTGTGATGTGTATCAATATTTATGAAAGATCGTGCAATTAGGGTTGAGCTACGTTAATGTGCGGCCAGAAATTGCAAAGCTAGGCGAGGCCTGTTGGCCAGCCAAACGATGCGACGTGGGGCCCCGTCGTCACATAAGTGCGTGATGCGAGGCCATAACCACGGGCCCCGTTAGAACAAGCTCAGGCCAGCATCGGTGTGAGGCCATTCGGTTCTAAGACATATGAATCGGACCCCCATGCGAGGCCATTTCTGCTCGAAGGTGCTCGAACAAGGCCCCCTCGTGCGAGGCCAGATTGAAATGAGCAAATGAGAAGCAAGCTCAAGAATAGCGACCTGGAAGCAGTTGGTAATGTTGAAAACATGAAAATGCAAGGAGTAGCTATGACACTACGCGGCCAGAAATCGCTAAGCTAGGCGAGGCCTAACGGCCAGCCGAACAATGCGACGTGGGGCCCGCGTCACCACATAAATGGAGGACGCGAGGCCATATCCACGAGCCCCTTTGGAACAAGCCCAGGCCAGCATCGATGTGAGGCCATTCGGTTCTAAGACATTCGAACCAGGCTCCCATGAGAGGCCAATAATGATGAGATTGCAGAAGCGACCTGGACCTACTTAAACATTTGTGGAATAAAAAAAAGCAGATCCTACAGAAAAATCAGATACACTAGTAGAATGATGCGAGGTCATAATGATCGGTTCATCAATGCGACCTCGGAACAGTTATGCAAATTCTAAGGAAATATGCAACGTGAAGACATGATATGCGATGCAAGCAGGATAAGAAAAGCATATATAAACAATACGATGTGAACAGAAAGGAGATGAAGAAATTAAGGCATTAAAACGAAGTTAAAGTTATTACAAGTGCGAGGCATAGACGGTGCCCGCAACCCATAAATTCAGCTCGCACGTGAGCACAAAATACTTGTTCAGAAATGGATTACAAATAAAAAGATTAAAAAAGAAACTACGAAGCCTCCTCTTGCTACTGCTCTTGGGCCTGCTTCGCCTCGAGCTCTGCGGCTCGCTGCGAGGCCTCCTCCTCTACCTCCTTGCGAAGCTGTTCCGCATAGACCCGGGTCGCCTCGCCGAGCAAACCCCAGTTGAAGTCAGGAACTTTCTTCATAAAAGATTTCATGAACTTGACCTGCCCAAGAGTCGAGGCCTCAGCAACTGCCTCCTTCTTTTCACCAGCAAAATTAGAGATCGCAGTCTCTTGGATTGCGATCTGAGTCTGGAGCTCGTTCAGCTTCTCATCGAAGGCCCTTGTGCTGGCAGCTCGCTCCTTCTCCAGATCATTGACTTTGTCCTTCGCGGACCGGAGATCCCTCCTCAGCGGACTGAGCTCGTCCTTCAACCTCTTCTGCTCATCGAGCAGCTTCTTCTTCTCGGCCCCCATCGACTCGACCTTGAAGTTTAAAATGGCATTCTGCTGAGTGAGAGCCCGCATTTCCTTATGACGGCTCGTCTGCCTGTAAAAGAGCTCAGCCGCGATCCGAGTTAAAGAAGCATTGTTCTCTTCGAGGGAAGACTGAGCCCACATGTTGAGATCTCTCTCAGAGACGTGAGAGTGGCCCAGCTTCGCAAAAGCATTCGCGGCAGCATGAGGAGGAACAGCGGCCACAATAGTGTCTTTATCCAGCCCGCTTCGCTGTTTCTTCGGGTCCGTCTTCGCAACCTCAGCGTCTAGCGGCCTTTTTCTCAAATCATCCCGAGGAGGCTTGTTGCCCGAGGCCTTCGAATCCTTTGTCCTGGCAGGAGGTGCAATCACTGCGACCTCATCTTCTTCTTCGGTGAAAGGAGGAGGGACTATGTTAGACTTTGACATATCAGCATACAACATACGAAGCGATCAGAGAAATGACCAACAATACAGGAATGATGCATATTAATGCGATACGAGCACAATAATAAAAAATGAAGCGATGTTATCTATATGTACCGGACTTAATACGGGCTCGCTTCGCGGATGTCTTCTGAGACGAGCTCGCTACTGCCTTTCCCTTTTTAGGAGTCAGCCTCGCTCCTTCCTTTAAAAATCCGTGAGCAACTAGGTTCGCAGTTGTCACTAATTTTTTCACATTCCTCTCCTCGACTGCGAGCTGCAATATGCCTTCAGCTCGCTCCTTGGCTTCGCCAATAAGAGGAGTGCGAGGAGGAGCGACTTGATAAATAAAGCAAAATGACAAAAGATCAGTCTTAAGGGAAAATAAAAGCGAACTAGAAAGAAACGAAGCGAAGTGGCCACACTTACTTGGTTTGTAATTAAAGTGGGTTTGAACCCGAGTCGTGTCGAACACATAGAAGAATGGCTCCTTCCAGTGGCCCACATTGCTCGGGGAACCATGCAACAGATTCTTCCCATTGAACTCGAGCCAGACTGATAAATATAAATATCTGAAGTCCTTCTTCCTCGAGGACTTTAAATTCAAAAAATATCTAAGGGTCTTCGCATCGAGGTCTGGATATTGCAGCTTCTTATACAACATGAACAAGGCAATGGTCGACCTCCAGCCATTTGGATTTATTTGAAAAGGGGCGATATGGAAGTACTTGCACACATCCTGGACGAATGGGTGCATAGGCGATGCGATCCCTATCTTCAGAAGCGAGGTGGAGAGAACCATCTGAGGAACGCGACCTCCATTCTCCTCGTGATCAAATCAATAACATCTTTGGTGGGGTCGTGGTAAAACGATGCGCCCCTCCAGCCTATATTGCTCGACCGCTTCCGCTAGAGTTTGCAAGAACTCAAGGAGAAGCCGGTTTTGTTGAAGAGATGTTCGCCTCATCCCCTAGTGGCTTCGCACCCAAGTATATCAGCCCTTCCAGCTCGGGCTGTGCAGGAAGAACATAGGCCTCATCCTCAGAATCCTCGGGTACAAAGTTATAATTTTCCAGGTCAATTACCCTGGTTACAGCATCATCTTCCTCGCTGTCTGAGGATTCGACCCAGTGAGAAGTCGTCTCGTCCTCGAGATCAGGATCAACTTCGGTGTGCACCCTCTTGTCCTTAGGATCGTGGGACTCGTAATACGCACTCCCGAGCTCACTCCAGCTCGAATAACTACGGACATGAATTGGCTGTTGTGGATGAAAGGGCTCCTCGCCAGTTTTAGTCTGAGCAGCTCGCTCCGTGACCCGACGAGCGATTTCCTCCTCGGCTGCTTCCTTTGTTAGAGGGCCCGGCCCGGCATTTAGGAAGGAGAGGTCGACGGGGGTTATTGATTTCTTCTTCTTCCATTTCTCAAGACCCTCGTGCCGATCAGAATCTTCTATGGCCAAAGACGGGTCCATGTTCAATATAAATGAGTCTGAGCTCGACTGCTCGACCCGAGCTATGAGTGCAGCCGCCTCGGGGCTGACTTCGGTCCCTGGAATGATTGGATGATGGTGCGTGCCCGATATCTCGTTCAGCTCGCGTTGGAATTCACGCGAACCTCTCAGTTCCTCGGGGTAATGACTGAGAGGCGATGACGTGCTCGTTCCCGAGTCACTCGACATCTGAAACAGATGGTGAATTGATTAAGGTGTGTGCTCTAAGATGCTAAGTGTTCTCACATCGCACACGAGCCGGTCCTAAATCTAAGGTCGAATTTGCGACGCGAGGAGAAGTGAGGTGTGTGAGATAATGCGACCCGGGGAGTTGGGTCGCATCACATGGAAAGCATAGATGTGGATGCTTAAACAAATATTATATATGCATGCTATGAAAAGCGAAGACAAAATAATAAGTTCGGGTCTTTACCTTTGTTGTGAGAAGGAGGGCTCGAATCGCTTGAGGAAAATTGATCGGAGTTGGCTTCGCTAGAAGACTCGGATGAAGGTGGATGAACAAACCTCGTTCGCACCTGGATTCTTGGCATAAAAAATTGGCAGAAAACTTTGTTTGATCCTTGAGCTCTCGGACAAAAATTCTCGAAAATGATTCTGGAAATGATTGAAAATGATTGGGGGAGTCACCTATTTATAGGCAACTGAGGAGAGAGATGGATACAGACACGTGTTGCATCCTCATTACCCCGGCTCGAATCAATTATGTGCGTCCCCAGGGTAATAATGTGCAGCCTATGGCATAACGACTATATTCGAGCTCGTTTCGCTAATGGGATTCCTCATCTGCTATGAAATCCAAAGGACATGATGTGGTCAGATCGGGTCGTATGACATCCGGGTCACTGACATAGACGTGTTTTCTTTAGAAATGTGTTGATAACTCACTAAGGCTCGGCAATTTGCCTCGCACATGTATTAAGGGCCTTTTTCGGGTCGCTTCGCATGAAAGATTTCAAACATTAATTATTATCTGATTCCACCTCGCATCGTTAATGGCGAAGAGGAATCGGAGGTAGTTGTTATCCCAATATTTGGACATGGGTCCTAGGCAGGCCCAATGACATAAGTTGGCCAGCCCACCTCGCATCTGGGCTGGCATAGCCTCAAAGCCCATAATCAGTTCGCATCGCTCTAAAGAGGATAAAATATTCTAAGGCCCTTGGCCTAGTGTGAGATCACATCGCTAGCCCGCCAGCCTTAGACTCATTCAGCTTCAAGAAGGAATGGAGAAGAGAACCGACCCCCAGCCCGGTTCACTTCTCATCGCCTCCCAGGTCGCATAGACTTGACAGAGAGGCCCTCAGCCTGGCTCACTTGGCTAGACTCACTGCCTCTGGATCACTTCTCTAGCCCGGAGTACTTAGCACAGATTTCTCATAACTAGTTGAAAGGCTCCTAACCTCATGGGCTCACCTCACTTGGTATTATTTGTTAATCTGAAGACTATGGAAGGCCCCCCCGGGGTAATATCTCAACATACTTATCTATTTGAAGACAGCTAGCCCCACGGGCTCTCATCTCATCCAGGGATCCGCACATGATCACCTCTACATACTGCTCCCGTGAGGCCACATCACGCACAACCGCTCCCGCGAGGCCACATCGGGCATAACTCCCTACGGGAACCCCCTGCTCTACAACTCCATGACAGCCCCCGGAGCCTAACGGGCTTGGGCCATGGCAGTTAGACATCTGGGAAGTTTGCCCTCCACATCCGCACAGACTTAGGCTAAAGCCCAGCACGTCTAAGGATTTGGGCCTGATGGACCGGACCAATACCTAGCCCATATAGGTAACTTGTCCTCCAAGAACTACGTGTGGCTTGAACCCCTATATAAAGGGTACGTAGGCCTCTTGTTTCAGTTGAATTGATAGTTGGCAGCAAGAGAGCAAACATTTTCTCTGGCCTTCTAACGAATCAACAGCAAGATCAGCTACCAAAATCCATCACTTTCCTCCCGTGTTCTTCGCATTCTTCATCAAGTTCATAGAAAAAATCATCATATTTTGCTCCGTGATTCCAGCAAACCTCCAAATTACGGTTATACTAGTTTCTCCCTATAACAGGCCGTATATACAGTCCCATAAAAACCTTTATCACATAATCAAACCCATGAAAATCTTGCAGATTTATAATCCTGGACATAAAGAACACCAAAACAAAACTAAACTCTCACAAAGAGAGACTAACAAAACCCAAAAGAATTGAGAACTTATTGAAGGAAAATAGGAGAATAATCAAGAAAAATAAAAAAGTACAAAAAAGATTGGAGATTTTCACTGGTGAAACCCATGGAAGCCTCTCAGAAAATATTAGAGGCGGCAGTAGGAGTGAGCATGAATATCCAGAAATCCGGATATTCTAATTTTCGGTCCGGTATCCGATTTTAAAAATTCAAAACTTTGATATTTGATTCGAATTTTCCGGACTGGATATCCGATTCAGATTTTTTTATATAAATTCGGATTCAGATCTGGATCACAACTTTCGTAAAAACCGGATATCCGAATCCGATCCGGTTTTAAACTTTTTCTTAAAAAATTATTTTTATAATTAATAATAAATGATTATATCAATGAAAAATAGTAAAATCTTATATACAAAATTAGTTTAAAAGTAATCACTAATAGAAATGACTATTTTAAAATATTATAAAATATCATGTTACATTATTAGGTGGAAAACAAATTAAACATATCATAAACGGATGTGTAATATTAATATATACTATTTTTATAATTTAATTTATGAATTCGAGAGTTAGTGTAATGTTAAATTTATTTAGAAGTACTATTAAAATCTAATATTTGGTGTCTAAAAATAGTATATTCAATTTATATTTCATAAATTTACATAAAATTGATCAAAATATGATAATATAAATTAATTATTTGTAGATTTAATTAAATTTTAAATTAATAATTCGGATCTGGATAAATCAGGTTTCTGATCTGGTTTAATCAGATATCTGATTAAACCAAATTCGAAACTAGATCATAATTTTAGCAAATCGGACTGGTTATCCGGTTTTGCTCACTCATAGGCGGCGGCTAAAGAGAAAGATAGGGTTTTGAGAGAGATGTATACTTAAATTTATTATTCTTATTTTAATTTTTTTTCAAATTAAATTATTACCATTTTCCTTTAAATTCTTTTTTTAATGCATACTCTGTTCCTCCCAATTTATGTGTCTTGTTTGACTTTTTATTGTCAAATTGACTAAATTTTGATCGACAATTAAAAATTATTAGTTTATAATTTAAGAAAAATGAAAATTACATTTTAGAGTAAATTATATATACTTTCTAACAATATAATTTTTCTCAATTATATAATATATGAAATTTTCAATCAAAGTTAAGTCAATTTGACCGCAAAAAGTCAAACAAAACAGATAAATTAAGACGGAGGAGTATAATATGACAAGCATCTGTACTATATTATTATAACCGAAAAATTAAATGTTTTGGTCGTAGGTATGGTACTAGGTAAACTATAGAAAAGATCTTAACCATCCAATTTTATGTGAACCATAGAAACAATCTTAACCATTGAATTTTAATAAAATATAATTTAAAAAAGAATATAATCATACATACAACTCTAACCCCATTAGTCCTCTTTTTATACAAGATATGATCATATTATATTATATTTAAATTATATTTTTTTACGAATCCTACTTTTCCTATAATTTTTATTTAATATATCATTAAAATTTATCCAATAATTTTTATTTAATATATCATTAAAGTTTATGATAAACAATATGCATTTTTTTAGGTTCCATCTATTTATCAATATTAATCTCATAACACAAATTATTTATCAAACTACAAGTTCTACTCAAATTAAAAGAATTTTGCTCAAACTAGAAAAACCAGTTCACATCAATACCCATATGTTCAAATTAGAAGATCGACATCAACACCCACCCTATATAGAACTCTAATCTCCAATAGTCCTTTTTTTATACAACTTATCACGGATAAAATAATATTATATTATATTTAAATCATATTCTATGAATATTAAAATAATATTATTATTTTATTAACATTAATTAAATTTTATCACTATATTATATCTATATTATCTATATTTTTATATTATATTATTTTAAACAAATTCTATTTTAATTAGAATATATAGTTGTACTCACAATCTACTAACATATTTCAATTTTCATCATCGCTCAAACACTTTAATTTATTTAAAATTAAAATTTTTGAAAATTAAAATTATATTATATTTTACCTACATTAAAATATACTCTTTTATTTAAATTTTAATTAAAATATTTCTAATATATTTGTAACTCTTTTTATTACTAAAAATCTCCTAATTAAATTTAAAGAAAAATAAAAAGTTTGATCAGTTGGTCGTCCGTCTGGTAAATCCTCTTTTTATACAACTCTTTTTATCATTTGTATGTTTTCTTTTTATACGATTTTTTTATGCAATTATAATTTAATTTTAAAACATATATATTTTACATATAACTCTATCATCGGTTAGTCATTTTTTGTACAATAATCTAATAACATATATCACTTCACTTCTACTTGAAATTACAACTTATTAATTAAATCTCATGAATATTAAAACTTATTAATTAAATCTCATAAATATTAAAATAATAATATTATTTTATCCATAAATAATTTTTATTATATATTATATTATTATAGCCGATATAATAAAAAAATATATTTTATATTTAAATCATATAAAATAATTAATATTTAATTTATTAATCCGTCCGTGTTTTGTACGGATTATAAGCCTAATTAGTCAAGAAAACGTATAACGTGACATTGACACATCGATGATTGTATAGGGTCACAGGGAGGAAAGGGTTTGCACTGTGCAGACTGCAGAGTACTTCGGACCCAAAACATGTTCTCCATCAATTTTTATATAAGTTAAATTCAACGGAGAAGAAACAAATTGTGAGAAGATTGATTCTCACGTTTCTTATTTTAACCAAAGCTTATACATATGTGTATTGTATCACATTAGATGATTCCTATATTTCAATATTTCTTTCAATGTCTACTAGTTTTTTTACTTATAAATATGTTGCTATGTAGGTACTGCGTGAATGGATGCATGGACAGTGTAGAAGAGAATACTGAATGGACTGCTTATACGTATAAGTCATTTTGTTTAAAAGGTATAATCTCTCTCTCGGATGATCTACTCAATTCCTTTATTCGTAAGTATTCTCTCTGTTTTTTTATATTTGACGTTTGCCTTTTCTGACCCATCCCGTAGAGTTAAAATAATGTTTTTCTAAAAAAACTGAATAAAAATATATAACTTATAATAAAATTTATAGAAAGAATTTTTTTTAAATAATTATTTTAACTTTACAGTACTTTAAATTACGTGTAAAAAAGTCAAATAACAAATATATAGAAACGGAGAGAGTATAAAGACCAGAGCTTATTAACAGTGTCGAGCTGAGGTCATTAGCTCCTAGCAACATTTTCTATAGCTTAATATGGAAAACTATTCAGCCTTGATTAGCAGACTGTTTCCTTTCAATTGTGCCTAATTAATGTTACCTGTTGGTTTTACCTGCCATTGAATATTTTAAACTGCTGAGATTGGTGCCAATTGAAAATGCCTAGAGTCTAGAACTGGACAACCCATATACATTTTATTTCCTATGGAGTGGGTTGCAGAGTTGTATAAAGGCTATGTTTGTTCGATAATCCAGCTGCCAGAGGCCAATTCAACGCATAGGATCTTGACCAAACATGCTACTGAACTGTGTTGTTTACAGCACTGGCCAATCTTTTGAGTGCTTCCATTTGGTAGCGGAATGTGAGAAGTCAATTACATCGTAGGGGTATACACCGCTTGCAATATTATTTGCTATTTAAAATTTGAAGGCCATTGTCAAGTCCTTGAGAGGTTTACTGGTATTGTATTGGTTTCCAGTTACCTTAATCTGTTGACAGGATGAGCATTCCCTTACTTTGAACCTTTCAGTTAAGACTCGCCAATAGGCTATGTAGTGGGGTGAATTGGAACCCTGGGGCAGCTTACAGTGATGTGGTAGTGGCACATTGTTTTTGCCGCCTGGGATTTGGGGTGGTATACAGTGGAAAAAACATGCCCCTTGAAAATATTTTATATTCATTCTGATTTGGACCAAGTATGGATTCATATTTTATACCATTAGTTTACTTTTTTTGTCCAATATTGAAACTTTTTCTTATGTTTTTATTTGAAATACATTGTAAAAACTACGGGAAAGAATGCATGGGTATTATCCGGGGGGTTTTTTTTTTTTGGGGGGGGGTCAATGATTTGTAATCTCTTCTTGATGGTGGAACTGTAAGTAATTGTGTGGAAGAGATGTTGACTAATAAATAATCTCACGCAGATATAGATTGGAAATCGTGGGTATGGATGGGAATTGAGTTCCTTGCTCCATATCCGCCCATTTTAAAACCTACTTGTTGATTAGTTAAAAGTTCCTAACCATTGTTAGCAGTTTGAGCTGGCTTCCTATGCCAGGTGGGGTCTTGTTCTCATTTTGACATGAGCATCCCTAATGCTACACTTTTTTTCATTTTTTTTTCTCAATTTGAAGTGTAATGTCGCTGTCTGCATAGTTAAAATGAAGTTTATCTAATATTTGAAACTGTAATTTCTGGGCTGCGAGGATGATGACTGATAAGGAAACAAACTCAGATGACTTTCTCCATCAGGAATGATCCCAGCTGTTTTCCAGAAAAGAGTCAAAAGACTCTGGCAAGTAAAACCCTCGTACAAAGTTATAGTCTGAAATGCATTGCCTTTAAAAATTCTAGTCCTCCACTAGCAACCCTTCTTGTAAAGTTATGTCCTCACCAAACCTAAGAGTTCCTAGCTCTTCTTCAGCATTTACCATTTCATCATAAGCAATCATGAAATTTTCATCAACTTTCTGTGCAGCTGTAAAAGGTATTGGTTTAGCATAAAAGGTCTCTGTTTACTGAGTGTGGTAAGCAAGGCGGGTTTATCCTTCAATGTATAAGGTTTGAACAGCCTCCCATACTCTGCTTTATATTCAAATCCTAGGATTTCTTATGAAGTATTCCTTATTTTTACCTAGGATTGTAGGAGCTTATCTTGTAAGATGTTAGAAGCCTTACCATTGGTTGGTCATCTTTCTTAAAATATTGGCTGTGAAAGCAAGGATTCTACTGTCTCTCTCTCCCTCTACGCCCCCCCCCCCCCCACTCTTTGCAAGTAACCTAGTGCTTTAAACTGTGTGCGGCAAGGATTTTTTATGTTCAGGGACAGGGGCAGAGGCCATCTAAGCTCTGTGATTATAAAAAGTTTGGCTTTCCAGATTGGGATTATAGTTTTTTCTTAGCAAATTTGAGGAATTCTTATTTATTTATTAAGTTAATTATCTAGTACATGCTGAAAAACCTACACAGTTAATTTGTTTACAATTTTTTTTGGTTTTTGGTTATTTGTCAATTATGGATTATTTTTTAATTCTTTGTTTGTTTTAGTTTTCTCTTTAAGATGAGAGTTGGCAAGATTGTAGCCTTTCTCTTCTACATATATTTTTCCATTATTGCAATATAAAAAAAATATGACATTCTCGCGCTCTTAAATCATTAAACAAATTTAGATCATAACGAAGAAATATCAATCTTCCTCATGACACCATTCTCGCGCTCTTTGTGTAACTATAAGAGGTTTTGTTTAACATAAGAGGGCTCTGGTTGTGTTGTGTTAAGTAAAGTTGGTTTATAGAAATCAGAATCACTAGAAATGGATGATATTAACTAGTAGAGAGACAACTCATATGTCGTCTTATTTTTAGAAAATTTTCAAACTTGATTAATAAGGTTGCTCAGATGACCCGCGAACTAAAGGGCTTGCTTCAAAAATTTTACGCTTGAACTGCCTTCCATACTTTGTCTTATTGCTTATTCCTCGTAATTCTTCCCGAAGTAATCCTTAATTAATGCAGGGATTACTGGAACTAGGAGTCGATTTTTTAAGCTCAGTAAACGGACTTTTGGTTTCTTGCTGCTAATCATGAAGGCATTTCTTGAATTGAAACTTGATCGAGATTCTTTCCAAGGTGACCACTTTAGGTTTAAACAATTGTTTTATATCTAAACAGCCTTACCATTTGTTGTTCTTTTATTTCATTCTTCCCTAGAATATTCCTTATTAAAGCATGGATTCTACGTTTTCTTGATAGTTGAAGAATTCACAACTAATTAACAATCCTAATTCCTAAACATAAAGAAACCTACAACTCATATATAAAATTAAGATGTTTTCACTAAAATCTTATATAGTGAATAGCTTGTCATGTATAATCAATAATTTATGTAGGTTCGTTAACACTGATGGTAAAGAGAAAGTATATTCCTTTCGGTATCATTTCCACTCTTTGTTTAACATCTCATGGGCCTTGCTTTTTAAATGAAATCTTCTTGAAACCAAAGGTATTAAGTTGCCAAGTCGAGTCTCAGCGCTCGGGTACCTTAGAATCGACTAGTCGACAAGTTGCCCGACTAGTCATAAAAAGTCGAGAAGTCACGTGACTAATCGTAAAAAGTCGACAAGTCGCCCGACTAGTCATAAAAAGTCGACAAGTCGGTCAAATACATATATTTACTAGATTTAATATATATAATATATTTTCAAGTTGAAACTTTGTGCGCAAGGATTTTTAAGTACCGGGGGACGAGCTTTTTGATTTTACGGTTTGTCAAAAAAATTACCATTTCCGGAATGGGAGTATTGTTCTTTAAGCATATTTGTGAAAATTTTATTTATTTATATAGCTGGTTACGTAGTCCATGTTGAGAAACCTACATGGTCAATTTGTTAACAATTTTTTCTGATTTTAGATTATTTATCACCTATCTATACTTTAAGGCTGAGTTGGCAAGATATGATGACATCCTCGTTCTCTTGAATCGTTATAATTTTTTAGATGCTAGTGAAGGCACGCCGATATTATCTATTAATCAAGCTCATAGCTAGACCATTGCTCAAGCTTGATTTGTTAAAGTTAAACTATTAAAGTTAAACTAATCGATTATTTTTTTGGGTTCAAATATAGTTCATATAAAAAATAAATATTATACTAACTTATATCCCGTGCGATGCACATATTGAATTGTTGTAATAATTTCTTTATATAATTTGAATATATTTTTATTTTTATAATAATAATTTAATTTTTACTAAATGTTATAGGTATATATTTTATATAATTTTTCATATACTTTATTTAAATTTTAACAGGATATTGTTTGTATGTTTTATTTAGAGATGTGTTTTATTTAGGAGATTAATGTGAGATGTATTTTAGTTAGAAGATTACTGTTTAAAAATTAGGCTCAATAATAATTACCCTGCCCAAATAACGACCAAGGACCACCGATTACCAAACTTTTAACCTTTCGGCTTTGATAATATAGCATAGATATGACTCGAATTTTTTGAATTAAATCAAATTTAAGCTGAGCTCGGGATAATTTAATTCATTTTATGGCCCTAAATCTGTTGAATTTACCTTGTTCTTTTTCAGCTTGTAATTACATTAAAACTATTACCATTTTCTGTTATAATTTCTCATTTAATACATAAAAAGAAAACATAAGATATAATCATTGAAGAGGGAGGAAAGGGTTTGCTCTGTCCATACACAACACCTAATTAAAGGGTATGTGGTTTTGATTTGGCTAGAGGCTGAAAAAACATCAGGTCTGATTAGTGTTTGCTGTAACTGAATCATGGAATCACATTTGTTGAAAGCAAAAAACTCAGATTCAAAATCGAAATTGTTTCGTGTTAGGGGTGCTAAAAAGATGACGGAGCTTCCTAAAGATATAATCAATGAGGAGATACTTACGCGACTTCCAGTGGAGACTCTATTAAGATTCCGCTCCGTTTGTAAATCATGGGAATCTCTCTTTTTTACCCCCAATTTCATCAAGGCCCACTTTAACAGCACAATCAACAAGTTTGATTCAGCCTATAACGATTGTCTTGTAGCTTTGACAACCAATGGATTTTCAATTCTCTCACGCGACAAAGAAATTCGGATTGAACCACCTACGCCTCGGATTGAACAACCTAAGATTATGAGTCATAATGGTTTCCGATTGATTGGTTCCATCAATGGCTTGGTCTGTCTGGTCAACAGGGAAACAGAATTCTTCTTATGGAATCCGATTATTGGTAGATACAAACATTTTACTCTTCCGGAAAAGTTTTCCCAGAGGAACATCGCCATTGATGACGACTGTAGATACCTAGTTGGATTTGGTTGGGATTACGTGGAAAATGATTATCAAGTGGTGGCTTGCTATATTTGCCGTCATTCAAGGCAAGGTGCCGTTTACTCTTCTAATTCAGATTCCTGGACCGAACTAGTTGTCCCTAATTTTCTGATTCTCTCCAAAATAGTTAAAAGTATCGTAAGTAAAATAAAATTAATGATACCCTCTACCATTGTGAAGGAATGCCCTTATTGGAGCTATACAAATTCTCCCCCTCAAATGTTTTATAAGCACGCCGGTATAGTAAAGTTTGATGTTCAAACTCAAAAGTTTAGGGTGTTACCAGAACTTGACCCTGCCCTGGTCCGGGGTAAATATTTTAATTTTCTCAATGTGAAGAATTGTCTTGCTGTCTTGGTGTTTGAACCTCTGATTCGAAATAACTCAGTAGAGGTATTTCTTTTGCACGAGGAACGTGGGGTTTATTGGAACAAGATGTACACCATTGGGCCAATACAAGGTAACGTGAGATTCTGGAAGATGTTACAAGGCTTTAGGTATGGTGATGAGCTTATATTCCATGATAGCCTTCAAGTTTTATCCTATGATCCTAAAACAAAAGAATTCAAGGTTCGTGTGGAAATTATTTGTGTTATCTTAAGTTGCTTCACGTATACAGCTAGTTTGGTTTCCCTTCAAGGAATGAAGCGAGTGCAAGGGAGGGCCATCTAATGCAGGTAAAATTTCACCCTCATTTAGGGCAATGAATATCTTTATATTAATCTGTCACGAGTAGAGAAATGTAGTAATTACTAAATGACATTGTCAGATTGTCTTCGTGTTAATGTTATTTTATGTAAATAATTATGACTTGACATTTATATGTTAATAGCATACATGTCAGAGAGTTTTAACTAAAATTACAAAAACACATCTAGTAATTGGATAGATAAATTAATTATCTTATGCCTATTTTCAAATCATATTGTATGTTTAAAGTAGTAATTGACATTATTGTCTTTCAATGTCTACTAGGTTTAATACTAATAAATAAATTGTTATGCTGCTATGGTGTAAAGGAGACAGGAAATGCAAGGACAGTGAGGAAGAGAAGAATGAATGGACTACTTATGGAAGTCTTTCCTTACTTAAAAGGTATACTTTTTATCTCACAAGTTTATTAGTATTATGAGTTGTGACTTCTTTTGGTTAAGAGTTTATTTGGTATGGCAATTCTGATCCAGACATTAATGCTGTAATTGATGAAAATTTTCTTGTTTTTTTATGAAAGTTGGTTCATACCAATCTTCAATCATATTTGTATTTTTGTATTACCAATTCGTTTTTGTTTATCAATATTATTGCTAAAACCCAGCCTAAACAATCATATGGCCGAATTGGTTGTGATCTTTTTTTTTTCCCGAATTTATATATGAGCATGTTATTATAATCAAGATTTTATCTCGTGTACTTGCTAGTTTGTACTGTTCATTACTTTTATATCTACCCATTACCAATTCTTTTCAAGCATTTGAAAGTTTTACAAATGTTATAAATAATGGGATACTTCCGCATCTCTTCATAGATTTAATGAAAGGAACTCATTAACGGTGTCAATTTGAGGTCAAAAGTTCCGAGAAACATCATTCAGTCATACATTACATGCACTTTATCACTTTCTTTCTTTATTACCCATCTCCCACTTACAGCTACACTCAAATACTCCCACACTTCTCTCCCTCTCATCATTTTCAACTCCCTGCCATATTCGAACATCACAGCACCGGCGGTGATTTTATTGTTTATAAATTCACACCACCAACTACCGCCGTAGCGGCGCTACATGGTGGCAAACTACTCATCTCGAACAGAAGAAACAACAGTGATGAACAGAGAATAGAGGAAGCATAATATAGAGAGATATCATCACAAAGAGATAAGGAGGAAGAACTCGCTGGAGAAGATGTGAATTCACCAGAAAAGACTAGGTGTATATATATGTATGTGTTGTTGGTGGAAATAGATGTCACCGTCACATCACCCAATCAATCATTCCAGATTTTCTCCTCACCAACACAACACGTCGTCATTGGTGATTTTCATTGAAATTCTGGTGTTTTTTTATGAATCTTTATTGCTTTGTGTTGATTTTTGGTGGTTTTGGCTTGTAGTTAGTGATTCAATAGAAAATAGTGGTCGGTAGATAGTGATGGTGGTGAGATTTTTGTTCATATATGGTGAGTTTTGTATGTTGTGATTGATTTTTTGGTGGTGAGATCATCGGAGGTGGTAGCCCTATGGTAGTTTGATTGTGTTGATTTTCATTTGATTTTGACGATTTATGTGAGGTGATTTTTGTAAGATGTTGGTGGTTGAAGGTGGTGGTGGAAGTTGAAGATGTAGATAAAATTAATGGGCGGTGAGAGATGAAAATGCGGATAATAGGTGGTTTGGATTCCATTGATATATAAAAAATAAAGGGTTAATATTGGATCTTATATCTCATTTTATCGAGAGTTCTCATTGGCTATTGAACACCTTTTCGTCATGACGTTCTGACCCTTGCCAATGTTGTGTTATTGCAATGTAATACCATGGGAGTACACACCATGTAAAATATAATTTGCATTATAATTAGAAGGCCATAGTCAAGTACCACAAAAAAACAAATAGTTCTCCATTTATACACAGAAGGCCATAGTCACGTCCTTCTGAGGTTCACTCATGTGGTGAAATGATATTATTATCGCTTATATGTTGCTTGTTCAAAGTTTCCTTACTTCGAACGTTTATCTTGTCTTGTCCTTTGAGTTGAGACTCATTAATAGGTCGTATCTTGTCTTTTCCTTTGAGTTGAAATTCATTAATAGGCTTAGCAGTGGGGCGTTGTAAATGAGAACCCTTCTTATACGGGGCAGTTTACCATGAATGTTGCAGTGGCAGAATATTTACGCCCCATTGGGATATGGGGCTGTATCCCACGGAGAGACTTTCCCCCATAAATCTATGAAATTATTTTGTATGCATTTAAATGTGAACCAAGAATGCATTCATATATTTACGTACCATTAGTCCACTCTTTCGTTATTTTTTATTGAAACTTTTTTTCTTAATGTGTATGATGTGTTATTTAATAATCTATGTGATTATATTTGAGAAAAATCATGAATGGTATGGTTATAATCTGGTTGTCACATTGAGGACTAGTTGCCACTTGCTTCCTGCAGAGAGTCATTTAACGACTAATTCTCTCAAGTGGCAACTGGCAGCTTCTTTTCCAGAAACTGTTCTTCTTGCTTCTTCTTTCTCTGTGTATATATGTTATTCAATTTTATATTTTAATTTCATATAATAATAATATTATGACTTAAACAGATTTTATACAATTATCATACAAACAGTTTTTATCTAATTAAAATACAGTTGTTTAAGTGTCTTATAATTTTTTAAATAATGTTTTTATAATAATTGTAAAAAAAATTGTTTGTGTAATTATTTTATTTTAACTAATTAACTTTTATATTGATTTTAATTTTATAATCAGATTTCTTTGTTATAATTTATACAAACAAATGAAGCAACATTTTTTCCAAATGAATACCAATACTATATGTTGTGCCCAAAATCTCATATGGGCTAGATATTAAGAGGTTATCCAAAAGGTCCTCCTGTGGTAGGAGCTATCTGTTGAAGCTAGGAATGATGAACTTTCTGGAAGTTGAGGTTCAGCTGTGGAGAGGTTCCATTGCTAAAAGGTGTTCTGGCACCTATTCTGGAAGTACCTGGAAGTGCCAGGCAGGTTCCAGGTCTAAGGTTCAAGGTTCCTGGCAGTAGGTTCCAGGTGGCAGCTTCAAGTGCAGATTGGCAGAATTGCAGTTAGAGATTAACCTCTTAAATTTTAGGAGCACGTCTTATCTCTTTAGAATAAGTGTTCTGGAGGGTTTCTAATCACTCCAACGTAATAAATAATAAATATATACAGATATATATATGCATAGGCATGAAGGGATAAGAGCTCCACATCAACTAGGACTCTTATTTCTACTCAAACTCTATCAAATCAGTGCTTTGATGAGGATAAAACACCTAAAAACTTGGCTGATCTATCTGATTAAGAGCCCAAAAGATGAGAATGACATTTGGGCTTGATGCCTATAAAAAAGGTATGTCGGACCATTACATAGAGAGAGCACGTAAACTTGAGCATTCATACAATATTCCGGGTTATTTGGCTACTGTAACTAGATTTGTTGCATCCTTGTTTCCTGGGATCCCTGCAAAGTCGGTCCATTCATCACAAAACCGGCATCCGCGTACACGGGAAGTTCGGTTGTGAGCCTCTTTGAGCAACCGAAATCCCTATTTTTCTTCGGCTATTCCAGCAAAGGGCCTCCATAGTGTTCTACCAAATTCCACTCACAACACTACATATGCTGAATGATGATCTGTATTTACCAATACCTTTATTTTATATAGACAGATACTAATTTAATCTTAAGACAGTTTTTATAGAATCAGATTCTTCTGTATAGTTTTTATAACTGATTTTCCTACAATCTGATTTTTACATGTTCTTATGTAGTGACTATGATCTATTATGAATATATGCTGGATTTAAACTTAATATATTATTAATTCGGATCTAAATTATCAAATTTCTGTGTGTTTAGTTATGTTATATTATATTTTAAATCTGAGATATATATGAACGACTTGTTACGGCCAATTGGGCCACTGGTACTTGGGCGACTTGGCACTGTGAGAACATGAGGTATAATGTATGATGGGGGGTATGGAGCGGGTCTGAGCTGTCTGTTAAGTGAGGTTTCTCATTTTTACATCAGCATCCCTGAAGCTTCACATTTTTCCTATTTATCCCTGAGCTGTCTGCATAGTTAGAATCAAAGTTCACAAATATGTGAAACTCTAATTTCTTTGCTGTGATGGGTAACAAGTAAACAATTGCACAGTTACAATGAAGTTTCACTAATATATGATACTCTAATTCTACAGAAATCTCTTTTCCCTCTCTCCTTCTCTCCCCCCCCTCCCCCCTCCCTCCTCCCTCCTGTTATCTTGAACACATAAACAGGAGATAATTGTTGGCTGACCCTCACTTGTTTTATTATCATGCTCCTAACTGTAAACAAAGGAACCTCAGCTTCAAGTCTTTTTCTCTACCTTTTCTTCTGCTGTAGTCCTCTTCACTGTCTTCCCATTCTCTGTGTGGTTTTGCTTACCCTTATTTCCATTCTTTCATACTCTGCTTGTGCTGAATATTGAAATTTTCCTTTCATCAGGTCCTAAACAGAGATGATCTTTTCCAGTTTCCCTGAATTTATTGGAGCTATAATTTGAGGTGCTAAAATCCGTTGTAAGATTTTTTAGGTATGAGCCATTCTATGTGCTCCATTTAGATATTTAGTTTTCTCTCGAGTTTTCTGATATCTTTCATTTCCACATTCACACTCATCTATCCTAGTTTATAGAGCATGGAAATTAGAGAATTAAATCAAAATATTTACTGTTAAGATATTTAATTGCAAAGTGCAAACACTAGCAATATCCTAAGCTTGAAGGGATTTTTTTTATTAAAATATAAGCTCCCTCGCAAATTTTAAGTGGTAGAAGGGAGAATCAGCTATTGAGAATTAATATGTCTGTCAAAAAATTATGTATTGGCTAGCTTAAAATTAAGAAGTTTCCTCCAAAAAATTCTTATTTACTGATCAGTTTTTCATATATAATCATAAAAGAATATAGTTTTATTATGTAGTATTGGTACAAAGAAAGTATAATCTTTTTTTATCCTTTCCTCTCTTTCTTAATATGTCAAGAGCCTTTATTTTTAAATCAAATCTTCTTTATTTGTCATTTTCTTGATTGTGCTATATGTCTCTTTGCGCTTCACCTGTTACTTTAAACTTTCTGTGGCAACGATTCTGAGGTACCTGGGTAGGTATGAGC
This sequence comes from Oenanthe sinensis, assembly GCA_028671895.1. Classification (NCBI taxonomy): domain Eukaryota; kingdom Viridiplantae; phylum Streptophyta; class Magnoliopsida; order Apiales; family Apiaceae; genus Oenanthe; species Oenanthe sinensis. Next base: position 11,721,921 of record CM053798.1, on the reverse strand, counting down.
TCCCTGCTTTTGTGGTTTATCATTGCATAAAAATCCACCTCTTCCAGACTAGGATTATTAAGTTGTTTTTCTAGTACATGCTGAATAACCTGCATGCTCAACTTTCTACGATCTATCTGTTATCAATATATCCAGTATCAGATGATTTGTCAACTATCTATTATATATCTTTTAAAATTTAGTCTCAGTTATCACTTTAAGACTGAGTTGTCAATAGTGGCCTCCTCTTCTATATATTCCATCATTGCAAGAAGGATATGACATCAATGAATTTTTTCCCCTTTTTTGGAGACATCATCGTTCATAAATTTCCACAAATTTTAAATGCTGGTGAAGGCATCTCAATCCTCCTCATATCAACACGTCAGCATGTGACCGTAGTTAACCTCAGTTATATTACCTGAACCTATTGAAGTTTCAATTTGGCAGCACTTCTTTTCGCATAGTTAGCCAGTCGCCACAAACTTGACGAAAATGATATTGTCTAAGGATCTTAATGTGTGTGGCATTGTGTGTGGCCAGTAAAAATATGACATCTTTAGGTATTGATGGGCCCTGCCAATGAAGATCCAAGGGGCTCGATGAATATTCGTATTAGCTTATTACCTGCACTTCGGGTAACTGTAAACATTCGATGGTTGATCGGAATATGAATGAAGGATACTGATAATGGGAATTATTGGAATTTAATGGGATTAGTAACGAATAAAGTACTCAATGGGAATTTTACCATTCTAACCAAGCTCATTGTCATTCCAACCAATTAAGTCTTCAACCAAACACAAATGTGCAAGAATGATATTCCGATTTCCATTAACCGGGTTGAAGTCCAATGCACCGAAAAGATCTCTTAGTCGAGCTTGGAGGCTTTCCGTCTATTTTTGGCAATTATATATGTCTCGTGTTTTTAAAATATGGAGTATGTCAATTGTCGAAATTCTCGATGATTCGGTGGTGTACATGCATCTTAGTACAAAGTTGCAGTTTCATGTTTAATATACTCCTAAAAAACTGAATGACCGGAGAAAGAATAGGGTCGTAAACGAGTTGCGAGATGTTCAATGTTGGACTTGATAATCCTTTGTTTTTGTGTGGCTAATTTATCTATTTTTTGTGAGTAGAAAATCATTTTTAGATCTGTAATGGCTAAGGGTAGATTGTATCAGATTTTCTGAAAATGTTGAATATAAATTTTACAAAGCCTGCATCTAAAACTTTGATATAAATTCTTTAACAAATTAGTAGTGATCTTAAAATTCTCGATTATGACTGATTAATTCTCTGATTAATTGCCTAAAGGTCTTTTATGGATCTAGCTTTATCAAAAATTGATTTTGACAATAAATGCTTAAAATAAGTATCTAATTGAATTAAACATAATTATAAACTAATGAATGATTTGTTATATATTATGTTAATTGTTAAGTATATATACTTAGGACACGGACACGGTTCAAATTTCATAGTCACGAATACGGCACGTATCCTGCATCGTGTCCCGTGTTGTGCCGTGTTGGAACCTGAATGGCGGCCAGAACTGTTGAGTCGGAGTAACGCAGGTTATATACATGTTAATTAATATATAATATCTTTATTTTACATATTGAAACTGTATATATTCTTTAAAAAAAAAAATTCGTTTATTTATCATACACGTCGAATCTATATGAATAATACTCGTATCTTTAATTTGAGTTGGGCAGATTTGATGTATCTAACATGAGTCTAATAGAAAATGAACGGCTTGAAACATAGTATTTTACCCATCTCATTTATTATGACCACATTTCGTATTTTATCTGTCCCAAATGTTTACCCAGAGTTTAGTTTTATATATGTGAAAGATTTGATAAATATAGTAAAAAGTAATTGCAATAATTTTTTATGAGTTCTAATGAAGTGTTTCTTGTGGATAAAATGAATGGGACGGCGAGAAGTGTTGATAATTTATTTCTACTTTTATAACAATGTTGATTGAAGATTTTATTACAATTTATATTTATACCTACCTAAACTATAGTTTGTGTCAGTGTTATAAAAAGCGCGCATAAGCGAAAGCAAATAAGCGCAGCTTTGGCGTGCAATGGAAAGAAGCAAGCGGTTTCTTGCGGCTTGCGCATATGCAGAGTGCAAGAAGCGGTGTGCCCGTCTGACCAGGTTGTTTTATAAAGAAACACTTTTTATCCGTCTGACTGGGTTGTTTTATTAAGAAACATGTTATACAAAACCCTAAATACAAAACCCAGCCGTTAAAATAGAGAGCGGAGAGAAACAATACATACAAGTCATTTTGTTTAAAAGGTATAATCTCTCTCTCGGATGATCTACTCAATTCCTTTCTATATATAATAGGTTTTTAGGGTTTTGGAAGTTTCGCAAATGTTATGAATTATAGATTTTGTTCTACGTTTATTCGTAATTAAGTACTCCCTCTGTTTTTTATATTTTACGTTTGCCTTTTTTGACGCATCCCGTATAGTTAAAGTAATTATTTTTGTAAATAAAAATATATAACTTATACTAAAATTTTACAAAAACAATTTTTAAAAAATAATTATTTCAAAAAAACTATGCAGTAAAAGTACTTTAAATTACGTGCAAAAAAGTCAAACGACAAATATATAAAAACAGAGGGAGTATAAAGACAGGAGCTTGTTAATGGTGTCGAGTTCAGGTCATTAGCTCCTACCAACATTTTCTATAGCTTAATATGGAACATTATTCAGCCTTGATTAGCAGACAGTTTCCTTTCAATTGTGCCTAATTAATGTTACCTGTTGGTTTTACCTGCCATTGAATCTTTTAAACTGCCGAGATTGGTGCCGATTGAAAATGCCTAGAGTCTAGAACTGGACAACCGATATACATTTTATTTCCTATGTAGTGGGTCGCAGAGTTGTATAAAGACTGTGTTTGTTCGATAATCCAGCTGCCAGTGGCCAATTCAACGTCTATGATCTTGACCATACATGCTACTGAATTGTGTTGTTTACAGCGCTGGTCAATCTTTTGAGTGCTTCCATTTGGTAGTGGAATGTGAGAAGTCAATTACATTGTAGGGTTATACACCACTTGGAATAATATTTGATATTTAAAATTTGAAGCCCATAGTCAAGTCCTTGAGTGGTTTACTGGTATTGTATTGGTTTCGAGTTTGAGTCGGAGTAACGCAGGTTATATACATGTTAATTAATATATAATATCTTTATTTTACATATTGAAACTGCATCTATTTTTTTAAAAATATTTTTGTTTATTTATCATACATGTCGAATCTATATGAATAATAATCATATCTTTAATTTGAGTTGGGATTTGATATATCTAAGAGTCTAATAGAAAATGAACTGCTTGAAACATTATATTTTACCCATCTCATTTATTATGACCACATCTCGTATTTTATCTGTCCCAAATGTTTACCCAGAGATTAGTTTTATATATGTGAAAGATTTTATAAATATAGTATTAGTTGAATTTGGACACCAAAAAGTAATTGCAATAATTTTTTATGAGTTCTAATGAAGTGTTTCTTGTGGATAAAATGAATGGAATGGCGAGAAGTGTTGATAATTTATTTCTAGTTTTATAACAATGTTGAATGAAGATTTTATTACAATTTATATTTATACCTACCTAAACTATAGTTTGTGTGTGTGTTATTAAAAGCGTACATAAGCGAGCGCATAAGCGAATGCAAAAAACCGCAGCTTTGGCATGGAATGGAAAGAATTGAAGCAAGCGCTTCTTGCGAGTGCGCATATGGCGAGTGCGCATATGCCGAATGCGAGAAGCGAGGTAGAATCTCGCTTTTTATCCGTTTGAACGGGTTGTTTTAAAAAGAAACATGTTATATAAAACCCTAAATACAAAACCCAGCCGTTAAAATAGAGAGTGGAGAGGAACAATATATACCCTCATAACTTAACTAAGCATCAAATCAAAGTATCAACGATGTCTTTCTCATTTTAACTGATTTATCTTCTTTCTTTCTCATCTTCTTTCTATCTCAAATATATATATACCTACACACCCATATATGTATATATACATACACATATATATGGTAGCAAAGAAGAAGATTTTGCAAATTTTCATGATGATGAATAAGAATAATAGTGGATTAACTTTTCATTTCCTAGTTATTTTGAGTCTTTGACTTAAAATGACACTTGACTTTGAATTTATGTGATGAATTTGATTGTTTTATTGTATATACCAATTTAGTTTTTCTTATAAATGTCCTTCTATCTTTAAATCTATAAATTTACATTATTTACCTTGCATATATGTATATTTTACTCGTTTTCGATGAATCAGCGCGTTGCGCTTATTCATATTCATATTGTAATATTGATCTGTAAACTGAGGCATATTCATATTGTAATATTTATCTGGAACATTTTACATTATTTGGATGACTTGTTTCACTTTACCGGCCTAAATTTTGTCGAACTTAGATTTATTCTCTTACCATCTAATTGGATTAAAACTCTTACCATTTTCTTTTTGAATTTCCTCTTTTGATACATATAAAAAAACATAATATATTGATAGTGAAATGGAGGAAAGGGTTTGCACTGTGCAAACACAACTTATCCACCATTTTGTGGTTGATTTTGCCAGCACGAGCAAACAAAACATTTTGTCTGATTATTTTTTCTGTTCTGACTGAATCATGCAATCCTGGACACAATAGCTTAAATTAATTTGTCGCTTCTTTAATAGCTTAGTTTGTCTGTTCCAGGAGGATCAGATGAAGATTTCTTTTTATGGAATGTTTATTCTTCCACAACATTAATTCCCAGAGAAGAATGTTGGTGTTGTATGTACCTGATCAAATGGGGCTGGGATTACAGTGGTCTTCTATCTTTCAGCTCATCCAAGGAAAGGTTCTATTAACTCTTCTAATTCGGATTCCTGGACTGAATTAACTATCCCTTAATTATTTTGTGTCTCCTAAACATTTATTTCAAGGTACCATAGGAGTGTTGGAGTCAGTTACACCCAGAATTCCCGTACTGGATCTATTTGAATAATCTGCCTATTGATATTCAAACCCACGAGTTTCGGATGTTGCCTGGATTTGTCCTACCCTTGTTCACAGAAAAGGTTTCAATTTTGTCACTGTAGGTATTGTTATGCTGCAATAGTGTATAATATATGGTCTCGGGTCGAATAAAGTCTTCAAATGATTCCTCGGATGTACTTCTTTGGCATGAGAAATGTGGGGTTTAGAATAAGATGTACACTATTGCACCAATACAAAGTAACTTGCAATTTCGAAACATGCAGACCATGCCACAGGATTTTAGGTGTGGAGGTGAGGCTGTAATACATCAGGATGGAAAGTTATATGCTATGATCCTAAAACAGATGAAATTACAGGACTTCAAGGTAGTAATAATTATCATGTCATAAGTTGTTTCACTGAAGTGGGTGCGAGGCAGTTCCATCAATCCCAGGTATAAGCATTTCACTAGTCCAGGTTAATGAATTTCTCTATAATAAAATGTGTGGAGTAAAACATTATGGCAGTACATTTTTTGATATATAAGTTAAAACATATAAATTGAAGGATTATTCAATTACATCATTTTCATGTTAAGATTTTTTTTTCCTTGCTAATAAATTACATTACTCAAAAGCAGATAAAAATAAAAAACCTAACGGGCATAGCCTACTGATCAAGATAAGAATTAATTCTTAACAACTTACAAACTAAACCCAACCTAACAAGAGATAAAACAACCAATGGCATCACCCTGAACCAAAGCATCAAGATATAAACTACGATGGTACAAATTAGAAATTAGCATGCTTGTCTTTGGCAGCTTGCTTCTTAAATTTAAGGTTACGAAACACCCGCTATCTGAGTATGGGATAACCTGATGGTAAGTGGTAAGGGCTTATCTTGTCATCCCAGATCTTGAGTTCAATTTCCGTTCACTCCGAAAGTTATTAGAGAATGGATACTACTCTATAAGATTATAAGCTTACTAAAAAACACCCCGCTACTTTGTAGTGCTTGTAATTACATTACTTAAGCTGGCACTGATAGGAGGGAAGAGACCAAAAAAGGATAGAATCAGCATCAGCTCCACAAAAACCTAAAATATATCTGCCAAAAGTAGGTGAGTTGAAATATATTGCTCTCTGATGAAGAAAAAGTTTGCATTATAGATCTATGACAAAGAGGTAAGAGATATAATGGGTGTCCATGCAGATCAGATCTGCCAGAGACGAATGTATTCTGTTAAGGAGATAATTTTTTTATTCTGCCAGAGATGAATAGAAGATATTGACCTGAAGTCTGTCATCTTAGAAGCAAGCCACCCTTAGCAACACCGCATTAGTGAAGCTTGTCCCTATGACTGTAGATCCATGATTGACTATCTCTGTGTTTACTTTTATTTGAACAGCATCCTGTATCTAATAAACGAGTTTATACAACTAATTTGGAAACCAAATATTTTGTCCATTTATACTATATATGAACAGCAACCATCCAATTTAAATTGAGTACAGATATATATTAGAGTTGGAATACAATAATCCTGTGCCAATATGCTCAATGAGTTTCCTCGGCTACTCAAACTAATACAATTTTGGAAGAAAAGCAAACATACAATATATCACTTGCATAGAAAAGTTTAAAAGCTTATTTCATTAATTTTACAGGTTTAACCAGCATGGAACACTGCAACTACCTTACAGCATCCACATTCTTCAAACAATACCACTGGTACAAGAAGATGTGCAGCAATCAAACACACTTGGTCTACTTCGGTCACGTGGTGTTACGTAATCTAGTTTTTGATCTACATATTTTACATGGTGGTACTAGTCGGCTTCAACAACATATTTCCACGTTTATTCACCTGTAATAGCCTACTAACATTACTTCTACATTTGGGCGGAGTTGTTGGCAATGGCACCTATATCGTTGAGCAGCGGAACTAACTTTCCTTCCTGGTGTTTCTTTGTAACATCTGCAAAGAACCAAACATAAAATTAGATACTCGGAACTATTATATTTGTTGGCTGTATAAATCTTTTAATTACTTTGGTTTAAATTATATAACAGGACTAAAGCGGCCAAATAACACATTAGTAGACAAAGGTATGGTTTCTTTAACCATCACAGCCACCAACATGTTTTCCACCTATGAACACATTTGGTACAGTCCTCTGGCCAGTCCATTCTGCAAGAGCTGCTTGAATCTCGTCTCCGTCGGCTTACAGAAAATAATTAGATGCTTATCATGTATTGACTAATGATTACTATCTATTTCTTTCAGGATAGTACATTGTAAAAGATGAGCTTATCATAAAAGGTCGACTGAAGAAGAAAGAAGGATTTATGATATATTAACAACATATTGAAGAAGTGACAAGTATGTACTTACTTTCTTTGTCCAATTCAATGACTTTGTAGTTTTCATCTAACTGAGATAATAATTGCTTGACCCTCTTACAAAATCCACAATAGGTTTTACTGGCATCATAAAAATGCTGTTAATAGTCTAATAACGAGGTTTTTATGCATTATCAGATCGAATAACAAATGTGATCCCAACAAAATTTGCATAAACTCAATATTAAAACATCTTTGACTTCAAATAAACACGCACACACATTGAAGTACTGATTTCTTTGCTCTTTTTTCCCACTACATATCATCTTTAAGTTATTCTAACGACTGAATTTAATAATAATTATAATTATGCGATCACTTTGGCATGTGTTCAGATAAATCACAAATAGTATAAAAAAACAGGGGTAATAAAGTGATTATAGTTCTCGCAAACAAACATAGTCTTGGGAAACACGTTGTTGAATAATATGATCCAATTAAACCCTTTCTCTAACGTCTTAAGGTTTAGAAGAACTGATAAATTAACACGGTAAATAATCTAATCTAATCTGATGTCATGAAAAAATTCTTTAAAAAAGCACTTAATTGGATCATATTATTCAACAAACGCCTGGCTTCTATCATGATGCACGTGTGTTCCTCATGTATTGCATGTCTTTTTTATAGTCAAGTACACTCAGACAGCTGCCTAGCCTGCCTTGTATTTTAAACTCTCGAATTCTTGTGAAGAGAACAAGGAAAATATTATCAGGCCAAGAAACTTTAGTATGGTCCCTTCCAAGTTATGGTGATATTTTTATACAGAGTAATAAATTAGCAACAAGAAAAAAAATATGTATAATATAGAGAGATTAAGGAGAGACCTGAAGACGATGACAGGAGTAGAAGAAACAAAATCTTTAACTTTAGAGAGATCCATTTCTATTTCTTTTTTTCTTCAACTAAATACTTATCTATCTTTGTGTATTTGACAGAGAGGGAGAGAGAGGAGATGGCAAGAATAGAGGACAGATGTAAAGCTATGGGTTCTGCCTAGTGTAAGCCAAGAAACATCACTGTTTGTTCTCTTCTGAAATAAATCAAATTCCTTGGAAAAAAAATCAAATTCGATGCAATAAATAATTAGATTATTCATCATTTTCATGTCAGAAGTTTGAATTTTTAGGTGGTGATGTTTTTTAAATAAATTTGTATGTTCTATACTTAGATATTTATGTTATAGTTTTTTTGCCCGAGAATGCTATAGTTGTTTATTTGATGGATAAAATAAATTTGAAAATAATTTATATAATATGTATTTAGTACTGCTATACAACGTTTAGGTTACAAGGGTGGTCTTTTCAATAGGCAGACAATTTTTCGCGCTTTGGATTCCTTGGTATTTGAGTCCATAAAATTTTCAAATTTTTTATATATAAATATATGAAAAATAATATAGTGCATATATATTATGTTCCTGAAAACATATTTTAATTTGGGTTTCGTATACTCAAGAGCGGATAATATTAGAGGCGGCGGTAGGGGTGAACATGAATATCCGGAAATCCGGATATCTTAATTTCCTGTCCGGTATCCGATTTTAAAAATTCAAAAATTTGATATTTGATCCGAATTTTCCGGACCGGATATCCGATTTAGATTTTTTATATAAATTCGGATTCAGATCCGGATCACAACTTTCGTAAAAATCGGATATCCGGATCCGATCCGGTTTTAAACTTTTTCTTAAAAAATTATTTTTATAATTAATAATAAATGATTATATCAATGAAAAATAGTGAAATCTTATATAAAATTAGTTTAAAAGTAATCACTAATAGAAATAACTATTTTAAAATATTATAAAATATCATATTACATATCGTAAACGGAGGTGTAATATTAATATATACTATTTTTATAATTTAATTTATGAATTTGAGAGTTAGTGTAATGTTAAATTTATTTAGAAGTACTATTAAAGTCTAATATTTGGTGTTTAAAAATTGTATATTCAATTTATATTTCATAAATTTACATAAAATTGATCAAAATATGATAATATAAATTAATTATTTATAAATTTAATTAAATTTTAAATTAATAATTCGGATCCGGATAAATCAGGTTTCTGATCCGGTTTAATCGGATATCTGATTAAACTGAATTCGAAACTAGATCATAATTTTAGCGATCCGAAAAACAGGATATCCGGTCCGGTTTATGAAAATCGGACTCATAAACCGGACCGGTTATCCGGTTTTGCTCACCCCTAGGAGGCGGCGCTTAAGAGAAAGGTAGGGTTTTGAGAGAGTCGTATACTTAAATTTATTAATCTTATTTTAATCTTTTTTTAAATTAAATTATTACCATTTTCCTTTAAATTCTTTTTTTAATGCATACTCTCTTCGTCCCAATTTATGTGTCCTGTTTGACTTTTTATGGTCAAATTGACTAAGTTTTGATCTACAATTAAAAATTATTAGTTTATAATTTAAGAAAAATGAAAATTACATTTAAAGTAAATTATATATATTTTCTTACAATATAATTTTTCTCAATTATATAATATATGAAATTTTCAGTCAAAGTTAAGTCAATTTGACCGTAAAAAGTCAAACAAAACAGATAAATTGAGACGGAGGAGTATAATATGACAAACATCTATACTTCTATACTATATTATTATAACCGAAAGCATGGTTGTCACAGCGGTCAGTCGAGTCGAGTCGATGGAGGTTCGGCTAGTCGACTAGTATGACTAGTCGAGACTATCGACAAATTATATATATATATATATATATATATATATAATTTAATTAATAAACTTTATATGTTATATTTGTTAAACTATATATGTTATATACTTATATAATTCTTTAGTTTTAAGATTTATGACTTATCCAAAACTTGTAATTTATTCTGCAACAGGCCAACAACCAAACGAAGTAACCAACAATGTACTGCACTCAAGCTCAAGTGCTCTGCTCACTACCAGGAACAAAAACAGAAAACTTGAATTAGAAAATAGAGGCGAAAAACCTACAGATTTAACAATTTGTACCTGTAAATGAACAGAAAATATATGGACACTAGACAGATTGCATCATTGCAATAATTCACATGTTTCTCTGGTTAGAAAAACAGAAAAAATAAAGGCGAAAAAGCAAAAACTACAAAAAACAAATGCAGAATTATAAAGATGATTAAAACCTGGTCAAATAAACATCATAAACTCACAATCTTATCAGCAAATGTTAAACTAAAATATTTAGATTTTAGATATCATGATAGAGATCTAAAATATTATCTCGCGCGCGGGCTTTGTCATTTCTCTCACTATTATTGTTTGGTGGTCTATCTCCAAAATCATCTTCTACGTTCTCATCATCATTCAGTATGATAGGTTGATGTTCTTCAACCTCTTCTAACATCTCAACCTCAATATTCACGGTATCCACTTGAGAAGATGTATTAGCCCGCCTACGACTACGACAACCTTCAAGATTTTTTGATGCATCCAAGGCTTCATCTACAGCATCCCATAGATCATTATCAACAGGATCAAAAATTTCTCCATTCACCCACTCATTGTTCCATTGAAAATCTTCTAAAACTAATGGATTAAAATCTTTTCCCTCTTCACGTCTCTTTTGGAACCTTGTTGCAATTTTTCGATTGTATTGAATATACACCAAATCATTTAGACGTTGATGCTCCAATCTATTCCTTTTTTTGTGTGAATCTAAAAAATAAACAAATCACTATTTAGTACTCTAATTAACTAATTCAATAATTACTTGCCTACTTATAAAAAAATTAAAAATCACTTAAATTATTAATATTATTTTAATATTTTTTTAAATTAAATTATTACCATTTTCCTTTAAATTCTTTTTTTAATGCATACTCCCTTCGTCCCAATTTAAGTGTCCTGTTTGACTTTATATGGTCAAATTGACTAAGTTTTGATCGACAATTAAAAATTATCAGTTTATAATTTAAGAAAAATGAAAATTACATTTTAAAGTAAATTATATATACTTTCTAACAATATAATTTTTCTCAACTATATAATAGATGAAATTTTCAGACCATAAAAAGTAAAACAAAACAGATAAATTGAGACGGAGGAGTATAATATGACAAACATCTATACTATCTATACTATATTATTATAACCGAAAAATTAAAAATTTTGGTCGTCGTTATGGTACTAGCTGAACCATAGAAAAGATCTTAATCGTCCAATTTTATGTGAACTATAGAAACAATCTTAACCATTGAATTTTAACAAATATAATTTAAAAAAGAATATAATCATACATACAACTCTAACCCCAGTAATTCTCTTTTTATACAAGATATGATAATATTATATTATATTTAAATTATATTTTATATATTTTTTTACGAATCCTACTTGTCCTATAATTTTTATTTAATATATCATTAAAATTTATCCAATAATTTTTATTTAATATATCATTAAAGTTTATAATAAACAATATGCATTTTTTTTAGGTTTCATCTATTTATCTATTTTAATCACATAACACAAATTATTTATCAAACCACAAGCTCTACTCAAATTTAAAGAATTTTGCTCCAATTAGAAAAATCAGTTACCATCAATACTCATATGTTCAAATTAGAGGACCGACATCAACACCCACCCTATATAGAACTCTAATCTCCGATAGTCCTCCTTTTATACAACTTATTATGGATAGAATAATATTATATTTATTTAAATCATATTCTACGAATATTAAAATATTATTATTATTTTATTAACATTAATTAAATTTTATCACTATGTTAGATTTATATTATCAATATTTTTATATTATATTATTTTAAACAAATTCTATTTTAATTAGAATATATAGTTGTACTCACAATCTACTAACATATTTCAATTTTCCTCATTGCCCAAATACTTTTGATTTAAAATTACAATTTTATAATTAAAATTTTTAAAAATTAAAATTATATTATATTTTACCTACATTAAAATATACTCTTTTATTTAAATTTTAATTAAAATATTTCTAATATATTTGTAACTCTTTTTATTACTAAAAATCTCCTAATTAAATTTAAAGAAAAATAAAAAGTTTGGTCAGTTGGTCGTCCGTCCGGTAAATCCTCTTTTTATTCAACTCTTTTTATCATTTGTAAGTTTTCTTTTTATAAGACTTTTTTATGCAATTATAATTTAATTATAATTTAATTTTAAAACATACATATTTTACATATAACTCTATCATCGATGAGTCATTTTTTGTACAACAATCTAATAACATATCTCACTTCACTTCTACTTGAAATTACAATTTATTAATTAAATCTCATGAATATTAAAACTTATTAATTAAATCTTATGAATATTAAAATAATATTATTATTTTATTTATAAATAATTTTTATTATATATTATATTATTATAGCCGATATAATAAAAAAATTTATATTTTATATTTAAATCATATAAAATAATTAATATATAATTTATTAATACCACCCGCAGGCTAGTATAATATAAACGAAGTTAGTAAAAAAAACATCAATATCGACTTTTATAGTCACTTTGTAGGATATAAAAGCCTAATTAGTCAAGAAAACGTATAACGTGACATTGACACATCGATGATTGTATAGGGTCACAGGGAGGAAAGGGTTTGCACTGTGCAGACTGCAGAGTACTTCGGACCCAAAACATGTTCTCCATCAATTTTTATATAAGTTAAATTCAACGGAGAAGAAACAAATTGTGAGAAGATTGATTCTCACGTTTCTTATTTTAACCAAAGCTTATACATATGTGTATTGTATCACATTAGATGATTCCTATATTTCAATATTTCTTTCAATGTCTACTAGTTTTTTTACTTATAAATATGTTGCTATGTAGGTACTGCGTGAATGGATGCATGGACAGTGTAGAAGAGAATACTGAATGGACTGCTTATACGTATAAGTCATTTTGTTTAAAAGGTATAATCTCTCTCTCGGATGATCTACTCAATTCCTTTATTCGTAAGTATTCTCTCTGTTTTTTTATATTTGACGTTTGCCTTTTCTGACCCATCCCGTAGAGTTAAAATAATGTTTTTCTAAAAAAACTGAATAAAAATATATAACTTATAATAAAATTTATAGAAAGAATTTTTTTTAAATAATTATTTTAACTTTACAGTACTTTAAATTACGTGTAAAAAAGTCAAATAACAAATATATAGAAACGGAGAGAGTATAAAGACCAGAGCTTATTAATAGTGTCGAGCTGAGGTCATTAGCTCCTAGCAACATTTTCTATAGCTTAATATGGAAAACTATTCAGCCTTGATTAGCAGACTGTTTCCTTTCAATTGTGCCTAATTAATGTTACCTGTTGGTTTTACCTGCCATTGAATATTTTAAACTGCTGAGATTGGTGCCAATTGAAAATGCCTAGAGTCTAGAACTGGACAACCCATATACATTTTATTTCCTATGGAGTGGGTTGCAGAGTTGTATAAAGGCTATGTTTGTTCGATAATCCAGCTGCCAGAGGCCAATTCAACGCATAGGATCTTGACCAAACATGCTACTGAACTGTGTTGTTTACAGCACTGGCCAATCTTTTGAGTGCTTCCATTTGGTAGCGGAATGTGAGAAGTCAATTACATCGTAGGGGTATACACCGCTTGCAATATTATTTGCTATTTAAAATTTGAAGGCCATTGTCAAGTCCTTGAGAGGTTTACTGGTATTGTATTGGTTTCCAGTTACCTTAATCTGTTGACAGGATGAGCATTCCCTTACTTTGAACCTTTCAGTTAAGACTCGCCAATAGGCTATGTAGTGGGGTGAATTGGAACCATGGGGCAGCTTACAGTTATGTGGTAGTGGCACATTGTTTTTGCCGCCTGGGATTTGGGGTGGTATACAGTGGAAAAAACATGCCCCTTGAAAATATTTTATATTCATTCTGATTTGGACCAAGTATGGATTCATATTTTATACCATTAGTTTACTTTTTTTTGTCCAATATTGAAAATTTTTCTTATGTTTTTATTTGAAATACATTGTAAAAACTACGGGAAAGAATGCACGGGTATTATCCGGGGTTTTTTTTGGGGGGGGGGGGGCAATGATTTGTAATCTCTTCTTGATGTGGAACCGTAATTAATTGTGTGGTAGAGATGTTGACTAATAAATAATCTCACGCAGATATAGATTGGAAATCATGGGTATGGATGGGAATTGAGTTTCTTGCTCCATATCCTCCCATTTTAAAACATACTTGTTGATTATGTTAAAAGTTCCTAACCATTGTTAGCAGTTTGAGCTGTCTTCCTATGCCAGGTGGGGTCTTGTTCTCATTTTGACATGAGCATCCCTAATGCTACACTTTTTTTTCATTTTTTTCCTCAATTTGAAGTGTAATGTCTGCTGTCTGCATAGTTAAAATGAAGTTTAACTAATATTTGAAACTGTAATTTCTGAGCTGCGAGGATGATGACTGATAAGGAAACAAACTCAGACGACTTTCTCCATCAGTAATGATCCCAGCTGTTTTCCAGAAAAGAGTCAAAAGACTCTGGCAAGTAAAACCCTCGTACAAAGTTTTAGTCTGAAATGCATTGCCTTTAAAAATTCTAGTCCTCCACTAGCAACCCTTCTTGTAAAGTTATGTCCTCACCAAACCTAAGTTTTCCTAGCTCTTCTTCAGCATTTACCATTTCATCATAAGCAATCATGAAAATTTCATCAACTTTCTGTGCAGCTGTAAAAGGTATTGGTTTAGCAAGGCGGGTTTATCCTTCAATGTATAGGGTTTGAACAGCCTCCCATACTCTGCTTTATATTCAAATCCTTGGATTTCTTATGAAGTATTCCTTATTTTTACCTAGGATTGTAGGAGCTTATCTTGTAAGATGTTAGCAGCCTTACCATTGGTTGGTCATCTTTCTTAAAATATTGGTTGTGAAAGCAAGGATTCTACTGTCTCTCTCTCCCTCTACGCCCCCCCCCCCACCCCCACCCCCACCCCCACCCCACTCTTTGCAAGTAACCTAGTGCTTTAAACTGTGCGGCAAGGATTTTTTATGTTCAGGGGCAGGGGCAGGGGCCATCTAAGCTCTGTGATTATAAAAAGTTTGCCTTTCCAGATTGGGATTATAGTTTTTTCTTAGCAAATTTGAGGAATTCTTATTTATTTACTAAGTTAATTATCTAGTACATGCTGAAAAACCTAAGTTAATTTGTTTACAATTTTTTTGGTTTTTGGTTACTTGTCAATTATGGATTATTTTTTAATTATTTGTTTGTTTTAGTTTTCTCTTTGAGATGAGAGTTGGCAAGATTGTAGCCTTTCTCTTCTACATATATTTTTCCATTATTGCAATATAAAAAAATATGATATTCTCGCGCTCTTAAATCATTAAACAAATTTAGATCATAACGAAGAAATGTCAATCTTCCTCGTGACACCACCAGCATTTCCACCATTTCATCACAAACGATCATGAAATTTTCATTAGCTCTTTGTGTAACTATAAGAGGTTTTGTTTAACATAAGAGGGCTCTGGTTGTGTTGTGTTAAGTAAAGTTGGTTTATAGAAATCAGAATCACTAGAAATGGATGATATTAACTAGTAGAGAGACAACTCATATGTCGTCTTATTTTTAGAAAATTTTCAAACTTGATTAATAAGGTTGCTCAGATGACCCGCGAACTAAAGGGCTTGCTTCAAAAATTTTACGCTTGAACTGCCTTCCATACTTTGTCTCATTGCTTATTCCTCGTAATTCTTCCCGAAGTAATCCTTAATTAATGCAGGGATTACTGGAACTAGGAGTCGATTTTTTAAGCTCAGTAAACGGACTTTTGGTTTCTTGCTGCTAATCATGAAGGCATTTCTTGAATTGAAACTTGATCGAGATTCTTTCCAAGGTGACCACTTTAGGTTTAAACAATTGTTTTATATCTAAACAGCCTTACCATTTGTTGTTCTTTTATTTCATTCTTCCCTAGAATATTCCTTATTAAAGCATGGATTCTACGTTTTCTTGATAGTTGAAGAATTCACAACTAATTAACAATCCTAATTCCTAAACATAAAGAAACCTACAACTCATATAAAATTAAGATGTTTTCACTAAAATCTTATATAGTGAATAGCTTGTCATGTATAATCAATAATTTATGTAGGTTCGTTAACACTGATGGTAAAGAGAAAGTATATTCCTTTCGGTATCATTTCCACTCTTTGTTTAACATCTCATGGGCCTTGCTTTTTAAATGAAATCTTCTTGAAACCAAGGTTATTAAGTTGCCAAGTCGAGTCTCAGCGCTCGGGTACCTTAGAATCGACTAGTCGACAAGTTGCCCAACTAGTCATAAAAAGTCGTTAAGTCACATGACTGATCGTAAAAAGTCGACAAGTCGCCCGACTAGTCATAAAAAGTCGACAAGTCGGTCAAATAAATATATTTACTAGATTAAATATATATAATATATTTTCAAGTTGAAACTTTGTGCGCAAGGATTTTTAAGTACCTGGGACATGAGCTTTTTGATTTTACGGTTTGTCAAAAAAATTAACATTTCCGGAATGGGAATATTGTTCTTTAAGCATATTAGTGAAATTTTTATTTATTTATATAGCTGGTTATATAGTCCATGTTGAGAAACCTACATGGTAAATTTGTTAACAATTTTTCTGATTTTAGATTATTTATCACCTACCTATCTATACTTTAACGCTGAGTTGGGAAGATATGACGACATCCTCATTCTCTTGAATCGTTATAATTTTTTAGATGCTAGTGAAGGCATATCAATCATCGCGAGATCATAGTTCAGGCCCAGAGCGATTTAATCTCAATCTATTGAAATTAAACCCAACTTCAATGGTATCTGGAAGAGAACTTTTCTTCACATAGTATGCCTCAATTTATTTGTCTTAATAAGTGTGGTATTGTCTTGTAACTATCTTTTAGATATTCATGGCCCCAGCATTAATGATCCAGGGGATCAGTGATAATTATTTGGATTATTTTAGTTCGTCTACATGTTGGGCTGGTGTAAAAAAAGGGCACATGTGAATTGTTGATGGCAATGTGGATGTCATGAAATGACAATGATTTGGAATCCGGTGAGGTTAATAGGGAATAAGTAACCTGGTCAGTGGGAATGAGGTACTCATTCCAATTAATTAGAGCCAATTAAAGCCCTCAACCAAACATTAATAAATTAGGTTGAGAAATCAATTGCCATCAATCATTTTGCAGTCCCATGCACCAAAAGTCCCAAAATAAGGTGTTTGAAATTCGGCGAACATATATCATAATTTATGAAAATGTAATAGGTGAATTGTGGAAATATTTTCGTAAATGTATATTTTACAGAATTCCATGACCTTTCTCTTTGGGTGCTTATGCATCTTAGAGTCCGTTTGGGATTGTTATTCAAAACTGTTGTACTGTGAGAAAAAGTGTTGTTAGAAAAAGTAAATGACTGTTTGGTAATTTTTTTTGATTTGTACATATTTTGAAATATAATACATAAAATTAATGTTTTAAGGAGGTTTGATGATGAAACTTGTAGTTACTTCCCACAAAAGCTGAAAAGCAAAGCAGTTTTTTCCAAAAATATGGGGGACATGCTTTCTCTAACAGCAGCTTTTAGGCCAAAAGCGTTTTTCTAGACAACAACTTTTGAATTTTACCAAACACTTTTTTGACAGTTTTTCACAGAAAAAAGCTTTCTGCAATAGCAATACCAAACGGGGCTTTAATATCAAACTTGAAATTCAAGCTTGCAATTTCATGTTTGAAATGCTCTTACAAAGAAAATAGTTGGCTATTTAGTTACTTGAAACTAATTTTGACACTAATCTCTTGAGATTATACAAGCATCTCCGTTTCGGATACAGGGGCTCGAATTGACACAATGATACGTTGGCTAACATAAGTATCCTTCTTTCCGAATATATAATTCTACATATTGGATTTGAACCACATTCACTTTTTCTTTATTTGATTCGGGGAGTTTTTATTTCTTAAATACGTTAAGTTGAATATGAACCACCTAAAATATAGTACAATCATCAAAACATATGTACCTTCTAAAACATAATATTATATAAAATTCATAAAATACTAAATTAAGGTTTAATTATATTTTATATGTATACCGAAATTTTCAATTTGTGTGGTTTATATATAAATTTACGGTCTAAGTCAAAAATCATAGAAACATTTAAAACAAGTTACATATATCAAATGATTTGACAAATTAATAGGTAAAATGGTCTTGATTAATATAAAATTATTGAAATCAATAATAATACTCTTTAAATATGTTTAAGTTTTAGTTTGCCGATATTATCTATTAATCAAGCTCATAGTTAGACCATTGCTCAAGTTTGATTTTTTAAAGTTAAACGGTTAAAGTTAAACTAATCGATTATTTTTTTGGGTCCAAATATAGTTCATGTCAAAAATAAATATTATACTAGCTTATATCCCGTGCGATGCACATATCGAATTATTTTAATATTTTCTTTATATAATTTGAATATATTTTTATTTTTATAATAATAATTTAATTTTTATTTAATGTTATATGCATATATTTTATATAATTTTTCATATACTTTATTTAAATTTTAACAGGATATTGTTTGTGTGTTTTATTTATATATGTGTTTTATTTAGAAGATTAATGTGAGATGTATTTTAGTTAGGAGATTACTGTTTAAAAATTAGGCCCAATAATAATTACCCGGCCCAAATAACGACTAAGGACCACCGACTACCAAACTTTTAACCTTTCGGCTTTGATAATATAACATGGATATGACTCAAATTTTTTGAATTAAATCAAATTTAAACTGAGCTCGGGATAATTTAATTCATTTTACGGCCCTAAATCCGTTGAATTTACCTTATTCTTTTTCAGCTTGTAATTACATTAAAACTATTACCATTTTCTGCTATAATTTCTCATTTAATACATAAAAAGAAAACATAAGATATAATCATTGAAGAGGGAGGAAAGGGTTTGCTCTGTCCAAACACAACACCTAATTAAAGGGTTTGTGATTTTGATTTGGCTAGAGGCCGAAAAAACATCAGGTCTGATTAGTGTTTGCTGTAACTGAATCATGGAATCACATTTGTTGAAAGCAAAAAACTCAGATTCAAAATCGAAATTGTTTCGTGTTAGGGGTGCTAAAAAGATGACGGAGCTTCCTAAAGATATAATCAATGAGGAGATACTTACGCGACTTCCGGTGGAGACTCTATTAAGATTCCGCTCCGTTTGTAAATCATGGGAATCTCTCTTTTTTACCCCCAATTTCATCAAGGCTCACTTTAACAGCACAATCAACAAATTTGATTCAGCCTATAACGATTGTCTTGTAGCTTTGACTACCAATGGATTTTCAATTCTCTCACGCGACAAAGAAATTCGGATTGAACCACCTACGCCTCGGATTGAACAACCTAAGATTATGAGTCATAATGGTTTCCGATTGATTGGTTCCATCAATGGCTTGGTCTGTCTGGTCAACAGGGAAACAGAATTCTTCTTATGGAATCCGATTATTGGTAGATACAAACATTTTACTCTTCCGGAAAAGTTTTCCCAGAGGAACATCGCCATTGATGACGACTGTAGATACCTAGTTGGATTTGGTTGGGATTACGTGGAAAATGATTATCAAGTGGTGGCTTGCTATATTTGCCGTCATTCAAGGCAAGGTGCCGTTTACTCTTCTAATTCAGATTCCTGGACCGAACTAGTTGTCCCTAATTTTCTGATTCTCTCCAAAATAGTTAAAAGTATCGTAAGTAAAATAGAATTAATGATACCCTCTACCATTGTGAAGGAATGCCCTTACTGGAGCTATACAAATTCTCCCCCTCAAATGTTTTATAAGCACGCCGGTATAGTAAAGTTTGATATTCAAACTCGTGAGTTTAGGGTGTTACCAGAACTTGATCCTGCCCTGGTCCGGGGTAAATATTTTAATTTTCTCAATGTGAAGAATTGTCTTGCTGTCTTGGTGTTTGAACCACTGATTCGAAATAACTCAGTAGAGGTATTTCTTTTGCACGAGGAACGTGGGGTTTATTGGAACAAGATGTACACCATTGGGCCAATACAAGGTAACGTGAGATTCTGGAAGATGTTACAAGGCTTTAGGTATGGTGATGAGCTTATATTCCATGATGGCCTTCAAGTTTTATCCTATGATCCTAAAACAAAAGAATTCAAGGTTCGTGTGGAAATTATTTGTGTTATCTTAAGTTGCTTCACGTATACAGCTAGTTTGGTTTCCCTTCAAGGAATGAAGCGAGTGCAAGGGAGGGCCATCTAATGCAGGTAAAATTTCACCCTCGTTTAGGGCAATGAATATATTATATTAATCTGTCAAGAGTAGAGAAATGTAGTAATTACTAAATGACATTGTCAGATTGTCTTCATGTTAATATTATTTTATGTAAATAATTATGACTTGACATTTATATGTTAATAGCATACATGTCAGAGAGTTTTAACTAAAATTACAAAAACACATCTAGTAATTGGATAGATAAATTAATTATCTTATGCCTATTTTCAAATCGTATTGTATGTTTAAAGTAGTAATTGACATTATTGTCTTTCAATGTCTACTAGGTTTAATACTAATAAATAAATTGTTGTGCTGCTATGGTGTAAAGAAGACGGGAAATGCAAGGACAGTGAGGAAGAGAAGAATGAATGGACTACTTATGGAAGTCTTTCCTTACTTAAAAGGTATACTTTTTATCTCACAAGTTTATTAGTATTATGATTTCTGACTTCTTTTGGTTAAGAGTTTATTTGGTATGGCAATTCTGATCCAGACATTAATGATGTAATTGATGAAAATTTTCTTGTTTTTTTTATGAAAGTCGGTTCATACCAAACTTCAATCATATTTGTATTTTTGTATTACCAATTCGTTTTTGTTTATCAATATTATTGCTAAAACCTAGCCTAAACAATCATATGGCCGAATTGGTTGTGATCTTTTTTTTTCCGAATTTATATATGAGCATGTTATTATAATCAAGATTTTATCTCGTATACTTGCTAGTTTGTACTGTTCATTACTTTTATATGTACCCATTACCAATTCTTTTCAAGCATTTGAAAGTTTTACAAATGTTATAAATAATGGGATACTTCCGCATCTATTCATAGATTTAATGAAAGGAACTCATTAACGGTGTCAATTTGAGGTCGAAAGCTCCGAGAAACATCATTCAGTCATACATTACATGCACTTCATCACTTTCTTTCTTTATTACCCATCTCCCACTTACAGCTACACTTAAATACTCCCACACTTCTCTCCCTCTCATCACTTTCAACTCCCTGCCATATTCGAACATCACAGCACCGGCGGTGATTTTATTATTGATAAATTCACACCACCAACTACCGCCGTAGCGGCGCTACATGGTGGCAAACTACTCATCTCGAACAGAAGAAACAACAATGATGAACAGAGAATAGAGGAAGTATAGTGTAGAGAGATGTCATATTGTCATCACAAAGAGATAAGGAGGAAGAACTCGCTGGAGAAGATGTGAATTCGCCAGAAAAGACTAGGTGTATATATATGTATGTGTTGTTGGTGGAAATAGATGTCACCGTCACATCACCCAATCAATCATTCCAGATTTTCTCCTCACCAACACAACACGTCGTCATTGGTGATTTTCATTGAAATTCTGGTGATTTTTTATGAATCTTTATTGCTTTGTGTTGATTTTTGGTGGTTTTGGCTTGTAGTTAGTGATTCAATAGAAAATAGTGGTCGGTAGATAGTGATGGTGGTGAGATTTTTGTTCATATATGGTGAGTTTTGTATGTTGTGATTGATTTGTTGGTGGTGAGATCATCGGAGGTGGTGGCCCTATGGTAGTTTGATTGTGTTGATTTTCATTTGATTTTGACGATTTATGTGAGGTGATTTTTGTAAGATGTTGGTGGTTGAAGGTGGTGGTGGAAGTTGAAGATGTAGATAAAATTAATGGGCGGTGAGAGATGAAAATGCGGATAATAGGTGGTTTGGATTCCATTGATATATAAAAAATAAAGGGTTAATATTGGATCTTATATCTCATTTTATCGAGAGTTCTCATTGGCTATTGAACACCTTTTCGTCATGACGTTCTGGCCCTTGCCAATGTTGTGTCATTGCGATGTAATACCATGGGAGTACGCACCATGTAAAATATAGTTTGCATTTATAATTAGAAGGCCATAGTCAAGTACCACGAAAACAAATAGTTCTTCATTTATACACAGAAGGCCATAGTCACGTCCTTCTGAGGTTCACTCATGTGGTAAAATGGTATTATTATCGGTTATATGTTGCTTGTTCAAAGTTTCCTTACTTCGAACGTGTATCTTGTCTTGTCCTTTGAGTTGAGACTCATTAATAGGTTGTATCTTGTCTTTTCCTTTGAGTTGAGATTCATTAATAGGCTTAGCAGTGAGGCGTTGTAAATGAGAACCCTTCTTA
The DNA here is from genome assembly GCA_028671895.1 of Oenanthe sinensis. Classification (NCBI taxonomy): domain Eukaryota; kingdom Viridiplantae; phylum Streptophyta; class Magnoliopsida; order Apiales; family Apiaceae; genus Oenanthe; species Oenanthe sinensis. The sequence continues at coordinate 11,699,001 of CM053798.1, read as the reverse complement.
TATGGGGCAGTTTACCATGAATGTTGCAGTGGCAGAATATTTACGCCCCATTGGGATATGGAGCTGTATCCCACGGAGAGACTTTCCCCCATAAATCTATGAAATTATTTTGTATGCATTTAAATGTGAACCAAGAATGCATTCATATATTTACGTACCATTAATCTACTCTTTCATTATTTTTTATTGAAACTTTTTTTCTTAATGTGTATGATGTGTTATTTAATAATCTATGTGATTATATATGAGAAAAATCATGAATGGTATGGTTATAATATGGTTGTCACATTGAGGACTAGTTGCCACTTGCTTCCTCCAGAGAGTCATTTAACGACTAATTCTCTCAAGTGGCAACTGGCCGCTTCTTTTCCAGAAACTGTTCTTCTTGCTTCTTCTTTCTCTGTGTATATATGTTATTCAATTTTATATTTTAATTTCATATAATAATAATATTATTACTTAAACAGATTTTATACAATTATCATACAAACAGTTTTTATCTATAATTAATATACAGTTGTTTAATTGTCTTATAATTTTTTAAATAATGTTTTTATAATAATTGTAAAAAAAATTGTTTGTGGAATTATTTTATTTTAACTAATTAACTTTTATATTGATTTTAATTTTATAATCAGATTTCTTTGTTATAATTTATACAAACAAATGAAGCAACATTTTTTCCAAATGAATACCAATACTATATGTTGTGCCCAAAATCTCATATGGGCTAGATATTAAGAGGTTATCCAAAAGGTCCTCCTGTGGTAGGAGCTATCTGTTGAAGCTAGGAATGATGAACCTTCTGGAAGTTGAGGTTCAGCTGTAGAGAGGTTCCATTGCTAAAAGGTGTTCTGGCACCTATTCTGGAAGTACCTGGAAGTGCCAGACAGGTTCCAGGTCTAAGGTTCAAGGTTCCTGGCAGTAGGTTCCAGGTGGCAGCTTCCAGTGCAGATTGGCAGAATTGCAGTTAGAGATTAACCTCTTAAATTTTAGGAGCACGTCTTATCTCTTTAGAATAAGTGTTCTGGAGGGTTTCTAATCACTCCAACGTAATACATAATAAATATATACAGATATATATATATGCATAGGCATGAAGGGATAAGAGCTCCACATCAACTAGGACTCTTATTTCTACTCAAACTCTATCAAATCAGTGCTTTGATGAGGATAAAACACCTAAAAACTTGGCTGATCTATCTGATTAAGAGCCCAAAAGATGAGAATGACATTTGGGCTTGATGCCTATAAAAAAGGTATGTCGGACCATTACATAGAGAGAGCACGTAAACTTGAGCATTCATACAATATTCCGGATTATTTGGCTACTGTAACTAGATTTGTTGCATCCTTGTTTCCTGGGATCCCTGCAAAGTCAGTCCATTCATCACAAAACCGGCATCCGCGTACACGGGAAGCTCGGTTGTGAACCTCTTTGAGCAACCGAAATCCCTATTTTTCTTCGGCTATTCCAGCAAAGGGCCTCCATAGTGTTCTACCAAATTCCACTCACAACACTACATATGCTGAATGATGATCTGTATTTACCAATACCTTTATTTTATATAGACAGATACTAATTTAATCATAAGACAGTTTTTATAGAATCAGATTCTTCTGTATAGTTTTTATAACTGATTTTCCTACAATCTGATTTTTACATGTTCTTATGTAGTAACTATGATCTATTATGAATATTTGCTGGATTTAAACTTAATATATTATTAATTCGGATCTAAATTATCAAATTTCTGTGTGTTTAGTTATGTTATATTATATTTTAAATCTGAGATATATACCTATATGAACGACTTGTTACGGCCAGTTGGGCCACTGGTACTTTGGCGACTTGGCACTGTGAGAACATGAGGTATAATGTATGATGGGGGGTATGGAGCGGGTCTGAGCTGTCTGTTAAGTGAGGTTTCTCATTTTTACATCAGCATCCCTGAAGCTTCACATTTTTTTTATTTATCCCTGAGCTGTCTGCATAGTTAGAATCAAAGTTCACAAATATGTGAAACTCTAATTTCTTTGCTGTGATGGGTAACAAGTAAACAATTGCACAGTTACAATGAAGTTTCACTAATATATGAAACTCTAATTCTACAGAAATCTCTTTTCCCTCTCTCCTTCTCTCCCCCCCCCCCCCCCCCTCCCGTTATCTTGAACACATAAACAGGAGATAATTGTTGGCTGACCCTCACTTGTTTTATTATCATGCTCCTAACTGTAAACAAAGGAACCTCAGCTTCAAGTCTTTTTCTCTACCTTTTCTTCTGCTGTAGTCCTCTTCACTGTCTTCCCATTCTCTGTGTGGTTTTGCTTACCCTTATTTCCATTCTTTCATACTCTGCTTGTGCTGAATATTGAAATTTTCCTTTCATCAGGTCCTAAACAGAGTTGATCTTTTCCAGTTTCCCTGAATTTATTGGAGCTGTAATTTGAGGGCTAAAATCCGTTGTAAGATTTTTTAGGTATGAGCCATTCTATGTCAAAAAATTATGTATTGGCTAGCTTAAAATTAAGAAGTTTCCTCCAAAAAATTCTTATTTACTGATCACTTTTTCATATATAATCATAAAAGAATGTAGTTTTATTATGTAGTATTGGTACAAAGAATGTATAATCTTTTTTTATCCTTTCCTCTCTTTCTTAATATGTCAAGAGCCTTTATTTTTAAATCAAATCTTCTTTATTTGTCATTTTCTTGATTGTGCTATATGTCTCTTTGCGCTTCACCTGTTACTTTAAACTTTCTGTGGCAACGATTCTGAGGTACCTGGGTAGGTATGAGCTCCCTGCTTTTGTGGTTTATCATTGCATAAAAATCCACCTCTTCCAGACTAGGATTATTAAGTTGTTTATCTAGTACATGCTGAATAACCTGCATGCTCAACTTTCTACGATCTATCTGTTATCAATATATCCAGTATCAGATGATTTGTCAACTATCTATTATATATCTTTTAAAATTTAGTCTCAGTTATCACTTTAGGACTGAGTTGTCAATAGTGGTCTCCTCTTCTATATATTCCATCATTGCAAGAAGGATATGACATTCGATGGTTGATAGGAATATGAATGAAGGATACTGATAATGGGAATTATTGGAATTTAATGGGATTAATAACGAATAAAGTACTCAATGGGAATTTTACCATTATAACCAAGCTCATTGTCATTCCAACCAATTAAGTCTTCAACCAAACCCAAATGTGCAAGAATGATATTCCGATTTCCATTAACCGGGTTGAAGTCCAATGCAACGAAAAGATCTCTTAGTCGAGCTTGGAGGCTTTCCGTCTATTTTTGGCAATTATATATGTCTCGTGTTTTTAAAATATGGAGTATGTCAATTGTCGAAATTCTCGATGATTCGGTGGTGTACATGCATCTTAGTACAAGGTTGCAGTTTCATGTTTGATATAGTCCTAAAAAACTGAATGACCGGAGAAAGAATAGGGTCGTAAATGAGTTGCGAGATGTTCAATGTTGGACTTGATAATCCTTTGTTTTTGTCTGGCTAATTTATCTATTTTTTGTGAGTAGAAAATCATTTTTAGATCTGTAATGGCTAAGGGTAGATTGTATCAGATTTTCTCTGAATATGTTAAATATAAATTTTACAAAGCCTGCATCTAAAACTTTGATATAAATTCTTTAACAAATTAGTAGTGATCTTAAAATTCTCGATTATGACTGATTAATTCTCTGATTAATTGCCTAAAGGTCTTTTATGGATCCAGCTTTATCAAAAATTGATTTTGACAACAAATGCTTAAAATAAGTATCTAATTGAATTAAACATAATTATAAACTAATGAATGATTTGTTATATATTATGTTAAGTATATATACTTAGGACACGGACATGGTCCAAATTTCACAGTCACGAATACGACACGTATCCTGCATCGTGTCCCGTATTGTGCCGTGTTGGCACCTGAATGGCGGCCAGAACTGTTGAGTCGGAGTAACGCAGGTTATATACATGTTAATTAATATATAATATCTTTATTTTACATATTGAAACTGTATCTATTCTTAATAAAATATTTTCGTTTATTTATCATACACGTCGAATCTATATGAATAATACTCGTATCTTTAATTTGAGTTGGGCAGATTTTATGTATCTAACATGAGTCTAATAGAAAATGAACGACTTGAAACATAGTATTTTACCCATCTCATTTATTATGACCACATTTCGTATTTTATTTGTCCCAAATGTTTACCCAGAGTTTAGTTTTATATATGTGAAAGATTTGATAAATATAGTAAAAAGTAATTGCAATAATTTTTTATGAGTTCTAATGAAGTGTTTCTTGTGGATAAAATGAATGGGACGGCGAGAAGTGTTGATAATTTATTTCTACTTTTATAACAATGTTGAATGAAGATTTTATTACAATTTATATTTATACCTACCTAAACTATAGTTTGTGTCAGTGTTATTAAAAGCGCGCATAAGCGAAAGCAAATAAGCGCAGCTTTGGCGTGCAATGGAAAGAAGCAAGCGGCTTCTTGCGGCTTGCGCATATGCAGAGTGCAAGAAGCGGTGTGTCCGCCTGACCGGGTTTTTTTTTATAAAGAAACACTTTTTATCCGTCTGACCGGGTTGTTTTATTAAGAAACATGTTATACAAAACCCTAAATACAAAACCCAGCCGTTAAAATAGAGAGCGGAGAGAAACGATACATACAAGTCATTTTGTTTGAAAGGTATAATCTCTCTCTTGGATGATCTACTCAATTCCTTTCTATATATAATAGGTTTTTAGGCTTTTGGAAGTTTCGCAAATGTTATGAATTATAGATTTTGTTCTACGTTTATTCGTAATTAAGTACTCCCTCTGTTTTTTATATTTTACGTTTACCTTTTTTGACGCATCCCGTATAGTTAAAGTAATTATTTTTGTAAATACAAATATATAACTTATACTAAAATTTTACAAAAACAATTTTTTAAAAACAATTATTTCAAAAAAACGATGCAGTCAAAGTACTTTAAATTACGTGCAAAAAAGTCAAACGACAAATATATAAAAACGGAGGGAGTATAAAGACAGGAGCTTATTAATGGTGTCGAGTTCAGGTCATTAGCTCCTACCAACATTTTCTATAGCTTAATATGGAACATTATTCAGCCTTGATTAGCAGACAGTTTCCTATCAACTGTGCCTAATTAATGTTACCTATTGGTTTTACCTGCCATTGAATCTTTTAAACTGCCGAGATTGGTGCCGATTGAAAATGCCTAGAGTCTAGAACTGGACAACCGATATACATTTTATTTCCTATGTAGTGGGTCGCAGAGTTGTATAAAGACTGTGTTTGTTCGATAATCCAGCTGCCAGTGGCCAATTCAACACCTATGATCTTGACCACACATGTTACTGAACTGTGTTGTTTACAGCGCTGGTCAATCTTTTGAGTGCTTCCATTTGGTAGTGGAATGTGAGAAGTCAATTACATTGTAGGGTTATACACCACTTGGAATAATATTTGATATTTAAAATTTGAAGCCCATAGTCAAGTCCTTGAGAGGTTTACTGGTATTGTATTGGTTTCCAGTTTGAGTCGGAGTAACGCAGGTTATATACATGTTAATTAATATATAATATCTTTATTTTACATATTGAATCTGCATCTATTTTTTAAAAAATATTTTTGTTTATTTATCATACATGTCGAATCTATATGAATAATAATCATATCTTTAATTTGAGTTGGGATTTGATGTATCTAAGAGTCTAATAGAAAATGAACTACTTGAAACATTATATTTTACCCATCTCATTTATTATGACCACATTTCGTATTTTATCTGTCCCAAATGTTTACCCAGAGATTAGTTTTATATATGTGAAAGATTTTATAAATATAGTATTAGTTGAATTTGGACACCAAAAAGTAATTGCAATAATTTTTTATGAGTTCTAATGAAGTGTTTCTTGTGGATAAAATGAATGGAATGGCGAGAAGTATTGATAATTTATTTCTAGTTTTATAACAATGTTGAATGAAGATTTTATTACAATTTATATTTATACCTACCTAAACTATAGTTTGTGTGTGTGTTATTAAAAGCGTACATAAGCGAGCGCATAAGCGAATGCAAAAAACCGCAGCTTTGGCGTGGAATGGAAAGAATTGAAGCAAGTGCTTCTTGCGAGTTGCGCATATGCCAAGTGCAAGAAGCGAGGTAGAATCTCGCTTTTTATCCGTCTGAACGGGTTGTTTTAAAAAGAAACATGTTATATAAAACCCTAAATACAAAACCTAGCCGTTAAAATAGAGAGCGGAGAGGAACGATATATACCCTCATAACTTAACTGGGCATCAAATCGAAGTATCAACGATGTCTTTCTCATTTTGATTTATCTTCTTTCTTTCTCATCTTCTTTCTATCTCAAATATATATATACCTACACACATATATATGTATATATACATACACATATATATATATGGTAGCAAAGAAGAAGATTTTGCAAATTTTCATGATGATGAATAAGAATAATAGTGGATTAACTTTTCATTTCCTAGTTATTTTGAGTCTTTGACTTAAAATGACACTTGACTTTGAATTTATGTGATGAATTTGATTGTTTTATTGTATATACCAATTTACTTTTTCTTATAAATGTCTTTCTATCTTTAAATCGATAAATTTACATTATTTACCATGCATATATGTATATTTTACTCGTTTTCGATGAATCAGCGCGTTGCGCTTATTCATATTCATATTGTAATATTGATCTGTAAACTGAGGCATATTCATATTGTAATATTGATCTGGAACATTTTACATTATTTGGACGACTTGTTTCACTTTACCGGCCTAAATTTTGTCGAACTTAGATTTATTCTCTTACCATCTAATTGGATTAAAACTCTTACCATTTTCTTTTTGAATTTCCTCTTTTGATACATATAAAAAAACATAATATATTGATAGTGAAATGGAGGAAAGGGTTTGCACTGTGCAAACACAACTTATCCACCATTTTGTGGTTGATTTTGCCAGCACGAGCAAACAAAACATTTTGTCTGATCATTTTTTCTGTTCTGACTGAATCATGCAATCCTGGACACAATAGCTTAAATTAATTTGTCGCTTCTTTAATAGCTTAGTTTGTCTGTTCCAGGAGGATCAGATGAAGATTTCTTTTTATGGAATGTTTACTCTTCCACAACATTAATTCCCAGAGAAGCAATGTCGGTGTTGTATGTACCTGATCAAATGGGGCTGGGATTACAGTGGTCTTCTATCTTTCAGCTCATTCAAGGAAAGGTTCTATTTACTCTTCTAATTCGGATTCCTGGACTGAATTAACTATCCCTTAATTATTTTGTGTCTCCTAAACATTTATTTCAAGGTACCATAGGAGTGTTGGAGTCAGTTACACCCAGAATTCCCGTACTGGATCTATTTGAATAATCTGCCTATTGATATTCAAACCCACGAGTTTCGGATGTTGCCTGGATTTGTCCTACCCTTGGTTCACAGAAAAGGTTTCAATTTTGTCACTGTAGGTATTGTTATGCTGCAATAGTGTATAATATATGGTTTCGGGTCGAATAAAGTCTTCAAATGATTCCTCGGATGTACTTCTTTGGCATGAGAAATGTGGGGTTTAAAATAAGATGTACACTATTGCACCAATACAATGTAACTTGCAATTTCGAAACATGCAGACCATGCCACAGGATTTTAGGTGTGGAGGTGAGGCTGTAATACATCAGGATGGAAATTTTTATGCTATGATCCTAAAACAGATGAAATTACAGGACTTCAAGGTAGTAACAATTATCATGTCATAAGTTGTTTCACTGAAGTGGGTGCAAGGCAGTACCATCAATCCCAGGTATAAGCATTTCACTAGTCCAGGTTAATGAATTTCTCTATAATAAAATGTGTGGAGTAAAACATTATGGCAGTACATTTTTTGATATATAAGTTAAAACATATAAGTTGAAGGATTATTCAATTACATCATTTTCATGTTAAGATTTTTTTTCCTTGCTAATAAATTACATTACTCAAAAGCAGGTAAAAATAAAAAACCTAACGGGCATAGCCTACTGATCAAGATAAGAATTAATTCTTAACAACTAACTACAAACTAAACCCAACAGACCAACATAACAAGAGATAAAACAACCAATGGCATCACCCTGAACCAAAGCATCAAGATATAAACTACGATGGTACAAATTAGAAATTAGCATGCTTGTCTTTGGCAGCTTGCTTCTTAAATTTAAGGTTACGAAACACCCGCTATCTGAGTATGGGATAACCTGATGGTAAGTGGTAAGGGCTTATCTTGTCATCCCAGATCTTGAGTTCGATTTTCGTTCACTCCGAAAGTTATTAGAGAATGGATACTACTCTATAAGATTATAAGCTTACTAAAAAACACCCCCCTACTTTGTAGTGCTTGTAATTACATTACTTAAGCTGGCACTGATAGGAGGGAAGAGACCAAAAAAGGATAGAATCAGCATCAGCTCCGCAAAAACCTAAAATATATCTGCCAAAATTAGGTGAGTTGAAATATATTGCTCTCTGATGAAGAAAAAGTTTGCATTATAGATCTATGACAAAGAGGTATGGGATAATGGGTGTCCATGCAGATCAGATCTGCCAGAGACGAATGTATTCTGTTAAGGAGATAATTTTTTTATTCTGCCAGAGATGAATAGAAGATATTGACCTGAAGTCTGTCATCTTAGAAGCACAGCCACCCTTAGCAACACTGTCCCTATGACTGTAGATTCATCATTGACTATCTCTGTGTTTACTTTTATTTGAACAGCATCCTGTATCTAATAAACGAGTTTATACAACTAATTTGGAAACCAAATATTTTGTCCATTTATATTATATATGAACAGCAACCATCCAATTTAAATTGAGTACAGATATATATTGAGTTGGAATACAACAATCCTGTGCCAATATGCTCAACGAGTTTCCTCGGCTACTCAAACTAATACACTTTTGGATGAAAAGCAAACATACAATATATCATTGCATAGAAAAGTTTAAAAGCTTGTTTCATTAATTTTACAGGTTTAACCAGCATGGAACACTGCAACTACCTAACAGCATCCACATTCTTCAAACAATACCACTGGTACAAGAAGATGTGCAGCAATCAAACACACTTGGTCTACTTCGGTCACGTGGTGTTACGTAATCTAGTTTTTGATCTACATATTTTACATGGTGGTACTAGTCGGCTTCAACAACATATTTCCACGTTTATTCACCTGTAATAGCCTACTAACATTACTTCTACATTTGGGCGGAGTTGTTGGCAATGGCACCTATATCGTTGAGCAGCGGAACTAACTTTCCTTCCTGGTGTTTCTTTGTAACATCTGCAAAGAACCAAACATAAAATTAGATACTCGGAACTATTATATTTGTTGGCTGTATAAATCTTTTAATTACTTTGGTTTAAATTATATAACAGGACTAAAGCGGCCAAATAACACATTAGTAGACAAAGGTGTGATTTCTTTAACCATCACAGCCACCAACATGTTTTCCACCTATGAACACATTTAGTACAGTCCTCTGGCCAGTCCATTCTGCAAGAGCTGCTTGAATCTCGTCTCCGTCGGCTTACAGAAAATAATTAGATGCTTATCATGTATTGACTAATGATTACTATCTATTTTTTTCAGGATAGTACATTGTAAAAGATGAGCTTATCATAAAAGGTCGACTTAAGAAGAAAGAAGGATCTACGATATATTAACAACATATTGAAGAAGTGACAAGTATGTACTTACTTTCTTTGTCCAATTCAATGACTTTGTAGTTTGCATCTACTGAGATAATATTTGCTTGACCCTCTTACAAAATCCACAATAGGTTTTACTGGCATCATAAAAATGTTGTTAATTGTCTAATAATGAGGTTTTTATGCATTATCAGATCGAATAACAAATGTGTTCCCCAACAAAAATTTGCATAAACTCAATATTAAAACATCTCTGACTTCAAATAAACACGCGCACACATTGAAGTACTGATTTCTTTGCTCTTTTTTTCCGATACATATCATCTTTAAGTTATTCTAACGACTGAATTTAATAATAATTATAATTATGCGATCACTTTGGCATGTGTTCAGATAAATCACAAATAGTATAAAAAAACAGGGGTAATAAAGTGATTATAGTTCTCGCAAACAAACATAGTCTTGGGAAACACGTTGTTGAATAATATGATCCAATTAAACCCTTTCTCTAACATCTTAAGGTTTAGAAGAACTGATAAATAAAACACAGTAAATAATCTAATCTAATCTGATGTCATGAAAAAATTCTTTAAAAAAGCACTTAATTGGATCATATTATTCAACAAACACCTGGCTTCTAACATGATGCACGTGTGTTCCTCATGTATTGCATGTCTTTTTTATAGTCAAGTACACTCAGACAGCTGCCTAGTCTGCCTTGTATTTTAAACTCTCGAATTCTTGTGAAGAGAACAAGGAAAATATTATCAGACCAAGAAACTTTAGTATGGTCCCTTCCAAGTTATGGTGATATTTTTATACAGAGTAATAAATTAGCAACAAGAAAAAAAATATGTATAATATAGAGAGATTAAGGAGAGACCTGAAGATGATGACAGGAGTAGAAGAAACAAGATCTTTAACTTTAGAGAGATCCATCTCTATTTCTTTTTTGCTTCAACTAAATACTTATCTATCTTTGTGTATTTGACAGAGAGGGAGAGAGAGGAGGTGGCAAGAATAGAGGACAGATGTAAAGCTATGGGTTCTGCCTAGTGTAAGCCAAGAAACATCACTGTTTGTTCTCTTCTGTTTATTTGTTTATTTGATGCTATAGTTGTTTATTTGATGGATAAAATAAATTTGAAAATAATTTATATAATATGTATTTAGTACTGCTGTACAACGTTTAGGTTACAAGGGTGGTCTTTTCAATAGGCAGACAATTTTCGCGCTTTGGATTCCTTGGTATTTGAGTCCATAAAATTTTCAAATTTTTTACATATAAATATACGAAAAATAATATAGTGTATATATATTATGTTCCCGAAAACAGATTTTAATTAGGGTTTCGTATACTTAAGAGCAACACTTCCTAAATTATGGAAACTTCACAATCTTTCTAAATCTTTTAATTTCAATTTTATTTGTATATGAAAATGCACACCTAGAGAGAGTGAATAGGTGTTATGGCTAACAATGACTAATTTTAAAATATTACCAACTTTTTATCATGACAGCTAACTAAGTTCAATTTCAGTTCACCTAGCTACTATATGCAATGCAGTGCAGTAAGTAAAGAATACCAAATCTTTTAGCGAGGTTCGACCTCTATCACTATTGGTCTACATCCTGGTCCCCTACCCATCAGCTAGTAATAGAGAATATTATTAATCACAATAAACCATGATTATAAGGTACAATAATATTCCTCCATTTTAACCCTTGCAACTGATACTAACATGCTGAAGAACTCTGTTCTTGAACACATACTCTCTAAGTTCTATACTACCGTAGTATAAACTTCCATGGCCTCCAGTTCCTCGAACCTTGTTTCACAAGCTCAACTATCTAGACACAAACAATTACAATTCAAACGATTACAAGCGAGTAAAATTTAATACACTCAAACTATGAACTCTTCATGTATATATATAAGTATATAATACTAGAGCTCGAATAAGATATTATCTAAGAAACCTTGAGTTCGAAAATATGTGTGTATGGTATGGAAAATCAGTTTGTACTGCACTTGGTGAAGATGAAAAACAATACACACGAATATATATATATATATATATATAAGAACACACGAATTTGCCATGATTTGAATCTCATTCAATGTTCAAATTTGTTTGTTTAATTCAAATATTAACGTTCTAAATATAATGTAATATATTGAGGGTAAGAAGAATAAAAACATTTATAAACAACCCCAATATATGTTTGAAAAACAATAGATAAGAGTTTGTTAAAGGTAAGTATTTGAATAAAACCAAACTCCTATATCAAGTACGAAAACATATTTGAATAAAAGAAGAATAAAAACGTTTATAAACCACCTCAATATATGTTTGAAAAATAATAGAGAGTTTGTTAAAGATAAGTATTTGAATGAAACCAAACTCCTATATAAAGTAGGAAAACATATTTGAGTAAGAGAATATGTTTGAATATGAGCTCTAATATATTATATACATATAAATATATTAGATAAGTCCTCACATGTTAAGATCCTAAAAGATCTTCATGAAAATCGGACTTCAAGCTTTATCAAGTAGTTTTTGCGTTTCCAGTATTAGCTTGCTGAGATATCATGTTTTCCCGATGTTAGCTTTGTGTCATTATCATAACATGTTATACTGATATGTAGTATCAGTAAGATTTTGTCTTGTAAAACAAGAGCTAGCTATTTTATATCATAACAAGCTTATGAGTGATCATCAAAATCCAAAAGGGTTTCAGTATAATTATTTCTATTGATTTGGAAAAATCGGTTAAATATTCAAATTTTATGTAATTTTTAACAAAATGAGGGATAAAATAAAAGTTTTATTAAATTTTGAAAAATGTAGTGACTAATCTCATTTATATTTATTTTACAAAACAAAAAAGATGGGTAAAATTAATTAATCAATAATTTTTAAAAAATGGACTATTTGTTAATTTCAATCAATCATTATCAACCCATATCACTAAGTAATCGGTAGTAAAGAAATCGGCAATATTCTTTTGATCGTCATGGGTTCCGTTTGTTTGGTTATTAGAAAAAGTCTTTCTTTAATATAATTTTATTTTTTATAATTAATTATAACCTTGTTTTTTTAGTATTACAACGTGTATATATTTTAAAGGTTAAATAATGAACGTTTGGTTGCATATGAATACTTATTTTTAGTGAAAGTTATAATGATTTAACATTTAATTCCTATATGAAGTTCCTGGAAGTTGAAAATATGTTTGATATACACAAAAAATGTATAATATGTTTGATATACATAATAAATGTATAAGAAATGTAAGTCATGGGATGATGGATAAGTTATTTCCTGCATTGTGTGGGAATTTTGATTTCCCCACAAGTTGTACTTCCTAGTTCCTACATAAGTGCTAATTTATTAGATATTTGTATATCAATCAAATGATTTTAAATTATTTTTTTGTTCTCACTTATGATAATAGGAGTATAATGTATTTCATTCGTCTCATTTTTCTTGTCTATAGATAAAGTTCTGCGTTTTATTCAATCACATTAAACAAAGTAAAATTTATTAAAAATGTGTATTAATTTTCATGAAACTTAACAAAATTAACATTTAATTTACCATATTTAATGATCGTGGACAATATTGTTGGGATAAATAAATAAAAAAATGAAGTAAAGAAAAATAAGATGGAGGGAATAATTATTTATAAAAAGACTTTCAAAAGATCTCCTCCTAATCAATATAGGTATCGAAATCGTGAACATCAATATATAGATTTCAGATTCTAAGTGGTAGTGTTCGGGTTTACTAGTGTTTTTGAGAAATAACTAAGCCTGGCTTAATTTTAGAAAGAAGTTTGAGCAAAATTATCATTACATGTAATGACTAATTTTTTTTTACTTGTTTTCCAAATAGCAGCTATGTGAATTCTGCCAATTATGAGAATTCTTTAATCAACTGGATAAAACAATCGATTGGTAGATAGTAAAAATGATCAAAAAAAAATTATTCATTATATGATATGTGAAGAGAAGAGAAGCTGTTCATTAGTGATATCCATGTCCATATGTCATTCCAATATTATTTTCTCACCTAGACTCCTCGTATATACTGATAAATGCACACATTACACATATGCCGTTAACAATGCTCGAACTTTCAACTTCGTATTACCAAGAGAAGAGAAGTATCCGCATGCTACAAATACTAGAGCTTTGAGCTATCGACAATGTCGCTGTTCCCTTTGCATGATTCCAAAAAGTCCATGACCAGGAGTTCCTTCTTTTTGTTTGCTTCGAATTTCGATAAATGCTTCTGTCTCACTTTGATGCAAAAATGGCTTCTAAATCTTTGTACAATCCTCTTGGCTTTGACTTGGTATCTCCTGAGGTACTCAAAGATGAGCTCCGACTTCCCCTAGTACCACCCCATAAACCACTCCATCTCGTGCCACTAGTTGAAGGATCGTTTGGAGTAGTTCCACTTCTATCTTTGCTAAAGCTAGACTTAGCTAATTATCTTAGTTGTTTCATCCACGGTCTCTCATTTCCACTAGACGTTCTACTAACAGAGCTCCTATTCCTATCGCCAGAAGAAGAAGGATCCGCCAGTGCTTTATCTCCAAATTTATGAAGTTCTAAGGTGTCGTACATGTTTTTCATGATCTTTTGCGGGATGAAATACAGTAGAAATCCAACTGATGCGGCTTCCAAACCCTTCCATAAAGATTTGCCTGCTGGATCTAACTGTTGCGTCTGTCGATACAATGCATACCATTCATTGATCATTTGAGGCAAAAATGCAAGGAAAAACAATGAAAGCATACATATTCCGATGTTCCTTTCATCCTTGGCTGAAAATGTCTTTTCTAAGAGAATAAAGCAAATAGCAAAAAGTCCCAATTCACTAGCAACCGAGATGATCTCAACCAACTGAACCTTTTTTTTAATAAAAGGCTTTTTGAGAACCATGAAGAAAAGTTGGAAAGAAGTGATGCAGAGTAAGATGATTGTAGGAGATTTAGAAGACCAATTTTCCGAATTGGAACCAGCTAAAATTCCAAGACAAACACGTTTTATAGTTTCGATTAATGTGTAGTATATCCTAAGAATTTCAAACAACTTTTGGATAAAAGGTGCTTCTGCATCTTCTGTTTCGTCATCTGAGGCAATGATTCTATCACCATTAATATGTGAATTCTCTGCAACAAACTGGGAAAACATATACTTAGGAGGACCTCTTAGATCTTCAAGTAGAGGTCCAAATTTTGTAAGATAAACAGAGTTGGATTCTTTTATCCAAGTCCACTGCCCCCTTTTTCCAGGACCTAAAGTTACTCGAATGAGTTCTTGATACCAGTATGATTTCTGATCCTCTTTATGCACTTCTTTGTACTGAAGTAGCTTCCCATATGTTATCCTCGCCGACAGGAATAAGAATAAAGCTAAAACTGCAAAAGAGACAGCTGCCAGCAATAGAATCTCAACTACAGTCCCTGCTGTTGATCCTCCTGAAATATAAACAGATATGACACATTATTTACCAACTCAAAGTAAACTCAAACGTAAGACGAACTCTCTTCAGTAACTATGAATGAATATTATAGTTGGGTGTCAAAGTAATTCAAATTCTTTATAGAACTAACATAAACATTGATAATGGATGCATATGAACATGACCTATATGCATTCCAAATGTTCTTAGTGATAGATAGTATAGATTTGGGGAATTACATATTCTCTTCATTCCTTGAAAACAGATTTAGCTGTCAAACTTGTACATTTTACATTAATTAGATCATGTTCAATACCTTGTCCTAAGGATATAAATTTTGAGTACCATTAAGTATCATAACAAAAATAAGGTTTAAAAATTAATGACACTGAGACAGTTGTAAACCTATACATAATACATGGGTTTCTATTTGTTTGAAACAGTAAAAAAAAATTACTTATAAACAATTTTGGCATGGTTATTTAGACATTTGAAAACATATTAAAAATAGCCTTCTTAGCTCAGCTGGTAGAACACTACTTGTCTTTGTAGGGAATCTTATTTTTAACCATTTTCTTCAGTGTTATTATTATGTATAGTTTTGTGTCGAGCATCGCCATTAATACCATAGGAATATAGCTACTTTTCTTATTACCTTTCAGCAGGGCTGCCGATGCTTCACAGACACAACGTAGTGCGAGAATAATGAGAAATATCTCAAACCTTGGCGAAACCAGTGCTCCATAAAACTCTTGCTTTTCTGTTTTTGTTTTTCTGAACTTGAGAATCAATAGGAGAGCATGTAACAGTAACAAGCTACCACCAAATACGGCCAGCCAAAACATGCTCTTCTTGAAATCGCTCCATCTAGAACAGATCAAGAATGGAGAACAATTAGTCACTATACATAAAAGAATATACACTTGACCTGAACTGATAATAGTTTCACATTTATATCAATATTTAGCACATTGGGTGTTCTACTTTATTTACTGGAAAAGGGATATGGACTAGCAAGAAATAAAGGTATGATCTCCTTTAAAGTTGACTTTCCTTTTAAATTGTCTCATATTCTAGTGTATTGTGTTCAAAATTTCATATTGTAAATTAAGTAAACCTCATGGCAGATTACTATGAGCATCTTCAATGAGATAAAAATTACTTCAATACTCCCCATCGGAGTCATATGTACTTGAAATATATTCAGCTTCTGGTATATTTTGGCTCTGCTGTTCAAATTTGACCAATCAGAAAACATGAACGTATTAAGAGGAAGAAAAAAATATGAGTATGAAAAGGATGACTAACCTCAAAAAATGATCTGTACTCTGCCGGAGAAAGTGGCAATCCAGATACTGAAGCAGCAACATCTGCATGCTCAACCCTCGGTTGTACTTGTTTTAATATTCCCGAGTCAACGAATTTGGAGCTGGATGAATGTGGGATTGTAGGCGAACTTGAAGGCACTATAACTGACTGTGTGTGGCCTATGTCCCAGGGAAGGCTGAAGTAAGGGATACTCCACTGTAAACCTCTGGCAAATTCATGATATTCGACTGGCAGGGTTACTGTCATCCATCTAGAGAGTGCAAAAGTCTGGATGTGGCATGCAATTCGCTTAACCAAAGGAAACAATAATTGCAACTAGTTATATGTTGTTGTTTCAGTTAATTAGTGAAAAGTCTTATCTATAATAAATTTAGGTCTAATTCACTGCATCCTGTTGCAAGTGTTCGGACAACATAATTTGCATGCCACAACAATGATCTACATAAAACTTAAATATTTGGTTAAACAATTAGGTTTAATCTCACACATGCATACATTTTAAGACCCAGTTTCATTTCTATTGAATTCAGAATGCCAAGTGACATGCTTATCAAGTGATTTAACAGAAATGAATGTAGGAATGATACTGATAGGAACTTTATGTTGTAGACATGCATACATTTTAAGACCCAGTTTCATTTCTATTGAATTCAGAATGCCAAGTGACATGCTTATCAAGTGATTTAACAGAAATGAATGTAGGAATGATACTGATAGGAACTTTATGTTGTAGACATTGCTATTTCTCTTCCTTAGCCAATGCTACTGTTTCTGTGTAATTACTTCATTCAAAAAAATATACCCTAAAGGCAGATGAACAGAAATGGATTATGATAAGAATTTCAATGCAAATTTGATATGTATTCAAATTTATATCATATATACCATATTTAAATATGAGGAAAAGTATTGTATAAATATTATTTTAATATAATATATAACTAAAATAAGAAAATATATGATAAAAAATATTTTCTTATATCAATATTTTCTTATTTTTGATAAATATGCAATGCATATTAAAAAATATTATAAATAATTAATAAATATAGTTAAAAATATTAAATTACAATATAAACAATATAATATATCAAATAAATTAATATATAATTATAATAGATATATATTAAATATTTAAAAATATCCCGTACATTGCACGATATTTAAGCTAGGAGTAGTAGAGTTACTAAAAGAAATCGAATTTAAAAGATCCGCCCATCTAATTCCAAAAATCTAGATTTAAATTCTTTTTGAATAAAATTTAAAATTTAATTTGTACAAAAATCCGACACGATCCAGATAAAACCCATATGTTCTGGCCGAACTGAATATAACTTTTATTAAAAATTCGAACAAATTTTGTAAATATTCAAATATGGCCCCGAATCAAACTGATCCGTCTACTGGCACGTATACTGGAGAGTAAGGTCCTATAATTTAAAGCAATTTTTTTAATGGGGAGGTGGTTAAGCGTCAACCTGTGGAGACTCTCCTACCGCTCTGTCTGTAAACTATTCTCTTCACAAGACAAACAATTAACCTAGGTAATTAAATTAAATTTCACTCTTGCACATGCCTATGAATTTTTCAATATTTTTAGCTGAACATATGAAGTAAAATAAGTTGATGACAGTCTTCACGTCAATAATATTGTATGTAAAGAATTATCACATGACATAAATTTTAAAAGTATACATGTTCCACAGGATTATTGAACAACACTCGTTAAATTATAATATAAGATTCATTTAAGGTTTTAAATGACTCGATATGGTATTAGAGATGCATAAAAAATTCGAATCCGAAAAGTCCGTACGACATGCACAATAATTTTAGTTCTACCTATTACCATTGTCTTATAGCTTTCACAACCCATGTATTTGCTATTCTCTAACGCGACAAACAATTAACTTAGGTAATTAATTAAATTAAATTAAATTTCACTCTTGTACAGGCTTATGAATCATTCAATATTTTTTTTTGAATAATTAGGCTTATAGCCTTACAAATGTGTATCTATTCTAAGATAATTTTCGAAGTGAGCCAAAGTCGAACACAGAACGTGAAACAATGGCGGATAAACTGCACGATCACAAATCATTCAATATTTGTAGTTGCCCATATAAAGTAAAATTAGTTGATGACATAGTCTTCATGTCAGTAATATTGTACGTGAAGAATTATCACATGACAGAGATCCTAAAAGTATACATGTTCCATAGGATCATTGAACAACACTATAATATAAGATCCATTTGGACCGTATTTCTTTAACCAAATAAATTCTTATTCCCCAAGTTTCTTTTTAATTTTATCACACCACTTACATTGATACAGATGGTTGTTTTTCGATTCTCATTCCTCGTAATCTTCTTTCTGATAACAGAGTTTTGTTACTCAAAACTACAGTCGCAAGCAAAGAGAAATTGCACAACCATTTTGTTTTCTCAAAACTCACCAAATCAAACTACTTTGACAACATCTCGCGCAACCTTTCCTCAAATATTCAGGACGGTTTGCTATTTCATTGGATGGACTTTTTAGTGGGTGTTGTGTTGTTGGTTGGTGCACTTAAGTTGTATTGATTACTTAATGCTCGAATGTTTTCTTGTATTGATTCTAGAAACTCAAATGAAGTAATGCATCTGTTCATTGGGATTTCTAAGGTGGATGAATTTGTAAAGATAATTGAAGTTAAGTGTGTTTGTGTTTTGAAAGTTTTAACTTTGTTATGTGAGACAGGGGGAAAATCATTTATAAAAAGAAGTTTGTTTACTGTTTTTACATTGTTGGAGAAGAACACATTGTTTTCATTATTGGTGTTGAGTAATATTAGGAAGAAAGTGTTTTATATAGAGAGTTTGTCGAAACCAAGAACAAAACTAAAATATAAGAGTAATCTCAGCAAATCTAAGTGTAATCAAACAACTCCATTAATGGAGCTTCACATATATGCAGAGAGTTAGAGAGAGAGAGAGAAATAGCATAACTAAGTTTGTTACATCACACTTGAGTTTATATACTCATACATACATCAGTATTTGACTTGTTGACTTGACCAAAATGACTAAAGTTTGAGAGTGTCATCGACAAAGCTGCTTAAGTGACAAAATTTATAGTGGATATTGTTGCATGTACCTAAAACTCGTGATTTGCCTTCGTGTTTGTTTCGTAATTGGTATTTGCTGGTTCTTGTTAATGGTCATCATATAACTGCTGCTCATTGTTGTGTTTAGTTTTTAATATTTCCAACACAAACCACTTTTCATTACTTAAAAATAAGTAATGTACACCCCTTACTTGTCTTATTTTATCAATTAAATATTCATTTCTCTCTCTTTTTTCCCCTCTTTCTTCTTTCCCTCCTTTAGAAAAACATAGGTTAAATTTGAATTTATTATTATAATAATAATACTATGGAACAACAAATAGGGAATATTGATGGAGTTGTCATACAATGTAATATCTTAAATTATTAGGACTCAATTTAATAATATTATTTTTAAGTAATCCACTTGACCTAATAGTACTATTGTACTATTGGCTTTTCCAAATGGTGTCAATCTCTATTTTAGACTTCCAAGTAGTAACACTGTATTTTTGACTTCATTCAAGTAGTGTTATAATATTGATGAAGTCAAAAGTACAGTGTTACTACTTGGAAGTCTTAAACAGTGATTGGTACCATTTGGAAAAGTCAATAGTGTAATAGTATTATTAGGAATTTCTCAAAAATATATTTACTTAAATACTAATCAATCCGTGCATCACATGGGTTGTATTAGTAATATACGAGCGATCAAAAAGATTCAAAGCATCATCAGAAGATTAGGGGTTGCTCCTCTTCACCCTCCCATAATTTATTCATACTTGAGTTTTTCACACATTTTAGGGTGTGTAAAAATTATAATTACATTTAATATTTTTATAATTTTCCTTTTTATTATAAAAGTTTAAAATCCAAAATTTTGTAAAAAAGAAAATTTTAAAAATATTATGTACATGTATTATTTTTTAATAATACATGTATTTTAAAAGGATTTTATATATTCTCAACAAAAATATCTAAAATAAAAAATTTCAGATAAAATACCCACGAAAATATAATATAAAAATACATTTACTTAAATACTAATCAATCCGTGCATCGCATGGGTTGTATTAGTAATATACGAGCGATCAAAAAGATTCAAAGCATCAGAAGATTAGGGGTTGCTCCTCTTCACCCTCCCATAATTTATTCATACTTGAGTTTTTCACACATTTTAAGGTGTGTAAAAATTATAATTACACTTAATATTTTTATAATTTTCCTTTTTATTATAAAAGTTTAAAATCCAAATTTTTGTAAAAAAAAAAAATTTTAAAAATATTATGTACATGTATAATTTTTTTAATATATTAATATACGTGAAAAAGTAAAAGTTATAAAAATTATGGAATGAAGGAAATATGTAACGTGAGCTGAAAATAGAATTAGTTAAAATTTTCAGATTCTTACCTTGACATCTCCAAATGTCCTTAGTGCTCCAAATGTGCTAAATGGTATGTCTCCATATCTCCTTAGTGCTTTAAATTTGCTAACTGGTATGTCGAAAGTAGCAAGTTTTTTTATTTGAATCGTAGAAGGTAAATACGTCCACGGACAATGATCCCAACTGATGTACCTCAACTCATGAAATGAACTTTTGAAACTCCCTTTGATGTCATGGACATTAATTAATTTTAGTAATCTCAACTTCGGCAACTTTTCAAATATCTCAGCATTGCAGTATTTGATACCCGATGGTGTAAAATCTAAAATGAGACCTTCAATCTTATCGATTTTCTGAAATGTTCATTAAAAAACAATGAAGAAATTAGAAAAGTATAGTTTGAAAACTTATTTAGTATATATTGTAATATTTGCAACCCAAAGAATAAAAAAAGTAATTTCAAAAAAATTAATGGGGCATTTTTGATTAAATTTTTATTAATAATGTTATACACTATCTAATTAATTTACCAATGTAAAATGTGATATTTCAGTTGATTTTTTTTATATAAGCATGTACCGTTTGTTTTCTCATATAATGAAATAAATATTTACCCCTGTTCAAAATAAATAAATAAATATTTGCCTTTTGTTTTACCTCATGATTATGCAAAACCTCACATTCTTCTTGATTTAAGGACAAGTGATGGCATTGAATAACTTTCCTTCCCATATCTTGATGAGAATTATTGCAAATATTAGAATTTTGTATTGGTCACAAACAATAAAAGGAAAACTACTTTATAAAAGCTGATATCATTTTTTTCTCTACCGTCCACAATAAAGATTATACTTTAAATATTTACATCAATTAGAAAAAAAATACCTCTAATAATTGCTTTAAATGATCAATTAGAAACACAAAATTGGATTAAAAAAATGGTTCGCTAATGATGTGGCATAGGTAATGTGAAAATTTGATAAATTTTAATTGGTGGTATTAATACAGGAGGTTTCATTATATTTAATAGAGTTACGGCTAATGAGAATATAACACGTGTCATTTGGAAACCATTTTGTACACAATTTTGTGCCTATGTCTAAAATGAACCGACTGCTAAAATGACCCAAATCACCCACAGTAGGGAGTCTAGTGACTTTGGCATTTTAAGGTGTAGCTTGTCAAAGATGCTTTGTCCTTAGAACTACATACATATTGTAAGAAGAATTGATTGTTAAGTTGTTTTATCAAGGCATCGCATTACTATGCACTGATGCTTATCTAACAAATTCATGCTAAAGCATGTTTTGAAGCATGTATTGGTAATTATGCTCGTACATACTGACAAGAACTTTATGTTGTACACATTGTCAAGCTCTATTTCTCTTCCTTAGCCGATACTAGTGTTTCTGTGAAATGGGTGGATAAATTAAATGATTTCCGAATGGACTAGAAAGTAGTCATCAAGATAAGATTATTTAAGCGATTAAAGCTAGTTTGTTACATTACATGCAAATCATAAATAGTGAAGTGATTATAGTTCTCGCAAACAAATATAGGCTTGGGAAACACATCTAGCTTTTACTAACATGCTGTGTAACGCCTGTGTTTCTCATGTGTTGCATGTCTTTTTCCGTAGTTAAACACACTCGCACACCTACCTTGTATTTTTTTAGGGGGTAATCTATTATCGAAAAGAAAAAATTAAGTATAATAATATAGAGAGAATTAAGGGGAGACCTGAAGACGATGACAGAAGTGAAAGAAACAATATCTTTTATCTTTAGCTTTGGAGAGACCCATCTTTATTTAAAAATAACTTATATGAGATGTGTATCGAACCACAATACAACGCCTAGGTTCTAGGTACTCAATAATATTAAAGTTCTTTTTTACTGTGTGAATTCTGCCAACTATGAGAATTCTGTTTTAATCACTTGGCTAAACCAATCAAGTGCTAGATAGTCAATATGATTCGAACTTTCAACCTCCACGAAAAGAGAAGTATCCACATGCTACAAATACTAGAGCTATCGACATTGTTATTCCCTTTGCATGATTCGAAAATGTCCATGACCATGAGTTCCTTCTTTTTGTTTGCTTTGAATTTCGATGAATACTACCACCTCACTTTGATGCAAAAATGGCCTCTAAATCTTTGTACAATCCTTTTGGCTTTGATTTGGTATCTCCAGAGGTACTCAAAGATGAGCTCCGACTTCCCCTAGTACCACCCCATAAACCACTCCATCTCGTGCCACTAGTTGAAGGATCATTTGGAGTAGTTCCACTTCTATCTTTGCTGAAGCTAGACTTAGCTAATTCTCTTAGTTGTTTCATCCACGGTCTCTCATTTCCACTTGACGTTCTACTACCAGAGCTTCTATTCCTATCGCCAGAAGAAGAAGGATCTGCAAGTGCTTTATCTCCAAATTTATGAAGTTCTAAGGTGTCATACATGTTTTTCATCAGTTTTTGTGGAATGAAATACAATAGAAATCCAACTGACACGGCTTTCAAACCCTTCCATAGTGATTTTCCTTCTGGATCTAACTGTTGCGTCTGTCTATACAATGCATACCATTCATTGATCATTTGAGGCAAAAATGCAAGCAAGAACAATGAAAGCATACATATTCCAATGTTCCTTTCATCTTTGGCTGAAAATGTCCTCTCTAGGAGAATAAAACAAATAGCAAAAAGTCCCAATTCACTAGAAACCGAGATGATCTCAACCAACTGAACCTTTTTCTTAATAAAAGGCTTTTTGAGAACCATGAAGAAAAGTTGGAAAGAAGTAATGCAGAGTAAGATGATTGTTGGAGCTCTAGAAGACCAATTTTCCGAATTGTAACCAGCTAAAATTCCGAGACAAACACGTTTTATAGTTTCGATTAATGTGTAGTATATCCTAAGAATTCCAAACAACTTTTGGATAAAAGGTGCTTCTGCATCTTCTGTTTCATCATCTGAGGCAATGATTCTATCACCATTAATATGTGAATTCTCTGCAACAAACTGGGAAAGCATATACTTAGGAGGGCCTCTTAGATCTTCAAATAGAGGTCCAAATTTTGTAAGATACGCAGAGTTGGATTGGTTTATCCAAGTCCACTGGCCCCTTTTTCCAGGACCTAAAGTTACTCGAATGAGTTCTTGATACCAGTGTGATTTCTGGCCCTCTTTATGCACTTCTTTGTACTGAAGTAGCTTCCCATATGTTATCCCCGCCGACAGGAATAAGAATAAAGCTAATACTGCAAAAGAGACGGCTGCCAGCAATAGAATCCCTACTACAGTCCCTGCAGTTGAACCTCCTGAAATATAAATAGATACGACACATTATTTACCAACTCAAAGAAAACTCAAACGTAAGATGAACTCTCTTCAGTAACTATAAATGAATATTATAGTTGGGTGGCAAAGTAATTCAAATTCTTCATAGAACTAACATAAACATTGATAGTGGATGCATATGAACATGACCTATATGCATTCCAAATGTTCTTATTCCAAATGTTCTTAGTGATAGATAGTATAGATTTGGGGAATTACATATTCTCTTCATTCCTTGAAAACAGATTTAGCTGTCAAACTTGTACATTTTACATTAGATCATGTTCAATACCTAGTCCTAAGGATATAAATTTTGAGTACCATTAAGTATCATAACAAAAATAAGGTTTAAAAATTAATGACACTGAGACAGTTGTAAACCTATACATAATACATGGGTTTCTATCTGTTTGAAACAGTAAAAAAAATTACTCAAAAACAATTTTGGCATGATTATTTTAGACATTTGAAAACATATTAAAAATAGCCTTCTTTAGCTCAGCTGGTAGAACACTACTTGTCTTGTAGGGAATCTTATTTTTAACCATTTTCTTCAGTGTTATTATTATGTATAGTTTTGTGTCGAGCATCGCCATTAATACCATAGGAATATAGGTACTTTTCTTATTACCTTTCAGCAGGGCTGCCGATGCTTCACAGACACAAGGTAGTGCGAGAATAATGAGAAATATCTCAAACCTTGGCAAAACCAGGGCTCCATAAATCTTTTGTTTTTCTGTTTTTGTTTTTCTGAACTTGAGAATCAATAAAAGGAGAGCATGTAACAATAACAAGCTAGCACCAAGTACAGCCAACCAAAACATGCTCTTCTTGAAATCGCTCCATCTAGAACAGATCAAGAATGGAGAACAATTAGTCACTACACATGAGGGAATATACTCTCGACCTGACTGGTAATAGTTTCGCATTTATATAAATATTTAGCACATTGGTTTTCTTCTACTTTCTTCACCAGAAAAGGGATATAGACTAGCAAGCACTAAAGATACGATATCCTTTAAAGTTGACTTTAAACTTAAGCATAAAGTTCCTATAAATTGTTCTCTCACCCTTTTAAGTTGTCTCATATTCTAGTGTACCGTAAAAGTCGAAATTTTATGTTGTAAATTTACCAAGTAAACCACATGGCATATTACTATGAGTGTCTTCAATGAGATGAAAATTACTTGAAAACTTACCCATCGGAGTCAATTGCACTTGAAATATATTCAGCTTCTGGTATATTTTGGCTCTGCCGTTCAGATTTGACCCATCAGAAAAAATGAACGTATTAAGGGAAAAATGAAAAATCTTAGTATGAAGAGGATTACTAACCTCAAAAAATGATCTGTACTCTTCCGGAGAAAGTGGCAATCCAGATACTGAAGCAGAGATATCTGCATGTTCATCCCTTGGTTGTACATGTTTTAAAATTCCCAAGTCAACGAATTTGGAGCTGGATGAATGTGGGACTGTAGGCGAACTTGAAGGCATTATAACTGACTGTGTGTGACCTATCTCCCAGGGAAGGCTGAAGTAAGGGATACTCCACTGTAAACCTCTGGCAAATTCATGATATTCGACTGGCAGGGTTACTGCCAACCATCTAGAGAGTGCAAAAGTCTGGATATGGCATGCAATTCGCTAAACCAAAGGAAACAGTAATTGCAATTAGTAATATGTCGCTGCTGTTGTTTCAGTTGACAAAAAGTCTTATATATGATAAATTTAGGTCCAATTCACTGCATCCCATTGTAAGTGTCCGAACAACATAAACTTAAATATATGGTAGAATAATTAGGCTTAATCTCAGACATGCATACATTTTAAGACCCCATTTCATTTTTATTGAATTCAGAATGCCAAGTCACACGCTTATCAAGTGATTTAACTGAAGGATTTGTCTGCTACTGTGCTATGGGTATGGATCTCCTCTCAAAAAAATACGCACAGTAAGAAAGTCAGAGCATATACATATGTACAGAGGGAGGGAGGGAGGGAGGGAGAAGAGAGAAGGGAGAAGAAAGCAGAGAAAAGAGAATAGAGCAGGTACTGTCCCCAATTAGGCATGTCATTTGAAGAACTTTTAAAAGAAATCGTGTGGGAAAAAGTATCATACAAAGAGGTTCCTCGTAGGATCAGTAGTCAATGAAGAAGATCGTCTTCCAAAAGCTCCTATGGACTGAAGGCTTGCAATTGAAATAGTGAGAAGCCCTGCAGCCAAGGCTGTCAAAATAAAAGTGGCAGTTGCAAAGGAAGAAAGCACCAATGATATCGCTGGCAGTGAATCTGTAATTGATTGGTGAAAAAAAAAATTAGAAAGGCAATACTGAAAGGGAATATGTTTTTGAGTGAGCGTAGAGAGATTTAAGATAAATGTATCAAAAGTGAACTGTAAAATTCTTACAATGTTTCACTTGTAATATATTAGATGCTAGGTTTCCATTTCCAGCGACATCTTTAGTTATGTTTTCGGGAACACTAATTGATACAATACCACCATCCTCTTGAATATGAATGTCTACACCATATGAGCTCATGCTTACCTCACGGAAGCTGGGAAACAAAAACAGGAGAGAAGAAGAATCAAAGAGATGATGTGTTCATGCTTCTAAAATCTAGTTCTCCCTCTGTATGAAACTGCATAAATTTTAGTAGAAGTATATCCATGTTGGAGATAGTAGTTCCAAATTCTTTGGAATGAAGCACATGATTACACTAGTTATACACCGGAACATGAATTATAGTATGCTTACCCCTGCACATAGCCTCCAGCGACGGATATATAAGAAGAATTGAAGCCAAATACAGGTTTCATGAACCTTATCAAAATTGGCAGACTCCTGTGCCTTGTTCTCATATTAGACCTTGTGCTTAACCTTACAGCAGGCCTTTGAGAATCTGATGATTAAACAGGTGTTATAAGAATTATATCACTAAGACAAAATCACTTCAAATTTTAGAAACTTCTCAGTTTTGACTATTTTATTGAAAGAAGATGATATCTGCTCTCAATAATGTGCTATTTATTCTCATGAAGTTCTGTATATTGGCAAGTACACACCATAGAGAAAAGTAATCGGTGCCACTGGAGAAACTGTAGACCCATATCTACTAGTTAATACATCTGAATTAAGGCTCACTGTCACTATAGCCAAGCTGGATATGTTATTAACCTGAAACGGAGGGGGGGATGAGATAAGCAGAGATGAAAGTAATGTTAAATTCTGCGCACATAGTATCTTGATAAACGTAAAACATGTGTAGTCGATTGATGAGCAAAGTGACCTGGAAGCCAAATCTGCGATTTCCAAGGCTATCACTAATGATAGGAAGTAGTGATCCTTGAGTTATGTGGATGGAGTTAGAAATTTCAGCGGCTGAGTTCGTAACTGGTTTATTGAAGTACAAATACAACTCTAAATTCGTATACATGTTTGTTGCTTGTACTGTTCTTGTTTCTCTGTCAAGTTGAAGCAACCTTTCGGGTATATGAGTTCTCAAGTTGACTACCACAGTTCTCCTATCTGCAGCCAACCAATAGAGAACTAAGTTAACTACTAGGTACAGCAAAGATATCAGTAGTAAACATTAGAATTTCTTCTATATTCTTGTAATTTTATATTATCTATGGACCACGCCACATTTTTCAGACTCTCCCTAATTACTTTTGTGTAATTAAATTGTAGACACCTGGCAGGCAACATTTTTTGTGACATAAAATGCACAAAAAGTTTCTTACATTTTTCTAACTGCTTATATACTTGTTAACATTGATTCCCGGACAGTCAGAGACAATAAGAAAATCAAATCTAAAATGTAAATTTGCAGTATTGTTTAAGAAGGAAAATCACACTCACCAAAATGTAGAAAGAACCGTGAATTCTGACTCCTTGCAAAATTGTTGCCAGCATCATCTGTACAGAAATTTTTATCCATGACCAGTATAACTCTTCCATATTGGACACTTGAAGCCAAACTCACCATAAGAGAATATGTGAGGTTTGGCTGAATGGTGTTAAGTGTGGATGGGATTACTTGGCCCGCACCATAAACAAGAAGCTGCAAAAGATCAAAATGTTGTTCAGATTCAATCAGAAAAAATCCAGTCATCAGTAAATGTGCAGCTAGTTAGTTACATATTACTAACTTTCATCTTTGATTAAAGTATAAGACATTGCGGCAAAAAAAAAAAGAGCCAAAATTATAAAGTAAAAAGGAGCTGGTAGCCGTCTTTCATGATGTGCATTTTTTGAACCCCC
Organism: Oenanthe sinensis; assembly: GCA_028671895.1. Taxonomy (NCBI): domain Eukaryota; kingdom Viridiplantae; phylum Streptophyta; class Magnoliopsida; order Apiales; family Apiaceae; genus Oenanthe; species Oenanthe sinensis. The sequence continues at coordinate 11,670,349 of CM053798.1, read as the reverse complement.
AAACCCCACTTCCCTTTTGAAAGAGCACAGGTTTATAAAGCCAATGGCTACTTAACGTGGCACTGGAGTTTTGGGTTCACAAACTGGTGTTACTGGAGCTTTGGGTTCACAAATTGGTCTTAAGCTTACAGCCTCATTGGATTTCTCATTATTGCTGCTGCACTTTGTTTAGTTTGAGCATACTATAAGTTGACACTCGCATGTGACTGGGTCACACATGAGAGAGAGTAACTGAAGCAAAATGAAAATTTATGTTATCGGAGCAGTTGGAACTTAAACCTCATACTACTGAATTACACACAGAGCATGCAAACATTATAAAGATTCAGATGAGGACCTACTCACGTTGCAGGAATCTACAGAAGTACATTGAAAACCACCTTTCCCGCTGCAGGTTTCAGTGAAGGATACATTTACGGAAACATTTGTTGCATTTGTAAAAGATGTTGCAGCTGCAACAAATGCTGTGGGGGGAACTGTATCTGCAATGATAAAAACATTAAACAATCTCTTATGCCTTCGCATTTCAGAGCTCCATTCAAACTGTAAAGTTGTGCTAATATATTGAAATCAGAAATGAATGAGTGGTGCCTACGTATTTAATTTGAATTGAACAAAAGTAGCATTTCTGATCATATTTGGCTTACAAAGCTAGTTGTGGACTACAAGAAACTATAATTTACAGAATTAGGAGAGTATTTAAGTTATATGGACATTATATTTTCTATGCCAACGTATTTAAATTTCATGATGCTATTTATGGACTTCAAAAAAATTATTATCATTAATATCAGACAAGGAACCCCATAAAGGAGTAAGGACGGGTTACCAACCAACAATCCATGTAAAGCTAGAGCATCCAACCCCATGAATGCCTTTGGTGCAGACCTCAAATGTATGATTTCCTTCTTTCAGTCTAGCATAAGAAACTTCTCCTGATTCACAACTTGAAGGTATGTGATCATTTAGCTGCATCCGATACGGAGCACATCATGAGCGTACGTATGACAATGTGCGATTAAACGACCCCAAACAACAGCACGAAAACAAGTATTGGAATTAACTTTTTAATGTTAAAGTTTGTCTAGGCAAACCTTCAAAATTAAATTTGTAGTAGAAATTATTTATTTATTTCTCCCAGTAAAAACAGTATAGGAAAACCTTAACATTGGATTATAAAGTTAGATGGGACACTTTTAATCTGGAACAGATGAATAAAAAGAACTGTACTATCAAGAGAGAGCATATGCAGACATCAATAAAGTCACCGAAGCTGGCATTGTGGTACATTACCAGAAAAGGCAAACATTATGACCCAGCAAATGTTAACATTTAATAGGAAAGTATACAAAATCCAGATATCAGGTACTATGGATTTATTATTTGGTCAGTTTCATATATCTTTCTAAATAAAATTTCCCTCTTCAAAAAGTGTTATTAACCAACCAAACCAATATGGCCCACTCAAAAGTGGAATTAATTAGTGTGTAAGCAGACATTACTGATTTCCTGAAAGCCCCAACTTGTGAGAAAAATCTTGGGAAACTTTGGAAGATCCTTTAAAATTATGAAACAACTTCAAAATTTTGCAGATTCTGAACATTATTTAGAAGTGCAAAGGGGCATAAAAAAGGTAATGGGATAAAAAATTGTGTTTGAGCACTAAAAGAATGAAACATCTCCCCAGTTGTAAAAACAAATAGATGCACTTCTATTTCTAGAGCACCTTTAAGTTTTAGAAGTTAGTCATGCATCGTCTAAAATAGTGTTTATAAAGCAGTTTAGGAGAAGTCTCAAAGACGAATCCACCAACCCTCATCGTCTATTTTTTTAAGGCAGTTTACGAGAAGTCTCAAAAACGAATCCACTAACCCTTAATATCCTTAAATTGTGGACAGACGAGTGGAACTGTGCCACTTACTGGAATTGTGACGGTGGTGTACCATGCGAATTTGGGCTGAGTGTTGAAATTATCAGATGAATTTAGTGAATTTACCCACTACCTTAAGGTTTCAGAAGAGTTGTCCTTGACACCGCACTTTTAGGACCCACTCAACCCAATCTAATACACAACCTTGAAACTGTGGTGACTCAACCCAATCTAATACACTACCTTGAAACCATGCAGGCTAAAAAAAGTTCTGCTACCCACATTTACAGAGTAACAAAAATGTAGCACATACCCACCCACATAAATGAGATGATAAATATATATATATCAATGTATAGGATATCAAATCACCTTGCATGTAGTTGTGCAATTTGTGCAAGTACTTCCATTACTTCCCACCAAAATTCTAAATGTAAATTTAGCTGCATTTTGATTTGTAATAACCCTGGGAGTCTTCAGGAACTTCACAGTCACCTCCTCCGAAACATTATCAGAACTAACTATAGAAAACAACCACCAACAAAACAGAACCAAACACTTCAAACCCATCTAGCTAAACCAAGTAAGAACACTACACTACAGTCTATATGTACATATATAATCAATATGGAAATGAGGCTTGTGTGTAGAGTATATAACAGCTAATGCAGTAGCTAATGTAGGTATATAGATAAAATAAATTAGTGGTTGATGAAGTTTGAGTTGAGGATAGAGCACATGAGACTGACATTGCAGTAGAAGTAGTAATTGAAGTAGTAATTGAAGAGAGAGAATGAATGAGAAGATTCCAAGAAAACACAAGTTTCTGTGCATGAGGACACAAAGAGAGGACTAGATTTTTGTAGACAATGACTGTGTTAATGACTGAAAATAAATTGATGTGCTCAATTATTAAAAAATTGAATTTTATTTTCTGGATTAATGGATAAAATTTTATTGATGTGTAGTTGGATTTTATTTTCAACTGATGAGGACAGAGGCTATTAGTCAAACTCAATAGTAGATGAAATTATTAATCATGATTTTTTGTCCGCTACGTTGGGTGTTAATTTTTTTTATATATATTATATGTATTTTTAATAGTTAATATTAGAAAACATTAATTGTAATTATATTAATACACTATATTTAATAAAAAAAATAATGTTCATGAAAAATTACTTGTACTGTTATTGTTTAGAATAAATTAAAATTTTGTTATTATATATCTTAATTATTATGTGGGGGGCATGTTTCAAACACTATATTTATTATTAATCTAAAGAGAACCTCTTGCATTCTACGACAACCCAAACAGTTGTCCACAGGTAAACAAGATAGGTCTATTACATAACAAGTTAACGGTGAAACAAAAAGACATGAATATAGAACGTGACCAAATATCAGACTATATTATTATTATATGCTATTTCCACCATTACCATGGCCAGAGACCATCTGCAATAAACACCCAAACCACATTTCCTGGTAAAGTATATTAGCCTTGCTTTCACTATATCTTTCTTTACTGTTCCACTTGTGTGTGCACCAACAGCAGTTCCCATCAGCAATATTTACACAGCTGCCTCCAACACTAGCCAAAGCTTTGAAAGTATGACAGTCAACACTAGAAGTTCTTCATCTGCTGTGAACTCAAACATGAGTTTCACAATATAGAGACTCAGTTAAGGAGCAATTGCATAATCATCATACATTATTGGTCAGATGTTCAAAACTCTATATCTAATTGACAAAGGAAAAGCTGTTATGGATGATTTATCCACAACAATTTTCTTCCAAAGATATATTTTCCGAAATTTGATGGGCTAATGCCCGAGGTTGGATACGCAAGTGCTTGCTATTTTTAAAATTCCAAAATATTGTTGACGCGAAAAGAATTGAATTTATCCGCGATGCATTTTGAGGGTCAAGTAGAATTGTGTTATCGGTCGTATGTGTTGGATCATCCCTCTCCTCTGTGGGATGAATTTATTGTTGATATTTTGAACCGTTTTGAGCCACGCAAAGGAGAAGGAACGGTTGGGGATTTTAAGCTTCTAGGTCTTGGCTATGAAGGATCTGGAATGCATGGAGGTTGTCTGTCTCAATCTTCATCTTCTTAAAATCACTTTGAAAGAGCTTTTTCACAGTAATGTGTATAGCCTACAGATGTGCTTGCTAGAAATTCATCCCATGCATAGGCCCCATTAAACCTCAAGTGAAGTTACCATTTGGATCCCTTACTACTATGTCAATGCCATTGGTATTTCCATTTTGTTGAGGATCTTGTGAGAAGGTGCCTTGAGTGTTTATCTTGAGATAACCTAGAGGTGGTGGCGCACATAGAAGGTCCATGGAATTCTACTGTGGATAGATAGTGTTTGAGAAAGTTGGAATGATATACCTTGTAACCCCCAAATTATATACTCTCACTCAGTTTCCCTAGAATATTAGGAAAGTTGTAGACGCCGCTTCATGATGCAATGTGTCTGACATGAACCTGCATGCTTCTTGGAATGTGAATATCTGTTGTTAAATAATAACGGCTCCTGTAGTGTCTATGTAATCCACTTTTTTAGCCTTAATATTATAACATATTTTTTATTCCCAATGTTGTCATAATTTTATTTTAAACCACTGAAAATACCCTGATTGGATAATACTTATCTTAAAAGATAGTAAGTATATTAAGTAAGTGTCTCTATTGTAGGCTGAATTTAAATTAATGGCCCATCCATTTTTCAAAGAAAGCAGGCATATCACTCCCTTCTTTTGCTAAAAGATGGGCTTCCTCATTAAACTCCCTACTAATGTGTTGGACTACTGTCTTCATTTGATTGAACTTAGAACTCAAATTCTGCTCCGACTCGGTCCTTATAGATGGAAAATAGCACAATCTGTTAAAAAAACCAAGAACTTCTATGGAGTCTACCAATAACACTATATTGACATTTCTGAATCCCATTTGTTTGATTTTTCCGTGCACGAGATCAAATTCTTCTAACTCAACTTGAAAGCTTGAAGTTTCACATGAAGGACTTGAGAAAATATAAACGGGTCTTCTACTTCTTTCTTTAATTATCCCTCATATCAGCTGAATCTTCATCCCAAGAATCATCTATTGCACAGATAATGTCATACCTCTTGAAAATAAACCCAATAGCTTAAGGACTTATGGTGGTGATTTATCATTGCCGTTCCGCAAGGGTTAACTCTCCATCACTACTAGAAAAAGGAGAATAGACATCACGCTTTTAACATCGGTTAGAATTGAAACCGATGTAAAAGCTCTTTATTACATCGTTTCATCACAACCGATGTCTTTTAGTTTTATAAACATCAGTCATTTGACTAACCGATGTGAAAGGTGTCTATTAAAAAAATAAAATTCACGCTCCTGCTTCCTTTCCCCCCCTTTGGAAATATTCCCCCCTTAGAAAATTTTAACTCCCTCTCTTTTGTACAAGACAAATACAAACAAAACAATACCCATCTCTTAAAAACTTAAAACATAAATATATTAAAAACTTAAAAATTAAAAACATAAAACCCAGAAGATCGAAACATAAAAATATCTCTATTCGAAGCCGGAACCCTAGTTACCCGACTTCTCCAAACCCATCTCTGTTCGAAGCCAAACAATACAAACAAAGCTGAAGGCTTGAAGATCGAAGCTCTTGTTGTCAAATTAGAGGCTCGAAGGCTTGAAGATCGAAGGCTCGAAGGCTCTTGTGGTCAAAGCTGAAGGTCAAGCTCTTGTGGTCAAAGCTAAAGGTCAAAGGTTGAAGGTTGAAGCTGAAGATCGAAGGTTGAAGGTAAGCTTTCATACTTTGCTTTAATTAGGGATTGAAACCCTAACTTTTTAATTGGGGGCTTTGAATGAGTTTTAGTGTTTGTATTTGATTGAGGCTTTAATTGGGGATTGAAACCCTAACTTTTTAATTGGGCTTTGAATCAGTTTGATTTTGTATATTATATATTAAGTTGTTAATGTTTGTGTATGATTTTGTATGCCCCTCTTTAGTAAAGTATGATTAATTATATGTATATTGCCAGCAGCTATTAATTGGCCTTTATGATTTTGTATATTATTATGTTGTTAATGTTTGTGTTTGATTTTGTATACCTGCATTATTTTGATTTTGTATACCTGCATTGTTATTTGGTATATGTATGTTAACGTGTCAATGGTATGAGTTTGTAGTCCTTGTAGCTAGCTAGCTAGTTAAAAGTCTTTCATGTGTAGTATATAATGATTGCATCTTTGAAAGCTAAAGCATGTCAATTCAGAGTTGTATTTCGGTCTGTTGGTTGCTAGTTTGTTCCACTACTCATGACTGCATTTGCCTTAAGATGTAGCCATTTGTTTTATGTATTTGAGTAATAACAAATCGAAGAAGAATTAAAATGCACATTTACACCATCTCTTACCCTTTCCCCGCTCCAGTCCCATAAATTGCACCCATCGTATCATGCATCAGAAACCCTTAGCAAAGTCAACTCTTTTTCTTTCTTTTTTTTAGTTAACTTACAGAAATTTAAATATGAACGCACACATATCGAATTCTCAATCTTCTAGGAGTATCATCTAAATTAAATTATGGATAGTCAATGTCAACTTTCTTCACATTAACTTGGACCTGAAGGAGATTTGATGTTGACATCTTGAATTAGAAATACTAATACTGATGGAAAGCCATTTACCTTCACATTTGCATATCATACCAACTTCTCTGTTACGGATATCAGGTACTGTAAGTAGATTAGAGATGCATGAATAACTATTGGCATTTAAGCATGTGCTCTCTATCTCTATTTTTTTTTTCTCTCTCTCTCTTAACCTTGGTAATTGATTAAAATCAATACTGATTCTTGTCCATATATTTTTTTGGAGATATTACATTGTTTGGAGGGAGTTTATAACTTGCACTATATCATTTTTCTAGTAATCTTCTTGGTTCGAAGGAGTTTATAGCTTGCACTGTATCATTTTTCTAGTAATTAAGTGAAGTCTGAGTTGAAGGATTAGGGACACTGGATTACCTTGACAATCTGCATAATCTATTTGACTATGACCTTTTCTGAGTCGTTTCTCTTCATGATTTGAAATGCTGACCTGATTGAAACTAATTTATTAGGTGGATAAAATATATCTGAGCACACCAACAAAGATTGCAATTCCTGATCATGAGAAGAAGCGGACATATGTGATTCGCAAAGATGGACTTCCTAATGTTGTTTAGAAAGTTTTCGCAAACTTTACTATATACTTTATTAATTAGTGAATTTGTAAAGCTACCATTTATTCTCTTACTGTTTCTGTGGTTCTAAGTAATCCCTTTCTGTTACCTAAACTGTATCGGTACCTTAGGTGTTTCTTAACAGACAACACGAAATTGTAAGAATCGAGATATTGAAGTCAGTCTAGTCAGATGTTACCATGTTCAAATTGCTGATTTGTTTGTGTTATATATTTACAGTGGAGCTCTAAGACTCGCAGGACTTATAAAAGGGAGGAACTTGATGTCGTTCGCTAGGAGACACTTGATTATATACAAGCCATCATGTAGTTGGGTTACACTACTCTCAGTTATATTATTTTGATTGTAGTCAAATAGATGCATGGATGTATTAGTACTTGATGTTTGGATTATATGTATGTTTGTGTAGTTGGATTGGATGGATGGATCTATAGTTAGATTGGATGGATGTAGAATTGGTATGTTATAGTAATTAAATTTGGTAGTTTCTTATTGGTTTGGTAACTTTTTTTGGCGTGCATGTTGTATGTGATTGGTTAAACAGGTAATCAGACATCATTTTATACAGGAAACTGATGTCTAGACAAAGTTATGACATCAGTTTGAAAATAGGAAACTGATGTTAACTTAAAGCTATTACATCATTTTGAAACTAAGAAACTGATGTTAACCTAAAGTTATGACATCAGTTTGAAAATAGTAAACTGATGTTAACATAAAGTTATTACATCATTTTGAAAATAAGAAACTGATGTTAATCTAGAACTATTACATCAGTTTGAAAATAAGAAACTGATGTTAATCTAAAACTATTACATCAGTTTGTAAATAAGAAACTGATGTTAATGACAATTATAGACATCAGTTTGTTATAAGAAAACGATGTGGTATGTAATCTTACACATCGGTTATAAACTGATGTTAAAAAGCAGGAGCTTTAACATCGCCCACGAAGACATCAGTTTAAATTTCTACAGACATCAGTTTTTAACTGATGTCTAATCCAGTTTTTCTAGTAGTGCATAATCAGCACAGATCATCCTTCACCCACTTTTCTGATCTCAGTTTAAATAGATAAAACATATAATTCTTTCTCAAGACTAGCTTATTAAATATTGCCTCATTTTTAGCCAACCAAAACGTCCATAATAGTGTTGAGATTACCTTCTTCCAAACCTCCCATAATTTTGATTCCAGCTTTATATTCAAGCTAGAATGAAGCTGGAAAGAGCTAATGTCCTTAAAATGTTGAGAAACATCCCGCCGTGATGTTAAATCATCCCAGTATTTTACTGCAAAATGATAATCCCAAAAAAGATGTGAGATTATTTCCTCATATCCATTACACAAGCCACATTTTTTATCAAACGAAGAATTTTCTTTATGTAGTCAGTTCTTGATAAGATCCTTTGGTGAGAGCCTTTTATGGGCTAGTTTCCATAAGAAAATTTTAACTCTAAGGGGTATTCTCAGCTTCCATTTCTTCTTCCAAGGGAAGTTATCTTGTTGCAAGCTTTGATCAAGTGATGAGATGAGCTCATAGCATTTCTTTGTAGTAAACTATCCTTTTGCTGGCCTTTAGTATAGGGAGTCTTCAGAATCATTCAGAGTAATTGACTGAACTATTACATTAAGCTGAGCTTCAAACCTAGAATCTTCTCTAGAAATTGATTGCAACCACACTTCATTACCCTGCTCATCTTTCATCCTCCATTTTTCAACAAAATTCATCACCAAGGTCATTGGGAAACTTGCGAGCTTGTACAAAGCAGAAAATAATGATGCAAGTTTTCCTTGCTCATACCAAAAATCTTCCCAGAACCAGATTCTATCTCCTTGACCCAATTTCCATTGAAATTTTTTCCATGATATCAAATTCTGCATATTAGGCCCACTATTCAATTTTATTATGCTAGACACCATGGGGGACTTGTAAGTTGCATTTAGATTTGAAAGCTCATATAGGTAGCTTCTTCTGTAAATTTGGAGCATGAACTTATACCAAAGCTTATTTCTCTCATTAAAGCCTTTCCGCCACCATTTTCCAAGGAGGGCCAAATTATAATTTAATTACAAGAGATGTCACTCTCAGTCCTCCTAGTTCAAGTTTGTGAATTGTTTCCCAACTTACCAGATGCAGCTATCTATTTTGATTATACATGTTATGCCCCCATAAAAAACTTCTTCTGATTGGATCTAGTTCCTTTTAAACTCCACTTAAAATCTTGTAAAGGCTAAACTGATACATTGGTAAGATATCTAAAGTAACCCTTAGCAGAACCAATCTACCGGTCATTGACAAAGATTTATTCTTCCAAAAAGAGAGTTTTTTTATGCTGAATCAAGGAGAGGGTTCCAGAATCTTTCAGATGTAGGCAAGAGGCCAAGGGTGGTGCCTAAATAAGGAATACTATTTCCCGTATGAAGCACTACATAAAATGTGTCGATTCAGCTACTTTATTTTCATCTCCATGGAAATCATAAACGGTACTCTTTTGAAAATTGGCACCAATCTATTAACTTTAATTTTAGTACTTTCCTTCTTTTTTATAGAGATACTATGAGAATCCATTTTGCGTCATATATTACATATAAAAAAGGGAACTAAAATATTGTTGGTCCCTGATATTGTAGAAGAAGGTTGAATACAATATCTAAAATTATCGCGGAATTTCGGATTTAAAAATATTATTTTAATTAATCACGAAATATTAATGTTAATGAAATACTGTTCAAGTAGAAGATATAATTTTAACTTGAAAAGTATTATAAAATTAATCTGATGAAAAGTGTATATAATTGATAAAATGATCTAGAACGATTTCGACATGAAGTGTTCGGGTTTAACACTTATATTCCAAACTTGCATAGAAATCTGTGAATATTACAATGCATACAAATTTCTAAATTTGAATGTTTTCAATCGACTCAAAATATGAAGTACTTGCCTCATATTTATAGAGGATTCCTAAAGCTTGTATGACTTTCTAAAACAAGACATTTTATAGACTTTATTTAAGTCTGTATGACATTTTTAATACTTGTATGATATTTAAAATAGCTGGTTATGACTTCTCAAAAATCGGTATGACTTTTTTTTTAATTAAAAAAATCGGTATGACTTTCTTTAATTAAAAATCGGTATGACTTTTTAATTCAATAAAATTGGTATGACTTTCTTTAAATGAATTCGGTATGACTTTTAAATCATTCAGTTGGTATGACTTTTTTTAATTAAATTTTGGTATAACTTTTACTATATAATTCAGTATGACTTTTTAATAAGTCATTTGAATTATATTAAAAGTCATATTAAGTCATATCTTTTATAATAAATTAATTCTACTTAATTTCATTAGTTAAATTTATAAATTAAATTAAATTCAACTTGAATTAATTTAATTAGATAAATTAAATAATCAATTAACTTTTGATAGTAGAATTAAAATACTATCTTAACTTGTATAACCATGCTGTCAGTTCTGATATCTTCTCGTCTTCGCTGTGTCTTCTGTCATAAAATCATTTGAGCTAGATGATGAATTTTTATTATTTTAGTTGACACACAAATGTACTTTTTGGTTCATTTGTTCCATACTATAATAAATATTCTTAACCTTTTAACTTTAAGTTGTGGACTTTTGTCCTTCTTTAGCTTTACTGTCTTTCCTCTTAGTGTTTTTCTTCTTCTGGAATCTTTGTGTAATAGCCACTAAAAATCTTTTGTATCTTCTGAATTCTTCTGAAATACTACCACTTTATTTTCCACTGACGCTTTAACATATTAATGAACTTCTTCCAGTGTTGAGTAGTAATCTCATCAATATACATCTGATAATCTGATTCTTCGTGTCTAGTTGACTTTCTTCGTCTTGATTCCTGTTTTCATAATTAGTATTTACTTCTTTTTCTTATCTAAGTTAAGTTGTTATCTAATTATTACAAATAGGCCTAGTCATATGCCTTTCAATCTCCTCCTATTTGTTGTTAAACATTTAAAACACAAATTTCTAGAGGATAACTCAACTAACAACTAAGAAAGTAATACAACATGCAAAGACTGTAAATAATAAAAAGTTCTGGTATTATATTTAACAATTTTCCAGATTCATATTTTGAAAGATAAATACAAGATAGATGTTCCTCTAGTACTAAACAAATACTATATAGTTTCTATCTTGACCTATCTAAATCTTCAGTCTTCAGAAGTATCAACTTCACATTCTTTTAGGTTTGAACCTTTATGCACTGGTGTCCTTGGTACCTCTTCAGATTCTGATTGTTCTGTTGTAGTGAATTCTACATACAACCTTCTATGTTCAGCCTTTGCTAACTGAAACATCACTTCCTCATCAACAGAATCTACTGCTTCTTCTTCTTCTATATCAAAAAGCTGAGTTAAATCTATCTTCTTAATTTGCCTGATGTAAGATGGAATCTTTTTAGATAAACAATAGTTTCTGATCTTCTGTGCAACATCTAGCTTGGCTTGGGATCTGAACCCTTTAGACCTGAGCTTCTTCTCAACTTCAATCATATATTTGACTGTATAACCCTTCAATGAATCCTCATCTAGTTTCATGATCTGATAAAACATGTTTGTGTAAAATCTTACTTCATGATGGTCATATATGATTTGAGGACTAACAGCTCTTGCAAAGTCTCCGAGTCTGTCTCTGAGAAGCTCATTTTCTTCTGAACTCCTATTCACTTTGTTGAACAAGGTCCATACCACTGATAATGATCTTTTTCTGAAGAACTCTAATGAGATTCTGAATGTGTCATTCCTATTTGTGTAGACTAAGATCTGCCAATCATCTAGAATGTAATCAACTATCACAGTGATATAGTCAATTTCTTCTTTCAAAGCCTTCATGAAATTATCTAGGCTGTCATTTGAATTTTCCAAGCATTCAATCAATGACTGTAACTTATAGTCTTCAAATGGTCCTTTTTGAAGTTTTTTCATGATTTCTCTGGCAATGTCCCATTTCTTCCCTATCTTCAGCTACACATCTCTTTTCTTCTCTCTGCTGCAATAGCCCATAAATTCTGCTTCTCTAGGCTTGATTCTCTTTCAGCCTGTGTTCTTTCCATGACTAGAGCTTTCAGTTTCTCAATTTTAGCATTGCTCACCTTGATGTCTTCTTTTAATTTCTTCATGGCCTCTTCATAGGCAGGATCAGACTCTTTCTCTTTCGAAAATAAAAATTCATCATCAAAGGCAGCTTCTTCCTCTCTTCTACATTAGTCAGGATTGAATGATTCATTATAAGCATTGTCATCAATGAATTGTTCTTCAACATAGTACTATTCTTCTGGTTCTGGAACATTAGATTCAAAGTGTCCTTCAGAATATAACTTTGCTTTGCCTTTATCTTTAGTAGCCCCTTCATCTTCAGCTACTTTCTTCTTTCATTTCTCCCCCTTAGTTGAGGGATCATCTACAGATTTAGAAGCTTTAAAAGATTTGACTAGTTTTTCCATGTTCAGATAGACCTACTTCATCCCTTCATTCAGATGTACCATCCCCTCATCCATCTTTTGTTGAGATTTCTTCATTTTCAATAATCCTCAGATTCAAGCTTCTTTCAACATCATTAATTCTTTCGTTTATGTTTCTGATCTCCTTTATATCTTCAGCAATTAGACTTTGTACGTTCTGGATATTTTGAGTTTTCAGAAGAATGGATGATTTGACATTTTCAACATCTTTCCGCACGATTGTCAGCTGTTCTGTTATATAGGAAGACTTGGATTCTGCTTGTGCTTTTTCCTTAGCTAACTCAGCCTGAACAACCTGCATTTCTTTCTCGAGAGCTTCCATTTTTTTACAGTAGTTCACTGTGTGTGTGTGCACTCACCTCGCTTGCACTCTTGTTTGTTTCACTTAAACTATATGCATGTGTTTCGCTCGGTGTTTGCCTCACTTCACTCCTGTTTTGCTCCTTTCTAGACTCCTTTGTTATACCTGCATATATTATTATAGCTTTTGAAGACTCATAATGTTCTTCTGAAGCCTGTGAAGGCATGTCCACAACAAGATTATCTTGAAGTGGCTCCGCTACTGACGTAGCTACTTCCTCAGAAGGAACTGGATGTAAAAAATCCAAGGAGGTCACCACATTAGACAATGTAATGCATGGCTAGTTAGAGTCTGTGATGCCCCTCAATACCTGTAACGGCACTTGATACTTTACAGCATCGAAAATATTTTGTTCTACTATGAATGTGGCATCTTCTAAGTTTGTTCCCAAAACATTTCCTTCAGCAGCTGATGTGCCCTCATTTGAGTGTGTTTCTGATAGTGGAGGTCTTGCTAGTGTGAGCGCTAACAGTGTGCGTGACTCTTCATAGGATGTCGCGGCTGGACGACGAATTTCAATAGAATCACCCGGTTGATCGAATGAGTCCAGAGACTGTTGAAATTTAGATTAAAAGTTATCGAACCGGGACCTATTGGGATTCCAAAGCCCCTGTTTTTTAATACAATTATTTTGATAAATTTATAGATTCTTCCAAATTTATATATTTTAGTATTTTTGGAGTATTTATAATATTTATGAAATTTTGATATATTTACTTTATTTATTTAAAAATAAATTTTTTATAATTATATCCCATAATTATTTTTTTAAGGCTTTTTGAATTAATTATGGGGGATTTTTACCCTAATTTAATTTTGGGGCTTTGTTTTTTACAAAAATATAAATAGGCTAATTAATTATTAAAAATTACAAAAAAAGTTACTAAAAATCGTAATTTTCTGGAAAATTGGGGAAAAGGTGTTCTTCGCGTTCTTGAGAATCAAAGCTAATTTTGAAGGTGATTCTAAACTTATTTTTCTTAATATGAGTAACCCAATTGAATCCCATGATCTGTACTACATGCTTATGTGTTTAGTTTCATTTAATAATCTCGCAATTTTAAATTCATGATTTTCAGGTTCTACTTGAGTTTCTTATTTATTTTTACATTGATTTATTGCATAAACTAATTACATGGTTACGTATATCAGTGAAAGGACATGCTAGTGATATTTTTTATTTGTGTTTATGGGTTGTTTTTGGAGTTCGTAGGAAAATTATTTTTCCGGTAAAGCTTGTCGGATTTCTTTATTTTACGGTCACATGATTGCTTGTTTGTATAATTGCTATATACGTGCTCTCGGAAAGGCTAGCGTTATTTTGGTATAAAAATCGATAAGCTTTTTTTGGGTTTTGTTTTGCCGCCGTTCAAGGTCACCGGAGACAACTCCGGTTTCGCCGGAGCTGCGTTCTCAGGCCGTAGCTGCTGGTCTGGGTAGCGGGGTAGGGTTGCTGGTTGGCTGGGGAAGTCGCAGACATCAAAAACGAAGGGAATAAAAAAGTTTTGGGGAAGAAACGGAGGGGACCAGCCGGATGTTGACGCCTGTTTTGATCGGAAACCGATCGGTGCCAGACCGGGGAGAAAATCCGGTCATGTTCTTGGCTTCAGACCTTGTTTGCTTAGTTTGAACCCTAGCCTGAAAACAAAAACTTGTTTCTAAAATTATTTTAGAATTCGAAATTTATTTCTAAAAATCAAAATAAATTATTTTAATTTCAAAATTAATTTTATTTAATTATTTCAATTTATTTAGATAATAATTTAATTAATTTAATTAATTTATTTTAATCAATTAATATAATTAATTAATTATTATTTAAACATAATTAAAAAATAATTAGATTTAGTTATTTTAAAAAATAAAAATAATTTATTTATAATTATTCAATAAATAATTAATTTGAATAGTCAATTGATTTAAATATTAATTGATTTATTCTTATTAGTTATATATTAAATAAACCATTTATCCATTTTAAACAAAATGAAAAGCCCTATACCCATAAAAATAATCCAAAGAGTATAGTAATGACCCATGTCGATCCGAAAATGTGATAGGAGTATTTTTAGATTATTTCATAAATATTTAGATGAGTCATTTAATTGTTTGACTTACGTGGTTATTTGTTTTAAATATATTATATTACTTGTTTGATATCGATAGACCGCATGAGTAGACACTAGAGATAAAGTAAGGTTTGTCTAACACCTTTGTACAAAATTACTTTTCAAAGAGAATCTTCTTCCATCAAGAGGAGAAGTTGACCCATGTATCTAAAATAATATATTTTATTTATAGATACAAACGAAGTGTGAGTCACCCAGTCAAGCAAGAGTAAGTTTTTGTACTTACCAGGCAAGTATTTTCACCTTGATCATCTGAAACATTTTTATATTTCTGTTTTATATATTCATATCATGACAGATAGTTATTGTTCAGAGCTATTTGTGAATCTTAAATATTTTTATTATTGTGCAACAATGCTGTCCAATATCAGTGTTCTTGATATTGGAAGTTTTTTTTATAATAAACATATCATGTTTAATATTATAATAATAAATAATATTGGAATATGATATTATTTTGGAGATGTAATTAAGCATGCCAATATTATGGATCCTCTATTATGGATTGAACCGTCCGTTAGCATAAGTGACCAGGTATGAGGTAAGTGGCCAGGTATGAGGTCCAGCGTGATTTGGAAGCCACGGTAACCATTCCAGCTTCTGGTAGACTAGAGTTTGCATACGGTACAAGTACCATATGAAATCATTGTTATTGCTATGGGTATAGAAATGTACCGATGAACTATAAAGAGGTCCTATTGCTTTTGAACCTGATCAGGGGGTAATAGTGTTGTGGAATCTTTGTTCAATCCATTCGCCCGTTTGGCTATGATGAAACGTGATTATCAATTAGCTGTTTTGAAATATAGATATTGATGTTGTGTTACGAGATGTTTTGATTGTTATTTATTGATTACATATCATGTTCAACTCTATCTGCTTTTGTTTAAAAGTTTACTATATACTTGCTGGACATATTTTTGGCTTACTCTTGCTTTTCATCATACATTTTTCCATACAGGATGAGAAAATATTAATCTTTCAGAAAAAGTAGACCGACGAGACTTATCTACGTAGCTCGGAAGAAGAAAGTAATATGCCTTGCGAAAATTGTTGAGAGGCAGGAAATATGTATATGGAGTAAGTTTTATTTATATATTGATATATTATATATATTGCTTTGTATAGAACAACCCTAGCCGCTAGTATATTTTTTATCGAAATTATACTAATAATAAACAATTAATGTAAATAGATTGTTAAAATCAATGGTGATGTATTGAGAAATGGTTTTAAGACTTTGAATATTCAAGGAACTTTATGGATGTGGTCAAATGCATGATTTTGTTTGATTTATTGAGGTTTATAATAATTGATGTTTGAACTTTGTATTCTTGTTTCTAGAACTATAACAAAAAAGATCTTGGTAATTGGGGTCGTAGCTGTATCTTTCAGATATTGAATGACAGCAGACGGTTTAAAATATTATTAAATATGTGATTTCATATTAAGGATTTTCACGTGACGACCAAATCCCTGACCCCAGATTTGGGGGCGTTATAAATAAAACAAAAGTAATGTGTATATAATATTTTGTATCATGCTTAAACATATTATATATTTTTAATCATAATAATTATTTACTTATAATTTACTTTTGAATATGCACATATTTATTAAAATATTATAATATTATCATTAAATATTTTTATTATTTTCACTTGTATTGAATAAATAAAATTAAATAAATTATAATTTAAATTATAAAATTTAAATTGATTTTGTAGCCTGTAAATATTATTTGATGTAGGGTTTTAATTGTACATGGTGTATGTGTTTTAGTTATATGTGTTTTATTTTCACGTAACTACTGTGTTGGCCTACCACAACAATCATGACAACCATAATGACCAAAATAACTCCTTTAGTCTAATTATATATAGGTACCAGCTAATAACCACGCCAAAACACATATCCTATTAATAAATTATATATTAATTATTTTATATAATTTAAATATTTCATTTAATATGATAATTTGTTTTATTATAATTTTTTTTTACATTTTTTATACAATGATGTTTATATATTAATATTCACAAAATTTAATAATAATTCATAATTTTAAATAAATAAAAGAGTTTGAATGATGATAAAATTGAGTTGAATGATGTAAACTATATTAAATAAAAATTATAGAATAAGTAGTATTTTTAAAATAGAAAATATAGAATATAATTTAAATATAATATTATCTATGAATAGTTTTATAAAAGGAGGATTATTGATAATAGAGTTGTATGTATGATATATCTTTTTTAAAATTAGATTTTATTAAAATTGAATAGTTAGAATCTTTTCTATGGTTCACCTAAAATTGAACGGTTAGAATTTTTTCTATCGTTCACCTAGGTAGGATGACATTTCCCCCCCTCTTTTTTGATTATAATATATATATATATATATATATATATATATATATATATATATATATATATATATATATATATATAAAATAAATACCCATGCTAGTTCATTAATAAGTTATTATTAATTTGAAAAAATATACTAATTTTGCAGATGAGCTTTTATGCTAACTAGTTTCAGCAATAAGCCATACATGTACAAAACTAAACAAAAGTACATAACTTCGAGTTATTCTCACCATTCCTAAAAAGTTGTCTATTTTGACTTTTTCCTAGTTAAATTTACTAATTTTTGACTAAAAATTATAATTATTTTTTTTATAAATTAAAAAAAATAAAATATATATTTTAAAGTAGATTATATATAATTTTTAATAATATAAAATTTAATTATTTTTTAATTATATATTATATTCAAATTATAATAAAAAAATGAATCAATTTGACCGTACCGAAAATAAATTGGATAACTAAAATGAGACGGAGGGATTCCTAAAAAGTACGCGCTTTTCGAGGCAGGCTTTAGCATTAAACTCAAAGCCTCACTTTCGTTTCGAGACCATCTTTCTCCCCCGATTTTTAAGCGTTTAAATTGAAAACTAATTATTTATTATATTAATTTAATAATTCGCCGGCGAAGCCATCTGATTTTCCACCGCAATATCTATTGCAACTGGTTGATCTGCCATAAACGCTGTAAGCATATTATATGTATTTTGAATTATTTTTTGTTGTTACCCAGTTCCGTTAATGAATCGCTTGTTAGGGTTTATATAATTTTTCATAATATATACTAGTATCCCAGTAGTGTATCATAATATATACCATTGTGAGGGTTCATAGGATTAGATTGATCTTTCTTGTCCGTGGATCCCGGAAATATGTATATATGTGTGTATATATCGTGATAAAGGTGCGGTAGAAAAATGAAATAAAATATGAGAATGGAGATTTTTTTGGTCCAAGTTTAGTATAACAACACAAGCTCACAACTGAATGTATACTTAGCCCTAACAACCAAAAGAGCTAGCAAATTGGTACTGACTTGTCCTTATAAAGGTCTCAAACACTCCTTATAAAGGCGTCAAACACATTCATTCTAATCGATGCGGTATGTTACAAATGCCCATCTTATTGGTTCGACGTTCTTGTCGAGTTCACAAACAAGCTTACAGAATCCCGAGCAATGCCTAAGCACTTTCGGTCGGGTATGGCTTTGATACCTTTTGGTATAAATTAATTATTGACTTGTCCTTATAACACAGCTTCAAACACACTTATTTTAATCGATGTGGGATGTTATAGTTGGTTTCAGACTTAAGGTAGGTATTTGTGTTAGTTTATGGTGATTCATGCATAGGTATATGTAGATTGATTGAGTTTAGAGGGGCATCTTAGACCTTTATTTAGTGAAAAAATTAACTAGGTCAAAAAAGCATATACTTGAGTTGTTTGACATGAAATCAATTGGATTAAGCTTTTGCATTGGGTGCATGTTAACTATGTTTATATATTTTTCTATATTAATAATTTAACGAGCTTTTAATATAGCCTACTTGATGCCTCTCTTTTCTTGGTAACAACAACAGGTCAAAGGTTTACCGTGGATGCGTATGTTTGAGTATTCATAATTTAGCAATTGACCATTATGAAAAAATAAATATGATTCAGGAATTTATTGAAAAAGTGGAGTAAACTTTAATTCAATTATGTTTACCTTTATTGTACTTGATCTCTACGTTGTACATGTAATATCCCACATATGGTGTCAAATTTAACAAAAATTCTTTTTGAGCTAGTAGAAAAAAATCTATTGAGTTTTCATGTTGTGTGCATACCAGCTATTTATGATTTTAGATAATTAAATGAGAATCTTTAAAATCATTATAATAGATTCCATTTGCACATAAAAGTTTCCACTTCAGATCATATTAAGGTATTGATCTCTATTGGACTATAAAGGGTTCAACAAATACGTTGTCTTTTATTCGTCAAGGTACTTGTAAGTGGGAGTTAGAAATGACTTTATATATAAGTTTTTTTGTTTAATTATTAACAAAATGAAAGCAATCTGCTTCTTATTGTGCAAATTAACAAGTTCTTTATCATCTATATCTACAATCTAGTTTACAATTGTAGTTCATTGCCTTTCTCACTGTATTATATTATCTAGTTCCACTATCCATACACCATCTCTCAATCGTATTAGTGCGATCAATATATACGTATACATGAAGATGTAGATGGGCTATTGGGAAAGTC
Source organism: Oenanthe sinensis (assembly GCA_028671895.1). Taxonomy (NCBI): domain Eukaryota; kingdom Viridiplantae; phylum Streptophyta; class Magnoliopsida; order Apiales; family Apiaceae; genus Oenanthe; species Oenanthe sinensis. Next base: position 11,650,595 of record CM053798.1, on the reverse strand, counting down.
ATGCTTGTCAAAAACTATAACCATCAATGCTTGTCAAAAACTACAACCATCAATGTCATGTTTTCGTAGTCAAAGTCATCTTCATAAATGCTTGAATCAATGAGTTATTACTAATTGATGCATGACAGAATAAAAACAAGTAAAAGGATAGATAATTGTGGATTAACCGCGAAAAACTCACGAGCCTTAAGGTGATAAGAAAAGGGAGAACAATTCCCATTTCGATATCAATCAATGTCTTCCAATAATAAAATATTACATCTTATTATATAAGAGTAAATCCCTAAAATTAGCCACCTAGTAAAATCTTAATAATATAGGAAATAAATCTTTTTCTTATTCTCTACCATATTCTAGAATATTCCTAATAACTATATGTATATATATAACATATAATTAACCTTCATAAAGAATTATAATTATACAAACTAATATTTTAATTTCTCGTTCCACATTATTCTCATCACTTTTGAAAAAAACTCGTGCAAATGTTTTATAAAATTTAAGAATTAACAAGCAAATGGATGATTTGTAGCACTTGGAAGACATCCAATTCGAACTCCACAAGTGAGATCTTTGGAAGCAACATGTAAAAAATATGATATCTTGATGTGTTACTAGTTTCTAGTATGATGTTCTCACCCTGAAAATCAATATACTGCACTATGATGCTGTTGGTTTTTCCGTTCACAACTTCAATTTTAGACGCATCGTCATCGTTATGGTGGTTAATTGTTGTTCTTTCCACTCTTCCTCAACTTTAATCTTCACGTTCCTTTCATTATCAGTAGATTGATGTTGAGGCGGGAATGGAGAACTTACAGGTGGGGGATTATGTTGCACACCAACTTTATCCATTATTTCTGTGATTATTGCTTGCACATCTTGCATCTGCAAACTCAAATCTTGAACTTTATTCTTCAAATTTTGTAGTCTCACGCTTTATAAAAACGTCATGATGTTTGTGAACCATAATACTATTAAGCATCCTTCTTATTCTGGCCATGGAAGCCTTTTTTTCCCGATGAATACTATTGATAGTGTTGATGAACATTGACTGTGAATGGTGATCGAGAACGGGGGTGAAGAATATTTTATATGCTATTAATTAGTTTATATGTATTTAATGTAGAGATAAAAAGGGGATTTATCTATGTACTTTATGTGGGTCTAGGAGTTTATTTATGTGGTAGTTTATTTATAATAAGCCAGTTATTAACCGGCCATAGTGCATTAGGTTATTTGATTACGGTTTTCTATTCCCTATTTAAGTATTGTAATCCCCATATATTATATGAGACTTGATTAATATAAATGGATTTTGATATCAATATTGATTTGGGTCTCTTTCTTGGGTTGCAATCTATTGTTTTTATCCCTTCAGCGGTTGGGAAACCCTTGGGGTAGTAGGTATTCTGCGGTTCATTCACCCACGTTATATTTATAATTGTATTTATATAATCACCAATCACTTTCACATGTTATTTATATAATTACTAATCACTTTCACAAGTTTTCATGCATCAAAATGGTATCAGAGCTTAGGTTTCAAAAATAAAAACAAGTAAAAGGATAGATAATTGTGGATTAACCGCAAAAATCCCATGAGCCCTAAGATGACAAAACCGTAGAAGATACACTACCCCTAGGATTTCTCAACCGCAGATTAAAAAAAAAAATGCATGGATCGCAACGATGCAATCCATAAGTAAAGAGAGAACAATTTCCATTTCAATATCAATCAAAGTCTTCCAGTAAAATCTCCTTATATAGGAGTAAATCCCTAAACTTAGTCACCAAGTAAAATCTCCTTATTAGTGTTTTCCCTTTGCCTTTTGACTTACCCTTCTTGCATTCACTACTAAAATGCCAAACTTTGCAAAGTTGAAGCAGTTGACCTTAGCTTTGTCAAGTTTAATGATTATGCGTGTGCTCTTCTTAGTGTTATCAAAAGCGCGCATATGCGAGATGCGCAACTGATGCGCATCACATAGTATATGCAATGCGAGTTCAATCATGCGTGTGCATCTAGGGGATTAAGCGAGATGCGCAAAAAAGTGCACTTTTGTATTGACAATTGCTTGGGTCATTGACAAAGACATTTAAATAGATATGGGTCATAAAAAAACCCTAAAACACTCCTTAACAACCTTCAAAACATACGACTGATACTTTAAAACAATTTCAAAATGATCGATTCAAAGCCCTTTCTTTCTTCTTCTCACGGGTAATAATCTCATCTTTTAATTCTTACATATACATACATATATGTACGCACACATATCTTATCTTCTAATTATTGTATATACATACATATACTTCATCTTCTTTCTTCTATCAACTGATACATCTTTTTAAAATCGATTCAAAGCTCGTCCTTTCTTCCTTCTTTCACTAATTTGGGTTCTTGCTTTGATTTCAGTAAGACGAGTGGTAAAAAAGATGTGGCCTAGAAATATTCAGTTGCAGATGTGACCTTGATTTCCTTAGCTACTTTGGCTTTATATTATTCTAGAGTTCAAATTTATGTGATGAACTTGATTGATTTATCATTTATGATAATTTACTTTTGCTTATAAATGTCTTATTATCTATAAATATATAATGTTCTACAATATATATATATATATATATATATATATATATATATCCTATATATGTATATTTACATGTCTTCGACGAATCTGCGCGTTTCGCGTTGCGCGTATACTCCAAGAGGCCTTTGCGCTTTGGTACGCATATCGCTTTGAATAACACTGGCTCTTCTCATCTTTTCTATCTTCCTTTTTTGATGGCTATGTTTGCTAAGAATTTAAAAAAGATGAAATTCAATAAAAGTACTCTTTTATCCTTGTCACAAGTAAAAGCTTAGATTAAGATGACTAATTTTAATAAGAAACAATTTCCGAGATGGATTTTGAGTGCAAGACATACTATCTAATCACTTTCACAAGTTTTCATGCCTCAAAATGGTATCAGAGCTTAGGTTTCTGGACAAGTAAAAGGATAGATAATTGTGGATTAACCGCGAAAAACCCACGAGCACTAAGGTGACCCAACCGTAGAAGAACCACTACCCTAAGGATTTCTCAACCGGAAATTAGAAAAAATATGCATGGATCGCACTGACGCAATCCATAAGTAAAGAGAGAACAATTTCCATATCAATATCAATCAAAGTCTTCTAGTAATAAAATATTACATCTCCTTATATAGGAGTAAATCCCTAAACTTAGCCGCCAAGTAAAATCTTAATAATAAATGAAACATATATATATATATATTATAGGCAAAAGTTCTATGGATAATCTTAGATGGAGTACTAATTGGAGAATATATAAATAAAACCCTATATATATAATATTTTAATTTCTCGTTCCGCATCATTCAGTAGTATTTTTTCCCTTTTCCTTTCGACTTAGACTTCTTGCATTCAATACTAAAATGCTCTAATTCTGCAAAGTTGAAGCGCTTGACCTTAGCTTTGTCAAGTTTAATGATTATGCTTATGCTCTTCTCATCTTTTCTATCTTCCTTTTATGATGATTATGTTTGCTAAGAATTTCAAAAAGATGAAATTCAATAAAACGACAAGAACTCTTTAAAACTATTTACTAATAAATATTAAAATACTCTTTTATCCTTGTCACAAGTAAAAGCTTAGATTAAGATGACAAATTTCAATAAGAAACAATTTCCGAGATGGATTTTGAGCGCAAGACATACTATCTAATCTCAATGCTATAGGTGATCGTGATTTATTACTGTTTGAGTGAGAATTTTGTGACAATCAGAAGAAGATCTATCATCATAGTGATATGTGCTAGGAACTTACGTTTTAGTTGAATAAATATGGAACTCTTCTTGTTGGTTTGTGCATGTACGTTTCATGTGATTTACAAGATGGAACAATATTTTTTTAAAATTTTAATTGAAGTTTGAGTTGAATTTGAAAGTTGTATTTAAGTTCTAGATGAAATGAGAGTAATTCTTAACTCACAATCAATGAGCTTTATGCTTGTAACAAGTGTTCTTTTGTGTGTGTGGTGGTTTCGAAGAATGGAACATCCCAAGACTTGTGCTCCTTAGTGATGAACCTCGAATAAGCTTCATTTGTATCATATGATGAAGAGTATCACTCTCAAGAACCGGAATAAGATGAGACGAAAAATTATTTGCGACTCTTGACCTCTTCGAGATTGTTCAACCCTATAACAAACTCAAAAGATATTTTTCTGGCTATGGTTGTTTTAGTCTATATAAACAATATGGAATGAGTTTTTGCAATTTATATGTGCCAATTTGAATTTTTTTGTCCCAATTTGAGGTTTCAGTTTGTTGAGATTGGTAAGTTGTTCCAAGATCTTCGTTGCAACCTTCTTGGAAGTTCCTTTGTAGTTTTGAATAAGTAGTTGATTTTCGGGTGCATCTAATTCATGAGCTAAACACAAACAAAAGAGTTTTGAGCAATGCTAGACATTGCAAGTTTTGTTAAGGACGAGGGAGATCCGGGTGAAATAGTTGAGTTTGTCGAATCCACATGACGAATGTCATATTGTGCCCTTTGTAAGTAATTTTTATCCTGCAAGGCTATGGGTTGTAATGTCGATTGTAGAGTGAACTCGTGGTGCATAGTTAAAAAAAAATTTATGAACCGAGTTGGTAGGCTTGGCTAGCATGAGTTGAGACCTCTAGACAACATTGTTGAAGATAGTTGGAACCAAAGGGGAATAACCTAGCTTTAGCCCTGTCTAACCTTCGAAAGTAAATGTAAATTTTTACTTTCAACCCCACTTGGTTCCTAAAATTTATTATTTTTAACTAATAATTAGAATAAATTTAATTTTCAGCTCCGGATACTTTCGAAATTAGAGTTTTTGCCACTTGATGGAAAGGGACAATTGGAAAGAGAAAAGTTGTGAAACCATCTACAATCATTTGAGATGGTTAAAACTAATGAGTGAACCTAGACAATCTCTTGTTTACAACCATAATTTTTTTTTTTGTCAAGGTTTACAACCATAATTTAAATATATACAAAATATGCATAATCATTTTTAATCCTACAAATTCTCTAAATAAGGATAATATATACTACAATTAAGGACAACTATTACTAAATAAGGTAAGATGTGATCTGTTTTTGGTTAATAGATTGACATACCATATAGTTTATCCATCAAAGAGGGAGTATAAAATTGAACCATGTACAACTATACAATCAAAGTAATAAATATTTTTTTGAATCTCTATATATGGAACTTGAAAAGAAGATTAAGTTTATTTTTCAATTATATTGTACTCCCTCCGTCCCATTATATTGTCTATGGATTAAAAGCACATGTTATTTTATCACATTGAGTAAATTGATAATTACTGAGAATATGTACTATTTTTCATATAAAATTGGAAATATTACCAAAATCAACACTTGATTTACCTTATTAATTGAATATGGACAAAACTTTTGGGAGAAACAAAATTGGAAATGTGGCCATTATAAATGGAATGGAGAAGATGAGAGGTAGCAAAATTTATTAGGGAAAAGCTATGTTACTCGGACTCTTCCTTTTACCTTCGAGTACCCGTGTCGGACACTCGACACTCGGACATGGACACTCGGACGCGGACACTTATTTTAGGCCAAAAACATGTATATTTTTTAAAATGTTGCCGAGTCCGATACTTGGACACGTATCCAAGTTGGACACTTCTAGGCGAGTCCGAGTAACATAGGGGAAAAGTATCCATTAACTACATCCTATGTAATAAGTTGTTACAATTGAGAGAATGCTGATGCTGTTGTCTTGGCTAGATGCAAACTATCGGATAAGTGTTGTTGACTTCTGAACTCAGTCTTTCAGTTTTTTAGGTCTCTTTATTTAGATAAAAGTCTAATTACATGGGACCATCCACATGTCATCAGGTAGAATTATCCTGCAAAGGGACTATACCTGCTGGAACTGGAAGAAACAAAATTAAGGATAACTCTGAAAGTCAAATATTTTCTCTTTAATTAGTGTACCTCAAGTTTTGAGGGATCCTTGTTGTAATATGTTCTCTTCAGTTCTCTGTTATATTTCTACTATTTCCTATATTATGGATTGCGGGTTATATTTTCCATAAGTTTATATAACCTCTATATGCATAATTCATCTATTTAGGGTTTCACAATGAGCAGAAGAGATTTTGGTGACTTGCGTGGCAACCAAAATACTGGAGGGGTTGGTATGAAAGCTGTTAAAGTGGAGCTAGATTTGGTTGGAAGTTCATTGGAATTCGCAGTACATAATAACCCTGTTATGGATCACATTGAGCAGTCTACAACTCATCCTAGACAAGACTCGAGAGAGGATAGGACCTCAAGTACTTTAAGTTCTGGTCAAGGTGGCACCAGTGCGTTGGATCATGAGAAGTCCCCATTTGATGATACAAGCCCTAGTTCTACATCACCAATTAATTATGCACCTCTTTGTCGGCAATTTTGGAAAGCCAACAAGTACGATGAAGGGGTTGCAAAAAAATCCAATCTTCGAAGTACTCTTCTTTCTGAAATTATATATATATATATATATATATATATATATATATATATATATATATATATATATATGCACACACATATATTGTGATCTGTTCCAGTTGGTCTTTTAGGATTCATTTTCTGAATTAGTTGTACAACTTTATTAACGGCTATGTGTAATGTTGATATGTTTTTCTTTTTGTGATAATGGAAATCTGACATATTGATTGATGGTTAACAGATGGCACAAATCATCTACATATTCACCCTAAATTCCTTCATTCAAATGCTACTTCACACAAATGGGCTTTTGGTGGTATGTTTAGCTCTACTGTTTTTCTTTGCAAGTACTGTTAGTTACTTATGCTGCATTGGATTTCACCTTATTTGTTGCTTATTGTCTGCAGCTATTGCGGAGCTGATAGATAATGCAATTGATGAGGTAAATTTATGACTTAAATCTTGCGTATCATACTATTATTGCAATTGAACCTTACTTTTCCAACTTTCTTATTATGTAGTCTGTCTTGATGTTGCGAGCAGCTGTTGTTTACCTTGAATCAATATATTGAATTGCATCAAGGGGTTGAGCCTAATTCCTACTATCACCTCATACTGTCACAAAATCTCTTCACGACTTTTCTGCTTTACAGGACAGCTAAATTAATTTGATCATCTCAAATAATTAGTTTTGCCTTTTTATTTGTAGAAGTGCAATAGAGTTATTTTTTTCTATTGCATCTTGCTTAAAGTACTAATTTTTTAAGAAATATAATGTTATCTAGTATAAGTAGTTTAGAAATGCACAAGTTTATTTACTTTATTTATTTTATTCTATAATATTATAGCTCTTATTTTCCTCAATGGTTTTCATCTACTGTATAGATACAAAATGGGGCTACCTTTGTGATTGTAGATAAAACTATAAATCCAAGGAATGGAGCTTCAGCATTGTTAATTCAAGGTATTTAATATTTTGAGCATTGTTGATTTTCCAGAATGGTGAAGCCCTTTTGTCTTAGCATTTTTTAACCATGGGGAAATTTATTTCATATTTACATTAGATGACGGTGGTGGAATGAACCCGGAAGCAATGCGACGTTGTTTAAGCTTTGGGTTTTCGAATAAGAAGTCAATGTCAGCCATTGGACAGTGTATGATACTTGTGCTAATATTTTTAAACATATTTGTCAAGGCCTAAAGGTGCCATCAAGCCGCTTGGAGGCAGTAAGATACTTGCTTAGGCATCCATTAGGCGAATTAGGTGATCATATACACACACATGTATATAATTTGATTATTTTTAGCAAAGATTATATTGATATACGATTATATAATATTATACATATTTTATTAATTTTTTTTAGACTGTTATCACTAATTATAATATACAAGAGTTCTATTGTTATGGTTCAAGTTTATGACTGCTAAAAGATACATTACAAATGAAAGTAAGCCAATCAAATTATATATAATTTGAAGATTAATAAATAAGTATAGCGGAACGCGTAATTTACTTGATGGATGCCTTGGCAATGCCTAGACGCCTATTCATGCTCACAAAACTAAGGCTGGCATGCCAAATTGACAACCATGTTTTCAAACGATCTTGTGTTTTCTCCTGTTATATCAATTGATATAGTTGTAGCCTTTCAGATGGAAATGGCTTCAAAACAAGTTCAATGAGACTTGGAGCAGATGTCATTGTCTTCAGCCGCCACAGGAACAGGTTTTAATATGTTAATGATGTCCACATTTTTTTGGTCATATGATCTTATTAGTTGTCTTCCTCTATTATTACTGTATTCAACTACAACATTTGACTCCAGTATATGTATGCATTTATTATGTGGTTTCCTATTATATTGCATGAGAAAATTTGGTAAATTATGTGCAAGTCTTTCAATTGGAAAATTTATACATAACCATATTTCCTCACAGACATCTGAAAGTATTATGTAAAAATATCATTGGTTTGCGTAAAATTATATCACAGAATTTTCATGTCATGCTTTCAGCTTTCCATGTATTTAATTGTCATTCTGCATTGGTTCTTGTTTACTGTTACAATCTATGTTACCCAGACTCAGGTACGGGTGTCGAACATGGGTGCAGATGCAAGTGTCAGGTACCAGAGTAAAGTAAAACCAGATAATAAATTTCTAAAATAGATCAATAATCCACTGTTATAATCAACGTTTCTAAAACCAACACAAAATATGTTTTAGTAAGTCATAAAGTTAGAGGATAGTCCAGTGTGGCTGACAGTTACAGGCTGCTATATAAATATCTTTGTATTTGGAGATTATCCTGTTATGGCAGATGTGATGTTGTAATAATTATATTTTGGATTGGTTGTGTATTAAATGATTGCTTGTAAACAGGTAATGAATGCTATTTAATTTATTTGAAAGAGATTACTTTTCAAGAATATCTTTCTTTTAAAGAAATGGAGAAAAAAAACTAGGATTCGTGGGTATGGATCCGAAAATGGACATGGGTGCGGGGATTTGGCATATAACCTTAACACAAGTGAAATTATAGCTATTTTTCATATATTTTACATTTTAAAAAATAAATGTCTTCTACCGATAAAACATACACATAATTGTATAGTCAAATTTATAACAAATCTAAAAGATATCATGGAAATAGTCATCTACTGACATCACTCCCTAGAAACAAGTTGTTTTGACATGAAAATCATTTTGAACTAGATTGCTTCAAGTTGAAGTGCCCGACTCAGATCCCACACCCACACCCACACCCATGTCCAGTCGACACGGGTATGAGGGCATAATTAAAGAGTCCGGGGGTAATGGAGGTTACAATCCTTTTCTTGTTATTAGTGTTTAAAATGATATACTGTAACGTCTTTTATCAATTACCTCAAATTGAAACCGTTTTTCATGTATACATAAATAAGTAGTAGAAAATTAGAAAGTTTTATGCCAATGATTTGTTCTGTGATTACTCAGCAACTTCCTGTCTCATTATTATCTCTTCCACAGGATTTCAACACAGAGCATTGGTCTTTTGTCCTATACATTTTTGACACAAACAGGCCACGACAGAATAGTGGTTCCCATGGTTAGTATCATCACTCTCCCTACTACCTCCTCTGGATCATTTTTTTCAACTGCCTCTGGCCTGCGTGTATTGCAGTAATATGCTTTAAAGCATATCTATGCTGTCAATTCGTGCTACATGTCAAATGATTCTTTAACAGTACATGAACAGACGTAGTATGACCATGAAAAATTGTGGTATCTTCCTGATTAAACTGTATGATAATGATTAAAGTGTATTCCCTACCAGAATTAAGTTGGCTTTTTGTATAAGTTGTTCAAACCAGCCAAATTACTTAATTGCTCTGTTTGCCAATTTAGAACCTATGACATCTTATGCGTCACTTGGAAATTTATGTTACTAGTTTTCTCTTTCATAAGGTATCTGCTTTTTGCTTTTGCTGCAGGTTGATTATGAGTTAAACACATCAACAGGCAACGTAAAATACCTAAAATCCCAAAGCAAGGAAAATTACATGTGCAATCTTTCCATTATGTTGCAATGGTCTCCATTTTCCACAGAAGAAGAACTTCTCAAGCAAGTAAGTCACCTTTCTGAAATCTCCTTTTTGATATTTTGTTCACAATTAATGCATTACCTATTATGTAAGGAGAACTCATACTTCAAGGTATTTTAGCTTTAGCTTAACGTTGAAGCCGAAATATGAATTCATTGATCGTTTATTTTGCTTTAATCATCAGATACATTATACATGATCTTTATAGATTTACACGGCTACTGTGTGCTTTGTTGACTAGTTACCCAAATGATTTTCCCCATTACAAAAAATGCTTAACATAAGTCATGCGCTGTTTTAATTCCTAATTTTGGCTCCCTTTTACTCACTCCAACCTTAAAAAATGGCAGTTTTTGGGTTTGACGGATAACTGCTTTACATACTTTAGGTATATATAGGTTATTATAAAAGTAACTGTAAGATCAAATACAACCTGTATTTTCAAAATCGTTACAATCTAAGCAAATAATTGGTCAGTTCGAATGATGATTGGTAATAGTCAAAACTGCCAGTTTTTTCAAGGATGAACGGAGTACTTGAATCCTCTTTGACATATATACTTCCCAGTGGTTCAAGTTAGTTGACCAAAACAGATGATCTAGCTGGTTTTTTGGATATGAGTAAGGATTTAAAGGATATTGTTGGTAAGATTACATTTGCCTTAATCTGTACATGGTAAAATATTAAGTTTTGTGATTGTGAATTTTGTATATTTAGTTCATATTATAAATTCTGAGAATTACAAAGCGGAAAACTGTAGATTTATTTGTTGTTGGTTTAAGTAGATCTATATTGAGAGCAGTGCAAATTAATATGGATAATTGGTAGTCATTAGGTTATCATTATGTATAGAAAAAGAAGTTAATGGTGCATCTTGATGTTCATCTTTTTTAATAAAAGATCATCTATTGTAAAAGAGTGGTAGTAGGTCTTGAAATTTTGTTCTTAATTTTCAATCTGCTATAGTCCTGAATTATATTCTTAAGCACCAGACAGCCCGGGCTTGGTTATTCCTTGTTGCTTTTTTGGTCAGTGTAATTAATCTTTTCCAATTGTAACTGCATGCAAACAATTGTATGAGCCATCATTGACGAAAAGTTTGGACAACTTTGACTGTTTGAGTAAATGCGAGTGCTTGCATGTTTTCTTTTCTTGGCTCTGTATATTGGACTATCGTCTCCTTTGCTGCATGGATTTTTTATACAGTTAACAGATTGTTTTACTGTAAATGGAAAGTTTGGTTTTTATGAAAGCATGTAATTATGTTGAACCTGGCTTTCTTAGGTTTTGTTTTACTAGCTGTCTCTTTGCTGAACTGGACTCGTCATGGATATTATCTTAGGTGTATAGTTTTCATTTGCATGTGCTGGCATGTAATTTTGCATTGTCTTGTCGGTCCTTGCAAGTCTCATCCTTGTTTGTCATTTTTGGTATTGGCATTAGGTTGAGCTATTTGAACACGAAAATGTTATTTCCTTGTAGTGTTCATCTTCCTGTGTAATTTATCTTGGTTGTCAATTTGTTGAATGTAACTAACATGATTGTTATATCATTTGTGCTTTTAACTTTCTTACTGCATACCCTAACATGAACACTATATAAAAAATATGGACACTAATAAATCTAAAAACAATAGGCATAGATTTTATTAGGGAAAAATATGTATATATTCAGCTTATTTGAGTTGGTCAAGACCTCAAGGGGATACTTTGGGCAGGACTGCAGCAACCCTATCATACAATCTGAATAAATGGGCTAAATTTGTTCAGGCTCTCGTATGCTACTATTTTATTATTAAAACATTTTGGGAGAAAAAAACATATATTGGGCCTTAATGACACAAATAAAACTTGGTATCTGATCAGTTATATTTTATCAATTTATGCTCATGAACAATAAAAACAATAGGTTGTAGCACTACCGTAAAATTCAAAAATCGGCGGGGGTATTTTCTGTTAATTCGTTTAGTGGGAAAATTGGGAATGAGAGTAGAAACCTTATCCATCAATGTAAAGAAATTCAGTAAATATCTCATGCCGTGGTATTATAGTATTAGTGCTGTTTTCAAATATGTGAGATGAATGATTACTTCAGCTGCATATTTCTAATATAGTGGATGCTCCTCTATTTATTCTTCTTTTATAATAATATGATGGCAGTTTGATGACATTGAAAATCATGGCACGAAAGTTATCATCTACAATCTGTGGTTGAATGATGAAAACACGTTGGAGCTCGATTTTGAATCAGACAGTGAGGTTGGATTTTATCAAGTATTTCCTGAATCACCTTTATATAATGCGTTAAGCTATTCCATGGTAATGGCCATTTCATGGGTTGCAGGATATTCGTCTTGCTGGAGAGGCCAAGAAGACTGAAAAGGGGGCAATGCGGTCAACATTAAGTGAACAACATCTCGCCAATCGTCTTCGTTATTCTCTTCGTGTAAGTTTAGTTTCATTGCCATGTTGTAGTTATAAATATTAATTAGTGATGGCTCTCTAAATATGACCGTCTTTCCTAGCAGGCTTATTTATCTGTCTTGTACTTGCGATTGCCCGCAAGTTTCTCCATGTTATTGCGTGGAAAAGTGGTTGAGTATCATAATATTGCTAGTGATCTCAAGTACCCTGAATTCATCCTATACAAACCTCACAGTGGTCGTTGTGTGGAGGTAGTACTATATTTTTTGCACTATGATTGCAGACATTATCTTCTTTTTAACTTGTTATACCTGTGCTATCCCAGACCTTCTTCAACAACGTTGTTGGAGTATTTATTTTTATTTGATCCTCCCTATTACCTATACACTTTGGTTGGTAGTCTTGATTATATTTAACTAAAAATTTGTTTATTCAGCATTAGCATGTAATATATAGTCTTTTCAAATAGTGTTGATTTTAAGAAATTTAAATACTCACGCACACATTTGTCTCGACTGAACCCTTGACATCTTGTTATCAAGAGTGATAATATTTACTAGGCCTATAATGCTAGAGAGAAAATTTATTGTTTATGATCACAAATTTATAATTTAGTTATTATTTTAATAAAATAATATTTTTTACTATGTTTACTGTAATCTGACTGAATATTTCATGTGTATATGAAATTTCCAAATATTAATTAGTTATTTGTTGCTATAATTTATTGTATGATCTCATTCTTGACAATTTACCAAACTATTGCATGGAAGGTTGCCTTATTTTGTTAGGAAAATGTTTAATTTGTTAGAATATAATCAATTTATGAAATTAATAAAAACATACCCTTCAGGTGATCCCATTGATATACGTATAGATTTACCAATTTATGGTAATTTAACATGGTATTAGAGTAGAAGTTGGGAGAGCTCTCGAGCTCGATTGCCTCCTACCCCTAACATTCTAATAATTAATTTGGACACTATAATAGATTATCGCTCGAAAGATGGGAAAGATGGGCTCCTAGGTGTTCCCCTCTCGACCCAAATATGGCTTTCGACTAAGGAGATTGTTACAATATAGGGGTTGTTTGGTTTGTTGGTATTAGGAATGAAAACCCATACCTAGTGTTGGGACAATTTTTTTTTAAAATTTAAAATTCATACCTCAAAGGCTCAAACCCACAAGGTATGTGTTATTGAAACTCAAGGGGGAGGTCGGTATGAGTGGGTGGTATGAGGTATGAACTTAAATATTATTATATTTCATTTCAGCCAACAAACAATGATACACATGCACACACGTACAAATAAACATTAGTAATTATAATATACATATACATATACATATATATATATATATATATATATATATATATATATATATATATATATATATGGAGACCACATTTTTGTTGGAGACGTCGGAGACTATATATGTACTGGTTGTAGAACATATTTTGCAGAACAATATATTTTGCAATGTTCTGCAAGGAGTACATATATGGTCTCCAACGTCTCCAACAAAAAGGCGGTCTCCATATAACTTAACCCTATATATATATATATATATTTTAATATAATATAATAAATTATTTTAATTAGTGACTCAATAATATTTTAAATGAAACAGAATAACAGATTAATTCCAATACTGAACCAAACATATGATATTAGAAATGAAGTTTTAACCCTATACCACCTTGATCCAATTCTTGATTATAAACCCTACTTGAATATAAACCCATATGGCCACACTACATCGCAAACCAAACGACCCGTAAAATATGATCCTCCTACTCCTAAGTCCTAACACCTTGAGATTTTAGGACTTGTAACCTAACAAAATTGAGATCAACTTTTATTTTAATTATAATAATGAAATTCCATAGCCATTGCAACCATTATATGTATTATATATTATAATTATATGTCCGGTTATGTGCTTGACATGATATAGGGTTTTAAAGTTAATTATTATTTGGAAAAAAAGGGTAATAGTAATCTTTATATCTTTTTTTTTTTAAAAAAATTTGAAACTCATGTGTCTCTCCAAGTTACTTATTTTAGTCGTATATTGATTCGTAGTTAAAGCCAACCTGCTGGCAGTAGCTGGAAAGGGGTTAATCACTTGTCATTATTACTGATATATACTTATATTGTGTTTAATGGTATTTTATCTTAGATTTGAATTGTTATATACTTATATATTAATTATATATTGATTTGAGCAAGTGTGTCTGCGTTTATATACAATTATATAGTACATGATGAACAACTTGTGGTTCTGACAGTACATTAGCTGTTTTGCTTGGCTTAAGGCATAACAACCATATCTAGTGCAAATTTAGTCATTGGCTTGGAACAAATTAACTATCTTTGCTCTTGGAATTTATAAATCAGCTAAATTCCCCTTTTTTATGTTGGAAATTTAATAATTCCTTTTAATTATGCTGTGATGCTGACTGAATCCAATTTATTAATCTGGAAACGGAAAAAGGTTTGTTTCCTTCCATAAATATTCTACGGGCTAGTATGAAGTTGAAAATTGCAAATGCTTAGTCATGGGTCTATCGGTTTTCCTCAATATCAACTGCTGTGCACCGTTGAACTACTACTTGTTTCCTTTGCATATGTCGAACGCATTTCTTTCATTACTCTTTATATCAACCAAATGTTACATAGATTGGAGGCAGATTGCTTTTTGCAGATAGTTTTATGGTCTATCTATGCTGATCTCAATCATGTGCAGGGCGAAGTTATTACAACAATAGGATTTCTCAAGGAAGCTCCTAACGTTAATATTCATGGGTTCAATGTCTATCATAAGAATCGTCTAATACTGGTGAGTCAGTAATCACTTTACTATATCTTTTTGAGTATTTATTTTCCTTGTGAATACATTATATGAGCTTCTTTTGTCCCATAGTTATCTAATGGGTATCCAGTTCAAGACTTGGAAATTGGAAAGAATGTTTGAGGTGTTGACTGTGAGTTTGTTGGGACTAGTTGGTCAATTAATAGCGGCAGAATCATTCTACCTGTGTAGTGGTTTAAGTTATCTACAGATTGAAGAAAATATGATTTTCTATTCCACTCCACCTGGTCTGCTCAAAAGATAAAAATTCATGTTCTCACTGATGTAATCTAAAAGTTCGAAACCTAATTTAAATCTTAAGTTACCCATGTATGCCACCACCTATCCGTCATTGACAGTTGGTGCATAGAATTATGACTTTTAGATAGGGCGTTCCCTTCTGGGTTCTGATATATATTCCTCAACTTAGGTTCAGTGTTCCTTCAAGAATTATGTACCTTCATCCTCTTGTTCTTTTCCGTACTCTCTCTTCATGCTTTTGTTACGCACGCAGCTCTTTTTAATGAATGTTAAAAGAACAATTAAGATGTTTTGATCATGCTGCTACAGTTTTCTTCCTGGTCTGTTAACTCCTTGGGTTGTACCTAGCATTAATTATTTTCTGGAATCGTCTATTGCCCTATTTAAATTGTTTAGCTTTCTTTATATGCATACACACTAAAATCTGTGCTTTTCTCATCATTTCAGCCATTCTGGCGCATTGTAAGTTTTACAGATAGCAGAGGCAGAGGGGTTGTTGGTAAAATCAAAATTCTGTTGATGCTTTGTATTAATAAAATTGAGTTTTGGGTAATGTGACTTGATATAGATTTATTCTTTCTAGGTGTCCTTGAAGCAAATTTTATTGAGCCTAGCCACAACAAACAAGACTTTGAGAAAACTAATGTTTTTCAAAAGCTTGAAGTTCGCTTAAAAGAAATGACATGGGAATACTGGTAAGATTATTGTGAACTGCAACTGAAAATTGAATTTTTGTTTTCAGATAAACTGAAAGAAAATCTAGGCGTTACATGTTATCAAGCAATCTGTTTTTCTGATAAACATGAATCTAGAAACTGAGTGCCAAGCAAGTTCAGATATATGAGTTAAACTGATTATTAGATACACTACACTCATAAGACAATAATTAATAAGATGCATGTTATTGTGCTTTGGAGAAAACTGAAAAGGAAAGGGAGCTTGTTCTTCATAACTTAGACCTTCTAGGAGTGACCTTGCTATGTTTCTTACCATTGGGAAAAAGTACACAAGAGGTAAGACTTATGACTATCAAGAGACTAAGTCGTGTGGCCAGATATGTGTATCCGCTAAGAGGATACAGAGTGAGGCTCCTAGGAAATTCTGTCTCAATAATAGACAATTCCACTAGAGCTTTGAAGTCTCACAGAGTGAGGCTAATAGCCAGGCAAGAGCTTAGTCTTAAATTAAGAATTAGGAGTGGTTTTCTGTACGGTAGAAGAAAAATCCAATGCTGACTCCCATTCGCATTTCATAGGATGTTAGGAGTTCCAATAATATTTTCTTGGTGAAGCCACAGTTATAAATATAGCAAGTTAAGTAATTTAGCTGCAGTTCAAAATCGTCAATGGAAGTATTTTATTTGATGCAAGTAAGCTTAGTCGTATGAGATTTGAGTACTTGAGCTTTCTGTTTGCGATCTATCTTGTTAGGCACCATTAAGGTATCTACCATTTAGTTAGCAAGTGCAGCACTTCGGCTGCAATGAGATAAGAGTGCCATTTGCATGACTGGCACTGTCTATAAATTTGGGTTTAGTTTGTAGAAAATATCTTTAATCATGTCTAATTGTATGATACAGATGCATGTAGTGGAGCTATTGTTTTCAGGGAAAACTCATACTAAATATTTGAACAACATTATTGAATGTGAGTAGGGATTACCATTGCGGATTTATTGGGTATCAGATGAAGAAAAAACCCCGGGAGTCGATGTCATCATATATTTCATCCGAGTCCAGCACAGAGCAAGGTCCTAAACAACCTGTTATGTTGAGTAAAAATTTCTCTACTGCTGGTAATGCACTACCTGCAGCTGGAAGCTTTATTCCTCCAGAGGCTGCTTTACCAAAGAGAGTAGCAAGGAAACAATGTGAATTCATAGGCAACCAAGTAAACTCACAAGAAGGTAGAGTTTTAAATGTAATTATAAGATTCAGGTGTAAAAAATATATGACTTTACTCTTCAGCACTTCGAATATGTTGCATTATTGCAGGAACTTTGAAGAGGAAACATTGTGATGGCCTGAAGGAGTCTGAAAAGGTGAAACGGAAGGCTTTGACAAGGGTCACTCCGATGAATTCTATTCCATGTCTGGAATTAGAGGTCTGTTTAAGTATAAATTCACAACTATATTGGTGTCAAAGTTTCTGCTTATGCGGCATACATTTTAGCTGTATATAATTAAGACTTTCTTTTAAGACAAAAAAATCCTGATTATCTTTATATGAAGTTAAAGATATACTGCCAGTATTTTACTCCTTTGATGCAGCCTACCACTAATACTATTTTAATACCTCGATTGATGCAGCCTACCACTAATACTTGTAAAGTGCTGGAAGATCAGGAAAGAATAAACGTTTTGCAAGAAAACAGGAAACTTCATGCACAGTAAGTTGTACAGTTTACTAAAGATTGCTAATTAATTAACTTTTGTTGCTCGACTAACTAGTAAAAAACACTCTATTACACATACTAAAGTTAATTGCTTTTCAAAATGTATACATCTATCTTTGAACCTTGGAAGCATGAACTCGGATACGGCGACACAGGATACGAGTACGGGGACACAGGGATTCGTCAATTATCAAAAAGTCCTGGATACGGGACACGGCGAAAAATATACTCGTACACATTTTTATGCATTTATAGTATTTGTATATTTCAAACACTCAATATCTTGAAATAAAAGTTCTTTTCATAATAAATGCCTTCTCCAAAGCATCACTACTGCCATCCTTCCTCTTTTTAAGTCTAATTACATTTCCACCTAATATTTTAACACCTCTTTTCCCCTTTTTCTATAGATGTCACATACCTCCACAAAGGAAAATTAGTATCATTTTGTTTTGCACTTACACCACCGTCACTATTAGTACTTAAGCTAATTTTCACTCATTGAAAAGACTTCAAACACACACACACACACACATATAAAAGAAACTAGAAGGAGATGCAGTGTTGTGTATACACAGCATATATGTATATATGTGAGAAATAACGATGGAAACAGATTGGGATTGATGAGATGAGATATATTTATGAGGACGTGGCTTTAAATTAGGATAAAATCAGATTGGATTGGGCCGTTTTGGGTGGAATAAGTTGATGGGTCTTTTCAACACGTCACCTGGCGAGTCAGACACGTACTCAGTCGAGTCGGCCGCATCCGGCGCGCATTTGGAAGGTTTCCATCTGTTTCTGTGCTTCCTAGCGTTAATTGATTTATGACAGAAGATGTTAAGTCTTTTTGCATCTGAAGTACTAAATTATGTATCTTAGTTGTGCTACTTTAGCTATATGATGATATAAGTCGTTTAAACCGGTTTGTCTCTGATCGTTTTTCCCCTTTCTCAAGGTGCCTTATAAACGAGAGGAAGGAAATGCTATTAAACGAAAAGGTTCTCCCTCGATGCTCAAATCGTATGCATACATTTGTTTCTTTTTGTGTGTGTGTATGTTGTCATTTATATTCTTTAAGTTATTGGAGCATGTTGTAACTAGGGGTGAACATGGGTTGGTTCGGGTCGGGTTTTCGTCAAAACTCGACCCAACCCGATTAGTTCGGTTTTATAAAAAATCAACCCATTAATTGTAAAAAAAAATCGTAACCCAACTAACCCAACCCAATTAGTTCGGTTTTTTATAATCGTAACCCAACCCAACCCAGAAATTTCTGCACTGTTGCAGAAATTTGTAAAAAATATTCTGCACTGTTGCAGAAATTTATATAGTGCAGAAATTTATATAGTGCAGAAATTTGTAGAAAATATTCTGTACTGTTGCAGAAAATTTATATAGTGCAGAAATTTGTAGAAAAAATTCTACACTGTTGCAGAAAATTCTGTTTGTTGCAGAAAATGTTGCAAGAGCCGGAAAGTGTTGCAGAATGTGTTGCAAAAAATTTATATAGTGCAGAAAATTTATATAGTGCAGAAATTTGTAAAAAATATATAGAATATGCAGAAAATATGCAAAAAATTCTGCATTTTATGTAATCGGGTTGGGTAAGGGTTAAAATTTGTTAAACCCTTACCCAACCCAATTAGTTCGGGTTTTTTAAAAATTAACCCATTTATATTTCGGTTTCGGACGGTTCGGTTTATTCGGCCGAAAAAAGGGGCGGGTTGGTTCGGATTGGCGATTTAATCGGATTTTTGTTCACCCCTAGTTGTAACCATTTAACTAGTTCTTCGCTAGAGGAATATTAGTGCACTAGACTGAACTTAGTTGATTGAATTACCATCGTATATAGGAAGTTGATGTATAGATGTTAAGAGATGCGACCACCTATAAATGTAAACCCTAGGACTCCCTTGAGTTGGGTGGAACAAAATTGGGTGGAAGTTGCAACAAAATAAAGGTAGTGTTGGAATGAAAGATATGGAGAAAAATAGAAATGAAAGTAGATTTTGGAGGATGTGAGAGTGAAAAGTTATTAGTATAATTTTATATAATAAGATATGTGAAGGATACATATGGGTGGAATGTGATAACCCAGGTAAAATTCCGAGCCTTTTTCGAAATCGAGTTAAATATTGAATCCATGTCACACATAAGTCTAAAGTACACAAGCCCAAATGCAACAACGTGTGTGTTCTCTTCTACCTTATATTGTACTACTAAAGCTTCACATGGGACTGGGGTGTTACAAATCCCTCATTTAAATTCCTGAAATCCTCGTCAGGGCGAATGTATATCTCATAGGCCCATATCGTACCTTCTAGCCGTTGTGGGATAATACCGGTTAGCTTCGTGTCCTACTTTCGACAACTTGATGTATTAAGCTTTCGAGAGTCGGCTCTGATACCATATATATGATAATCTGGGTCAAATCGCGAGTTTTTTTGAAATCAGTTCAAATCCCGAATTTGTATCACAAATAAGTCCAGGATTGATGTGGGACTGAGGTGTTACAAGGAAATAATAAGCTCTACTCTTAATTTTGTGGAATGGAGGAATGAATGGAATTTATGCATAATTGTCCACAAATTTTGATTGCATCCCATTCCTACCTTACATGTTCCTTCCTTTTGAATGCCTACGTGTATGCTTACTAATATTCTAAGGTAATCATAAAATTTATACATTTTTATTTCAGAAATAATGTCACATGCACCCTTTTGCTGGCCTGATGAGTACATCTTTACATAGAATATATACTATTAAAATACACATGAGAACATGTACACACACATAAATGGTCATATAGTTGCCAACAAGCCAAAACAATAACAGGAAACACTTTTTCATAGCGTATATTTTGCTCAACAAATGTGGCGTTGGACCTTTTTAACTAATTTAGACTACTAAGAGCATCACCAATACCAATAGATGTGGGACTGAGGTGTTATAATACCGGCTAGCTTCGTGTCCCACTTCCGACAACTTGATGTATTAAGCTTTCGAGAGTCGGCTCTGATACCTATATGATAACCTGGGTCAAATCGCAAGTTTTTTTGAAATCAGGTCAAATCCCGAATCCGTATCACAAATAAATCCAGGATTGATGTGAGACTGAGGTGTTACAAGGAAATAATAAGCTCTACTCTTAATTTTGTGGAATGGAGGAATGAATGGAATTTATGCATAATTGTCCACAAATTTTGATTGCATCCCATTCCTACCTTACATGTTCCTTCCTTTTGAATGCATACGTGTATGCTTACTAATATTCTAAGGTAGTCATAAAATTTATACATTTTTATTTCAAAAATAATGTCACATGCACCCTTTTGCTGGCCTGATGAGTACATCTTTACATAGAATATATACTATTAAAATACACATGAGAACATGTACACACACATAAATGGTCATATAGTTGCCAACAAGCCAAAACAATAACAGGAAACACTTTTTCATAGCGTATATTTTGCCCAACAAATGTGGCGTTGGACCTTTTTAACTAATTTAGACTACTAAGAGCATCACCAATACCAATAGATGTGGGACTGAGGTGTTATAATACCGGCTAGTTTCGTGTCCCACTTCCGACAACTTGATGTATTAAGCTTTCGAGAGTCGGCTATGATACCATATATGATAACCTGGGTCAAATCGCAAGTTTTTTTGAAATTAGTTCAAATCCCGAATTTGTATCACAAATAAGTCCAGGATTGATGTGGGACTGAGGTGTTACAAGGAAATAATAAGCTCTACTCTTAATTTTGTGGAATGGAGGAATGAATGGAATTTATGCATAATTATCCACAAATTTTAATTGCATCCCATTCCTACCTTACATGTTCCTTCCTTTTGATTGCATACGTGTACGCTTACTAGTATTCTGAGGTAGTCATAAAATTTATACATTCTTATTTTAGAAATAATGTCACATTCACCCTTTTGCTGCTTGATGAGTACATCTTTACATAGAATATATACTATTAAAATACACATGAGAACATATACACACACATAAATGTTCATATAGTTGCCAACAATCCAAAACAATAACAGGAAACACTTTTTTATAGTGTATACTTTGCCCAACAAATGTGGCGTTGGTCCTTTTTAACTAATTTAGACTACTAATAACATAACCAATACCAATACCAATACCAATAGATGCATTCTTTAGGGGTGCCAAACATGTACAACTCATCATAAATAATAATTTTTTATTTTCTTCTTCATCCATATCATATTTGGGTACCTCTTATTTTAATAGTTGGCACCCAACACAAGGTGCTTAAATGATCCCCAAACAAATAAGTGTTTGTGTTTTATCCATTTAAAAGAGGTGCCAAGGGGTGCCAAAATTTGGCAACTTCTCATAGCACTCTTTAGGCACCCTTGCAACTCGAATAGGGAGGCACCCAAGAATTCCATGCCACAGATTTTGGCACCCCTGTTGGAGATACTCTAAGGGTATGCATGCTCGATTTAGTTAAAAGGTTCTATAATCTCTTCTAGCTGTGTATTCTCTAATCTCTACTAATTATAATCTCTAATGAAGGTTAAATATGGTATCATAAGTTAATCAACTTACATAAATGTAATAACGATTCTATACTTTTGGAGTAAGACAAAAATAATAATTCAAAACAGTAGTATCTTTTTATCAGTTAGCTATAAACAATTATTGTTTAGTCTCTACACTTGAACTACTACATTTTTTTAAAAAAATGTATCAAGCACTTTTTATTATAGAAACAAAATTCCAGTATCTTTTTTTTCATCTTACTCGACCAAAACACCCCTGCATCATATAGCTACACTGATCCTGTTCATATCAGCCAATATTGACCATTACCCTTTTACCCAGTAATATGCGGAATATTTTATACTTTTTCCTTTTTCAGGTGAGCAGGCTCAGAAATGAGTTAAGAGAGGCCCAAAGTCAGTACAGTAAGCTATCAAGTGAATCACAGCTGTTGGAGAAGATCAAGGTGGAAAACAAGGTAGATATTGTTATTAAATTCGGCAGTTTTTTCAGTGTTATGTTAGTTGGTAAGTATAGCTGATACCAAGACATCATACCACCCTCGAGAGTGCAGAGTGACTAAACATCATAAAGGGTATTGATATTGTTTTTTAACTAATGGCCAAATATGTAAAGAGTATTGCTATAGAGGATGCCCGTGAAACATGTGGCCTAATTATATGAACTATTGAATTGGATATAAGAATTGGTGGTCCCTCTACTTTTTGTCCAAGGTTTGTTGACCAATCTAATACA
Source organism: Oenanthe sinensis (assembly GCA_028671895.1). Classification (NCBI taxonomy): domain Eukaryota; kingdom Viridiplantae; phylum Streptophyta; class Magnoliopsida; order Apiales; family Apiaceae; genus Oenanthe; species Oenanthe sinensis. The sequence continues at coordinate 11,627,265 of CM053798.1, read as the reverse complement.
TATCTGTTCACTATAAGAAGTTGAGTTTGCCTGGTGGTAAGGTGTCCAACTCATGGCCAAATGGTCATGAATTTGACTCACTTATCTGATATGTCGGAGGTCGTTTTCTGGAAACAGCCTCTACTCAAATGAGTAGGTTGTGAGGAGGCTAGGATCCTCTCCTACTCAAATGAGCAGGGGTAAGGCTGGTTACATCCTACCCCCCTCACGTCATTTGCTTCTAGGGGGATAAGTAAGTTACTTTACCTTTTTACTATAGAGAATGGACATGTATAGCCAGCATATCAAACCAGTAGCACCTGCATTTCTGATAGAATGTAATTACATTTTCGATCGAAGTCCAACTAATTCATGGTTGTAGAAATTATTTGTTCTTTTTGGGTTCATTGCCACTGTTTGCTTGTTGCAGCTTCTCTAGTTGGATGCTTAAGGTCTCAATGAAGGTTCACTGTATTTTCTATCACCAGTTCCGTATCCACCCTGTCATCAGGAAATCTCATTACACAGTATTAAAATTTTGGGTATGACCAGAGCTTTGGCTGTCTGAAATCTGATGGTGCAACTAGTTGTACTTTGGCATGACTGTTGACTTCATGAGGGTCGTGTTTATTTGGGCCTCTGCATGTCGTCAGCATGGTTTTGAACTTCACCGCACTGACGCACTCTGCTACACCCTCTCCCGGAAAGTAACCCGTCAACAAACAAGTTCCTGGACTGTCCATGTCAAACCCATTGTAAAAGAATTTCGCTAAATTTTTATCGAACAACTTTGAACAATTGTATAGTCTTAATTAGACAACTAGTAACTACTGTGATGTTGGTTATCTTGTTCCATTGGATGTCCTATATCTATTTTTTTTTAGTTGTAAGAATGATGGAGACGATGTGATATTGAATTTATCTGTTAATCTGTTATTACATTTTTTTGTTTAACAAGTCATTGGTCTAAAATTTTAACTTCTTTGCTCCTGAATTAAAGATTGATATTGAATTTTCAAATTATAATAATGCGAAAATTTCAAAATGGGGAATGAATTAACAAAGGATTAAATAAAAATGATTAATATATTCCGAGGGGTCTTTTTATTGAGAGAATGACCAAATTACCTCATAATGAATGATAATGGCCCTAAATACCTTTTGATGCAATGGTGGCCCTAAACAACTGAGTCCGCGCATCAGAGAAATGCGTATATCTTATTTATGTGCAATATATAATGCTTCAAAACAAAAAAACTATGTAATGCGTGACCTATATTATTTGATTAATCTTTGAGTAAAGACTGTGCAACAATAGTAAGCAGCACATTCCAAGAAACCATACATATATTGAAATAAAAGAACTTTTTAAGCTGCATCGAAAAATGTGTAAGATAATATCACTAAAGAATATGTAATACAGCCGGAGAAAAATTATTATGTTTCTAATATGTACGCATCTACAACTTGCGTGTTTTTAAAATAAGAAATATCAGTTACGCATTTTCAAATTACGTTTATGGAATAAAAAAATGATATTTTAGTAGATTACACATATTACATATGCGTAACTGAAATACGCACATGTGATATGCGTACTTCGTGGGTAATCAGTGTCAACCATCCCGCGTGTAGGTATTTTGGTAAGCGTTTTAAAATAAAAGGGCATTTGAGACCTTCACCCCTTTTTATTTGAGAGGAAAAGCATAAGTTAAAATTATTCATTTTGTATCGATGCCACTATTCTTAAATAAATTTTTGAAGGCGGGCTGTACTTTATACATATATATTAAGTATTATGGGAGAAGTCGAATTCGTTTATAATATATGAAAAATACCATTATTTGAAGTTTTTGTATACTCTATTTCTTACTGGCCAGTCTGGAACGTGCCATTGTTCATAACAATTTTTAGCATATACGAATATTTTTTTAAAGTGATGAGAAAATTCTTATTTAGAAAAAAATCTTAGAAGAAGTGTTAAAAGTGCGGATAAATGACGTGACTCTTTTTGTATTCACAAAAATTTCTCATATTAATGTTATTCGTGGAGTGGAGAGTCATAGATGGTTGTGACAATCGTTTATCCGGAACACAGACTCTTCTTAAAATATTAAAAATTGAACTAAAAAATAGTTATCAAACATTTTTAATATCTATTTCAATATTATTTAAATAAAATTTTAAATTAGAAATTAAAATTTTCATAATCATATAGAATCATTCATATAATCTATTTTGGAACATGGATTTAATTTAAAATTCCTTCTTATTTTTTTCTAAATATTTATTTAAAATTATAGATTTGATCAAATTACGGAACCCACATATAAACGATTTTCTATGTTTGATATTTGGATAATCAAAATAATTTGAATTTTAGATATCATTTGAGTTTAATAGTATTCAAATATTAATACCAATTTTAGAATTTGAAATAATTACTCAAATCATGTTATTTAAAATTTATCATTTAAAATAAAATACATGTTAGGTAATTTCATTTTTGAAATAACATATTTTTTGAACTAAAATATTTGTTAATCTAACAAAAACATTTTATTACATAATGACTTTCCCACCAAATATAATAGTTTGAAAAAAAGCCATGAACAAGGTGAAACACAAGACAACACACTACTACAACTCAATAATCAACCGCCTCTCTTCCCAAGGTGCTCATGCCCATGTTCTTGACACATACATCTCCATTTTTCAACCCAATAATATACACCCAGATGCCTATACATTTCCTAGTTTACTCAAATCTTGCACTTTTCTAAATCTTTTTTCACATGGGGTTTCTTTTCATCAGCAGATTATAGTTCATGGGGTGTCTTCAGATGCCTATGTTGCGTCTTCTTTGATCAGCTTTTATGCTAAGTTTGGTTATGCAAAGTGCGCACACCATGTGTTTGATGAAATGTCTGAGAGAAATGTGGTCCCGTGGACTGCTATGATTGGGTGTTATTCGAGAATTGGGGATGTGGGTACTGCTTTTTTGATGTATAAGAGGATGCAATGGGAGGGAGTTGGGCCTAGTTCGGTTACTATGTTGGCGTTGTTGTCGGGAGTTGGGGAGGATGATTTGAGTGTGGAGTGTTTGTTTGTTTGTGTAGTGAAGTATGGGTTTGATTTTGATTTGGCTGTGGTGAATTCTTTGATGAGTTTGTTTGGGAAATGTGGGAGAGTTGAGGATGCTAGGGGGTTGTTTGAGTCGATGGATAGGAAAGATATTGTTTCGTGGAATTCTTTGGTTTCGGGGTATGCTTTGACGGGAAATGTACGAGAAGTGATGTTGCTTCTTAATAGAATGAAATTTGAAGGTGTCGAACGTGATCACCAGACTGTTGGGGCATTAGTTTCTGCGACAGCAAGGCAGAATAATATTATTATGGGAAAATTGGTGCATGCTCATATATTAACTTCTGGTTTTGAGTTGGATATACCTGTTAAAACATTGCTTATTTCTATGTACTTAAAATTTGGAAATCTAGATTATGCATATACTATATTTGAACAAACATTAGACAAGGACACTATGTTGTGGACAGCAATGATCTCGGGTCTTGTACAGAATGATTTTGCGGACAGGGCAGTTGTTATCTTCCGAGAAATGTTGAGTTCTGGAGCTGTGGCATCTTCTGTTACTGTAGCTTGTGCTCTTGCAGCTTGTGCTCATATGGGTGCCCTCAATTTGGGGACCTCAATTCATGGTTACATGATTAGGCAAGAAATGCCTATAGAAGTTCCTACTCAAAACTCCCTTGTAACGATGTATTCAAAGTGTGGTCGTTTGGAGCAAAGTTGTAAAGTTTTTGATATGATGGACAGAAAGGATATCGTTTCTTGGAATGCTATTGTTTCCGGGCATGCACAGAATGGAGACTTATTTAAAGGTATGTGCTTGTTAAATGAAATGAGGTCAGCCCTTCAAAGACCAGATTCGATAACTGTTGTCTCGCTTCTCCAAGCTTGTGCATCCATTGGAGCATACCATCAGGGAAAGTGGATTCATAGCTTTGTCATTCGGAATGGCATTGGATCATGCATCTTGGTTGATACAACTTTAGTTGATATGTACTCCAAGTGTGGTCATTTAGAAAGTGCAAAAAGGTGTTTTGACAGAATGTTACAGCATGATGTGGTTTCTTGGAGCACTATTATTGCTGGGTATGGCAGTAATGGTAAAGGAGAAACAGCTTTGGAGCTGTATTCGGAGTTTCTCAGAACTGGCCTACGACCTAACCATGTAATTTTCTTATCTGTTCTCTCTGCCTGTAGTCACAATGGGCTCGTTGATTATGGTATGAGGTTATTCTACACAATGACAAAGGATTTCCAGCTTGAACCCAAAGTAGAACATTGTGCTTGCATTGTTGATCTCCTCTGTAGAGCTCGTAGGGTGGAAGATGCCCATGACTTCTACAAGAAAATGTTTGCAGAACCAGTAGTTGATGTTTTAGGGATACTACTAGATGCTTGTCGTAGCAATGGCAAGGCAGAACTTGGTGAAACTATTGCTGAAGAAATTTTAATGTTGCAGCCTGGTGATGCTGGAAACTATATGCAACTAGCACACAACTATGCTTCCACAGCTAGATGGGATGATGTCGGTGAGGCTTTGATTCAGATGAGGTCTCAAGGACTGAAAAAACTTCCTGGCTGGAGTTTTATCGAATTACAAGGGACCATCACAACATTTTTTACGGATCACAGTTCACATCCTCAATATGAAGAAATTGTAGAGCTCTTAATGTTTTTGAGCAAAGAAATTAGGAAGCCTGACATTATCAATCCCAACAAAATATTCAGGGAAGATTTTGGAAAATGTGAAAATAATAGCTTCCTCATGCAAGAACTACTGTGTGTTGAGTCTTGAAAACCATGTTATAAGTGCTGATTATGATTACTTTGATTTTAATGCATTTGTGATCAGTGCAGATTCAAATTTGTGGCCAGTATTTCGCTTAGAATGCGCTCTGGCTGTTGATACAACTAAGCCAGAAAGTGTCCTGGCGGGAGGTCAACAAAAGACTGGCACTAAGAAATATCGCAAGATGCAGCACTTCATAATATTTTGCCTCATTTTCCACAAATGAAGACATCTTTCGGTTGCAAGTTAGAACGATGGTGAACCATGTACTTTTTTAGATTCAGTGTTGAAAACCAGAAAGGGTGGATACATGGTAAAGCTGGCACTTGGAGGGAGATTTTAACTCAATCTTATGAAGGATTTGAGTTTTGTTTGAGAGTATATTTGATGGCAAATCAACTAATTCAGAAGGCTTTGAGTTTTGTTTGAGGGTAAATTTTGCTTAGCTAAACCATTTAAAAACTGTACTGGGAGTAAAGGATACTCACCTTGTCCTCTTACCAATCCCAGCAGAATGGGAGGATTTGACGACTTGAAAAAGTTTCTGGGCTATTTTTATAGGCAGAAAGGTTTTACGGGCTAATTTGTATAACTTTTGTTAGGTGGCGTAGGAGGTGTCATGCAGTCATGCCATTAGAGCTTTTTTGGTCGCTAAAGAACTGTAAGCTAATGGCTTACACATCCTAAAATTCTACTGCCTTGATCAGTGATTCAGTGGTAAGCGATTCATGTTTGGGACCTGATGCAAACCAGATGAAAAATAGCATTACTTAAATATGAGGAACTACAGATCATCTGTAGCAGCTTATAGAATCAGAAATTCTAAGCTGGTTGCCTGTTGCTACAATAAAGCAAAGCAACCATGTAAGCATTAATCTCGCACACTGAGCAGAAACATCCCAGCACCGCAAATGAAAGAGATTAGAAACAGTAAAAAGAAACTGCAGATAGAGATATGGGACATGAGTGGTCTAACATACACCAAGTGCGCCATATTCTTCTATCATATTACCCTTGTACTTGCTAAAAAGTTTTTTTTCTCACAACAGTGAATAATATAGAAAAAACCATTCAGGACTGGTTTCAAGGTTGCAGAATTTGGCAAGTCACCAAACAATAAGTACTTATGTAATGCATGAACAAATGAAGGAAGCAGTAGAGCTCATAAATTCCACTTCCAAAACAAAAATCACAGTTTCTGAATAAACCTAAAATAATATATATAAGACAACTTTTAACAGTACATGGTAGAATGATACAATTTCTATCCAAAGAAACATCCAAACGATGATACATGGGGGAATGTAAACCGCATCCAACATAAGTCGACTACAGAAATTTGGTATGCATTTCCTAAAACATTAACTACTCAATAGAACCAGAACCTCAGTTTCGAAAGGGCCCTCGACTATCTCAACCTCTTTCTACAAGGATTTTGCACCACAAAAAGAACAAAATTGCATTCTTATCTTTTAGCTCTCTCCAAGACATCCTTTACAGTTACAATCCTATAAGAGATTTGCCCTCTTCATAAACCTGATTGTCCTGCAATAAATGGGCCAAATTGATTCAATTAAGTCCAAGTATTTCTCCACTAACCAGTTACTGAAGTCTTTCTTCACTCTTGCTGATAGATTTTTGAAATCCAAGTTTTTGGTATCCAACATATTACTCAGCGCTTCCTTGAGCTTCCCAGGGGAGGTGAAGCTACATGCCATTGCATAGTAGGTAGGCACAGCCTTTAGTATCATAACAGTTTGCTTGAAGGTAAACACATAAAGTGCACATATAGCCTGGAACATCTTCACATAGACAGCAACAATTATAGGACCTATAACCCACAAAGGGGTCAACTCCTTTGATACTGCAGCTCCATGAACTACATTGACTACCAGAAATAAAGGCACACTGCAACAAGAAGAGATAACATGATGAAATATTAGTAAAATTATCCTGCTGGCCTTGATATTATTAGAGCATGAAACCGAGATATCAAATGTGTTTAGGTGCATATAATGATGAATGATACTACTACTGTAGACATCAAACCAACAATATACGACACCACAAAAAAACAGACAAGTTCCCGAGCATACTTCATTTTTGAAAAGTATCACGGTAAAACATACAAGTCCTACAAGAGGTGGGGATTGCTACTAGTCAATCTACTTGACATCCGATAAGATAGTCTCTCTCCACTAAAACACATCAACAAATTGATTGATTAGAAGATATGAAGGTTAATAATGTTAAAAAAGTTTCAAAAAAATGTTTACTTCTTGAAAAAAGACAATAATATACACATCAAGATGTAGTTTGCAAATAAATAATATTATACCGAATAAAATATTGCAAGCTAATAAATAATTAGAATGACCAAAGAGTAGCAAACTATGAGACGAGGATCACGTTTTCTTATACAAAATATAACACTTAATAACATTCTGTAAAAATATAAAATATAGGGAGAGAAAAATTAAACTCGTACTTACAATATTAGCAAAGGCATCTTTATCATTGCATCCAGACCCCAGAAGGAGTACCAAACAGCTTTTAGAATCTCGCTCCTTCCTTTCTTTTGCATCTTGTCTTGAGTTTCTGTCTTTTCATCTGACGACGGCTTCTCTATAGTTTCATCTACCACTTCATTTGGCGAGGGTGTTCTCAACAACGTCAACCAATTCCTAAACAAAGTTTGTATAGCTTGCGATCCTTCTGTGGTCTTTGCAGAACTTGAGGGGACTGAAGCATCCTGAGACAATTCAGTTAGGGTTTCTTCACTTCCCTGCTGCACATAAGAAAGCTTGACAGAGTTCTTTTGATACTTTGACCCAAATGAACCACTGGAGTCCTCACTTTGCCCTGTGCCTTTAAAGCATGTGATTTTTAGTTCCTTCGCCTGTCCTAGAAAAAACGGAGCTCCTACACTGCAAACAACATATGCCTTCAAAGTGAATGTGGAAAGAAGCAATAGCTTGAAGTACAGGCAGACACATATCTAAATATATGTAAATGCGTGCTACACTTATACTATAACCTAAATCCTATGAGCTTGTACCCAAAAAAATATAAACCAATTAGGTACCAACGGACAGTGCTCTCTCTCAGCAGAAAGAGGGTGGCTCTCGAGAATATTCAACAAAATTAGGATAATTTGTTACATATGAGCATAGATGGTTATTATTGATCATCTAATGGTTAAACAAAGTAATTTTACAGCCAACTAGAGGATAAATGTATCATAGGTTCATAACATCTGTTATAACTTTTAAGGTACCCAAACTGCCAAAAACAGAATCATACAGAGCAGAACCAAATGGGAGAACAGGGCTAAAACTTAATTTAATTGAAGAGAGGAAGAGAGAAGTTGTCACCAACTAGTGAATGATTAAATACATGAACCTCAATTGAGTGACAATCGAATACTCAAACATTAATCAAGGAAGACCTGAAGAATTTTTCTTCAAGAAGAAACCTATGCCGAAGGTGTCGCAGTTAAAGACATTCACCAATCATGAGATTAAATTGCCAAAGTAAAATCAGGTAATCATTCTCCCAGGTATTTTTATTAATAGGATTATAAAAAGAAATTGACAGCCAACACTAAATAATCAAGTCAAAATTGGTCAAGAATGATTCTCTTCTTAAAAGCACGATTTTATGTGCTTCATGAAAATTGGTCAGTGCTTCATGAAAAGAGCTGCATTTTTTTTTCAAATTGTAGCGAAAAATTGTGTTGCACACCTCTTTGCGTATGAGCATGTACTAGGAGAACTCTGCATCATGGAAAGCATGATAGTATGGGTTTGCATTTTACGTTGACATAAATACTGATAAATGATTATGTTACCTATGTATATAACTATATATATACACAGATGGTTATACACTATAAATGTGTATCATTTACATGTCATTTTATGGTAATACATGTCTTGCTACTTATCGATCCTTACTTCCTAGAACATGAAGATAAGCATGCAAGCAAAGTGTTAATACCCAAGTACGCATGCAGACAGATGCAGAAAATTTCTAAATTGACGCTAAAAAAATTAAGTTTTCTTATAATATTTTAGTCACTACGCAAGCAGCCATCTAGAACATTAATAATTTATAGTTTTCTAGTTGTGAGGATCATCAGACAGTTTGATAGTATGCCTTAAATCTTAATTGATGTGTACTTGGACAAAGCAAGGTGCAAGGATCACCATTTATATTAAAATCTCCATAATAAAGAAAGTCTTTATTCATTCACCTCTGCAATCAGCATTTTAGCTGCTATCAGACAAATAATTGATTGCAAATATCTTTATTGGCCTAAAAGGTTGTCCTTTCTCGGAATTTTATTCCTACTTATCTAAATTTAGGAGTTGAAACTCCTAGTGCTTGCAACAAAATTGTTGTTCCTTTGTTAAAGAATCTTTAACTTTGTCTAGGAATATAGTAGAAGCTGGTTTAAAAAGAACTAGAGAAAGGAGATAGCAAGTTCATATGAAGCAGGTGCGCCCCCCACCCCCCCCCCCCCCCCCCCAAAAAAAAAAAAAAACAAAAAAACAAAAAAACCCTCCCAGTTCCACACAGTTCATCATCCGATATCATGGTCAGTGATGATGACTTTCGAGGTCTTGCATCTTTCAAGATACCCAAAGTATGAATTTGGTAGATTCTCGACAATCTATCTAATATCTATTTACTTTAGAGAGCCCCCCTCATTTATTTGCTCCTACCGATACTCTTACTGGAGGGACAATAACAAATTACATTGAACAATATATAAACCGCCATTATGTTAAAAAGGGTGACGTTAGAGAAACTACTCACCACAGAAAAGGTATGTACTTGCATTGCAAGGAAACAAAATTATTCGTTCCCCGAACCACTGACACAATCCTTCCAATTTGTCTTGATTCGCAAATTTTATTCCTTTGTACAAACTGTGTAGGAAATGTTGCACAAGAACCCTGATCGTAAAAGAAAACAAGAACGCAAAACTCAATCAATCACATAAGCTTCTCAAGAATCATACTGCAAATACGAAAAACAATACTCAATCAACTAAACCTAGACAAGAGATTTCCATAAAACATACTATAACTATGCATATATCACCAGCTCAACGAAAACAAATCCCAAATGCTGACAAAAAACGATTTTACAACATATATAAAGAAACGCAAAATTCTACATATACAAAAAGTCCACACATAAAGCAAAAAAAAAAACGATACTAATATCAGTGTTTTGATTACCTGCATCTGATGGGTCACCAAAGCTGCCATTATATCGCAACCTCAAACACCCAATAGTCCACCCTGCAGCATTCTAAATTACAACCCCCTATCCAAAAAAACAAAAATCACCCACAAACCAAAAAAAAAATTAAAAATTAATTTCATGTCACAACAACACAACACCCAAAAATCACAACAATACATACCCAAATTCAAATACTTGTAAATTCACAAACACAAAACAACTCCCCTAAACTAGTGTATCCACATAAAAGCATAAAGGATGAGTTTTTATCAGCAAAAATTAAAAATAAATAATGGGTTTTCATATATGATGCATATATAGCTTACCCATTTCACAAATTTTCATTTCATAGCTAATTCAACTTTTTCCCAAATCAATTCAAACATATTATACATACATAATAATGAAAATGAAGAAAAGGGTATGTGATATTTCACCGGAAAAAGCAAAAGGGCCACCGCTGTGTAAACTCCTTGGCCGACTTTATCTATATATGTAAGTATGTATGTATCTATCTCTGTATATCTATCTTTCTGTTTGTTTTAGAAAATGAAATAGAATGCTGTCTGCATATGTATGTATGATTGTATGTATATCTTTTCTGTAAAGGAAAATAAAATGGGGATTCGGATAGGGGGTAAAAAAAGGGGGGTGTATGCGGTAAATTTTAGGGGTTTTGTAAAAATTACAGTCGCTACAGTAAAAAACTACTATTATCAAATATTCAAATTTTAATGTTTTTTTATATTTATAAAACTGTTGTTCAAATAGTAAATTTATTTTTGTAATATTTTTTCCCACCTCAAATATTTGTCATTATTGAAAATAAAGTTGATTCTATAATATTATTTTCTTAAACAAATTCGACGAGGGTACGAATTGAAATGTTAATTATATTATTTAAAATATTTTCATCCCCTTTTTTATATTTAAAATTTGAGAGTATGTGTACGATATTTATGTTATTAATTCAATATAGAATATTTATAATAAAAGTTTTGTTTATATAATTTATGTTATTTGAAAAATGTTCATTTCATAAATTTAAATCTATCTCTTTCCAAACTCTTATAAATGAAATTATTTCATCAACATTAATATATTCACGATTTTAATTTTGATTTTGATTCTCGTATTCTTATATATATATATATATATATATATATATATATATATATATATATATATATATATATATATATATATATATATATATATATATATATATATATATGTTATAATCACATATTTTGTGTTATGCCCAAATATTGTGCATGGGTCCTGGACAGAGCCACTGACATAAATTGGTCGGTATAACTCGCATCTGAGCTCACATGGCACCAAAGCCCACATCCAGTTCGTATGGTAAAATATTCCAAGACCCTTGGCTTAGCGTGAGGTCGCTTCGCTAGTTCACCAGCCTTAGACTCATTCAGTTTCAAGAAGGAAGAGAGAGGACAACCGGCCCCTAGCCCAATTCGCTTCTCATAACCTCTCAGGTCGCATAGAATTGGCAGAGAGGCCCTCAGCCCGACTCGCTTGTCAAGGCTCACTGCCTCTAGATCGCTTCGCTAGTTTGGAGCACTCAACACAGATTTCTCATAACTAGCTGAAAAACTCTTAACCTCACGGACTCACCTCACTTGATATTATTTATTAATCTGAAGATTATAGAAGGCCCTCCGGGGTAATATCTCAACATACTTATCTATTTGAAGACAGTTAGTTCTAGGGCTCTCACATCATCAAGGGATCTGCACAGGATCACCTCTACGTACTGCTCCCGTGAGGCCACATCACGCACAATTGCTCCCGCGAGGCCACTGCGCGCATATCTCATTACGGGGACCCCTTGCTCTACAACCCCATGACAGTCCCCGGAGCCTAACGGGCTTGGGCCATGACAGTTACATACATCTGAAAAGCCTACCCTCCATATCTGCACGGACTTGGGCCAAAGTCCAGCACGTCTAAGGATTTGAGCCTGATGGACCGGATCAATACCTAGCCCATTATAGGTAACTTGTCCTCCAAGAACTACGTATAGCTTGAACCCCTATAAATAGAGTATGTAGGCCTCTTGTTTAAGTTGAATTGACAGTTGGCAGCAAGAGAACAAACATTGTCTCTGACCTTCTAACGAATCAACAACAAGATCAGCTACCGAAATCCATCACTTTCCTCCCGTGTTCTTCGCGTTCTTCATCAAGTTCAACAGCAAAATCATCATATTTTGCTCCGTGATTCCAACAAACCTCCAAATTACTGTTATACCAGTTTCTCCCTATAACAATTGTCGTTAGAAGGAGGGCCACTTGACATCTGAGGGAGAAGGATGTCTAACACTAAGAGATCCGGATGAAGGATCACGTTGGCCACTTAGCCGAGATGTTTGACATCTTGAGGAAGTACCAGATGAAGCTCAATCCCCAAAAATTTGTCTTTGGGGTAGAATCCGGAAAATTCCTAGGCTTCATTGTTAATCACCGAGGGATCGAGGCCAACCCGGCCAAGATTAAAGCTCTAAAAGAAATGAGGTCGCTCAGAAATGTAAAGGAGGTGCAGAGGTTAACTGGTCGGATATCAGCTTTAAACCGCTTTGTCTCTAAATCATTTAACAAATACCAAGAGTTCTTCAAAGTAATCAAGAAGATATGGAAGAAATTCGAGTGGACTCCCAAATGTGAAGAGACCTTCCAAAAAATTAAGAAGCATCTAGGCAACCCGTCTCTCCTATCCAAGCCTCTGGCAGGGGAGACTTTAAACCTCTACCTAGCTGTCTCAGAATACTCAGTTAGTGCTGTGCTGATTAGAGAAGAAGGAGACACTCAGTTTCCCATGTACTACGTGAGCAAGAGAAAGATGGGTTATGCTCTCATTCTGGCATCAAGGAAGCTCCAGCCTTACTTTCAAGCTCATAAGATTGAAGTGAGAACCGCCTATCCACTAAGGCAGGTGATACACACGTCAGAAACATCCGGTAGGCTGTTGAAGTGGGTAGTAGAGCTAGGTCAGTTTGATGTCTCTTACAAGCCCCGCAGTGCGATAAAGGGGCAGACTCTCGCTGACTTCATTCTGAAATTTCCACATCACAGTGAGGAGAGCTCACAAACCCTCATTGAGATCTCGAACGCCACTCAAGAAAAAATCAGTGAGCACAGCTCCCCGTGGTGGACCTTATATGTAGATGGAGCTGTAAATAATGAGGGAACTACTGCAAGAATAGAGCTTATCACTCTAGAGGAGCACAGACTCAATACAGCTATCCACTTCACTTTACAGGCTACAAACAATGATACTGAATATGAGGCTCTCATATCTAGCCTAAATGAAAGGGGAGATAGGAGTGAAGGGAAGTAACTCACTGCACTTTCATGTGTACTAGAAATGCTAAATGTAATCTCTATGTAATGGTTGATGATAACTCAACAATAGAACAGGACATCTAATAATATGCAGGTGCAAAGAAATCTTGGATCACAGAGTTCAGTTAAGACAAAGTATCAAAGGATCATCTACAGACTTGAAGCCCATTGGAAGAAGTTCATTAACATGTTCATGCCTCAGTGGAGAATAAAAGATATTGATATCTATTCAAGGATGTGGAAACTATAGAAGATTGTCTTAGTCTATGAAGATTTTAGTGCATTATAATCGAAGCTACAAGTAAGGTTTGCAAAGAAGAATGTGGAATCATGTTCGGAATCAAGAGCCCCTATCAAGATTAGTCACTTATGAACCAGACCGTTGCATCAAGTGTCAGGACATTGGAGGCAAGCTCTCGTCGGTTAATATGGTTTTAATCATTCTAAAGTTGTTGGTTTTCTTGAGTCATGTGGAGGATCAACAAAGGTGGTAAATCAGTGTTGGAGAAATGTCAGCCTAATGGATAAGGGACATACAGCACAACCTGATTGGATCTTACTAAAGCTTCACAGATTAGAAGGCCAAATACTTGGACGTGGTGGAGTCACGTATACGGGGCCAAATATTTGGATAAGGAAGTCTACACAATTTGAAGAGTGGAATGGAAATATTTAATTTAATTAAATAAAGTATTTATTTAATTATTTATATATTTTATAAATAAAGATATTCTTTATTTATATTATATATATTTATTAAATATTACTTTTGCATTAAATATTTCTAAAGGCATGCTTGCACATGACTTTGAAGATATGATTTGAGTGGACAAGAGTAAAAGGTGGAAAAAGCAAAAAGCTACACCTTTTTCTATAATAAAAGAAGAAACTCAAGTCTCAATGTTCAGTGTGGTTAGGGTGAGTATTCGGATGAAAAAAAAAGAAGAAAAAGGGGAGAGAGAAAAATTATTTTTCTCTCCCCCATGGCCGAACTAGATCTTAAATATTTTAGGGCCATGATTTTCTTTGTCTACACCACTCCTCTATCTTTCTATTGAAAACACTTGCTAAATCTTGTATAGAAGATAGGGCTGATTTTTGTCTCCTATATCTACAAAATGTAATAGTTTTAGAGGAGACAAAAATCACTTCTTTGTTGTGTTCTTGAGCTTATGTTCTTGAACTTGTTTGTAGCATCTACCCCACTTCAATGAATATAAAGTTATATTCTTGGATCTTGTTGTGTTGTGTGTTTTGGATGATTTACCGTTCATTATCTTGGTTATTTTAATGGTGTTATTGAGGTTGAAGAAGATGATGAACAGTACCCGGGTTTGAACCAAAGTAATTTTTATGTTGTCCCAAAAATAAATAATTAATAGTCATATTTAATTTAGGAATCGTATTCACCCCCCCCCCCCCCTCTACGATCTCCGGGACCCAACACTAAAACCTGACTTAGAAATGAAGGTGGAAAACCTTAATGTCTTCAGTGACTCTATGTTGGTTGTCTACCAAATCAAAGGGGATTCCAAGTTAGGGGTCCCTGTACTGAGCTATATCTTAATTGCTCCCGGCGGCTCATCAACCTCCTTAAAGAAGTCAAGATCGAACAACTCTCACATGATCAAAATGCCCATGCAGACGCGCTAGCCAAACTCGGCTCTCAGCGCGAGGCCACTCTGTTAGGGGCCATCCCCTTTGAAATCCAGAGGAGGCCCAGTGTCCCTGGAGAATTGGATGAGAAGAAGCCTTCATCACTTGAGCTAATGGAGATCGAGGTTGAAAATCCGACCCCAACTTGGATGACTCCAATATGGGATTATATCAAAATGGGCTCATTACTTGAAAATAAAAATGAAGTCAGAAGAATAAATACAAGGTTGCACGATATGTTATCTATGATGAGGTTCTCTACATGAGGGGCTTCAATATTCCACTTCTGAGATGTGTTGATGGGGCCGAATGCAATTACATACTTCGAGAGGTACATGAAGGCATATGTACATGAAGGCATACTTCGAGAGGCATATGAAGGCATATGTGGAAATCGGATCCAATATATGTGTCTGCATGGTAATATTGTGCAACCTAAGGTCCAACGACTATGAACAAGCTCGCTTCGAACAAAGGATTCTTCGATTGCCATAAATTCCAAGAGGTATGATTTACCGGCTCGGTTCGCATGGCATTCAGGTCGTTGTTAATACATATCTTCTCAAAGGAGCATTGTCAACCCATTAAAGAAATTGACAGATCGCTTCGCACCACCATTGGAGGCCTTCCTCTAGTCGCTTCGCATGAAAGATTTTTGGCATCAATTATTATCTGATTCCACCTCGCATCGCTGATGGTAAAGAGGAATTAGGGGTAATTATTATGCCCAAATATTGGGTGTGGGTCCTGGATAGGCCCAATGACAGAAATTGGTTGGCCCACCTCGCATATGGGCTCACATGACACCAAATCCCACATCCAGTTCGCATCGCTCTAAAGAGGGTAAAATATTCTAAGGCCCTTGGCTTAGCGTGAGGTCGCATCGCTAGCTCACCATTCTTAGATTCATTTAGCTTTAAGAAGGAAGAGAGAGGAGAACCGGCCCCTAACCCGGTTCGCTTCTCATCACCTCACAAGTCGCATGGACTTGGCAGAGAGGCCCTCAGTCAGGCTCGTTTGTCCAGGCTCACTGCCTCCAGATCGCTTCGCTAGCCCGGAGCACTTAGCACGGATTTCTCATAACTAGCTGAAAAACTCATAGCCTCATGGGCTCACCTCACTTGATATTATTTATTAATCTGAAGACTGTAGAAGGCCCCCGAGGTAATATCTCAACATACTTATCTATTTGAAGACTGTTAGACCTACGGGCTCTATATTTGAGCTAGATGGACCGGACCAATACTTAGTCCATTATAGGTAACTTGTCATCCAAGAACTACGTGTAGCTTGAACTCCTATAAATAGGGTACGTAGGCCTCTTGTTTCAGTTGAATCTACAGTTGATAGTGTTAGTATTGGTGTCCTAGAGACAATACTTTTAATGTTTTATTGAAAACAATTAAGGATTATGTTTTATGTGATTATTTAATTAATATTTATTATGTCTTTATTTACTGCGTCATAAATTGAAAGAATAATAAATGTCCTTGGAATATTAATACGTAATATATATCTTTAAGTATGTGACTTAAAAATGAGATTATATGAATAATATTTTATTCCTAAAATTCCCTAGTCAAGTATTATTATTTAAGGACAGTAATAATGCAATAAGACTAGTATGTTTGTTGACAGATGACCACATCTCATTGGTCATAGGTATGGTGATACTAAAGTCAAGAACATAAGTGTATGTATCAATACATGACACTGGAAAGACCCGCCGTGAGATTCTACATGTTAATAAGTGTCATAAGAAATCTCACAGTGATAATGATGTAATGATCCTCTGACTTGAAATTATTATATTTCTATACGAGAATTAATATACTTTGATTACACTCAAAGTTATCTTTAACCGGGTAATGATAAAGGTGTACATTGAGTATGCTATGAATCGTATGAGGAATATGAATGATAGATATAGGATTTAACCCTCCAATTCTAGGAGTGATATTATTGGCCTCTTGATTGAGTGAGACTATGAAATGCATGGCCATGCTCAAATATTGATTTGTTTAAATAGTCTACTCATTGATTAAGAAAACCAAGATTAAACGTTGAAGAGGATGACACTATATATGCCTCGAGTTTTATCTATAATATAAGGTTAAAGGGATTATATTATATTGCACATTATTCACGAAAGGTTTAATTGAATCACCAATTATTATTGTTACTTGGGTTGCAATGATATATTACTAGATGCCGCTCATTGTTTATAATTTTATTATTAGATAATAAAATTATTGTCAACGTAATAATAACCTAAAGGGTCACACACAAAGAACGTTAAAACGAAGGTTTATTTAAATTACGAATTTAAATATATTATTGTTTATTCGAATTTAATTATTGAATTAATTAAGTGGGACTTGATTAATTATATTAGAATTCAGATTTAATAATAATAATAACCCAAAGTCATAATGGGTTTTGGAAACCACATGGATTAGGGTTAGACCCAAAATCTCTCTCTTCCCTATATATACATAATGATGTATAGTATTAGGATTTAATGATCAAATTTCATTTTTAGAGAAAAACTCTAGCTGCTCAACATCAAGAGAGGCTAGAGAAAGAGAGAGAGAGAGAGAGAGGCAAACAATTCGGCTAGTACCGATTCCGGTGATCGTAGGACGATCGGGCGTTCGTGTGGACTTCTTTAGAGAGCAAATCTTTGCAACAAAGGGCTGCTGTGATTCATCTTTTCTGGACCTCCATTAAACAACATACAGAAAGTTTTGTTAAGGTACGGACTTCTTCACCATAATCATCCAGCGTTATACATGGATCCTGCGATTGGGTTTCGATTTTTTTTATTGTTTTTACGTTAATTTCGCTGCGTTTTCATGCCCGAAACCCTTCAGATAGCAAGAGATTAAACATTTTCTCTGGTCTTCTAACGAATCAACAGCAAGATCAGCTACCAAAATCCATCAATTTCCTCCCATGTTCTTCGCGTTCTTCATCAAGTTCAACAGCAAAATCATCATATTTTGCTATGTGATTCCAATAAGCTTCCAAATTACTGTTATACCAGTTTCTCCCAGTAACATTTTGATTTCAAACACGAATATAATATTTTTCCAAAGAATTGATTAACAATAACAACTTAATTATAATGACTAAATTAAATAGTATAACACTAAAAATATTAAATTTGACATCCGTTGAACGTGTATTTATAATATAATTCTAATTTTATGGGGATCATTTTACCACAATATACATATTAGAAATATAATTATTCATTGGATATTTGATTGCAAAATAATTCTATATATATACTATATTTTGAGTAAATGATGGAATCAAAAATAATTTTTAGTATTGCCAAATAATTAATTTTTACAAAAATATTTCAGACAGACAGAACACAGTGACTCCAGGATACCGCATCAGGATTGTTTATTGGGTTGCCAATAGCTATGTTACTCCGACTCTTCTCTTTAGGTTGCCGTACCCGTGTCGGACACTTGGACACTCGGACACGACACTTATTTCGTGTCGGATCCTTTGACTAAAATGTGGACACTTTGACCAATTTAAAGATCAAATATGAGTCAAACTTACGATTCAAAATAAATATGTGAGAATAAAGAAAGAAGCAAGAATGAGATAAGGTTGGAGACAATGCCTAATTTGCAAAGTCCGGTACAATATCATGTTTAATTTGAATTCTATTGTTACTTTTTGTTAAGATGTCTAACTTATCATACTTGTTATTAATATATTATGACGTGTCCCCGTACCCGTGTCTAAAAATAGGACAGTGTCCCCGTGTCCCCAATTTTCAGAGTTTCCAAGTCCGACACACGGATATGTGTCGTGTCCGACACTCCGTACCGAGTCAAAGTAACATAGGCCAATAGTTGAGGTATTGGACTGTCAGCTGATTTTACAGTAAACTTAAAAATGCAGCACCATTGTTTACCTGCTTGTAGAATATTGCACTAGGAATTACAAATATTACAAGTTTACAACACATGCTAAGAAACGTACACAAAACTAACATCCCTAACTCATTGCCTAATTTTTTGAACAATCCTGGTGCTGTATCCTGGAGTCGTCGCCTCGATTGACCCTGACCCCTCTCTCGGTACCATGTTGTGATCCATCTATAGGCCCTTCGAAACTACTGAATGTGCTATGGTTGTGTGGTCCAACAGGCTGGTAGTCGTGATGGAAATTTAGTGCCTGCCTTTCTCTATTTTTAGGGGACACTGAATTTGCAGAAACATTTCGCTCTGGTTGACTGATCTCGAGGGCTGCCAATTGAATTTGTTTTTTATATCTGCCCATTATCGGTATTCTTCTTTGCCACATTTTTTGTGACCTTTGTTGGGTTGCCGCTTGCCTTTCCCTTTTATTACTGCATCTTTCATCTGAAAACTGACATTTACGGCTACTGCAGGTTCCTCGGGCATGTTTCAACCATCAGAAGGGCCCGGATCATGAGAAATATTGTGGTCAGATATCACCTGATTTTCATTAGGTATGAAAGACTTCTGGTGGTCCACATATTCTTGTTTGAATTTGAAGATGAGCCCATGTGAGCACCTGATGATTCTGTTGAACCATGTTGCTTCCATCCTCCATACGATTTTGCCTGTTTGCCTTGCTTGATATCTCCAACATCGGACTCCATTGCATGCCCTACATTTTCTACTACGGATCGAGTTGGTTGAGGCTTGAGAACTCTCTTGGACTTTAGATTCTCTTCTGCCAGCAGTCTCCTTTAGTGTATATTAACCAACTGAAGATGATACTAATTGCTGAAGAATCCTCTGATGGGCAAGCCCTTTTGCCACCAGCTTCGGAACATCTCTCTCCATTTCTGCCCTTTTGCTTTCTACACCAGTCTGACCTAAATTACCACCCCTCCCTGTCACTGCAATAGTCAAGACTCGAGTCCAATTTTCTACACGCTTCATCCACAACCTCGGGACTATGGTGGACTGCATTGGTGCCAGATAGCAGCATCGTTTCCATGAGATCAATCAGCCACTTTATTAGCTTTGTCCATTTCTTGACATCCTGCGAGGATGCTAAGACTTCCGGTAATTATTCACTTTAGCATGGGATTCATCACCAATTACAGAGTTCTGCTCTGGAAGTGTTTCCAAGTCCTGCACTGCCTGAACTGAGCCAGGATCCACCATGCTTCGAGAAGCTTTCATTTTTCAGTTTTGAGGAAAGCTTTATTAGAACCAGGTTGTTATGACAACTGTAATTGTGAATCGGAAACTAGTATAGGATTCTCAAGCTTGTCTTGTTTTTACCAGTCTTGGTACTTTTGTTCTTCCAAGCTGCTGAGAACTCGTGTACACACACTACTAGAATATTCGGATAAATTGAAAATTTGGGGCAATTGCTTCAGGAACAGTCTCAGAAATGCAGTACCATCCACTATTACACTTTTTTGGGATTATCCAATTGTACGAAAAGGAGATTACTTTTAAGTATTTCACCGTGTCCAAATTCTGGTTGTCAAGAAACATGCTTTCTAAGGTTACTTTCGAAAATTGTAGTGATGCCAGAACTTTTAGCCAGAGAAGATGAGGCAATTTCTGTTATCTTAGTGCCACAATCCAATCGGGAGCACTGTAAGGCATAAGCTCCTGCAAGAGCTGTTGTTGGTGTAACAACTTGAACGAGATTGTTATTGATTTGCATATATCGATTCAGCTGTTGGGTTTGTTTCCATGATTTATGAAATTCTCTCTGTGTTAAACTAGCTAGCATTCATTATATTCCACTCAGAATTACAGATTTAGAAAGAGTGTGGAAAGAATCAAACAATAAAACAAAGCCAGATGTCTATTTCATTTGGGAGAACCTGATGCTGCTTGAGAGACCAACTTTGCATTTTTCACTTTCAACATAGTACATTGTACAACATAAAAACTTTATTCTACATTCTCTCTCTTTGTACAATAGTTTTATTTCGTATTGAAATTCTAATTGAACGCTTATCTATCTCCGTTCATTCCACTGAGTTGAAGTTATATCAGTGGAAATTCTGCAATAAGTAAATATAATTCATTAGTGGCAAGTAACCATATATAAGTTAGACAGTAAACCTAATTGAAGTTGGTATCTTGTGATATTGGTCTCCGGTATATGTTATGGACCACAATTACCTTCGTGTTGTTTATATTACAGAATATAGATAAATGCCCTTCAATGCAGGCATAATTAGGTCGATTCAAATCGAATCTGCTAAATGTACTGTTGTATGCAATGGCAGGCACATGGCTGAATGTCTGAACTTATTTAGCAAAAAGGGAAGGAAAAAAAGTATGGCTGGACAACTATAGATGTAATTCTACCCTTTTTTAATCCTTTTAGTAGTTATGACATCTCACCTGGCAATACATACGTTAACTCCTAAAACTGGCAGGAACTGTTGCTTCTGTGAAATACTCCTTCCTGACTTCCTCCACTGAGCAAAATCTCACCTTAAAAAATAGATAAATGAAAAAGAAATGAATTTGCAAACTTTACACTGGATACAAGAACAATCACAAATCCATAAACACAGGTAATGTAATATCGAGTTACCAATGTTATTGATAATTGATGATTTGAATATTAGCGAATTTATCAACTATTATCACTCCCTACATGGTTTGTCTTCTAAGGTCTTTCAACATATAATTCAGGACATACAAAAATCATAGGTAATGTCCTATATACACTTTGTAGAAACAAAATTTAAGCGACTGACACATTCTTGCAGACTGAGGGACTAATTACATAACTTAAGAACTTCGAAAGAGCATGGGTATACAGCGAAAATGACACGATATCCCTATTGACAGTAAAAGCCACCATTCTTTATTCTGCAAATAAGGAATTGATGGATTAAATAGCAAAGAAAGATAATAAATTGTTAATCCACTACTAACTATACTGTCCTGAGGCAGAATCTATGGCTGCAGTCTGCAAAAGTGTGCTTTACATTTAAACAAAAAATATGCATCTCCCAGAGGAAGCTAAATTATACCGTGTTGCAATCAAGTGCCTTTGTCTGACATATCCCTTCTAAACTATACAATATTCCCCAAAGATGTAGATGTAGATATATGTATAGCCAACAAAAAACTGAATGCAGTAGTTCATGACAAGCCTAAGCGCTAGGGGTGAGCACTTATCAGGGAATAACCTGACTACAGCTGGAAACAAAGAATTACACGTGGCCTGTGTTGGTAGATTAAATGGAAGACAAGTTGTAGAATAGAGTCAAAGACAGACAGTACGTTATCCTCAGGTAGTGCTTGATCAAAAGAACAAGCACAATATTTACTATGTAATAAAACAACCAAGCATACAATATCATGAACTAAACTTACCAGAGAAGCGTATGACTTTAACATGGGCTTGACTAGCTGCCAAATTGGCTTAAATACAAAGGGAGCTTCCACAAAAAGGACTTGGCCCAAGCGTTTTGGATAGTAATAGTAGAACACATCAAACTGTCAAGAAAGAAATAAAAGTATTTACTTATATTGATCACTATGGTATTGGTATGCAAGTCTCCACGTTGAAAAATGTCAACAACTAACAACAGAGATTAGTTCAGTACTCCTTTTAGATGAAGAAAAGACTGTTAAACAAAAAATAACCACGAAGACATGTGTGCTTTTACTTTTAAGCATGGGGACAGTTGAGGATTTCAACTCATAAGTAAGAGCATGGCAGGCAATGGATTCATATATTTATTGAAAAATATACAAAAATGTCAACACACTTTCTTGAAAAAAAATACTACCTCCGTCCCACCCAATTGTTAACGTTTCGGAGAGAAGGTCCGGCACGCATTTTAAGGTGCATATAAAGTATAGTTCCATAACTTATTTTTAAAATTTTTTTTTCTGAATAAAAATTCAATGTTTAAATTTTTATTCAGAAAAAAAAAATTAAAAATAAGTTATGGAACTATACTTTATATGCACCTTAAAATGCGTGCCGGACCTTCTCTCCGAAACGTTAACAATTGGGTGGGACGGAGGGAGTATGTTTTAGTCAGTTTACTAGCTTAGTAATAATAGTTAGTGAATATGCCAGATAGTTTTGTATATTTCTTAACCACTCACCATAGTGGAAAAAGTAAAATATGGCATGACAATGAATTAATTAAAAAGACTGAAAATACGTATCCCAGACAATACATACACGCGCGCGCTCGCGCACACACACACACACAAAGCTGTAATAAAAATTCCTTGTGAGTCGGAAAATGTTGTCGATGCCTTGGTCAAAGATAAATACTTAATAGTAGTAACCCTTTAAGATAGGATTGAGTTCTGCTTGACATGTAACATAAAAAATATAAATAGGAGTCATATGAAGACAAACAACAAGTAATTTCTTGACATTACCAAGAAAGTGACAAACTTAAGATCAGCATTCTTGGTACCAAATCCCCGCAGATCAATTATCGTAAGAATATCATCTCTCCCCTCTGGCAGTCTACTCAATGCCTTCTCAATCAGATATACGCACAATTTTTCATCTTCAACTGATTCCTGCATGTGTCCACCTAAGATTGTTAGACCTCATGCCAAAAAGTTTAACAAGGGATACTTGATAAGAAATTATTAAAAAATACAAATAAAAATAAAGCTTAAAATTAAACTCCATGTTGCATTGTTATAACCTGTTTGGCTATGCTTTAAGTGGAGTCGGTTCACTTCAAGTTGGCAAGTGAGTTGTTTGTCTACACTTAAAATTTTGAGCTTAAAGTCAGTTTTAGTTCATAAAATTTAAGTACCTTCGAGGTGCTTTTTTTCA
Source organism: Oenanthe sinensis (assembly GCA_028671895.1). Classification (NCBI taxonomy): domain Eukaryota; kingdom Viridiplantae; phylum Streptophyta; class Magnoliopsida; order Apiales; family Apiaceae; genus Oenanthe; species Oenanthe sinensis. Next base: position 11,603,331 of record CM053798.1, on the reverse strand, counting down.
ACTTATTTTTTTTCTCATAACAAACTCTAATATAAATACACACATTTGAGACATTCCTTCAACTCATATTTTATTTGTTGTATGTATTTGTATTTTAAACTTTATTTTATTTTTAAATAATATATATTTATTTTTTTAAATAAATTTACTTTAAGTAAAATTACCCAAACACATACATCCAACTTAAAGCTAAAAAATTCACTTTTAACTTAAAGTGAATAAACTGTACTTTAATTTATAAGTAACTTATTTTAAGTTAACCCAAAGGGGCTCTTACTCTATATTCTATATGCGGCATTCTGTGCCCTTCAAAAAAATCCTATCATGCAATAATTGCAGAGGCATTCTGATCCAACAATCTTCGGTTGGTTATCCATACAGGACTAAGGATGATGTCAATACTTTCAATAATAAACAAATATTTAATTTTGATGAACTTGCAACATTATAATATGAGCGTCAACAAAATTTGTTCAAAAAATGACAGAAACCGGCTTACCCCAGGGATATGTTTGGATGCATCCACCATCATTACCGGCCTTTTATAGACATCAAGGAAATCATGCAAGTAGGATTTTCCAGTTCTAGCAGCAGCTCTAACTAAGTCTTCAGACAACTCTGCAACACCAAATTCTCGACGCCATTTCTGAAGTCAATCCCAGAACGTTAAAATCAATTCTAACTGCATTTTGATATATATATATATATATGAACAATGTGTGTAATGTGTCGACGTATAAAGGGTGATAGTGATATATTATATTATATTTAATCATTTCCATATTTACAGAGATCGGCAGGAATGGAGCTAGTACGTAACAATCAAACAGACCCGACAAAATAAAATATCAATAGATTCTTCAAGAGCCTAACTATCGAAACCAGACTAATGAAATGTATAGAGGAAAGTGAAAAGATGTCTTACAATTGCTTTTGTCAATTTTGAAACAGTTTCATTCACTGAAAACTTGCGGTCCTTCAAAAACCACATGATCATCTCTTCATCATCTCTTCCGCATTTGCCTAGAGGGAGACTGTGATGATCTTTATCGAGCTTCTCTTTCACTTCCAGAACCAACTGCATTCTTTAATGCATGAGAAAAACAGACAACAGGAATTATATTATGACACTACTTATGCCATCATTCATGACCATGACCAAATCTTATTTTAATCACTTTATTCAGTAAATGAACACTCAAAACTGATGTATATTATAGATAACTAGTAACTGATTTGCATAAAGACACCTAATAGAACATAATTTATCTCAAAAGTTCCATGTGAGTTGGCTATTGCACTCAAAACAATTTGATTTTTCACAAGCATCTAGAACACACTGTAATAACTTAATTACGCAAATTTCAAGTTTCTATCACTATTTAAAAAGGACAAATAACTCTACACAAATACCAACATGTCAGTTGTTGCAGCTTCTGAAATAAGAATTACATTATCCTCACTTTCAAAATCCATACCTGACACAAACTCAAGAGAAACATAACAAGAAACCCCCTATAATTCTGATGATAATCAAGAAAACATCATATAATCGAAGAAATATAGAATTTAGGGGCCGCAATGTCTGACACGGCTCCCAACCCACCTACCCGAAAATGACACAACCTGATTCAATTATAACACAAAATGACTCGTCTACTGAAAAATTATTTCCTTTAAGCTTATATACACATTCAATCACCTTTCAAAACTTTCAAAATTACAACCTGAAATCTAAAATTCCCATTCCTTCTTAAAATCTAAAACAACTCACCTACTAAAAGTTTTATAGCACATATACTCATTTAATCACATTCCCAAACTTTAACACCGACCCGAAAAATACCACATTTACAACCCGAAATCCCAAATTCTCACCCCTACTTAAAATTCCCACCCCAATCAAAACCACATACACTAACCCTAAACCTCAGCAGCTAACTAAAAATGGGTCATCAACAAGTTTTCATCTTTTCACATATAACACACATATATCACACTAACTACAAATGGGTCATCAACAAGTTTTCCTCTTTTCACACATTACACACATATATCACAATGGGTCATCAAAAGTTTTCATTTTTTCACTTATTACACACATAATCAAGCCATACACAACTTTTGCAACCCAATATTCTCAGCAACAATAAAAAAGTATACTAAAAAACACAAAATAAGTCACTTTTAAATAAATAAATCAGAAAAAAAGCACCTTTTGTGAATCATTAGTAATAAATTGACTGCGCACACTGCAACTGCGTTTCAAACTTGTTGAATTTAAGGACAGAAATGGCGCAATAAAGGGGTGGCAAGAAGATGGGTTATTCAAACGCAAAGACATTTTTTAAGCTCCTAATTCTTGCTGCTAATGTGTGTGTATATATGTATGTATATGCGCGTAAGTATAGTTGGCTTTAGCGTGTATGAATGACATTATTTGTAACTAATCTAGATATTGCGTTTACGTTATGCCGTTGATTTTCTCGGCGGGGATGCCGTCGTCATTATTGGGCTTTGGTGGATAAAAAATAGGCCCATTTAGGATCAATGGATAGATGCTATAATGGTGGGCTTTCTTGATTTGTATTATGGGCCCATTTTACATGTAGCCCAAAAGAAGGCCCGTTTTGGTATGGAAAGAAAATTTTGAATTCCACCCCTTCTTTCTATTCTTTTTCCTAGGAAAATAGTTCATGGTCCGTTTATGAATGATTCATAATTTATTTCTTTTTAAAATGAAATTTTATCAAGATTAGTCAAAATATATACAAAATTAATTATATGAATTATATTTTACTATATTTTAAGCACGGATATTTATTTATTTTCTTAATGTATTTATTTATTTAAAATTATTAATACCTTTATAGTTTTATTATAGTTATTTAAAATTATAAAAATGTTAGTAATTTTGAAATATATAGTTAAATTAATTAAAATTTTATTTTTAATGAAATATATATACATGAATTAAAGAGCTTATTTTTCTTTCTAAATTTCAATTTACTATTGAATATTGAACTAAAATTATATTCTTATAATTTTACATAATCTCTAAAATCCATAATATTCATTCATATCGTGAACTCTTCGTTGATCCGACATGCTATTTTTTCCATTCATTCCCTTTCAGGATCAGTCGTGGTCTTCCAAACTCTACCGATGGATCGGTGAATCTCATGTGCCCTTATAAAAATTTACTAATCAAAATAATTATATTTTAAAATATAACTAATTTTTTTATATAATATAATTAGAAATGAAGTTTTACTTAATTTTATTAGAATTAAAATTATATAAGTATATTTATGTACAATAAATTATCAAAATTTTAATTTAATATTTTAAATGTGATCACATATTTATGATTAATCAATGTTATTATTATTAAATTTTAATTTTTATTAAAAAATGAATTATTCAAAATTTGAGTGTTTTCAAATTATAACCAACCATTATATATTAATCAATTATTTTATTTAAAATAAATAATAAAATAGTGTTATGTAATATCGCTAATCATTATAACTAAGGAGTAGAAATTCTTACAGGAAATTTTAATTTATCATTATTTTAACTACTATGTTTAGAGATATTTTCAGAAACAAAGAATTTTTTTATTTTCTATAATACACTCAATCATTATTTTACATTATTTTAAATAACAATTATAGATAACATGAATAAAGATGTTAATAAAAACTATATTGGCTAAGATATTGGTCCGTATTCAAAAATTTATAACTCGTCAATTTAAACATGTAAATATACTCATATATTTATATATATAGTTAGCAATATATTTATTTCTTGTCATTATCAGAGTTTATTGATTAGGCTAGAACTTGAGATATTATTGATATATTTTGTGTTATAAATGTTAATTTTAAATAAGTAGGGAGGCCAAACATTTAATTTGGATTTTTTTAATTATAAAAAGCTTTATTAATAAAAAACCATATATTATCTAAAACAATAATTAAAAGTCAACGAAAAAGTAATAATATAAATAAAATTAAAATTTTCTTCACCGAAATTATGATATTCCTTATACTTATGTGCTTTGTGTTATATAAACATATAAATTGTACTCTAAAATCTCGATTACCTGATAATCGATAAATTAATAACCCACAATAAATTAATATTTTCAATACAGTTTTTCGATCTCAACATAATAATAATAGTACAACTTTTAATTTGATTAATTAATAATCTCGATAAATTAATAAAATTTGTCAATTCCGACATTATTAATTTATAGAATTTTTATGGTACAAAATAATTTGCTTTATATATTTTTTTATTTGAGATAAATAGATTTTTTTTACTTTTTATGTAGAAATAAGTTGTTTTACATAATTTAATTTATTTCATATACGTTTTGTATTTTATTTATACAATATATGTATGTAACATGTGCATGTGATTTGTGAAAAATAAAAAATGCATAACATGTCAACCTTAGATGAGTTTCGCAAATTATATAAATCACGTTTACATGTTTTGGATATTTTTTTAATATTTATTATAAATAAAATATAATTCATCAATATATAATTTATTAAATTTTTAAAA